>OV702298.1:213729782-215210615 GCA_916181665.1 Avena sativa | reverse complement strand
GTGGGTGGACACTCCACTCACAAAATTCCCTTTAAATTCCCTCCACTCAAAAGTCCACTCAAATTCCCATTAAATTTCCACCAAATTTAATGCAAACTCTCATTAAATAAAACTCTTTTATTTTATTCAGAATTTTGTCAATTACTTTAATGACAAACATTCACAAATAACCCCTTGCTAGAATTCCATTTCACATGCATAACCACTTTATGCAATTTCATCCGAAAACCTGTTTCGGTATCTTGTGAAATAAATTCCTGCGCTTGTTCATTCTTTCGGCATGAAACTTTTGCTCCAATTGGATGTCGGTGTCTCTTAAGTGTGTCACCCTATGGTTCGTGAATAATGCGGACATGATCGAGACCCTTCTCGGATCAATAATCAGAAGCGGGATCTGGAGACCCATACTGACTCCCACACATTCAACGATGACTTTCTTGTGATCGTCGGAACCTTTTACGCTAGTATCTTAATCCCTTTGTTTCACGATATATTACATGTCCGTGATTCGATCATCGGTATCTCCATACCTAGTTTGATCTCGTTACCGACATGCACTCTATTCTCGTTCCCGTGATATAACATTCTAGTGATCAAATCACTTGCTTGCAAGCTAATCAATGTGATATCACCGAGAGGGCCTAGAGTATATCTATCCGTCATCGGGATGAACAAATTCCACTCTCGATCCATGATCCTCAACATAACACTTTATTAGTTCTGAATCCATCTTTATAATCACCCTGTTACGGTGTGACGTTTGATGTTATCAAGAAACTCTTTCGGTGTTAGTGATTAACATGATCTCATGGTCTAAGGATTAGGATCACTTCGTAAGTTGTTATAGCAATATAAACTCAATGACTTTGATCGTAATGCTATACTTTGGATGAATGTTCATCACATCATTACACTAATGTTGTGATCCTGTTATTAACAACATCCAATGTCCATGATCAGGAAACCTTGATCATCTTGTTAATCAACGAGCTAGTTTATAAGAGAGGCATAACTAGGAACTTTCTGTTTGTTTATTAAACACACATGTATTAACGTTTCTGTATTAATACAATTATAGCATGCAAAATAAACATCTATCATATACTTGGAATACACATAATAAACACTTTATTATTGCCTCTCAGGGCATATTCCCTTCAGTATCCCACTTGCCTCTAAACCCTAGATCGCCAAGGCCTCTCTCATAGTCCACCATACTCGCTCCGGCTTAAGGCGAAGCCCTGTGAGATCTCCCCTCTACTTCCGGTACCACGCTGTCGTGCTGCCAGAATCGCGAGGAGAGTGCTACAATCTCTGCTGCCTGCTGGAACAAGGGAGAGGAAGGTCTTCATCGAGTACCAAACGTGTGACCAACTGCGGAAGCGCTGCCGGAACGCAGCGCCGGAAGGATCGTCTACGCGATCTTGAGATCGGCAAGAATACGACTACATCACCCACGAGAATCTGCTCTCGTTAACCGCTTTGGAATCTTCGAGGGTGAGTTCCTCTATTGACTCGTTGCTACAATCTAGTAGATAGATCTTGGCTTGTTTGTTTGCATGTGGTAGAAATTTTTTGTTTTCCATGCTATGAATCCCTACAGTGGTATCAGATCCGTCTCTATATGTAGATCTGTTGCACGAGTAGAACACAATGGTCATTGTGGGCGGTGGTGCTTTTATTATCAATTGCTTCTTGTGTACTTTGCATCTTGTAGTATGATGGGATGAAGCGGCCCGGGCTAACCTTACATGACATCGTTCATGATACTTGCTCCACGCTCAACATGCAACTTGTATTACATAAGTGGCTTTGTAGGTTCCTGTCTCTCCCATCATAGTATAGATCCAATTTACAACGGGCACTTGATAGTTCAAACATCAATGTTGTGGTTCTTGTTCGTAAGTTAGAACGACACTTATTGAAAGCCCCAAACCACGTAAAATATGCAAAGAAAATTAGAGGCGTCTAACTTTGTTTTGCAGGGATGTGCTGTGATGTGATATGGCCATGATTGTGATTATATTTGATGTATGCAATGTTCCTTATTGTAAGTTGGCAACCGGCATGAGCCATATGGTTGTATTTAAATTCTGTTAAGACCCGCGTGTCTATTAAAAGTAGTTGTAATAGTTGGAGCTGGAGGACGACAACCATGAAACGGCGCCATTGATCTTGACGCTATGCTGGTGATGATGGAGATCATGTTCGTGCTTGAAGATGGAGATCGGAAGCACAAGAAGAAAGGCCATATCATATCACATATTATGAATTGCATGTGATGTTAATCCTTTATGCATCTTGTATTGCTTAGTTAACGACGGTAGCATTATAAGATGATCCCTCATGCACATAAATTTCAAGTTTTAAAGTGTTCATCCTTAGTAAGCACCGTTGCTAAAGCTTGTTGTTTCGAAGCACCACGTGATGATCGGGTGTGTTAGATTCTGCAAGTGTATACAGCGTGAGCAAGCCAGATTTGCTCATGCGGAAGCTAAGGTTTGATCTTGACGAGCCTAGCATGTACATACATGGTCTCGGAACACGGATCACCGAAAGGTAAAGGATGAGTCATATAGTAGATATGATGAACATGTCGATTGTTCGCCATTGAAGCTACATCAACTCTCGTGATGATCGGTTTTGATGTGGTGGATTTGGTTCGTGTGATCACTAAAACAATGTGAGGGATATTGTTTTGAGTGGGAGTTCACCTAGATTAATTTAACTATTAATTAGAACTCAATTTGTCATAAACTTAGTCTAAACTATTGCAAATATGTTATAGATCAATGGCGACCCCTACCATCAATTTTAATGTGTTCCTAGAGAAAGAAAAGTTGAAAAACAATGGAAGCAACTACGCAGATTGGTTCCGCAATTTGAGGATTGTCCTCAATGCTAGTAATTTGACTTATGTGCTGGATGCACCGCTGGGTGACCCGCCTGCAGCTGATGCTACCGATGAAGTAAAGAATGTTTACCTCACTCGGAAGAATCAGTAGTCCACAGTTCAGTGTGCTATCTTGTATGGTTTGGAATCGGATCTTCAGAAAAGGTTTGAGAACCATGACCCACATGATATTGTCCGTGAACTCAAAATGATATTTGAGGCTCACGCGGCAGTTGAGAGTTATGAGGCTTCTGAAAAGTTCTTTAACTGCAAGATGGAAGAGGGCATCTCCGTTAGTGAGCACGTGCTTAAGATGTCTGGGCACGCAAATAAACTCCAAAGCTTGGGTATAATGATTCCTAATGCTTTGGGGATTTACCGTGTCCTCCAATCACTGCCACCAAGTTACAAGAACTTTGTGATGAACTACAATATGCAAAACATGAACAAGACGTTGCCAGAACTCTTCTCCATGTTGAAATCTGCAGAAGTGGAGATCAAGAAAGAGCATCAAGTGTTGTTGGTTAATAAGACCACCAAATTCAAGAAAGGCAAGTCTAAGCAAAAGGGAAACTTCAAGAAGGGTGGTAAGAAAGTTGTCGCACCAGCGAAGAAAACCAAGGCTGGACCTAAGCCTGATACTGGGTGCTTTTACTGCAAGGGAGAGGGTCACTGGAAGCGGAATTTCCCAAAGTACTTGGCGGATTTGAAGAACGACAGCATCAAGAAGAAAGGTATATCTGATATACATGTTATTGATGTGTATCTCACTAGTACTCGTAGTAGTGCCTGGGTATTTGATACTGGTTCGGTTGCTCATATTTGTAACTCGAAACAGGTGCTGCAAAATAAACGGAAGCTAGCGAAGAACGAGGTGACGATGCGCGTTGGAAATGGATCAAAGGTTGATGTGATCGCGGTCGGCACGCTACCTCTTCATCTACCATCGGGATTAGTTTTATACTTAAATAATTGTTATTTGGTGCCTGCGTTGAGCATGAACATTATATCCGGATCATGTTTGTTGCGAGACGGTTACTTGTTTAAGTCCGAGAATAATGGTTGTTCGATTTATATGAGTAATATGTTTTATGAACATGCACCTTTGATAGATGGTCTATTCTTATTGAATCTCGATAGTGGAAATACACATATTAATAACATTGAAGCTAAACGTTTGAAATTGACCGATAACTTGACCTATATGTGGCACTGTCGTCTTGGTCATATTGGAGTGAAGCGTATGAAGAAACTCCATTCCGATGGACTTCTTGAATCACTTGATTTCGAATCACTTGAAAGATGCGAAGCATGTCTGATGGGTAAAATGACTAAGACTCCATTTTCTGGTATGATGGAGCGAGCTACGGACTTATTGGAAATCATACATACCGATGTGTGTGGTCCAATGAGTGTAGCATCGCGTGATGGTTATCGTTATGTTCTTACCTTCACGGATGACTTGAGTAGATATGGGTATATCTATTTCATGAAACATAAGTCCGAAACTTTCGAGAAGTTTAAGGAATTTCAAAGTGAGGTGGAGAATCAACGTAACAAGAAGATTAAATTTCTATGTTCTCATGGTGGAGGTGAATATCTAAGTTACGAGTTTGGCGAGCATTTAAAGAAATGCGGAATACTTTCACAATTGACACCGCCGGGAACACCACAGCGTAATGGTGTGTCCGAACGTCGTAATCAAACTCTTTTAGATATGGTTCGTTCTATGATGTCACTTACAGATTTACCGCTATCGTTTTGGGGTTATGCATTAGAAACATCCGCATTCACTTTAAATAGGGCACCATCTAAATCCGTTGAAACGACACCGTATGAATTATGGTTTGGGAAGAAACCTAGATTGTCGTTCCTTAAAGTTTGGGGTTGCGAAGCCTATGTAAAGAAGTTACAGCCGGACAAGCTTGAACCCAAAGCGGAAAAATGCGTCTTCATAGGATACCCGAAGGAAACTATTGGGTATACCTTCTATCATAGTTCTGAGGGCAAAATATTCGTTGCTAAGAATGGATCCTTTCTAGAGAAAGAATTTCTCTCGAAAGAAGTGACTGGAAGGAAAGTAGAACTCAACGAGGTTGTTGAACCTTCTCTCGAACTTGCGAGTAGCGCGGCACCGGAAGTAGTTCCAGTGGCGCCTACACCAATAAGGGAGGAAGCTAATGATGATGATCATGAAACTTTGGTTGAAGTTGCTACAGAACCTCGCAGGTCAACGAGAACTCGTACCACTCCTGATTGGTATGATCCCGTTATGAGTGTCATGTTGGTGGACAACACCGATGACCCTGCGACATATGAGGAAGCGATGATGAGCCCATATTCCAATAAATGGCAAGACGTCATGAAATCCGAAATTGGATCCATGTACGAAAACCAAGTATGGACTTTGGTGGACTTACCGGATGGCCGGAAGGCTGTCGAGAACAAATGGATTTTCAAGAAGAAATCGGATGCTAATGGTAATGTTACTGTCTATAAAGCTCGACTTGTCGCAAAGGGGTTTCGACAAATTCAAGGAGTTGACTACGATGAGACTTTCTCACCGGTAGCAAAGCTAAAGTCTGTTAGGATTATGTTAGCAATCGCTGCATATTATGATTATGAGATATGGCAGATGGATGTCAAAACGGCGTTCCTCAATGGAGACATTGATGAAGAGTTCTATATGATGCAACCCAAAGGTTTTGTCGATCCTGAAGATGCTAACAAGGTATGCAAACTTCAACGGTCCATATATGGATTGAAGCAAGCATCCCGAAGTTGGAATCAACGTTTTGATAAGGTAATCAAAAGCTTTGGTTTTATACAAACTTATGGAGAAGCTTGTATTTACAAGAAAGTGAGTGGGAGATCTGTAACATTCTTAATACTATATGTAGATGACATATTGTTGATTGGGAATGATGTAGACCTTCTTAATAGTGTCAAGGAATATTTGAATAATAGTTTTTCAATGAAAGATCTTGGCGAAGCAGCTTACATATTAGGCATAAAGATTTATGGAGATAGATTGAGACGCCTAATATCATTGTCACAAAGTATATATTTGGAAAAAGTTCTAAAGAGGTTTGGAATTGAAGATAGCAAGAAAGGGTTCTTGCCCATGTTGCCCAATACGACCTTGAGTAAAACTCAAAGTCCAGCAATGGCAGAAGATAGAGAAAGGATGAGTAAGACTCCCTATGCCTCAGCCATAGGATCTCTAATGTATGCCATGCTATGTACTAGACCCGACATTGCATATGATGTTAGTTTAACTAGCAGATATCAAAGTGATCCAGGAGTGGATCATTGGACAGCGGTCAAAAACATCCTTAAGTACTTGAGAAGAACTAAGGATATAGTTCTTTCTTATGGAGGTGATGAACAACTCGTTGTTAATGGTTACACCGATGCTAGTTGGAACACCGATCTGGATGATTCTAAATCTCAATCTGGATACATATTTACTTTGAATGGTGCAGCAGTTAGCTGGAGGAGTGCAAAGCAAAGCGTTGTGGCGTGATCTTCAACTGAATCGGAATACATAGCTGCTTCGGAGGCTTCACAAGAAGCGATATGGATGAAGGAGTTCATTACAGAGCTCGGTGTGGTTCCAAGTGCGCTGGACCCAATGTCTATCTACTATGATAACATGGGCGCCATAGACAATGCGCAAGAACCAAGGTCACACAAGAAGCTGAAGCACATCAAGCTATGTTTTCACGCTATTCGAGAACATGTCCAAGATGGTGACATAAAGATTTGCAAAGTACACACAGATCTGAATGTGGCGGATCCGTTGACTAAACCTCTCCCAAGGGCAAAACATGACCAACACCAAACTGCCATGGGTGTTCGGTATATTACCATGTAATCTAGATTAGTTGACTCTAGTGCAAGTGGGAGACTGTTGGAGATATGCCCTAGAGGCAATAATAAATGTAGTTATTATTATATCTTTGTGTTTATGATAAATGTTTACATTCATGCTATAATAGTATTAACCAGAAACATTAATACTTGTGTGATTTGTAAACTAAATTAGAGTCCCTAGTAAAGCCTCTTCATAATACTAGCTTGTTGATTAATAGATGAACATGGTTTCTTGATCATGAACATTTGAGATGTTGTTAATAACAAGATCATATCATTAGGACAATGGTATGGTGGACATACTCCTATAGATAAGCGTAGCATAAAGATCAAGTCATTTTAATAGTTCAATTGCTATAAGCTTTCTGATACATAGTAACCTAATTCCTTCGACCATGAGATCATGCTTATCACCATCACCGGAAGGATGCTTTGATGACATCAAACACCACACCATAACTGGGTGGCTATAAAGGTGGCATTGAGTGTTCGGAAAGTATGGGTTGAGACACATGGATCAAGAGTGGGATTTGTCCATCCATATGACGGATAGATATACTCTGGGCCCTCTCAGTGGAATGTCATCCAATTAGCTTGCAAGCATGTGATTGGCTCACAAGGGATCACATACCACGGGAACGAGAAAAGAGTACTTATCGGTAACGAGGTTGAACTAGGTATGCAGAGATACCGACGATAAAAACCTCGGATAAGTAAACTATTGTGAGACAAAGGGAAATTGGTATCGTATGTAAGTGGTTCATTTGATCGCAAAGTAATTGTAGAAATATGTGGGAGCCATATGAATTTCCAGATTCCTCTATTGGTTATTGTTCGGAGAAGTGTCTCGATCATGTCCGCATAACTCACGAATCGTAGGGAGACACACTTAAGGATTCAATGTTGTTGAGTAGTTATGGAATGATGAGTAAGAGACCGAATGTTGTTCGGAGTCTCGAGTGGGATCCGGGATATAACGAGGAGATCCGGAATGGTCCGGAGAATAAGATTCATATAAGGAAAGTCATGTTTCGGAGTTGGGGAATGATTCCGGTGTTTTCATCGGGAATGTTCTAGAAGGTTCCGGAAGGTCCGGCACTCCGGATGGGAAGGGTACATGAATGTGTCATGACAATGTGGAATGGTTGCATCATGTACTAGGTAACATGGCTGGGAAAAATAAAGGAAGAAATCAAATCCTAGTTTGAAAAGTCAAACGCCAATTTGAAAAGTCAAACGGCAAGTTTGCTTGGTGGAGGGAGAGTAGGAAACCTACTTGAGGAGGAGTTCCTCTCCCTCCACCCGCCGGCCAAGGAGGCCGAGTTGGGGGAGGACTTCCTCCTCCCAACCGGCACCCTCCCACCTATAAAAGAAGGGGCAGGGGTGCCCCTCTTCCCGACACCCAACACCACCCAAACCCTAACCCTAGCCGCCGGCCTCCTGTAAGTCGCCGCCGCCCTAGGGTTTCTCCTAGCCGCCGACTTGGGGCTTCCCCAAGCCCTAGGCTGCCGGCCAAGCTCCGCCCCTTGGTGCCTCTAAACCCTAGATCGCCAAGGCCTCTCTCATAGTCCACCATACTCGCTCCGGCTTAAGGCGAAGCCCTGCGAGATCTCCCCTCTACTTCCGGTACCACGTCGTCGTGCTGCCAGAATCGCGAGGAGAGTGCTACAACCTCCACTGCCTGCTGGAACAAGGGATAGGAAGGTCTTCATCGAGTACCGAACGTGTGATCGACTGAGGAAGCGCTGCCGGAACGCAGGGCCGGAAGGATCGTCTACGCGATCTTGAGATCGGCAAGAGTACGACTACATCACCCACGAGAATCTGCTCTCGTTAACCGCTTTGGAATCTTCGAAGGTGAGTTCCTCTATCGACTTGTTGCTACAATCTAGTAGATAGATCTTGGCTTGTTTGTTTGCATGCGGTAGAAAATTTTTGTTGTCCATGCTACGAACCCCTACAACAAGATCCTGCCCGCTGATGCCTCGCGAGACCTGCTAATGGCATACCACATGCTCCTCATCGAGGAGCACAAGAAGCAGATCAAGATGCAGGAAGCGCTTGACAAGCGCAAGCAAGCAGCCTCAGAGTCCAGTGCGTGACGAGCTGCTCTCCGCCATGGGCATTGGCTCCAGCTCGCATGGCAACAACGACAACAAGCACCTTTCTCGGGTGGATAACATGGACCCTAAGGAGCGTCGCGACGTGACTCGAGCCCTCAATGCGTCCTTCATGGAGATGGACACCGACGGCAACGTCATCCCGAAAACGCCGCAAGCTGCGATCATGGCAGCCACTGCGTACCTCGCGTCTCACCCACCTCTGGAGGGGGACCCGAAAAGGGCCATGCACAAGTCCGCGCTTATCGGACTCGGACTCGTTGGAGCCGCGCTCCACGGAGAATCTCCCGCGGAGCCAAAAAATAAGGCTGCGGTCAGATTCAACCACAGTCCCACACACTCATCCGAAGATGAAGAGCACGACCTTCCTCGAAGGCACAAGAGCTCGCGCCGTCGCAGCCGCGACTACGACACTCGAAGCGAGCTAACTCAGCGGAAGATCGACAAGGCGCGCGCCAAGTGCGTATGCTCGTCTGAATCCGAGGAGGATGATGATGAAGGAGAACTCTACGGAGACCGGTGCTTCAGCAGATCTGTCCGGCGGACACAAATGCCGTGAAACTTCAAGCTTCCTTCAGACACTTCGAAGTTTGACGGCACACAGGACCCCAAGGCGTGGCTCAGCGACCACTTGTCATCCGTCAAGCTGCACGGCGGAAACAAAGAAACATCCATGCAATGCCTTCAGCTGCAGCTTACAGGCGCAGCTCGGATCTGGCTTAGCAGCCTATCCTCAGGATCCATCCGAAGCTGGGAAGAGCTGGCATACAGTTTCGTCCGAAACTTCAAGGGTACCAGCAAGAGGCCTGCCTCGATCGAGGAGTTGCGGGCCTGCACTCAACGAACGGGCGAATCCATTCGCTCGTACATACTGCGCTGGTCCAACACCAAGAACTCCACGGCACACATCTCTGAGGAGAGAGCCATCGACGCCTTGAAGGACGGCGTCAAACACGAGGACTTCAAAGAAGAACTCGGGCGCGTCAAGCCCAAGACACTCGACTACCTCATGGACATCTCCAACAGGTGGCCGATGGCGAGGACTCCGTCCACCGAGCGCACTCGAAGGAGGAAGACGACTACGGCCGGCGACGTGAACGCCGTAGCAAGAGAAGATCACGCGTCTACAACGATCGCGATGGACCTGACATGGTCGCGGCTGGCTACGCCGACCGCCGCAGCGAAGGCAACCGCAACAACAGCGGATACCGCTGAAGCAACTTCCGCGACGGAGGACGCCCAGCGCAGTCATGGCAGCGCCGCGGCCGCGACGACGGACCATCAGCAACTGTCGGGTCCATGCACCATCCACTTCTACATCGACAAACAGGATGGTAAGAAGAAAGCAAGCCACATGCTCAAGGACTGCCGTGAGTTCCAGAAACTCAGTGAGAGCATGGCCCAGATGAGGCAGCAAGCCCCAAACCCTGGATACAGGAACGCACCCGCACCAGGCGAGATCGCACATGGAGCTCCTCCACCACCACCTACGGGAGGCCCGAACCATCCAGTCGCACTTGCGCAGAATAACGGTGGGCACGGGTAACCCCCGCCGAAAGGAGCGCTGATGATCCAAAAAGGGCGCCCAACGAACAGGGTGCAGAAGAAAATCACCCGTCAGATCAACCTAGCCGTCACAGCACCACCCGCCATCCCTGAGTACCTCAGCGGATCGGAGTCCTGCATCACGTTCAGCCGTTCCGATCACCCTTGCCAGGTCCCTCGCCTAGGTCATGCTGCCCTGGTACTCGAGGCGCAGATCAGCGGATTCGACATGAGCCGCGTCTTCATGGACGGCGGCAGCGGTATCAATCTGATCTTTGCCAACACCTTGGCAGCAATGCGGATCCCGCTGTGCAGCCTGGAACAATCCGACACAATGTTTCACGTCATCGTCCCAGGGAAGGGTGTATTCCCCTTGGAAAAAATATGGCTCGACGTCATCTTCGGCAAGCCGGATAACTTCCGATGCGAGCGACTCGAGTTCGAATTGGTGGACTGGCCATCACAATACCATGCCATCCTCGGGCGTGTGGCATTCGCACGATTCCTGGCAGTACCGCACTACGCGTACCTGCTACTCAAGATGCCAGGACCCAGGGGCGTCATCACGGTCCACAGGAGCTTCACTCGATCGGACCACTGCGATAGGGACTTCAACAGAATCTCCCAGTCATTCGGCATGCAGGAGGAGCTCATAAGACTCCGCGAGGTGACGGACAACGAGGCACCCCCAGTAGCAAGACAGAACTCACCAGACATGTCCTTCGACTCCACCGTTAACACAAAGAAGGTGCAAGTCCACCTGACGGACGCCTCCAAGATGGCGCTGATCGCCAACGATCTCATCCCCGCATAGGAAAGTGCGCTCGTCGAATTCCTTCGTGAGCGTTGGGAAATCTTCGCCTGGTGTCCTGCGGACATGCCAGGAGTTCCCAGGGAATTCGCCGAGCACGCACTCAACGTCTTTCCAGACGCCAGGCCCATCAAGTAGTCTATCCGACGACTGTCCAAACCTTGGGCCGAAGCCATAGGAGTCGAAGTCAACAGACTACTCGTTGTAAACTTCATCAGGGAGATCAAGGAGAGCGAATGGCTCGGCAATACCGTGATGGTCCCCCAAAAGGACACGGACATCCTGCGAATGTGCGTGGACTTCACATCGCTGAACAAGCACTGCCCAAAGGACCACTTCCCTCTCCCTCGGATCGATCAGATCATCGATTCGACTGCAGGATACAAGAAACTCTCCTTCCTCGACGCCTACTCAGGCTACAACCAGATTCGACTGAAGGTCGAAGACCAGGAGAATACGGCGTTCATCACGCTGTTCAGAGTATTCTGCTACAACACAATGCCCTTTGGGTTGAAGAATACGGGCGCCTCGTACCAACGGTGCATGCAAGCATGCCTGAAGGACCAAATCGGCCGCAATATCCAAGTCTATGTCGACGACATAGTCATCAAAACTAGGGAGGCAAGAACGCTCATCGACGATCTCAGCGAGACGTTCGATAATCTCGACCGCTACAAGATCAAGCTCAACCCTGAAAAGTGCGCCTTCGGCATCCCATCTGGCCAGCTGCTCGGCTACTTCATCTCCCAGCGAGGGATCGAGGCGAATCCGAAGAAAATCTGGGCCATGATGGCCATGGAAAAACCGAAGAATCCAAAGGGTGTCCAATAGCTTTCCGGGCGAATTGCGGCATTGAGCAGGTTCATCAGCCGCATGGGCGAAAAGGCTCTGCCGTTCTACCAGCTGCTACGCAAAGCAGACAAATTCGAGTGGACGCCTGAAGCGGACGACGCATTCGAAGATCTGAAGCGGCTGCTCTCTACCTCACCGGTCCTGGTCACGCCAAAGGAACGCGAGCCTTTACTGTTGTACATAGCAGCCACACACCAGGTGGTAAGCACCGTACTGGTGGTCGAGCTGCCCGCAGAGGGAAAAACCCATGGAGTCCAATGCCCAATCTACTACCTCAGCGAGGTATTGACGCCGACAAAGCAGAGGTACCCTCACTACCAGAAACTCGCCTACGGCGTGTTCATGATGGCTCGCCGGCTGAGCCACTACTTCCAGGAGCACCAGGTGATGGTCGTCAATGAGGCACCCCTGAACAGCATCCTGAACAATCCGGAGGCCACAGGACGTGTGGCCCTATGGGGCATCGAGCTGTCACCTCTAGACATCATCTACGAGAAGCGCCACACGATCAAGTCTCAAGTCCTCCCGGACTTCCTCGTACACTGGATGGAGCTGCAGCTGCCAGACACCCAGACATGACACAGTCATGGACGATGCACTTCGACGGCTCCAAGCGCGAAGCCGGAGCAGGAGCCGGAGTCATACTGACCTCCCCGCAGGGCGATAAGATGAAGTACGTTCTCCGGATGAAGTTTCGAGCCTCCAACAACGAGGCCAAATACGAGGCCCTCATCCACGGCATGCGGATGGCCAAGATCTGCGGCGCAACACGCCTCGTCATCTATGGTGACTCCAACCTTGTCGTCCAGCAGACAATGAACGAGTGCGACGCGCACGCCGCCAACATGATCGCGTACCACGCACTCTACAACGCACTCGAAGGAGGATTCAACGGCTACGAGCTTTGACACGTTGGTAGAGAAAGCAATGAAGAGGCCGACAGACTCGCCAACATCGGCTCCACCTGCGCACGGGTGCCACCAGGTGTGTTCCTCGAACAGATCTGCGTGCCATCAATCAAACAGAAATTCCCAAAGGGATCACCCGAAGAAGCAGAACACTCGGGGGCTACGCTACCCGAAGGACAAGAAGGACCCGAAAAGCTAGACACAGAGGTCGTTGTGGTCAACCTGATGCAGGTCATGGCAGTCGAAGAAACTTGGACGCGGCCATACCTCAGGTACTTGACAGACGGAGAACTGCTTGATAGCCCGACAGATGCCCGGCGCATATCTTGCCGGTCCAAGGCCTTCACCATCATCAATGGCGAGCTGTACAAGCACAGCATTTCGGGTGTAATACAAAGGTGCGTGACCATCGGCCACGGAAAAACCATCCTCCAAGACATCCATGAGGGTATCTATGGCCATCATGCAGGCAGCCGCTCCCTTGTCGCTAAAGCTCTACGAGCTGGATTCTACTGGCCAACAGCCATGAACGACGCCAAGGACATCGTCCGAAGATGCAACGGGTGCCAAAGGTTCGCCGATAAACCACACGCACCCGGATCATAACTCAGGCCCATACCTTTGGCCTGGCCCTTCGCCCAGTGGGTCCTCGACATGATCGGCAAGCTGCCAAGGTCCTCGAAAGGAGGTCACGTCTACCTCCTGGTCACAGTCGACAAATTCACCAAGTGGATTGAGGCCATGCCGGTCACTAACCAAAAGGGCAAAACTGCCATCAAGTTCTTTGAATCCATTGTCTACAGGTTCGGCGTGCCGCACAGCATCATCACCGACAATGGGTCGAACTTCATCTCCAAAGAATTCCAGGACTTCTGCGAAGACCTCGGAATCAACATCACATACGCCTCCGTGGCGCACCCGCAAACAAACGGGCAGGTCGAGAAGGCCAACGGCCTCGTCGGTGCTGGCATCAAGAAGCGCCTAATGATCCCACTCGAGCGACTTGCGGGCGCTTGGACACAAGATCTACCTTCGGTCCTGTGGAGCCTGCGCACAATGCCAAACAGCTCAACTGGCTACACGCCTTTCTTCATGGTGCACGGAGACGAAGCCGTGCTACCAGCAGAAGTACGCCACAAGGCCCCATGGGTCGTCGCTTACAGCAAAGCAGAATCGACGGCTGCACTCGAAGACGCCGTCGATACACTCGACGAGGCGTGCGACATAGCAGCAGCTCGATCAGCGGTGTACCAACAGAGTCTCCGCAACTACCACAGCCGACGGCTGCGCCCAAGGTCCTTTGTTGAAGGAGACCTGGTCTTACGACTCAAGCAAGGAGCGACCGAAGAAATTCGAGTCACCATGGGAAGGACCCTACATCGTCACTAAAGTCATCCTAGGTGGCGCCTATCGCCTCAAGCATGTGGAATCTGGAGTCGCATATTCCAACCCATGGAACGTCGCACAGCTGCGATGATTCCACCCCTAGCTACCTCCCTCTTTTACTTTCAATAAGGCTATTCAGCCAAGGCTACTCAGCCGAACAATGTACCTCCTCCATTACGATATGAATAAAGCTAAGTGTCTCGCCCCAAAATTTTGTTTACTGTTTGCATTCTACTCCATACTACAACGCACTCGGGGGATCCCCCACCTCACGACTTCGTCGACTAAGGATAACGCGTGTATACCTGAGTAGCTGACCACGTCAGGCTAACGAAAAGGATACGTATACAAACACAGCACTACGTGCTAAACAACAACACAACCTTTACAACGAAGGGCAGAACACGCCCAGTCAAATAAATACAAATTTTACATCTATCTTTTTTACAGGTCCTACCTATTCTGAAGAATAACCCGAGCACGATGATCAAACAGATCTACGATTTGTTCGGCATACTGCCTTACAGCCGCATAATGTGGACGCATATCCCACTCGCCACCATCTGGCCGAAGAGGCGGCTCAGCAGCTACAACAGACAGATCTACATCAGGACGATGTAACCGCACAAGGGAAAGCGCGGCCTTCACCCCCGCGACGAGCTGATGCCGCACCAGTTTCCTGACACGATGTACATTCCGAAACTTCGACAGCAGGCCAGAGAGAGTCAACGGCGCATCATCCAGCGGAAACATCACATGCAGAACCGACGCCAGCGAAGACTTCACTTGACGCAGCACCCGCGATACCTGGTGGACACGATCCTGCACTGTTGCAAGAACCATGGCACGGTCACGGTCCATCCAGAAGAACCCGCCGGCCTCCATGTCCTGCTGAGTCAATCAGTTGATCCGAACAGCAACACACTCCTTTTCCTCCCTCGGAGCAAGGTTAGCACCTACAATACTTGCAAAGAGTAAGGAGAAAAGCCAACAGGCGCACCCGAAGTAATGGGCAACAGATCGAAAAACTCACACTCAAGTTGTTTGGACAAACGAAGCAACTCCGCCATCAAGTACTCCTCTCTGGCAGCGCCCCGATCCGCCTTGGATTTCCAAACATCAGCGTGGCCACGCACCCCAAGAAACTCTTTCTCAAGGCTACGGACGCGGCCTCGAAGAAACACAAGCTGCGACGCACCATCCAGGGTGGCCGCAACTGCGGCGCAGACGAAGTGTCAGCGGGATCATCACCCGAAGGACCCTAGAGTAACAGAAGACAAAGATATGAACAAGCAGAGGAAGAAGCACAGAACTCGGAAATTCATTACGTACAGCAAAAGCCACTATGTGGCACAAGGATTGTTCATCGAAATAATTACAACAAAAGAAGCTAAAACTATCCTACTACTACAAAGCCTACGAAGTTGCATCCTGAGTAGCCTTGGAGCCGGACTGCCTCGCCTTGGCCTCCCCCTGCTGCCTCAGCGCGTACTCGGCCAGCAGGTCAATCAACTTCGGCCCATAACGCTTACAGCGAGCAGCATAGATGGCGAAGGCTACCTTGGATCCGTCAGCAGCCGTCGGCATCCGGGAGGTGATCTGAGGAAGATCTAGCTCAGCTCCAGACGCCAAGGCCATGGCCAGCCCGACAGATGCGCCGATGCCTTTCTACTTGTGCTTGTACGCTGCAGGCGCTTCGGCTGACAGCGCATCCGCCAAGGCATCGACATCTTCGAGGGCCACACTCTTGGGGACGAGCTCCTTATAGAAGCGCCCAAGAACCTCCTTGGCCTTGGCAAGCGAGCTGACAACGGTACTGCAGCGGTCTTCGACCACCACAGCAGCATCATCCAGAGAACTTCCGTGCTCCAGAGCACCGCGATCAAACTCGATGCCCGTGGCATCTAAAGAAACAAAGGAAGCAGCATAAATAAAAGCACTACAAGGAAAGACAAGGAAGCCGAAAGGGGAAGACGGAGAAACTCACCCGAAATAGCCTTGGCAGTCGCCATCAGCTTGCCGGCTACCTCTCTCTCGCGTGAAGCCGTGGCGGTGGCGAGCTGCTCCTCGCGGTTCGTAGCCTCCTGCTGCAGGCGCTCCTTGGCCGCGTCCGCGTTGGCTAGCTCCAGCTCGAGGCGCTCCTTCGCACCAACGGCGACCTCGGCCTTCTTCTCCGCTTGCCCAAGGCTCTTTTTGAGAGCATCAGGCTCACGGAGAGAGGTATTGTGGTCCTCTGCAGTCAGCAACACACCTATATATCGAAGGACAAAAAATACAAGAAGAAGCAAAAAGACCAAGTCGTAAACATACCTTGAAGCTCTTTGAAGCTGGCCTCCAATGCCAGGTGCTGTTGCACCAGCTGGTTGGCGCCTTGCACAAAAGGCTGCAAAAGGAACTACTCATCAAAAGAATGGCTCGGGGGCTACGCCCAGAAGAACGAGCAGAAGCAATTTACACATACGGAAGATGCTCGGGGGCTTCCCTCGAGACTCAAAGAAAAAATGATCAGCAGATCCTCCAATAAACGCTCGGGGGCTCCCCCGAGACAAGAAGCAAAAAACAAGGATCAGCAGATCATCCGAAAAGGCTCGGGGGCTCCCCCTGCGGCAGAAAACAAAAATTACTTACGTGGTTAGACGGCGACTCCGAAGGTCCGCTCGCAGTCTTCTGAGGGAAAACCACCCGATCCTCCTGCGGAGAAGGGTTTCGGAGCAGCGCCCTCAGAGGTGGACACCGTCTGAGGAGGAGGAGGAACAACCTTTGACTCCCCCACCATCTCCCGAGCGCCATCACTGGAGGAGCCGTCGGAGGAGTGGCTACAAAAGGAAAAATCAGCAAAGCTCAAAAACAAACAGACAAGAGAAAGCAAAAAAGGAATAAGGAAACTTACGAGTCAAGCTCGCTTAAGTAAAAGACAGGAGGGGTCTTCCTGCCCTTCTTCTCCTCTTTCTTCTCTTCCTTCTTTTCTTCCTTCTTCCGCTTCACCGGTGGGTACGGTGCCACAGCCCGCACGAGAACGGCAGGAATTGGATAAGAAGAGCCCCCATGGTCCCCGCTGTGACGTTCGAGGCCTAGCGAATTCCTAGGCGTTGGAGGAGTCGAAGCATCCGACGATTCGCTGGAGCTCCTCGTCCGCTTGCGGGTGTGATCCTCGCTCGACTCGTTGGCCTCTTCAGCCGGAGATCACGCCGACGGCAGCTCGGACATGGAGTCCACCACCTCATTGTCCGGAGCATCCGGGAATACTTCG
Organism: Avena sativa; assembly: GCA_916181665.1. Classification (NCBI taxonomy): domain Eukaryota; kingdom Viridiplantae; phylum Streptophyta; class Magnoliopsida; order Poales; family Poaceae; genus Avena; species Avena sativa. The sequence continues at coordinate 215,192,974 of OV702298.1, read as the reverse complement.
GGCAATGGAGGCGACATGCCCGGCACCTTGAATTCCTGCGCAAAAAGATAGCAAAAATTTCAGCACAAAAGGCGGAAAGACAAACGCAGTCGAAAAATAGCGCTACGCGCTTATCCCAACTCTACACCTGCGGAACCGGACGAGAAGCGGAGAACGGAGAAGTCAGCGACTTCCTCGGAAGATCCTCTCCAGCCTTGTACTTCAGCAGCGGGTGAAGGATGTCGTCGAGATCTCCCTTGGAGAATTCCTCAGCCGAAACCCTAGTCGAATCACGGTGACCCGAATAAAGGAACATCTGGTGCGCCCTGGCCTGGAGCGGCTGCACCCGACGTTTGAGAAATGTGCGGATGATGTCCACACCATTCACCTCCTTATCAGGAATCACTTGAAGATCCTCCACCCGACGATAGAGCCCCTCAATCTCCGCCACCTCACCATCCAAGATCTGGTTTTTCCAGGACCTTTTTGGCTCGATTTTCTAGGAGGGGTCAAAAGGAACAAGCCCAAAATGCTGCCAGTCACCGTGGAGTCGCGGATGTAAAACCATCGCCTCCGCCAGTACTGAACAGACTCGGACATAGAAAAGGAGAAGAAAAGAATATTGGATTTGAGGGAGATGATGTAACCCCCAATGGGATACACACCATCGGAACCAGATTGCCTCTTCATGGAATAGAGTTTGCGGAAGAGGCCAAAGTGCGGCTCGACACCGAGCCAGCACTCGCAGAAAGTGATGAAACAAGCGATATGAAGAAGAGAGTTGGGATAAAGATGATGTAGCTAGATACCATAAAGAAAAAGCAATCCACGAAGGAAATCGTGGACTGGGAAGGAAAAGCCCCGAAGAACAAAAGCGAGGAACATAACCCGAAACCCAGCGGGGGGAGGGGAATTACCTTGTTGCCAGGGAGTTTGACGGCATCCCTATCCTGCGGGATCAAGCCCCGCTCACGGAGCTTGCGGAGATCACTCTCACGCGTCTCGGATTGCCGCCAGCCATCGTCGGTGACACGGACAACGGCAGAACCCTTCTTGCCACCAGCAGCGCTGGTACCAACTGCGGAGGAGGACTTCTTCGCTTCCCCATCATGGTGCGGCGGCGCCGGCGGAGAGCACGTAGGATCAAGGAAGGAAATGCTCGAGGAAATTCCAGCGCGCAGCAAGAAAGCTCATAGAAGATTGGAGTGAAACAAGAATGGCTGTGGTGAAAACAAATTAACTTTCCCCCAATGATTATAAGGACGAAGACGATGCATGATGACCATCCATCGGGAAGACCTAGAGCCAACTGCAAGATCTGTCCGTCCACGTGTCAGCACAGCAGCGAACCGTCACTCACACGGCGTCCACTACGCGTGGAAATCGAGGCGATGCCGTAATTATCTCAACGCTGCGCGTGACCGGTCAACTCAAGGTCAGAAGGTGGGACCCATGTTCGTCCAGTCACGTCATCTCTGGCGCCGCAGACGCTTGAGGTCACCAATCGTCAGCACTGACGTCATCAAAAGCTATGCTAGCAATGGTTACAATTCTTCGGCTATACAATTAAGAGTACTCACTCGAATCTACGATTCGAATAACTACTCAGGGGCTACTCCTATCAGGAGCGCTGGCCGCGACCCGAAAAGTGAATAAAACACTACATCACTGAATTGTTTCTTCGAGTCCTACGTCGAGTCTACGACTCCACTACGGACTCGGGGGCTACTCCCATAGGGAGGATGGATTCAAGCATCCGAAAAATTTGTGTCCTATGGACCTAAAGCCGAACAGCGGCTGAATTAAAGTCTCTGCTGGAGTCTACGACTCGAACAGACACTCGGGGGCTACTCCCATAGGGAGCGTTGGTCGTGCACCCTACGAATTCTTCGACTGCGATCCTACGGATCAGCGTGCAAAACTTTTTCAGCAACTCTGCCCCAATTAACGCTAAGTGAGCAACATTCTCCTTGGCCACCCGAAACACCTCTACGGTGATAAACATTCGGATGTTGTGTTTGCGATGCAAAGATAAGACCTACAAATATCATCTGATGGCCTGGCAACGCACACGACTACGCTCTGCTAGTAATAATCCGTGCCAACAGGCGCGATGAAAAATCCCGACGGATGCTTTGGGTACATCATTTAAATTCCCTGGAATTCCACTCATGTAAGTCCTCCGTGGCCTGAGTCGAATTACACCAGCATATGTTCCGGGTTCGAGTCGAGGGACTCGAATCTGAAGAAGATCGTGTTGTTTTGTCCTAAGACAGTTAACTGACCTTGATTCATCGGGAGAGTTAGGCACACGCATCAAAAATCCCTACACACTCTCTTGAAAGACAGAGATAGTTGCACCCAAAAGATTGAAGAGTCCTCAGCCGAATCTGCGATTCGACTGAACACTCGGAGGCTACTGACATGGTTATACCCTGCGCGTACACGACCTCAGCATACCTAGTCTAGCCCAAGGAAGGCCCACGACAAATATACGCCGGCCCATGAAGATTTTCGGGTGGCCAGGGCCCATGACGCCTTCAGATCCCTGGAGAGCAAGACTAGAGTAGATAGAAAATTCAAAGGGGTAAACCCTAAAACCTATAGCCGACTCGATCTATGCCTGGGACCTACCTAACTCTATATAAAGGCTAGGAGGGCACAGCGAGGAAGGCACCTCATACCACCGCATACACACCTCCACGCCAAATTGCATCTGCGCACCCCTGTAACCTTCAGTTCCGCCGTAATCAAGAGCAGACAAGCAGGAGTAGGGTTTTCCCTCCGGGGGCCTGAACCTGGGTAAACCTCGTGTCCCCGTGTTTCTTGTTTGCTAACCGTTCCGCGATCTCCAGCATCCCCATCTTCTCCAAAACCCAAGTCCATAACAATGGGCATTGACGAGATTAAACCTTGTCACGTGCGCTAGCATTGGAGACGTCTTGCCGCGCTCGTTGATGATCTCCACCAGTCCATCTTACTCCTCGTCGAGACCATTGACGATGTAGGAATTGAACTCAGTGTCGGTAAGGGGCTGGCCAATGGAGGCCAGTGTGTCGGCGATGGACTTGACCTTGTTGTAGAAGGTCGTGGCCGTACCGTCGAGCTTCTCGCACTCGCCGAGCTGGCGGCGGAGAGAACTAGAACGCGCCTACGACTACGACATGAAGGAGCGCTCCAGGACAGTCCAGGCCTCATGAGAGGTCTTGGTGAAGACGAGCATCCTAGCAACCTCCGGAGTGAGTGACCCCTGGATGGCCGAGAGGTTCGCCTAGTCCTGCCCCGTCCAGACGCGATTCGCCAGGTTGTAGATAGGGCCATTAATGCTGTCCACAAGCACAGGAGGGCAGGGATGAGAGCCGTCGACGTAGCCGAGCAGGTAGTGGCTCCCAAGGAGCGGAAGAACGTGCGCATGCCAGAACACGTAGTTGTATAGCGTCAACTTGGTGGTGATGAGATGGCCAAAGTGGAACGGCGCAGGCAGGTTCCCCGACGTGGAGACGGCGAGCGGCGCATAAGCCGCTGGAGGCACAGCCGCGGCCACCGAGGCCGACGGGGCAGGGGGCGTCATGGCAGGGGGCGGCGGAGCCGACCAGACGGGGGCAGCCGATGGAGGCACCAAGGGGGCCCCAGGGACGGGCACGATTGGAAGCGCGGGTGCCTGGGGCATGATGGGAACAGGCGACGTGGCGGCCTCGAGGGGGCAGGGCGGCGGCTGATATGCCGGCACGGAGAAGATGGAGCCAACACTGAGGGTGCCTACGGGAGGCGCCGTCATGGCTGCAGCATCGATAGGGCGAGAGAGAAGCGTCGCAAGAGAGGCCGGAAGATAACCGACCGAGGAGGAGACAGAGGTGGAGGCAGTCGTCATGACGGCGATCGGGGGGCAGAAGTGGTGGAAGGATCGGTGGAGGCGGGATCCGAGGCGACGCCGGCCAAGAGGAAGGTGGCGGCCAAGGAGGGGTGCAGGCGACGGCTGCTAGGAAGAACCCTAGGCGGCGGCCGACCTAGTCTGATACCATGTAAAACGTAATGTTTGGGGGAACTCGCTCAACCCTCTAGGGGTGGCCTATCACATATATTTATAGATGGGTACCAAAGGTACGTACAAAACACAGGTACAATATACAGAATCTATACAGTCTAACATAGTGATCACAAGCGGCTGCTGAGAATTGAGCTCAATCGGTTGGAGGCAGCGAGGCATGCCGAATGGTGTGGTGAACCTTCTTCACGGGAACTCGATGGAAGCGACGGAAAACAAAGATCGGACGGGAAACGGAGTCAGAAAGCAAAAGCGAGCGACGGAAAGGGCGGATGGAGGAGGCTCACTGGCGTCAGGAGACGAGTCATCATGGATAGGGTTTGCTTTTGGTCGCTGGCAAGAGGGCCGATGCAACCAATCCAATGTGGCGCCTGTTGCCTATAGGCCCAGCCTAGGCTCTATGTGCCGAGAGCGGAAAGGGGGTGCCGACAAAATTTCTGGACCGCCTCAGTTGCCGGCACTAGTTGCGAGGGCTTTTTTTGACCACAGCCCCCAAAGGCCGTTGTCAACTAGGCTAGGTAAAGCCGATGAAGATGCTCTAGCAGGTGTTCTATTTTGAGTTTTATCGAAAGTAGGAAGGTGAGCCATCACGCTACTGATATTTTATCAGTGACGCATGTGGAGATGCGCCACAGCTAAGTCCAGTTATCTATGGTGCATGGGTGTACGGTGCATCCTTGATAAGTATTTCAAAATTCAAAAAAAGGTGAGTGAAAGTGTAAGATGGTTAACCTAGAGGGGGTGAATATGTTTCTACAAAATTCTTTATAATCTTTTGCAAGTTTTTAGGCTTTGCGGAATATAAGTGAGCCTAAATGCAAACTAGGTGAGGCAACCTAGATGATGAACAAGATACTTCAAGCTCGAAGGCTATCACAAGGTAAACAACACAAGTAAGAGATCAGTTAAGGAATAACCGAGCACGCGGAGACGAAGATGTATTCCCGTGTTCACCACCTTTGGGAAGGGGGCTACGTCACGTTGGAGAGGTGTGAGGTTCCACGAAGGATTCCTCACGCACCAAAAAGGCTCACCTTCTTCTATGAGCCTATCCCACGAAGGAATAGCTCACTTATTCATGATAGACTTTTAAGGTAGTCTCCAAACCCTCACAAACTTTCCATGGAGCAAATCACAAGCCGAATGCCTCCGGGCGACCCTAGCCACCTAGGGTTTCCCACAAACCCAAGAGTAATAAGCTAACTCGATGAACTCAAGGGGGAATGAACTTTGGCTTGGTGGAAACATAGATCGGGACCTCCTCTTCCTTTCTACCAAAGGTATTAGGATTTGGTTGGGTAGAATGGGAGATCCTCAAGCTTTTGTGTTTCAACAATGGGGAGAGAGAGAGATTCAAGAAATGAAATGTTTGATCAAATGCCTAACCTCATAGTGAAGAAGAAAGGGGTATATATAGTATGGGGGAAAAGAGCCGTTTGGGGGGTCCTGCGATAGAACCGGCAATACGTCCGGTCGGACCGAGTTGCTCGCCAGAATTTTCGGTGACATCTCCGGTGGACTGGACCACACGCCGGAATTTTTGGCGGCGACCGAAATTCTCAGCGAACAACCAAAAGGCCATGCAGTAAGACATATCGGTGTACACCGAGAATTTCTGGCAGCGACCGGAAATTCCGGCGACAGCACCGGCGCCGCCGGTGCTTTTGCCGATTTCACAGTAACCCCATTTGACTCATTTTTAAGGCTATTTTCTCTCTCTCTTTGATCGGGTGTGTGGCGGTGGATGATGAGAAGTATATTTGGTGTAGAACAACCCCAAAGAGCGCATCGAGATCACCCCTCTTAATAGTGCGGTGTTTCCTATTTTACTCAAGAGTAAATAAGAGAGAATAATAAATAACACCATCGGCTCTTCATATAGAAACGAATGGGGGTCACCCATCACCTATCACCAACAACCTGTGGACACTCACCTATAGAGAATCTAATAGAAACATTAGTCTGTTCTCTAGCTTTGATGTCATAGTTAACCAAAACACTAGATAAGGGCTATTTTCCCTTTCAATCTCCCCCTTTTTGGTTAACGATGACAAACTGAGCTAGAGTCAAAAGATCATATTATGATACGATTAGATCTAGCACATAATCGCAAGCACATAGTGATAGGAAATCCAAGTACAATAAGAGAACTGCAAAGTTGTCCAGACACACACACACAAAAAGGTTGGATAGAGCAAATAAAAGCACAAGCCCATGAGAGACAAACGAACAAAGTAGGGCTTGTGCAAGAGGCAAGTCATGAAAGAAGCGACTCTACTCTTTCTCCCCCATTGGCATCGAGACCAAAAAGTAAGAAACAAGCGGAGAGACCGATCTAGCCAGCGAAGTTGTCCTCATCGTCATCATCATAGGCTTCTTCCTCCTCTTCTTCTTCATCGTCACCCTCCTCTTCGTCCTCGTCCTCACCATCATCATCATTCCCTATAGATGTAGCACGACACTGCGAGGAACTGGAAGTGGCAAACCCGAGGAACATAGATGGATCAAACCCCTAAACATGTCATCGTCCAGCAGGGGCTTCTCAAAGTTGACATAAGGGACATGAGCTAGAGCATTGCCCAAGTCTGGCACTGGTCGACCATGTTCTGTCAAGAAAGCATTGTGCTGCCTCTTGTTCTCCTGACTGAGCTCCAAACTGCGATGGGCAACATCATAGGAGGAGCGACACATATCCCACAAGCTGTTGAAGAACTGGGCAAGACCTTTATTGCAAGGAAGAGCACGGGGAAGGTCCCTACGAGAGCGCGAGCCACCAGCAGAAAGAGGATCATGAGCAAGCTTGGTCTGGCGTTCAGACGACATCATCTGAGGGAGATCCACATGAGAGCCCCGACAAGGTAAGGTGAACTCCTCCATATCTTCACGCGGACCTTTGCGGATAGTAGATGCAGGAACGGTGGCCTCAATCAGACGCTGAACATACTGACAGAAATTGGGAGTCATGCGCTTCTCAATGGACCGCTGAATCTCACAGTAGATGAAATCACACCCATTGATCTTCCGGAGGCGACGAGGATCACAGTAGTATAGCAGATTCTTGTGGTGACCAAGGACATCAACAGCATCACCATCCTTGCTCGCAAGATTGTAGCGGAAGAACCGAGCAAGCACCATATAGTAGTAGTGCATGCCTGACAAGCTGGGAGGTTGATGGCTGGGCTCACTGGGGTAGCAGGAAAGGAGCTGGTTGTCACTAAAGGCCTTCTCAGAGTGAATGCAGAAGCCAGAGACACGGTCAGGAGGGTAACCCAGGGCATGGCAGAAAGCATCGAAAGAATCCGAGTACGGCTTGGCGCCGGTCATCCAAGTGATAGTGCGAGCATCATCAGTGTGAAAGTAAGCAGTGCAGAAGAACTGGCGAATGAGATCTGGCATTAGCTTGACCTTGATAGTAGCAAGAGCAAAGACATCCATCTGCTTCAGGGCCACATCCACATGCTCGAAATCGGTAGAGAAGTATTGAGTATAGTGGTCCTCATTGAGATACTTGGGAGGAACAAAGAAACCCCACTTCATACGAATTGGCTCATTGTAAAGGTCATCCCAAAAGCACTTCTGAGTGTCAGTCCAGAACATCTTGTTAGCCCCAAGATAAGTGCGGCTGGGAAAGCGGTACAGATTCTGCCTCCTCAAGTCCCGCTACTGATTCACATTAATATCCGAAGCAGTATTGTAGTTGGGAGGAACTTCTTCTTCAGTAGGACCAAGACTGGACTTGCCCTTGAAAGCGGATCTTCCAGTAGAGGCTTTCTTCTTCTGTCCACTTGCAGATCCAGAACCCCCTGTGATAGCAGCTTTCTCTTGTTAACGCTGAGTGAGGCGAGGCGGAGGCCGCTGAAGAGTAAGCTTTCTCTTTTTGCCGGTGTCGAGCTCAAAATCGCTGTGGTCAGACTCTGCACAAGAAGCACACAAGAACGCAAGGTAAAGAAAGCAAATGAGCATATATGCCATAAGCGAGCTCACATGAACACAGATCGAAAGTTGGGCAAGCGCATGGACAGACAAACAAGTGAAAGAACAATTTTAGCTCTAGGTCCGACGGAACCAAACCTGTCGCCGGAATTATCGGCGACGGTTTCGACGAACTGGAATCTCGGCCAGAATTTCCGGCGAGCATTTCGGTCGACCAGAACGGTGACCGGAAATTCCGGTAGTGGTTTCGGATCAACCGGGCCTAGGACCAAAAAGTTAGGGCAAGCGATTGTGGGACTATCCATGACTTAGTACTTGCGCAAAGAACAACATGTGGGTGAACAGGGGGTGAAACTAGGGTGGTACTACCCTAGTTACTCTAGGGGGTAGAGAGAACTAAGGGAGCACAGGTGACCATGAAAGCTAGGGTTTCACCATCAACAAGAGAGATAAGAAGGAGAATAAATAGCACAATACCCTCGGATGTCGAAGAAGAAGCCATGCCACCTCCTTTGCCAAAGATGGGCATGAAGAAAACACCACACAATAAAGAGGGAGAGCACTCCCCGATCTCCCAATGCGGGCAAGGAGAGAGCAAAACCTTCGGTGAGAGGACTTGTAGAGGCCCGATCTACAACTTGGTTGAGTGGGGAGGGATTTGGGTGGAGGGAAGGGCCTATGGGGGTGGGGAAGCTTGGGGCGACAACCATGGAGGAGGGGAGGGCATGGGGAAGAAAGAAGGAAGAGGATGGAACTGCCCCACGCGCGGGCTATAAATACCCACCTCAGGAATTTTTCGGCGATAAGTTCGATCGAACCGGTGCTCACGCCGGAATTTCCGGCGAGAACATCGGCGAACCGGCCCTGTGACCAGAATTTCTGGTGGCGACCAAAATTTTCGGCAGAGAACCGAAAACGTGTACTGGAAGAGCCTTCGGTCTGCTGCCGGAATTTTCGGCGGTCGCCGGAATTTTCGGTCGCTAGGCTGGCGACCGAAATTTTTGCTGGAAAAATTCTGGAGACAGCATATGAGCAATTTTTTCTGGAGATGAAACATTGTGAGAAATCATATGAGCATATACACAAGATCCAAATGAAAACCAGATAAAGCACTGTCCATATGACAAGGTCATGAAGAAACAAAAACGAAGAGCAACCATGGACATAGGATTTAGCTTGGAACATCAAGGCACCCAATACACAAAACCAACCATTTGGCGGAGCATTTATCCCCCTATGTTTAAGCACACATGTCATGGCGCCTAAAAGATAGATGCTTGGACCCATATCATGACACGAGATCAATTTATGTTGCACACATAGGTAAGCATCAAACCAAGACATGGTAAAATGACCATCCCTACATGTGCTGCACAACTAGGCTACATAAAACGTTAAGATTAAGAATATAGTGCATGAATCACATCAATACAAGTTTTGAGGATCTAGGATACCGAGTTCTCGCCTCAACATGACAAACCGGGCTTCATCCAAAGGCTTCGTGAAGATATCAGCCAATTGGAACATCGTACCCACATGAGTGATATTGATATCACCATTTGCGATATGGTCACGTAGGAAGTGGTGGAGACTGTCAATATGTTTGGTGCGTCAATGTTGGACGGGGTTATTGGCGATCTTTATTGCACTTTCATTGTCACATAGAAGAGGCACCATACCAAGAGACACACCATAGTCTTTCAAGGTTTGCCTCATCCACAACAATTGAGCACAACAAGATGTCGTGGATATGTATTCGGCTTCGACGGTGGATAGGGCTGTGGAGTTTTGTTTCTTGGAAGACCAACTCACCAATGACCGGCCAATAAATTGGCAAGCCCCGGAGGTTGATTTCTAGTCAACCTTATCACCTGCCCAATCGGCATCCGAATAGCCAACAAGCTAAAAGGTTGACCCCTTTGGATACCAAAGCCCGAGAGTAGGAGTGAGAACAAGGTACCTAAAAATCCGTTTGACCGCCATCAAGTGGCACTCCTTGGGAGGGGACTGAAAACGAGCACACATTCCAACACTTAACATGATATCCGGCCTAGAAGCACAAAGGTAGAGCAAGGAACCAATCATAGAACGATATACCTTTTGATCCACGTCCTTCTCACCAACTCCAAGGCCAAGTTGTCCATTTAGTGGCATGGGTGTCTTCATGGGATTAGCCTTGGCCATCTCGAACTTATTGAGCATGTCCTTAATGTACTTCTCTTGAGAGATCAAAGTGACATGAGGAAGTTGCTTTATGATGAAGCCTAGAAAGAACTTCAACTCCCCTATCATGGACATCCTAAATTTCATAGTCATCAACTCGGCAAAAGCTTTGTTATGAGATTCGTTAGTTCCACCAAAGATAATATCATCAACATAAATTTGAAAAATAAATAAGCCACCCCCTTTAACCCGTTTGGTGAAAAGGGTGGAATTGACCTTACCCACGCTAAACCCATCCATGAGTAGAAAATCCCTAAGGTGCTCATACCAAGCACGAGGAGCTTGCTTTAGTCCGTAGAGAGCCTTATGGAGTAGATACACATGGTTGGGATAGCGTGTGTTTTTGAAACCCGGGGGTTGAGCTACATATGCAACCTCTTTCAAGGGACCATTAAGAAATGCACTTTTCACATCCATTTGATAAAGCTTGAAGTTATGGAAAGATACATAAGCAAGCAAGAGACGAATAGCTTCAAGATGAGCAACGGGTGCAAAGGTGTCCTCATAGTCAATACCTTCTATTTGGGCATACCCTTGCGCCACTAACCTTGCTTTGTTTCTTGTGACCACCCCGTTCTCATCTTGCTTGTTCTTGAACACCCACTTGGTCCCAATGACATTGATGCGATGATCTTTAGTCCTCTCCACTAGAGACCAAACTTCATTGCGGGTGAAACACTTGAGTTCTTCTTGCATGGCAATGACCCAATCCGGATCCTCCAAAGCCTCATGAATCTTGAGGGGCTCAAAGTTGGACACAAAAGCATGATGCCCACAAAAGGTTGTGAGGTTCTTCTTCCTGGCACGGGTCTCGATTCCTCTTGATATGCTTCCAAGGATATTGTTGACTTGAAGTCCACTTGCAATGGAGGCGGCCTTGATCTTCCGAATTGTGCCTTCATGATCAATGGATTCATATTCTAAGGGGCCTTGATCATTAACACCATCTTGAGATTGCCCTTGGGATGGAGATTGATCTTCTACTTGGTCTTGCTCAAAGGATTGTGGGCTTGGTTCTTGTTCTTCGGTTTTCATGGAATCTTGAGTGAGATGTTGATCTTGTGGTGCACTTGATGGCTCGACTTGAGTAGAGCTCGGCTCTTCTTGAGTTGAGCTTGATTCTCCCCCATCATCTTGTTGAACATGAATGTGAGACTCGGTGGGAAAGATATGCCCAATACCCATCAACTTGATGACTTGAGAGGAATCACCATCACCTACATCACGAGAAGAAACTTGCCCCTCATGGGGACCATTATTCTCCAAAAACTCCACGTCACAAGATACTTAAACACAACCATTGGTTTTGTTGTAGTATCTATAGGCATGAGAGTTTTCCGCATAACCAACAAATATACCCTCTATAGTTCTAGATTCAAATTTACCGAGCTTTTCCTTTTTGTTCTTGACGAGGCACTTGCATCCAAAGACACGGAAATAGTTGACATTGGGCTTCTTACTTGTGAGAATATCGTATGGAGTCATGTCAAAGGGAGCTCGGAGGAAGAGCCGGTTCGTGTAGTGGACCGCGGTAGCAATGGCTTCTCCCCAAAAATTGTGGGGGTACTTGAATTCACTCAACATTGTTCTTGCCATCTCGATGATTGTCCGGTTCTTCCTTTCAACAACACCATTTTGTTGAGGGGTATAAGGAGCTGAGAATTCATGCTTGATCCCCTCATCTTCAACAAATTCTTGCATGGTGTAGTTCTTGAACTCGGTGCCATTGTCGGTTCTAATGGTCTTGATCTCCACTCCATGAGTGCGTTGAGCTTGCTTGGCGAAGATCATGAATTCCTTGTAGGTATCATCCTTTGTCTTGAGAAGAAAGACCCAATATACCTTGAGTAATCATCAACAATGACAAGACCATATCTTCTTCCACCAAGGGAGTCATATGTTGATGGCCCAAAGAGATCCAAATTGAGAAGCTCCAAGGGTCTTGACGTGGCCACCTTGGTAACGGAAGGGTGATGCTTCCCAATTTGCTTTCCTAAAATGCAAGCACTACACACACGATCTTTCTCAAAGGAGACACCGGTTAGCCCAATAATATGCTCACCCTTTAGGAGTTGATTGAGATTCCTCATGTTGGCATGACCTAGGCGACGATGCCAAAGCCATCCCTTGTCATCCTTGGCCATTATACATGTAGGAAGAGATTGGCTCTCTTTTGAGAGGTCGACCACATAAAGGTCGTCTTACACGTGTCCAATGAGAACCAAGTTGAGATCATCACCCCTAAAGACCTTCACAAAAGTTCTAGAGAAATAGGAGTCATAGCCGGCATCCGTGAGGTGTTTAATTGAAAGCAAGTTGTAACCAAGGTTTTAAACATGTAAGACGGTCTCTAGAGTCAAAACCTTGGAGATTACCAACTTACCATAACCTAGTACCTTTCCTTTAGAGTTATCTCCAAAAGTGATGCTTGACGTTGAGTTGACATCGTGAATGAATTAGTCAAGCCCGCTTCTACCTCGGGTCATGTGATTGGTGCATCCACTATCAAACACCCATTTTGACCCACCGGAGGCATAACCCTACAAAATCAATTCTTTGATTTATGAACCCATTGAGTAATGGGTCCCCTAGCATTAGCAACAACATCCTTAGGTACCCAAATTTAGTACCACCTATAAGCATAACCATTTCGAGGGCTAACATATTTGGCATATACATATCCTTGAGTGCCCTTACATAGCACATAGGAAGGATTGGACTTTCCCGCATACTTATGATTGGGATTGCCCCTTATGGCTCCCACATTCACAACATTCCTTTTGACTTTGTCAACCACCTTGTCACCTTCTTTTACAAATATTATCTTCTTTGGTGGTATGGCATTGCTCGTGTTGTTCTTTGGATCAAAACCGACACCTTCCTTGGAAATTTTCATCTTTTGACGGGATAAAATCTCATCTAGGATCTTTCCTTTCGAGGTAGGTGCACGACGCTCTTTCTCAAGTTGCTCTTTCAACTTCTTATTTTCCTCAATGAGGAGAGCTTGATCAAATGTAGAGTTAGAGGAACAAGAATCATTTTCAACAATAATTGGATCCTTCAATGTACCAAGAGCCTTCTCATAGGACACCTGAAGTTGGTCAAGTTTTATGAGCTCACGGTTGACAAGCAAACTAGCTTTTTCAAGGTGCTCAAGGTCTTTGGTAAGAGAAGCATGAGAAACTTCAAGATCCTTCTTTGAGGCGTCAAGCTCTTGGGACAAAGAGTTAGCCCTATCAATAGTTTCCATGTCTTTTGCTTTATCAATTTCAAAAATTTCAATTTGTAGTTTAAGAAAAGAATTGGTATTCTTTTCCTCACAAAGCTCTTGCTCAAGAAGATTGAATCTTCGTTTCTCATCATCAATATGAGATTCCAAGCTATCAATGGCCTCATCGCATGAGCTAACAAGTTCCATTAATTGCTTGACTCTAGCACGAGCAATGGGAGGAAGAGACTTCATGATAGCATACATTTATTTTATATACTATTCACCAAATTCATCACTATCACTATCATGATCACTCTCGAGATCATCCAAGACGCTAGATAGGGATGGAGGAGAGACAATTACCTTGGAGCTTCTTGCCATAAGACAAGAACCAGTGATCTTGGGAATAGGAGAACTCTCAATGTAGTCCTTGGCGTAGTCGTAGGTGAGAGGTGAACCGGGTTCGACATATGCCAAACCGGTCACACCCACCACTTTCTCCTTATCCCCACACTCCACGTCGGACTCGTCCTTGGAGCTCCTTGCCATGAGACAAGTGGCGGTGACCTTGGGAGTAGGAGAGTCGTCGGTGTAGTCCTTGCTGTAGTCATAGGTGAAGAGAGACCCGGGTTTGGCGAAGGCCAAACCGGCCACTCCAACCACCTTCTCTTCATCCTCTTCCTCCTTGTCGGATATGTATTCTTAACCTAGGAAGCCCTTGCCATCACGCCTATTGTTCCTCTTGAATCTTTCATTGATGGGGTTGGGCTTCAATCTTGGTTTGGCACCCTCTTCATACTTGGGCTTGTAAATCCTCTTCTCATAAGGACATTTATCGGCAAAGTGGCTCGACTCATCACAATTGTAGCATGTCCTTTTCTTCTCACTTGATCCCATTGAACTTCTCCTTCTTCGGAACTTCATGTTCTTGGTGAAGAGAGCAAGTTGAGAGAGCATATCATCAACTCCATCAACATCACTTTCTTCATCACTAGCATCATCTTCTTGCACATGCTTGGCCTTTAGTGCTAGAGAGTGAGAAGACCCAATAGCACGTTTGATCTCCTTGATCTTTTGCCCTTCATCCGCCAAGTTGTCCGTGGCAACAAGATAAGAGACTAGATCATCGGGAGTGAATTGGTTAGCTCTATCAAGGAGTTGCAAGTTCAAGGCAAGCTTCTTATCGGTGACCGCGATCATAGAGACAATCTTGGACTTGATGATCTCATCATTCAAATTGAATCCATCATTGTACTTCTCACATCCTAGGCCACCAACCTTCATGCGGAGGGCAACAAGTCTCTTGTATGCTTCAGTGATAGTCTCACCATCATTGTTCATGAACATGTTCATCTATGACTTGGCAGCTTCATACTTGGATTTTTGGATAAGAGACGTTCCCTCTTGGAGAATGACAATCATATCCCAAAGATCCTTGGCGGTGGGGATGTCACTGACTTGATCATGGAGAGTGCGATGAATGGCACTCCTTATCTTGTCACAAGTTGTCGCATTTAGTTGACGGTCATAGTACTCTCCCGGAGTGAGGTTTTTGGGATCAGGAGGGTGGAAACCGGTGCACACAATCTCCCAAAGCTCAACACTGCAGCTTCAAAGATGAGATTTCATAGAAGCTTTCCAATGAGAGAAATGGGTTCTATCATAATGAGGTGCAGGACCCGAACCATTAATATGAGGCATGATATTCTTTTTCTTAGGATAAACATAAGGAAATTGATTATGGGACGTGGAGAGTTTTGATGATCCGCTCTCATGAGTGGACTCGGCATCCTTATCCTTTTTGGTGTCCATTGGTCTCCCTTGAGGTATTACCAATGGGTTACCAAGAAAAGCCCCATCGCCAATGGCCTTAAGTTGTCCTTCTAGGTAACTCATTCGAACAAGGAGATTGGAATCATCCTTGGCCTTTTCAAGGGCACCCTTGGCTAAGATTTCGCGAAGCTCCTTGACCGAATAAGTCTTATCCTCCTCATCATCATAGAAAACCATCTTTTCTATTAGGCGGTGAAGCCCTTAAAAGTTCCCTAGGCTCTGATACCAATTGAAAGTGTAAGATGGTTAACCTAGAGGGGGGGTGAATAGGTTTCTACAAAATTCTTTATAACTTTTGCAAGTTTTTAGGCTTTGTGGAATATAAGTGAGCCTAAATGCAAACTAGGTGAGGCAACCTAGATGATGAACAAGATACTTCAAGCTCGAAGGCTATCACAAGGTAAACAATACAAGTAAGAGATCGGTTAAGGAATAACCGAGGCACGCGGAGACGAAGATGTATTCTCGTGTTCACCACCTTTGGGAAGGGGGCTATGTCACGTTGGAGAGGTGTGAGGTTCCACGAAGGATTCCTCACGCGCCACAAAGGGTCACCTTCTTCTCCGAGCCTATCCCACGAAGGAATAGCTCACTTACTCGTGGTAGAATTTTAAGGTAGTCTCCAAACCCTCACAAACTTTCCACAGAGAAAATCACAAGCCGAATGCCTCCGAGCGACCCTAACTCGATGAACTCAAGGGGGAATGAACTTTGGCTTGGTGGAAACATAGATCGGGACCTCCTATTCCTTTCTACAAAAGGGATTTGGATTTGGTTGGGTAGAATGGGAGATCCTCAAGCTTTTGTGTTTCAACAATGGGGAGAGAGAGAGACAGAGAGAGAGAGAAATGAAATTTTTGCTCAAATTCCTAACCTCACAGTGAAGAGGAAAGGGGTATATATAGTATGGGGAAAAGAGATGTTTGGGGGTTCCGGCGACAGAACCGGCAATAAGTCCGGTCGGATCGAGTTGCTCGCCAGAATTTCCGGCGACACCTCCGGTGGACCGAACCACACGCCGGAATTTTTGGCGGCGACCAAAATTCTCGGCGAACAACCGAAAGTCCATGTAGTAAGCCATATCGGTGTACACCGAGAATTTCTGGCGGCGACCGGAAATTCCGGCGACAGCACCGGCACCGCCGGTGCTTTTGCCGATTTCACAGTAACCCCTTTTGACTCATTTTTCAAGGCTATTTTCTGTCTCTCTTCGATTGGGTGTGTGGCGGTGGATGATGAGAAGTATATTTGGTGTAGAACAACCCCAAAGAGCGCATCGAGATCACCCCTCTTAATAGTGCAGTGTTTCCTATTTGACTCAAGAGTAAATAAGAGCGAATAATAAATAACACCACCGGCTCTTCATATAGAAACAAATGGGGGGTCACCCATCACCTATCACCAACAACCTGCAGACAGTCACCTGTAGAGAAGCTAATAGAAACATTAGTTCGTTCTCTAGCTTCGATGTCATAGTTAACCAAAACACTAGATAAGGGCTATTTGCCCTTTTAGTGAGATATAAAATTGATGTGTGGCACATGGGATATGGTGCACCACAGATAAATTTTTGAAAATTCAAAAAAAAGCGGGATATGGCGCGTTTGTGTTGCCGTCGTCACCTCATTGCGGCTGCAACCTACTACTGCATGGAGGTGTGGGAGGTCGTGGTCGCGCCGGTAGAAGGCACTCGGGACCGAGGAAGAGCTTGAGGCTGTAGGGTTTCGTAGCATGGAAAACAAAAAATTTCTACCGCATACAAACAAACAAGCCAAGATCTATCTACTAGATTGTAGCAACGAGTCGATAGAATAACTCACCCTCGAAGATTCCAAAGTGTTTAACGAGAGCGGATTCTCGTGGGTGATGTAGTCGTACTCTTCCCGATCTCAAGATCGTGTAGACGATCCTTCCGGCGCTGCGTTCCGGCAGCGCTCCCGCAGTCGGTCACACGTTCGGTACTCGACGAAGACCTTCCTCTCCCTTGTTCCAGCAGGCAGCGGAGGTTGTAGCACTCTCCTCGCGATTCTGGCAGCACAACGGCGTGGTACCGGAAGTAGAGGGGAGATCTCGCAGGGCTTCGCCTTAAGCCGGAGCGAGTATGGTGGAGTATGAGAGAGTCCCTCGACGATCTAGGGTTTAGACACGCCGAGGAGGAAGCTTGGCCGATGGCTAGGGTTGCTAGGCGGCAGCGGTGGCTTGACCTAGGGCGGCGGCGGCGGCAGCAGGTGGCGGCGGCGGCAGCAGGTGGCGGCGCCGGCGGCTTAGGGTTTTGGAGGCGGGGATCTTATGTGTCTAGGAGGGGAGCCCAGCCCCTCCTTTTATAGGTGGAGGGGCCGGTGGCCAAGGGAAGGGGAGTCCCTCCCCAACTCGGCTTGGAGGTGGGCCGGCGGTGGAGGAGGGACTCCTCCCCAACTCGGTTTCCTCCTCCTTCCCCACTTCCCAAAAATAGCCGTTTGACTTTCAAACTAGCCGTTTGACTTTTCAAACTAGGATTTGAATAAACCCTCTATTTTGTTCAGCAATGACACCGAGTACATGATGCAATCATACCAACTTGATATAACACATTCATGTACCCTTCCCCTTCGGAGTGCCGGACATTCCGGAACCTTCTAGAACATTCCCGATGAAAACACCGGAACCATTCTCCAACTCCGAAACGGGACTTTCCTTATATGAATCTTATTTTCCGGACCATTCCAGATCTCCTTGTGATATCCCGAATCCCATTCGAGACTCCAAACAACATTCGGACTCTTTCTCATCATTCCATAACTACTCAAACAACGTCGAATCCTTAAGTGTGTCTCCCTACGGTTCGTGAATTATGCGGACATGATCGAGACACTTCTCCGATCAATAACCAATAGAGGAATCTGGAAATTCATATGGCTCCCACATATTTCTACGATTACTTTGCGATCGAATGAACCACTTACATACAATACCAATTTCCCTTTGTCTCACGATAGTTTAGTTATCCGAGGTTATGATCGTCGGTATATCTACATACCTAGTTCAACCTCGTTACCGAAAAGTACTCTTTTCTCGTTCCCGTGATATGTGATCCCTTGTGAGCCACTCACATGCTTGCAAGCCAATTGGATGACATTTCATCGAGAGGGCCCAGAGTATATCTATCCATCATATGGATGGACAAATCCCAGTCTTGATCCATGTGTTTCAACCAATACTTTCCGAACACTCAATGCCACCTTTATAACCACCCAGTTACGGTGTGGTGTTCGATGTCATCAAAGCATCCATCCGGTAAAGGTGATATGCATGATCTCATGGTCGAAGGAATTAGGTTACTATGTATCAGAAAGCATATAGCAATTGAACTATTAAAATGACTTGATCTTTATGCTACGCTTATCTATAGGAGTATGTCCACCATATCATTCTCCTAACGATATGATCTTGTTGTTAATAACATCTCAATGTTCATGATAGGGAAACCACAATCATCTATTAACCAACAAGCTAGTATTATATAGAGGCTTTACTAGGGACTTCAAATTAAGTTTACAAATCACACAAGTATTAATGTTTCCTTGTTAATACTATTATAGCATGAATGTAAACATTTATCATAAACACAAAGATATAATAATAACTATATTTATTATTGCCTCTAGGGCATATCTCCAACAGTCTCCCACTTGCACTAGAGTCATCTAATCTAGATTACATGGTAATATACCGAACACCCATGGCAGTTTGGTGTTGGTCATGTTTTGCCCTCAGGAGAGGTTTAGTCAACGGATCCGCCACATTCAGATCTGTGTGTACTTTGCAAATCTTTATATCCCCATCTTGGATATGTTCTCGAATAGCATGAAAACGTAGCTTGATGTGCTTCAGCTTCTTGTGTGACCTTGGTTCTTGCGCATTGGCTATGGCACCCATGTTATCACAGTAGATAGACATTGGGTCCAGCGCACTAGGAACCACACCCAGCTCTGTAATGAACTCTTTCATCCATATCGCTTCTTGTGAAGCCTCCGAAGCAGCCATGTATTCCGATTCAGTTGAAGATCTCGCCACAACGCTTTGCTTTGCACTCCTCCAGCTAACTGTTGCACCATTCAAAATAAATACGTATCCAGATTATGATTTAGAATCATCCGGATCAGTGTTCCAACTAGCATCGGTGTAACCATTAACAACGAGCTGTTCATCACCTCCATAAGAAAGAACCATATCCTTAGTTCTTCTCAAGTACTTAAGGATGTTTTTGACCGCTGTCCAATTATCCACTCCTGGATCACTTTGATATCTGCTAGTTAAACTAACATCATATGCAATGTCGGGTCTAGTACATAGCATGGCATACATTAGAGATCCTATGGCTGAGGCATAGGGAGTCTTACTCATCCTTTCTCTATCTTCTGCCGATGTCGGACTTTGAGTTTTACTCAAGGTCGTATTGGGCAACATGGGCAAGAACCCTTTCTTGCTATCTTCCATTCCAAACCTCTTTAGAACTTTGTCCAAATATGTACTTTGTGACAATGATATTTGGCGTTTCGATCTATCTCTATAAATCTTTATGCCTAATATGTAAGCTGCTTCGCCAAGATCTTTCATTGAAAAACTATTATTCAAATATTCCTTGACACTATTAAGAAGGTCTACATCATTCCCAATCAACAATATGTCATCTACATATAGTATTAAGAATGCTACAGAGCTCCCACTCACTTTCTTGTAAATACAAGCTTCTCCATAAGTTTGTATAAAACCAAAACTTTTGATCACCTTATCAAAACGTTGATTCCAACTTCGGAATGCTTGCTTCAATCCATAGATGGACCGTTGAAGTTTGCATACCTTGTTAGCATCTTTAGGATCGACAAAACCTTTGGGTTGCATCATATACAACTCTTCATCAATGTCTCCATTGAGGAATGCTGTTTTGACATCCATCTACCATATCTCATAATCATAATATGCAGCGATTGCTAACATAATCCTCACAGACTTTAGCTTCGCTACTGGTGAGAAAGTCTCATCGTAGTCAACTCCTTGAATTTGTCGAAACCCCTTTGCGACAAGTCGAGCTTTATAGACAGTAACATTACCATCAGCATCTGTTTTCTTCTTGAAAATCCATTTGTTCTCGACAGCCTTCCGGCCATCTGGTAAGTCCACCAAAGTCCATACTTGGTTTTCGTACATGGATCCAATCTCGGATTTCATGGCTTCTTGCCATTTATTGGAATCTGGGCTCATCATCGCTTCCTCATATGTCTCAGGGTCATCGGTGTTGTCCACCAACATGACACTCATAACGGGATCATACCAATCTGGAGTGGTACGAGTTCTCGTTGACCTGCGAGGCTCTGTAGCAACTTCAACCAAAGTTTCATGATCATCATCATTAGCTTCCTCTCTAACTGGTGCAGGCATCACAGGAACTTCTTCCGGTGCTGCGCTACTCGCAATTTCGAGAGAAGGTTCGACAAACTCGTCGAGTTCTACTTTCCTTCCAGTCACTTCTTTCGAGAGAAATTCCTTCTCTAGAAAGGATCCATTCTTGGCAACAAAGATTTTGCCTTCGGATCTATGATAGAAGGTATACCCAATAGTTTCCTTCGGGTATCCTATGAAGACGCATTTTTCCGCTTTGGGTTCAAGCTTGTCCGGCTGTAACTTATTTACATAGGCTTCGCATCCCCAAACTTTAAGGAACGACAATCTAGGTTTCTTCCCAAACCATAATTCATACGGTGTCGTTTCAACGGATTTAGATGGTGCCCTATTTAAAGTGAATGCGGATGTTTCTAATGCATAACCCCAAAACGATAGCGGTAAATCTGTAAGTGACATCATAGAACGAACCATATCTAAGAGAGTTCGATTACGACGTTTGGACACACCATTACGCTGTGGTGTTCCCGGCGGTGTCAATTGTGAAAGTATTCGACATTTCTTCAAATGCTCGCTAAACTCATAACTTAGATATTCACCTCCACGATCACAACGTAGAAATTTAATCTTCTTGTTACGTTGATTCTCTACCTCACTTTGAAATTCCTTAAACTTCTCGAAAGTTTCGGACTTATGTTTCATGAAATATATATACCCATATCTACTCAAATCATCCGTGAAGGTAAGAACATAACGATAACCACCGCGCGATGCTACACTCATTGGACCACACACATCGGTATGTATGATTTCCAATAAGTCCGTAGCTCGCTCCATCATACCAGAGAATGGAGTCTTAGTCATTTTACCCATCAGACATGCTTCGCATCTTTCAAGTGATTCGAAATCAAGTGATTCAAGAAGTCCATCGGAATGGAGTTTCTTCATACGCTTCACTCCAATGTGACCAAGACGACAGTGCCACATATAGGTCGAGTTATCGCTCGATTTCAAACGTTTAGCCTCAATGTTATTAATATGTGTATTTCCACTATCGAGATTCAACAAGAATAGACCATCTATCAAAGGTGCATGTGCATAAAACATATTACTCATATAAATCGAACAACCATTATTCTCGGACTTAAACAAGTAACCGTCTCGCAATAAACAAGATCCTGATATAATGTTCATGCTTAACGCAGGCACCAAATAACAATTATTTAAGTATAAAACTAATCCCGATGGTAGATGAAGGGGTAGCGTGCCGACCGCGATCACATCAACCTTTGATCCGTTTCCCACGCGCATCGTCACCTCGTTCTTCGCTAGCTTCCGTTTATTCTGCAGCACCTGTTTCGAGTTACAAATATGAGCAACCGAACCAGTATCAAATACCCAGGCACTACTACGAGTACTAGTGAGATACACATCAATAACATGTATATCAGATATACCTTTCTTCTTGATGTTGCCGTTCTTCAAATCCGCCAAGTACTTTGGGCAATTCTGCTTCCAGTGACCTTCTCCCTTGCAGTAAAAGCACTCAGTATCAGGCTTAGGTCCAGCCTTGGTCTTCTTCGTTGGCGTGGTAACTTTCTTACCACCCTTCTTGAAGTGTCCCTTCTGCTTAGACTTGCCTTTCTTGAATTTGGTGGTCTTATTGACCAACAACACTTGGTGCTCTTTCTTGATCTCCACTTCTGCAAATTTCAACATGGCAAAGAGTTCTGGCAACGTCTTGTTCATGTTTTGCATGTTGTAGTTCATCACAAAGTTCTTGTAACTTGGTGGTAGTGATTGGAGGACGCGGTAAATCCCCAAAGCATTAGGAATCACTATACCCAAGCTTTGAAGTTTGTTTGCGTGCCCAGACATCTTAAGCACATGCTCACTGACGGAGCTGCCCTCTTCCATCTTGCAGTTAAAGAACTTTTCAGAAGCCTCATAGCTTTCAATTGCCGCATGAGTCTCAAAGATCAATTTGAGATCCTCGACAATATCATATGGGTCTGAATTCTCAAACCTTTTCTGAAGCTCCGATTCTAAACCATACAAGATAGCACGCTGAACTGTGGAGTACTGAGTCTTCCGAGTGAGGTAAACATTCTTTACTTCATCGGAAGCATCAGCTGCAGGTGGGTCACCCAGCGGTGCATCCAGCACATAGGTCAAATTACCAGCTGTGAGGACAATCCTCAAATTGCGGAACCAATCCGCGAAGTTGCTTCCATTGTTTTTCAACTTTTCTTTCTCTAGGAACGCATTAAAATTGATGGTAGGGGCTGCCATTGATCTACAACATATTTGCAATAGTTTAGACTAAGTTTATGACAAATTGAGTTCAAATTAATAATAAAATTAATCTAGGTGAACTCCCACTCAAAAAATATCCCTCACATTGTTTTAGTGATCACACGAACCAAATCCACCACATCAACACCGATCATCACGAGAGTTGATATAGTTTCAATGGCGAACAATCGACATGTTCATCATATCTACTATATGATTCATGCTTTACCTTTTGGTGATCCGTGTTCCGAGACCATGTCTGTACATGCTAGGCTCGTCAAGATCAAACCTTAGTTTCCGCATGAGCAAATCTGGCTTGCTCACGTTGTATACACTTGCGGAATCTAACACACCCGATCATCACGTGGTGCTTCGAAACAACAAGCTTTAGCAACGGTGCTAACTAAGGGTGAACACTTTATGACTTGAAATTCATGTGCATGAGGGACCATCTTATAATGCTACCGTCGTCTACTAAGCAATACAAGATGCATAAAGGATTAACATCACATGCAATTCATAATATGTGATATGATATGGCCTTTCTTCTTTGTGCTTCCGATCTCCATCTTCTAGCACGAACATGATCTCCATCATCACCGGCATTGCATCAAGGTCAATGACGCTTCTCCATGGTTGTCGTCCACCGGCTTCAACTATTACAACTACTTTGAATAGACACGTGGGTCTTAACATAAATTAAAGAAAACCATATGGCTCCTGCCGGTTGCCAACTTACAATAAGGAACATTGCATACATCAAATATAATCACAATCATGGCCATATCACATCACAGCACACCCCTGCAAAACAAAGTTAGACGCCTCTACTTTCTTTGCATATTTTACGTGGTTTGGGGCTTTCAATAAGTGTCGTTCTAACTTATGAACAAGAACCACAACATTGATACTAGTATTGTTAATCAACCGTTGTAAATTGGATCTTAACTATGCTAGGAGAAACAGGCACCCGCAAAGCCACTTATGCAATACAAGTTTCATGTCAAGCGTGGAGCAAGTCTCATGAACGATGTTATGTAAGGTTAGCCCGGGCCGCTTCATCCCAACATACCGCAAGATGCAAAGTACACAAGAAGCAATCGACAATAAAAGCATCAACGCCCATAATGACCATTGTGTTCTACTCGTGCAACAGATCTACATATAGACACGGCTCTGATACCACTGTAGGGTTTCGTAGCATGGAAAACAAAAAATTTCTACCGCATACAAACAAACAAGCCAAGATCTATCTACTAGATTGTAGCAACGAGTCGATAGAATAACTCACCCTCGAAGATTCCAGTGTTTAACGAGAGCGGATTCTCGTGGGTGATGTAGTCGTACTCTTCCCGATCTCAAGATCGTGTAGACGATCCTTCCGGCGCTGCGTTCCGGCAGCGCTCCCGCAATCGGTCACATGTTCGGTACTCGACGAAGACCTTCCTCTCCCTTGTTCCAGCAGGCAGTGGAGGTTGTAGCACTCTCCTCGCGATTCCGGCAGCACAACGGCGTGGTACCGGAAGTAGAGGGGAGATCTCGCAGGGCTTCGCCTTAATCCAGAACGAGTATGGTGGAGTATGAGAGAGTCCCTCGACGATCTAGGGTTTAGACACGCCGAGGAGGAAGCTTGGCCGGCGGCTAGGGTTGCTAGGCGGCGGCGGTGGCTTGACCTAGGGCGGCAGCGGCGGCAGCAGGTGGCGGCGCCGGCGGCTTAGGGTTTTGGAGGCGGGGATCTTGTGTGTCTAGGAGGGGAGCCCTGCCCCTCCTTTTATAGGTGGAGGGGCCGGCCGGCCAAGGGGAGGGGAGTCCCTCCCAACTCGGCTTGGAGGTGGGCCGGCGGTGGAGGAGGGACTCCTCCCCAACTCGGTTTCCTCCTCCTTCCCCACTTCCCAAAAATAGTCGTTTGACTTTCAAACTAGCCGTTTGACTTTTCAAACTAGGATTTGAATAAACCCTCTATTTTGTTCAGCGATGACACCGAGTACATGATGCAATCATACCAACTTGATATAACACATTCATGTACCCTTCCCCTCCGGAGTGCCGGACATTCCGGAACCTTCTAGAACATTCCCGATGAAAACACCGGAACCATTCTCCAACTCCGAAACGGGACTTTCCTTATATGAATCTTATTCTCCGGACCATTCCGGATCTCCTCGTGATATCCCGAATCCCATTCGAGACTCCGAACAACATTCGGACTCTTTCTCATCATTCCATAACTACTCAAACAACGTCGAGTCCTTAAGTGTGTCTCCCTACGGTTCGTGAATTATGCGGACATGATCGAGACACTTCTCCGATCAATAACCAATAGAGGAATCTGGAAATTCATATGGCTCCCACATATTTCTATGATTACTTTGCGATCGAATGAACCACTTACATACGATACCAATTTCCCTTTGTCTCACGATAGTTTACTTATCCGAGGTTATGATCGTCGGTATCTCTGCATACCTCGTTCAACCTCGTTACCGATAAGTACTCTTTTCTCGTTCCCATGATATGTGATCCCTTGTGAGCCAGTCACATGCTTGCAAGACAATTGGATGACATTTCACCGAGAGGGCCCAGAGTATATCTATCCGTCATATGGATGGACAAATTCCAATCTTGATCCATGTGTTTCAACCAATACTTTCCGAACACTCAATGCCACCTTTATAGCCACCTAGTTACGGTGTGGTGTTTGATGTCATCAAAGCATCCATCCGGTAAAGGTGATATGCATGATCTCATGGTCGAAGGAATTAGGTTACTATGTATCAGAAAGCATATAGCAATTGAACTATTAAAATGACTTGATCTTTATGCTACGCTTATCTATAGGAGTATGTCCACCATATCATTCTCCTAACGATATGATCTTGTTGTTAATAACATCTCAATGTTCATGATAGGGAAACCACAATCATCTATTAACCAACAAGCTAGTATTATATAGAGGCTTTACTAGGGACTTCAAATTAAGTTTACAAATCACACAAGTATTAATGTTTCCTTGTTAATACTATTATAGCATGAATGTAAACATTTATCATAAACACAAAGATATAATAATAACTATATTTATTATTGCCTCTAGGGCATATCTCCAACAGAGGCAGGGAGGAGCTCGAGTACGGCGTGGCGGACGGAGAGAGGACAAGTGGTAGAGGAGAAGGAGCAGTAGAGGTGAAGGATAAAGGGAAGGGAAAAAGGAGAAAAAGGGGAGAAGGGGTAGAGAAGGAGAAGGAGATGGAGATGAGGAGAAGAGAAAAGGAAGGGAGGAAAGGAGGAGAAGGAGAAGGAGAAGGGGAGAAGCGGAGAAGGAAGAAGAAGAGAATAAGGAGAAGGGGAGGAGAGGAGAAGAGAAGAAGGAGAAAAGGTGAAGAAGAAAAGAAGGGGTTGTGCAATATTTAAATTCCATCCAGTGCGCCACAGATAAGTGAGCTTAATTTTTGGGAGGAATTTTTTTGCCATACCTCTTTATTTGCGAATTTAGAGATTGTAAAAAATCTATATATGGTCTAAAGGGCTTATGAGCACATGTAGAATTTCGTGCTCGTCATTTTGATATATTAAAGATTTTTTTCCGACATCATATGCAAAAATTGTGGTCGTTTTACCGTGTCTGGCCTTTTTTGCAAAAAATAGTCAATATTCATGTTTATTAATTTTCTTATAAACTAGACCACATTACCTACCTACATGACGAGGTTTGATCTCGTCAATGCCCATTGTTATGGACTTGGGTTTTGGAGAAGATGGGGATGCTGGAGATCGCGGAACGATTAGCAAACAAGCAACACGAGGACACGAGGTTTACCCAGGTTCAGGCCCCCGGAGGGAAAACCCTACTCCTGCTCGTCTGCTCTTGATTACGGCGGAACCGGTGATTACAGGGGTGCGCAGATGCAATATGGCGTGGAGGTGTGTATGCGGAAGTATGAGAGAGAGATCTAGGTCGTACCCTCCTGGCCTTTATATAGACTTAGGCAGGTCCCGGGCACAGATCTAGTCGGTTACAGGTTCTAGGGTTTACCCCTTTGAATTTCCTATCTACTCTAGTCTTGCTCTCCAAGGATCCGAAGGCGTCATGGGCCTTGGTCACCCGAAAATCTTCATGGGCCGGCGTATATTTGCCCTGGGCCTTCCTTGGGCTGGACCAGGTATGCTGAGATCGTGTACCCGCGAGGTATAACCATGTCAGTAGCCCCCGAGTGTTTAGTCGAATCGTAGATTCGGCTGAGGACTCTTCAATCCTTTGGGTGCAACTTTGTCTTTCAAGAGAATGTGTAGGTATTGTTGATACGTGTGCCTGACTCTCCCGATGGATCGGGGTCAGTTAACTGTCTTAGGACAAAACAACACGATCTTCTTCAGGTTCGAGTCCTCGACTTGAACCCGGAACATATGCTGGCGTAATTCGACTCAGGCCGCGGAGGACTTACAGGAGTGGAATTCCAGTGAATTTAATTGATGTACCCAACGCGTCCGTTGGGATTTTTCGTCGCGCCTGTTGGCACGGGTTTATACTAGCAGAGTGCAGTCGTGTGCGTTATCAGGCCATCAGATGATATTTGTAGGTCTTATCTTTGCGTCGCAGACACAGCATCCGAATTTTATCACCGCGGAGGTGTTTCGGGTGGCCAAGGAGAATGTTACTCACTTAGTGTTAATTGGGGCAGAGTTGCCAAATAGTTTTTTGCGTACTGATCCGAAAGATCGCAGTCGAAGATTTATAGGGTGCGCGACCAGCGCTCCCTATGGGAGTAGCCCCCGAGTGTCTGTTCGAGTCGTAGACTCGAGCGGAGACTTTAATTCAGCCGTTGTTCAGTGTTAGGTCCGTATGACACAAAAAATTTCGGATGCTTAAATCCGTCCTCCCTATGGGAGTAGCCCCCGAGTCCGTAGTGGAGTCGTAGACTCGACGTAGGACTCGAAAAAACAATTCGGTTTTGTAACGTGTTGTTCTTTCTTCGGGTGCGCGGCCAGCGCTCCTGATAGGAGTAGCCCCCGAGTAATTGGTCGAATCATAGATTCGAGTGAGTACTCTTAACTTTAAAGCCGTAGAAAATGTGACTATTGCTAGTATAGCTTTTGATGACGTCAGTGCTGACGATCAATGACCTCAAGCGTCTGCTGCGCCAGAGATGACTTGACTGGACGAACATGGGTCCCACTTTCTGACCTTGAATTGACCGGTCACGCACGGCGTGGAGATAATTATGGCGTCGCCTCGATTTCCGCACGTAGTGGACGGCGTGTTAGCGACGGTTCGTTGCGATGCTGACACGTGTATGGCCAGATCCTACCGTTGGCGTTAGGTCTTCTTGATGGATGGTTGTCGTGCATCGTCTTTGTCTTTATAATCATTGGGGAAAACTTTAGTTTGTTTTCACCGCAGGTATTCTCGTTTCACTGCTTCCTTGTTCTCTGAGAGTTCTTGCTGCGCGCTGGAATATCCTTTCGCATTTCCTTCTTCCATCTTGCGCTCTCGCCGCCGGTGCCGTCGTACCGCGATGGGTAAGTCGAAGAAGTCTTCTTTTGCGGTTCGTACCAGCGCTGCTGGAGGGAAGAAGAGTGCCGCCGCTACCCGTGTCACCGACGGTGGCTGGCGGCGATCGGAGACGTGGGAGAGTGATCTCCGCAAGCTTCGTGAGCGGGGCTTGATCCCGTAGGATAGGGAGGCCGTCAAACTCCCAGGCAACGAGGTAATGCCCCGTCCCCCCGCTGGGTTTCGGGTTATGTTCCTCGCCTTCATCATTCGCGGATTTTCCTTCCCAGTCCACGACTTCCTTCGTGGACTGCTTTTTCTGTACGGTGTCCAATTGCACCATATTTCCCCAATTCTCTTCTTCACATTGCTTGTTTTATCACTTTCTGTGAGTGCTGGCTCGGTATCGAGCCGCACTTTGGCCTCTTCCGGAAACTCTATTCCGTGAAGAGGCAATCTGGTTCGGATGGTGTTTATCCCATTGGGGGTTGCATCATCTCCCTCAAACCCAATATGCTTTTCTTTTCTTTTTCCATGTCCGAATATGTCCAGTACTGGCGGAGGTGATGGTTTTATATCCGCGACTCCATAGTGCCTGGGCAGGATTTTGGTCTTGCTCCTTTCGACCCCTCCCAAAAGATCGAGCCGAAAAGGTCCTGGAAAAACCAGATCTTGGATGGCGAGGTGGAGAAGATAGAGGCTCTCTATCGTCGAGTGGAGGATCTCCAGTTGATTCCGGAGAAGGAAGTGAACGGTGTGGATATCATCCGCAGTTTTCTTGAGCATCGGGTGCAGCCACTCCAGGCTAGGGCGCACCCGATGTTCCTTTATGCTGGCCACCGTGATCCTACGAGGGTTTCGGCTGAGAAATTCTCCCATGGAGATCTCGACAGGGCCCTTCGTTCGCTACTGAAGTTCAAGGCTAGAGAGGATATCCCGGGGAAGTCGCTGACTTCTCCATTTTCTTCTTCGCTTCCTGTTCCATAGGTGTAGATCCGTGCGTGTAGCGCTATTTTCGACTGCATTGTATTTGCATTTGTTTGCTAACAAATTTTCTTATCTTGTGCAGAGCTTCAAAGTGCCGGGCATGTCGCCTCCATTACCTAAAGTATTTCCGGATGCTCCAGATAATGATGTGGTGGATTCCATGTCCGAGCTGCCGTCGGCGCGGTCTCCGGCTGAAGAGGCCAACGAGTCGAGCGAGGACCACACTCGCAAACGATCACGGAGCTCTAGCCAGTCTTCGGATGCCTCGACTCCTCCGACTCCTAGGAACCCGTTGTGTCTTGAACGTCACAGTGGTGAGCATGGAGGCTCTTCCTCTCCGATTCCTGCCCTTCCCGTGCGGGTTGTAGCGCCGCACCCGCCGGCGAAGCGAAAGAAGGAAGAAAAGAAGGAAGAGAAGAAGGAAGAGAATAAAGAGGAGAAGAAAGCCCGGAGGACCCCTCCTGTCTTCAACCTGAGCGAGCTTGACTCGTAAGTTTCCTTTGTCCTGCACTGCTTTTTCTTGTCTGTTTACTTTGTAATTGTGCTGATTTGTCCTTGTGCAGGCACTCTTCCAACGACTCCTCCAGCGATGGTGCTCGGGAGATGATGGGGGAGTCGAAAGTCACGTCTCCTCCTCCTCAGACGGTGGCTACTTCTAAAGGTGCTGCTCCGAACCCTTCTCCGCAGGAGGTTCAGGTGGTTGCGCCTTAGAAGGCTGCAAGCGGACCTTCGGATTCGCCATCGGATCATGTAAGTAGTTCTGCCTCTTGCCACGGGGGAAGCCCCCGAGCGTCTGTAAAGGAGTTTTTGTTGCATGTTCTTCTTTCGAGTCTCGGGGGGAGCCCCCGAGCGCTTTCGTGTGTGTAATTTGTTTTTGCTCTTTCTTTTGGGCGTAGCCCCCGAGTCCTTCTCTTGACTAATAGGTCTTTTTCCTGCAGCCTTTTGTGCAGGATGCCAAACGACTGGTGCAGCAGCACCTGGTGCTGGAGGCCAGCCTCAAACAGCTTCAAGGTACTTTTATGCCTTGATGTTTGCTTCTTCTTGTATTCTTGTCCTATTATCTGACACTTGTATTATTTGAATGCAGAGGAGCACAACGCCTCCCTTTGTGAGATTGATGCTCTCAAAAAGAGCCTCGGTCAAGCGGAGAAGAAGGCCGAGGTCGCCGTTGGTGCGAAAGAGCGCCTCGAGCTGGAGCTGGCCACTACGGCCGAGGCTAAGGAGCGCCTGCAGCGGGAGGCCACGAACCGCGAGGAACAGCTTGCTACCGCCACGGCTTCGCGCGAGAGAGAGGTGGCCAGCAAGCTTATGGCGGCTGCCAAGGCTGTTTCGGGTGAATATCTTCGCCGTCCTCTTTTTGATTTCCTTGTCTTTCTTATGCGGTGTTGTCGTTCATTCTTCTTACTTGTTGTTTTAGATGCCGCGGGCATCGAGTTTGGTCGCGGTGCTCTGGAGCACGCGAGTGCTCTGGATGATGCTGCTGCGGCGGTTGAAGATCATTGCGGCATCGTCGTCAGCTCGCTTTCCAAGGCCAAGGAGGTCCTTGGGCGCTTCTACAAGGAGCTTGTCCCCAAGGGCGCGGCCCTTGATGATGTTGATGCTCTGGCGGAGGTGCTGTCAGCCGAAGCACCTGCGGCGTACAAGCGCAAGCAGAAGGGCATCGGTGCATCCGTCGGGCTGGCAATGGCCTTGGCGGCTGGGGCGGAGCTGGACCTTCCCCAGATCACTTCCCGGATGCCGACGACTGCTGATGGATCCGAGGTAGCCTTCGCTACCTATTCTGCTCGCTGTAAGCATTATGGGCCGAAGCTGATTGATCTGTTGGCCGAGTACGCACTACGGCAGCAGGGGGAAGCCAAGGCGAGGCAATCCGGCTCCGAGGCTACTCAGGGTGCCGTGTCTTAGGTGCTGTAGCTGTAGGATAGTTGTAGTCTCTTTTGTTGTAATTATTTTGATGAACGAATCCTTGTGCCACATAGTGGCTTTTGATGCACTTAATGAATTTGTTAAGTTATGTGATCCTTCGTCTGCGTGTTCATGTCTTTGCCTTTCTGTTGATCTAGGGTCCTTCGGGTGCTGATCCCGTTGACACCTCGCCTACAGCGCGGCTACGGCCATCCTTGGATGATTCGTCGTAGCTTGCGTTTCTTCGAGACCGTGTTCGTAGTCTCGAGAAAGAGTTGCTTGGGGTGCGTGGCCATGCCGACGTTTGGAAGTCCAAGGTGGATCGCGGTGCTGCCAGAGAGGAGTACTTGATGGTGGAATTGGTTCGATTATCCGAGCAGCTTCAGTGTAAGTTTTTCGAGCTGTTGCCCATTTCGTCGGATGCGCCTGCTGGCATTGCATCTTACTTTTGTGCAAGTATTGCAGGTGCTAACCTTGCTCCAAGGGAGGAGAAGGAGCGTGTTGCTGTTCGGGTCAATTGTTTGACTCAACAGGACATGGAAGCCGGCGGGTTCTTCTGGATGGATCGTGACCGTGCTATGGTCCTTGCGACGGTGCAAGATCGCGTTCACCAAGTATCGCGAGTGCTTCGTCAGGTGCAGACTTCGCTCGTGTCGGTTCTGCATGTGATGTTTTCGTTGGATGCTGCACCAACAACTCTTTCTGGTCTTCTGTCAAAGCTTCGGAATGTGAATCATGTCAAGGAGTTGGTGCGGCATCAGCTCGTCGCAGGAGTGAAGGCTGTGTTGTCCCTTGTGAGGCTGCATCGCCCTGATGTAGATCTGTCAGTTGTAGCGGCTGGACCACCCCCTCGACCAGATGGTGGTGTGTGGGATATGCGTCCGCATTACGCGGCTGTAGGGCAGTATGCCGAAGAGATTGTAGATCTATTTGAGCAGCGTGCTCAGGTTATTCTTCAGAATAGATAGTGCCTGTAAAAGAGATAAATGTAAAATTTGTATATAGTTGACTGGGCGTGTTTTGCCCTTTGTTATAAAGGTTTGGTTGTTGTTTGAGCACGTAGTGCTTTGTTCGCATACGTGTCCTTTTCGTTAGCCTGACGTGGTCAGCTACTCAGGCGTACACGTGTTATCCTCAGTCGACGAAATCGTGAGGTGGGGGGAGCCCCCGAGTGCGTTTGTAGCATGAAGTAAAAGTGCGAATAGAAAAACAAAATTTTGGGGGCGAGACACTTAGCTTTATTTATATCGTAATGGAGGAGGTACATTGTTCGGCTGAGTAGCCTTATTGAAAGTAAAGGGGTAGGTAGCTAGGGGTAAAATCATCGCAAGTGTGCGATGTTCCATGGGTTGGAGTATGCGACTCAAGACTCCACGTGCTTGAGGCGATAGGCGCAACCTGGTATGACCTCGGTGATGATGTAGGGTCCTTCCCATGGTGACTCGAATTTCTTCGGTCGCTCTTGCTTGAGTAGCAAGACGAGGTCTCCTTCAACGAAGGACCTTGGGCGCAGCCGTCGGCTGTGGTAGTTGCGGAGACTCTGCTGGTACACCGTTGATCGAGCTGCTTCTATGTCTCGTGCCTCGTCGAGTGTGTCAACGGCGTCTTCGAGTGCGGTCGTGGATTTGGCTTCGCTATAAGCGACGACCCGGGGGTCCTGGTGGCATACTTCGGCTGGTAGCACGGCTTCGGCTCCGTGCACCATGAAGAAGTGCACCATGAAGAACGGCGTGTAGCTGGTGGAGCTGTTTGGCGTGGTACGCAAGCTCCATAGGACGGATGGTAGCTCTTTCGTCCAGGCTCCGGCGAGTCACTCGAGTGGGCTCATGAGGCGCTTCTTAATGCCAGCGCCGATTAGGCTGTTGGCCTTTTCCACCTTCCCGTTCGTTTGCGGGTGCGCGATAGAGGCGTATGTGATGTTGATTCCGAGGCCTTCGCAGAAGTCTTGGAATTATTTGGAGATGAAGTTCGATCTGTTGTCGGTGATGATGCTATGCGGTACGCCGAACCTATAGACAATGGATTCAAAGAACTTGACGGCAGTCTTGCCCTTTTGGTTAGTGACCGGCATGGCTTCGATCCACTTGGTGAATTTGTCGACTGCGACCAGGAGATAGACGTGCCCTCCTTTCGAGGACCTTGGCAGTTTGCCGATCATGTCGAGGCCCCATTGGGCGAAGGGCCAGGCCAAGGGTATGGGCCTGAGCTCTGACCCGGGTGCATGTGGTTTATCGGCGAACCTTTGGCACCCTTTGCATCTTTGGACGATGTCTTTTGCGTCATTCATGGCCGTTGGCCAGTAGAATCCAGATCGTAGAGCTTTGGCGACAAGGGAGCGACTGCCTGCGTGATGGCCGCAGATGCCCTCATGGATGTCTTGAAGAATGGTTTTTCCGTCACCGATGGTGACGCACCTTTGGAGTACACCCGAAATGTTGCGCTTGTATAGCTCGCCATTGATGATGGTGAAGGCTTTTGACCGGCGAGATATGCGCCGGGCATCTGTCAGGCTATCAGGTAGTTCTCCGTCTATCAAGTACTGGAGGTACGGTCGTGTCCAGGTTTCTTCGACTGCCATGTCCTGCATCAGGTTGACCGTGGCGACCTCTGTGTCCAGTTTTTCGGGTCCTTCATGACCTTCGGGTAGCGTAGCCCCCAAGTGTTCTGCTTCTTCAGGTGATCCCTTGGGGAATTTCCGCTTGATGGATGGCACGCAGATCTGTTCGAGGAACACACCTGGTGGCACCCTTGCGTAGGTGGAGCCGATGTTGGCAAGTCTGTCGGCCTCCTCGTTGCTTTCTCTTCCAACGTGCCGAAGCTCGTAGTCGTCGAATTCTCCTTCGAGTGCGTTGTAGAGTGCGCGGTACGCGATCATGTTTTTGGCGTGTGCGTCGCACTCATTCATCGTCTGTTGGACGACGAGGTTGGAGTCACTGTAGATGACCAGGCGTGTTGCGCCGCAGATTTTTGCCATCCTCATGCCGTGGATGAGGGCTTCGTATTCGGCCTCGTTGTTGGAAGCTCGGAATTTCATCCGAAGGACGTACTTCATCTTGTCGTCCTGCAGGGAGGTCAGTATGACCCTGACTCCTGCTCCAGCTTCACGCTTGGAGCCGTCGAAGTGCATCGTCCATGACTGCGACATGTCTGGGGTGTCTGGCAGCTGCAGCTCCATCCAGTGTACAAGGAAGTCCGGGAGGACTTGGGACTTAATTGCGAGTCGCTTCTCGTAGACGATATCTAGGGGTGACAGCTCGATGCCCCACAGGGCCACGCGTCCTGTGGCCTCTGGGTTATTCAGGATGCTGTTCAGGGGTGCTTCGTTGACGACCATCACCTGGTGTTCCTGGAAGTAATGGCTCAACCGTCGAGCCGTCATGAACACGCCGTAGGCGAGTTTCTGGTAGTGAGGGTACCTCTGCTTTGTTGGCGTCAATACCTCGCTGAGGTAGTAGATTGGGTGTTGGACCCCATGGGTCTTGCCTTCTTCGGGATGCTCGACTACCAGAACGGTGCTTACCACCTGGTGTGTGGCTACTATGTACAGCAGTAGGGGCTCGCGCTCCTTTGGCGTAACCAAGACGGGCGAGGTGGAGAGCAGCCACTTCAGATCTTCGAATGCGTCGTCCGCTTCAGGTGTCCACTCGAATTTATCTGCCTTGCGTAGCAGTTGGTAGAATGGCAGGGCCTTCTCGCCCATGCGGCTGATGAACCTGCTCAATGCCGCTATTCGTCCTGCGAGCTGCTGGACACCCTTGAGGTTTTTCGGCTTCTCCATGGCCATGATGGCCCGGATTTTCTTCGGGTTCGCCTCGATCCCTCGCTGGGAGATGAAGTACCCAAGCAGCTGACCCGATGGGACGCCAAAGGCACACTTTTCGGGATTGAGCTTGATCCTGTAGCGGTCGAGATTATCGAACGTCTCGCGGAGATCGTCGATGAGCGTTCTTGCCTCCCTGGTTTTGATGACTATGTCGTCGACATAGACTTGGATGTTGCGACCGATCTGGTCCTTGAGGCATGCCTGCATGCATCGCTGGTACGTGGCACCTGCGTTCTTTAGCCCGAAGGGCATTGTGTTGTAGCAGAACACTCCGAACGGTGTAATAAACGCCGTTTTCTCTTGATCTTCGACCTTGAGTTGAATCTGGTTGTAGCCGGAGTAGGCGTCGAGGAAGGAGAGTTTCTCGCATCCTGCAGTCGAATCGATGATCTGATCGATCCGCGGAAGAGGGAAGTGGTCCTTTGGGCAGTGCTTGTTCAGCGACGTGAACTCTACGCACATCCGCAGGATGTCCGTGTCCTTCTTGGGGACCATCACTGTATTTGCGAGCCACTCGCTTTCTTTGATCTCCCTGATGAAGTCTGCAGCGAGTAGTATGTTGATTTCCATCCCGATAGCTTCGGCCCGTGGCTCGGACAGTCTCCGGATGGACTGCTTGACGGGCTTGGTGTCTGGAAAGACGTTGAGTGCGTGCTCGGCGAATTCCCTGGGAACTCCTGGCATGTCCGCAGGACACCAGGCGAAGATTTCCCAGCGCTCACGGAGGAATTCGACGAGCGCGCTTTCCTATGCGGGGCTGAGGTCGTTGGCGATCAGCGCCGTCTTGGAGGCATCCGTCGGGTGGACCTGCACCTTCTTTGTGTTGACGGTGGAGTCGAAGGACATGTCAGGTGCGTTTTGTCGTGCGACTGGGGGTGCCCCATTGTCCGTCACCTTGCGGAGCCTTACGAGCTCATCCTACATGCCGAATGACTGGGAGATTCTGTTGAAGTCCCTGTCGCAGTGGTCCGATCGGGTGAAGCTCCCGTGGACCGTGATGACGCCCCTGGGTCCTGGCATCTTGAGTAGCAGGTATGCGTAATGTGGGACAGCCAAGAACCTTGCGAATGCTACACGCCCGAGGATGGCGTGGTATTATGATGGCCAGTACACCACTTCGAATTCGAGCCTCTCGCATCGGAAGTTGTCCGGCTTACCGAAGATGACGTCGAGCCATATTTTGCCCAGGGGGAATATGCCCTTTCCTGGGACGATGTCGTGGAACATTGTGTCTGACTGTTCCAGGCTGCACAGCGGGATCCGCATTGCTGCTAGAGTACTTGCGAACATCAGGTTGATGCTGCTACCGCCGTCCATGAAGACGCTGCTCATCTCGAAACCTCTGATCTGCGCCTCCAGCAACAGGGCAGCATGACCTGGGCGAGGGATCTGGCAATGATGATCCGAAAGACTGAACGTGATGCAGGACTCCGATTCGCTGAGGTACTCAGGGATGGCGGGTGGAGTGGTCACGGCCAAGTTGATCTGACGGGTGATTTTCTTCTTCATCCTATTCATCGGGCGCCCCTTCTGGATCATTAGTGCTCCTTTTGGTGGGGGATACCCGTGCCCAGCGTTGTTCTGTGCTGGTGCGACTGGTTGGTTCGGGCCTCCTGCAGGTGGCGGTGGAGGAGCTCCATGCGCTATTTCACCTGGTGCGGGTGCATTTCCGAACCTAGGGGATGGAGCTTGCTGCCTCATCTGAGCCATGCTTTCGCTGAGCTTATGGAACTCGCGGAAGTCCTTGAGCATGTGGCTTGCCTTCTTCTTACCATCCTGCTTGTCGATGTAGAAGTGGATGGTGCATGGACCCGAAAGTTTTTCGTATGCTGAGGGTTCGTTATCGCGATCGCAGCGCTGCCACGACTGTGATGGGCGTCCTCTCCACGGTATCCGCCACTGTTGTGGTTGGCATCGTTGCGACGATCGGCATAGCCGGCCACGAGCATGTCGGGTCCATCGCGATCGTCGTAGACGCGCGGTCTCCTCTTGTTACGGTGTTCCCGTCGTCGGCCGTAATCGTCCTCTTCCTCCGATAGTGCCCGGTGGACGGAATCTTCACCGTCGGCCCACCTGTTGGCGATGTCCATGAGGTGGTCAAGTGTCTTGGGCTTGATGCGCCCGAGTTCCTCCTTGAAGTCCTGGCGCTTGACGCCGTCCTTGAAGGCGTCGATGGCCCTCTCTTCGGAGATGTGCGCTGCGGAGTTCTTGGTGTTGGACCAGCATAGTATGTACGAGCGAATGGATTCGCCCGTTCGTTGAGTGCAAGCTCGCAACTACTCGATCGATGCGGGCCTCTTATGGTGCCTTTGAAGTTTCAGATGAAACTGTAAGACAGCTCCTCCCAGCTTCGGATGGATCCTGAGGATAGGCTGCTAAGCCAGATCCGAGCTGCGCCTATCAACTGCAGCTGAAGGCATTGCATGGCGGTTTCCTTGTTTCCACCATGCAGCTTGACGGATGACAGGTGGTCGCTGAGCCATGCCTTGGGTCTCGTGTGTCGTCGAACTTCGGAGTATCCGAAGGAAGCTTGAAATTTTGTGGCATCCGTGTCCGTCGGACAGATCTGCTGAAGCACCAGGCTCCGCAGAGTTCTCCTTCATCTCCGTCCATCTCGAATTCAGACGAGCATGCACGCTTGGCTCGTGCTTTGTCGATTTTGCATTGTGCTAGCGCGTCTCTGGCATCGTAATCGCGGTTGCGATGACGCTAGCTCTTGTGCCTTCGAGGAAGGTCATGGTCTTCTTCTTCGGATAAATGGAGTGGGGCTGCGGTCAAACCTGACCGTAGCTTTCTTTTTCGGTTCTGTAGGAGTTTCTTGATGGAGCGCAGCTCCGACGAGTCTGAGTCTGGTGAGTGCGGACTTGTGCATGGCTCTCTTCGGGTCCCC
Organism: Avena sativa; assembly: GCA_916181665.1. NCBI lineage: Eukaryota > Viridiplantae > Streptophyta > Magnoliopsida > Poales > Poaceae > Avena > Avena sativa. The sequence goes on along the minus strand of OV702298.1, from coordinate 215,154,983 downwards.
CTACGGAGGTGGGTGGGCCACGAGGTATGCAGTGGCTGCTATGATCGCAGCTTGCGGTGTCTTCGGGATGATGTTGTCGTCGGCATCCATCTCCATGAAGGATGCGTTGAGGGTTCGGGTCACCTCATGGTGCTCCTTGGGGTCCATGTTCTCCGTTTGGGAGTGGTGCTTGTTGCCGTGGTTACCGTTCGAGCTGGAGTCGATGCCCATGGCGGAGAGCGCAGCTCGTCGCGCGCTAGACTCCGAGGCTGCTTGCTTGCGTTTGTCGAGAACCTCTTGCATCTTGACCTGCTTCTTGTGCTCCTCGATCAGGAGCAAATGGTATGCCATCAGCAGGTCCCGTGATGAGTCTGCAGGCAGGATCGTGCTGCCCGCCATGGCAGCGCGTGCCTAGGCCCATCCTTCTTTGCTAAGGTGGATGACATGGCCTGTGTTGTCCCCTTTGGGTGGGGGGGACTGGCTTCTTCTGTTCCCACCATTTCGGTCTTGCGGGTTAGGTGTCGGGTTGGGCGGCGGGTTGGGTGTTTGCTGCTCCACGTTGCTCTGGATGACTACGGCGCATTGGTAGCGCTCGTAGATTGGTCCGCTGCTGCCGCAACTTTCGGATCCGGAACTGTAGGTCCCTTCATCCGATGGCGGATCGCATAGATCGGAGTTGTAGTTGCTGCTGTCGTATGACTCATCTATTGATGATGATGTGCGTAGCACAGGGTGTGGGGCCCATGAAGCGGGCCTGATTGAAGGTAAGGGCACCCGCTCTGGGAGGCGGAGGGTGCCGGTTTGCCCCACCTGGAAGCAGAATCTCCCGAACAGGATCTCGAGTCCGTCGCCTACGGGCTCGAAGTCCTTCATGGTGGCTGGTGAGTGGGCGGTGAAGTCGAAAGCGCCGAAGAGGAGGTGACTCTCCGTCGCCGCAGAGTTGTAGATCTCTCGGGTTGGGACCGTCACGATCGCACAATCAGCGTCCCCAGTTTCCACAGACGGCGCCAATTGACGAGGTTTGATCTCGTCAATGCCCATTGTTATGGACTTGGGTTTTGGAGAATATGGGGATGCTGGAGATCGCAGAACGGTTAGCAAACAAGCAACACGGGGACACGAGGTTTACCCAGGTTCAGGCCCCCGGAGGGAAAGTCCTACTCCTGCTTGTCTGCTCTTGATTACGGCGGAACCGGTGATTACAGGGGTGCGCAGATGCAATCTGGCGTGGAGGTGTGTATGCGGAAGTATGAGAGAGAGATCTAGGTCGTACCCTCCTGGCCTTTATATAGACTTAGGCAAGTCCCGAACACAGATCTAGTCGGTTACAGGTTCTAGGGTTTACCCCTTTGAATTTCCTATCTACTCTAGTCTTGCTCTCCAAGGATCCAAAGGCGTCATGGGCCTTGGTCATCCGAAAATCTTCATGGGCCGGCGTATATTTGCCGTGGGCCTTTCTTAGGCTGGACCAGGTATGCTGAGATCGTGTACCCGCGGGATATAACCATGTCACCACATATCAAAGGATTTTAAAATTTGAAGTGTTTTTTATTTTCTTTTATTTTTTGCAAGACTAAAAAGGTAGTCAAGGAGGCGGTGATGAGCAGAATTTTTAAAAACTTATCTGTGACGTATCACATATCCATGCGTCATAGATAAGTTGGCATCATCTATATGTGCCACTTATAGAGGGTCTTGGACTATCCGTGGCGCATGTAAATGACATGCACCACGAATAAGCCCATTGTCAGTGATGCACAGAGGAGCGTCGCCACTGATATGCCAGGAGTCATGTATAAGTGATATATATGGATGCCCCATCCTTATCGGTGACGCATGATGCAACGGTGCGCCACTTACATTGGGCTTATCCGTGCCACACAATGGGGCATTGGCCGTGTGTCACTGGGTATCATTGGGTAACCTTTTCCTAGTAGTGGCATATGTTTTGGTAGGCATCAATTTATCATCCATTTTGTACTATGAGGCTGGTCATAGTGATAAGTAACTTAAACTAGTAACATACACATATTATTAGTTTATGTTACTATCTTTATAGTGGAAACTAACAAATGTGTGGTGTTATGCAAGGACTTATTAATTAGGTTATAGACTCATATGATCTTGATACGTGTGATGTTATAGTAACTAGCTAAGTTACTACCTTACTCTCTTTCTTCATTAAATATCGTGTCATACCACCAATTTTCTTATGTGACATTGCATGTACATGCATGTTACTAGATAAGTTACTCCCACTATAACTAGCCTGACCCATCTGTATCTTGATACTCTCTCTGTTTCAAATTACTCCGCCGGCCCGCTTATGTAGGTGAACTAGTACTCCCTCGTTTTTCATTCAAAAAAATCCTCGAATTTTTGAAATAGATAGTATGAAATATGTACTACGTATACCAAAAATTCTAAGAATTTTTTGATGAAAAATGAGAGAATAGTAGGCCACCTAGGTAAGCGTGCGCGCGGAGTAATTTGAAATAGAGGGAGTACTTGACAATTAGAATGGGATATTGAAATTGTTGGTTGAGCTTCATGGAACAATGTAATACTAGTCTTCTTTTACCGTTGACGTTGAAGAACAGCTAGGTTGCTAGAATAATTACATGAGGGAGCTGACACCTAAGCATTGGGTTCATTTGCATTACTAAAATTCACCAAATTCTTCGTTACATGAGTCTTTATCATTGTTCATCACTAAAAACTACTTCCTATGTTCGTTGATTTAGTAATATGGAAGCAGAGGGAGTACACCACAAGCGAGCTGACATTGATGCCACTTTCTATAGTTTCGTTCTGCTTGATTAAGTTAGGCAATAAAATGCCTAAATCTTTCGACCTCTCTCTCTAATTGTTAATGTTTTGCATGTATAAGAAAGTTTTAGCAATGTTTATTGTTGGAACACTCCCTGCCGACTGGTCGGTCCCGAGGCTGTTCCACACCCGAGAAGAAGACTAGTAGAAGGCACACAGAATACACAAGTAGACGACACAGGGAACAAAGAGAACTTTTATTAACTTTTCTATCGGTAAGCTCACGTACAAAGATTGTTCCTCTATTTATAGACTAGGGGGGATACGATACCGACATGGGCCAACTCTAGCCTGGTAGAGGCCACACCGAGTGGGCCTCTACCGGCCCAGTTTCCCAACACTCCCCCTGGGTATTTTATCTGTATAACCATGGCTTAAAACTCCGAAAAACCCAGTGGGAAAAATATGAAGAAATGCATACGTTATACTTCTTGCTATGTTGCACGAATTGCCTCGTTAAACACCTCATGTGAGAAACTTCATAAAAACTCATTAAGGGAAAAAGAGTACAATTCACTTAACTATAAAGTTAAGCACTTAATCATCGGGATCAAGATTTCAGCGATGAGTTTGTGAAGATTCTCCCCCTGAACCTTGCATCTCCCTAAGTCTCATCATGCCGATCCCACGGACACATCTCTCGAAAGAAGATGCTGGCAATGATTTAGTGAACAAATCAGCGAGATTTTCACACGACTTAGTATGCAAGACTTTCACTTCGTTCATCTTCTGCAGTTCATGTGCATAGAAGAACTTGGGGTTTATATGCTTTGTGAGATTGCTCTTCACATAACCCGTCTGGACTTGTGCAACACAAGCGGCATTATCTTCATAGATAATTGTTGGGGTTTGTACGGTGTTCAGTCCACACGACATCTGGATGTGGCTGACTACTCGTCGAAGCCATACACATTCTCGTGATGCTTCATATAATGCTATGATTTCCGAGTGGTTCGTCGAAGTTGACACAAGAGTTTGCTTAGACGATTTCCAGGAAATTATCGTTCCACCACAAAGGAAAACATATCCAGTCTGCGAATTGGATGTATGCGGGTCCGAAAGGTACCCAGCATCTGCATAGCCTACAACAGATAGGTCTTGGTTCTTTTGGTAAAACAAGCCAAGGTCCTTTGTCCCTTGTATGTACCTAAAGATGTCCTTAACGCCTTTCCAATGCCTCTTGGTAGGCTCAGAACTGTACATTGCAAGCAAATTGACGGCGAATGCAATATCCGGTCGTGTACAATTTGCGAGATACATAAGTGCGCCAACTGCACTTAAGTAGGGGAATTCCGGTCCCAGAATTTCCTCCCCCTCTTCTTTAGGCCTGAACGGGTCCTTGTCTTGCTGCAAAGATCTTGCGACCATCGGGGTCTTAGAAGGATATGTCTTTTCAAACCCAAATCGTTCCAACACCTTCTGGGTGTAGGCCGACTGGTGAACTAGAATCCCAGCAGGGGAATGCTCAAGTTGCAGACCGAGGCAGAACTTGGTTTTGCCTAAGTCTTTCATTTCGAATTCCGACATCAGGTAGGAACTCGCTTCCTCAATATCGTCAGGTGTACCGATTATATCCAAATCGTCCACGTACACCGAGATAATACAGAAACCATCCTGGAATCTCCGTATAAAAACACATGGGCAATCTTCATTGCTTGCGTAGCCCTTCTGATGAAGGAAATCGCTTAAACGATTATACCACATCCTACCTGACTGTTTTAGTTCATACAATGACTTCTTAAGCTGAACACTATATAAGCTCCTGTTTGCTCTATCCTGGTTCGGGACAGGGATACCTTCTGGTACTTTCATGTATATGTCCGAATCCAAGTTACCATATAGGTAAGCAGTGACAACATCTATTAGTTTCATTTTTAAGTCCATGTTTACTGCCATTGAGATCAAGTATCTAAAGGTAATTCCATCCATGACTGGGGAGTAAGTTTCCTCAAAGTCGACACCTGGTCGCTGAGTGAAACCTTGAGCAACGAGCCTTGCTTTGTACCTTACTACTTCATTATTCTCGTTTCTCTTTCAAACAAAAACCCACTTATGGCCAACGGGGCGAATGTGGGGAGGAGTTAGACAAACAGGTCCAAATACCTCTCTTTTGTTTAATGATAATAATTCAGCAGTAATTGCCTTCTGCCAATCTTTCCAATCCGACCTTTTCTTGCAATCAGTGAGCGTGTTAGGCTCAGGGTCAAGATCTATGATTGACGCAATTTTCTTGGCAAAATTAACGTCGACATTTGCCATGGCTCGGTTGTATGACTCGCCCGAATTAACATAGTTAATGGCCATTTTGTCATGGAGTGCATCAAGAACATCCTCTTGCTCCACCGGATTTCCCAATCCAGGAGCTAGGTCCTTTAGCTTTCCCGCTCCGATGTGTGCGCACACAACTTCGTTGGGTATTTTCGATATAGGAAAGTTCAAGTCCGGAATTTCGTGCACTGAAATATCCGTACTTGTGCCAGGTCTCAACTGCCTCCCCTCAACAGGGGCAGACTGTAATAAATCTCTCTTATCCTTTTTCTTCGGGCGTCCCCGGGTACTTGGGATTTGAGAAACCGGAATCCGCGTCCTCTTAGGCCTTGGAGCAGTAGCGGGTATCCCATCATTTTTCTTTGGTATTTCAACCCTTTCCGGTGCATTGCGTGCATGCACATGCGACTTTATCACAGTCTTTAAATCACTAAAATGATCGGGCAGTTGATTCGCTAGGGAGTGCAAATCTAGTATCTTTTGGACTTCTCTATTAGTCTCAACAGTGTGCGGGTCATGAGCGTGGATCCCCGTGGCTTTCCATGTGATTTTTCGACTTTTGTCATCCAGGGGTTGATTACCTCCCCCCAAAGTCGGGAAAAGATCCTCGTCAAAAATGCAGTCAGCAAAACGGGCCGTGTGACAGTCACCTGTCAAGGGGTCCAAGAACCTGATTATGGACACAGTCTCATAACCAACGTATATCCCTGACTTACGGAGCGGTCCCATTGCTGATCGGTGGGGTGGGGGTATAGGTACATATACCTGGCAGCCGAACCTACGTAGGTGGGAAATTTTCGGTGCCGACCCTTGCGCAAGTTGGATGGGAGAGTGGATGTTGTAGGCCGATGTTCGAAAGTTGACGAGATTAGCGGCGTGTAACACCGCGTGTCCCCAACATGTAGTTGGTAAATTACAACCCTGAAGGAGTGGTCTGGCAATGAATTTAATCCTTTTAATCAATGCCTCCGCAAGTCCATTTTGAGTGTGGACATGCGGTACGGAGTGCTCAAGTTTGATTCCCGTTGCCATGCAATAATCATCGAGTACCTTTGAAGTAAATTCTCCGGCACTGTCCATTCGAATAGACTTTAAACGATAATCAGGGAATTTATTCCTTATTTGTATGATCTGGGAGATCAACTTTGCAAAGCATGGTTCCTTGTTGACAGCAGGCAAACATTGGACCATTTAGAGGAAGCATCGATGAGCACCATGAAGTACCGAAACAGCCCTGAGAGGGGCTGAATTGGACCACATATATCCCCTTGAATGCGTTCCAAGAACGCGGGGAGTTCATCCTTCACCTTTAGGGGGGACGGTCTAATGATCAATTTCCCCGTAGCGTATGCGGAGCACACGAAATCATCGGGATTCGGGAAATTTTTCACATTAACATTATGATCATTCGAGTTGTTAATTATATTTCTCATCATCCTAAGACCAGGGTGGCCTAACCTATCATGCCAAAGGCAGAATAGTTCAGAGCTTCTAAATACAGTCTTAAGGATAGTGTAAATAGGTGGTGCTACTATCTTAGTGTAGTACAACCCAGTAGCTAATGAAGGGAGTCTTTCGACAACATGTTTACCATTTTCGTCGCGCTTGGTAATGAGTAGGAACTCCTTTCCATTCTCATCATCATCGGTTTCAACATGGAAACCATTTGCGTGGATGTCTCTAAAACTTAAGAGAGTACGAGTCGACTCCGGATACAACAATGCCTCTTCAATGATCAGAGTTGTTCCATTTAGGAGTATGATAGTTGCTCTTCTGGAGCCAACTACATTCGGACCGCAGCCGGCGATCGTCATTATGTTACCAGGGTTTTTGGTAATGGAATCAAAATACTTTGTTTCTCTCAAGATGGTATTTGTGGTGCCGCTATCAGCCAGGCACGTTTCCTCCATTTGGACGCCACACGCGTTCTAAAATATAGTGCCTAATTAATATAATGGAGCGAGGAAGATGCTACATAAAGTAAGTAAAACACATAAACATTTCAGAACATCACATAATCAAATAATGGAATAAATGAATGAAATAAATGTCATCCAATCACCGAAAACAAATAAGTGTTATGCTCTCATAGAGCTTACAAGCATATCGAAAAATTGTATCTGATTATTTGCGGAAAAGAAATCATCACAACAAAAGGAGCTCAGGTGGATTCTGCAAAGAAACCATCAAGCTCAGCCTGTATCTCAAGGTCAGTGAGCTTCTCTTCGTTGGCCATCATCATCGAGGCAGTGGAGATGTCTAGCTGAGGCGGGGGGCACAACGTGCTCAACCTCCATGGGCACAGCGGCGTTCGTGGGAACCGCCGAGGGTGCTGCCACTTGTGCTACGTCCTGCGCCACTACGGCCGTGACGTTCTGCACAGGCGCCGCTCCGGGCGCCAGTGGTGCCTCAACCTGGACAAGGTGCGCCTCGCGCGCCTTCTTGTTGGCCTTGAACGCGTCCACTACGTGTTTAGGGGCCAAACACTGCCTGGAGAAGTGAGTCTTGGAGCCACAGCGGAAGCAGTCCTGGGGCCTCGCCTCCCCCTTGCCCGCCTTGCGTTGCTTGGCCGGGTTGGAGGAGTTGGGGCCCTTCTTGCCTCTCTTCTTGTGGATGGTCTTGCGCACCTTGTAGGCACCGGCATTGGCCTCATGACTTGAGCCCCCCGCGAAGGGTTGCGCGGAGAAGTTCTTTTTCAGAACATTATCCTGCGCCTCGGCCACCTGGAGAGCATCAATAAGCGCTGCATATTCCGTGAATCCTTCCTGGCGAAAGTTTCGCGAGGACTGGATGTTGTCCGGATGGAATGTGAAGAGGGTTTTGTCTATCTTCTGCTGATCGGTGGTACTGGTCCCACACAGCTGAAGAATAGTACAAATCCGGTGAAACCTGGAGTTGTACTCTCCCACCGTCTTGAAGTCCGCAAACCTCAGACGAATCCAATCTGCCTCCGCATGTGGCTGAATGGTGTACTTCAGCCTAGAGAACCGCTTGTTGAGGGCGGTCCAAAGGGCAGAAGCACTCTGTTCTGCCATGTACTCGTTCTTGAGAGTCTCACACATGTGATGGCGGAGGAAGTGTAGAGCTTTGGCGTTGTCCGCCGGGATGGTTTTACTGGGGGCCGTCGGGGTCCCCTCAATCAACGCATCCTTGATGCATCGGCCCTCAAGGACGATCTCAACGTCCGAGGCCCAAGTCAGGTAGTTAAGCCCATCCTGGGTCAACTCCAGAAACTCGCGGCTGACGATTCCGGTCATCTGCAATTTATGCAAAGTGTGTAAGATTACAGCAGGTAATCGGTTGCATAAATGCGATAATCGATACAATAATTCAAATATGACGGCGTTCCAAAATTTAATGTAAAAACGGTTGCATGCTAACTATGTAATCAGAATAATTAAAAGTATAAAAACATTTAATTACTGTAGAAAACATAATACGAAAGCATGTACAGAAAAAAAAGATATAACAGGCCAAATCTGTGACAAATCGGGCCAATCCACCGTGCCACTGTTTGCCTCACTGGGCTGCTAGCCTGTGGCAGGCCCACCCCCACAGTCCCTGCCCACGAGTGGGGGGACGACGCGAATGGCGCCCGAGGGGGTGGCGGCGGCAGCAGCTGGCTGCGCGTCGGCAGGGGGCCAGCTGGGCGGAGGCGCGTGGTGGGCCAGGGTGGGTGACGGGGAGGGAGCTCACCGGCGCGCGCACGCCTACCGGGGCGAGGCCGTGCGGGCGTGGCGCCAGGCGGTTGCAGGCGCAGCAGCGGCGGCGGCTGGCATGCGGCAGCGCGCGCAGGCATGGCGCATGCGCAGAGGCAGCGCAGCAGCGGCTGCACGCAGTGGCGACGGCACACGGCTTAGCCAGCACGCGGCGGCGTCGTAGGCCAGCGGGGCCTGGCGAGGCAAGACGGCGCGCGGGCGGTTGGTCTGCAGCGGGCACGCGGCACGACAGTGCGGCGGCGCGAGCACGCGGCCGGCGGGGCGCGGCCGGCGCGCGGCAGGCCAGCGAGGCCAGTGCGGCGGCGGCAAGCGGGTCCGCTCGGCGCGGGTGACGCGCGCGCACGCGGCCAGTGCGGCGGCAAGCGGGTCCGCTCGGCGCGTGTGACGCGCGCGCACGCGGCCAGTGCGGCGGCGGACGCTCAGCAGCGTCGCAGCGGCAAGCTTAGTACGCGGCGGCGCGGCATGAGCCAGCGGGGGTCAGCAGCGTGCGGCGGCGCGGCCAGCCCGGCGCGGACAGCGGGGCCGGCGCGGACGCAGCACGACGGCGGGCGCGCGCGACGCGGCCAGCTGCTCGCGGCGGCGACGCGCGGTGGCCAGCGGTGGCTCAGCGCGAGCGCGCGTGGCCAGCGGGTCCGGCCTGCCGTGCGCGTGGCCAGTGGCGTCTCGGCGCGGGGCGCGGGGCCAGCGGCCAGGGGCGGCAGCGTGGCCTACGGCGGCGGCCAGCGGGGCCGGCGCGCCCTGCGGCACGGCTGCGCGAGCGAGGCCCGACGGCGGCGGGCGCAGCTCCGCGGCCTACGGCGGCGGCCAGCGGGGCCGGCGCGGCCATCGAGGCCCGCGGTGGCGGGCGCGCGGCGCGGCCAGCGAGGCCCGAAGTGGCGTGCGCGCGGCGCGGCCAGCTGAGCCTGTTAGCCGCCATGGCCTCTGCGTGTTGCAAGCGCGTGCGTGCGTTCGGTACAGAAAAAAATACATGCAAAAATAACTGTATAAAACTATAGATCGATCCGATCTACTAATTAAAAATGGCCAAGATTAGTCTGATGTACTAAATAAAATTTAGATCGGCACAGCAGGTGCCTCCATCGATGGTACAGTCAACAAAATTCTAATTCGGGAGTGATTAGATCGATATTGGTCGGCGACAGCAGGTCAGCTCGACTCCCGGGAAGAAAAATCCGCACCTTAGATGGGATCTGATCTAAGATCTGAACGCAAATCTTGAAAGGAAATTGCGAGGCGAATCCATTTTTGCGGTCAGATTTATGTTACCTTCAACGGAAGCCTGCGTGATTCAGGCTCGACGGTGGCTTGACGGAGGATCGACGGAGAGACATGTGCTAATAACGTGTTGGAACACCTCGGCTGGTCCCGAGGCTGTTCCACACCCGAGAAGAAGACTAGTAGAAGGCACACAGAATACATAAGTAGATGACACAGAGAACAAAGCGAACTTTTATTAACTTTTCTCTCGGTAAGCTCACGTACAAAGATTGTTCATCTATTTATAGACTAAGGGGGATACGATACCCACATGGCCAACCCTAACCTGATAGAGGCCACATCGAGTGGGCCTCTACCGGTCCAGTTTTCCAACATTTATTACCAGGAGTTATCCAATCAATATCGGACTCCTCGCAAAAATCGTAACGGCGAGGTAGCCAGCATGTGCCACGTCCCTATTGCCCCCTCCACCCATAGTTTTAAACTGGACCGGTTCGTGAACCGGTGAGGTGACTGGTTTACTAGTTTGTTGATCGGTTCATTGGGTTCAATGGTAATAAAAACCGTTTGTTTTCATTAAAATTTGAGAAAATTTTGAAACAAAATGACCATAAAAGGTATATAATATATATTTCTACACTGGCGACGGCAATATTTCCTTCTTCCTCTCTGTAGCTTCTTTCTAGGTTTGCTTTCTCTTTGTTGTTGGGATGTTTCTGTGTGACTTCCCTGCTTTATTTCTACCTTTAGCAACTAGTTTGGTGTTTTGGACCTCTTATCTGTAAGGTGTTTGTTGTAACTCCAGGTTTCATTGATGCTATCAATGGAACCGGGGACGGGGTCCCTGTTGATTAAAATATATATATATATATATTTCAATATGTAATAAAAAAAGCATGGTGTGTCCAAGTGGTGGGCTGTATCGTGTTGCTATTTATGCCTAACATAAGATTCACGAGAGCTTGATTCCTCTAGTAAACATCTTTTTTCCACTTTTTAACTGTTTAGACTGGTGTCTCTTAAAAACCAGTGAGTCTATCAGTTTAGATTTTTCTAATTAAACCGTGTCTAGTTTTTAAAACTATGCCTCCACCCGACGTCCAAGATCCATTCCACGAAATTAAACCCGATGAGGACGTTGTCTTGAACGGACTGCGCCACACGAAGCTCGTCGCGGTCGCGCTAGCTCTCGACTTCCAGAAGCTGTTCCATTCGTGAGAACCGTACGTATCCGCGGTCAGCTGCACACGCAGCCGGTGATCGCCGAAGCCACCCTCGCGCGCGGTCTCGACCGGTTGCCATGCACACACTTCAGCGGCAGCGCGAAGAAACTTCCAGCCATGAGCCATCGATCTGTGCGGCCTGTCTCACGCTCACGCACGCTGCCGCCAATGTTTCTGCAAAATTTGAGCAGACAGTCGTTGCGACGCTGGAACTGGCGCGACGACCCAACTGTTTCATGACGTCTAGAGATTACTAGTACTTAGAAATACAGTAGTACTACTATACCAGGCGTCACGTCGAGCGCGTGGAAAAGGAGCGGCGCTAGCCTAGCTTCCGCGCGCCTGCGGGTTTCTTGCGCTCGCGCGCGAGTTCGTGGCTTCGTGCCCGGACCGTGGTGAGAGCTAGCACGCGAGAGCTCTCGGTCAATACTCAGAAGAACAGCTTCCTTGTGCCCGCGACAAAGGCTAACAGCGCAGCTGATTTGTTCAGCACTGCAGAAAAATCAAAGGCCTAATAGTTCTTTTCTAGAGTACTGCTTCTTAGAAATAATTGGCAAAATCATTAGTCTCATGTGTGATTTTAGATTTTCCTCAAATCTTAAAGTCCATGTATGTGAAAGGCCACATGTGATTTAGCCCAAGTTGATGGCAGCTCTCATGAGTATGACAAGACAGTGGAAGCTAAAATTTAGTCTCAGAAAGTTGAAGGAGAGTTACACCAAATTATAAGATGGAGTGTTGCATCACTTTGTAAGTGAGTGATAATAAGAGAGCTACACGCGCGCTCTTTCTCTGACGCCGCTCGCCGTGACGCGCCACGCGCGGATTACAGAAATCTCGCCGACTCGAGTTTTATTTTGCCGCTCAAAAAAATATATACAGTTAGACATATATGTCAACGGTTAATGGATTCGGTGCCTGCAATCTCACCAGTAACATAGCTGTCATGTGCAAATAGCATAAGGAACGAAAACTCCACTTCCTATGATAAAAAAGACAACGAAGATAAAAAAAATAGAAGAGCAAAATAAAGCACGTAGCTGCATACTACTCTGCACCACCTGCTGAACTTCCTGAGAAGCAAATTATGCCGAAAACTCCACTTCCTATGATAAAAAAGACAACGAAGATAACAAAAATAGAAGAGCAAAATAAAGCACGTAGGATTCCTGCATTGGTATGTCTGTGTTGGAGGGGAAGTTGAAACCCGCTCCCTCCGCGTCGCTCCCGTGGGCGACGGGAGGGAAACCCTAGCCGCCCTGTCCACCACCCTCCCCCTCGTTCCCTCCCGCTCCTCGCCGCCGCCAGAGGGCGCCGTCGGCCGAAGGCTGGGCGGTGCGGGCGGCGGCGGGGCCTCTCCTTCTCCCTCGCGTGGTGGTGTCGGCGCGGGCCGAAGTCGCCGGCGGGGGCGTCGCGCTGTCCAGGGGCGCGGCGGTGCTGATGCTCCGGTGGTGGCATGGAGACCTGGCGGCGGGGGGCGAGCCGGGACGGTGGCGGCGGTCCGGGTTTCAGCAGAAGCTGCTGGTGCTACGGTGGCCCGAGCTCGCCTCGACCTGCAGATCTCGGGCGCAGCGGCGGCGGTTTGCAGCTGCGATGGCCACTCCTCTCCGGCTTGGCGCTGCTGGGGCGGACCGGGGCGGGCGGGACGGTACCAGGCGGAGCTGGCCAGGACGGCGGCGCCCTGCCATCGGCCCAGATCTGGGCCCATTCGGGCCTGATTAGGGCTGGGCGGGCCTGCCGTCCTACAGGGTTTCAGGGGCTTCAGAAGGAGCCCACCCCTTGGTCCTGATGGGACTGAGGTGCTGGATCCGGGCCGACGGGCCTAGATCTGGTAACCGCCCGGCAACTCACCTCTTGAGCTGCGGAATTGACTTGTGTGTCTCGTCATTCCGATCTGTCTAGAGCCTGTCTGTCTGGTCTGCCCGGGTACACCTGTTCCGAGGGTGGTGTTGTTGTGGTCTATTCCACGCGGTGTGTGCGAGGTCGTGGACGCTGGGGCGACGGCTCTAGAAGGTGGACTGTGCGGGCATGTCTCGGCGGCGGGGCGACGTGGCAGTGGTGGTGGCTCGTCTCTCTGGACCACGAGGGTGGCATGGAGCGGGCATCGGGGACTCCTGGCGGTGGCGGCGCCCAGATCGCGTGTTAGAAGCTCGGCTCGGAGATCGGTGGCCTAAGGACCTAAATATGGCGAGAGTTTTTCCGGGCGAAATCCCAGCGCCTCTGCGCCGATGACGGCGATGCCTGCGGGTATCGTGACCCTCTTGAGGGCGTTGTCGTGGCTACCCTTGCCTTTTTTGAGCTCCGGGTGAAAACCCTAGACCCCTGTGGTCTCGACGGCGGCGGCGCTTGCTGTGTCGTTCCCTCCCTGGAGGCGGCGTCGTGGAGCTCGGGTTCCTTAGGCTCGACGTCTTCGGTGGCAAGCTAGTTACTTCTTAGGCCTAGTAGTTTTATCTTTGATCTGCTTGTTAGAGGTTTTCCTCACCATCTTGTATCAGTTTGGCCGTGTGGCTTTATTTATAAAGCAGGACGAAAGCCTATTTCGAGGGAATAAAGCACGTAGCTGCATACTACTCTGCACCACCTGCTGAACCTTCCTGAGAAGCAAATTATGCCGATTTTAATTCAAAACTTTCTTTCACTTTTGAATGGTAACGAATCATTTCCTTGGTCATCTAGTATCAGCCTTATAACTTAAAATAACACATGAAAAACTTATACTTAGTTTTCCGGAACAAGAAATGGAACCCAAGATTGCAACGAATACTGTAGGAAGCACACACTTGTTTCCAGCAACTAGTTCCTTACTTAGCATATCATAGCCAACTGTACAATTGTCTGTTTTCTTTCCATAATGTTTCAGTTTAAACACAAGCACCCAAACACTTGCTTCCACCCCAAACCAACAAAAGGGTAAAGAATGTCAGCAAAAACACACTCCCTCTGTTTCAAAATATAAGAAGTTTTAGTTTTGTGAAGAGATTGTATCTAGACTACTTTTAGTGTGTAGATTCACTCCAAACATCAGTGAACCTACACACTAAAAATAGTCTAGATATATTTTCTTCACAAACCTAAAACATCTTATATTTTGAAACGGAGGGAGTAGAAACATCTTATATGTCCAACACATGTCCCACATATGCAGAGTTAGGCGTCAGCCATCATACAGTTGGTTGCAATATTCTTGGGAAGGCACGGCGTCGGTAGAGCATCAGGAGAGGACAGGTCGGAGATCGACATCAGCTTCGATCTGCAGTTCGCCGCCCCAGCATCGTGGTATCCGTTTGCCACAGGGGTGCACGGTGCCTTGACGTTGGTGTCTGTCTCGGGAAGGGATTGGGAGATTGCGATCAGAGACTGGCGAGCAGTTTCCTGAGTGAACTCTGCTGCTGCTGCTGCTGCAGCCACCGGTGAGGCCATCAACCGAAGTACAGAATGCTGCATTTCAATTGTAAAAGGGGGGATGCCGGAGAGGTCAGAATTCTAGAGGCTTGCAACATGAAGAAGATAACACATAGAGAACGTGATAAAAATGAGATTACGAACAAACAAGAGCAGATTCGTTGACCGAGCAAACTCACTAACTTCAGGTATCTAACATAGGGTGGAAAAGAAGCATAAAAAGAAAACGAACACCTAAAATCTGCATGTAGTCGTGCTGATTTGTTTCCACTAATCGACAGAAAAGACTAAAAATGTTAAAATTTTAATCTCTTAGTCCTAGCTCCAGTAGTTGATCCACCTTGAACTCTAAACCATCTATATTGACCATGAACTTCTAGAACTGTTTAACATGAATCCTAACTCGTTTTCAGAGTGTTTACGAATTTTTGAGGTTTTCAAAAATTATGTACAAAATTCATGGGCGTAGATAATGCTAAGAAATAAAAACACACGAAATTCATAAAACAAACATAACTATTTGTTTATAGAGCAAAATAACAAGAAATTTATCCTCTCTTGTTTGTATAAAACAGAATTATCATATTGCTTACTGTATGGCACTCCCCACACCAGTGAAATGCCTCAGATTTTTTGTAAACCTTCAAAGTCAAACTGCATCCCTGAACCTTAAAATCACAGTTTTAAGGGTGCATTTCGCAATTTTAATGAATAAGAAAAAAATCATGAGCATAGGGTATTCTACAGAATGGAAGTATGCAAGGATTCATTCCTGTAAAAACATGACCATTTGTGTTCTGCAGAAAGACGAAATGTACCTGTCTTCTTACTTTTGCACAAGATACAAAGTCATGTCTGATGAACTTTTGCATGTTATAATTTTATAGCATTGCCTACTTCTATGATTTTCTTCTCACTTTTTTGGAAACACTGAAATGCAAAACCAAGCCAGGGTTCAGGTTAAAAGGTTTCAGAAAGTCCAGGATTTTGCGCAGAGAATTTCACATTTAACTTGGATGAAGCGCCACATTTTAAGTTTTAGGAGGTTTTTTATTTTCGAAATAATTATGCATGGGATACTAAATATTCGTTCCACTGATCAAATTTCTACCCAGCGACAGGTTGAGAATGAACCATTCGTCATGTCAGGTTTATCAAATGAACAGGCCTCCAACGGAGGTAAAGATTTATGCACAAACTAACCTGGAAAAAAGGTTGGAAGTGTGGTAAAGATTTATGCACAAACCAACCTTTCTACTATATATCAGCCCTTAACCTTGCTAGAAGAACCAACCTCTAGCCTCGTTAGTTCCTCCGAGGGACCTCTAACGAAGATAGTGGTTGGTTCTTTTCACAACTCAAAGGGTGGGGACGGTTTTCTGGCTTTATAAGCACAGGAAATCATGATTTACTTGATCAAAAAATTCATGCAATTCCGCGTCTCAACACCAACCATTCAAACAAACAAAGTAAATAATAGCGAAGGGTTGGGCACTTGATCTGTCCACCTAATTTTGGGCCGATAGCACAACCTAATAATAGGCTTCCACACAGGTAGAAAAGATACCACGAGTTTCATACTTATAACATCCTAAACAGAATGATTCCAAGTATCCTCTAGCCAGGTATGCTCTAGACCACAACGATTCCACAATTCAACGGCACAGAGTACAAAACAGACCAATCTCTATTACACTGTTCAAAAAATCGTCCGATAGGCCGATTTATCGTCCGATTTATCTCTTATCATTAGGTGACCGATAAGACGATTAATCAATTTATCACCCGATAAATTGATTTATCGCCCGATAAATCGGCCGATACACCCAAAAATCACTAATTTTTGGTCGACCGAGAAGTTAACGATAATCGATATCCTCAACATTGCTCTATTACTAACAAAGCTGAACAGCAATAAGCATCTTGTGGTAATAATTCCATCGCAAGACAGAGAGGAGTAACACTACTAATCGTCTGGTTGCTCCAAGAGACGAGGCAACAGTCACATAGGTACAGGAGGAAACAGGCGGAGATTGCCAATCCTCACGCCGTCAACTCCCTAACTAAACTCGTCGGAGCTTTCCCCATGAGAAACTCTAAATTGAAGCACGGCGTCTCGAGATTCAACAGACCAAGAAGACCCAACTAAGAATCCGCGGGAATCTCGACTTCGTAAGAGGAGCGCCGTACAGGGTACCGGTTAATTTGATCGAAACCGCAACACAGACCAAAATCGCCGCACGAATCAAAGAAACGGAGAAGACTGAGACGGGCGGAGAACTCACCGGGACCGGGAGACGAGAAGAGAGGAGACCTGGGGAGGACAGAGAGGCGAAGAAGAAGAGAGATCGTCGCTGGCTCTGGCAATAGTCCAAGACCAAAACACTCCCGTTGACGTTTTCTCCAATATAGCAGCGGGTTCTCGTGGGCGGCGAATCCTCCTGGCGGACCTGGCCCAGCTCACGCCGTCCGCACGATCACCGATGGACGGCTCAGAATCGGCTCCGGTCCATGGACCGACCTTTACGCCGTCCGGCCTCTCGTTGTCTTTACCGGATAGGAATCGGTGCTTTTGATTGCGGAATTTCACATTCTTAATTTGGGGAAATACCACGAGGCACCGGTGGACGCACACGCTATCTGTATGGCAGGTGGGACCTGTATAGCCCCGGCCTCGGGCAGAGGGTAGACCTGTCGGTGAGTTCGTGTCCGTACGTGGATTTCGAGGTTGGTCGCACCGAGAAACAGCTGCGCCATTTGCGTGCGTTGCATGGTCGCCTCGTAGGTGGTGGCCGGTGGGAGTAGCCCAGAAGCATCGTCGTCGTCATGCTTGGCACGTGTCGATAGCTTATTGGGAGCTGCTACGCGAGCTGGAGTTGACTGGGGCATGCTCTTCTCATGACCTGGGTGACAGTTTTCGACAAATCTAACATTTTTATTAAACGTTCTTGCGTTCGTGATTTTTTTCTCCGAACCTTTTTGCATGGTGTTTTTGCGTTCGTGATACAAAACAATGAGACATGTTCGACTGCCATGGTAATTCTTGTTTACCATTGAGTCATTTATATTTCATTAGTTCTATCTATGTAGCTCATTTATTTTCTTCTTCCTCTTTTTTTAGAAACACAGAACAAACACAGCCGCTCACAATGCGTACACACTCACTCCTATGAATACACGCACGCACACCCTATCTCTATGAGCATCTTCGAGAGACTGATTCGGCGGGTCTTGAGATTGACGAAGTCATCGTAGACACCTCACTATCAACGGAAACGTCGTCTCCCACCGAAAAAATATTCCGCCTTAATGAGACATCAAAGAGTCAAACCCGGGGTTTGAACTCTGGTGGGCTGGAAGTACCACTGCCCTCCTAACCATCCAACCACGGGTTGGTTCTCATTTTCTTCTTCCTTCTTCTTCCTTATTGGTTGTGGTTTTTCATTTGTATAAATAATTTTTCTTTATCCTATACCTATAAAATGTAGACATGATTTTTCATTAATGATTTTAATGTTGTACTGGTTATAAATTTTCTAGTGTTGTTTATAAAGCTATTCAGCGTGGGAAATAATTTTTTTCATCTTGTGGCATCTCTTTGTCAATTTTAAAATGTTTTTTATATTTATGAACATTTTGTTGAACTATCTAAAGAATTGTATTCTAAAACACCCTTCAAATCAAATCTTCTTAGCATCATGAACATGATTTATGAACTATCATAACAACACTTCTGGGATATACGAAAATACTTCATGTTTGTGGGAAATAAATAAACGCATTTTATGAAGGAAAATGATACCTATCCCCCAGACAACCATCGTCCGGGTCACTGACTTCCCGCACCGCACGCCTCCTCGCACGTACACGCCTCCTGGCCACTCGTTCTTCCCCAACTACCCCGCCTCCTCTCGCCAGATTTTCTGGAGCTCCCGCTGATACGTCGTAAACGTATTTATAGTTTTTGATGTTCCATGCTAGTTTAGTATCAACTTTGCTATGCTTTGTATACACTTTGAGGTATTTTTATATATTTTCTGGGACTAACCTATTAACAAGATGTCGTAGTGCCAGTTGCCTGTTTTCTGTAATTTTTTGTTTCAGGAAAGCTAGTAAGGAAATATTCTCGGAATTGGATGAAACAAAAGCCAGAGTCAATATTTCATCGAAGAGAACACATAGACCGAAGGGCAAACGAAGGAGAGCCACAAGGCCGCCACACCCTAGGGCCGCTCGGGCCCCCTAGGGCGCGCCGCTCTATGGTGTGGGCGCCCCGGGCGCCTCTCTGCCTCGCCTCTTCGCCTATGAAAGCCCCCTGATGCAGAAACCCTAAGTACCCGATCAGATCTCCACGAAATAGTCTGTAGCCGTCGCCACCATCGTCCCTAGATCGGGGGATTTGAATCTCTTCTCGACACCCTGTCGGAGGGGAGAGATCATCCTGAAGGCCTTCTTCGTCACCATTCCAGCCTCCGGTATGATGCGTGAGTAGTTCACCCTTGGACTATGGGTCCATACAGTAGCTAGATGGTTGTTTCTCCTTCTTTGTGATATCATGTTTAGATCTTGTGAGCTCCGTTCATGATCAAGATGATCTATTTGTAATCATAGATGTTGTGTTTGCGGGGATCCGATGAATATTGAGATGCTATGTCAGATTTATTATTGATTCTATCATGTCTTATTGATTATAGATTCTATCATGTGTGTGTTGTTTGTGATCTTGCATGCCCTCCGTTGCTAGTAGCTATCTTGGCAAAGTAGATGCTAGTGACTCTAAGAGAGAGTATTTATGCTCAAAGTAGGTTCATGCCTCTAGTAATCTGGGGAAATGACAGGAATCTCTAAGGTTGTAGATATGTTGTTGCTACTAGGGAGAAAACAACAATCTTTTGTTTATGGAACAATTGTATTGTTTACTTTACACATATTGCTTAATGCAGTTATCCGTTGCTTGAAACTTAATACTAAAGGGGGTTCGGATGATAACCTGAAGGTGGATTATTAATCATAGATGAAGTTGGATTACAGTCGATATATATTATTGTAATGCCCATTCAAATCTCATAGGAATCATGATGTCTAGTATTTGCATTATTATGCTTTGCTCAGTCTGTCAATTGCTCCGTTGTAATTTGTTCACCCAGCATGTTATATATCTTAAGGAGAACACCTCTAGTGAACTGTGGACCCCGGTCCAATCTTTACCATTGTATCATCATCTACTGTTACCATTTACTTTCTACCAGCAACCATTACCTTCCACACTATACGTTTAATCCTTTTTTTCAGCAAAGAGATTGACAATCTCACTGTAAGTTGGGGCAAAGTCTTGAGTTTATGTTGTGCAGGATTCCAAGTTGCTAGCAATACCTTGGAGTTGTTTCCTTGCTCCTACTGGTTCGATAACCTTGGTTTCATAACTGAGGGAAAACTTGTCGTTGTCATCATCACACCTTGCTCTTGGGGTCTCCCAACGAAGCTCTACAACTGAGCCACATCAAGATTTTTCTAGTGTCGTTGCCGGGGAGTTAAGGACAGCTTCATAAGGGGAGTCTTTCACAACCACTCTCTTTGCTTTGTTTTTGTTTTACTTAGTTCCTTTTGCCTTGTTTTACTTGCTTCTTTTTACCAAAAATACAAAAAAATAGTTTCGTTTGGTTTGCCTTTTCTTTTCAAAAACACAAAAAAATTATTTCCTACTATAGTTGTTCGTCTGTTATTGCCTTGCTTTGTCATGCTTTCTATCAATGGTTGGTTTATTTGAAACTAGTTCTTATTGGCAAGGTGGATTCACGGAATAAATAAAATATTATAATAAGGAACACCGCTTGTCACAGAAAGGGAAACACATATGAGAACAAATTGATAAATTGAATACCGTTGCTAAAAACATGTGCTCTACTATAATGTTACTTATTGTTGTGATAAATCTTGTTGTTGTAGGAGGTATAAACACCTCCCTTTTCAATATGAGTATAATGATAATGTTACCATATCTTCTTATGTTAAAGGAAATTATGACTTTTATGATGTGGAACAAATTTAAGAATTTATTGCTTGGAAGGGTGCATTTGAACTTGCTAGTTTGCTTGAAAATACTGATGATTCACCTTATAAATATGAGGTTTATGATATACTTAAATTTTGCTTTGATAATTACAAGGAAGAAAATGGCTATATTCTTGAAAATATTAATAGATACTTTCCACAAACGGAAGAGAGTAATGCCTTGCAGGAGCTTATGGAAGAAGAAATTACTGAACCTGAAAGCTCATTAGATCAAGGGGAAGAATGAATTAGCTACCCATGCCTACCTTCTAATGAGAGTAAATCTTTATCCCTTACATTATTTGATTGTCCCCCATGCTTACCAAAGGAGGATGAATGTTATGTTCCTGTGGATTCTTTTGAAATATCTACTATAGGTAAAACTTGTGATAATAATTATGCTCTTGTTATCTATGATAATCCTTTATTTGTGCATATCTTCAAAATGTATGGTACTAAAGAGTTTTGCTTAGAAAATGTTTATGATAAAGCTCTAGATGATGGTCCTATATTGGTTGATAATATTGATAGTATTATTGTTGAAAATGAGATTGGAGAGTTCTTGACTTTATCTTGGAACCCCATACCTCTTGAGAATGATCAGTCATCTTGTTATAAAATTGTTAAAAGTGGGTTTGAAGGTTTTAATCCCACTATTTTTGAGCATGATAAAAATTATGTGTTTGTAGATCATGAAAAGCATACTTTATGTGATAGTTATATTTTTGAGTTTATTCATGAGTCTATTGAAAATTATTATGAGAGAGGAAGATATGGTTGTAGAAGTTTTCATGGTACTGAAACACCTATCTATGTGTTGAAAGTTTTGAAGTTGCTCTTGTTTTATCTACCCATTCTTGTTACTATGTGCTTCTTTGATTTATTTTCTTACAACATTCCTATGCATAGTAAGTAGGTTAGACTTAAATGTGTTTTAAATTTTCTTCTTTATACTCTCTTTTACTTCAATTCATATTTCTTATGTGAGCATCTTCTCAAATTATCAAGCCTAACTTAAAGGCGTTAAAGAAAAGTACTTTTTGGGAGATAACCCAATAGTTTTATTGAGTCTTGGAAGTTATTACTTCTGTAATAACCTATCCTTATCCTTTTTGATAGATTTTTGTGCCAAGAATAACCTCTAATGAGAGAGAAGTAAGATTTGGGGAAGTTCCTATCCTGAAATAGATTCTTGTGCTTCACTGTAAAAATTCGTGAAAAATCTCTATATGTCAGATTGAGCTATAATTTTCTAATTAAATGCCCCAGGTTGTAAGCTAACTTTCGTTAGATCAACGCTTTTCGATTTGAGCAACAGAAGGTCTTTGAAAAAATCATTTTTTACCTGCTGGTCTGTTTTCATAGATTTCTGCCATTATTTGCATTTGCCTCTTTATCGGTTTCTTTTTGAGTTCTTCTTGATCACTTCAGATTTTTAAAGGAATTGCTACAGTAGCTTGTGTTTTTAATGAAAGTTTTGCTGTGTTGAAACTAAACCCAAAGGTTTATTATCTTGAATGCACTAATGTTTCTAATGAAGATTGATGAAGTTTTGTATGAAGGAAATTTTCAAGTGTAGGGGAAGAATGATATGCTGAGATGAAGAATGGACAAAAGCTCAAACTTGGGGATGTTGATACGTCGGAAACGTATCTATAATTTTGGATGCTCCATGCTTGTTTAGTATCTACTTTGCTTTGCTTTGTCTACACTTTGAGGTGTTTTTATATCTTTTCTGGAACTAACCTATTAAAAAGTTGCCACAGTGCCAGTTGCCTGTTTTCTTATGTTTTTGGTTCCAGAAAGGCAGAAAATAAATATTCTCGGAATTGTACGGGACAAAAGCCAAAGTCAATATTTTACCGTGAGGGACACGAATCCAGAAGACGAGACGGAGACGCGAACCAGGGCGGCCACCAGGGGTGGGCCCGCGCCTAGGCAGGGAGTGGCCCCCCTGGTCGCCTCCCAGCCTCGCCTCTTCGCCTATAATAAGCCCCCGATGTAGAAACCCTAAGAACCCGAGCAAAACTCCACAAAACCGTTTGTAGTTGTCGCCGCCATCGTCCCTTGATCGGGGGATCTCAAGTTCTTCCCGGCACCCTGCCGGAGGGGAGATCATCCCGGAGGCTTTCTCTCCGGTATGATGCATGAGTAGTTGAAGGTTTTTGCAGCATAGTAAATCAAAAAAATTCTACGGGTGCAAACGGG
Source organism: Avena sativa (assembly GCA_916181665.1). Classification (NCBI taxonomy): domain Eukaryota; kingdom Viridiplantae; phylum Streptophyta; class Magnoliopsida; order Poales; family Poaceae; genus Avena; species Avena sativa. The sequence continues at coordinate 215,132,086 of OV702298.1, read as the reverse complement.
AAAGCCAAGATCTAATCTAGGAGATTCAAACAATGAGAGGGATAGATGAGATCTTCATACCCTTGAAGAAACCGCACAGCGGAAACGTTCAACAGAATGTGGTTGGTGTAGTCGTACTCGCCTTCTCCTCCTCGCGATCCGATCCGATCCAACGCCGCAAGTGGCAGCGTCTTCGAGAGATGCACACGTACGATGCCGCGACGTCTCCTTCCTCGGTCCAGCAAGTGGGGTAGAGAGATAGATTGGATCTACAACACGACGGCGTGGTGCTATGGTGGAGAGTTTCTGCAGCAGGGCTTCGCCTACACGCAGTCGGGAGAGAGAGAGAGAGGTAGGGCAGCAGCTGGCGGCTAGGGTTTGGGGTGAGGGGAGGGTGTGCCCCCTGCCCACCTTATATAGGGGGCTGGCCGGCCCCCTTGCCCCCTCCTCCAAGCCCTAGGGCGGCGGCCCCAAGGGTGGAGTGGGGAGACAAGTCTTCCCCCCTTCTAGAAGGTTTCCTAGGGTTTCCCCTAGGGTTTTGGCCGGCTGGGCCTATGGGGCCTTGTGCCCCTGGCCCAATGCGGCCAGGGCACTCCCTCGTAGGCCCACGCACCCCTCCGACAAGTGGGGACACGTTGGTCCCACTCCGGAAGCTTCTAGAACCTTCCGGTACAATACCGAACATTCCGAAACGATTCCGAAATCCAAAAAACTACTTTCCTTTATATGAATCTTATTCTCTGGACCATTCCGGAACCTCTCGTGATGTCCTGGATCTCATCCGAGACTCCAAACAAAAAATCATAAACCATTTATCCATTCTATCCTAGCATCGAGACACGTTAAGTGTGTGACCCTACGGGTTCGAGAATATGCAAACATGATCTTCTATCAATAATCAACAGCGGGATATGGAAACCCATATTGACTCCCACATATTCATCGATGATCATATCAGATGAACCACGATGCCAGGATTCAATTAATCCCATATATATTCCCTTCGTCACGCGATATTTTACTTGCCCGAGATTCGATCGTTGGTATCGGCATACCTAGTTCAATCTCGTTCACGGCAAGTACTTTACTCGTTCTGTAATCCGATATCACTTTGTGATCAACTCCTTAACCACGTGCTTGCAAGCGGTGTTGATATCGATTACTGAGTGTGCCCCAAGTATATCTCTCCGACTTGGGAGGGACAAATCCCATCTCGATACATACAACCCAACAAGTACTTTCCGATCACCTTTATGATCACCCTCACATAGGATGACGTTTGATGACCTCAAACTTTCTTCCGATACCAGGGAGTTGCATTATCTCATGGTCTAAAGAATACAATATTTGACATAAGAAAAGTTTCGCAAAGACGAACACGATGACACGATCTAATTGCTTCGCTTAGTTTGGGTCTGTCCACCATATCATTCTCCCAATGATATGATCTCATTATCAATTGACAACTCATGTCCATGGTTAGGAAACCTTAACCATCATTAATCAATGAGCTAGTCCATAGAGGCGTACTAGGGACACGGTGTTGTTCACAAACCACACAAGTATTAAAGTTTCCGCTTAATACAATTCTAGCATGGAATATAAACATTATCATGAACAAGAATTATAATAATAACATCTTTATTATTGCCTCTAGGGCATAATTCCAACAGTCTCCCACTTGCACTAGAGTCAATAATCTAGTTTACATCTGGCAGCAATCTAACACCCATGGCATTAAGGTGCTGATCATGTTTTGCTCGTGGAAGAGGTTTAGTCAACGGATCTGTGACATTCAGATCCGTATGTACTTTGCTAATCTTCAGATCTCTATTTGTTATATAATCTCGAATTATATGAAACCGGCGGTTGATGTGCTTGGTCTTTGGATGATATCTTGGTTCCTTATCCAGTGCTATGGCGCCAGTGTTGTCACACAATATCTCCAGTGGGTCCAATGCACTTGGAACCACGCCAAGCTCAGTGATGAAGTTTCTGATCCAAACTCCTTCACTTGACGCTTCTGCAGCAGCCATGTATTCCGCTTCTACTGTAGATCCCGCGATCACGCTTTGCTTGCAGCTTCTCCAGCTCACAGCTCCTCCATTCAAAATATAAACGTGTCCTGTCTGAGATTTAGAATCATCCGGGTCGGTTTCGAAACTAGCATCGACGTAACCTTTTACGATGAGCTGCTCATCACCTCCATAGACCAAGAACATTTCTTTAGTCCTATTTAAAAACTTTAGGATGTTCTTTACGGCTGTCCAGTGTTCCACTCCTGGATCACATTGTTATCTGCTCGTCAAACTAAGAGCATTGGACACATCCGGTCTAGTACACAACATGGCATACATGATAGAACCTATGGCCGAGGCATATGGCACTTTGCTCATGGTTTCTCTATCGTTTACCGTAGTTGGACACTGAGCCTTGCTCAATATCTTACCTGACAACATGGGCACTGAACCTTTCTTTGCCTTATCCATTCTGAACCTTTTCAGAACTTTGTCTAGATATGTACTTTGGCTTAAAGCTATTAGGCGTCTTTGTCTATCTCTATAGATTTTTATGCCTAATATATAAGCATCTTCTCCTAGGTCTTTCATTGAAAAACATTTATTCAAATAACTCTTCACATCGTTAAGCATACCAATGTCATTTTCAATAATCAATATGTCATCCACATATAGTACTAGAAATGTCACTGAGCTCTCACTCACTTTCTTGTAGATACAAGCTTCATAGCAATTTGGAACAAATCCAAAGCTCTTGATCACTTGATCAAAATGAAGGTCCCAACTTCGAGATGCTTGCTTCAGTCCATAAATGGAACGCTGAAGTTTGCACACCTTATCAGCATCCTTAGGATCGACAAAACCTTCGGGCTGCATCATATACAACTCTTCATCAATGTTGCCATTGAGGAACACAGTCTTGATATCCATATGCCATATTTCATAATCATGAAACGCAGCAATTGCTAATAAAATCCGAATGGACTTAAACATCGCTACGGGAGAGAAAGTCTCATCGTAGTCAACACATTGAACTTGCCGAAACCCTTTTGCGACAAGCCGTGCTTTATAGACAGTAACATTACCATCCGCGTCCGTTTTCTTCTTGAAAATCCATTTGCACTCAATGGCCTTACGGTCGCTAGGAGGGTCCACCAAAGTCCATACTTGGTTTTCTCTCATGGATCCCAATTCGGATTTCATGGCCTCTAGCCATTTCTTAGAGTCTGGGCTCATCATTGCTTCCTCATAGTTCGCAGGTTCACTGTTGTCTACCAACAAGACAGTTAAGACAGGGTTGCCGTACCATTCAGGAGTGGCACGCGACCTTGTCGACATGCGACGTTCAGCAGTAGCATCGTTCGAAGTTTCATGATCCTCGTCATTAGCTTCCTCTCTTGTTGGTGCAGACGGCACTGAAACAATTTCAGGTGCTGCTCTACTCTCCAACTCGAGAGAAGGTTCAATAACCTCGTCTAGCTCTACCTTCCTCCCACTCACTTCTTTCGAGAGAAACTCCTTCTCAAGAAAGGATCCGTTCTTTGCGACAAACACTTTGCCTTCGGATCTGTGGTAGAAGGTATACCCAATCGTTTCCTTAGGGTATCCTATGAAGATGCATTTCTCCGCTTTGGGTTCGAGCTTGTCCGGCATCAACTTCTTGACGTAAGCTTCGCATCCCCAAACTTTAAGAAACGACAACTTAGGTTTAGCACCAAACCACAGTTCATACGGTGTCGTCTCAACGGATTTAGATGGTGCCCTATTAAAAGTGAATGCAGCGGTTTCTAATGCATAACCCCAAAATGATAACGGCAAATCTGTAAGAGACATCATCGATCGCACCATATCTAATAGAGTTCGATTCCGGGTTCAGACAAACCATTGTGCTGTGGTGTTCCGGGTGGCGTGAGTTGCGAAACGATTCCGCTTGCTTTAAGATGCGTGAGAAAATCATAACTCAAATATTTACCTCCACGATCGGATCGTAGAAATTTAATTTTCCTGTTACGATGGTGATGCAGCCCGTCCTACGACCGCTACTACATCTACTCCCACAAGCTCTCCAAGTGGACCCATGACTCGAGCCCGAGCCAAACTCCTTCAAGATAAGGTGAACTCGCTCCTCTCCTTGTGTGACTTCGATACACCCTTGGATGGCCTGCTACTTCATACCCATACCTTGTGCATCATCAGGTACGAAGAGAAGGACCCACAGGACGGAGGAGCACCAGCAGAAGAGACCAAACGCTCTCTGTCGCCAGCGGTACTACCGGACCTGGCGACCGGTACTACCGCTCGACGGCACTACCGCCCCCTGCTACCGCCAACAACAGAAGACCCGAGCGCTAGCCAAATGCTCTCTGTCACTGGCGGTACTACCTGCCCCGGATCCGGTACTACCGAGCCATGGCACTACCGCCCCTGCTACCGCCACCAACAGAAGGCTCCAGCGCAAGTCCCAGGATGACAAGCGGTACTACCGGGCCAGGAAGCGGTACTACCGCATGACCGGTACTACCGGACGAGCTGGATCGGTACTACCGGACGACATAGATCCTGAACGTGTTAAGTCGGCCTAGCGCCTTGTAACCCTCTCTATATTTCGCTATTTGTTCCCAAAATACCCCTGTTTATGTGGTTGGTCTATATATAGCCCCCACCCTCCATTGTAAACCCTAGACTTGGATAATAATAGATATTAAGGAAACCCTTTGAGGAGCTTATATCTATTGGTCTCATGCTCCTACCAAGGAGCACCGGATTATCCACCCCCCTCTTGGATCTTGCCTAGTGCGTTCAAGTTGTACAAGGCCTTGGGTTCTCGGTTTCTCGCCCCCAAGTCGTCAAGATCTCACCAAGCACCTCGTCCCCCGTTGTTGGCGTGGAGAGCGAGCTTCGCCCAACACCGATCCTAGGGATTATGTTGGACCGGTTGCCACCGGCGTGAGAGATCGGCGTGTATCGTGTTTTGTGTGCGTGTGTTCATGGTTTTCATCCCTTCTTCCCCCGACCACCGCATTCCCCCTCGTTTCTCGTGGAATTCGTGAAAGATCGGGCCAACCCAAGGGTTACCCCATAACATATTGGTATCAAGAGCACGGTTGATCACGAATTTCCCCCCAATTTTTCTTTTATCCCCCTTAAAAATCAAAAATCCCACCAAAAAGAGCCCCAATTTTCCTTCGGATCGATCTCTGGATTTGGTGAGTTTTTCGTGGTTTTGGTCCATAGATCTATTGCTTTGGGAGTCGATCTATAGCCCCTGTTGTTCCTAGCCCAGCCTTTCGGTCAGATTTCCCACGAATTTGAGCTTTGTGTCAAGTGGATCTCGTTTTCGTTCTTGTTCTGTGACCAGCGGTACTACCGCCCGTACCAAGCGGTACTACCGCCAGCAAAAGAAACTTTTTCTCATCTCTTGACGCCTCATTTTTGTTTGCTGACTTTTCCCCTTTAGCTGGTTCATGTTTCGCGTGTTTGTCGCCATCTTAACACAAGCTTCCGCATCAAAGTCACCCGCGCTCATCGACACCGCGACACTCGAACATCATCCACCACCAACGGTTGCAAGTCCTCAACAATACCAAAGGTATAACTTGCACCACCTTGACAACCCATATCTTCCTTTGTGTGTATCTATCCTATGAGAGCAACTCATTTTGTGTTTGTCTAAGCATTGTGCACTTGCCTTCGGAAAGTGAGAGTGTGAGGCCAAATACAAAAGCTAACATAGTAGCATAGCAAGGGAGAAAAAGAAAAAGAATCAAAAAAAGGGAAAGGAAAAAGATAAAATAGAAAGATACATAGTCTCCCAATACAAAGAGAATACCAAGCTTGTACGCCAAGAAAGAGAGAAGAAAGAGCGCACCGAGGCAAGTGCACAAATCTATTGCTTATCCTCTTTTGGCAAACGATTTGTGGTCTCTCCTTGTGTGGGCACGACAACTGAGCGTAGTCTTCGTTAGGACCTTTTGTGCTCATTTTCATAGTCGTGCTAACCCCGTTTTTCTCCACGTGTGTGTTTTTCGTGTTTTTGTAGATCGTATCCTTTTTGCTTTTGATCTTTGGTTGTTTACCACGTAGAACAATAACCTTTTGCTTGGATCGTTTCGTTTAGTTTTCCACAATCCTAACCTTCCACCAAAAAGCTTTTGAGAGTGTAGCATATTTGTGTGTGAGTTTCTTGCCATTTCACTTTGCACACTGTTCGCTCATTTGTGTGGCAATTGGTTTGATATAATCTCCAAGGTGAGGTAAAAGGCTAACTCTCCACACCCTTATTCTCCATATACAACCCTTGTTGGCTTTGCATCATGGACAGGCATGGAGAGCCATCCCAACCACCACAACCTCCGGAGGATTACACACAATTCATGACAAGATGGGACCATTGGAAGGTCCGGGGAGAATTCAACTATCGTTGTGAAGCTCTCGAGCGATGCCAAGATGAACAATTTAGCGAGGCCCGTGTGGAATTCAAGAACATCGACAACCGCTTCGAAGAAGTCCGTGGCCAAATGCATGCCATGCAACACAACCTCGGTCATCAAAATGAAGCTCTTGGTCGTGCACTCGCCTCAACGGATGAGAAGCTCCAATGCCTCATTGATGGACTCGCAAGGCCACGCTCGCGCGAATCAAGCTCACCTCGGCACTCCTCAAGTGAATCAAGTGCACCTCGCCGTCACGCTTCAAGGCACCGGGATGGACCCGTTCTTCAATCAATGAGATCTTCGCAAGCGGTACCATCTCCGCGTCACGCCGCAACGTCAAGCTATGATGGTGACCTCTCCGCAATACCTCCAAGACGTGAAGCGAACCGGCCACAACCAAGGGCACTTGTGATTCAACAAGAGCAACCTCACATGGACCACTAAGGCCATCGTCGTTGACATGTCCCTTCCACACCAAGTGAAGCATCCGAAGAGGACGAACAAGACCACCGTCGACGTGAAGCACTCGAAGATCCTCCAAGGCGTCATCATCGACATGATCGTCCACGTCGGCACCATGATGGTCATGACGAGCCTCCGCCACATCAAGAAGAGGAAGAGCATCCCATTGCGCATGCGGCTCGACGTCCTCCTCGCCACAGGGCGCAAGACAATGCTCCTCGGAACCATCCATGCCAAGAACAAGAGCAAGCTCCCCAAGCTCGTCATGAGGACCATCAACCTCCTCCTCGTCCTCAACCGCGCCAATAAAACGAGCAAGCTCCCCAAGCTTGTCGTCAAAACCAAGTTCCACCACCAAACGCGGCACCTCAACAACCACAAGAGCAACGCAACAATCACCAAGCAAGACATGAGAGCTCGGATGAAGATGATGACCGCCCAAATCATGGCAACCGACGCAACCGGAACCGCAATGGAGAAGAAACTTTTGGCAAGCTCAAATTCACCATGCCCAAGTTCACCGGTTCTAATGAGCCCGAGGAATATCTCTCTTGGGAACTCAAGGTCGACAAGATCTTCCACATGCACAACTATAGCAATGAGAAGATGATGGCCATGGCATCCCTCGAGTTTCATGAGTATGCCAACCTTTGGTGGGAACAAGTCCAACTCGCTCGCGAAGCAAAAGAAGAGCCTCCAATCGCAACTTGGCAAGATATGAAGGCTCATATGATATCCCGCTTTGTTCCTTCACACTACACGCGTGACCTTTTCAACAAGCTTCAAACGCTTAGTCAAGGGACAAAGACCGTGGAAGAGTACTTCAAGCAAATGGAGCTCAACATGATCCGTGCCAACATTGAAGAGCGAGATGAACAAAAAATGGCACGTTTCCTCAATGGTTTGAACCATCCCATCAAGCGCATCACCGAGTTCCAAAAGTACAACAACATGGTTGAGCTTGTGCACATCGCATCGAAGGCCGAGCGTCAAGTGCAAGAGGACATCAAGTACAAAAAGGCAAAGACGTACTTCACCTACAAGCAAGCGCCAACCACTACTCCAACAACACCAAGTGGAAGCTCCTCAAGTACCACCAAGCTTCCCTTCAAGCCAACTCTCCCTCAAGGAAAACAGCCCCCAAGTGGCAAACACACAAGGGATGATCAACCATTCAATGGTGAATGCTACAAGTGTGGAGGCAAAGGGCACAAGTCGAATGCATGTGGAAACAAGAAAGTTTTGTTCATCCATGACAATGGCGATGAAGAATACTTGAGTGAAGAAGAGTTTGATGCAAGGGTCAAGGAAGCCTTGGCAAGGCAACATTTGGAAGAGGACCAAGAACTTCTTGTGTGTGAGCATGACGCAAGTCCATCGCTTGTGGTCACAAGGGTCTTGACTACCCAAGTCAATGAAAATGAAGACCAATGCTCGAACATCTTCCAAACTCGTGCCGGCATCAATGGGAAGTCCATCAAAGTTGTCGTCGATGGAGGGAGTTGCCACAACCTTGCAAGCACGGAATTGTGTGAGAAACTCAACCTCACCCTCAATCCGCATAAACACCCCTACCATATCCAATGGCTAAGTGACCAAGGATCCGTCAAGATCAAGCACACCGTTTCGGTGACGTTCTCAATTGGGCACTACAAGGACACGGAGGAATGTGACGTGGTCCCAATGACGGTTTACCATATGCTGCTCGGAAGGCCGTGGCAATATGACAAGTGTGCTTTGCATAATGGTCACTCAAACACTTACACCTTCAAATGGCTTGATAAAACTTGTGTGTTGCAACCAATGACTCCTAGCCAAATAATTGCGGACAATGCAAAGGCTTTAGCGAGGGCGCAATACACAAAAACACCTTGTGAGAAGAGTGGTGAGCGAGAGAACCACACCATAGTGAGTGAGAGCTACAAGCCAAACTCGAGTGGAAAAACTAAGAGTGTTCTTCTTGCCACCAAAAGTGAGATGAGAGAAGTGCGGAACAACCCATCCATCTTGCACTATGTCCTTGTATGCAAGGGACTAGCACAAGGAACTAACGACTTGACAAATGTTCCTCCTTCTTTGATGGCTATTTTGCAGGAATTCCAAGATGTATTCCCCGAAGAGCTTCCTCATGGCCTTCCTCCTCTTCGTGGAATCGAGCACCACATCGACCTCATACCCGACGCCCCACTCCCAAACCGCGCCGCGTATCGCACAAACCCGAAAGAGACGAAGGAGATCGAACATCAAATCAACCAACTCGTCTCCAAAGGTTTGATCCAAGTAAGCACTAGCCCAAGCGCGGTCCCGGTGATCCTAGTTCCAAAAACAGATGATACGTTGCGGTTATGCATGGACTGTCGTCCAATCAATGCTATCACCGTGCGTTATCGACATCCTATACCGCGTCTTGATGACATGCTTGATGAGTTATGTGGAGCCACTATATTTTCGAAAATTGATCTTCGTAGTGGTTACCATCAAATTCGCATGGCCGAAGGTGATGAGTGGAAAACCGCCTTCAAGACCAAGATTGGTCTCTATGAATGGTTGGTTATGCCTTTTGGCTTATCTAACGCCCCATCTACCTTCATGCGCCTCATGAACCATATTTTGAGATCTCTCATTGGGAAGAGTGTAGTTGTTTACTTTGATGACATTCTTGTCTATAGCAAGTCACTAGAGGAGCATGTTACTCATGTTAAGGAGGTCCTTCAAATCCTTCGTCATGAAAAGCTTTATGCTAATCTCCCAAAGTGCACTTTTGCCAAAGACAAGCTGATTTTCCTTGGTTTTGTTGTGTCTTCTAAGGGCATTGAAGTTGATGTCTCAAAAGTCAAGGACATACGAGATTGGCCCATCCCTACAAATGTTAGTGAACTTCGTAGTTTTCATGGGTTGGCTGGCTTTTACCGTCGTTTTGTCAAAGACTTTTCTACAATTGCTTGCCCCCTCAACGAGTTGACCAAGAAAAATGTCACGTTCGTTTGGGGAAAAGCACAACAAAAAGCTTTCGATGAGCTCAAAAAGAGGCTCACCGAAGCACCACTTCTTGCATTGCCGGATTTCACAAAAACCTTTGAGATTGAATGTGACGCTAGTGGTATTGGCATCGGTGGCGTCCTTATGCAAAATGGGCGTCCTATTGCTTACCATAGTGAGAAACTTGATGGCGCACGCCTAAACTATCCCATTTATGACAAAGAACTTTTTGCCTTGGTTCGAGTTCTTCAAGTGTGGCAACACTATATTTGGCCCAAAGAATTTATCATCCATTCCGACCATGAGTCGTTGAAGTATCTTAAGGGCCAAGCCAATTTTAGTAAAAGGCACGCAAAATGGGTTGAGTTTATGGAGTCTTTTCCTTACATTGTCAAATACAAGAAGGGCAAAGAAAATGTGGTAGCGGACGCCTTGTCTCGCAAAAACACAAGCCTTCTTACACGACTCGAAGTCAATGTCTTGGGTCTTGATGACATCAAATCTTTGTACGCATCCGACCCTTTCTTTGGACCAATATTTGCACAATGTTCAATAGACAAAGGGATTGATGATTTCTATTTGCATAAGGGTTTTCTTTTCAAACAAAACAAGCTTTGCATTCCGAAATCGTCTCTCCAACTTTTGCTTCTTCAAGTCCCATGGTGGAGGCCTTATGGGTCACTTTGGCCGTGACAAGACATATGACATGCTCTCCACTCACTACTTTTGGCCAAAGATGAAGCGCGACGTGGAGCGCCACGTCCAACGATGCACTACATGTATCCAAGCTAAGTCTAAGTCCAACCCCTTTGGTCTTTATATGCCATTGCCTATTCCTCATGCACCTTGGTCGGACATTAGCATGGACTTTGTGTTAGGCTTGCCTAGATCTAAACATGGACATGATTCTATATTTGTAGTAGTGGATCGCTTTTCCAAAATGGCACATTTCATTCCGTGCCATAAGACCGATGATGCTTCACATGTAGCAAATTTGTTTTTCGGGGAAATAATTCGGCTACACGGTGTGCCAAGAACAATCGTCTCCGACCGCAACGTAAAATTCATGAGCTACTTCTGGAAGACTCTCATGGCCAAGCTCGGCGTCAAGCTCCTCTTCTCGTCCGCCTCGCATCCTCAAACCGATGGACAAACCGAGGTCGTCAATCGAAGTCTTGGCACACTCCCCCGGGTGTTGATAAAGAAGAACCTTAAAGACTAGGAGGAATGTATTCCACATGCCGAGTTCGCCTACAACCGCGCCAAGCACTCCACCACCATGAGGAGCCCGTTCATGATCGTCTACGGCTTCGAGCCTCTCACCGCGCTCGATATCCTTCCGCTACCACTTCATGAACGTGCCAATATGGATGTTGTCAAACGTGCCGAAACAATGAAGAAACTCCATGAAGACACACGAGCTACTATCGAGCAACAAGTCCTTCGCAAAGCATCAAGGCTAAACAAGAACAAGAAAGAGATAATCTTCGAAGAGGGCGACCTTGTGTGGATACACTTGAGTAAAGACCGCTTCCCCAAGGAATGCGACTCCAAGCTAAAGCCAAGAGGTGATGGACCATTCAAAGTGCTCAAGAGGATCAACAACAACGCTTATATCATCGATATCCCAACATCAAAGTATCTTGTGAGCTCGACATTCAATGTCAAGGACCTCTCACCCTACCATGGAGAAGATGAAGTTGAGAAGGTTGAAGAGTCGAGGACGACTCTTTCCCAAGGGGGGGAGCTGATGCAGCCCGTCCTACGACCGCTACTACATCTACTCCCACAAGCTCTCCAAGTGGACCCATGACTCGAGCCCGAGCCAAACTCCTTCAAGCTAAGGTGAACTCGCTACTCTCCTTGTGTGACTTCGATACACCCTTGGATGGCCTGCTACTTCATACCCATACCTTGTGCATCATCAGGTACGAAGAGAAGGACCCACAGGACGGAGGAGCACCAGCAGAAGAGACCAAACGCTCTCTGTCGCCAGCGGTACTACCGGACCTGGCGACCGGTACTACCGCTCGGCGGCACTACCGCCCCCTGCTACCGCCAACAACAGAAGACCCGAGCGCTAGCCAAATGCTCTCTGTCACTGGCGGTACTACCGGCCCCGGATCCGGTACTACCGGGCCACGGCACTACCGCCCCCTGCTACCGCCACCAACAGAAGGCTCCAGCGCAAGTCCCAGGATGACAAGCGGTACTACCGGGCCAGGAAGCGGTACTACCGCATGACCGGTACTACCGGACGAGCTGGACCGGTACTACCGGACGACACAGATCCTGAACGTGTTAAGTCGGCCCAGCGCCTTGTAACCATCTCTATATTTCGCTATTTGTTCCCAAAATACCCCTGTTTATGTGGTTGGTCTATATATAGCCCCCACCCTCCATTGTAAACCCTAGACTTGGATAATAATAGATATTAAGGAAACCCTTTGGGGAACTTATATCTATTAGTCTCATGCTCCTACCAAGGAGCACCGGATTATCCACCCCCCTCTTGGATCTTGCCTAGTGCGTTCAAGTTGTACAAGGCCTTGGGTTCTCGGTTTCTCGCCCCCAAGTCGTCAAGATCTCACCAAGCACCTCGTCCCCCGTTGTTGGCGTGGAGAGCAAGCTTCGCCCAACACCGATCCTAGGGATTATGTTGGACCGGTTGCCACCGGCGTGAGAGATCGGCGTGTATCGTGTTTTGTGTGCGTGTGTTCGTGGTTTTCATCCCTTCTTCCCCCGACCACCGCATTCCCCCTCGTTTCTCGTGGAATTCGTGAAAGATCGGGCCAACCCAAGGGTTACCCCATAACAGATGGTTTTCCACTTCGTTCTAAAATTCTTTGAACTTTTCAAACGTTTCAGATTTATGTTTCATTAAATAGATATACCCATATCTACTTAAGTCATCAGTAAAAGTGAGAAAATAGCGATATCTACCGCGCGTCGAAACACTCATTGGTCCGCATACATCGGTATGTATGATTTCCAACAAGTCCGTTGCTCGCTCCATTATTCCGGAGAACGGGGTTTTGATCATCTTGCCCATGAGGCACGACTCGCACGTGTCAAATGATTCAAAATCAAGAGATTCCAAAATTCCATCAGAATGGAGTTTCCTCATGCGTTTTACACCAATATGACCTAGACTGCACTGCCACAAATAAGTCGAATTATCACTATCTACTTTGCATCTCTTAGCCTCAATGTTATGGATGTGTGTTTCATTGCTTTCGAGATTCAGAAGAAATAAACCATTCATAGCAGGTGCATGACCATAAAAGATGTTACTCATATAAATAGAACAACCATTATTCTCCGATTTAAATGAATAACCGTCTTGCAATAAACACGATCCAGATATAATGTTCATGCTCAACGTAGGCACATAATAACACTTATTAAGGTTTAAAACTAATCTCGAAGGTAAAACTAAGGAGAGTGTGCCGACGGCCATCACATCAACTCTTGATCCGTTGCCAACGTGCATCGTCACCTCATCCCTTGCTAGCCGCCGTCTATTCCATAGCTCCTGTTTTGAGTTACAAATATTAGCAACTGAACCAGTATCAAATACCCAGGCTCTACAACGAGCGCTAGTAAGGTAAACATCAATAACATGTATATCAAATATACCTTTAATGGTGCCAGCCTTCTTGTCCGCTAAGTACTTCGGTCAGTTGCGCTTCCAGTGACCCTTGTCCTTGCAATAGAAGCACTCAGTGTCTGGCTTAGGTCCAGACTTGAGCTTCTTCTCAGCAGGGGCAACGCCCTTGACGCTGCCTTTCTTGAAGGACTTCTTTGCACCCTTACCTTTCTTGAAGTTAGGGGTCTTGTTGACCATCAACACATGATTATCTTTCTTGATATCCACCTCCGCAGCTTTCAGCTTAGCGAAGAGCTCAGTGATCGTATCAGTGGAACCAATCTGATTGTGAGTAACTACAAAACCTTTGTAGCTAGGATGGAGTGATTGCAGAACTCTGTCAATCTTGAGCTCTTCTAGAATATTGCAGTCCAGTTGCTCAAGACATTGAGTGTAGCCCGACATCTTAATGGCGTGCTCACTAACGGAACTCCCTTCCTCCATCTTGCAGTTAAAGAACTTCTTAGAGATCTCATATCTCTTAGAACAGGCCTGAGTCTGAAACATGGTTTTCAGTTCCTCAAGAATCTCAAAGGGCCCGGCGAACTCCTCAAAACGATTTTGAAGGTCCGATTCCATAGCAAACAACATGGTACTCTTAATCACTCCATAATCATCTTTACGCTACTGATAAACAACTTTTTCATCAGCCGACGCATCAATAGCAGGGGCGTCACCTAGCGCTTTCTCAAGGACATAGTCCTTTTGTCCGCCGGTGAGAATGATTCTCAGATTGCGGAACCAGTTGGTGAAGTTAGACCCATTGTTTTTAAGCTTTTCTTTCTCAGCAAAAACGTTGAAGTTGAAGTTGGACTTAGCCATTTGATCTACAAAATTTGCAAGTACAATTTAGACTATGTTCATGATAACTAGTTCAACTTAATCAAATTACTAGATGAACTCCCACTAAATTCAACATCCCTCAAGTTGTTTAGTGAACACGATCCAAATTCACCACACCTAATCCGATCTTCACGAGAAGAGATGTGGTTTCAGTGGTGGACAACAAAGTGTCGATCATATCATTCATATTACTCATGCTTAACCTTTCGGTTCATGTGTTCCGAGGCCATGTCTGTACATGCTAGGCTTGTCAAGTAAAACCCAAGTATTTCCGCGTGTGCAAAACTGGCTTGCACCCGTTGTATGCGAATGTAGATTTTATAGCACCCGATCATCACGAGGTGCTTGAACACGACGAACTTTTGCAACGGTGCATACATGGGGAGAACACAATTTTATCTTGATCTTTAAGTGAGGAATCATCTTATAATGCTACCGTTGAGATCTAAGCATAATAAGATACATAAAAGGATAAACATCACATGCATATAATTTTATGTGACATGGTATAGCCAATCTTCGCGCAATGATCTCCATCTTGTGCACGCCCGCATGATCTCCATCACTCCACCATGATTGCCTCCACCACGAATAGCAACTACAACTATTGCTAACTACTTAGCGATAAGGTGAAGCTATTACATGGCGTATAAGAAGTTGACACACAGGTCATACACAATTATAAAGACAACCATATGGCTCCTGCCGGTTATGTACTCATCGACATGCAAGTCGTGAAATATTACAAAACATGATCATTGCATACAACATACACATCACATCTTGGGCCATACCATATCACAAAATACTCCCTGCAAGAACAAGTTAGACGCCTCTACTTTGTTGTTGCATGTTTTACGTGGCTTATGGGAGTAACAAGCTAAGAACAATTCTTATCTACGGAAAGCCACAACGGTGATATTATGGTTGCCAACATCCGGTGTAAATCCCATGACAACTATAGTGAGAGAAACTGACATCCACCAGCCGCATGTATGGAACAAGCCACACGTCAAGTGCGGAGCCGGTCTCGCGAACGAGGTCGCGTAAAGTTGGCCTGGACCGCTTCGATCTCACTACCCCACGTCATAAGAAGTACACAACAAGAGGCTTGCAATAGAAAACATCAACGCCCGCAACAAGCATGTTGCGTTCTACTCGTGAAACACATCTACGCATAGATCTAGCTCTAATACCACTGAAGGGTTTTGCAGCATAGTAAATCAAAAAAATTCTACGGGTGCGAACGGGAAAGCCAAGATCTAATCTAGGAGATGCAATCAACGATAGAGATATATGAGATCTTCATACCCTTGAAGAAATCGCACAGCGGAAACGTTCAATAGAACGTGGTTGGTGTAGTCGTACTCGCCTTCTCCTCCTCGCGATCCGATCCGATCCGATCCAACGCCGCAAGTGGCGGCGCCTCTGAGAGATGCACACGTACGGTGCCGCGACGTCTCCTACTTCCTCGGTCCAGCAAGTGGGGTGGAGAGATAGATTGGATCTAGAACACGACGGTGTGGTGCTATGGTGGAGAGTTTCTGCAGCAGGGCTTCGCCTACACGCAGTCGGGAGAGAGAGAGAGGTAGGGCAGCAGCTGGCGGCTAGGGTTTGGGGTGAGGGGAGGGTGCGCCCCCTGCCCACCTTATATAGGGGGCTGTCCGGCCCCCTTTCCCCCTCCTCCAAGCCCTAGGGCGGTGGCCACAAGGGTGGAGTGGGGGGCAAGTCTTCCCCCCTTCTAGAAGGTTTCCTAGGGTTTTCCCTAGGGTTTTGGCCGGCTGGGCCTATGGGGCCTTGTGCCCCTGTCCCAATGCGGCCAGGGCACTCCCTCGTAGTCCCACGCACCCATCCGACAAGTGGGGCCACGTTGGTTCCACTCCGGAAGCTTCTAGAACCTTCCGGTACAATATCGAACATTTCGAAACGATTCTGAAATCCAAAAAACTGCTTTCCTTTATATGAATCTTATTCTCTGGACCATTCTGGAACCTCTCGTGATGTCCTGGATCTCATCCGAGACTCCGAACAAAAACTCATAAACCATTTATCCATTCTATCCTAGCGTCGAGACACGTTAAGTGTGTGACCCTACGGGTTCGAGAATATGCAGACATGATCTTCTATCAATAATCAACAGCGGGATATGGAAACCCATATTGACTCCCACATATTCATCGATGATCATATCGGATGAACCACGATGCCAGGATTCAATTAATCCCATATATATATTCCCTTCATCACGCGATATTTTACTTGCCCGAGATTCGATCGTTGGTATCGGCATACCTAGTTCAATCTCGTTCACGGCAAGTACTTTACTCGTTCCGTAACCCGATATCACTTTGTGATCAACTCCTTAACCACGTGCTTGCAAGCGGTGTTGATATCGATTACCGAGTGGGCCCGAAGTATATCTCTCCGACTTGGGAGGGACAAATCCCATCTCGATACATATAACCCAACAAGTACTTTCCGATCACCTAACAGACACCTTTATGATCACCCTCACATAGGATGACGTTTGATGACCTCAAAGCTTTCTTCCGATACCAGGGAGTTGCATTATCTCATGGTCTAAGGAATACAATATTTGACATAAGAAAAAGCTTCACAAAGATGAACACGAAGACACGATCTAATTGCTCTGCTTGATTTGGGTCTGTCCACCATATCATTCTCCTAATGACATGATCTCATTATTAATCGACAACTCATGTCTATGGTTAGGAAACCTTGTTGGAGATATGCCCTAGAGGCAATAATAAATGTAGTTATTATTATATCTTTTTTGTTATGATAAATGTTTACATTCATGCTATAACAGTATTAACAAGGAAACATTAATACTTGTGTGATTTGTAAACTAAATAAGAGTCCCTAGTAAAGCCTCTTCATAATACTAGTTTGTTGGTTAATAGATGATTGTGGTTTCCCTATCATGAACATTGAGATGTTATTAACAACAAGATCATATCATTAGGAGAATAGTATGAAGGACATACTCCTATAGATAAGCGTAGCATAAATATCAAGTCATTTTAATAGTTCAATTTCTATAAGCTTTCTGATACATAGTAACCTAATTCCTTCCACCATGAGATCATGCTTATCACCATAACCGTAAGGATGCTTTGATGACATTAAACACCACACCGTAACTGGGTGGCTATAAAGGTGGCATTGAGTGTTCGGAAAGTATGGGTTAAGACACATGGATCAAGAGTGGGATTTGTCCATCCATATGACGGATAGATATACTCTGGGCCCTCTTGGTGGAATGTCATCCAATTAGCTTGCAAGCATGTGACTGGATCACAAGGGATCACATACCACGGGAACGAGAAAAGAGTACTTATCGGTAACGAGGTTGAACTAGGTATGCAGAGATATCGACGATCAAAACCTCGGATAAGTAAACTATCGTGAGACAAAGGGAAATTGGTATCGTATGTAAGTGGTTCATTTGATCGCAAAGTAATTGTACAAATATGTGGGAGCCATATGAATTTCCAGATTCCTCTATTGGTTATTGTTCGGAGAAGTGTCTCGATCATGTCCGCATAATTCACGAACCGTAGGGAGACACACTTAAGGATTCGATGTTGTTGAGTAGTTATGTAATGATGAGTAAAGAGACCGAATGTTGTTCGGAGTCTTGGATGGGATCCGGGATATCACGAGGAGATCCGGAATGGTCCGGAGAATAAGATTCATATAAGGAAAGTCCTGTTTCGGAGTTGGGGAATGATTCCGGTGTTTTCATCGGGAATGTTCTAGAAGGTTCCGGAAGGTCCGGCACTCCGGAGGGGAAGGGTACATGAATGTGTCATGACAATGTGGAATGGTTGTATCATGTACTAGGTATCATGGCTGAGCAAAATAAAGGGATAAATCAAATCCTAGTTTGAAAAGTCAAACGCCAATTTGAAAAGTCAAACGACACTTTTGCTTGGTGGAGGGAGAGTAGGAAACCTACTTGGGGAGGAGTTCCTCTACCTCCACCTGCCGGCCAAGGAGGACGACTTGGGGAAGGAATCCCTCTCCTTGGTCGGCGCCCTCCCACCTATAAAAGGAGGGGCAGGGGTGCCCCTCTTCCCTACACCTCTCTCCACCAAAACCCTAGCCCTAGCCGCCGGCCACCACAAGTCGCCGCCGCCCTAGGGTTTGCCCTAGCCACCGAGTTGGGGCTCTCCCCAAGCCCTAGCCGCCGGCCTAGCCTCCTCCCTTGGTGCCTCTAAACCCTAGATCGCTAAGGCCTCTCTCATAGTCCACCATACTCGCTCCGGCTTAATGCGAAGCCCTGCGAGATCTCCCCTCTACTTCCGCTACCACGCCGTCGTGCTGCCGGAATCGCGAGGAGAGTGCTACAACCTCCGCTGCCTGCTAGAACAAGGGAGCGGAAGGTCTTCATCGAGTACTAAACATGTGACTGACTGCGGAAGCGCTGCCGGAACACAGCGTCGGAAGGATCGTCTACACGATCTTGAGATCGGCAAGAGTACGACTACATCACCCACGAGAATCCGCTCTCGTTAACTGCTTTGGAATCTTCGAGGGTGAGTTCCTCTATCGACTCGTTGCTACAATCTAGTAGATAGATCTTGGCTTGTTTGTTTGCATGCGGTAGAAATTTTTTGTTTTCCATGCTACGAACCCCTACAAACCTTAACCATCATTAATCAATGAGCTAGTCCATAGAGGCATACTAGGGACATGGTGTTGTTCATAAACCACACAAGTATCAAAGTTTCCGCTTAATACAATTCTAGCATGGAATATAAACTTTATCATGAACAAGAATTATAACAATAACATCTTTATTAATGCCTCTAGGGCATAATTCCAACAGTAGTTCCACCTTGGACTATGGGTCCATGTAGTAGCTAGATGGTTGTATCTCCTCCTTGTGCTTTCATGTATAGATCTTGTGAGCTCCGTTCATGATCAAGATCTAACCTATTTGTAATCATGCATGTTGTGTTTGCGGGGATCCGATGGATACTGAGATTATTATGTCAGTTTGGTTAATGGTTTTGTCTTTATGATTCTATCATGTCTGTGTTGTTTGTGATCTTGCATGCTCTCCGTTGTTAGTAGATATCTTGGCCGAGTAGTTGCTAGTGACTCCAAGAGGGGGTATTTATGCTCGATAGTGGGTTCATGCCTCTAGTTTCCAAGGGAAGTGACAAAAATCTCTTCGGTTGTAGATGTGTTGTTGCTGTTAGGGAGAAAACAACGGTCTCTTGTTCATGGAGCAAGTGGATTGTTTACCTTACACACTTTGCTTAAAGCAGTTGTCTGTTGCTTGCAACTTAGTACTAAAAGGGGTTCGGATGATAACCTGAATGTGGACTTCTAGTCATAGATGCAGCTGGATGGCGGTCTATGTATCTTGTTGTATTGCCCAATCTAATCTCATAGGATCTTTTTGACTAGTACTGCATTATTATGCCTTGATCAGTTCCTGTCAATCGCCCTGCTGTAATTTGTTTACCCTTCATGCCATGCTATTTACCTAAGGAGAGCACCTCTAGTGAACTATGGACCACGGTCCAATCTTTACCATTGATACATCTTCCACTGTTACTTGTTTACTTGCTGCAAACCATTACCTTCCACACCATACAGTTAATCCTTTGTTACAGCAAACCGATGATCTTGAAAACATCACTGATTCGTTGGGACAAAGTCTTGAGTTTGTGTTGTGCAGGTCTCCACGTTGTTTGCAACACCTGTGTGACGTTTCCTTCCTCCTTCTGGTTCGATAACCTCGGTTTCTTACTGATGGAAAACTTGTTGCCGTGCTCATCGCACCTTCCTCTTGGGGTTTCCAACGAAGCGTCCCACGACAACATTGGGTGCACACATCAAGGAATTTCTGGCGCCGTTGCCGGGAAGGCTAAGGACGTCTTCACAAGGGGAGTCCTCCACTTCCTTTCTCTTTACTTTGTTTTTAGTTTGCTTAGTTTCTTTTGCTTGGTTTTGTTTGCCCCTTTTAAAAAAAACCAAAAAATAGTTTAGTTTTGTTTGCTTTCTTTATTGAAAAACACAAAAAAAAAATAGTTCCTGCTCTAGCTGTTGCTGCTATTTTTGGCTTGACCACCTTTGCCAAAATGAACTATGCTGAGAACACCAAGTTGTGTGACTTCACTAGCACCAACAAAAATGATTCCCTAAGCACTCCTATTTCTCCACTTGCTTCTGATGCTACCTTTTATGAAATTAAGCCTGCTTTGTTGAATCTTGTGATGAGAGAGCAATTTTCTGGTGCTAGTTCTGATGATGCTGCTGCCCATCTCAATAACTTTATTGAACTTTGTGAGATGCAAAAGTATAAGGATGTAGATGGAGATATTATTAAGCTCAAGCTTTTTCCTTTCTCCTTGAGAGGAAAAGCTAAAGAATGGTTGCTATCTTTGCCTAAAAATAGTATTGATTCTTGGACTAAGTGCAAAGATGCTTCTATTGGAAAGTACTACCCTCCTGCTAAGATTATATCTATGAGAAGTGACATTATGAAATTTAAACAACTTGATAATGAACATGTTGCTCAAGCTTGGGAAAGAATGAAATCTTTGGTTAAGAATTGTCCCACTCATGGACTCACTGCTTGGATGATTATCCAGACTTTTTATGCAGGTTTGAACTTCTCCTTAAGAAAACTGTTGGATTCAGCTGCTGGAGGTACCTTTATGAGCATCACTTTGGGTGCTGCAACTAGACTCCTTGATAATATGATGGTTAACTACTCTTAATGGCACACTAAGAGAGCTCCACATGGTAAGAAGGTAAATTTTGTTGAAGAAACTTCCTCTTTGAGTGATAAGATTGATGTTATTATGGCTATGCTTGTTAATGGGAAAGCTCCTTTAGATCCTAATAGTGTTCCCTTAGCCTCTTTGGTTGCTCAAGAAGAGCAAGTTGATGTGAACTTTATTAGAAACAAAAAATTTGGCAACAATACTTATGGTAATTATAGGCCTTATCCTCCTAGTGGAAATGTTTATCATGGTAGATCTGGAATGCTTAGTGAAGAAAGGATTCTAGAAGTAGAGAGATCTAGTAAGAATTTTATGCAGATGCAATATGAGCAAAATAAGATTTTCACTAAAACTATGGAGGAACAATCTATTATCTTGAAAAACATTAGTCATCATCTTGAGAATCTGAATAGAGAAATTCCTAGTTTACAGTCAAAAATTTTGAGTGCTGAGAAAAATATATCCTCTTTGTCTGAAGCTCAGTCCTCCTTGATTAATAAAATGGCTGCTAAACCTAAAACCATGGAAAGTACCTTTGCTGCTACTCATGCCATACAAGTTACTATTGATGAAAATGTTAGGCTGTTAGCTCAACTTCATGCTAGGTGGGAAAGGGAAGCTGAAATTGATAGAAACAATAGTGTGTGCACCATAACCACTAAACCACAAGTAGTCCCTGTTCCTCCTCCTACTATGCCTAAGCCTATTGAGCCTACTACTAGTGATGCTAAGTCTGATTTTGATATTGATGGTTGCAATATTTCTGAAGTGATTATGTTCCTACAAAAGCTTTCTAGAAGTCCTGATGCTAGTGATATGCATTATTCTTTCACAAAACACATTACAGATGCTCTTGTTAAGATTAAGGAAGAGAAGCTAAAACACAAAGCTTCTATTCCTAGGAAAGTAGAAGATTGTTGGGAACCCATTATTAATATGCAAGTGAATGACTTTGATCTCAAAGCTTCATGTGATCTTGGTTCTAGTGTCTCTATTATGCCTTGGAAGATTTATGAAATGCATGATTTGCCACCATTAGAAGATTGTTATTTGGATGTCCCACTTAATGATAATGCTAAGAAGAAACTCATGGGGAGTATTAATGATGTTCTCATTATGGTTAACAATGCTCATGTCCCTGTGGATTTCTATGTTTTGGATGTTGAATACAATGCTTCTTGTCCTATTACTTTGGGAAGACCTTTTCTTAGAACAGTTGGTGCCATCATTGATATGAAAGAAGGGACCATTAAATATTATTTTCCATTTAAGAAAGGTATTGAACACTTCCCTATGAGGAGAGAGAAGTTGCTTCTTGCTCCTCCTTTGAAAGCAAGGTTTGATGTTAATGCTTCCTCATTTGAAAACACTTGATTATTCTTTCTTCTTGTGCCTAACTTTAAGGCGTTAAAGAAAAGTACTTGTTGGGAGATAACCCAAGAGTTTCCTTGAGTCTTGGAAGTTATTACTTCAGTAATGACCTTTCCTTATCCTTTTTGTTTGCTTTTCGTTCCAAAAATGACCTCTAATGAGAGGGAAGTAAGAGCATCTCCACTCGGCTACCCAAGACGCCGATCCGGACGCCGAATTTAGGTCCGAACGCCAAAAAACGGCCATGTCGCGTACCCAGGAACCTGTTTTCGGCCAGATTTGGGTCAATTTTCGTCCGGACTACCCAGACCGAACCCAGGATCATGGGTACACCCTGGGACGCTGGATGCAGCGAACTTGGCAAAAAAACGAAACGGCGCGTGGACTCGCCGAGTCAGCGATGGAAGCCGAGTCGTCGTCATCTTGGGAACCACGCGGCGACCATCGGACATTAACTGCCCGTCCCGTCGGCCACGCATCACCGAATTGCGGCGCCACTGCCGCCGCCTCGGCTCCCGCGACAGACCGGTGGGCACCAACTTCCCGCCATTTCGCCTTTTCCCACCCTCACCACTACACCCCTCCTGTCATCGCCGCCCACCTCGGCACTAACTAGATGCCGAGGAGGATGGCCAGCATGAGCTCCTCCTCCGCCTCGGCCTCCCACTCCTCGGGCTCCACGTCGATCCCTATGCCGATTGGGCCTTCGTTGGGGCTGCGCCCAGTCAAGCGTGAGGCGGTCTCGCCTGTGCGCTCGCCGCCGCGGACACGCACGCGCGGCCTCGTCATCGGCGAGCCACGCGTGTCGGCTTCGCCAACTGGCCACCTTCGTCTTCGCCTCCCAAAGATTGAAGGCTCGGCGTCGCCCGACGATAGCACCTTGAGGATGGCGTTGGAGCTGTCACTCCGTGACTCGGTGCCGCAGCCGCCGTTGTTGGAGCCGTCATCGCCGGACATCCTGGAATGGTCCAGGAAGGACTGGGAGGAGCAGGAGCGGCAACTCGTCCACCGCCTGCCGTAGCAAGCCGAGGAGCAGGCGGCCCGGAGACGGGTGATGTTCGGGCGCATGCTCACCTACCAGGGTGCCCCGCTCTTCGTCCTCGACAACGACGAGGAGGACGGCCCTTCCTACCAGCCGTGGAGGTGCGGCGACCCAGGCCAGGGGAGCTCCCGCCAGCACCAGCCGCCGAGCGACGACGACGATGGCGACAAGGATGATGGCCGGGCTGATCCTAGCTACACGGCGTTCTACAACAACTTCGGCATGTAGAATGACGATAGATCTGGCGAAGGCCACGGTGGCGCCTTTTTTAGTTTATTATGTACTACTTTAGTTTAAATTCGATGTAATCCGCCTATATTCGCCTATCTTAATGAAATTCTCCCATCTTTAATGAAATTTAGCCGAACGTGGGAACTCGGCCTGGGTATGCGAGTGGGAAACTTGGCGTACCCAGGCCGAAAACTTGTTTCGTCTGGCCGAAAAAAGATCCGGTTTTCGGCCTGGGTTCGCCCAACGAGTAAAGATGCTCTAAGATTTGGGGAGTTGCTGTCCCGAAACAGATTTCTATCCTTCACCAAAAAAATTCGTGAGGAGTCTCTGTAACTCGGATTGAGATCATAATTTACGAATAAAACCCCCAGTATGTTACCTAACTTTCGTTAGTTCAACACCTTTTGATTTGAGCAACATAAGATTTTTGAAAAAATCGGTTTTTACCTGCTGGTCTGTTTTGACAGATTTCTGTCATTATTTGCATTTGCTTCTTATTGATTCCTTTTTGAGTTCTCTTTTAGGGAATTGAGTTTTTTGAAGGAGTTACTACAGTAGCTTGTGTTTTTAGTGAAAAGTTGTGCTGTTCCAAAGCTTTGCGAGAGGTCTAATATCTTTTGAATAAACTAATGTTGCTAATGAAGATTGTGTGGAGTTTTGTATGAAGGAAAAAAATTCAAGTGTAGAGAGAGATTGATGCAATGAGATGAAGAATGGACAAAAGCTCAAGCTTAGGGATTCCACCATGGTGTCACCCCAAGAAATATCCAAGAGGTACAAGCGTCAAAGCTTGGGATGCCCAAGGCATCCCCTTCTTCATTAATAAAAGCTCAGGTCTGTCTAGACACTTCGTTTTTATTGTTTCATGCACAGTTGTATTGTTATTGGAGCGTATTAGTTTTTGTTTTATTTGCTTAGGTTGTTTAGTTTGCTTGAATAAAGTAGTTTGGACCCTCGTTCTCGTTGTGTTGTTTTGCAAATAAGTTGCTTGGTGTTGGAAAGGGGTAGGAAGTTCCTTCTTGGAAGTGCAAGAGGAGCTTGCATTAACTGTGACTTAGACTTTAGCATGACATGCTAGGTGTTGTTTTGACTTTATGCTTAGTGATTATTTATGTAGCATGTATTGTTCCAAACAATTGGGATTGCTTAGTGTGCCTTGAAGAAATTATGCGTTGTTTTAGCATACAAAAGCATAGTATTGTGGTATTCTCCTTTGATGCTTTGCTTGGGTTGACTTGGCACATTCTCACACCATGTTATGACTATGACAAGTCACCATAGCCTCTATGATCATTTAGTCCTTGACTTGTAGTACCACTCTATGCTTTGATTAGTAATGCTTTGTTGCTCTGCATGATTATGGCCATTATGCTCTCTTAGTTGGTTGCTCCCAGTCGTTTGCTAGCCTCCACTTGTATGAGTAAGCTCTACTCATGCTTCCAACTCCCAAGAAACCAAGTTTTTCCAAAGTGTCCACTATAAACTCCTATGCATGGTGTGATACACCATTTCAAGTATATTCTTGTTTTCAGCTATCTTCCAATTAAAACTATTTTGTTATGTGAAAACTTAGTGACTAAATCCCTCACAAACTTGATGGCACACTTTATATTTTTTGCCCCTAATAAACTTGAACCATTGTGTCGTCTATGTTGTATATGCTTGCACATATACGTTGGAATTAGCAGAACAATGCCGTCATGGGGAACATTTTCAACATTGCACTTGTACTTTGTACTCAGTTGATATCATGATCTTTTGTCTATGGATGTCTCCCGTGTGAAATAAAGAGGGAACTTGTAAGTCCATGGAATTTGTATTTTGTGTTAGAGAAACGCCTAGGCCGCTAGCCTAAGCCATGCCTAATCATGGTGGAAACTGGCAGCATCACCATAGTGAGCTATCTATGAAGCATCCTCAATAAAAAGCTATGCATATAGTAAATAAAAAGATCGCTGAGATGCTCATTGTCTGCTTGCCTTATCATTTTGGTTATGGGATAGCTCCTATACCATGTGCAAGGGGTACCCCGTTGGCGGTTCTCTATGATATGCAAATACTTAGAATGACAAGAACTTACAGGTAACTGAATTTGAGTACCATGAGGTGTGGCCCTCGTATTCAAGGGACTTGAGATTGCCAACTTATACTTCGTCAAGCATAAACTCCATAGTTTGTTTACCTTAACCTTAATCACTTCAAGATGCTTATGATAGAGGCAATGAGGGTTGAAAGATAACAAGTACCACAATTTTTGGAAGCTCTTTTTGAAACTTGAAATCCCTGATTCCTTTATGAAAGGCCTTTCTTCCACCACTACTATTGAGTCTCCACCTTCTACCTTTAGGCACCATTAAGAGAGCATAGTTGTCATTCTGTGTGAAGTGTCCCAAAGCTTATTGATTGATGCATATTGTGATATTACTTGTTCTTGTGCTATCTTTTTCTAGTCACCCTTGTGAACTTTGAAGGTGTCCTATGCACCTATTTTCTACTCTATGAGGGACAAGCTAATTGCCACTATGCCATGTTTTATGTATGTGAAACAAACAAACATTCTTCAACGCATGTTATTCATGATCTTTGTTTGTAGCCTTTCATGTTGCATGCATAGTTACTGTGTCTTATTGTTAAAACTCCATCTTTCATGCACATGTTTAGAGTTCTTTGATCCCAGCTTTTAATGCTTGCAAATGGTTTTATCTTGGTTTTGATGGTGCATGTCACCTCAAAAATTATTATTTTATCACTTACCTACTCGAGGACGAGCAGGAGTTAAGCTTGGGGATGCTTGATACGTCGGAAACGTATCTATAATTTTTGATGCTCCATGCTTGTTTAGTATCTACTTTGCTTTGCTTTGTCTACACTTTGAGTTGTTTTTATATCTTTTCTGGAACTAACCTATTAACAAGTCACCACAGTGTCAGTTGCCTGTTTTCTTCTGTTTTTGGTTCCAGAAAGGCAGAAAATCAATATTATCGGAATTGGACGGGACAAAATCCAAAGTCAAATTTTACCATGAGGGACACAAATCCAGAAGACGAGACGGAGACGCGAACCAGGGTGGCCAAACCCCCTAGGCGCGGCAAGGGGTGGGCCCGCGCCTAGGCAGGGTGTGGCCCCCCTGGTCTCCTCCCGGCCTCGCCTCTTCGCCTATAAGAAGCCCCCGATGCAGAAACCCTAAGAACCCGATCAAAACTCCACGAAACCGTCTGTAGCCGCCGCCACCATCATTCCTAGATCGGGGGGATCTGAAGTTCTTCCCAGCACCCTGCCAGAGGGGAGATCATCCCGGAGGCCTTCTCTCCGGTATGATGCGTGAGTAGTTCCACCTTGGACTATGGGTCCATGTAGTAGCTAGATGGTTGTATCTCCTCCTTCTGCTTTCATGTATAGATCTTGTGAGCTCCGTTCATGATCAAGACCTAATCTATTTGTAATCATGCATGTTGTGTTTACGGGGATCCGATGGATATTGAGATTATTATGTCAGTTTCGTTAATGGTTTTGTCTTTATGATTCTATCATGTCTGTGTTGTTTGTGATCTTGCATGCTCTCCATTGTTAGTAGCTATCTTGGCCGAGTAGTTGCTAGTGACTCCAAGAGGGGGTATTTATGCTCGATAGTGGGTTCATGCCTCTAGTTTCCAAGGGAAGTGACAGAAATCTCTTCGGTTGTAGATGTGATGTTGCTACTAGGGAGAAAACACCGATCTCTTGTTCATGGAGCAAGTGGATTGTTTACCTTACACACTTTGCTTAAAGCAGTTGTCTGTTGCTTGCAACTTAATACTGAAAGGGATTCGGATGATAACCTAAAGGTGGACTTCTAGTCATAGATGTAATTGGATGGCGGTCTATGTCTCTTGTTCTATTGCCTAATCGAATCTCATAGGATCTTTCTGACTAGTACTGCATTGTTATGCCTTGCGTTGTTCCTGTCAATTGCCCTGCTGTAATTTTTTTACCCTTCATGCCATGTTATTTATCTAAGGAGAGCACCTCTAGTGAACTATGGACCCCGTTCCAATATTTACCATTGATACATCTTCCACTGTTACTTGTTTACTTGTTGTAAACCATTACCTTCGACACCATACAGTTAATCCTTTGTTACAGCAAACCGGTGAGCTTTACAACCTCACTGATTCGTTGGGACAAAGTCTTGAGTTTGTGTTGTGCAGGTCTCCACGTTGTTTGCAACACCTGTGTGACGTTTCCTTCCTCCTTCTGGTTCGATAACCTCGGTTTCTTACTGAGGGAAAACTTGCTGTTGTGATCATCACACCTTCCTCTTGGGGTTTTAATGAAGCGTCCCACGACAACATTGGGTGCGCGCATCAGATGCCACCCCGTGTCACCCCAAGAAATATTCAAGAGGTACAAGCGTCAAAGCTTGGGGATGCCCAAGGCATCCCCTTCTTTATCAATAAAAATCTCAGGTCTCTTTCTAGACACTTCGTTTTTATTGTTTCATGCACTGTTGTGTTGTTCTTGGAGCGTCTTAGTTTTCGTTTTTGGTTTTCTTTTGCTTAGTTTGCTTGAATAAAGTAGTTGGACCCCCGCTTTCGCTGTGTTGTTTCAAATAAGTTGATTGGTGTCGGAAAAGAGTAGAAAGTTTCATGCTTATAGTGGTACAAAGTGAAGGGTTTCGCGGCATAATAAATCAAAATTTTCTACGGATGCGAACAGAGGGAAGGCCAAGATCTAATCTAGGAGATGCAAACAACGAGAGAGATTGGATTAGATCTTCATACCCTTGAAGATTCGCACAGCGGAATGTTCGTCGGAACGTGGGTGATGTAGTCGTACTCGCTTCTCCTCCTCGCGATCCGATCCGATCTAGCACCACAAGTGGCGGTGCCTCCGTGAGATGCACACGTGCAGCACCTCTACGTCTGCTCCTTCCTTGGTCCAGCAAGTATGGTGGAGAGATGGGTTGGATCTACAATGCGACGGCGCGGTACAATTGGTGGAGAATTTTTGCAGCAGGGCTTCGCCTACAAGCAGTCGGGAGGGAGAGAGGAGGACAACAGGGCGGCTAGGGTTGGAGGGGAAGGTGTGGGGGGTTGGTGCGCCCTCACCCCTCTTTATATAGAGGGGGGCGCAGCCCTAGCCCCTCCCCCAAGCCCAAACCGGCGGCCCCAAAGGATAAGGAGTGGGGGGCAAGGAAACCCCCCCTTCCAGAAGCTCTATCTCGAGTTTAAACCTCTCTAGGCCGGCTGGGCCCTATGGGGCCTTGTGCCCCTGGCCCAATGCGGCCAGGGCACTCCCTCATAGGCCCAAGCCCCCTCCCGGAAGGTGGAGCCACGTTGGTCCCCTTCCGGAAGGTTCTAGAAGCTTCCGGTACAATACCGATTAACCCGGAACAATTCCGAACTCCAAAAACTGCACTGCCTTATATGAATCTTATTCTCCGGACCACTCTGGAACCTCTCGTGATGTCCCGGATTCCATCCGAGACTCTGAACAAAAACTCATAAACCAATTATCCAATCTATCCTAGCGTCGAGACACGTTAAGTGTGTGACCCTGCGGGTTCGAGAATATGCAGACATGATCTTCTATCAATGATCAACAGCGGGGTCTGGACACCCATATTGACTCCCACACATTCATCAATGATCATATCGGATGAACCACGATGCCAGGATTCAATCAATCCCATATATATATTCCCTTCGTCTCGCGATATTTTACTTGCCCGAGATTTGATCGTCGGTACCGTCATACCTAGTTCAATCTCGTTCACAGCAAGTACTTTACTCGTTTCGTAATCCGATATCACTTTGTGATTAACTCCTTAACCACATGCTTGCAAGCGGTGTTGATATCGATTACCGAGTGGGCCCGAAGTATATCTCTCCGACTTGGGAGGGACAAATCCCATCTCGATACATACAACCCAACAGATACTTTCCGATCACCTGAGAGACACCTTTATGATCACCCTCTCATAGGATGACGTTTGATGACCTCAAAGCTTTCTTCCGATACCAGGG
The DNA here is from genome assembly GCA_916181665.1 of Avena sativa. Classification (NCBI taxonomy): domain Eukaryota; kingdom Viridiplantae; phylum Streptophyta; class Magnoliopsida; order Poales; family Poaceae; genus Avena; species Avena sativa. Next base: position 215,102,307 of record OV702298.1, on the reverse strand, counting down.
AGTTGTATTATCTCATGGTCTAAGGAATACAATATTTGACATAAGAAAAGTTTCACAAAGACGAACACGATGACACGATCTAATTGCTTCACTTAGTTTGGGTCTGTCCACCATATCATTCTCCCAATGATATGATCTCATTATCAATTGACAACTCATGTCCATGGTTAGGAAACCTTAACCATCATTAATCAATGAGCTAGTCCATAGAGGCGTACTAGGGACACGGTGTTGTTCACAAACCACACAAGTATTAAAGTTTCCGCTTAATACAATTCTATCATGGAATATAAACATTATCATGAACAAGAATTATAATAATAACATCTTTATTATTGCCTCTAGGTCATAATTCCAACAGTCTCCCACTTGCACTAGAGTCAATAATCTAGTTTACATCTGGCAACAATCTAACACCAATGGCATTAAGGTGCCGATCATGTTTTGCTCGTGGAAGAGGTTTAGTCAACGGATCTGTGACATTCAGATCCGTATGTACTTTGCTAATCTTCAGATCTCTATCTGTTATATAATCTCGAATTATATGAAACCGGCGGTTGATGTGCTTGGTCTTTGGATGATATCTTGGTTCCTTATCCAGTGCTATGGCGCCAGTGTTGTCACACAATATCTCCAGTGGGTCCAATGCACTTGGAACCACGCCAAGCTCAGTGATGAAGTTTCTGATCCAAACTCCTTCACTTGACGCTTCTGCAGCAGCCATGTATTCCGCTTCTACTGTAGATCCCGTGATCACGCTTTGCTTGCAGCTTCTCCATCTCACAGCTCCCCCATTCAAAATATACATGTATCCTGTCTGAGATTTAGAATCATCCTTGTCGGTGTCAAAACTAGCGTCGACGTAACCTTTTACGACAAGCTGTTCATCACCCCCATAGACTAAGAACATTTCTTTAGTCCTATTTAGGTACTTTAGGATGTTCTTCACGGCTGTCCAGTGTTCCACTCCTGGATCACTTTGATACCTGCTCGTCAAACTAAGAGCATTGGACACATCCGGTCTAGTACATAGCATGGCATACATGATAGAACCTATGGCCGAGGCATAAGGCACTTTGCTCATAGCTTCCCTATCATTTACCATAGCTGGACACTGAGCCTTGCTCAACATCTTACCTGACAACATAGGCACTGAACCTTTCTTTGCCTTATCCATTCTGAACCTTTTCAGAACTTTGTCTAGGTATGTACTCTGGCTTAAAGCTATCAGGCGTCTTTGTCTATCTCTATAGATTTTTATGCCCAATATATAAGCAGCTTCACCTAGGTCTTTCATTGAAAAACACTTGTTCAAATAACTCTTCACATCGTTAAGCATGTTAATGTCATTTCCAATAATCAATATGTCATCCACATATAGTACCAGAAATGTCACCGAGCTCCCACTCACTTTCTTGTAGATGCAAGCTTCGTAGAAATTTGGAACAAATCCAAAGCTCTTGATCACTTGATCAAAACGAAGGTTCCAACTCCGAGATGCTTGCTTCAGTCCATAAATAGAATGCTGAAGTTTGCATACTTTATCAGCATCCTTAGGATCGACAAAACCTTCGGGTTGCATCATATACAACTCTTCATCAATGTTGCCATTGAGGAAAGCAGTCTTGACATCCATCTGCCATTTTCATAATCATGAAACGCAGCAATTGCTAATAAAATCCGAATGGACTTAAACATCGCTACGGGAGAGAAAGTCTCATCGTAGTCAACACCTTGAACTTGTCGAAAACCTTTTGCGACAAGCCGTGCTTTATAGACGGTAACATTACCATCTGCGTCCGTTTTCTTCTTGAAGATCCATTTGCACTCAACGGCCTTTCGGTCGCTAGGAGGGTCCACCAAAGTCCATACTTGGTTTTCGCTCATGGATCCCAATTCGGATTTCATGGCTTCTAGCCATTTCTCAGAGTCTGGGCTCATCATCGCTTCCTCATAGTTCGTAGGTTCACTGTCTTCTACCAACAAGACAGTCAAGACAGGGTTGCCGTACCACTTAGGAGGGGCACGCGACCTTGTCGACCTGCGACGTTCAGTAGCAGCATCGTCCAAAGCTTCATGATCCTTGTCATTAGCTTCCTCTATTGTTGGTGCAGGTGGCACTGGAACAATTTCAGGTGCTGCGCTACTCTCCAATTCAAGAGAAGGTTCAATAACCTCGTCTAGCTCTACTTTCCTCCCACTCACTTCTTTCGAGAGAAACTCCTTCTCAAGAAAGGAATCGTTCTTTGCGACAAACACTTTGCCTTCGGTTCTGTGATAGAAGGTATACCCAATAGTTTCCTTAGGGTATCCTATGAAGATGCATTTCTCCGCTTTGGGTTCGAGCTTGTCCGGCATCAACTTCTTGACGTAAGCTTCGCATCCCCAAACTTTAAGAAATGACAACTTAGGTTTAGCACCAAACCACAGTTCATACGGTGTCGTCTCAACGGATTTAGATGGTGCCCTATTTAAAGTGAATGCAGCGGTTTCTAATGCATAACCCCAAAATGATAACGGCAAATCAGTAAGAGACATCATTGATCGGACCATATCTAATAAGGTTCGATTCTGGCATTAAGACACACCATTGCGCTGTGGTGTTCCGGGTGGCGTGAGTTGCGAAACAATTCCGCTTGCTTTAAGATGCGTGAGAAAATCATAACTCAAATATTCACCTCCACGATCGGATCGTAGAAACTTAATATTTCTGTTACGATGGTTCTCCACTTCATTCTGAAATTCTTTGAACTTTTCAAACGTTTCAGATTTATGTTTCATTAAATAGATATACCCATATCTACTTAAGTCATCGGTAAAAGTGAGAAAATAGCGATATCCACCGCGCGTCGAAACACTCATCGGTCCGCATACATCGGTATGTATGATTTCCAACAAGTCCGTTGCTCGCTCCATCATACCGGAGAACGGGGTTTTGATCATCTTGCCCATGAGGCATGGTTCGCATGTGTCAAATGATTCAAAATCAAGAGACTCCAAAAGTCCATCAGAATGGAGTTTCTTCATGCGCTTTACACCAATATGACCTAGACGACAGTGCCACAAATAAGCAGTATTATCACTATCTACTTTGCATCTCTTAGCCTCAATGTTATGGATGTGTGTTTCATCCCTTTCGAGATTTAGAAGAAATAAACCATTTACAAGAGGTGCATGACCATAAAAGATGTTACTCATATAAATAGAACAACCATATTCTCCGATTTAAATGAATAACCGTCTTGCAATAAACACGATCCAGAAATAATGTTCATGCTCAACGCAGGCACATAATAACACTTATTAAGGTTTAAAACTAATCCCGAAGGTAAAACTAAGGAGAGCGTGCCGACGGCCATAACATCAACTCTTGATCCGTTGCGAACGCGCATCGTCACCTCATCCCTCGCAAGCCGCCGTCTATTCCGTAGCTCCTGTTTCGAGTTACAAATATTAGCAACTGAACCGGTATCAAATACCCAGGCACTACAACGAGGGCTAGTAAGGAAAACATCAATAACATGTATATCAAATATACCTTTGATGGTGCCAGCCTTCTTGTCTGCTAAGTACTTTGGACAGTTGCACTTCCAGTGACCCTTGTCCTTGCAATAGAAGCACTCAGTGTCCGGCTTAGGACCAGACCTAAGCTTCCTCTCAGCAGGGGCAACGCGCTTGCCGCCACCTTTCTTGAAGGGCTTCCTTGCACCCTTACCTTTCTTAAAGGTGGGGGGCTTTTTGACCATCAACACATGATTATTCTTTTTGATGTTCACCTTCGCTACTTTCATCTTAGCAAAGAGCTCAGTGATCATATCAGTGGAACCAATCTGATTGTGATCAACTACAAAACTTTTGCAGCTAGGAGTGTCAATCTTGAGCTCCTCTGGAATCTTGCAGTCCAGTTGCTCAAGGCGTTGAGTGTAGCCCGACATCTTAATGGCGTGCTCACTAACGGAACTCCCTTCCTCCATCTTGTAGTTAAAGAATTTCTTAGAGATCTCATATCTCTCAGAACGGGCTTGAGTCTGATACATGTTTTTCAGCTCCTCGAGAATCTCAAAGGGCCCGGCGAACTCCTCAAAACGATTTTGAAGATCTGATTCCATAGCATACAACATGGTGATCTTAATCAAATCATAATCATCCTTGCACGACTGATAAACAGCTTTTTCATCAGCCGGCGCATCTACAGCAGGGGCGTCACCTAGCGCTTTCTCAAGGACATAGTCCTTTTGTCCGCCAGCGAGAATGATTCTCAGAATGCGGAACCATTTGGTGAAGTTATACCCATTGTTTCTAAGCTTTTCTATCTCAGCAAAAACGTTGAAGTTGAAGTTGGACTTGGCCATGTGATCTACAGTATTTGCAAGTACAATTTAGACTATGTTCATGATAAATAGTTCAACTTAATCAAATTACTAGATGAACTCCCACTAAATTCAACATCCCTCAAGTTGTTTAGTGAACACGATCCAAATTCACCACACCTAATCCGATCATCACGAGAAGAGATGTGGTTTCAATGGTGGACAACGAAGTGTCGATCATATCATTCATATGACTCATGCTTAACCTTTTGGTTCTTGTGTTCCGAGGCCATGTCTGTACATGCTAGGCTCGTCAAGTTAGACCCAAGTATTTCCGCGTGTGCAAAACTGGCTTGCACCCTTTGTATGTGAGCGTAGAGTCTATAGCACCCGATCATCACGTGATGCTTGGACACGACGAACTTTCGCAACGGTGCATACTCGGGGAGAACACAGTTTTTATCTTGATCTTTAAGTGAGGAATCATCTTATAATGCTACCGTCGCGATCTAAGCATAATAAGATACATAAAAGGATAAACATCACATGCATATAACTTTATGTGACATGGTATAGCCAATCTTCGCTCAATGATCTCCATATTGTGCGTTCCGGCATGATCTCCATCACTCCACCATGATTGCCTCCACCACGAATAGTAACTACAACTATTGCTAACTACTTAGCGATAAAGTGAAACTATTACATGGCGCATAAGAAGTTGACACACAGGTCATACACAATTATAAAGACAACCATATGGCTCCTGCCGGTTGTGTACTCATCGACATGCAAGTCGTGAAACATTACAAAACATGATCATCACATACATTATACACATCACATCTTGGGCCATACCATATCACAGAAAACACTCCCTGCAAAAACAAGTTAGACGCCTCTACTTTGTTGTTGCATGTTTTACATGGCTTATGGGAGTAGATGCTAAGAACGATTCTTACCTACGGAAAGCCACAACGGTGATATTATGGTTGCCAAACTCCGGTGTTGATCCCATGACAACTATAGTGAGAGAAACTGACATCCACCAGCCGCATGTGTGGAACAAGCCACACGTCAAGTGCAGAGCCGGTCTCGCGAACGACGTCGCGTAAGGTTGGCCTGGACCGCTTCAATCTCACTATCCCGCGTCATAAGAAGAACACAAACAAGAGGCTTGCAACAGAAAACATCAACGCCCGCAACAACCATGTTGCGTTCTACTCGTGAAACACATCTACGCATAGATCTAGCTCTGATACCACTGAAGGGTTTCGCGGCATAGTAAATCAAAATTTTCTACGGATGCGAACAGAGGGAAAGCCAAGATCTAATCTAGGAGATGCAAACAACGAGAGATATTGGATTAGATCTTCATACCCTTGAAGATTCGCACAGCGGAACGTTCGTCAGAACGTGGGTGATGTAGTCGTACTCGCTTCTCCTCCTCGCGATCCGATCCGATCTAGCACCACAAGTGGCGGTGCCTCCGTGAGATGCACACGTGCAGCACCTCGACGTCTCCTCCTTCCTTGGTCCAGCAAGTATGGTGGAGAGATGGGTTGGATCTACAACGCGACGGCGCGGTAAATTGGTGGAGAATTTCTGCAGCAGGGCTTCGCCTACAAGCAGTCGGGAGGGAGAGAGGAGGGCAGCAGGGCGGCTAGGGTTGGAGGGGAAGGTGTGGGGGGTTGGTGCGCCCCCAGCCCTCTTTATATAGAGGGGGGCGCAGCCCTAGCCCCTCCCCCAAGCCCAAACCGGCGGCCCCAAAGGATAAGGAGTGGGGGGCAAGGAAACCCCCCCTTCTAGAAGCTCTATCTCGAGTTTAAACCTCTCTAGGCCGGCTGGGCCCTATGGGGCCATGTGCCCCTGGCCCAATGCGGCCAGGGCACTCCCTCATAGGCCCAAGCCCCCTCCCGGAAGCTTCCGGTACAATACCGATTAACCCGGAACAATTCCGAACTCCAAAAACTGCACTGCCTTATATGAATCTTATTCTCCGGACCACTCCGGAACCTCTCGTGATGTCCCGGATCCCATCCGAGACTCCAAACAAAAACTCATAAACCAATTATCCAATCTATCCTAGCGTCGAGACACGTTAAGTGTGTGACCCTGCGGGTTCGAGAATATGCAGACATGATCTTCTATCAATGATCAACAGCGGGGTCTGGACACCCATATTGACTCCCACACATTCATCGATGATCATATCGGATGAACCATGATGCCAGGATTCAATCAATCCCATATATATATTCCCTTCATCTCGCGATATTTTACTTGCCTGAGATTTGATCGTCGGTACCGTCATACCTAGTTCAATCTCGTTCATAGCAAGTACTTTACTCGTTCCGTAATCCGATATCACTTTGTGATTAACTCCTTAACCACATGCTTGCAAGCGGTGTTGATATCGATTACCGAGTGGGCCCGAAGTATATCTCTCCGACTTGGGAGGGACAAATCCCATCTCGATACATACAACCCAACAGATACTTTCCGATCACCTGAGAGACACCTTTATGATCACCCTCTCATAGGATGACATTTGATGACCTCAAAGCTTTCTTCCGATACCAGGGAGTTGTATTATGTCATGGTCTAAGGAATACAATATTTGACATAAGAAAAGCTTCGCAAAGACGAACACGATGACACGATCTAATTGCTTCGCTTAGTTTGGGTTTGTCCACCATATCATTCTCCCAATGATATGATCTCATTATCAATTGACAACTCATGTCCATGGTTAGGAAACCTTAACCATCATTAATCAATGAGCTAGTCCATAGAGGCGTACTAGGGACACGGTGTTGTTCACAAACCACACAAGTATTAAAGTTTCCGCTTAATACAATTCTAGCATGGAATATAAACATTATCATGAACAAGAATTATAATAATAACATCTTTATTATTGCCTCTAGGGCATAATTCCAACACAAAGGGAGCTTGTCTTGACTGTGGCTTAGACTTTATCATGTCATGCTAGATGTTGTCTTGATCTTATGCTTAGTGATTATTGTTGTATCATGACTTGTTCCAAGCAATTGAGATTGCTTAATGTGCCTTGAAAGAATCATGCGTTATTTTAGCATACAAAAGTATAATATTGTGGTATTCTCCTTTGATGCTTGGTTGGGTTGACTTGGCACATGCTCACACCATGTTATGACTATGAACCAGTCACCTTAGCCTCTATGATCATTTAGTTTTTTACTTGTGATACCACTTTATGCTTTGATTGATAATGTTTTGTCGCTCTACATGATTATGGTCATTATTTCTCTCTTAGTTGGTCGCTCCCAGTATTTTGCTAGCCTACACTTGTATTGAGTAAGCTCTACTCATGCATCCAACTCCCAAGAAACCAAGTTATTTGTCCACACCCGGATTTTTAATCCCAGATTCCTGTTATGCCATACATCGCAATCCCATGATTACCATTTTTGCGAGATATAACAGATTGGTACCATAGTTCATCATCCATTACAAACCATAATAAAGGTCTTACAATTAAAGGATCTCATGATCCAGTCTTAGTACAATCAAAGCAGCGGAATAACGTAATAACGGTAGCATGGGCGAGGCTCGATCTTCATGTCACAAGCAATGCTGACGATGGGAGATGATCCTAGTTGTCGTAATCTTCATGCGGTCCATCATCCTGATAGTCCTCTTCATAGTTTGGCCACGGGAATAGCCAGGGACAAATCCATGAGTACTCTTTAAGTACTCACAAACTATCACTAATCAAGTAAAGTGGTTTCAAGTAGGAATACTAAGCTCTAGGTTGTTTTGCAAAAAAGCCAAATTTATCTCTAACTGAGTTTAGAAGCAAAGAAAACTAGTTTAAGGTTTTAACACCTAAGTGGGAACTTGAGTTTTCATATCACAACCCTATTGTGGTCAAGTCAAAGTCATGATTCAATTCACAAGTTATTTTGAAAACATCTGACGACGGAATAGTATGGCCATTCCAACTGTCCATAACCGCATACACGGCTATTCAAATAGTTTGACACTCTGCATAGGTGGTACACTTTCACCACAACATTTGATACATCCATCAGGAACAATCCTGAATTCACCATACTCAGTATGCGGATAATCAATCCTAACCTTTCAATTACATACCCCAGTATAGGCACCTCTCCTATGAGTTTGGCCTCCCAACCATGACCATATGTCATCTTGGGAACTGCATAGGTGGACAATCATCAGGAGGTAGCCTCAGCTCAAACCTCGGCCGCAAGGGAACCCATACTAAGATATATAAACTTCCAGTCAAGCCCTACCCAAATTCGCGTATTGTGGTTGTACGGTAAACATTGGAATGGTATCGTATCCGAACACAACCATCGGTTTTATAAAGGGCTAAGGCTCATGACTCAACATTTTCATCATCAAAATAATTTGTGTTCAAGAACACATGTCAAAACATTTCATTAGAATGACTCATCATTCTAATGTTTTCATAATCATTTTCACCAAGTATTCCCATCTAAAGTGATCAAGTTTTATGCTTAGCACTAGCAACTTTAATTGGGGGTAATCACTAACGAGGGGTGATAATCAAGTGTGACCTATCTAAGTTCAATCTCATGCCTCAGGATGACATCAAGATCTACCTAACTTAGGCCAAGTTTTATGCTCTTTATGCTACATTTAATATCTTTCCGAAACTTACAAGTCACTAAGTAAGCATAACTAAAAAGATTTGATAAAGAAATAAAAGAATAAAGCTTGCAATTAAAACTGGGATTTGGTATAATAAAGGGATATAACCCAATATGCCTAAGGCATCTAGTTTTCATAGTTGTCATGCAAGTTTTAACTTGCAAAGTCACTTGTTTTGTGAAGCTTGCCTTGTGCAGTGCAGTGGTTGAAGTTCTCCTCTGCTTCCTCTTCGTGGTAGTCTCCTTCCTCTTCGTATCCTTGGTCGGTACTAGCGTCTATAAATAAATACGAAGTACACAATCACCAAACAATAATTAAATATTTCTATTTAGCACACCAGAGTTTTCACTAGATGACCTAGCATCATCACAATCATTACAAACATTAAGGCAAAAGTTTTATTCTTTTTATTTTAGAAGAGTAATTTCTACTATTGAAAAACTACTTAAGATTTAATATTCTCCAATTAAAACATGGGATCATGTTGACACATGTCATCGCCACACATTTCAATACTTGGGAATGTGATTTAAAGTGGTGTCACAATTTAATAAGGTTTAACCTTTTTATTTTAACTAATTAAAGTGACTAGAAATGCCTATGGGGCATTCTTTTATTACTTGTCCATTATTACTACAAGTAAACCTAGATATTTTTATATATTCAGAAAGGTCTTGTCAAATGTGATTTTTGAGAGTTGTAATCAACTCAAAAGCATTTATGGTTGAATTTTGAAAAATGTTTGAATGCATAAAAGTCTCTGCCTTGTTTTTTACCATATATGATCTATAATTCCAAATGGTTTGAGTCCAATGGTCTTGGATTAATAATTTCCATACCTTTCTAACAAAATTAGTTTCATACATTTTGGTTTAGTAGATCTTTCTGAAATGAATTTTGAATCTACTGCCAGAACTAAGTTTGAAACTAAATAGATAAATCTAATTTCAAACTACTGGGTCACGCGGGAACTCTAACAAGGCCGGCCCACTGCGCACAGCGCGCGGGGTGGCTGGTTAAATGGTGTCCCCACTAGTCAGTGAGACAGGGGGTGCGAAGGGGTACGGGCTAATTACGACCGTAGGATTAGATCGAGGATCAACGGCTCACGGCCCTCGTCCTCGTCGAACAAAACACGACGGGGGCTAACCCTACCGTGGCCAGTGGGGGCCTTTCGTGGCTCACCGGGCTCAGGCGATGGTCGGCGATGGGGGCGAACGATGAAGTCGACGACGGTGGTTCTCCTGGTATGGCGGATCCTCCTGGGGTGGCTCCAATCGACGGTGCCCTTCTCCTCCAGTAGCGGCAGGCTCCGGCGAAATTCCGGCGATGATGCGCCCGCCTTGCTCCAGGAAGAGGTGAGAAGGATCAGTGAGAGGTGGGGAGTGAGATGGTGCAAAGAAAACGAACATGGAAGGCCTGTATTTATATTGCAATGAGGGAATCAAAGGGTGCGGGCACAGCTCGTCGGGATCAGCGTTACACCGAGCTACGGGGATGGCTGGGGCTAGGGGACGGTGCGCGTTCTCCTAGAGATGCTCAACGCCTTGATGGCGCGACAAGGGGTGGTGCGATTCGGTCGGAATGCGAGGGTGCTCTGAGCGGCACCGACGACATTTTTGACGATGCACGGGCGCTCCTGGTCGCGCGGTGGTGAACGGGGTTATATGGTGGTCTCCTACGACGGTGGTGATCACGTAGACGGGCGGCGAAGGCGGGACGCGGTCTGTGCGAGCGTGTCGAGCGCGGCGCTCTGGCGCGCTCTAGACATGGAAGAGATAAACTGGGCGCGGTGTGTTTGATGTGGTCCACGGCTTGGGAAGGGTCAAGTTCTAGACAGCGTGACGGTGGACCGTGGCGTGCTACCTAGATATGGTGGCTAGGCGCGGCGCTTGCTCTGGCTAGCTTGCCATGGTCGGCTGGCAAGGGTGCTCTCGGGCATGCACAACATGGTGCATTGGGTAGGGTCTAGGTTGGTTCAATGCACTGGTTGGCACTGAGGAAGACAGGGGTGATCGATGGGGAACAAGGTTTGGCAAACTTACTGCTCAAAACAGTGAAGTTTGGCCAAATTTGTTTTCTGTCTCCAAGTGTTTGATGAAATAGCCGCAAGAAATTCATATTTGAATTTTTGGATGAAACTTGGTGGATACAATGTTCACATACTAGGTAGTCTCTGGTTGATTGGATTTGCCAAGGTGCATTGGTTTGGTTGGGTTTTGAGAAATGGTGATCTTACCATATGAACTAGATTTAATTTTTAAATGTCATTTGAATAGGGTTGCCAAATATTTCTATAGGTTTGTAAGGTGGGCTTGGGTTCAATTTTACTTGGTCTAGCAAGGGGTGAAAAAAATTGGATTTATTTTTGTTTGAAATCTTGGACTAGAAACACTCAAACTGGTCTAGTGATCAAGATTGGCAAAAATGACCATTAGCTTATCTTGTTTGTTTTTTAATTTCTATTGATTTGATTCTGCTTGGAAATGATTTAGATGTTGTTGTTTTCATCTTTAAACCAATCCTTGCCATTCACAACAATCAAACAAGTCCATACAAGCATTCATGCATTCATCACATACACACATGCATTCATATGGATTTAATTAACCAAAGTTTTTGTTAACCCTAAATTTGGGTGATTGGAATTGATAACCTTGATTAATATTTTTGGGATGTTACATTATTCCAAAGAGTCCACTATAAATTCCTATGCATGGTGTGTTACACCATTCCAAGTATATTCTTGTTTTATCTATCTTCCAAATTAAACTTGTTATGTGAAAATTAGTGATTAAAGCTCTCACAAACTTGATGGCACATTTTATTTTTCTTGCCCCTAATAAACGTGAACCATTGTGTCATCTATGTTGTATATGCTTGTACTTATAAGTTGGGAATTAGCAGAACCGTGCTGACGGGGAACGCTGTCAACACCTGTAAATATCTACCCAGTTGATATCATGCTCTTTTGTTTATGGATGTCGGCGGTGTGAAATAAAAGGGGAGATTGTAAGTCCATGGAGTTATGTATATGTGTTAGAGAAACGCCTGGGCCACTAGCCTAATCCATGCCTAATCATGGTGGAAAATTGCAGCATCACCATACTGAGCAATCCATGAAGCATCCTCGGAAAAAATATTTTGAAAAAGAGAGAAAAAAGAAAAAGAAAAAATATGCACCATTCTCATAGTAAATAAAAGGATTGCTGAGATGCTCACTGTCTATTGCCTTGTCATTTTGATATGGGATAGCTCTTATGTCATGGGGCAAGGGGTACCCCGTTGGCGGTTCTCTATGATACATATATATACAATGACAAGAACTTACCAGTGACTAAAGTTGAGTAGCATGAGGAACGACCCTCGTACTCAAGGGACATGAGATTGCCAACTTATGATTTGTCAAGCATATACTCCATACTTTGTTCACTTTAACCTTAATAACTTTAATATGCTTATGATAGGGGCAATGAGAGCTGAAAGCTAACAAGTACCATAATATTTGGATGCTCTTTATGAAACTTGAAATCCCCGCTTCCCTTTGAAGGGAATTTCTTCCCACTTTTATATTGAGTATCCACCTTCTATCTTTATGCACCAATTAAGAGAGCATGTTTGTCATTCTTAGTTTTATGTGCATTGTCCTAAAACTTATTGATTGATTCATAATGCTGATATAGCTTGTTCTTGAACTATTTGTATCTAGTCACCCTTATGAACTTTGAAGGTGTCCTATGCATTTATGTTTTGCTAATACATGAGGGACAAGCTGAATACCACTATGCTATGTTTTCTATATGTGAAACAAACAAATGTCTTTCAATGCATTGTTATTCATGATCTTTGTTTGTATCCTTTTATGTTGCAACATAGTTGTTATGTCTTATTGTTAGAACTTCATCTTTCATGCTCATGTTTAGAGTACTTTGATCCCAGCTTTCAATGCTTTGCAAATGGTTTGATCAAGATTGTGATGGTGCATGTCGCCTTAAAAATTATTATTTTTATCACTTACCTACTCGAGGACGAGCAGGAGTTAAGCTTGAGGATGCTTAATACGTCATAAATGTATCTATAATTTTTGATGTTCCATGCTTGTTCAGTATCAACTTTGCTATGCTTTGTCTACACTTTGAGGTATTTTAATACATTTTCTGGGACTAACCTATTAACAAGATGCCGCAGTGCGAGTTGCATGTTTTCTGCTGTTTTTGGTTTCAGAAAAGCTAGTAAGGAAATATTCTCGGAATTGGACGGGACAAAAGACAAAGTCAATATTTCATCGAAGAGAACACAAAGATCGAAGGGCAACCAAAGGAGGGCCATGGGGCCGCGCAGGCCCCCCTAGGGCGCTCCGCCCTATGGTGTGGGCGCCCTGGGCGCCCCCTGCCTCGCCAATTCGCCTATAAAAGCCCTCCGATGCAGAAACCCTAAGTACCCGATCAGATCTCCACGAAACAATCCGTACCCGCCACCATCGTCCCTAGATCAGGGGGTCTGAAGCTCTTCCCGGCACCCTGCCGGAGGGGAGACATCATCCCAGAGGCCTTCTTCATCACCATGCCAGCCTCCGGTATGATGCGTGAGTAGTTCACCCTTGGACTATGGGTCCATATAGTAGCTAGATGGTTGTTTCTCCTCCTTTGTGCTATCATGTTTAGATCTTGTGAGCTCTGTTCATGATCAAGATCATCTATTTGTAATCATACATGTTGTGTTTGCGGGGATCCGATGGATATTGAGATACTATATCAGATTGATTATTGATTCTATCATGTCTTATTGATTATTGATTCTATCATGTCTCTGTTGTTTGTGATCTTGCATGCTCTCCGTTGCTAGTAGCTATCTTGTCCAAGTAGATGCTAGTGACTCCAAGAGGGAGTATTTATGCTCGATAGTAGGTTCATGCCTCTAGTAATCTGGGGAAGTGACCGGAATCTCTAAGGTTATAGATGTGCTGTTGCTACTAGGGAGAAAACAACAATCTTTTGTTCATGGAACAATTGTATTATTTACTTTACACACATTGGTTAATGTAGTTATCCGTTGCTTGCAACTTAATACTAGAGGGGGTTCGGATGATAACCTGAAGGTGGATTATTGGTCATAGATGCAGTTAGATTACGGTCTATGTATATTGTTGTAATGTCCAATCAAATCTCATAGGAATCATGATGTCTAGTATTTGCATTGTTATGCCTTGCTCAGTTTGTCAATTGCCCCGCTGTAATTTGTTCACCCAGCATGTTATCTATCTTAAGGAGAACACCTCTAGTGAACTGTGGACCTCGGTCCAATCTTTACCATTGTTACATCATCTACCGTTACCGTTTACTTTCTACCAGCAACCATTACCTTCCACACTATATATTTAATCCTTTGTTTTCAGCAAACCAGTGAGATTGACAACCTCACTGTAAGTTGGGGCAAAGTATTGAGTTTGTGTTTGTGCAGGATTCCAAGTTGCTAGCAACACCTTGGAGTTGTTTCGTTGCTCCTACTGGTTCGATAACCTTGGTTTCATAACTGAGGTAGAACTTGCCGCTGTGCACCTTGCTCTTGGGGTCTCCCAACGAAGCCCTACAACTGAGCCACGTCACTCGCCGCCGCCGGCCACTCGCCCTCCTCCCTTCCATCGACGTGGACCTCGCTCCCCTTGCCAGTCGTCACCGCCACGCCCTCATCACGCTCTGCTCGACCCTCCCCGCGGATCTCCCGCCGCCGCGGCCAGTCTGCAGCGCCACCCTCGCTCGTGACCGTCGCCGGACACTGGCCCTCCTCCCATCCCTCGCCGCGAACCTCGCTCCCTCGTCACGATGGGACCCACGAGCTCCTTGCTCCCGTAACACGGTGGACAAGGGCAGTTGCGCCCATGCCCTAGCACTCTGTGTTCTTCTCCGGCGAGTCTACTGCTCCTCCTCCGCATCTAGGCTGCCGACATCGAGGAAGAGAGGCCCGCTCCTCTACCTCCATGGCCTAGGGTTCCTCCATAGGAAGCCGAGCTTGCTTCCATGGGCATCTGATCTTGCTTCCATGGGTGGCCGTGGTTGCTGCCAGCGGCGACCAAACTTGCTTCCAGCGGTGCCCGAGCTTGCTTCCACGGGGCAGCCGAGCTTGCTTCCAGCGGTGGCCGTGCTTATTTCCATGGGCAGCCTTGGTTGCTGCCGTGGGAGGCTGTGGTTGCTGCCAACGGCGGCCGGCCTGGCTTTTGCTACAAGTTCTCTGACGAGGGCTCCCGGCTAATTTCTTCGGCGATGTCTCTAGCGAAGTAGGTTTTTTGCTATATTAGAAGAACTCTGTTGCTACAACCGTTTTGTGGTTTTGCTACAACAGTCTCAACAAGATCTCCGGCGAGAGTCACCAGCGAGTTTTTTCCGACGATGTCTCCGGCGAAGTCGGTGTTGCTACATTAGCATATTTTTTGCTGTATGGTCTCCGGCGAGATCTTCGACGAGACGTTCTATTTCTAAAACGAACTGTTTTTTTGCTTCGGAAGCAAAAACGAGAACTTATGTAGCAAAAATGGATGTTTGCAGCAAATACGAAATTTTGGGGCGGTTTTGGAGACACGTGGCAGCAGCGGAAGCATGACGATGGGAGGTTTCCATCGTCCGCGGAACGCGTAGTGCGCGCCTTTTATGAATGCCAAAATACATCTGATGAGGTACATGAACACTTACGTATGATCCATTGGAATTATTCTCGTGATACTCGAACCTTTGTTTTGTGAATTGGAAAGATTCTAATAGGATATATTATTGTATTTCTAACCTTTTTATTGTATAAATGATGTCATATATCCAAATCTAGTAGTAATACAAACAAATCACGCTGTGGTCTTTATGCTAGGAACTTCTCTGGTTGTGCCTGGCAATGATCTTGTTAAAGGCACTGTTTTGTGAGTAAGGACTTTCTCCAGGGTGAAAACCTATAGCCTTTGATCGGACAACGACGGCGTTTGAGTACTGTTTCCTTCTTGAAGGCGTTGTTATTGGAGTGAAGGACTACTGGTGTTGTTCTAATGGTGTCACTGTCGTTTCTTTGAGGATTAGTTCTTTTCTTCTTTGTAATTTCTCTTTCTTTTTTTGAGCTGTGTGCATCCATAAAGCCGCTAGGACATACATTGTTGCAGAGACTAGGTGTAATTGGTTTCTTATGATATTAATATATGTTCTTTTCTAAAAAAATGCTAGGAACTTCTGCATTTTAATGTTATTACATGCACACACACGCACGCACGCGCACACAAGCACACACGCACGCACGCACCCACGCAATATTGTGCTATTTATCTCGTTTTGTGCCACCTCACCTTTATCGGTTCCCCGGCTAATTTTTACTAGTAATGGGTTACAAATTAAACACAATATAACATGATTGGCCCAAGTCATTAGTCTAGAGGAGGTCGCAAATTGACCAATCCAGCTGCAAAACGTTAAGGCATCCGCGTGCTTCGTGTGCTGATCTAGGAGCACTCGGAAAAAAAAAATAGGAGCACTCGGAGCTTGATTTTTTTTTGAGGGGAAGCACTCGGAGCTTGATAGGCCGTGTAATGTTGTCTAGCAGAGCTTGGGCCATCCAGAGTAATTTCGCTGGCCTAACAAGTTCCGTTCTTCGGAAATCTGGTGAAACTTTTGGGTGCGTCAGTCCATCTAGTTTAGGCCTAGCCATAAACGTGCGAGCCTAAAATTGAGAGCCACAACACTGAAAAAAAAATGAAGCACTCAGAAAATGCTTGGTTTAGACCCTTTTTACTTTCGTGAGCTTCAGGCCGAGTCTGTGGGGGAAAAATGCATTCAGGCTACATTCAGGTCGCTTCTCCTCCAGATAAAATATATCCTTAACATATACTCCCTCCGTTTTAAAATATAAGATGTTTTAGCTTTGTGAAGCAAATGTATCTAGACTACTTTTAGTATATAGGTTCATTTATGTTTGAGATGAATCTACACACTAAAACAAGTCTAGATACATCTTCTTCACAAACCTAAAACATCTTATATTTTAAAACGGAGGGAGTACTTATTAGCTGTAACCCATAAAACATCTTATCTAGTGGGCGTGCAAGTTGATTTTCGCCTTTTAGCAAATTGCTAGTGTACTTGGATGTTCCACTGTGTCCACAGAGTATTTCTGCCAGGGATGATATTAGCCGAACTGTTTCACTGTATTTTATCACCTTTACTCATCATTTTTCCCACAGCGGTTCTAATGCTCGTGTGCCTTACGTGGATCCACGAGTGCGGTGATACGAGACGGCATATGGCCCCAGGACAATCAACAATAGTAAGACACTGCAAAAGTACACGTTAATAATAAGTAGCTTCAGACTATGTTTTGTGCAGGGAAAACACAACAACATTGCAAGGTTCAAGCCACATGCTGTCATAAGGTACTGTTTGAGCTTATGCTCCCACAGGATAAGCTGAAATTCTTTACCCCACACATGGCTCGATGCTAAAAGCCTGAAACCTCGTCTTTATTCTTGTCATGTTTTGTGATGCCCAATCAAGATGTTTAGTCATTATATTTGATGAATTCTAGGGATTTAACTGTGTATACGTGTTGTTTCTGTCATGATCTGTTAAATAGGTAAAAAAGGCTACCATGAGAAAGAAAATCAGGGAACAGACCTAACCTTCACATCACCCCGATACACAGCGGGCTCCATTTTTCACAAGAGATTTTCTGGCCAAGGAACCTGGTGTGCCAGGAAGTCAACCTTTTTTTTTGTTGATTTATCTTCATTTGTTTTACAGCGACTTAAAGGTGAAGTGGTGGCCAGTACAGTGAAATCTGAAACATGTGGCCGGAAAAAAAGATGGAGCAATGCTGCTATGGCTGGATGTGCAGCTTGCGCGATGCACACGGATGCGTCTTATTTATTTTAACCGTGGGAGAGCTTGGGACGTGCACTCTGCTCGGTCACAACTACCAGGCGTGTCATAATCGGAGCACAGGAGGAAGCAGCAATATCAGTATCACCGATCAGTCAGCCACAAGGAAATTAAAGTCGAAATACCAAACAGACCTACCATGGATCACTAGAGGCTTGTTTGGTTCTCGGCCACATTTTGCCAAGCTAAAGTGTGGCAATACATAAAAGTGTGGCAGCCATAAAAAGTGTGGCTTCAAATTTTGAAGCCAAACTTTGGTAAGAGTTGGCAAAAATGATGACTCTATGACAAATGGGCCATATGGATAATAAAATATAGCAACACAAAGTTTGGCACAAACCAAACACATGCCTATTAAAATGTGGCTAGCCAAAGTTTGGCTTGGCAAAGTGTGGCTGGCAACCAAACAGACCCTAGATCGCTACTTATCTGGACTCTGGAGAAGACCTATCTATCTATCTGGTCTCTCCACCTGAAACGAACGGCTGCCACACGAGCGCCGTGGTTAGCAAAATATCAAGGCCACTGGCCACATGACTAGACTAGAGTCTAGAGCCGTCATTTTAGTTGGCCGTAGCAATCAGAGACCCGGAGCCGAGAAGGATGCGACGGCTCAGCAGTCAGCTCAGATCATCGTACTCGTACCACGCGGCTACAGTGCCACCGTAGACAAAAGCTCGCACTACTCTACCGACCGTCTTCTAGCTGGCCGCCCGCCGGCTGCGTTTCCGGCAGCGACAGTTCACGAGCTGCCACACAGACAGTTCCCCTGCGCCACGCCGTCGTCGTCGTCGTCCCTCGCACGCGCGCGATCGCGTGGTGGTGGAAAAACTAAGCGCGGGAAACGCACGCAGCCGGGAGTGGTTGTACGTAGCTAGTGGGGCGCAGTCGATCGGAGAGCGACAGGGCGCTGTAAAACGCAAATGATGGGATCGTCACGCCGGGTTTTTTCAGGTGATCTGAGGTGAGAGGTAGTAAATCAGGCAAGTCATGTCATACTGTCACGCGACTAGACGCGAGTAAAAGCGGGCTGCGGTATGACGAGAAATTAGGTAATCCAATCAAGTGAGTGTACGTTTCCATCAACAAAACCGGTATGCCTGGCCAGCTAGCTGCATGTTGCTTCGGTAGCGAATTGGCAGCAGGTGATCTCTCGGCGAGCTGAAGTGACAGATATAAGTGCTGTGCATTCCATTCGTCACCAGATAAAGCGAAAGCAGCAGGAGGTGGTTTGGTTAAGATCATTTCGTTCCGTTCCGTGGTTAATTAAATAAAGTGCACTTAACCAGCCAGCTAGTAGCAGTAGCGAATCTAGACTGCACTTAACCAGCATGCCCTTGGTTTCCCTAAAAAAATACTAAGCAGCAAGCATGAGTGCAATTCGCCAAAAGCGAAGGAACCGGACGAAGCGCCGGTCGAAAGCGAGGATTTCGGGTTTGTTTACTCTTATCTGTAATCACTGTCGACCAGTTTTATTCACTCGTCTGACCGCACTCAAACGGACCAGGCAGGGCTTACCTGAAAACACCCGCGTGCTGCCTGGAAAATGAAGGAAGGCATGTTTGTTTGGTAACACACTCTCGTTGTGCCGAATCATAGCGTACCCGTAGAAAGTGGATTGGCTGGCGCATCAGAGAAAAAAGATAAGGGGATTGGGATCATACGTTCGAATGGCCTAATTTACAGTACTTTAAATGATCTTTGGTCATTGGAAAGCACGATGCGGTTACATATTACGTGCTTTGTGAAATATCTTAGGGTCTTTCTGATTTTGCAGGATCTTCCAAATTTATGAATAGAGAAAAGTAAAGAGGGATTAAAATGCATGTTTGGAACAGATCGCGCGGCGCAAGGCATGCTTATCAGCGCAAGAATCAGGGTTGCACACCCTTAGGGTATGCTCACACACCAAAGTATTCTTATCTCATGCTCAGGACCAGGGTTAGGAAAAAAATCTAGGGCAAACTATTTATGGGTAGTATGAAATATATAGAAATAACATATATGTAGAGAGCATTCTAGAATACTGTTGGAGGGATTGGATAGCCACTTGGCACCATCCAATGAAGATGTACAAGTATAAGAAGTGGTATAACCCTTCCTTTGCAATGCAAGAAACCGGATAGCAAGGCCAAGGAAGAGAAGGGGAGCTAACCAAGTAGGGATTGATGTGAGAATCCTATAGTAGTGCTAGATAGCCACTAAAGAGTTGTATCATGTTGGTAGTGTACGGAATAAATTATTGAGTTACCTCCACATTGTGAGAGCGTAAAACTCCTCAATTGTGGATAGTAGAGCCACCACGCAGCAGATTCCCTATAAGTGGTGTCTAGGTCGAGGCAGACCTCGAATATTCTACATGGTCTAATTTTGCTTCCTTTAAACTACTCTGAATCAAATAGGCAATACACCTAAAATATATTTAACAATATTGTACGAAAATATGTAATCACATTTTAACGTACAAAGCACACATATAGTACACTTGTTTAGTGCAAATTTAGAAATCAAAATGGAAAGTAAAGTAATCAAAACCAAAGTCAAACAAAATTATATTCCTCATTCACATATCTCACAATTAATAGTAAACAAATATAATCATGTTGTATAACATACATAGGTAGAAATTGTGATATCATGTTTATGACTATTTCTTGGCTTCACATAATATTACACATATAGAAACAAATAATTGTGACATGCATATACCTAGCAATATCTCGGTGATGTTAGTGTGTGGAATAAAGGCAAGTGTGAGAGGCTAACAAAATAAATTTGGATGTGCGTAGGGACAGTAAATTTAATCATAGACTAAATTAGTATGAATTTGGAAGGATCCAACTTAATATGTGAGTCATTGGATAAAAATGATGAATGTGTTTGATTGGGTCCAACAAGCTCATGCTTTTTAGATAAAAATTAGCTATCGTGCATAGGCATAGTCCATTTAAAAAAATGTGTTGAAAATATCCATATTGGAGATAAAAATATAAATAAAATAAGTTTTTTTTGTCTTGGTCCCATTTGATACTACTCCTACAATCTGCGCAATACAATATTTTGGACATTTTACACTAGTATGTCCCAATATATTTTAATTAGGAAAGAGACTCCACTGTTAACTTAAGACACGGTTTGAAGAGTCCAACTTAAGTCATAAGCATGTGACAATAATTAGATGGATATTTTGGATCAATTGCATCTCACAAGCTCATACATTTCATATTAGTATAGATGAATGGATAATGTGACCAAGGGAACATTCCTACGTTTTATTCCACTTATTTATCAGAAAGTAGGGTAGTGTGTGTTGGATGTCCAACCCAGGACAAGACCAGGCATGCATCTTTGCGCCTACAACCCACATGTACTTTCTCCTATGCACTTTCCTCCATTTTTTTCTTTGTCATCTCTCTTGTTTCTTCCTTGTAACAAAATGGTTACTAAAAAATATCACTAGTTGTAACATCCCAGCGTTTATGACCAAATGAAGGGTGAATTTAGGAATATGTGTATTTGCATGCATTCATATGATAAATATGGGGTAAAGTTTTCGGAAATTAAAACCCTAGAGGGATCAAGGTTTCTCTCGCTTCGATGGATTGCATTTTAGTGCGATAGATTTTGATATGATCTCTAGACATTTTGTTTATTTTGGGGGAATAAGATGCTACATAGTTTATAAATATTCACTACTGCAGAAAGGCTTATAGCCTCCAGACGATTAGTGACTAGCAAAATTGTGCCTATCACTAGTAAGTAATATCAGTGACAGGTAATGATAAGCCTGTCACTAGTACAAAATACCAGTGACAGATATATAAAAATGACTGTCACTAGTCTTTTTTGTGGAGACTGACTGAATAAAAAAATTATTTAGTGACAAGTAAATTTAAATACTTGTCACTAGTACCCTTGACTAGTATTTTCGTGAAGAACGACCAAAATAAGTTTTTTAGCGACGAACATATAACATGATTTTTTTTTCTCAGCCCGTGCAGAACAAACCGGTGCACCCGAGGCTGCCTCTCGATACTAGATATTAGGAGTCGTGTTGAACTATGGCCGTTCGATGTGTTGCCGAATCCATGTCTAACTCAGATTAGGATGGAAAAAAAACAAAGGAGATAAATATACTAGTGTTTCTGGCCCAGTCCACCCAACGAACCAATTCGTTCCTCAACATCTAGACGCAGCCGCCGCCTAGGGTTCCACTGCCGACTGCAGTCCGCCGGTGGTAGCTGCTCCAGCGTGGTCATCCCTGGTCGAGTGGCCGTCGCCCGTTTCCCTCGATGTCCGGTTGCAAGTTATCATATTCCTTTCCCGCAGAGGCAACGTGTTAGATTTTTGTTCCGATTCTTATGCTGTTGATGCTCTCCATCGATTAAGTTGCTTAGCGGGGACTTTTTGCAATCTTCCATAGTATAGGAAGCTACATGTGTGCTGTGCAGATTCTGTTTTGTTCTCAGCAGCCAAGTAGGCGCATAGATTAGCTGGCTCGGAGGACTTGCTGGTGGCATACGATTTGTTTTAACACGTCCAACTCAGTAGATTGATTCAGTTTAGTACACGCATAGCCTTTTCTTCTAAGTAGTTGGTGCCTGCAAGTTACTGGTGCTTAGCACATATGGGTTCTTAAGTTGATCAAATCTCATGGTTTTCGCCAGCGCCAGCACGGGATTGGAAATATATAGTTTATGCTTTTCTTTTTAGATCAGCTTCTAAAACTGTTTTATCACATGATTGGAGCCTTTTTGGAAGTCAGTCTCAGGCAGGTGCATGACGAACCCTTGTATCATATGGTTGCCCATTGTGTGTGTGCCTTGTATTTTATTCGATAGTATTAGATTTTCTAATTTGATCGACTCGAAATTATCTGGCGTGTTCATTTATGTGATTCTGTTGATATAAATGATTCACATCTTATAATGGACGTCACACATGTCCAATTCGATATTGACGGTGGTTTAAGTCATTGTGTGAATCCGCTACCTGTCTACCATATGCTTGCTTGATATTCTCAACTATGAGACTTAATTTTTTATATCCTTGCTTGTTGTTGGTTACCCATGGCTGTCTTAGATATATAAGATTGTGCCTAGCATTTATGCGTACGCCAGGTATTGTTTATATTCCTTGTATAGAGAAAATTGTACTCAGATTAATCTTTTATTTTACTTTGAAAATAATCAGTACATCTAGCGTCTCTCGGGCTATGCTTGGACAAAGATCAACAGACCATGGAGGAGAATATTTAGGGTAAGTTGTAAATATAACTGGAATCTGACTACCAGTGTTATTAGCCTTTTCATTCACTTTTGGATTTATTTTTACCATCTCGGTACTATAGTGCAGTTCCTTAAATGCAAGACCATGGATGGAAATAATGTGAATCTGAATACACTGTTGTTATTAGCTTATTCTTCACATTTGGATTGGAAGATTCTTCTTTTACCATCTTAGTACTATACTGCAAACGCTGCAAATAGTGGCATTAATATTATAGATACACACTTATTAAACTGTTTGAATTTTTTCTTCGATGCATGAACTTCTTTAGATTTAGCTATGTTATAAAGCTAGTTGTGGTACGTTCTTCTCTGTGGACAAAACTTTCCTTAACTCTATGACTCTCTCGATGCCGCAATCCATGTACGTAAGAGTTCTCATGATGCAATACAGCTTCTCAGCAATCCCCTTTCTATTCGACATTTGAATCTCCTAATCCAAATTGTAATATTGTTTCTCACGTTTGTTTTACAGCTTCTCATAATATTGTTTTACAGCTTCTCATTGATCCCCTATCTGTTCTCATGTTATAATATTGTTTCTCTTATGCAGAAACCCAAAACGGTTGATCCATCTAGGGAGCAGATGTACTGATTGCTGAAGTAGAGGAGACAACAATCATTGCGGGGAATTATAGTTGACTCCTCTGACTAGTCACCCTCCTCCGATCAGTACAGTGCCGAGCATTACAACAATGAGCAGAAGATACACATAGCGTTCCGTGGCCAATTCAGGAAAAAAAACCAAATGATATAATTCCTTATCTCTAGTTAAATATTTTGTGTTGGTCTGATCTTTGGCTGATCAAGAAACTATCCATTGTTAATCAATCATAGCTTGCAAGTTATTATGCCAGTGTGTGTTATTTGTCCAAACATTATGTTATATTGTGTTACGTATTTAATTTTTTATGTATTTTTTTATTATTGAAATTAAAATTAATGACGGGGATGACAATGGGCATGTCAATACAAAACCTTAGTTTTGCGGGCTTTAATCGCAACCAGTGACATGCGTCTCCTTTGCATGTCACTAGTACACAGATACTAGTGACAAGCATGTGTAAATGTCTGTCACTAATACACATACTAGTGACAGACACTTGCCCGTCACTAGTAACCTTATACCAGTGACTAGTCATCAGTGACAGACACTTTGTCCGTCACTAATGAGCCTTTTGAGCCTGTCACTGATAGCCCATTCTGCCGTAGTGATTGATGACACGCAACACAACGTCCAACAAATTGCTATGAGATATCAACAAGACATGTTTGGTTTAGCGGCAAACTTATTGTTGCAATGGTAGTACAAATAACACACATTGCAACATCACAAAAGAAACAAAATCCATGTCCCCTTTGAAGCCTCTGTCTCCTAGTTTCTCAAGTCCTGACAATGAGATGAGTCGTTACAATGAGATGCTTCGACATCGTGTCCATGATATGCTCCTTGTCTAACGATGAGTCATAGTTCTCGTGTCGGAAGGTCACACGCTACACGCCAGACGAGTTGCAATATCTACTAGTAAGTGAATAGGGATAGTT
The DNA here is from genome assembly GCA_916181665.1 of Avena sativa. Taxonomy (NCBI): domain Eukaryota; kingdom Viridiplantae; phylum Streptophyta; class Magnoliopsida; order Poales; family Poaceae; genus Avena; species Avena sativa. The sequence continues at coordinate 215,077,578 of OV702298.1, read as the reverse complement.
ATGTACTTCTATGGCCCGACTCTGCGATGATGCATGGCTGCACAGTGTATATATCACGCACCATCTCCGATGAATTGACAAAGAATAAAATCTCGTTAAACTCTTTCCTAGAGTGATTGTGTGAATTAAAAGGAACAGAAAGATTTAAACCCCGGTAGAGAAAATCATATCGGTATGATCCCATGACTCGCTTTCTCTCTCTCTTAGTTTTGATAAAAAGAAGCCCCTTGTCTGTTTCTCTTTCCCGATTGTTTGATACTCACAGAACAGATCGGTGTACTCACTAAGCACAAAGAGACGAGTTAGTCGTTCAATCTTTGCGTATGTTATATACCGGCCTGGTCGAAGCTAATGAAACACATAGTATAACACAGTAAAACACATAAATATATTGTCCTGCTGATAAAGTTGTAACTACTGATGATGCGCGTATACACACGTCTAACGAGTTGTCATACTATATGGCATGCCATATATATTCCCCCATCATCATATGATGAGTCTGCCGACAGGAACGTTTGGGTACCTACATTCAACGGAACCCTCAGAAAAGGGTCGGACGAATGACAAGGAACACACTGTCACACACTAAATTACTAAAGTGACTTGTGCAGGGGGAGGAACGGTAGGTCAGAATTCCTCCGACTATGCGCGCGTCTACCGGAGCAGGACCAGCAAGAGAAAAGAGCCGATCCACACTGCCCTTTGCGATGATTTACCTGACGAGACACACGGCACCTGCATGCTCCCGATCGATCGAACTGAGCCGCCGGCACGGCACATGTCGAAATTGGGGGATGTACGACCACTCGATCGACGAGCAAGTTGGTCGGTACTGGCACGCATATACTTGTGCAGAGGAAGGAACGGTAGCGTGGTGCCCACCGCCCACTATGGAGTCCAACTTAGAGAGTCGAGCTAGACACTACTAGCGACTAGCTGTGTGTGCGTACGTATCTGTAGGCGCGCGGCACGGTTCCATGGGTCTTGTCGTGAGATGACCAGAACCTGAAATAGTTTGCCCAACGTTTTCGTGTCGGGTCACGGTCGCGGCCGGCCGGCCGGCCGGGGAGAGATGCGCCGCAGAACCACGCCTCTGTCCGTATACTGCCCGCCCTGGATCGTAGGGGTGGGGGTGGATGGACGGATGCATGACGGGTCGTGGGGATTTGGATGGTCTACGGCGATGTCGTCCGATCATCATCGGAACGAACTGTCACGGTCGACGACGGGGCCGCACGAGCGAGTGGAGCGTGACAGCGCGGGTTGGCCACGCGCGCGAGCGATAAGCCAAACGGAGGGCGGGGCGCGGCGGGGAGAGAAGGAGCGATCGAGGCCTCTGCCTACGTACGCCGGCCGTGATATCCTGATACGCGCGCGCGCGCTGCCGCAGAAAAGGCGAGAGAAAATTAACAAAGATGATCGTCCCGGCCGGCCGGCAGCGAGATCGCGCTTGTGATATTCTGCCATTCAGGTCAGGTGCCGACGTGGCCCCCAGTACGAACTCGCTAGTTGTTTGTTACTGTGGATCGGTCCAGGTGCGTCTTTTCGCCTAACCCCATCAGCGTGCAGTGTCGTCGCAAAAAGGCAAAGCAAAAACGTTTCGATCGTTGGTGTTTTATCATCGTCAAATGTCTCGGCATGCGATCATGCGATTCGCTGCTTGCTAGCTGGTGTGCGCTCGTACTGGCCAACTGTTCCCCGAACAGCTACGTATTTGGTTTAAAATGGGCAGAAAACGGATCAGACTCTTCGCTTTGTAGTCCTTTCCTTTATGTATATATATACCCCGTCTACTGATACGCGCCCTTTAGGGATCCAAATGGTCACCGAGTATGCTCTTTTGTCGTCGCCAATGGTTCTACCCTCTCGATCGTATGGCAAAAGCATAGGCGGCTCGATACTAGTGGCAAAAAAACCTAATTAGCCAGTATACCTTTTTAGAAGAGGTAAGACAGGAACCACACCAAGCTAGCTAGTTGCAGACATGCACTCAAATATTGGATGCACATTTCTAGACGTTCTCTAAAAGTCCATCCACCCTCTTCTATGGCAAATTGCTCATTAACAATGCAAATACTACCTTCCAAAGTCTCCACGCATTAATTACTTGCTCAATTCCTGTATACTTGGAAGGTACCGATACCTTCCGGCCTGAAAATAGGTACCTTTCAATGTCCACCGTTGATCTTTTTCATGTCTCAACTGTTTGTGTCCACACCGGGTTAAACCAGACCGATCTCCAAATCATATTCATGACACGATGCCGATGCACATGTTGTCCGATGTCGGTTCTGCACCAGGGAGCGCTTCAAGGCACGCGACCGGGTCGGAGCAGCGGAGCGACGTGGCGGCGGCCCTAGAATTCAGTGGTGGCTTGTCGAGCGACGACCATGAGCTCACACTTCAGGTTCGGCCGTATGTACCGTGGTGCTCACTGTTTTTTGGGGACACTAATACATGAAATTACAGCTCTATCCTTGTAGCTTGGTACCTCCATAGGCTGTCATATAGGTACCATGCATCTATCGTTAGCCATTTGGTACACATCTTTAGATACACAACATATAGACGGCTGGTTAACTTTCCAAGCACCACATAATTGCTCTAATTACTTATTAAGGTATTGCTAAGACGTAGTTGGTTCTTCCCTTGGGAGGAACCCACTAATATTGTCTTTGTGATGGCACAGAGCAAACATTATACTATTTAAACCCTATTTCGAACTTAGTAGTGTAGTCCTAGTCCCCAGAGTGAGGCAGAGGGGGTGACCGCCCTTGGCCCGAGTGTCAAGGGCCCCAAGCCATGTGGTAAATAGGTGCATGTATTAGTATGTATCTTAGAGCTATTGATTATGTATATTTAGCTTGTAAATTGTAAGAGTAAAGCTAGGACTTGTTCATAGTAGTTTGAAATTTGAACAAGAAGACCTAGCCTAATTACATCTGCAACTTCATTCATCTCTCTCTCTCTCTCTCATTCATTCACTATCTCAATGAACATGGAGGATCACGTGAGACCTAGGACCGCGACATTTACTAGCACTTAAAGATCTCAGACAATCAAAATTCTGAGGGACAGAAATGTATACACATACGAGAGTAATGTTTTTTATGGGAAAACAACATGGAAGGCCCCCTAATGTGTCGTTTCATTTATAAAGGAAGATATTTAAAGGTGAAGGTGAGTGGGAGGGAGGAAATCATTACAAAGTATCAATACATTGTTAGATGTCCTATTTAAGATTTGGTTTTGAACTATTCATACCAAAGGAAAATGATTACTTGAATAAACAAATGCATTCGTAAGCATTGGTATTTTAGCAAAATGTTCTTATTCTTGTGATTTCATATGCTCTAGCATCCAAGAATGAGGATCTTATTGAAACAACAAACAAAGTTTCCTTGTATATGCAAATAATCTTGATTTAAAGTTATCTTAGATGGACGTGAAAATGGCATCTTTTAATGGGCTAGTTCATGAGTTACTTTTTATTCTCAACCTCCTGGATTTGAGGATCCCCCATCATCCTAGTAATGTTTTTACACTTCGAAAGGCTCTATATGGCTTCAAGAAAGCACCACGTGCATTACATGAGTGCCTTAGGGGGTTTCTAGTTGAAAATGACTGTAGTAAGGAAAATCGATTCCACAAAGTAAATAGATTTTTTTCTATGTCAAATTTGCGATTATATTTGGTACTAAAGGATCTTTTAGGTTTTAGGTGTCAATGATGGTGGAGTTGAATGTTTTTCTTGGATTGTAAATCAAGCAACTCAAAATAAGAACTTCCTTCTCCCAAACCAAGTACATCGCCAGCCTCATTAAGAATTTTGTATTGGAGAAGGCCAAAGGGTACAAGAAGACTATGCCCACCAATGGAGACCTCTATATGGACCAAGGAGGTAAACATTTAGATTAAAAAAGTGCATTGCTATATGATTGGATCTTTCCATTACCTTTGTGTATATAGGGACAACATCATCTTAAAAGAGTGTATGTGGGCAAGATTTCTAGGCTCACCTATGTAGTGTCACATGATAGCGATTAAGGGAATCATTCGATATCATGTTCATGTCGCGAACTTAAGGCAGTTACAAGATACGCGCAACATAATTTTGGAGAAGTGCCCTGCCTATTTAACATTTTTTAGGTATTTGTTCCTAAGAAAATCTTTCCATGGACCATTGTCATTGAACAATTTCCATAGACACTTCGCGGCAAGAAAATATTCATAATTTCCACATCCAAGATTCCTAAACCCCCTGATCTTCCGGCATACAAACTATCGACCACTTGACTAAATGATATTTCTTCTTATTTCTATTTCCTCTCTAGAGGAAATGATATTTAATCATATCAGTCTTATGTTTGATCCTAGAGGTATTCTGTAAAAGGAAAGCATGTACAAGAGTAGACTTATCAGGGAAGAGTCGATTAGTGTTGATCTTCCACAAATCACTGATTTTTCCCTTGCTAACATTCAAACTTATTTTCATGATTTTCAATTACAAGCTTTCAGTCGGATAATTTCAGTCTTTTTTCATCAATACCAATTCCTAAATATCTCATAGGAAGATCTCGGTACTTACAAGTAAAAATTTCCACAAAGTCTCTAGATCTACTTTTTGTATTGCCAAGGCAATGGACTTCACTTTTGTGAAAGTTTATTTTCAAGCCTGACAAATGTTCAAATATAGGATAAATTTCAGGTTTCTAGCTCGAGTTAGATCATCTTCAAAAAGGAGGATTGTATCATCTGCATATTGCAATATTGACACTCCCTTCTCCAAAAAAAATGTAACACCCCCGGTCACTCCGGACCGACGGCTGTCACTTCTAGCAGCTCAATAGGATCTCTAGACTAACCCCATAGACCAACACTAGTCTTTTCTGCGCACTTTTTGTCCTCACTCGTGCGCATCCGGTACCCACTGATAGTGCTTAACGTGGAGCACTTTGTTGGAAACCCCAAGATCAAGGTGTGACGAGCACAGCAGCAAGTCTTCCCTTAGTAGAGACCGAAGTTATCGAACCAGAAAGAGGAAGGAAACGTTTCAAAGGTGTTGCAAGCAACGTGGAAACCTGCACAACACAAACTCAAGACTTTGCCCCAACAAATCAGTGAGGTTGTCAAGCTCACCGGTTTGCTGTAACAAAGGATTAACGTATGGTGTGGAAGGTAATGGTTTGCAGCAAGTAAACAAGTAACAGTGGAAGATGTATCAATGGTAAAGATTGAACCGGGGTCCATAGTTCACTAGAGGTGCCCTCCTTAGATAAACAACATGGCATGAAGGGTAAACAAATTACAGCAGTGCAATTGACAGGAACTGAGCAAGGCATAACAATACAATTACTAGTCAGAAAGATCCTATGAGATTCGATTGAGCAATACAACAAGATACATAGACCGCCATCCAACTGCATCTATGACTAGAAGTCCACCTTCAGGTTATCATCGGAACCCCCTCCATTATTAAGTTGCAAGCAACAGACAACTGATTTAAGAAAAGTGTGTAAGGTAAATAGTCCACATGTTCCATGAACAAGAGACCGTTGTTTTCTCCCTAGTAGCAACAACACATCTACAACCGAAGAGATTATTGTCACTTCCCTTGGAAACTAGAGGCATGAACCCACTATCGAGCATAAATACCCCCTCTTGGAGTCACTAACAACTACTTGGCCAAGATATCCACTAACAACGGAGAGCATGGAATATCACAAACAACACAGACATGATAGAATCATAAAGATGAAACCATTAATCAAACCAACATAATAATATCAATATCCATCGGATCCCCGCAAACACAACATTCATGATTACAAATAGATTAGATCTTGATCATGAACGGAGCTCACAAGATCTATACATGAAAGAACAAGGAGGAGATACGACCATCTAGCTACTACATGGACCCATAGTCCAAGGTGGAACTACTCACGCATCATACCGGAGAGAAGGCCTCCGGGATGATCTCCCCTCCGGCAGTGTGCCGGGAAGAACTTCCGATCCCCCCGATCTAGGGACGATGGTGGCAGCGGCTACAGACGGTTTCGTGGATTTTTTGATTGGGTTCTTAGGGTTTCTGCATCTGGGGCTTCTTATAGGCGAAGGGGGAGGACGAGGCGGCGGCCAGGGGCCCCACACCCCTCCCAAGCGCGGGGCAGGGCCCACCCGCGCCTAGGGTGGGTCTGGCCACCCTGGCCGGCCTCTCCGGCTCCCCTCTGGACTTTTTGTTCCCCACGGAAAGTAATTGACTTTGACGTTTATCCCGTCCAATTCCGAGAATATTTCTTTACTAACTTTTCTGAAACCAAAAACAGCAGAAAACAGGCATCTGGCACTGTTGCAACTTGTTAATAGGTTAGTACCATAAAACATATAAAAAGCACCTCAAAGTGTAGACAAGTAAAGCAAAGTAGATAGTAAACAAGCATGGAGCATCAAAAATTATAGATACGTTTTCAACGTATCACCCACTTTCCGGTTGGTCACCCATCATAGAATTACTCTAGGCCAAGCACGCTTAACCTTAGAGTTCTTTTTGAATGAGCTTCCGGAAAATAAGTTGCAACTTGTTTGTATGGGTTTCCTATTAATCCTATTGAGCAATGATCCAGGGTCTCACATACACCCACCCTTAGAAGCTCGACGTCCTCATCGATCAACCACAAGCCAGGAACATCCCCTCTTGGCACACGTCTGTGCGTCCAGTGTCGGCACATTGCCATGTCGTGTCCACTCCGGGCCACACGCGCCATGTTACACATGTCCGCCACTAACCCGCACACGCCCATGTAACCGCGAGGGTCGGCTCTGATACCACTTGTAATACCCCCGGTCACTCCGGACCGACGGCTGTCACTTCTGGTAGCTCAATAGAATCTCTAGACTAACCCCACAGACCAACACTAGTCTTTTCTGCGCAGTTTGTCCTCACTCGTGCGCACCCGGTACCCATTTTCTGGTCGGTCACCCATCCTAAAATTGCTTTAGGCCAAGCACGCTTAACTTTAGAGTTTTTTCGAATGAGCTTTTGGAAAAGAAGTTACAACTTGTTTGTATGGGTTTTCTATCAATCCTATTGAGCCATGCGCCAGGGTCTCACAATTTTGGAAGCCAAAACTTTTATGATACCACTATGTACTGCTCTCTCTATCATACAGTCAAGTGTGTCAGGAACTAAATCAAATAACAAGGGTGAGAGGGGGTCACCCTGTCTCAAGCCCTGGTAAGTAGAAAAATATGGTCCTATTTCATCATTGACCCTTATAGCTACTTTACGTCCCCTTACAGATTTCATGACAAGGTCACTCCAACTAGGTGGGAAGTGTTTCATTTCTAGAATCTATAGTAGGAAGGTCCAATTGACTTTATCAAAAGCTTTATCAAAATCAATTTTGAAAAGGACACTATAAGCTTTTTATATGAAGATAATTCAAAATTTTATGCATATTCACTACTGCTCCCAAAATATATCTACCTTTTAGGAAAGCTGTTTGTGACATTCTTATAACTTTCCCAATTACATTGACAGGTTTATTGATAAGGACTTTGGTGAAGGTTTTAAAAATCACATTTAACAGGCAGATTGGTCTATAATTCTGTGTACAATCATCATCTTTCCCTTTGGGCACCAAAGCCACTACTGCATAATTGAATCTCCTAATTTCCAAGGTTCCAGCATGAAATTTCTCAAAAAGAATTAGGATGCCATTCTCAACAAGATCCCAATTTTTTAATAAATTTAGCATTAGAACCATTAGCTTAGAAATAATCTTTTTCCTCCTTTGCCATTAGCTTTTTGATGATAATATTTTGAGTTCACATCTCCTTCTTTCGGTTCAATTTATTTTGTGCTCTGAATCCATTTAATTTCTTCCTCCCTATTAATTTTCCTTGGTTGTTGCTGACAGTCTTTTTGAGCTTCTCTGTCAGATGTCGAAAGACCATTCAACTCACTAAGGATGGCCATTTTGTCAACTTCCTCATTCAACAGTTTCTTCCTTGTTTTATTTTCACCTTCTACATTTCATATTCCATCCTCTCAAAACTTTCCTCATATTCCTCATGAGCATTTTGCAAAATTTCCTGAATAGTTTTACCCTTGAACTTTTTAATCCATTCATTTTTTATAATTGTTTTCAGATCAGGCCTAACGAACCAACAATTTTCAAATCTGAAAGTTCCTGGTGACTTAGGCTTTTCCCTAGTTTTCAACAATAAAGGAGTGTGATCTAAGAGTTCTCTGGTTAAAGCTGTGACTATGACTAATTTATATTTTCTTCCTAAGATGGGGATAGGAAGAAACTATCCAACAATTCATATGTGGGATTCTCATGATTATTGGACTTGGTGTATCTTCTGCCACTGAGAGGAATTTCCATTAATTCACCTTGAGCTATAATTGGATTGAAAATCATGTCCCATTTATTGAAACTACCACACTTATTTTTTTTGTCACTTCCCCTTCTAGTTAAATTGAAATCCCCAACAATCATGATTGGCATGTTTGAGTTGTTGATAACTTGAGCCAGTTCCATCAAGAAAGCCAGCTTACCAGATTGTTGGGCATCCCCATAGACTATTACTAGTTTCCAGACAATATCATCAAGTTTATTTATTAATTTAACTCTAATAAAATAATGGCCAGTATTTTTTCTAACACATTAAAATAATTATTGTTCACACTAACCAAAATACCTCTAGACCTACCTCTCAAGGGATACTAGTTCAATTAAAGTCAAGATTACCACTGAGGGAATCAGGGTAATCTTGCATAATTGTCTCTTTTGTTCCTATAAAATCGAAAGTAGAAAAGGAGGCAGTCACTCTAATAAAATACCTACTGGTTTATCTCCTAGACCCCTAACATTTCAAGAGAAACCAGTTAACATATATTTTTGTTTTTCCTCCTAAACATAGTCCTCATAGGAGATTTAATAGAGAAAACTTAAGGTGAAGATTTCCTCAAAAAATCTCCAACCAGAGCATGCAGGTTTGATGGAATAATTTTTAAAGAACAGAGATTATCCTCACTTGGATTTGCAACTGTTAAGGACAGTAGTTCCTATAGGATAGTATCAACTATAGTAGGATGTAGTATTACATCTATCCTCGGGCTCCACATTCTTATCCTGCTTTTTCTACTTTCATTGTACATATTAACTCTTGCTTATTCCTGAGCCCTTATAAGATTCAAATTATTATCCACGATATCTAGAGAAATTCCTAAATCAACCCCGGTTACATTTTCTATGTCAATTAAAGTACATTTATCAAAATATAAAACCGTGGGGATTTTCTGTGAAGTACCTTCTACACTCTCCAAGATTTTAACTGCAGCCAAGTTCATGGCTATGTCCAAAATGGGGATATCATCGACATGCTTCAAAGCAATTGTATCATTGAATCTGGGGGCACCATCTCCCCCCAGTCCATCTTTACTTCCTTTTCCAGCTTCATCATCCAATTGTATGCCCTTCTTTGTGCCAAAGCTTGTCTCAGATAACTCCTCCTCATCTTCTAGATCCTCATCGACAACTGCACCTTTTCATCTTCATACTCTTCGCCAATGGCTTCATCATTGCTTTCCTCCACAACTTCTTTTGCATCACCATTGTTTTGTTTCCCGGGAGGTTCCTTCATTATATTTCGGTTATCTTCTCTCGATTTCATGATAGCTGCATCCATATCATCATGTTCCTTCAGTTGCTTCTCCCTCAGTTCCAAATCTTTCCTTGTGTTCACTTGCATGGGTATTCCTACTAGTGTCTGTGATCTGACCTAGGGCAGTGTTTCCTACATCATTTTCACTTCTTTGTCTTTTTGGTTCTCTATCATCTGAATCATCCATAACCTTGTCATCTAGGTCTTCCAAAAGTTGCATCATCGCTTCTGTTAGAGTATGTCACAGTTTGGCAATATTAGGTAGTTTAAGTTTGTAATCCAATTCTATTTCTAGTAGTCTTCTTGCCCCCCAAGTCTTCTAGTACTATATAAACAGCCCAAGGGATCACGTTGTAATCACATCTTGCAATATCAATACAAGCTATACTTCCACAATCTTTCATGGTATCAGAGCGGTTCGCTCCGCTTAGGGTTTAGCCACTATTTCCGTCGCGCCGCCCCCGGGGAGATTGTTCTCCGTCGGGGGCCGCGCAAAAGTAGATTAGATCTTAGTTCGCCAAAATTTTCTCGCCGGCCGCTTGACCGGTGTTTCTTCTTCTTTCGCGGATCATAGATCGGATTGCATCGTCCCTAGCCGCATGTCGTCATCACGCACCTCTACTTCAACCTCGGCGTCGACTCATCTCCGGCAAATCATCGTCAATGATCGTGCCAAGGAGGCTCCGCGTGGCGCCCCAAGGGACGCCTTCACGCACTACGTCTGCTTCTCCATCCTCACGTCGTCATCACGCCAGCCCGTCTTCGTCAACATCGACCACGAAGCATGTTCCCGAGTACGCGTCTCTCCGTTAACAAAGGGCTGCACCTTCATCACCCGTGGTCATCATCTTCGACAACCATCTACACCAACAACATCGCCACATCGTCGCCGCCACCACCAATCGTGGTCATCGTCAACGCCAACAAGTTCTTCTCCACGAGCGACGCCACGCTTATACAAGCGGAAAATACAGGTCTAATCCCCGAAATCGACTACCTCTACAATTAAATTGCCATCGACAACTACCACCGTCGTCTTCGTTCACCATAACCTTGTTGCCAGAGTCGCAGTCTAATTTTTATTTGGACAAATATGTGCTCAATTTTCTTTTTGCAGCCTTTGTCTACTCTGACACGGCGGACAACTTCTACACCGATCGTTTACGAAAAATTTTCTTTGCTCCTCAATCCGGCTCTGGCACGCATGGCTCATGATGATTCCTGTCTTCGCACGTCCGGTATTGGCAATACCGACGCGTGCCTTCGTCCCCGACACGCTCCCGAGTCTGGCAAGATCGGCATTGCTGGCCGAGCTACTTCAACTTAAACTACGTCTACCTCAACTACTACGACAAATTCTTCAGACTCAACGACGACACCGGCTACAACACAATTTTATCGACTTCATCAACGACGACAACTTCCCCAACGGCATCATCGACCACAACTACAACACCCTCACTCCCAGCTACATTGACATTGACAACAAGGGCTATCACCTCACCTCCGACTTATGCTCCAGTCAGACCGTCTACGTCACTACCGATCCGACTGCGGGGGGGGGGGGGGGGGGGGGGGGGTGTGGTTAGAGTATGTCATGGTTTGGCAATATTAGGTAGTTTAAGTTTGTAATCCAATTCTATCTCTAGTAGTCTTCTTGTCCTCCAAGTCTTCTAGTACTATATAAACAGTCTAAGGGCTCACGTTGTAATCACCTCTTGCAATATCAATATAATATATACTTCTGCAGTCTTTCAGCTTCATCTCTTAGCCAGCCTTCTTCAACCACTTCTTCATTTTTTTTTTGAAACGGTCAACGCCCAATTTTGATCCTTACTTTCTTGATTCCCTGGCTGTCTTCATATCTACTTCTAGAACCTGCCCAATTGTGGATCCCGCGCCTGACAAATCTCTCGATGAAAGGCAGTCCCGCCCGCGTTAACCTAACCTCGAAAGGTCGAAATGCATAGAACTGTTTCTGCGAGGACTCTGTAATGATGAATCTAATCACCGTCTTCGCCATCAGTGCCTTTCTTGCAAACAGGTGCCTAGAGCAGGACAGGACACCACGATCGAGTCCACGAGACGACGGGACAGAGATCTGGACAGCACATGCACGACGACTACAGATCGGAACGTGAAGGACACCACATCAAACTGACGCGCGCGCGGGCGCGCCTGTGCCCCGATGGCAACCTGATATCGCACCACACACATGACACACCTGATAGTGGACGAGCGAGCCCGCGTAAGGAAGAGCCGTAAAACACGCTAACACTGTGAATAATAAGGACGCCAGTTCCTGCACTGTGCCGACCGTTTTCCTCCGTCTCTTTGGAATCATAGCTAGGGTGCACTGTGCGGGCTGACTGTTCTCTCCGACGGCAAGGCGCAGCAGGCTTAACGCGCCCGGCCGGTAGTATCCGATGAACCGCGAAAACGACCGATGAGCTCGATAAGATCAACTGGTAATAGTAGTGGCTCATCGGCGGCCGGTCCACGGCTGTCGATGGAACCTCCGACACGGAGCGGCCGAGCCGGGGACGCTCGCGCTCCCGTCCACACACCTGAACTCGTGTCAGGCTGTCAGCAAATTCTTCTCCCACTGTCTCTAGCACTGGACGACCGGTGCCGGGCCATGGCTTAAGGCCGATTGATGAGATTTAAGCGCTCGAGAAGCCCTAATGCTGCATCTGCATTTTGGAAGCATCGGCGCGTTGGGCATCCAGCCTGATCTCTTGTTCTCTGGCTACCATTTCCAAATCCCCTTGCCATATACGTCCTCGCGCAACATCCGAGCGTGATATCTGCATAAGGCCAACCGAGATAAGATGCAATGATGAATGAAGGTAATATATAGGAGGACTTCCTTAATTCGGTACACGAACCTTACATAATTGTTACAATCTTTCAAGAAAGGCACTTGATGGTTACATGAATATTTACTGCTGTCTCCCTCCATGTTCTTTTTAGAGACCTCCCTCCATTTTGAGGCCTACTGATAACAACATGAACCGGATGACCTTATTCCTGGCAGGATATATACTCACTTCCAAGCCGGTTCTTTGATTGTCCCCCTAGCTAGTTCTACTAGTTGCCAAGTCCATTACAGTTACGTAGAAATTCACACCGGGAAACGTACACAATTCAGGAGCTAGCAAGCAACCAAGAGTCTCGAGCTTGGCCTTAATTTACTCAAGCAGATGTAGATGTGATTGTATCAACATATGTTGGGTTGACCACGGCTATGCATTATTAAAGCATATTCTCTCCGTTCATGAAAGAGTGTTCTTTCAGCTTTGTTAAAGAGTTAAAATAATCTTATAACTTTGACCGAGTTTACACAAGAATATTTACGAAACCAAATAATTATAAAATAAAAATATTTTTTCTCCGTGATACTAGATTTCATGAATGTTGGTGCCTTTTGCATTAACTCGGTGAAACTTAATTTTTTTTACTTTCCAAGAATGCCAAAAGTACACCCTTTCTGGATGGAGTGAGTAGTTGTCTTTCTATGCGATGAGTATATACATGGCTACATAATTTTTCTCGGTGCAGAAATAAAGTCAAAAGGTGAAACGGTATAAAGTGATGAGGGAATCATCGTACAAAGAAGATCAAAGATTAAAAAAAAACATGTAGACCCTAACTTGCCACTGAAGACAACGGAGCCAGACCATACCGAGCCTCCACAACTACGCACCCAAGAGGGTAAATAATGCAGCATGCCGCCGCCATCGAGACCGAAACATTCAAAGGTTTTCACTTGAAGCTCTAACACAGATAAGGTACCCACATCGACAAACCAAGAGGGTTACAACACCCGTAGGCATCACCACCGTTGGCGCCTAAGCACAGAGCTTTCACCTAGAAAAATCTTCACACCACGCCTAGAAACTCTGACCGCCTATTTCCCCAAGCCAAGCCTCCAACATGTGATCTCTGAGTTGACTTTTCCAAAGCGACACCAAGATTCCCGGTTGTCTGCTCCTTCTCGTCCATACGGCCAAAGAGAGAGGCCATCATCACCACCGCATCGCTCACTGTAGAGTCGCTCGCGCAGTGCACCTTCCAAGACTGCCTACCCGACATCCAGGATCTCACACCCAGACCGTGACAAACACCACCATGATAAGCCCACCAGGATCTCCAGGAGAAGACTTGGCCAACCAACCAGCTCATAGACATTGAGATACAGTGAGCAGCCACATACGTAAGTCAAATCCACGGCACCCAAAACAGACATGTTGGGTGGCCACCGGATCTAGGCCCACCTGGCCCAGATCCAGGGCCGAGGGATGGGCTCCAGAGCGCACCGAAAGCCCCTAAAACAAGAAGACAACAAGACCACCCACCCCAAATTAGGCCCAGATCTAGGCCGAGTCCAGGGCCTGCTGCCGCTAGTCCTCCACCTCACTGCCACCAACTCTGGATGGACTCGTTGCTGCCGTTCTGGTTCTAACTTGTCAGTGGCGCTGTTTAAAGTTTAGTCATATTATTTCCGGCATCACCGGTTTTTGTTTTTGCAGATTTCAAAATCATTTCATCTAAAGTCACTCGGGTTTTTGGATTTTTTTATTTGAATTTATTTTCAACCTATGGTGTAATTTCAAGATAAAACTATCATGTTCCTCATCAAAGTTACTGAAATTCGAAAATTTCTTCGAATTTTTAAACCCTCGGGTTGTTGTCTTGCATTTAATACATAGAAGAGACCACAAAAAGCAGCTGATTGCTACGTTGCACCAAACTTCCTTCGCCATCTATCCTTGCTATCATTCGCATGTCATTCTCGAGGGATCGTACTAGCAAAGAAGCAATTTTGCAGGTCGTTCTCGACGGATCGTATCGGCAAGAAGCAAAACAGCCCGAGACCAATACCAATGGGGAATGCCTCCCGCGTTGCGAGATTTTCCAAAGAGAGCTTGAGCACGCCTCCCGCCCGGACTTCGTGCCACGTTTCGCGCGCCGACGAAATGGACCGGCTCGATCGCGCGCAAGGGGATCCAACCGAAGAATACACGAAAGCTGCCATGGCAGGGGCACTTCGCTTTGCTGCGTGGCACACTAGTGGCTAAATTCGAATTAGCACCAAGGCCTTTTGCAGATAGTCTAGCCAACTGAAGCTAGCAGGAGTTACCGAAACAGGCGACCAGTAAATAAAGCGCACTGGACGCGCGAGGAAGGAGCCGAATTTCTTCTTGCTTCCGTGCTATGATGGGCAATTTAGACAAAAATAACTTAAACTTGTAATAAATATAAATACTAATTTTTTTAGAAAAAAATATTTACAGCCCGCCACGACGGAGCTACAAACAACTATGTGGCTCCATGAGCGACGGCTACGACACTACAGAATTTTGGTGTGGCGCCAAGATGGCCGCAACCCATTGTGAAGCGCCATGGGTTGTGGAGCCACACTGTTGTTTGCAGCTCTGTCATGGATGGGGTTACAGAAGGGTTAGAGGTGCGAATTTATTTCGTGGAAAGTTTAGTATTTAAATTTAAGTTTGGATTATTTTTGTCTGAATTGCTGCTATTTTTTTTAGATCAATAGGCCGCAGCGCCATTCCATTTTCATTGAAAACGAAATGCCAAAGTTTTTACATCCACAAGACCGCTTAAGATTCAGGCTAAAGCCAAAGACAAAACTACTTCAAAAAAACAACAGCTGCTAGGCCAAGTATCAAACCAGAACATAAGCTAAACAGACAACAAGCATCAACAATCATCATCCCACATGAGTACAACTCAACAGCCTAGCATACCCATCAGAAACCTAGTTGACTCTTCCTCCAGCGAAACGTCGATACATGGCTTCTAGAGTCCAAGGGTTGATCCCCATATACATCCTCCTTTTCTTCAAACATTTGTTAGAGCCGGTGCTTCCAAAGTTTTCTGCTTCATCCTCTGCAAGCATTGTTCCATAAAGCTTGTCTACTTTGTTGGGCACAGGAGAAGCCGTCTTTTGAGCATCTTTGTTAGGCGATGCCAAAGTACCTGCATTCCAGACCAAGAGCATTGTCAAAAAAAACATGTCATTTCTTTGTTTCCATATAGTCCACATGAGCCTAGCACCCACCATGTTAACTACAACATTTTTATTATTACTGACCCATAGTACGACAACATTCTCATAATTGACACCCACTTGTCTATTCAGAATAGTAGACAACTCAGTCCATATAAGTTTGACAATATCACAAGAGAAAAATAGATGTTCCACATTTTCATTCTTAGCACAGAAGATGCAAGTTACATCTTGTACTGCCTGCCTTTTAATCAAGTTATCTCTAGTGAGTAACTTATTGTGTGAAACCAACCAAAGGAAGACATGTACCATAGGGGAGGGGGTACACACCAACTCCATACAGCAGAGGTATATACTGGGCCCTAAAGTTAATCACTCCATACATGGATTGTGAGGTATAAATCCCAAAGCTATGGAATTCCCATACCATAGAATCCTCTACCTTATCAAATTTAATAGAAGCGACAACTTTTTCAACATGTGTCCATTGTTCCTTCATATCAGTGCTAAAATTACGCCTAAAGGTGAGTTTTAGCTCACTCACATCCCAGACTTCCCTCACAATTGCTCCTTGTTGATTGCACACAAAATAGATATCCCAAAACATAATTGCCAAACTAGTATTGCCTAACCATTGATCCTCCCAAAACTTGACTTTATTACCATCTCCAATCTTCCATTTGTATCCCATTTTTGCAGCATTTGTAGCCCACATAATTCCTTTTTAAAAAGAAGAGGCATCCAAGATTTTACAGTTGAAAATATTAGGGTTATCTGTGTCATATTTTAAATCCACTATTTGCTTCCGCAGTTTGTCCCCATATATATTGTTTTATCCAAGAAGCCATCAAACACATGTTCATTTCTCTAATATTTGGAATACCAAGACCACCATATTCTTTTTTCAAAGATACTAAATCCAAAATTTCCAAATGATATTTGTTATGATCTTCATAGTTATCCCAAAGGCAATGGGACATTTGGAAATTGATGGCTCTAATGGCTCAAGATGAAAATTTGATAACAGAAAGCAAATATACAGGAATACTAGCCAAACACGATTTTATTAAAGTAATCCTGGCTGCATAAGACAGTAACCTACCTCTCCAGCCCCCTGCCCTCTTAAGAACTTGATCAATTACAGGTTGTAAATCCTCTTTTCTAAGTTTGGCAAAATGCAAAGGAACTCCAAGGTATTTCAAAGGAAGCGAGCTAATTTTAAAACAAAAAATTTGCGCAAAAAAATTATGAGATAATTTTACAACCAAAGTTATGCAATTCTACACCATAGAATTACCGCGCTATGATTATGGGCTCTGGAGACGACAGGCCATGAAAACAAAATGAGAAGGAGGAGGAGGAGGAGGAGGAGGATGCGGTAAAAAACAAAGATACGGTCGCCGTCGATGGTGACGTCTCTCGGTGATGCATCTACCTAAGATACCTGCGCTACTGACATCATGTGAGCAGGACACGCACACAGGCGCTGGTACATCCTGCCCAGCCCGGCCGCTAGCTGCTCCCTGCGCTCTCCTCTATAAATCGCACCAACTCTTCCCCACATACACAACCACCCTAGCTCTCTCCTTCTGTTCGCCTTGCTTGCTCGGCCTCCTCTCCTCTCCTCTGGCAGCAGCCTCTCAGCTTCTCTCGCTGCATTAATCGACGGAGGCAGACTGCTGAGAGGAGAGCGAGGAAGTGAGACATGGTAATTAGCTCTCCCACTCTAGCTCGTTCTTGGCAGTATAGCATGCTGCCGCCGACGTTCTGCGGCTAGTTATTCTCTTTGGCTGTAGCCAAGATTCAGTTTTGTCGTCTTTGCTTTGGTCATCTGTATGTAAGAATCTTGTGCAAAGCTAACGGTGATGTATGTTTTGCAGTCTGCGAACGAGGGAGACCTGAAGATGAGAGTGATCGTCATGGACGGCGAGGCGGAGAGGAGCGCTGCCGAGGAGAAGCTGATCGAGTACACCCTGGATGGCTCCGTGGACATCAAGGGGCAGCCGGCGGTGAAGGGCAAGTCCGGAGGGTGGCTCGCCGGAGGCCTTATCCTCGGTAAACTACTATCTGCTTATCACCGTCTGCTTCCACCAAAAAAGCACTAGCAGAAAGAAAAAGAAGAGACCTGGTGATCGATCGACCAGGCCCTTTTTCCGGTTAACTTTATGGTGCTACTCCAGCTATCTGGTGGTATGCAGTATGATCAACTGTGCGAGTCGATCTGAGGTGACGCTTCCGCGGGCCTTAAAAGTGGGCGGTAGACACCGGTTCTTTCCGCGGAATCCTGCATGCTGAGGTGACATCGGCCATGCAAACGCCCAGGCCGGAACTGGGGATTCCCTGTCACGGGGATCCCCCTCGCGCGCACCGCTAATGCTCGATTTAGGGGACAGGACAGGAGACATGTCATCCATACGATGTAGCAACCGGTACCGGCCATCGGCCGATCGATCCATCTGTGCATAAGTATCGCTATATATGTATGTGGTTGGACTTGGACACGATCATTAGGCCACAGGTACGCGTTATTATTGGAACTAAAGCGACCCGCTTTGGTTGATCCGTCAGCTGTTCGACATTGCTTTCGCAAGGAGAAGGGGAAGCTAGTAGTAGTGTGTCGAAAAAAAAGGCGGGTTCGTTTTCCCTTGCACAGTTCACGTTTTTTTTGAAAAGAAAAACTGTTGCATATGATACACAGCTTGTCGATCGCTTTTGTTCGCACTGTTTATGCGTGTATGTGTGTCGTTTGTTCTGTGGTTAGCAAGTACCTTACTGCCGACTGAACTGACAGTTAAATTTGGCGGTGGTGATTATATTTGATGCAGTGAACCAGGGGCTTGCGACGATGGCCTTCTTCGGCGTGAACGTGAACCTGGTGCTGTTCCTGACGAGGGTGGTGCAGCAGAGCAACGGCGACGCCGCCAACAACGTCAGCAAGTGGACGGGCACCGTCTACATGTTCTCCCTCATCGGCGCCTTCCTCAGCGACTCCTACTGGGGACGCTACAAGACCTGCGCCATATTCCAGGCCATATTCGTCTGTGTAAGTACTCCTACTTGCTTACGTATGTTCTCCAAGCACAAGATGTGTCAGCAACAACACGTACGTAGCTAGCTACTACTCCGGTGGTAGATCGTCCCGCGTGTGTCCAGACTACAGCAGAGTACTGTGGTGGTCCTTTTTCGCCCCGAAAACGATCGAGCACTCGAGTAGTAGTACTTGTTTGTAGCTTGTACACGTTAACCATTCTGTCGGCGTGTGCGAGAATTGATCCATCGATAGGCAGATCACCGTCAGGACACACATCGATCGTAGTCGACGACGCAGCACGGATGACCTTTTTTTTCCTCTCTTGCAGGGTCTGGCGCTGCTGTCCCTGTCGTCACGCCTCTACCTGATCCTGCCGGTGGGGTGCGGCACGGAGCGCACGCCCTGCGCGCCGCACTCCGGCACGGAGATGGGGATCTTCTACATCGCGCTCTACATGATCGCGTTCGGCAACGGGGGCTACCAGCCCAACATCGCCACGTTCGGCGCCGACCAGTTCGACGAGGAGGACCCCGCCGAGGCGCACTCCAAGGTCTCCTTCTTCAGCTACTTCTACCTGGCGCTCAACCTCGGATCCCTCTTCTCCAACACCTTCCTCAGCTACATCCAGGACAGGGGAGACTGGGTGCTCGGCTTCTGGGTCTCCACCGCCGCAGCGGCCTTGGCCTTGCTGCTCTTCCTCAGCGGGACGCCGCAGTACCGACACTCGCAGCCATGCAGCAACCCCATCGGGAGCATCTGCCAGGTCGCGGCCGCCGCATGCAGGAACTGGAAGTCCGGCGGCGTGTCGCCCGAAGTGGTGGAGATCCTATACGAGGGCGACGAGAAGGCGGATTCCGGTGGAAAGAAGCTTCTGCACACCAAAGGATTCAGGTAGTACGAAACCTTATTTTATTTCTAGCCGCGCGCGTCACGTGTAACGGTTAACTGAGCAGCCAGCTGAGGACGCAACGAATATTAACTCTGACATACCCTACTACGTACGTACGTGCACTATTGCAGGTTCTTGGACCGAGCTGCACTCACAGCCATGGACACCGAGGCTGCGTGCACGGAACCGCGCGACCAGTGGAAGCTGTGCACGGTGACGCAGGTGGAGCAAGTGAAGAGCATCCTGCGGATCCTCCCCATCTGGCTCTGCACCATCCTCTACTCCGTCGTCTTCACCCAGATGGCGTCGCTCTTCGTCGTGCAGGGGGCCGCCATGCGCAGGACCACCATGTTCGCCGGCTTCTCCGTGCCGGCCTCCAGCATGTCCATGTTCGACATCCTCACCGTCGCCACCACCATCTTCCTCTACCGCCGGGCCATCTGCCCGTTCCTGGCGCGGCTCACGGGGCGACCCACCGGGCCCACGGAGCTGCAGAGGATGGGCCTCGGCCTGGTCCTGGGCGCCATGGCCATGGCCGCCGCCGGCACGGTCGAGCACTTCAGGAAGGCCAGCGCCACCACGGCCAACGGCAGCGACCTGCACATCATCTGGCAGGTGCCGCAGTACGCGCTCATCGGCGTGTCGGAGGTGATGATGTACGTGGGGCAGCTGGAGTTCTTCAACGGGGAGATGCCCGACGGCTTCAAGAGCTTTGGGAGCGCGCTCTGCATGATGTCCATGTCCCTCGGCAACTACTTCAGCGACGTCATCGTCACCGCCGTCACCAAGGCCACCGCCGTGCATGGTCAGCCGGGCTGGATCCCCGCAGACCTCAACCAGGGACACCTCAACAAGTTCTACTTCCTGCTCGCCATACTCTCCGTCGCGGACTTCGCGGTCTACCTCGTCTTCGCCAGCCGCTACAGGAAGAGCGGCAAGGTGGATGGAAGGAGCAGCGATGATGACGAGGAGAGCTACGACGACGAGCAGGTGGCCACGGCGACATGCCACGCAGCATGAGCGACTAGCTCGGTCTGTCTCGTCGGCCTGGCCTGGGGGTGCGGTGGTTCTTGAGATGGAGACTAATTCACGTACGAGCTTTGGTTCAGCGCGCGCGACGAGTCTCTAGTTGATGATAGGACATGATGCATGGGATCGACGGTGGAGGGGGCTGCTACCACTAAATTAAAGAATAAGCATGCTAATTAAATATCGATGCGCACAACGAACTACGATGTGATGTATGCCTATGTGTGTGTATGTTGGTGCTCACATTTTTGGCCAATGTAACGCGAGATGGCTGTTACTGACCAGACCACTTATGTTCAGTGTATTCCTGACTAGGCTGCTACCCCACTACTTCTTCACTTGTAAGCATTGATCCACTTCATTTGTATGCATACTCCCACTTCATTTGTGTGCATAACTTTCTTCCTTCCTTTTGACTTGTTGGATTCAGTTTGCAAGAGGCTTTTTGTGTCGCTACTGTTTGTTCACGTGGAAAGCGGAGAACAAAAACCCTCGAAAGATATATAGTAGAAATGAAGTGAAAAAACATCCCAAAATCAACAAACGTGGAAGCAAATGGCTACATTGTGAACCTTAAATCTAGTGCAACAAAATACCACGAGGTCTAGTCTAGCTACCATTTTTGCAACAAAATATGTTCGGTTTGGGAGCCACAATAAAAGTAGCCCCGCTCAAACGATATGAAGGTAGGAAAACACGGGGTGATGACGTCGAAGTCCGCTCAAGGTAAGCTCCCAAAACATGCACAAGAAATTCTCTACTACTGTAATGCAGCGGTTTTGGACTTAGATTTACACATCATCTACAGTCTCTAACATCAGGAAAGTTTCTCGCATTTAAATGGGCTGTTTGATCCTTCAGTGGAGTGCTAACCCAAGAGGAAACTAAACAAGCAGATGGCAATGGGCTGGTTAAGGGAATAGTGGACTACGGTGAGCAACCTCCAGGGTAATCGGGAGCTGCTAAATTGGAAAAGCTATTTGCCGCCTGTTGGCGGCGCCAGGGACTGGCGCCGCGCATCCCCTGTGCTTGCCACGTCAGGTCGTGGGCTAGCCCACTAGCAACGGGAAGGAGAGGAAAACGAAGGGTGATAGCAGTCCTCGCCAAAGTCGGGGACGACACAGCCGTGACGCCCCGGTGGAGGTGAGGCGAGGAAAAGACCTTATAGTTGGGGGTGGGTAGGTACTCATCGGACTTAGGGTTAGGGTTGGGGGTGTCGCCGGTGATCAGACTCAGGGATAGGAGTGTAGGTCGGGGGTTTAGAGGGATGGCCGGTCAGGACCTTGATACGTCGGAAACATATCTATAATTTTTATGCTCCATGCTTGTTTACTATCTACTTTGCTTTGCTTTGTCCACACTTTGAGGTGTTTTTATATGTTTTCTGGTACTAACCTATTAACAAGTTGCCACAGTGCCAGTTGCATGTTTTCTTCAATTTTTGGTTCCAGAAAGGCAGAAAATCAATATTCTCAGAATTGGACGGGACAAAAGCCAAAGTCAATATTTTACCGTGGACAACACGAAGCCAGAAGACGAGACGGAGAAGGCTCACCAGGGGGCCACACCCCCTGGCCGCGGGGGTGGGCCCACCTCGTGCCTGGTGGGGTGCATCCACCCTGGTGCCCCCTATCTCGCCCCTTCGCTTATAAGAAGCCCCCGATGCAGAAACCCTAGGCACCTGATCAAAACTCCACGAAACCGTCTGTAGATGCCGCCACCATCGTCCCTAGGTCGGAGGGGGGATCTGAAGTTCTTCCCGGCATCCTGTCGGAGGGGAGATCATCCGGAGGCCTTGTTCTTCATCATGTCAGTCTCCGATACGAAGCGTGAGTAGTTCCACCTTGGACTACGGGTCCATGTAGTAGCTAGATGGTTGTATCTCCTCCTTGTGCTTTCATGTATAGATCTTGTGAGCTCCGTTCATGATCAAGATTTAATCTATTTGTAATCATGCATGTTGTATTTGCGGGGATCCGATGGATATTGAGATTACTATGTCAGATTGATTATTGGTTTTGTCTTATGATTCTATCATGTTTGTGTTGTTTGTGATCTTGCATGCTCCCTTTTGTTAGTAGCTACCTTGGCTAAGTAGTTGCTAGTGACTCCAAGATGGGGTATTTATGCTCGATAGTGGGTTCATGCCTCTAGTTTCTAAGGAAAGTGACAGAAATCTCTTCGGTTGTAGATGTGATGTTGCCACTAGGGAGAAAACAACGGTCTCTTGTTCATGGAACAAGTGGATTGTTTATCTTACACACTTTGCTTAAAGAAGTTGTGTATTGCTTGCAACTTAATAATGGAGGGGGTTCGGATGATAACCTGAAGGTGGACTTCTAGTCATAGATGTAGTTGGATGGCGGTCTATGTATATTGTTGTATTGCCCAATCGAATCTCATAGGATCTTTTTGTCTAGTATTGCATTGTTATGCCTTGCTCAGTTCCTGTCAATTGCCCTGCTGTAATTTGTTTATCCTTCATGCCATGTTGTTTATCTAAGGAGAGCACCTCTAGTGAATTATGGACCCCGGTTCAATCTTTACCATTGATACATCCTCCACTGTTACTGTTTACTTGTTGCAAACCATCATTACCTTCCACACCATACGTTTGATCCTTTGTTACAACAACCGGTGAGATTGACAACCTCACTGTTAGTTGGGGCAAAGTCTTGAGTTTGTGTTGTGCAGGTTTCCACGTTGCTTGCAACACTGTGTGACGTTTCCTTCCTCCTACTGGTTTGATAACCTCGGTTTCTTACTGAGGGAAAACTTGCTGTTGTGCTGCATCATACCTTGCTCTTGGGGTTTCTGAACGGGGAGGCTAAGGACGTCTTCACAAGGGGAGTCCTCCTCAACCTTTCTCTTTACTTTGTTTTTAGTTTGCTTAGTTTCTTTTTATTAGTTTTGTTTGCCTCTTTTTGTCAAAAACTCCAAAAAAATTAGTTTAGTTTGGTTTGCTTTCTCTTATCAAAACAAAAATAGTTCCTACTCTAGTTGCCACCTTGCTTTAACTGCTGCTGCTATTTTTGGCTTGCTCCACTTTTGCCAAAATGAACTCTGCTGAGAACACCAAGTTGTGTGACTTCACTAGCACAAACAAAAATGATTTCCTTAGCACTCCTATTGCTCCTGATGCTACCTTTTATGGAATAAAGCCCGCTTTGTTGAATCTTGTGATGAGAGAGCAATTTTCTGGTGCTAGTTCTGATGATGCTGCTGCCCATCTCAATAGCTTTGTTGAACTTTGTGAGATGCAAAAGTATAAGGATGTAGATGGAGATATTATTAAGCTCAATCTCTTTCCTTTCTCCTTGAGAGGAAAAGCTAAAGAATGGTTGCTATTCTTGCCTAGAAATAGTATTGATTCTTAGATTAAGTGCAAGGATGCTTTTATTGGAAATTACTACCCTCCTGCTAAGATTATATCTATGAGAAGTGACATTATGAAATTTAAACAACTTGATAATGAACAAGTTGCTCAAGCTTGGGAAAGAATGAAATCTTTGGTTAAGAATTGTCCCACTCATGGACTCACTGCTTGGATGATTATCCAGACTTTTTATGCAGGTAACCTGTTGGATTCAACTGCTGGAGGTACTTTTACGGGCATCACTTTGGGTGCTGCAACAAAACTCCTTGATAATATGATGGTTAATTACTCTGAATGGCACATTGAGAGAGCTCCACATGGTAAAAAGGTAAATTCTGTTGAAGAAACCTCCTCTTTGAGTGATAAGATTGATGTTATTATTGTAGGGTTCGCAGCATAGAAAACAAAAAATTTCCTACGATGGGAACAACTATGTACCAAGATCTATCTACTAGATACAAACAACGGTCGGATGTATATCCGTAGAGAACATACCCTTGAAGACCAACAAAGCTTAACGAGTCCAAACTCGTGGTTGATGTAGACGATCTCTTGCCGATCTCAAGATCGAGAGGAAGTCCTAGCGCCGCAAAATAGCAGCGCATCCGTGCTCGCACACATGTTCGAGGCACCGAGCAACCTCTGCCTCCTCGCTCCAGCGATGCAGCGGAAGCACAACTTTTTCTTGCCGAATAGCCAACAGGAACATGTATCTCGCTAGTCCGAGACCATGGGGGATAAATTCTAGAGGGGGAGAGAGATCCTTCACGAGGAGGTGTGAGAGACAAGTGAGGAGGGGGGCTCCTTTTATAGGAGGAGGGGGGGACCCAAGGGGTGGACTCTGGCCATGGGGGGCTGCCCCTTCCCCTCCTTCATTCATGTGGGTGGACACTCCACTCACAAAATGCCCTTTAAATTTCCTCCACTCAAAAGTCCACTCAAATTCCCATTAAATTTCCACCAAATTTAATGCAAACTCTCATTAAATAAAACTCCTTTTATTTATTCAGAATTTTGTCAATTACTTTAATGACAAACATTCACATATAACCCCTTGCTAGTATTTCATTTCACATGCAGAAACACTTTCTACAATTTCACCCGAAAACCCGTTTCGGTATCTAGTGAAATAAATTCCTGCGCTTGTTATTCTTTTCGGCATGAAACTTTTGCTCCAAATGGATGTCGGTGTCTCTTAAGTGTGTCACCCTATGGTTCGCGAATAATGTGGACATGATCGAGACTCCTCTCGGATCAATAATCAGAAGCGGGATCTGGAGACCCATACTAACTCCCACACATTCAACGATGACTTTCTTGTGATCGTTGGAACCTTTTATGCTAGTATCTTAATCCTTTTGTTTCACGATATATTACATGTCCGAGATTCGATCATCGGTATCTCCATACCTAGTTTGATCTCGTTACTGACATGTACTCTTTTCTCGTTCCCGTGATATAACATTCTAGTGATCAAATCACTTGCTTGTAAGCTAATCAATGTGATATCACCGAGAGGGCCCAGAGCATATCTATCCGTCATCGGGATGAACAAATTCCACTCTCGATCCATGGGCCTCAACATAACACTTTAGTAGTTCTGAACCCATCTTTATAATCACCCTGTTACGGTGTGACGTTTGATGTTATCAAGAAACTCTTCCGGTGTTAGTGATTGACATGATCTCATGGTCTAAGGATTAGGATCACTTCGTAAGTTGTTATAGCAATATAAACTCAATGACTTTGATCGTAATGCTATACTTCGGATGAATGTTCATCACACCATTACACTAATGTTGTGATCCCGTTATTAACAACATCCAATGTCCATGATCAGGAAACCTTGATCATCTTGTTAATCAACGAGCTAGTTTATAAGAGAGGCATAACTAGGAACTTTCTGTTTGTTTATTAAACACACATGTATTAACGTTTCCGTATTAATACAATTATAGCATGCAAAATAAACATTTATCATAAACAAGGAATACGATAATAACCACTTTATTATTGCCTCTCGGGCATATTCCCTTCAGTCTCCCACTTGCACTAGAGACAATAATCTAGTTTGAGAACTTTGCGTATTGAACACTTATGGCTTTCCGATGTTCCATATACGCAATTGCAAGTGGTTAACATAACCTACGGATCTGACGCTTTCAGGTCCGTGTGTATTTGCATGTCTTTGCGTCTTCACGCATCACTCATTCTCCAATAAGATGACGTTGTATAAATTTGGTCTTTTGGTGAGACCTTTAGTTCCTTGGGGTTAAAACACGTTGATACTATTGTCATACAATATATCTTTAGTGTTAGCCTATTGCGAACCACACCTTAGTTTGATAACAAACTACTTGACACAAATTCCCTCCTTTGCTGCTACTATAGCAGTCATATACTTAGCCTTTTTGTTGTAGTATCCGTCACAATGTCTTAACTTTGGAATTCATCCAAATCCATCATGGAAACTTTCTTTCCATTTCATTGTGCCACCCATAGTTTAAATTGAGGTAAACTTAATTTGTATCTTGTGACAAACCTAGTATCAATGTAACGCTTTACAATGAACTATTTGTAATTGTTTGTCACCTCTACACAAATATATTATTAGTTCTTTCAAAAAGATCATAAGAATATCCTTACTATCGTCCAATGATCATTTTATGATTCATTCTGGTATTTGCTCATAACACTTAGAGCATAGGACATATCTGGATGTGTACATATCATGGTATGATTGATCAAATCATTCTTGTGATTTTACTCATCAAGTGTCAAAGCACTTGAATCTTGTTTCACTTATCAAGTGTCGATACACTTGAATCTTGATTCAATTCCTTTCCATGCAACAAGAACTGTTTCTTGTCGTTTCTATATTGAACTCCTTCAATATCTCATATATGTACGTTTGGCACAACCATATTGGCGTCACAGTCTATCCACTATAGACATTCACGCTAAATATTCGGGTTTTGCCTAAGTATTTCATCGAAATGAAATTCTTAACCTTTGTCAATAAAAAATACATCATTTCTAATCAACAAGATGTCCTCCACATAATGTATTAGAAATATGTCTCAGCGCTCCCACTTAATTTCTTGCAAAAGCAAGCATCTTCATCGTCTCCTGATGAAAAACTCCTTTTCATCACGGTGAAGATTCCAACTCCGCGATGCTTACTTCAACCATTGAAGTTTGCATGCCCTTTTTAGCATCCTTTGAATTTTAACAAAACCCTTTGGACCGTGTCATGTACACGTCCTAGGTAACCATTCTATTAGAAGAATTTTGTTTTGTTTATTCATCTACCATATACCAAATTATATGTAGTGGTTGCTACTTTAATCTGTCCAGACTAAATATCGCTATGAAAGATCAAATCTTGTCATAGTCAACTCCTTGAACATTGTCATAAAATACTTTACGACATGTCGACTATTTCATAGATGTGAAACATCCATGTCTGTTTCTTTATAGATCCAAATACGACCGATAGGTTTTTACACCTTTCCGGAGGGTCTTCCAAGTTCAAAACTTGATTTCTCGTGTATGGAACTATCACGGATTTTATGGCTTCAAGCCATTTGACGGAGTCAGGGCCCATCATCGCTTCTTTGTATATAGTCGGTTCATCATTGTTAAACAATAATGATTTACTCTCAAATCTTAGTATTTGATTGTTTATTCGACCGACTTGGTTCAATAAGAACTTAGATCTCCGTGACCACAACATTTGAGGCACGTGAGCCATGAGCATTCTGGCTGCCTCCGGAACATTTTCCGGCGCTGCGCAACTCAGCACATATAGCTAAGGTTCGTTAACCTTATCAATGTTCTATTGTCCTCCCACTTAACATTTATGAAAAATTCCTTCTTCAAGAAACTTCATATTTCAAGCGACAAACCCCTTTGTCCTCGGTGTTATGGAGGAATAACCAATTGTTATTCGAAATAACCTACAAAGACATGCTCATCCGACTTCGGTTGTAAACATCTTACTTATGTTTAGCATACCAAAATTTAAGAAATGACAACTTGGGTTTTACCCCAAGCCATAACTTCCATGGTGTCATTTCAACGGATCAATATGGAGCTCTTTTCAGTGTAAAAGCGGTAGTCTCTTAAAGCTTTAATCTTTTAAAACATAATGGCAGTTTTATGAATAACACCTTTGATCCAACCATGTCAAACAAGGTTTCATTACAAATCTCAAACACTCCATATTCCTATGGTGTTTCGGGAGATGTAAATCTAGGTGTTTTGCTAAACTTGCAACTCAAATAAATCCCTTTATGATAAAATCATAATTCATTTATTTTTCTTGTTACACTAGCAACTCAAATAAATCCCTTACGATAAAATCAGAAACCATTTATTTTCTTGTCACAATGATTTTCACTTCATCTTGAAATTCTTTGAACGTTTTCAAATATTTTACACTTCTTTCTCATTAAGTGAAGATTCACTCAAATTTCCGGAGAAAGCATATGAAGTTGAAATCCATCGCTTACGACTATACATAATGGACTACATACATCGATATGTATAAATTCCAATAATTTAGTCGTTCGTTCTCCTTTGGCCTTTGAACAAAGTTTTAATTATCACGTGGAAAGTCTCACAAGCGTCACTTGATCAAATCAAAGACTCCAAAAATCCAGGAATATGGAGATTCTTCATGTTTTCTTTCCAATATAATTTAAACGGCGATGTCACTTTGTAACTGATCTTTCAATCATTTGTCTTGCAACATTTTAGCATTAGGTTTTATGGATGTGATTTTTCCAACTAGATTTGTAAATCATCCATCTTATATGGAATACAGTAATTATTTGAACAACCTTTGTTCTCATAATACCTGATTTAAATAACAATTATTAAAACAAATCTTGAAGTCAAGCTTTGATGTCAACGAGCAATACAAACAACGGTTTGTTTGTTTTCGATGAACATCATCACATATTCTCTTGCTAGTTACTTAGGACATTGTGGTTCATGAATTGAGTCGTTCTGTATGAAATTTCATACCAACCAATTCGGTATCCAACACCCAAGAACCACATTGTTTAACAAGCAAAGAATACAACCATAACATGTATATCATATATATACCTAAATTGGATATTTCCAATCTTTTCTTTTCTGCCAAATATATTTTATAGATTCTCTTTCAGCATTTCCTTTTCCTTTTTAAAAGAATCTATCAACATCAAAAGTGGCGCCATATACATGACACATAGTCCAAAGCGTGTATATTCAAATAATAATACCTTTGGACTTGCACTTTGAAGTAGATCACCATCATCAAAATGATCGGTATTCTTTCAAAACCCATTCTTTAGTAATCTTTTAATGTAGTAAACATTTTACATACATTTTTCTATTCACCCTTATCATGACGACTTTCATGATCAAGCTACTTTAGCTTATAAAGGCGAATCGTGAGTATAACATTACTTTCCAAAACCCTTTTGGATGATTAGGATGTCTAGCATCTCCAACCTTCGTAAATTCTCATCCAATATGAGAACATATATTATACTCTATCATATTGCAACCAAAACATTGTTTCAGATATCGTTATATCTGCCACACATGATGATTTCTGAAATAATTCTTTCAGCTCCTCGATAAACTTGATATTAAAAAAATCAAGAATCATAGAGGCAAACATGATACTTAAGATACTAACACTGGAATTGTTACTCTTGATTTAATACCAATTATTAAATTTCACGGAGTAAATAGAGTTTGCTGAAAGTTTGCAATAGTACTTAAACTTTAGATTGACACTCAACACAATACGATACCAGTTCGTAAAGTATATATCCAGAATTCTATAGTTCTATTATCTCAATTACAACTAAGCATAAGGTGGTGAACGAATGCCAATAACTACAACAAATTATGCAAATTCACTTTGATTTAATTTATGATAAATTGAGTTCTACTAATCCAAATTAGAAATGAACTCCCACTCAAAAATGACATCCCTCGTGTCTTTTTGGTGACTATATGAACCAAATCCACTACACCAAGTCCGATCATCGCGTGAGTCGGTGTAGCTTCAAAGGCGAGCATCCATATGGTCATCATATCAAAACATATGACTCATGCTTAACCTTTCGGTCCGTGTTCCGAGGCCATGTCTGTACATGCTAGGCTCGCCAAGTAAGAACCTTAGTATTCGCGTGTGTAACTGTCTTACACCCGAGATATGCTCGTGGATTCAAGTACACCCGATCATCACGTGATGTCTTGAAGCGACGAAACATTGTCGGTGCATACTTAAGGAAGAACACATTCTTATCTTGATATCTAAATGAGGGATCATCTTATTATGCTAATAAAATGCCAAACAAGCAATATAAGATGCAATCAAACATCACATGTTTGTAAGTGAAGTGATATGGTTCCCGCATATGATCTACATCATGTGCACCGTGGTATGATCTCTATCATACCTCTATGTGTAAGGCCAAGGTCTATGGAACTTACACGCTATGTGTGTTGTAAGAGTATCATCTCATACTTCTACTTACAACATCACCATATCATAACACTAACCCAGCAACAATCTAAACTAGACGCCTCTAATTTAACCATTGCATGTTTTACGTGGCTTAGGGCTTTCGAAGATAGAACCGTTCTTACCTACGAACATGAACCACAACGAGGATAACCAAATTGTTGAAAACTCGTTGCAAATTAGATATTGACTATAGTAGGAGAGACATACACCCACTAGCCACTTATGCAAAACTAGTTGCATGTCAAGCGTGGAACAGGTCTCATGTGCGAGGACATGTAAAGTTTGTCCGGGCCGCTTCATCCCACTATGCCACCAATATCCAAAGTACAACTAAGAAGCAATAAAATGATCATCATCGCCCACATACTCATATGTGTACTACCCGTGCAAAGTATCTACGCATAGATCCGGCTCTGATACCACTGTAGGGTTCGCAGCATAGAAAACAAAAAAATTCCTACGATGGGAACAACTATGTACCAAGATCTATCTACTAGATACAAACAACGGTCGGATTTATATCCGTAGAGAACATACCCTTGAAGAACGACAAAGCTTAACGAGTCCAAACTCGTGGTTGATGTAGACGATCTCTTGCCGATCTCAAGATCGAGAGGAAGTCCTAGCGCCGCAAAACAGCAGCGCATCCGTGCTCGCACACACGTTCGAGGCACCGAGCGAACTCCACCTCCTCGCTCCAGCGATGCAGCGGAAGCACAACTCTTTCTTGCCGAATAGCCACCGGGAACATGTATCTCGCTAGTCCGAGACCATGGGAGATAAATTCTAGAGGGGGAGAGAGATCCTTCACGAGGAGGTGTGAGAGACAAGTGAGGAGGGGGGCTCCTTTTATAGGAGGAGGGGGGCACCCAAGGGGTGGACGCCGGCCATGGGGGCTGCCCCTTCCCCTCCTTCATTCATGTGGGTGGACACTCCACTCACAAAATGCCCTTTAAATTTCCTCCACTCAAAAGTCCACTCAAATTCCCATTAAATTTCCACCAAATTTAATGCAAACTCTCATTAAATAAAACTCCTTTTATTTATTCAGAATTTTGTCAATTACTTTAATGAAAAACATTCACATATAACCCCTTGCTAGTATTTCATTTCACATGCAGAAACACTTTCTACAATTTCACTCGAAAACCCGTTTTGGTATCTAGTGAAATAAATTCCTGCGCTTGTTATTCTTTTCGGCATGAAACTTTTGCTCCAAATGGATGTCGGTGTCTCTTAAGTGTGTCACCCTACGGTTCGCGAAAAATGCGGACATGATCGAGACTCCTCTCGGATCAATAATCAGAAGCGGGATCTGGAGACCCATACTGACTCCCACACATTCAACGATGACTTTCTTGTGATCGTTGGAACCTTTTACGCTAGTATCTTAATCCTTTTGTTTCGCGATATATTACATGTCCGAGATTCGATCATCGGTATCTCCATACCTAGTTTGATCTCGTTACTGACATGTACTCTTTTCTCGTTCCCGTGATATAACATTCTAGTGATCAAATCACTTGCTTGCAAGCTAATCAATGTGATATCACCGAGAGGGCCCAGAGCATATCTATCCGTCATCGGGATGAACAAATTCCACTCTCGATCCATGGGCCTCAACATAACACTTTAGTAGTTCTGAACCCATCTTTATAATCATCCTGTTACGGTGTGACGTTTGATGTTATCAAGAAATTCTTCCGGTGTTAGTGATTGACATGATCTCATGGTCTAAGGATTAGGATCACTTCGTAAGTTGTTATAGCAATATAAACTCAATGACTTTGATCGTAATGCTATACTTCGGATGAATGTTCATCACACCATTACACTAATGTTGTGATCCCGTTATTAACAACATCCAATGTCCATGATCAGGAAACCTTGATCATCTTGTTATACTCAATGACTTTGATCGTAATGCTATACTTCGGATGAATGTTCATCACACCATTACACTAATGTTGTGATCCCGTTATTAACAACATCCAATGTCCATGATTAGGAAACCTTGATCATCTTGTTAATCAACGAGCTAGTTTATAAGAGAGGCATAGCTAGGAACTTTCTGTTTGTTTATTAAACACACATGTATTAACGTTTCCGTATTAATACAATTATAGCATGCAAAATAAACATTTATCATAAACAAGGAATACGATAATAACCACTTTATTATTGCCTCTCGGGCATATTCCCTTCAATTATGGCTATGCTTGTTAATGGGAAAGCTCCTTTAGATCCAAACAATGTTCTCTTAGCCTCTTTGGTTGCTCAAGAAGAGAAAGTTGATGTGAACTTTATTAGAAACAACAATTTCAACAACAATGCGTATAGGAATAATTTTGGTAGCAATAACAATTATAGGCCTTATCCTCCTAATAATGGCAATTCCTATGGAAACTCCTACAACAATGCTAGAGGTGCCCCTCTGAACTTGAAGTTATGCTCAAAGACTTTATTAGTAAACAAACCACTTTCAACAAGATAGTGGAGGAAAAAAATTTAACTGTTGAGAAAAATATTTCCTCTTTGTCTGAAGCACAGTCCTCCTTGATTAATAAAATGGCTGCTAAACCTGAAACCATGGAAAGTAACTTTGCTGCTACTCATGCCATACAAGTTACTATTTATGAAAATGTTAGGTCGTTAGCTCAACTTCATGCTAAGTGGGAAAGGGAAGCTGAAATTGATAGAAACAATAGTGTGTGCACCATCACTAGAATGGATACCACTAAACCATAATAAGTACCTATTCCTCCTCCTACAATGCCTAAGCCTAATGAGTCTACTACTAGTGATGCTAAGTTTGATTTTGATCTTGATGGTTGCAATATTTCTGAAGTGATTTTGTTCCTGCAAAAACTTGCTAGAAGTCCTGATGCTAGTGATATGCATGTTGCTTTCACCAAACACATTACAGATGCTCTTGTTAAGATTAAGGAAGAGAAGTTAAAACACAAAGCTTATATTCCTAGGAAAGTAGAAGATAGTTGGGAACCCATTATTAATATGCAAGTGAATGACTTTGATCTCAAAGCTTCATGTGATATTGGTTCTAGTGTCTCTATTATGCCTAGGAAGATTTATGAAATGCTTGATTTGCCACCTTTGGAAGATTGTTATTTGGATGTCCCACTTGATGATAATGCTAAGAATAATCTCATAGGGAGTATTAATGATGTTTTCATTATGGTTAACAATGCTTATGTCCTTGTTGATTTCTATGTTTTGGATGTTGAATACAATGCTTCTTGTCCTATTACTTTGGGTAGACCTTTTCTTAAAATTGTTGGTGACATCATTGATATGAAAGAAGGCACCATTAAATATCAATTTACATTCAAGAAAGGTATTGAACACTTCCCTATGAGGATAGAGAAGTTGGTTTTTGCTCCTCCTTTGAAAGCAAGGTTTGATGTTAATGATTCCTCATTTGAAAATACTTGATTTCTTGCTTCTTTGCCTAACTTAAAGGCGTTAAAGAAAAGTACTTGTTGGGAGATAACCCAAGAGTTTCCTTGAGTCTTGGAAGTTATTATTTCATTATTGACCTCTCCTTATCCTTTTTATTTTATTTTTTATTCAAGAATGACCTCTAATGAGAGGGAAGTAAGATTTGGGGAGTTACTGTCCCGAAACAGATTTCTGTCCTCTACCATAAAAATTCGTGAGGAGTCTCTGTAAGTCGGATTAAGCTGCAAATTTATGAATAAATCCCCTAGTATGTTACATAACTTTCGTTAGTTCAAAACTTTTTATTTGAGCAACAGAAGATTTTCGAAAAAATCAGTTTCTACCTGCTGGTCTGTTTTGACAGATTTCTGCCATTATTTGCATTTGCTTCTTATTGATTCCTTTTAAGTTCTATTTTGGGGAATTGAGCTTTTTGAAGGAGTTGCTACAGTAGCTTGTGTTTTTAGTGAAAAGTTTTGCTGTTCCAAAGCTAAATCCAAAGGTCTATTATCTTTTGAATACACTAATGTTGCTAATGAAGATTGTGTGAAGTTTTGTATGAAGGAAAAATTCAGGTGTAGAGAGAGAATGATGTAATGAGAAGAAGAATGGACAAAAGCTCAAGCTTGGGGATGCCACCCCGGTGTGACCGTAAGAAATATCCAAGAGGTACAAGCGTCAAAGCTTGGGGATGCCCAAGGCATGGGCATCCCCTTCTTCATCAATAAAAAGCTCAGGTCTTCCTAGACACTTCGTTTTAATTGTTTCATGCACTATTGTTTTGTTCTTGGAGCGTCTTAGTTTTCGTTTAGTTTGCTTAGTTGTTTAGTTTGCTTGAATAAAGTAGTTTGGACCCCCGTTCTCGCTGTGTTGTTTCAAATAAGTCAATTGGTGTTGGAAAGGAGTAGAAAGTTCTTGCTTGAAAGTGCAAGAGAAGCTTGGATTGACTGTGACTTAACTTTAGCATGGCATGCTAGGTGTTGTTTTGACCTTATGCCAAGTAATTATTGTTGTAGCATGTATTGTTCCAAACAATTGGGATTGCTTAGTGTGCCTTGAAAGAATCATGTGTTGTTTTAGAATACAAAGGCATAGTATTGTGGTATTCTCCTTTGATACTTTGTTTGGGTTGACTGGGCACATGCTCACACCATGTTATGACTATGAACAAGTCACCATAGCCTCCGTGATCATGTAGTCCTTGACTTGTAGTACCACTCTATGCTTTGATTAGTAATGTTTTGTCGCTCTGCATGATTATGGCCATTATTGCTCTGTTAGTTGGTTGCTCCCAGTCTTTTGCTAGCCTCCACTTGTATGAGTAAGTTCTACTCATGCTTCCAACTCCCAAGAAACCAAGTTATTCCAAAGTGTCCACTATAAACTCCTATGCATGGTGTGTTACACCATTCCAAGTATATTCCTTTTTTAGCTATCTTCCAATTAAAAAGTATTTTGTTATGTGAAAACTTAGTGATTAAAGCCCTCATAAACTTGATGGCACACTTTATATTCCTTGCCCCTAATAAACTTGAACCATTGTGTCATCTATGTTGTATATGCTTGCACTTATATGTTGGAATTAGCAGAACCATGCTATCACGGGGAACGTTTTCAACATTGCACTTGTACTTTGTACACAGTTGATATCATGCTCTTTTGTCTATGGATGTCGCCGATGTGAAATAAAGAAGGAGCTTGTAAGTCCATGGAATTATGTATTTTGTGTTAGAGAAATGCCTGGGCCGCTAGCCTAAGCCATGCCTAATCATGGTGGAAACTTGTGATGACCCACAAGTGTAGGGGACCGCAACAGTCTTCACGGGTAGTATTACCAAATTTATTGATTCGACATAAGGGGAGACAAAGAATACTTGCAAGCCTTAACAACTAAGTTGTCAGTTCAGCTGCACCTGGAAATAGTTCTTGCTCATAGAAGTTTATCAGTAGCAACAGTTTGTAGTAGCAACAGCAAAGCAACAAAAATAGTAGTAACAGTAACGGTAACAGTAGGATTCGAGTGTGGTAGGCATAGGGATGGATGGACAGGCGTTGCATGGACGAGTCTAAACATGTAACTTCAAATAACTAGGGCATTGCAGATAAATAATAATAAGCATCCAAGTACTAAACAATCCTAGGCATGTGCTCCAAATATAGTCATATGTTCTCGCAATGAGAACTTGCACAACATCTTCTGTCTAGCCAGCCCGTGGCAGCGGTGCCTCTAGGGAACTACTGGAAATTAAGGTGCTCCTTTTAATAGAGCACCAGAGCAAAGCATTAACACTTCATGAACACATGTGATCCTCACACCACAGCCATCCCCTCCGGTTGTCTCAATTATTGTCACTTTGGGGCCTTTGGATCCGGACAATGATATGTGTACACAACTTGCAGATAAGATCACAAACAATACTATCATAATGATTCAATAATAAGTTCAGATCTGAGATCATGGCACTCGGGTCCTAGTGACAAGCATTAAGCACAACAAGTTGCAACAAAGTCAAATAGCACTAATAGAGATACTAGGCACTATGCCCCTAACAGATCTTATTCGATTGCATGATAGAACTCATCCAATCCCTACCATCCCCAAGCCTACAGCGGGGGATTACTCACGCATGGATGAGGGAAACATCGGTGGTTGATGGAGATGCGTTGGTGATGACGATGGCGATGATCCTTTCCAAATTTCCCGTCCCAGCAGGGTGCCAGAACGGAGTTTCTGGATCCGAATCTTGGTTTCTCGTGGCGGCGGCGGAGCGGAACTCTTTCTGGAAAACTATCGATTTCCCCTATGTTTTTAGGTCAGAGGGAAACTTATAGGCGTGGAGGGAGGCCGAGAGGCTGCCTACGGTGTCCAAACCTCCCAGGCGTGGAGTAAGTGGGCCCGCGCCTGGGTTGGGTCTGGCCCCCAGGCCTCCCCTCTGTCTCCCCTTCTGGCTCCGTGGATCTTCTGGTCAGAAATAGTTTTTGGCATATTTTTCGGGATTTTTCCTGATAGTTCATTTTCTGCACAATAACAAGACACCAAGGTAATTCTGCTGAAAACAGCGCCAGTCCATGTTAGTTGCATCCAAATCACACAAGTTTAGAGGAAAAACAATAGCAAAGTGTTCGAGAAAGTAGATACGTTTTGGACGTATCAACTCCCCCAAGCTTAGCTTATTGCTTGTCCTCAAGCAATTCAGTTGAAAACTGAGTGTGATAAAAGAACTTTCACGAACACTTTGCTTCATATGATGTATATATTCTCAGCACAGGAGTATATGCTTAGACAATGCATAATAAGATGTATGCAACTAAGTCTACTCAATAGTCATTGCAAACTATGAAGATAAACCAACTCAATAATAATAAGTAGCATGAAACATAAACATAAGCAACATTGCAATGCTCATAATAAGGTATGGTAGAGTGATATCTCGCTTGCCTTTGTTTGAAGAGCACAATATAAATGTTGAGGCACCTCTGAAGTTCAAGTGAAGACTAGAGATAAACATATCAAAGATACAAGCATCAAAGTCATGACATAGTTAATCAAGTTTTGGAACAAACACAAGAATGACAGCTATGCTCTCAAGAAGGTGCTCATAGAATAAGTGGTTACTCAACAAAGTTGTGAAAACAGTTTTGTGAAGGTTTGAAAGGCTTCCTAATGCTGAAAGGAAGGTACTCATTAGCTTTGAGCTCTCATTGCCCCTATCATAGGAATCTTCATGTGGTTAAGGTGAAAGTGAGGTCCACTCTGAATCATATGCTTGACAGACCATAGACTGGAAATCCCAAGTCCCTTGAGTACGAGGGCCGCTCCGCATGCTACCCAACTTTGGTCACCTGAAAGTTCTTGTCATTGTAAATACATGCATCTCATCGAGAACCGCCAACGGGGTACCCCTTGCATATGGCACAGGAGCTTTCCCATAACCAAAATGACAAGGCAAGCAGACAATGAGCATCTCAGCAATCTTTTTTATTTACCATATGCATAGCTTTTTATTGAGGATGCTTCATAGATGCTCATTATAGTGATGCTGCAAGTTTCCACCATGATTAAGCATGGCTTAGGCTAGCGGCCTAGGCGTTTGTCTAACACAATGTATAAACTCCATGAACTAACAACTTCCCCTTTTATTTCACATCGTCGACATCCGTAAACAAAAGAGAAAAGTATCAACTAGATAAGATATCCAACAAGTGTTGAAAGTGTTCCCCGTGACAGCACGGTTCTGCTGACTCCCAGTATATAATAAGCAAGCATATAACTTTCATGGACTAGTCACAATGGTTCAGAATTATTAAGCACAAGGAATAAAGTGTTCCATTAAGTTCGTGAGAGCTTTACTAACTAACTTTCCCAAAACAGACAAACATTTTATTCTGGAAGAAAACATGGCATATGGAATATGCACTGAAATAGCAAATGATGCTAATAGGTAGGTATGGTAGAC
Organism: Avena sativa; assembly: GCA_916181665.1. Classification (NCBI taxonomy): domain Eukaryota; kingdom Viridiplantae; phylum Streptophyta; class Magnoliopsida; order Poales; family Poaceae; genus Avena; species Avena sativa. The sequence goes on along the minus strand of OV702298.1, from coordinate 215,039,090 downwards.
ACAGTTGGCAATTATTGGTTTTGAGGAGTTGGAAGCACAGGTAGAGCACATACTCAGTGCAAGTGAAGGCTAGCAATAGAGACGGAACGACAAACGAGAGAGCAATAACTGTCATAATCATGCTTGCAAGAAAACATGGCTAATTATGGCATGAAAGTGATACAAGAACATTGAGGCAAAATAAATCATCGAGGCTTACTGACTATTGATTAGTCATATGCATGCGTGAGCATGTGCCAAGTCGATTCACATGAACAGCCAGAGGAGGATACCACAATGTCATACCAAAGTATGAATAAAACAATGCAAGCAAACATTCATATGACATGCTACAAACTATTAGCAAGTTGGAGCTAATCATAAACAAGCAAGAACTACTAAGCATCCATAATGACATACACCTTACACAAACAGGCTAAACATGCTCACAGTGATGAGTATATGTACAAAAATGAAACAAATAGAGTTTGTTACCAGCCTCTTACCACACCTCGAGTTGTCTTAATCTTCATTATTTCCCTTCACTAGTGTGACTTGAATAATAACATGAAACCAAAATCCACTGTGGACGGCTAAACCCTGCAAAGAACTCACGAAACCAAAGAAGAACAACAAATAGTTTTGGTGTTTTCGATTTTTTAGAAGGCAACGAACGCAAAACCAAACGAAGCAAAAGAAAACCAAAAACAAAAACTAAGACGCTCCAAGGACAACACAACTGTGCATGAAACATTAAAAACAAAGTGTTTAGAAAGACCTGAGATTTTTATTGATAAAGAAGGGGATGCCTTGGGCACCCCCAAGCTTTGACGCTTGTACCTCTTGAGTAATTCTTGGGGTGACACGGAGTGGCTCCCCCAAGGTTTAGCTTTTGTCCATTCTTCATCTCATTACATCATCCTCTCTCTACACGTGAAATTTTTCTTTCATACAAAACTTCACACAATCTTCATTAGCATCATTAGTTTATTCAAAAGATATTAGACCTCTGGAAAAGCTTTGGAACAGCAAGACTTTTCATTAAAAACACAAGCTACTGTAGCAACTCCTTCAAAAATCTCAATTTCCCAAAGAGAACCCGAAAAGGAATCAATAAGGAGCAAATGCAAATAATGGCAGAAATCTGTGAAAACAGACCAGCAGGTAGAAACCGATTTTTTCGAAAATCTTATGTTGCTCAAATAAAAAAGTGTTGAACTAAAGAAAGTTATCTAACATACTGTGGGATTTATTCGTAAATTTTCAGCTTAATAGGACTTACAGAGACTCCTCGCGAATGTTTATGGTAGAGGACAAAAATCTGTTTCGGGACATCAACTCCCCAAATCTTACTTCCCTCTCATTAGAGGTCATTCTTGGCACAAAAAGCAAACAAAAAGGATAAGGAGAGATCATTACTGAAGTAATAACTTCCAATACTCAAGTAAACACTTGGGTTATGTTCCAACAAGTACTTTTCTTTAACACCTTTAAGTTAGGCACGGCAAAGAGAAAAAATTGGAAAGGAGAAAAATAAAAGTGAGCAAGTATAACCACAGTGAAAACATTATTGTGTTCATTAAAATCCTTTTGTTAACAAGGTTGATCAAGTCTTGTTACCAAAAAAATATTATATGAATCAAAACTTTGCATTCCACAAGGTTATTATGTTACCTCATACTTGATAGCAATTGTTCCAATCATAATAGTTTCAAAATTTTCTTGTGGATTGGGACAATATATTTCTTCAACCTTTATGCCTTCAATATTTTCAATAAAATTCAGGCAATAGCTTCTGACAACCTTCTTGGGGAAATAGACAGTGTGCTATTTGTCATTAATATTGAATGTTACTTTTCCTTGATTACAATTGATGACAGCACCTACAGTATTAAGAAAAGGCCTTCCAAGAATAATAGACATATTATCATCTTTAGGCATTTCAAGAACAACAAAATTAGTTAAAACCATGAAATTATGAGCAACTTGAACAGGAACATCCTCACATATACCAACAGGAATAGTAGTTGATTTATCAGCCATTTGCAAAGATATATCAGTTGGTATCAACTTTTCTAGCTAGAGTCTCTTATAGAGAGAAAAAGGCATCACACTAACTCCAGCTCCCAAATCACATAAAGCAGTTCTAACATAATTGTTCTTAATAGAGCAGGCAATAGTTGGTATACCTGGATCACCAAGTTTCTTTGGAACCTTACCATTGAAGGAGTAATTAGCAAGTAGAGTAGAAATCTCCTCATTAGGAATCTTCCTTTTTATTAGAGACAATATCCTTCATATACTTTGAATAAGGAGGCAACTTAATAGCATCAGTCAAAGGAATTTGCAGAAATAAAGGCTTCATCCATTCACAAAACTTGTTGTAGTGTTCGTCCTCCTTTGACTTGTGTTTCTTACCTGGAAAAGGCATAGGTTTCTGCACCCAAGGTTCTCTCTCTTTACCATGTTTATTAGCAATAAAATCTTCTTTTGTGTACCTAATGTTCTTAGTGTGTTTATCAGGTTCCTCCTCAACTTCCTCCTTATCAGGAGACTCATCAATATTATCGCTCTCAGTTTCAGCATCAGAGACAGATATACTATTAGGATCTACAGTAGGTTCAAGTGGTTTCTCAACTTCTTTATGTTTCTTTTTCTTCCTCTTAATAGGACTACCACTATCCTCACCTTGTTGGGAATCCTACTCTATTATTTTAGGGTGTCCTTCAGGATATAAAGGATCTTGAGTAGCTGCACCACTCCTAGTTCTAATTCCATAAGCATGTTTATTTCCTGAAGCATTAACTAGCATATCCTTTTGTACCTTAGCAAGTTGATCAAGTTGGGTTTGAACCATTTGAAAGTGTTTACAAAGAATTTTAATATCATTAGAATTTATTTCCACAATATCTTTCAACTCATGGATAGCTCTAGAGTTTTCTAATAAATGATTCTGAATTTGATTATTAAAATGACCTTGTTTAACAATAAAAATGTCAAGTTCCTCTAAGCATTGATCAGGAGGCTTACCATAAGGAATCACCTTCATCAAAGTGTTGGAGAGAGTGTACCTCAATAGTAGATGAGTGGGGAATTGGCTTACATAATTCTTCTATAGGAGGTAGATTCTTCACATCTTCAGCTCTAATACCTTTCTCCTTTAGACACTTTTTAGCTTCCTTCATCACTTCATCATTTAATGCAATAACTCCCCTCTTCTTTGTTATTGGTGGTGGAACTATTTCAGGAACAACTGGTTTAGTATTAATAGGCTCAGGTGTATTCAGCTTAGTTGAAGTCCAATCATCATAATTCTTGCTTATTTTGTTCATTAGTTCTTCAGCATTTGTAGGAGTCCTTTTCCTGAAAACACAATAAGCAAAGCTATCTAGGTAGGTCCTAGAATCATCAGTTAGTCCATTATAATAAATATCAAGCAACTCATTCTTAGGTAATGGACATCCAGGATATGCATGAATCAAGGAGCAGAATCTTTTCCATGACTCAGGCAATTTCTCTTCTTCTTCCTATTTAAAATCAAAAAGTCTCTGCAAAGCAGCATGTCTAGCATTGGGATGAAAATATTTATGGAAGAAAGAAGCAATCAAGCAATCAGGGCTATCAATGGAACCAAGAGGTAATCTATTAAACCAAGCCCTAGCTTCTCCTTTTAGTGAAAAAGGGAAGATCTTAGCAACAAAGTACTTGCGCATTTTAAAATTATCAGAGAACAAAACACTCATAGTAGAAAGCTCATTCATATGAGCCACAACACTCTCATTTTCAGTACCACAAAACGGTTCTTTCTCAACAATATCTAAATAAGCTAAATCAAGAGAGAAATCATAATCTTTATCCTTAATATCTATGGGAGAGGTGGCAAACTTAGGATCATAGGACTTCTTGGGTATAACAGTATGTCTAGAAAGGAGACTCTTAATAGCACTAGCACCATGTGTGTTTCAGCACTCTTCAACAAATTCATCAGTGAGCTCTATGTAACCATCATTAATATCAAAACTCTCACTAGCAGGTGAGCTAACATGTGTAACAGTGTCTTAACTAGGAGTTTCGGTATTTCCTAGACTAGCCATAGTAGCATCTAGAAAAGGACCTAGTGAACCACTCGCATCAAGCACAGTAGAAGTAACATCATGAGCATCAAAAGCAGTTTCAGATTGAGCAGTAGTAGCAGTGTGTGTAGCATGAGTATGTGGTGGTGGTGTGACAAGCTTACTTATAACATACGGTGAATCAAGAGCAACAGAGGTGTTTAGGACTGTACCTCTTCTTGTAGTGGATGGTAAAATAGGGAAATTTCCATCACGAGACTTCCCCATGATGAAAGGAGTAGCAGTGAACAATAATAGATCCAAGTGAACTTACAAAATAAAGCTATGCTCCCCAGCAACGGCACCAGAAAATAGTCTTGATGACCCACAAGTGTAGGGGATCGCAACAATCTTCGTGGGTAGTATTACCCAGTTTATTGATTCGACACAAGGGGAGACAAAGAATACTTGCAAGCCTTAACAACTGAGTTGTCAGTTCAGCTGCACCTATAAATAGTTCTTGCACACAGAAGTTTATCAGTAGCAACAGTTTGCAGTAGCAACAGCAAAGCAATAGCAACAACAACAGTGAAACAGCAGGAGTAGTAGCAGTAACGGTAACAGTAGGATTCGAGTGAGGTAGGCATAGGGATGGATGGACGGGCGTTGCATGGACGAGTCTAAACATGTAACTTCACATAACTAGGTCATTGCAGATAAATAATAATAAGCATCCAAGTACTAAACAATCCTAGGCATGTGCTCCAAATATAGTCATACGTGCTCGCAATGAGAACTTGCACAACATGTTCTGTCTAGCCAGCCCATGGCAGTGGGGCCTCTAGGGAACTACTGGCAATTATGGTGCTCCTTTTAATAGAGCACCGGAGCAAAGAATTAACACTTCATGAACACATGTGATCCTCACACCATAGACATCCCCTCCGGTTGTCCCAATTATTGTCACTTTGGGGCCTTTGGATCCGAACAATGATATGTGTACACAACTTGCAGATAAGATCACAAACAATACTATCATAATAATTCAATAATAAGTTCAGATCTGAGATCATGGCACTCGGGCCCTAGTGACAAGCATTAAGAACAAAAATTTGCAACAAAGTCAAATAGCACTAACAGATATATTAGGCAATATGCCCCTAACATATCTTATTCGATTACATGATAGAACTCATCCAATCCCTACCATCCCCAAGCCTACAGCGGGGGATTACTCACTCATGGATGAGGGAACATCGGTGGTTGATGGAGATGTGTTGGTGATGACGATGGCGATGATCCTCTCCAAATTCCCCGTCCCAGCAGGGTGCCAGAACGGAGTTTCTGTATCCGAATCTTGGTTTCTCGTGGCGGCGGCAGAGCAGAGCTATTTTTGGAAAACTATCGAACCCCCCTCTGTTTTTAGGTCAGAGGGCAACTTATAGGCGCGGAGGGAGGCCGAGCGGCTGCCTGGGGTGGCCAAACCTCCCCCAGGCGCGGGGTCAGTGGGCCCACGCCTAGGGTGGGTCTAGGCCCCCCAGGCCTCCCCTCTGTCTCCCCTTCTGGCTCCATGGATCTTCTGGTGAGAAATAGTTTTTGGCATATTTTCCGGCATATTTCCTGATAGTTCATTTTCTGCACAAAAACAAGACACCAAGGTAATTCTGCTGAAAACAGCGTCAGTCCGTGTTAGTTGCATCCAAATCACACAAGTTTAGAGGAAAAACAATGGCAAAGTGTTCGAGAAAGTAGATACGTTGGACGTATCAACTTGCATCATCACCATAATGAGCATTCTGTGAAGCATCCTCAATAAAAAGCTATGCACATAGTAAATAAAAAGATCGCTGAGATGCTCATTGTCTGCTTGCCTTGTAATTTTGGTTATGGGATAGCTCCTGTACCATGTGCAAGGGGTACCCCGTTGGTGGTTGTCACATCCCAAAATTTTCCAAATTTTGAAATGTGAAAAATAAATAAACAAAAGAATTAATTGTTGAAATTTAGGGTGAAAAGAAACTTTTTGCTTCTAAATGGAAACATCAAAACCCTTCTTGAACAAAATTTGAATGAAAAGGGAATCCAACAAAATTTCAATCAAGTGAAATGTATTCATCAATGGATGTATCTTGAAATTTAAACACTTGGAAAAATAAACCATAACCCGAAAAACCCTAATGGAAGAAAATCATTTCCAAGATCTCTCTAAGACTATGGATTTGATCCATATAAAAATTCAGTAACAAACATTTATAAATGATCAAAAATTATAAACAAAAATATTATAAAATCATAGAAATTGGTTTCATTTAATTTGGAGCCATGGATAAAAACTTATGATTTTAATAAGATATAAGAAAATAAATTCCAAAGCTAATAAAAGCTCCTAACTAAAATCCATACCAAATTGTGAGCAAATTAATCATAAAGGGATTTAAAAAGATAAACAAATATTAAATAAAATTATACAAATTGAATCACCAATTTTGGAGCTATAAATAAAAAGATATGGATTTTATAAGAAAAAAAAGAAATAAGTAAATAAGGAATATTTAAAAGACAAATTAAATCTTGGACAAATCCATAAACAAATGAAAGTTTATTGAATAATAAAAAAGAGTAAAAGACTATTTAAATAAAATCATATGGATTAAACCATATTCAATTTTATTTAAATAAAGACAATTGCCTAAACTAAATAATAAATCCCAAGAAAATTATTTAGAAGACAATTTAAAACATGAATTATATCCATAAGCAAATGGAATAAAGATAATGCAAATAAAACAAAGGAATAAATATTATTTGAATTAAAAAAATTATATGGACTTGAACCATATTCAATTTGAATAAAGACAAAATTCCTAATGTAAATGATTAATTAAATCATGAGAAAATAAATAATTGAAATAACCAAGTGGATTAAAAGTTATCTACTTAACTTAAAAAGAATAAAAAAATAATTAAATAGAATTATATGGTTTGGAACCATATTCAAATTCATTTAAATAAAGACAAAAGCCTCATTTAAATAAATATTAAATCATATTAAAATATTTGAAATAATTCAAAGTGAATTATTTAAACACATTAATAAATAGTTTAAAACTTACTGAAAAGGTTGTGCAGAAATTTGAATTCAAATTAAAGCTCAAATTATTTGAATCAAATCAAAACAGAAAATAGAAAAATAAAAATAAAAACAGAAAGAAAAAATAGAAAAAGATCCAACCTAGTAGAACCCAACCCACCTACCAGCCCATCAGGCCCAACTCCCAATCCACCCAGGCCACTCACCTCTCTCCCTGGATGTTTTCTTACCCGCAGCCCTACCCCTTGATTACCCACAAGTATAGGGGATCGCAACAGTCTTCGCGGTAGTATTACCCAATTTATTGATTCGACACAAGGGGAGCCAAAGAATACTTGCAAGCCTTAACAACTGAGTTATCAGTTCAGCTGCACCTGGAAATAGTTCTTGCTTACAGAAGTTTATCAGTAGCAACAGTTTGTAGTAGCAACAGCAAAGCAACATCAGCAGTAACAGCAACAGTGAAACAGTAGCAATAGTAACAGTAACGATAACAGTAGGATTCAAGTGCGGTGGCATAGGGATGGATGGACAGGCGTTGCATGGACGAGTCTAAACATGTAACTTCAAAGTTTAGGGCATTGCAGATAAATGATAACAAGCATCCAAGTACTAAACAATCCTAGGCATGTTGTAACATCCCAGGTTTAGCAGCTAAAAATAGACAGGACACATGTGTGTGCATTGCATTCATGCATCAGAAAATCCAGGGAATTTTCGTGCAAAACGAAAGAAGCTATAGAGGGATCGGGATCTCTCTTATACTAATGGAAACTTCAGAGCAAGTGCGATAGATTTTGACATGACCTTTATAGAATTCCTCATTTTGGGGGAAAATTTGCTCAAACATGTATTTCAATTTCAAATATGAAATTCAAATGAATTTATAAAATTCACAAATGGGAATTTGAAACATTTAATAACTTGAATTGAAATGATTACAATCTAAAATGATATAAAAGGACTTCTTAATTAATATATATACACATATAGTATTACATTAGTCTTTTACAATTAATGAATAAAAGTAAAGTATCAGAAATCAAATAATCTAGAATTACATAAATAAAAGAGCTCTTTATTACAAACAAAATAAACATTACATTATCTTTACAATCATCCAAAAGTAGAGGAATGAATTAATGGAAAAGGTAAACTTATTTACATAAACAATATTACAATGTATTTACCATTTTCCAAATAAAAAGGGAAAGTGGAAGAGAAATTGAGGAAGAAAGGATTTACTTTACTACTATAATAATAAATTACAAATCAAGAATAATATTTATTTTACAAAAGAATAAAAGAGAAAAACAACCCAAAACTATTTCCTAACTACACTTCTTCACCTCTAACATCTTCATCTCTTCTTAGTGATCCCTGCAACATAAAAAAATAAACAGGAAGGGACAAACAAAATAAAAAGGGATTAGAGGGGGTTAGTGATACTCTCAGTTTTAGCAGTGAGGTGCACTGCTTAATCACATCACTGAGTATTAGTTAGGGGCCATGTGTGTATCTGATCTTATCATAAAAGGAAGCCTCAGACTAGTGCATCACAGGCTGGTACAGGGGCAAGTTTCACCAAAGCCAAATGAAGTGGTAAAAAGGTGAATTGACAGCAAATATCAAGTTTCACTTGATATGATCCACAGATGACACTAACAGGCACACAACATAGTCACTACATGCAAGCAAACCTTGCTGTCAACACAGGAACACATCAGGGAAGGTACCAACCATAGAAAAGGAACACCAATTGCTACCACTTCCTTTCCACATGCACCCAGTTCTATTCACAGTACATGTTCTTCTCAAGAACACACATTCAATCCTTCCACCAAATCCACCACTTAATCAGTATCTGGTTGCTTACTTAAGCCTTCCAAGAATAGATCAAGTGAGCACAAGGAGGAGTAGATCAAGATCAATATCATCACAAGGAGGAGTAGATCAAGATCAGCAGAATCACAAGATCAACAAATAATCACAACCTACAGTCAAGCTTCAGCAACCATAAGAGGAGCATACTAATGGAAGTGTCCAGGAGGAGCAGGGCTAGTAAGCAGAGAGGCCAAGAACTGACCAATATTAAGGTCAACATCACCACAAAAGGTAAATCACATAAATTATTTCCAACCATCTTCTGAACATAACTGGTCCAAATCAACATGGATCTGTCCTAGAAATGTTTACACACACATAGTAATTATGCATCCATCAAGTATATTTAATTGGTAGGTGTTTTTTCATAATTTGGTCTAAGAAAAATAATTATGGCAATCAATCTAGCTATCCATCTGCAGCACACAAACTAGCTAAACAAGTGGGTATATATGCACCTTCCAAGGAAGTAGCACATAACTTGCCATCATTTCTAGCTAGTGACACATGAGTTACTAAGATAGACTTAATCACAATATTTTTTCTTTAAACCATCAGTACACATGAATAAATTTTATACCTTAATAACTGCTTGCTCATCATATATGGACAAACAAGGAGAACAATAACAATCTCAAGGAGATCATTATCTTCATCAATTATATCATAAAAGCATCCATAAGCTAATATACCATCCATTTATGTGATTCAAATGATTTCAAATCATTTTCCTAGTTTAAACAACAAGGAATCATTCAAATCTTCCATTATCTTGTTGACAGGACAATTCCAAAAGCCTCAAAATTAAGATATCATTGGCTAAGGAAATTCTAAATTTTTAACAAGAAATGTTATAGAAAGATTATACATATGAACTAGTCATATGCATCCTTGGCCGTCATATCTGAATTCCTAGCCAGCCAATTTAAAACCACTATAACTTCAGGCTTTTGCATCACATTATAAGGCACCACAGTAGCAACACAAAATAGCAGAAGACACTATTTAATTTTTGCCAACATTCATTTCAAACAAAATTGATTCCCAAATCCTTTTCCTAATACCTTTCTCTTAGGAATCATATAGCTGTTTTGTCAAGATTGATACCTTAAAACACTACCAACACATAGATATAATACTTAAGCAACTTGGCACAACAGCATAGCCACAAGAATCATGGATATACAAGCCAAATAGGAATCCATCACGTAAATAATACAACCACATATTGTGGTACTTGTTCCCTGCCATGTTTTGATTCAAGAGTGAAATAAACATGACTGTAACTGAATTCTTTCAGTCAACAACACTGTAAAAGTTCAGTGTCATCAAAAATAATACCATAGCAACCAAATATGCCCCAAATAACCACTAGAATAATACAAAGCCAGTTATGAATCAAGTCACAACAACACATGCTCTATTTTTACAGACAACAATAGTACCTGTATCAAATCAAGTGAGGCATTAAGCACTTAATCAACTACACTACCCAAACCTACCAATCTAATCAATTGAACTTTTCTCAAAGAGCTCAATTCCTATTTCCTGAACATGGTCAATCACAAGGTACTGAGAGGATTCATAGAGGGAGAAGGCAAAGAAGATCAGAGAGTGAAAAGGGGGAAAACATACATGTGGTCCTCGCTAGGGTAGGAAGAGGAAGCAGTGGACGGCGTCGAGGATGAACACGGCGGCACGGGGAGCACCCAGAGGGCGCTGCAACCCGCGCCAAGCCGTGTTCATAGAGCTCATAGGGAGGAAGACGACACCATCTCCTCACCATAGCACCAGGGTGATGCTAGAGGAGCGTCGGAGCACCACATCCTCGAGTAGTAGCCAGGGGCATCGGGGGCCAGCGGAGTCGCGCCGACGACCTAGCCAAACCGCACGGATAGGGTTTCACAAGGGCATGAGCGATGAAGCAGAGCAGCACCAAGGCGGAGGAAATCACCAGGGGTGCTTGAGTCGGAGCCTCGTCGGCAGGCGGCGGAGCAGAGGTCGGCCGGCAACCGGCTAGAGTGGCGGCAACGGCGGCATCGCACGGGAGCAAGAGAGGAAAGGATGAGGTCGGCGTGTGTGTGCGTGTGTGGTGTGGGGTGGGCTGGGGGTGATGGGTCTGGCATGGTCCAATTGGGCCAGGCCAGCCCACATATCCAACCAAATGGCCCAAGTTGATTAGGTTTAGAAATAAAAAATGAATTACTAAAATAACCTTCAAACATTTTTAGCTATAGAAAATTATAGAAAAATCCTAAAAATACATATGATATATCCAAATGACCACAAAAATAATATCTACCTAATAAAAAATATAATTTTAAGTGTTTAAAATAAATTTAAAGTAAAATAATTATTAACACCATTAAATCTTAAATGAAATTTTATAAAATAAAACAAAAACCCTATAAATAAATAAAAAATCATTTTTGTGTATAAAAATAATTTTATTATTTTATAAAAATACCCACTTATAGTTTTACAAATAAAACATAAAGCAAATATTTAAAGACACTTAATTCTTTGATGAATTTTATAAAAATAAAGATAATACTTAAAAATAAATAAAATTCATTTTAAGGACTTAAATAAATATATTACACTATAAAAATATTAAATATTCTTTTGAAAATCTTATTAAGAATCCTCTTAAATAAACATTGGGTATCACCCATTTATACAATATGGTGAATAACCATTATATCTTAACCATTATTAACATAACTTCAAATATTAACAAATTACTAAGATCATCTAATTATGCTTCCATTAAATAAATACATATTATTTTCATAATAGAAAAACAAATTTAATCTAATCATTCACTTAAATAGAAAGTGAATAATTCCATACCTTAGTTATACCTATCATAAATCTAAAACTTGGGAATAATTAAAATATATTACATCTTAAGTTTACTTAACCTTTTAAAGTTAATTTTAGTTTCAAACCTTATAAACATCAGGTCTAATAAATCACTTATGTTTTTTATAGTTAACTTTTGTCTATTTAACTTAAGACATAAAGCATGTCAAGTCCAAGTTAATAAATCAAACACCAAAAGACATTAATCATGTTCTATTAACAATGATGATTGTTTAAACCTTAGAAAGGAAATCTTTTCTTCAAATGTTATTCTTTTTGCCACTTCAAAGAATAATCTCATAATAAATTCTTCAACTCTTAAAACTAAAACCAAGGACTCTTACCTTGGTCACCAAATAACAATTAAACATAATCACATTACTTTATACTTTACCTGTCTATTAAGAATTATTATCACTTAGGTTCCTTATAAAGATCTTTACTTATAAAGTAAAAGTTGAAGATAAACCAACTCTTAAAAGAATCACTTGAATTCACTTCACTCAAAGTATTGGGGATTCAATTTGGGAGTTTTACAAAATGCATATCGTTACTTATGCATAACTGCATCTTGCTTCTTTAAACATTAGTTGTAGAGGTCCCAACCTTTAATAAGGTAGAGATCCATGTGTTTACAATGCTAGTCCCTGGATCAATAGCTAGCATCCACAGTTAAGATGTAATATCAAGAAACAAAGGTCATAATACAACTTTATAACCAGGAATAAAATAATTCATTACATGTTACATAGCTCATTTGGCTATCTCATTACAATGTAGTAGAAATAACTATAGCATGGAGTCCTTCATCTTCAAAGTGCCACAGGCAATCATATTGGTTGTAGACTTGTAATCCTAATCAACACACTTCACTAACATCAAACAAACCTGCAACATAATAAGTTATAGCCACAAGGGTCAATACATTTGAATTGTATTGGCAAGTGATACTATGGTAGTATAGTGGAGTCTATAATCTATATGCATTTGGCTAAGTGGGGTTTAGGCTTGCTTTGCTCAAAATAGAATTTTCCTTATCATTTGAAAACACTAAGTTTTTTTTGGCAAAAATCACCCAAGGAACCACCAATAGAAATTGGTGAACCTTCACCCTTGTTCAACCACAAGTTTTTAACTTAGAAATTGGGATGAGGAGATTCTTGATAGCTTCCATGTCTTGATGCTCAAATTGTCCATTACCAGGGACATGGCTAAGTACTTAGATTTTACACTCTACAGAGGTGGTGCACTTTACCCACAAGACCTGGTTTCACCAAGACAAGATCTTTCAGAAGCCTTCCCTTAGACCAAAATGGACGCGCTCCAAACCTATCAATCCCCTTCCACCAACTGTCTATTTGGCTAAGTTATTGCATCCTATATGATCCAGGCAGAGCCCATAATGCCAAGTGGCTGCACTTGAAGCTTCTCAACATTTGACATCTCAAATCTCTTTGTTCCTGGGTGGCAATCCACAAGTGAGATACCAAGTCTTCCCCAATATACTGGACTTGGTGATGCCCAAGTTTTCCCAGTATTCTGGACTTGTGTAACCACTCAACACAAACCTTTCTTTCCATTCCACCCAGGTGATTCATTCACTTAGTTGTTTTATTAAACAAAAGACAAGTCCTTCACTTAGAAATATTCCACAGCATGAATATAATCCACCCTTGTTTTCTACTAGCTAAGCTAAGCATGATAGTAGTAGGAATCTTAACTTAGGAAAATTTTACTAAGGTTTCATCTACTAGGATTTCCCATGGCATAGTTTATACTTAGCAAAATTCCATGCAAGTCCTACTTAGGAATATCACTAATGCATAGTGAAAATAATAGGACAAAAGTATGAAGAACCACTTGACTTTTTGGTAGAGAATATAAGTTCACTCCTTGATCTTGCAATAGTCACACTCTTCAAATTTCACTACAATTCAATCAAGCAAGGCACAATTTCAATCTACCATTCAAGCAATCATCACATAAAATAATAAAAACAAGCAATGCATGCAAGCATGCCAAATATTGTTTTATTTGTAAAAGTGGTTTATAATAGGTTATAAACATTTTAAAACACTCTATTGGTCATTTATAAAAGTGGTAAAAACCATTTGATATCAAGTTAGTGAAAAGGGCCACTTTAAATCATTTTTGTTTTGCTAGAAATGGTTCAAATCAAAGTAATATTTCCTAGTGTTTGAAAAATACATTTTTAAACACAAATGTTAGTGTTTTATGGTCAAGTGTTTAATATTGAAACCATTTGCAAATGGTTTTACCTTTAAACCATTTTTATACCAAATCAATAATTCATGTTGTTGAAAAAGATTTTAGCAAGTAATAATTTACAGGGTTCATCAAATATATTTTTAAATCCTAAAACTTGGTGTTTAGGGTCAGAGAGTTTAAATCAAAATATTTTCCAAAAGTTTTACTCAAAAAGGATTTTTAATACATAAACCATATTTTCATTTAACTAGAAATGCTTTAATTCAAAGATTTATTCTTTAACTTCACAAAATAAAATTTTAAAACCATAAGTTGGTTTCTATGGTCAGTAGGTTCAAAACAAACCATTTTCCAAAGATTTTATCCTAAAAACATTTCTAGAATAAATTTTATATCCAAATTATACCTACACATGTTTCTGCAAAAACAACTAAGTTTCCAGAATAAATTCAATAAACAAAGTTCATGGTTGGATAGAGTTTGTTTTGCTGATTCCATTGATATAAAATTTGCAAAATTTGGACGTATAGATTAAAAGTTATGAGTTTTGCAAGTTTGAATATCTAATAGACACATTTCTGTTTTTAAAACAAAGCACTGACCACGTGGCAAGTTCTGATTGGGCGATACCGATTCGTCCGGATCAAGCAACATGGACCGTAGGATTTAAAGTGAATCGTGCGACACAGAATTGATCTTACCCGTTTGATAATTCAATCTATCGTAGACGCTGGATCTAAATCGAACGGTTGCTGTGCGAGTTTCCAATGATGGGCGGCGCTAGCGGCGGCGAGTGGCGGCGCGCGGTCAGACGGTGGTGTTCCCAGCGATTCAGGAAGCAAGAGAGGGATAGAGGTAGCTCACCGAGGTCGTTGTGGTGTGCTTATGCTCAACGATGCCGCGGTTGTCGAAGGGGCGCTCGGGAACGATCGTAATTCCTCGCCGGAGTTGTCGCGGCGTCGGGCATGCACTGTTTGTTGACTGGGACGAGATTCTGGGGTGCAAGAAGGCAAGGCAGAAGGTTAGAGAGATGCGCACAGTCCCGAGGGTTGCAGGAATGCTCACCATAACACGAGGGGCGCTCGGGGTCGACGTTAGTAGCTCGTCGGAGTAGAAGCAGACGGCGGCGGTGTACTGTCGAGGTCGTAGTCGAGGCTACGGTGCTCGCGCGGGCGAGCTGGCACTACGGAGAGGTTCGCCAGGTGATGGGGAATGCGCTCATGTGATCGAGGGGGCGAGGGGCGACGGTGGCTGGCCGGAATTGGAGAAGAGGCTCGTCAGAGTCCGCGGTGGTGCGAGCCAGAATGGGAGCAGCCTAGGGGCTCTGATGGATTAAGGTTTGAGGAAAAGGGAGGAAAGAGGGAGGGGTTTAATCCTGCGTGGTTGCGGGAGGAATTACAGGTGCTATCAAACAAATTGAAGTCACGGATTAAAGGCAGAAACAGCGATAGAATTTGGGGAAAGAACGGGTCCACGGGTAGGAACGACGAGCTGACAGGTGGGGTCGGCCAATCAGTGAGGGAGGGAGTTACGCGGTGGGGTCCAGCGGTCAGGGACAATGCGGGTTTGTTCTGCGGTGAGAAGAAAAACGCTTCGGGGAAGAGAGATGGGATTGCTGGGCTTAGTGGGCTAGCTGGGTTGGGCTTGCTCCTTTCATTTTTTGTTCTGAATCCTTTTCTTTTTCTGTTTTCAATTTTCTGTTTTGATTTTTGTTTAAATGATTTCAAACCTTGTTTGAATTCAAACCTTTTTCAAATGTTCAGTATATTCCCATACTTTTTAAACATGTATTTTTAAATACTATTTTAGGAATAATTCTTTTATTTTTCTTATGGTTTTATTCTTTATTTAAATAAGCATATGCCATTATTCAAATAAGATTAAATATATTTTCAAACCCTTATTTAAATTCAAATTTTTCACAAAACCTTTTCAGTAGGTTTATTTATTTAATGGGGTGTTAAATAATTCACTTTGAATTATTTAAAGTATTTTAATATGATTATTAATCATTTAATTTGGGCAATTATCTTTATTCAAATAGAATTTGGGTAAGACCATTTTATTTTATTTGAATATTATTTATCCATTTAATTCATTTTGACTTGGATTATATTTATTCCATTTGCTCATGGATTAGGCCAAGATTTAATTCGGTTTTTAAAATCCCTATTAATTAATTCTTTCTTTATCTTATAAAATCCATATCTTTTTATTTATAGATCCAAAGTTGGTGATTCCAATTTGCAAAATTTTATTTAATATTTGTTTATCCTTTTAAATATATTTAGGATTATTTTCTCACCATTTTGTGTGGATTTTTATATAGGTGCTTTATTAGCTTTGGAAATTCAATTTCCTTATCTTGCTAAATTCATAAGATTTTATCTATGGCTCCAAATTAAGTGAAACCAATTTCTATGGATTTAAAATATTTCTATTTATCATTTTGATCATTTATAAATGTTTGTTGACAAAAAATTTATATGGATCAAATCCATAGTCTTTGAGGTATCTTGGAAATGTTTTTCTTCCATTTCATACAAATTTGTTCAAGTTGGATTTTGATGTTTCCATTTTAAAAACAAAAAGTTTCTTTTCACCCTAAATTTCAACAATTAATTATTTTATTATTTATTTTTCACATTTCAAAATTTGGAAATTTTGGGATGTGAGATTAGTCCTTACCGGACCAATGATGCTGATTTCAGATATTGGATCTTATATCGTCTCGTAGACTATGAGTGCATAATATTGCAATCATAAAAGGCAAGTTCACATTTGCTCATGTCCTTTGATTATTTTCTGTAAAGTATTTTACAAATCCAATGTTGTCATCACCTGCATTTGAAAAATGTCAAAGAACACTATTTTCATAATAATATGATTATATGTTATTTACCATGAGGTAATAACCTACTATGAAAGTTCCGGTGGTAAAGGAACATATTATCTAGGACTTAACAACCAATGTCGCCAGTGATTCTTGCGTCGTATATCACGCGTTAACCATGAGATTTGGAATGGGACAGAGAAGTCAGCTGTATCTTCTTCCTCTCGCATGTAGCCGGATGTGCAGGTCGTGGTTGTTATCACTCGTAGCATGCATATTAATTGGTAATTCGTAGAGGATATGCACCATATGGGTGGGAACCCTCAACGTCCCACGATAGTTCTGGCATCTAACGGTATGTACAAACCATTGCCGTAATTCAATATGTGGGCATTGTGTACACCACGGAGGCATGCGGGGGCGCGAAGGGGGCAGTGATTGTCTTGGATCTTAGACTAGGCCCCATACCAAGGAAGTATGGACAAGGTCATGACTTGGATGTACAACAAGGCTAAGGTCTATAACATCCCAAAAATACTAAACTTGGATCATCAATTTCTAATCATCAAAATTAGGGTTAACAAAAACTTTACTAAATAAAATTATGAATGCATGCATATGTGTATGCATTGAATTTAAATTCTTTTAAACCACCTTGTTTGATTGCTTCACTGCTTGTAAAATGTTTCTTAGGTGAAATAAACATCATCTAAAACATTTCCCACACTTTTCCTAAAGACAAGTAAATCAAAACACATATATTAAATGAATGGTCATTTTGACCAATTTAACTCCCATGCCTACATTGGGTGTCTCAAACTTTCAAAACATAACAGAAACTTTTCTGGATCTTTGCACCCCTTGAATGTACTCATAACAAAGTATCAAGGCCCACTTTGTGATCATCCAGAAACTTTCAAATGCATAGTTTAAATGACAATTCAAAATTGAATCTTTATCATATGGGAAGATCCCACTTTTTCAAAAACCACTCAAACAAGCTCAACTTTCAAAACCCAAGCATCTGCAGACTCACCAGCACCAATCTAGCAAACCCACCAAAAATCATTTCAAAATTCAAAACTTGATTTCATGCGGCCATTTCATCAAACAGGTTGCAGACACAAAACAAACAAACATCAAACACTATTGTGAGCAGTGATTCTTGCATGCTACGAGTGATGCCGATGATTGGATGCAAACCATGGAAAATAACTTAGAAGTCGCCGGAGTGGAAGCCAACGAGAAAGTTCTGTTTGCCACCCATTATCTAGCCGGAGATGCCAGGGCATGGTGGAATAGTGTTCGCGCAATGACCGAAGGCCAGATGAAGACCTGGGAGGAATTCAAGGTCAAGTTTAGCAGAACCCATGTGCCACCGGGTTTAATCAAGAGAATGAGAGACGAGTTCAGAGAGCTGAAGCAAGGAAGGATAAATAGAAATTTCCCTCTTTTCTCATGATCTATCTCAATCTTCAGATGCCACGTGGAGGAAGTGGTTCAGCCCCGGACCCGATGTTGCAGATTCTGCAAATGTTGACTTCTGACCGCGAAGCTGAAAGAGCGGAACTTCAAGCCAACCTAGCCACTCTGCAACAGATAGCCCAACTATCCCACAATAACCAAGGCCACAGAAATCAGGACAACCATGGATCTAAGCTCAAGAATTTCCAGAATACCAACCCACCTGTTTTCACTAAGTCAGAAGAACACCTAGATGCCGATGATTGGCTGCAAACCATGGAAAATAACTTAGAAGTCGCCGGAGTGGAAGCCAACGAGAAAGTTCTGTTTGCCACCCATTATCTAGACGGAGATGCCAGGGCATGGTGGAACAGTGTTCGCGCAATGACCGGAGGCCAGATGATGACCTGGGAGGAATTCAAGGTCAAGTTTAGCAGAACCCATGTGCCACCGGGTTTGATCAAGAGAATGAGAGACGAGTTCAGAGAGCTGAAGCAAGGAAGGATAACCGTAGTGGAATACCGTGACAAATTTTTGTCATTAGCTAGGTATGCCCCGGATGAGATCGACACGGAGGCCAAGAAGAAAGAAAGATTCCTGAATGGTCTGCATGACGAGATGCAGACAGTGTTAGTCAATATCCCCTTTGTCGATATTGAAGCCCTTGTCGACTCTGCTATCCAGATGGAAGGAAAGATCAACCAAGCCAATGAGAACCACAAGCGTCGTATGATGAACCAACCAGGAACCCATCAGACCCCAAAGTATCGCCCCAACCCATCTCCAGGATTTGCCCCAAGAACCAACAGACCCCCTATGACCCGTCTGACCTATCCCAACCGTGGAAACCCTAGACCCGGAGGAAATCACAACAACCCCGGCAACTCTAGCAATTTCACCCGTGCCCCACCCAAGTTCAACACCAAAAATGCTACCGCCAACCCCAACACTGCCCCGAGGACTGGAAGCAATGTTGTGCCTGTCGCAGCCAAGGACAAGTCGCAAGTGACCTGTTATGACTGTGGGAATAAAGGCCACTATTCCAACGAGTGCCCCAACAAGAAGAATGCTACAACTCCCAATGCCAATGCCCCAGCTCAGCAACAGCGTCGTGTCCAGCCGGGAGAAGATTTGCCCCAGGGAATTCACTCAATCGCAATGGCCGTCTTTTTCTCATGCATGCTGAAGAAGCTCAGGAAGCGCCAGACGTCGTGCTGGGTATGTTTTCTGTGAATTCAGTACTTGCAAGAGTGTTGTTTGACTCTGGTGCATCCCATTCATTTGTCACCGAAGAATTTGCCTGCACTAGTAAAATTCAACCAACCAAACTGAAGCATGTTATGATTGTTCAAATTCCCGGATCAACCACCAAGGCTAGGCAAATTTGCAAAGACGTCCCTATCCGAATCCATGTCATAGATTTTTATGCTAATCTAATAGTACTCGGAACTAAAGGTTTGTAAGTAGTACTAGGAATGGATTGGATGTCCAAACATAAGGGATTGATTGACTGTGCTAAGAAAGCCATCACCATGACTAGTACAGCCAGAATATCAGTCGAACATATATCTGAAACCTTACCTCGCCAATTCAAATGCAACAAGAGTATAGCCCAACCTACCATTGACCAAGTCCGGATAGTCTGCGAATACCCCGATGTATTTCCAGATGTTTTGCCCGGTATGCCCCCAGATCGGGATATCGAGTTCATCATCGAACTAATCCCCGGAATAGGACCCATAGCCCAGAGACCCTATAGTATGAACCCGTCAGAGCTCGCAGAACTGAAGAAGCAACTGGATTCCATGTTGGAAATCGGATTGATTCAACCAAGTGCGTCACCATGGAGATCACCTGTCTTATTTGTGGACAATAAGGATGGAGGTAACCATTTGTGTATGGATTATCGGAAGTTGAATGATGTCACCATCAAGAACAAGTACCCCTTGCCCAAGATAGAAGATTGGTTTGATCAGTTGACCGGTGCCCAGGTATTTTCTAAGATTGATCTTAGAACTGGTTATCATCAACTCAAGATTCGTGCAGAGGATATTCCAAAGACTGCATTTACCACCAGATATGGATTGTACGAGTATACAGTCATGTCTTTTGGATTAACCAATGCCCCCGCTTATTTCATGAACCTCATGAATAAGATTTTTATGGACTTCCTGGATAAGTTTGTCGTTGTTTTCATTGATGACATTCTGATTTATTCCAAATCAGAAGAAGAACATGAGCTACACCTAAGGACCATTCTTGGAACCCTTAGAGAGCATCAGTTGTATGCCAAGTTTAGCAAATGTGAATTCTGGTTACAGGAGGTAGGATTGCTCGGTCACATTGTATCAGCCGGAGGAATTGCCGTTGACCCTGCCAAAGTAAAAGATGTAGAAGATTGTCAAGCCCCAGCCACTCAAACCCAAGTTCGTGCTTTTCTCGGTTTGGCGGGATATTACCGCAAATTCGTAGAAGGATTCTCGAGTATCGCTAGACCCATGACCCAATTGCTGAAGAAAGACAAGAAGTTTGAATGGAACGACAAATGTGAAGCGAGTTTTCAAGAACTCAAAAGGAGATTGATTTCAGCCCCAATCTTGATCATGCCGGATATCACGAAGCCCTTCGATGTGTATTGTGACGCATCCAAGATTGGTCTCGGATGTGTGATAATGCAAGAAGGCAAAGTTATATCTTATCTATCTCGACAATTGAAGCAACATGAGCAAAATTACCCA
Source organism: Avena sativa (assembly GCA_916181665.1). Lineage (NCBI taxonomy): Eukaryota > Viridiplantae > Streptophyta > Magnoliopsida > Poales > Poaceae > Avena > Avena sativa. The sequence goes on along the minus strand of OV702298.1, from coordinate 215,017,955 downwards.
ACCCATGACCTCGAACTCGCAGCCGTAGTTCTAGCCCTAAAGACATGGAGACATTACCTGATGGGAAATCGTTGTGAGATTTATTCGGATCACAAGAGCCTAAAGTATATATTCACTCAGAAGGAGCTAAATATGAGGCAGAGAAGATGGATTGAGCTAATCAAGGATTATGACCTGGACATTCACTATCACCCTGGTAAAGCCAACGTGGTAGCCCATGCCCTTAGCAGATTGCCGTGCCGCTTGAACTCCATGATTTTGAAGGAGCAACCAAGTTTGCACAAAGAGATGGAAGATTTTCGGATGGAATTAGTGAGCGAAGGATTTTTGGCTAGCATAGAACTTCAGCCCACTTTGATCAGTCAGATTAAACAGGTGCAGAAGGGAAATGCCAGTATCGACGGAATCAAGCGTCGTATCGGTACAGGCAAAGTACCCGGATTCACCGAGGACGAAGAAGGAGTTTTGTGGTACAAAGGACGCCTTTGTGTACCAGCAGATTCTGAGTTGAAAGAAGTTACCTTGAAAGAGGCTCATGATACTCTTTATTCTATCCATCCTAGAGGAACTAAGATGTATCAAGATTTAAAGGAGCAATTTTGGTGGCATAAGATGAAGAGAGAAATCGGAAGCTATATCGCCAAGTGGGATATCTGTCAGTGAGTCAAGGCAGGACATCAAAGACCCGCTGGATTGTTGCAACCTTTGCAGATTCCGGAATGGAAATGGGATTCTGTAGGAATGGACTTTATCACTGGACTACCTACTTCTAGTAGGGGAAATGACTCTATCTAGGTCATAGTGGACAGATTTTCCAAAGTCGCCCATTTCTTGCCCGTCAAACCACCTATCAGTGTTCGAAACTAGCGGAGTTGTACATCGCTAGAATCGTCAGTTTGCACGGAGTCCCTAAGAACATAGTATCGGATCGAGGAACTCAGTTTACCTCGAGATTCTGGAAGAAAGTTCAAGAAGGTTTAGGAACCCGCCTAGATTTCAGTACCGCGTATCACCCTCAGACCGATGGACAAACGGAGCGAATCAAATACTCGAAGATATGCTGAGAGCATGTGTGTTAGAATATGGATCCAAATGGGAAGACTGTCTGCCGTTTGCAGAATTTTCATACAACAACAGTTACCAAGCTAGCTTGCAAATGGCCCCATTTGAATTTATGTACGGAAGGAAGTGTCGCACCCCTTTGAACTGGTCGGAAGTAGGAGAGAGTCAGATTTTCGGACCCGACATCCTACGAGAAGCAGAAGAGAAGGTTCACAAGATTCGTGAGCACCTCAAGACCGCCTAATCCCGACAGAAGAGTTACGCCAACAACAGACGTCGAGACCTCGCCTTCAACATAGGAGATTTTGTTTATCTGAAAGTGTCGCCATTGAAGGGAATGCAGCGTTTCCAACTCAAAGGAAAGTTAGCCCCCAGATATATCGGACCTTTCAAAATTTTGAGCCGTCGAGGAGAAGTATCGTATCAATTGGAGCTACCAGAAGAGATGTCAGCCATGCACAATGTGTTCCATATCTCGTTACTTCGCAAGTGTCTCGAAGTCCCCGAGAAGACCGAAGTGTTCAAGAATATCGACCATCGGACCATAGAGATCAACGATGACCTGAGCTATCCCGAAGTACCCATCCGCATTTTGGAAGAAGCTTTTAGAACTACCCGAACCCGAAGCATCAAGTTTCTCAAGATTCAGTGGAGCAACCACACTTGAGAGGAAGCTACCTGGGAACGCGAAGATCACATCAGGACGGAGTTTCCAGATCTCTTCAAATCCGAGGTAATCTGTTCGTCCTTTTTCAAATCTCGGGACGAGATTTTGTTTAAGGGGGGAAGGTTTGTAACATCCCAAAAATACTAAACTTGGATCATCAATTTCTAATCATCAAAATTAGGGTTAACAAAAACTTTACTAAATAAAATTATGAATGCATGCATATGTGTATGCATTGAATTTAAATTCGTTTAAACCACATTGTTTCATTGCTTAATTGCTTGTAAAATGTTTCTTAGGTGAAATAAACATCATCTAAAACATTTCCCACACTTTTCCTAAAGAAAAGTAAATCAAAACACATATATTAAATGAATGGTCATTTTGACCAATTTAACTCCCATGCCTACTTTGGCTGTCTCAAACTTTCAAAACCTAACAGAAACTTTTCTGGATCTTTGCACCCCTTGAATGTACTCATAACAAAGTATCAAGGCCCACTTTGTGATCATCCAGAAACTTTCAAATGCATAGTTTAAATGACAATTCAAAATTGAATCTTTATCATATGGGAAGATCCCACTTTTTCAAAAACCACTCAAACAAGCTCAACTTTCAAAACCGAAGCATTTGTAGACTCAACAGCACCAATCTAGCAAACCCACCAAAAATCATTTCAAAATTCAAAACATGATTTCATGCGGCCATTTCATCAAACAGGTTGTAGACACAAAACAAACAAACATCAAACACTACTGTGAGCAGTGATTCTTGCCTAACTTGTTCCCTAGTTAGCTCACACCCAGCTCAGTAGATCATCTAGGAAGATTAACTAAGAACTAGCACCACTGTGAGCTTGCCATCAATGGTGAACAGCCGAGCACCCCCTTGTCACCCCAGTGTGGACAGCAGGCTAGAGGAAAAACTAGCCGTGCCAACCTTGTCTGGGAGATCACCCATGCCTCACCGCCCCCTCTCGACCAGCCCTGCCTCGCAGACAATGCCCAGAACCGCCAGGAACACCACGCCCGTGCAGCTGTCGACCATGCCGAGCGTGCGCCAGAGCACCACCCTCGACCGAAGTCCACAGACCGCGCGCCGCCCTTGCCGCGTGCATACATGATCACCACCGACCCAGAAGACCGCCAGACATCCCCGTTTGCCGCCCCGTGCCGCACAGCCACCGCCCACCGTCGAAGACGCCGCCTCTGCCACGCGGAGCATCGCCCGTTCCAGACCAAACCTTACCGCCCCTACTCGCGCATTAAAGCCATAGAGCATCGCCAGGAGACCACCAAGCGATCGCCACCGCCGGCCATGCCTCTAGCAGCCCGTAGCCATGTCGCCACCGTCGCCTGCCCATCCCGTTCGGTCTCGCCATCGAGCCTATAAAAGGAGGACTCCCCCGCTCGATTTATTCACACAATTCCACTCCTCTCTCACCCAGAACCACCCCACCTTAGTCCCGGAGCAAGGCGAGCAGCGCATCGCCGGAATTTCATCGGAGCCCGCCGCCTTTGGAGAAGAAGGGAGCCAGCGATTGGAGCCGCCCCAGAAGAAGCCACCGGTACCAGGAGATTCGCCGTTGTCGACTTTGTCGTTCACCCGCCTCGCCGAACCTCGCCAGCACGCCGGTGAGCCCCCAGCACCCCTCACTGGCTGCGCTAGGTTTCGTTCTCGCCGGTGTTGTCTCGCGTCGATGATGACTCCCAGCCGTTGGATTAGAACTAGATCGAACGATCCACGTTGCCCCATACCGCTTCGCCTAGCCCCGTGTCACTGACGAGTGGGGACACCCACTTAAGAAGCCCGTGCGAGCACTGCGCTTAGCAGGCCGGCCCGTTAACTTTTCCTGCGCAAGCCCAGTTTTTTAAATTATACTTTTTCTATTTCAATTCAAACACACTTCAGTACACCAAATTGAATGATACAAATTTTGTTGGAAAGGTCTGTGAATGCTGAATCCAAGCCCGTTGGATTCAAGTCATTTGGATCTGTAGATCACCTATGGTAAAAATAACAAGGCAGGAGCTTTTCTGCATTCAAACATTTTTAAAATTTAAACCATAATAGCTTTTGAGTTGATTCCAACTCTCAAAAATCACATTTAACCATACCTTTCAAAATATATAAAAATATATAGGTTTACTTGCAGAAATAATGTTCAAGTAATAAAAGAATGCTACATAGGCATTTCTAGCCACTTTAATTAATTAAAATAAAAGGGTAAAACCTTATTAAATTGTGACACCACTTTAAATCACATTCCCATGGACTACATTATGTGGTGATGACATGTGTTAACATGATCCCATGTTTGGTTTGGAGAATATTAAATCTTAAGTAGTTTTTCAATGAGTAGAAATTACTTTTCTAAAAATAAAAGGAATTAAACCAAGCCTTAACCTTGTAATGTTAGAGATGATGCTAGATCATCTATAGGACCCTTGTGTGTGATGATTGCAAGTAGTTAAGTATTGTTTGGTGATTGTGTACCTCGTATTTATTCATAGACGCTAGTACCGATCAAGGATACGAGGAGGAAGGCGGATACTACGAAGAAGAAGCCGAGGAGAACTTCAATCACTGCTATGCTCAAGGCAAGCTATTAACCTTGCAAGCTAACACTTGCAAATTAGCAAGCTTATACTGATATTGATGCAAGCTGATACTATACCTATGCAATCTAACCCTTGCAAGATACCCTACTGATGCAACAAACCCATACTTGTTCTATGACTACTATATGCCTTAAGCATATGTGACCATACCCACTTGATAAACCAATCCTAGTTTTACTTACAAGCTTCTTACTTTATTTCTTTATCAAAGCTTACTGAGAGTTTACTTAAGTGACTTATAGATACTAGAAAGATATTTGAAGGTTGCATAAAGAGCATAAAATTTGGCCTAAGTTAGAAACCTTGGCATCAGCCTGAGACATGAGGTTGTCCTTAGTTGAAACTCCACTAGTTTCCACCTCTCATTAGTACTTACCCCCACCTATAGATGCTAGTGCTAAGCATAAAACTTGATCAACTTTAGATGGGAATACTTGGTGGAAAAATGGTTATGAAAACCTTGGAATGATGGATCATTCTATTGAAATGTTTTGGACATGTGTTTCTAAACACTTTATGATTTTGGTGATAAAAATGTTGAGGCATGAGCCTTAGCCCTTTATAAAACTGATGGTTGTCTGGATGCGATACCATTCCAAATTTATCGTACAACCACAATACCTGAAGATTGGGTAGGGCTTGACTGGAAACTTATATACCATAGTATTAGCTCCCTCACGGCCAAGGTCTGAGCTGAGGCTACCTTGTGAAGATTGTCCACCTGTGCAGTACCCAAGATGACAGTTGGTCATGGTTGGGAGGCCAAACTCACAGGAGAGGTGCTTATACTAGGGCGTGTAATTGAAAGGTTAGGATTGATTATCCGCATACTGAGTATGGTGAATTCAGGATTTGTTCCTGATGGATGTATCGAATGTTGTGGTGAAAGTGTACAATCTCTGCAGAGTGTCAAACTATTCGAATAGCCGCGTCCGCGGTTATGGACAGTTGGAGTGGCCATACTGTTCCCCCGTCAGACTTTTCAAAATGACTTGTGAAATGAATTGAGACTTTGACTTGACCACAACAGAGTTGTGATATGAGTTACAAGAACCCACCTAGGAGTTATAAAATTGTGACTAGCTTTGAGACTTAGTAGAGATAAATCTGGCTTTTGCAAAACAACCCTAGAGCCTAGTGTCCTATTATCCAAAAACCCCTTTACTTGTTAGTATTAGTTTGTGAGTACTTAAAGAGTACTCATGGCTTTGTCCCTGGCTATTCCCATGGCCAGACTATGAAGAGGAGTACCTGGAAGATGGACCCCAGGAAGGTTACGACAACTAGGATCATCTCCCATCGTCAGCATTGCCTGTGACCCCGAAGATGGAGCTTCACCTACGGTACCGTTATTATTACGTATTCCGCTGCTTGAAGTTGTATTAAGAACTGGATCATGAGATCCCTATTTGTGTAAGAACTTATGTATCGTTTGTAATGGATGATGTACTATGGTATCCAATTCTGTTATGTCTCGCAAAAATGGTAATCCTGGGATTGCGATGTACGGCATAACATGCATCTAGGATTGAAAAATCCGGGTGTTGACAAGTTGGTATCAGAGCCATCCTGACCATAGGAGACCCTAGTTAGACTGGACGTTTGAACCAAAAACTTAGTTTCAAAACCAAAGAAAACAAATATTTACAAAAACTTATTATCATTCTTATCTCTTTGATTCTTTCATAAAAATTCATGTTCCTCAAAAACTCTTGCAAAATACATAAAATTTTGACACACTTGATCACTATGCTAACCTACTCATCCTCTATTTTTATAGATGGACATGAAGTACAGCAAGTTTTACCAACTGGGGAATGGTGGAGACCTTATCTTTGAGAGGGATTTGGACCAGCTTTCGGAACTTCTAGAGCGTCCGCACCCCGAGTTCCTTGGAGCTCAGCTCAATGATCAAGGAGGAGAAGATCTGCAGTGGCTAATTGTTGCAAGTATCCGAGGAAAGATTGAACCTCCCACTGTGGAGGGAATTCAGTTTACCTTGAGGGAAAACAACTGGCTCGATGGACTTGCCAGGGCAATGCAGGAAGCTCTTTGCCGTCTGTGTGGGCAGAGCATCAATCAGATCAAGGGTACTCGCTTTGAGTTTTGCCCAAGGCGTGATGCAAATGGACAACCACTGGAAGCCCCATACCACCCCGAGCTAAAGACTCAATTGGACCACCTTAGCTTCATGATGTATGATCGTCAGCAGGAGTTAGACAACTGTCGTGACTACTCCAACCACAAGTCAGCCATCATCAAGACGAAGGATCAGACCATCGACATGCTAGCAAAGGATCGCAAGTCTCGCTGCCGTCAGCTCGACAAGAAGGAGCGCATTATTGCCCGTCTTCGCCACCGCATCTCATCTTTGGAGGAGACCATCCACGAGAGAGACATGCAGTTGGAGGAAAGGGAGAATGCCGGAGAGGATCTTCGTGGAGACCCCTACTCCTATCTCAGTGATGACGATGATTTTCTGGAGGATCAGGCCATGGACTTCTTCACCGATGAGGATGATTTCGCCTTCATCGATGATGATGAAGATGATGAAGCCACAGACTCCGAGGAGTAGTAGCACTTGAGCACTATCGTAGTGAGTAGTATTCGGTCCCACTGTATTGTAGTTTCCCGAATGGTTCTTAAAACCATCTGTCTTTCTTTGTTGTGGTGTGTGTTGTACTGAGTGCTATGAATGAATGAATGAAAATAAAGTTGCTAGAAAAATCTGAGTTAAACCTTTAAAACTTTTCAAAGTCCCGGAAACTTTAGAAATTTCCCTCTTTTCTCATGATCTATCTCAATCTTCAGATGCCACGTGGAGGAAGTGGTTCAGCCCCGGACCCGATGTTGCAGATTCTGCAAATGTTGACTTCTGACCGCGAAGCTGAAAGAGCGGAACTTCAAGCCAACCTAGCCACTCTGCAACAGATAGCCCAACTATCCCACAATAACCAAGGCCACAGAAATCAGGACAACCATGGATCTAAGCTCAAGAATTTCCAGAATACCAACCCACCTGTTTTCACTAAGTCAGAAGAACACCTAGATGCCGATGATTGGCTGCAAACCATGGAAAATAACTTAGAAGTCGCCGGAGTGGAAGCCAACGAGAAAGTTCTGTTTGCCACCCATTATCTAGACGGAGATGCCAGGGCATGGTGGAACAGTGTTCGCGCAATGACCGGAGGCCAGATGATGACCTGGGAGGAATTCAAGGTCAAGTTTAGCAGAACCCATGTGCCACCGGGTTTGATCAAGAGAATGAGAGACGAGTTCAGAGAGTTGAAGCAAGGAAGGATGACCGTAGTGGAATACCGTGACAAATTTTTGTCATTAGCTACGTATGCCCCGGATGAGATCGACACGGAGGCCAAGAAGAAAGAAAGATTCCTGAATGGTCTGCATGACGAGATGCAGACAGTGTTAGTCAATATCCCCTTTGTTGATATTGAAGCCCTTGTCGACTCTGCTATCCAGATGGAAGGAAAGATCAACCAAGCCAATGAGAACCGCAAGCGTCATATGATGAACCAACCAGGAACCCATCAGACCCCAAAGTATCGCCCCAACCCATCTCCAGGATTTGCCCCAAGAACCAACAGGCCCCCTATGACCCGTCCAACCTATCCCAACCGTGGAAACCCTAGACCCGGAGGAAATCACAACAACCCCGGCAACTCTAGCAATTTCACTCGTGCCCCACCCAAGTTCAACACCAACAATGCTCTCGCCAACCCCAACACTGCCCCGAGGACTGGAAGCAATGTTGTGCCTGTCGCAGCCAAGGACAAGTCGCAAGTGACCTGTTATGACTGTGGGAATAAAGGCCACTATTCCAACGAGTGCCCCAACAAGAAGAATGCTACAACCCCCAATGCCAATGCCCCAGCTCAGCAACAATGTCGTGTCCAGCCAGGGAGAAGATTTGCCCCAGGGAATTCACTCAACCGCAATGGCCGTCTTTTTCTCATGCATGCTGAAGAAGCTCAGGAAGCGCCAGACGTCGTGCTGGGTATGTTTTCTGTGAATTCAGTACTTGCAAGAGTGTTGTTTGACTCTGGTGCATCGCATTCATTTGTCACCGAAGAATTTGCCTGCACTAGTAAAATTCAACCAACCAAACTGAAGCATGTTATGATTGTTCAAATTCCCGGATCAACCACCAAGGCTAGGCAAATTTGCAAAGCCGTCCCTATCCGAATCCATGGCATAGATTTTTATGCTAATCTAATAGTACTCGGAACTAAAGGTTTGGAAGTAGTACTAGGAATGGATTGGATGTCCAAACATAAGGGATTGATTGACTGTGCTAAGAAAGCCATCACCATGACTAGTACAGCCAGAATATCAGTCGAACATATATCTGAAACCTTACCTCGCCAATTCAAATGCAACAAGAGTATAGCCCAACCTACCATTAACCAAGTCCGGATAGTCTGCGAATACCCCGATGTATTTCCAGATGTTTTGCCCGGTATGCCCCCAGATCGGGATATCGAGTTCATCATCGAACTAATCCCCGGAATAGGACCCATAGCCCAGAGACCCTATAGTATGAACCCGTCAGAGCTCGCAGAACTGAAGAAGCAACTGGATTCCATGTTGGAAATCGGATTGATTCAACCAAGTGCGTCACCATGGAGATCACCTGTCTTATTTGTGGACAATAAGGATGGAGGTAACCATTTGTGTATGGATTATCGGAAGTTGAATGATGTCACCATCAAGAACAAGTACCCCTTGCCCAATATAGAAGATTGGTTTGATCAGTTGACCGGTGCCCAGGTATTTTCTAAGATTGATCTTAGAACTGGTTATCATCAACTCAAGATTCGTGCAGAGGATATTCCAAAGACTGCATTTACCACCAGATATGGATTGTACGAGTATACAGTCATGTCTTTTGGATTAACCAATGCCCCCGCTTATTTCATGAACCTCATGAATAAGATTTTTATGGACTTCCTGGATAAGTTTGTCGTTGTTTTCATTGATGACATTCTGATTTATTCCAAATCAGAAGAAGAACATGAGCTACACCTAAGGACCATTCTTGGAACCCTTAGAGAGCATCAGTTGTATGCCAAGTTTAGCAAATGTGAATTCTGGTTACAGGAGGTAGGATTCCTCGGTCACATTGTATCAGCCGGAGGAATTGCCGTTGACCCTGCCAAAGTAAAAGATGTAGAAGATTGTCAAGCCCCAGCCACTCAAACCCAAGTTCGTGCTTTTCTCGGTTTGGCGGGATATTACCGCAAATTCGTAGAAGGATTCTCGAGTATCGCTAGACCCATGACCCAATTGCTGAAGAAAGACAAGAAGTTTGAATGGAACGACAAATGTGAAGCGAGTTTTCAAGAACTCAAAAGGAGATTGATTTCAGCCCCAATCTTGATCATGCCGGATATCACGAAGCCCTTCGATGTGTATTGTGACGCATCCAAGATTGGTCTCGAATGTGTGATAATGCAAGAAGGCAAAGTTATATCTTATCTATCTCGACAATTGAAGCAACATGAGCAAAATTACCCAACCCATGACCTCGAACTCGCAGCCGTAGTTCTATCCCTAAAGACATGGAGACATTACCTGATGGGAAATCGTTGTGAGATTTATTCGGATCACAAGAGCCTAAAGTATATATTCACTCAGAAGGAGCTGAATATGAGGCAGAGAAGATGGATTGAGCTAATCAAGGATTATGACCTGGACATTCACTATCACCCTGGTAAAGCCAACGTAGTAGCCGATGCCCTTAGCAGATTGCCGTGCCGCTTGAACTCCATGATTTTGATGGAGCAACCAAGTTTGCACAAAGAGATGGAAGATTTTCGGATGGAATTAGTGAGCGAAGGATTTTTGGCTAGCATAGAACTTCAGCCCACTTTGATCAGTCAGATTAAACAGGCGCAGAAGGGAAATGCCAGTATCAACGGAATCAAGCGTCGTATCGGTATAGGCAAAGTACCCGGTTTCACCGAGGACGAAGAAGGAGTTTTGTGGTACAAAGGACGCCTTTGTGTACCAGCAGATTCTGAGTTGAAAGAAGTTATCTTGAAAGAGGCTCATGATACTCTTTATTCTATCCATCCCGGAGGAACTAAGATGTATCAAGATTTAAAGGAGAAATTTTGGTGGCATAAGATGAAGAGAGAAATCGGAAGCTATATCGCCAAGTGTGATATCTGTCAGCGAGTCAAGGCAGGACATCAAAGACCCGCTGGATTGTTGCAACCTTTGCAGATTCCGGAATGGAAATGGGATTCTGTAGGAATGGACTTTATCACTGGACTACCTACTTCTAGTAGGGGAAATGACTCTATCTGGGTCATAGTGGACAAATTGTCCAAAGTCACCCATTTCTTGCCCGTCAAAACCACCTATCAGAGTTCGAAACTAGCGGAGCTGTACATCGCTAGAATCGTCAGTTTGCACGGAGTCCCTAAGAACATAGTATCGGATCGAGGAACTCAGTTTACCTCGAGATTCTGGAAGAAAGTTCAAAAAGGTTTATGAACCCGCCTAGATTTCAGTACCGCGTATCACCCTCAGACCGATGGACAAATGGAGCGAGTAAATCAAATACTCGAAGATATGCTGAGAGCAGTTGTGTTAGAATATGGATCCAAATGGGAAGACTGTCTGCCGTTTGCAGAATTTTCATACAACAACAGTTACCAAGCCAGCTTGCAAATGGCCCCATTTGAATTTATGTACGGAAGGAAGTGTCGCACCCCTTTGAACTGGTCGGAAGTAGGAGAGAGTCAGATTTTCGGACCCGACATCCTACGAGAAGCAGAAGAGAAGGTTCACAAGATTCGTGAGCACCTCAAGACCGCCCAATCCCGATAGAAGAGTTACGCTGACAAGAGACGTCGAGACCTCGCCTTCAACATAGGAGATTTTGTTTATCTGAAAGTGTCGACATTGAAGGGAATGCAGCGTTTCCAACTCAAAGGGAAGTTAGCCCCCAGATATATCGGACCTTTCAAAATTCTGAGCCGTCGAGGAGAAGTATCGTATCAATTGGAGCTATGTAACATCCCAAAAATACTAAGCTTGGATCATCAATTTCTAATCATCAAACTTAGGGTTAACAAAAACTTTTCTAAATAAACTGATGAATGCATGCATATATGTATGCATGGATTTTGAAATCCTTTAAAACCACCTTGTTTGTTTGTTCCATTGCTTGTAAAATATTTCTTAGGTGAAATAAACATCATCTAAAACATTTCCCACACTTTTCCTAAAGACAAGTAAATCAAAACACATATATGAAATGAATGGTCATTTTGGCCAATTTAACTCCCATGCCTACTTTGGCTGTCTCAAACTTTCAGAACCTAACAGAAACTTTTCTGGATGTTTGCACCCCTTGAATGTACTCATAACAAGGTATCATGGCCCACTTTGTGATCATCCAGAAACTTTCAAATGCATAGTTTAAATGACAATTCACAATTGAATCTTCTTCATATGGGAAGATCCCACTTTTTAAAAAACCACTCAAACAAGCTCAACTTTCAAAACCCAAGCATCTGCAGACTCACCAGCACCAATCTAGCAAACCCACCAAAAATCTTTTCAAAATTCAAAACTTTAGTTCATGCGAACATTTCATCAAACAGGTTGCAGACACAAATCAAACAAACATCAAACACTATTGTGAGCAGTGATTCTTGCCTAACTTGTTCCCTAGTTAGCTCACACACAGCTTAGTAGATCATCTAGAAAGATTAGCCTAGCACTAGCACCCCTGTGAGCTTGCCATTGCCATCAATGGTGAATAGCCGAGCACCCTCTTGCCACCCCATAGTCGACAGCAAGCTAGGAGTAGCAGCAAGCCTAGCCAGCATGTCTGGGAGGCAGCCCACCGTCCACCGCCACTCACTGTCCCAGCCGAGAGCGTTGTCAAGCCCTGGACCACGCGCACAAGCCGCGGCCAGACCATGCCGAGCGTGCGCCAGAGCGCCACCCTCGACCATCACCCACAGACCATGCACCGCCCTCACCGCGTGCACACACGATCGCCATCAACCCAGGAGACCGCCAGACATCCCTGTTTGCCGCCCCGTGCCGCACAGCCACCGCCCGCCGTCGAAGACGCCGCCTCTGCCGCGCATAGCACCGCCCGTTCTAGACCAAACCACACTGCCCCATGCCTCGAGACCATGTCGTTGAGCATCGCCAGGAGACACCGCACCTCCCCCTACCCTTGCCCATGCCGTTAGCCGCCTGTAACATCGCCCCCGATGAGCTCACCGTGCGCCCCGACGGTCCCCTCGCTCGACTATAAATAGAGGCCACCCCCGCACGATTTCTTCACACCATCTCACTCCCCTCTCCTCACTGATCGTGCCACACCATTCTCAGAGCAAGGCGAGCACCACCTCGCCGGAATTTCACTGGAGCCTGCCGCTGCCGGAGAAGAAGGGAGCCATCGATTTAGTCCACCACAGGAGCTGCCGCGACCAACCCTGAGTTCGCCGTCGTCGACTTCGTCGTTCGCCCGCCTCGCCGACCCTCGCCAGCACCCCGGTGAGCCCCCAGCGACCCTCACTGGCCGCGCTAGGTTTCGTTCTCGCCGAAGTTGTCTCGTGTCGACGATGACTCCCAGCCGTTAGATTAGAACTAGATCGAACGATCCACGTCGCCCCATACCGCTTCGCCCAGCCCCGTGTCACTAACGAGTGGGGACACCCACTTAAGTATCCCGCGGGAGCACTGCGCTTAGCAGGCCGGCCCAGTAACTTTCCCGCGCAGCCCAGTTATTCAAATTAAACCTTTTTCTATTTCAATTCAAACACACTTATGTACCCAACTTCAAAAATCAACCCAGATCGATTTAGTGCACCAAATTGAATGAAACCAATTTTGTTGGAAGGGTCTGTGAATGCTGAATCCAAGACCGTTGGATTCAAGTCATTTCGATCTATAGATCACCCATGGTAAAAATAACAAGGCAGAAGATTTTATGCATTCAAACATTTTTCAAATTTAAACCATAATAGCTTTTGAGTTGATTCCAACTCTCAAAAATCACATTTAACCATACCTTTCAGAATATATAAAAATATATTGGTTTACTTGAAGAAATAATGTTCAAGTAATAAAAGAATGCTACATAGGCATTTCTATTCACTTTATTTAAATAAAATAAAAGGGTAAAACCTTATTAAATTGTGACACCATTTTAAATCACATTCCCATGGACTACAATATGTGGTGATGACATGTGTCAACATGATCCCATACTTGGTTTGGAGAATATTAAATCTTAAGTAGTTTTTCAATGAGTAGAAATTACTTTTCTAAAAATAAAAGGAATTAAATCAAGCCTTAACCTTGTAATGTTAGAGATGATGCTAGATCATCTATAGGACCCTTGTGTGTGATGATTGCAAGTAGTTAAGTATTGTTTGGTGATTGTGTACCTCGTATTTATTCATAGACGCTAGTACCGATCAAGGATACGAGGAGGAAGGAGGATACTACGAAGAAGAAGCCGAGGAGAACTTCAATCACTGCTATGCTCAAGGCAAGCTATTAACCTTGCAAGCTAACACTTGCAAATTAGCAAGCTTATACTGATATTGATGCAAGCTGATACTATACCTATGCAAGCTAACCCTTGCAAGATACCCTACTGATGCAACAAACCCATACTTGTTCTATGACTACTATATGCCTTAAGCATATGTGACCATACCCACTTGATAAACCAATCCTAGTTTTACTTACAAGCTTCTTACTTTATTTCTTTATCAAAGCTTACTGAGAGTTTACTTAAGTGACTTATAGATACTAGAAAGATATTTGAAGGTTGCATAAAGAGCATAAAATTTGGCCTAAGTTAGAAACCTTGACATCAGCCTGAGACATGAGGTTGTCCTTAGTTGAAACTCCACTAGTTTCCACCCCTCATTAGTACTTACCCCCACCTATAGATGCTAGTGCTAAGCATAAAACTTGATCAACTTTAGATGGGAATACTTGGTGGAAAAATGGTTATGAAAACCTTCGAATGATGGATCATTCTATTGAAATGTTTTGGACATGTGTTTCCAAACACTTGATGATTTTGGTGATAAAAATGTTGAGGCATGAGCCTTAGCCCTTTATAAAACTGATGGTTGTCTGGATGCGATACCATTCCAATTTTACCGTACAACCACAATACCTGAATATTGGGTAGGGCTTGACTGGAAACTTATATTCCTTAGTATTAGTTCCCTCACGGCCAAGGTCTGAGCTGAGGCTACCTTGTGAAGATTGTCCACCTGTGCAGTACCCAAGATGACAGTTGGTCATGGTTGGGAGGCCAAACTCACAAGAGAGGTGCTTATACTAGGGCGTGTAATCGAAAGGTTAGGATTGCTTATCCGCATACTGAGTATGGTGAATTCAGGATTTGTTTCTGACGGATGTATCGAATATTGTGGTGAAAGTGTACAATCTCTGCAGAGTGTCAAACTATTAGAATAGTCGTGTCCGCGGTTATGGACAGTTGGAGTGGCCATACTGTTCCCCCGTCAGACTTTTCAAAATGACTTGAGAAATGAATTGAGACTTTGACTTGACCACAACAGAGTTGCGACATGAGTTACAAGATCCCACTTAGGAGTTATAAAATTGTGACTAGCTTTGGAACTTAGTAGAGATAAACCTGGCTTTTGCAAAACAACCTTAGAGCCTAGTGTCCTATTATCCAAAAAACCCTTACCTGTTAGTACTAGTTTGCGAGTACTTAAAGAGTACTCATGGCTTTGTCCCTGGCTATTCCCATGGCCAGACTATGAAGAGGAGTACCTGGAGGATGGACCCCAGGAAGGTTACGACAACTAGGATCATCTCCCATTGTCAGCATTGCCTGTGACCCCGAAGATGGAGCTTCGCCTACGCTACCGTTATTATTACGTATTCCGCTGCTTGATGTTGTATTAAGAACTGGATCATGAGATCCCTATTTGTGTAAGAACTTATGTATCATTTGTAATGGATGATGTACTATGGTATCCAATTTTGTTATGTCTCGCAAAAATGGTAATCCTGGGATTGCGATGTATGGCATAACAGGCATCTAGGATTGAAAAATCCGGGTGTTGACAAGTTGGTATCATAGCCATCCTGACCATAGGAGACCCTAGTTAGACTGGACGTTTGAACCAAAAACTTAGTTTCAAAACCAAAGAAAACAAATATTTACAAAAACTTATTCTCATTCTCATATCTTTGATTCTTTCATAAAAATGCATGTTCCTCAAAAACACTTGCAAAATACATAAAATTTTGACACACTTGATCACTCTGCTAATCTACTCATCCTCTATTTTTATAGATGGACGTGAAGTACAGCAAGTTTTACCAACTTGGGAATGGAGGATACCTTATCTTTGAGAGGGATCTAGATCAGCTTTCGGAACTTCTGGAGCGTCCGCACCCCAAGTTCTTTGGAGCTCAGCTCAATGATCAAGGAGGAGAAGATCTGCAGTGGCTAATTGTTGGAAGTCTCCGAGGAAAGATTGAACCTCCCACTGCGGAGGGAATTCAGTTTACCTTGAGGGAAAACAACTGGCTCGATGGACTTGCCAGAGCAATGCAGGAAGCTCTTTCCCGTCTGTGTGGGCAGAGCATCAATCAGATCAAGGGTACTCGCTTTGAGTTTTTCCCAAGGCGTGATGCAAATGGACAACCACTGGAAGCCCTATACCACCCCGAGCTGAAGACTCAATTGGACCACCTTAGCTTCATGATGTATGATCGTCAGCAGGAGTTGGACAACTGCCGTGACTATTGCAACCACAAGTATGCCATCATCAAGACGAAGGATCAGACCATAGCCATGCTAGCAAAGGATCGCAAGTCTCACCGCCGTCAGCTCGACAAAAAGGAGCGCATTATTTCCCGTCTTCGCCACCGCATATCATCTCTAGAGGAGACCATCCACGAGAGAGACATGTAGTTGGAGGAAAGGGAGAATGCCGGAGAGGATCTTCGTGGAGACCCTTACTCTTATCTCAGCGATGACGATGATTTTCTGGAGGATCAGGCCATGGACTTCTTCACCGATGAAGATGATTTCGCCTTCATCGATGATGCTGAAGATGATGAAGCCACAGACTCCAAAGAGTAGTAGCACTGAGCACTAGCGTAGTGAGTAGTAGTCGGTCCCACTGTATCGTAGTCTCCAGAATGGTTCTTAAAACCATCTGTTTTTCCTTGTTGTGGTGTGTGTTGTACTGTGTGCTATGAATGAATGAATGAAAAAGCAAGTTGCTAGAAAAACCTGAGTCAAACTTTTAAAAACTTTTCAAAAACCCAAAACCTTAGGAATTACCCTCTTTTCTCATGATCTATATCAATCTTCAGATGCCACGTGGAGGAAGTGGTTCAGCCCCGGACCCGATGTTGCAGATCCTGCAAATGTTGACTTCTGACCGCGAAGCTGAAAGAGCGGAACGTCAAGCCAACCTAGCCACTCTGCAACAGATAGCCCAACTAGCCCACAACAACCAAGGCCACGGAAATCAGGAAACCATGGATCTAAGCTCAAGAATATCCGGAATACTAACCCACCCGTTTTCACCAAGTCAGAAGAGCCCCTAGACGCCGATGATTGCCTGCAAACCATGGAAAACAACCTAGAAGTTGCCGGAGTGGAATCCAACGAGAAAGTCCTGTTCGCCACCCATTATCTAGCCGGAGATGCCAGGGCATGGTGGAACAGTGTTCGTGCCATGACAGGAGGCCAGATGATGACCTGGGAGGAATTCAAGGTCAAGTTTAGCAGAACCCATGTGCCACCAGGTTTGATCAAGAGAATGAGAGACGAGTTCAGAGAGCTGAAGCAAGGAAGGATGACTGTAGTGGAATACCGTGACAAATTTTTGTCATTAGCTAGGTATGCCCCGGACCAGATAGACACCGAAGCCAAGAAGAAAGAAAGATTCCTGAATGGTCTGCATGACGAGATGCAGACAGTATTAGTCAATATCCCCTTTGCTGATATTGAAGCCCTTGTCGACTCTGCTATCCAGATGGAAGGAAAGATCAACCAAGCCAATGAAAACCGCAAGCATCGCATGATGCATCAACCAGGAACCCATCAGACCCCAAAGTATCGCCCCAACCCATCTCCAGGATTTTCCCCAAGAACCAACAGACCCCCTATGACCCGTCCGACCTACCCCAACCGTGGAAACCCTAGACCCGGAGGAAATCACAACAACCCTGGCAACTCTAGCAATTTCACCCGTGCCCCACCCAAGTTCAACACCAGCAATGCTACCGCCAACACCAACACTGCCCCGAGGACTGGAAGCAATGTTGTGCCTGTCGCAGCCAAGGACAAGTCGCAAGTGACCTGTTATGACTGTGGAAATAAAGGCCACTATTCCAACGAGTTCCCCAACAAGAAGAATGCTACAGCCCCTAATGCCAATGCCCCAGCTCAGCAGCAGCGTCGTGTTCAGCCAGGGAGAAGATTTGCCCCGGGGAATTCACTCAACTGCAATGGCCGTTTTTTCTCATGCATGCTGAAGAAGCTCAGGAAGCGCCAGACGTCGTGCTGGGTATGTTTTCTGTTAATTCAGTACTTGCAAGAGTGTTGTTTGACTCTGGTGCCTCGCATTCATTTGTCACCGAAGAATTTGCCTGCACTAGTAAAATTCAACCAACCAAACTGAAGCATGTTATGATTGTGCAAATCCCCGGATCAACTACCAAGGCTAGGCAAATTTGCAAATCCGTCCCTATCCGATATCCATGGCATAGATTTTTATGATAATCTAATAGTACTCGGAACTAAAGGTTTGGAAGTAGTACTAGGAATGGATTGGATGTCCAAACATAAGGGATTGATTGACTGTGCCAAGAAAGCCATCACCATGACCAGTACCACCGGAATATCAGTCGAGCATATATCTGAAACCTTACCTCGCCAATTCAAGTGTAACAAGAGTCTAGCCCAACCTACCATTGACCAAGTCCGGATAGTCTGTGAATACCCCGATGTATTTCCAGATGTTTTGCCCGGTATGCCCCCAGATCGGGATATCGAGTTTATCATCGAACTAATCCCCGGAACATGACCCATAGCCCAGAGACCTTATAGTATGAACCCGTCTGAACTAGCAGAACTGAAGAAGCAACTGGATTCCATGCTAGAAATTGGATTGATTCAACCAAGTGCGTCACCATGGAGATCACCTGTCTTATTTGTGGACAAGAAAGATGGAGGTAACCGTTTGTGTACGGATTATAGGAAGTTAAATGATGTCACCATCAAGAACAAGTACCCCTTGCCCAAGATAGAAGATTTGTTTGATCAGTTGACCAGTGCCCAGGTGTTTTCTAAGATTGATCTTAGAACTGGCTATCATCAACTCAAAATTCGTGCAGAGGATATTCCAAAGACTGCCTTTACCACCAGATATGGATTGTACGAGTATACAGTCATGTCTTTTGGATTAACCAATGCCCCCGCTTATTTGATGAACCTCATGAATAAGATTTTTATGGACTTCCTGGATAAGTTTGTCGTTGTTTTCATCGATGACATTCTGATTTATTCCAAATCAGAAGAAGAACATGAGCTACACCTAAGGACCATTCTTGGAACCCTTAGAGAGCATCAGTTGTATGCAAAGTTTAGCAAATGTGACTTCTGGTTACAGGAGGTAGGATTCCTCGGTCACATTGTATCAGCCGGAGGAATTGCCGTTGACCCTGCCAAAGTGAAAGATGTAGAAGATTGGCAAGCCCCAACCACTCAAACCCAAGTTCGTGCTTTTCTCGGATTGGCGGGATATTACCGCAAATTCGTAGAAGGATTCTCGAGTATCGCCAGACCCATGACCCAATTGCTAAAGAAGGACAAGAAGTTTGAATGGACCGACAAATGTGAAGCGAGTTTTCAAGAACTCAAGAGGAGATTGATTTCAGCCCCAATCTTGAGAATGCCGGATATCACGAAGCCCTTCGATGTGTATTGTGACGCATCCAAGATTGGTCTCGGATGTGTGCTAATGCAAGAAGGCAAAGTTATATCTTATTTGTCTCGACAATTGAAGCAACATGAGCAAAACTACCCAACCCATGACCTCGAACTCGCAGCAGTAGTTCTAGCCCTGAAGACATGGAGACATTACCTAATGGGAAACCGTTGTGAGATTTATTCGGATCACAAGAGCCTAAAGTATATATTCACTCAGAAGGAGTTGAATATGAGGCAGAGAAGATGGATTGAGCTAATCAAGGATTACGACCTGGACATTCACTATCACCCTGGTAAAGCCAACATGGTAGCCGATGCCCTTAGCAGATTGCCGTGCCGCTTGAACTCCATGATTTTGAAGGAGCAACCAAGTTTGCACAAGGAGATGGAAGATTTTCAAATGGAATTAGTGAGCGAAGGATTTTTGGCTAGCATAGAACTTCAGCCCACTTTGATCAGTCAGATAAAAGAGGCGCAGAAGGGAAATGCCAGTATCAACGGAATCAAGCATCGTATCGGTACAGGCAAGGTACCCGGATTCATCGAGGACGAAGAAGGAGTTCTGTGGTACAAAGGACGCCTTTGTGTACCAGCAGATTCGGAATTGAAAGAAGTTATCTTGAAGGAGGCTCATGATACTCTTTATTCTATCCATCCCGGAGGAACTAAGATGTATCAAGATTTGAAAGAGCAATTTTGGTGGCATAAGATGAAGAGAGAAATCGGAAGCTATATCGCCAAGTGTGATATATGTCAGTGAGTCAAGGCAGGACATCAAAGACCCGCTGGATTGTTGCAACCTTTGCAAATTCCGGAATGGAAATGGGATTCTGTAGGAATGGACTTTATCACTGGACTACCTACTTCTTGTAGGGGAAATGACTCTATTTGGGTCATAGTGGACAGGTTGTCCAAAGTCGCCCATTTCTTGCCCGTCAAGACCACATATCAGAGTTCGAAGCTAGCGGAGTTGTACATCGCTAGAATTGTTAGTTTGCACAGTGTCGTGGGAATGGTCACGGCAGATGCTGCAATCGGCAGCGAGTAGTAGAACGAGGGGCAAGGGCGGCCAGCCATCTGCGGTGCAAGATGAGGGCAGAGACACAGGGTTTTACCCAGGTTCGGCCCCCCGGAGGGTAAAGACCTACTCCTGCTAGATTGTATTATGAAGGTGGTACAATGGGCGAGCTCGGCGGCTAGGCGGCGAGTCGCTTGGGTGTATGATGGAACGTATATCTACACGCCCCGCAGGGAGGTTTATATAGGCTCACCTCCCCTAGGGTTTACATATCTCAACCGAATCAGTTAAGGCTTTGGTGCTTGTTTAACCTAACCCGACTGGGCCTATCTACTCGCCTGAGCCTTCAGCTTCCAGTCGCTTGGATCCACGTCGGGCTTTGATCCAGTCGCCGTCTTGCAGGCCCACTCGCCAGTTCTTTGGGCCAATCGGAAACGTCCTGCTGGGTATACCCCGGTAGGTACATCCCCATCAGTAGTCCCCGAGGCCGTCGTCGATTGGGCGTTGGTGACTGCTGGCAGTCGGAGTATACGGCTTCAGAGTAGGCATCCAGTCGAATCGTCGGTGGGCTCCTGTATAAAGGAAAACTTGTCATTCTGTTTGCAGCTTTGGCGATTCGAGTCGGCGAATCACTGCCGCAGCGAGTAGGTCGACGAGCCGAGTGGCTGAAGTTGGACCGTTAAGACTAGCCGTTGCGGTAATCCAACGGTAACTTTTGGCGTAATCACCGCGTAGTAATGGCCTCCTGATTTGGCGGGTAACAAACGCTATATAAGGGGAATGGCAGGTGACCAGAGAGCCATCTTCTCGCCATTCCCTCCGACTGCACCCATTCTCGCGTCCCTTCGCATCGCGAACCAGCCAACCCGAAATCCTCCAAACCCCCGCAAAGCCATCCGCCATGGCCCTCTCCACCGATCCTTGGGGGAGGTCTAAATGTACGAGGGCGCAACTGGCGTCCTTCGAGGAGGCCGGGATCCTGCGCGCCGGTTGTTGGCGCATCCTAGAACGGGGAATTCATCTGCTTCACCAGCCACCTGGAATGGGGACTGGGATTCCCCACGTCCTTGTTCTTCCGGCGCTTCTGCGCCTACTACGGGATCCAGCCGTCGGATCTGGGTCCCCACAGCATCGAGCAGCTCGCCATCTTCGTGGCATTCTGCGAGTGCTACTTGGGCTACCGGCCCTACTTCCCTCTCTGGCAAGATCTGTTCCACGGACGGATCAGCCGCGAGGAGGCGGGCGGCCCAATGCTCGCCGCGGGTGGCCTAACCTTCCAGCTGAAGTCGAAGGCCTCATTCTTCGACCTGATGCTGCCCGCCAAGGCAGTGAGCGACTGGAAGAAGTCGTGGTTTTACGTCTCCGAGGCGACCCCGGAGGGCGAGACGGCGATCCCGCGGTACTCCGCCAACCGGTCCAAGCCGCGCCATCTTCAAGTTGGCAAGCTCCCCAGTGACCAGCGGATGGTCGTGGACGAGATGCTCCAAACCATCCGCGGCTTGAAGAAAAGGGGCCTCCAAACGATCAATCTATACAAATGCTGGCTCGGGCGGCGGCTCGTCCCTCTGGCCCGGCGCGACCACTACATGTACCAGTACATGGGCCGGGAGGACTCGACGAAGGCCAGCCTAGCCGAGTGGAAGCTCGAGGACTACACCGCGGCACTGAAGAAGATCACCCAGGCGATGTACCTGGACGCACAGGCTGGGGTCGCCCCCTACACTTCGAAGTGTCCGGCCCCAACGGTAATCATCTCATATTATTCGCAGTCGCAGCTTTTTGCAGTCGCGATCATTCTAATTTCATCTTGTCTTCATTGCAGTTGTTCCAAGTGGTGGAGGGGTGGCTTCCGCCTTCGGACGACGAGAATTCGAGCTCGTCCGTCCAGGATATGGGCGAGTCGCCTCTCGCCAAGGGCGACGCCGGGAGCGACAAGAGCGATAGCGATGACGAGTCCGAGGAGGAGGTCGCCCCGTTGGTCCACAAGACCCGCGGGCAACGTCAACGCGAGCTCGAGGCGAGCAAAAGCCTCGAGCGTCATGACGACGAAGAAGAGCTTCCGGAGACCACCTCGCGCCGCCAGGCTACTCCGTCAAAGAAGAAGAAGAAGAAGAAAGAGAAGGAGGCGAAGGCCCCTCCAAGAAGGAAGACGAAGCCGATGAGGCCGGCCTCGCCACCGCACTCGGCAAGCAGTTCCGACGCCCCCAGCCCGGCCAAGGACAAGGCGCCACCGACGGCGGCCGCGCTGGACACGGTCACCGTCGAGGTGCCACTGGCTTCGATGCCCCCGCCATTCGCCCCAGTCTCTGGGCTGGGGGATGCTCCGGCCGCAGCGGCCTCGCCTCGCAGGGAAGCTCCTGCCGAAGAAGCTCCAGGGGCTCCCGTTGCAGCCTCGATGACGAAGAAGCCGTCCGTGTCTTGGGCACACGACGTCCTGGAGATGGGGCTCAGCCGCCGTCTGGGCCCTGAACTGGAGAAGCCGGCTGGCCTCCGCACGGGGCTGCGCTTCATTCCAGTCGCCAAGTGAGATTGCTCACCTGTCTTTGTATTCCATAGTAGTTTGAACTATCTTGCTTACACGATTGATTTACAGGACCGGAGTGAAGAAGATGGGCCACCCGACCGTGGCTAAGGTGCCATCCGTCGCCAGCGAGGAGGATCCTTCCCGTAAGCGGAAGGCGGACGAGGTCGTCGTCCCTACAGATGGTGGCAAGAAGGCCAAGGGTGATGATGTCATTACGATCTCCGACGACACGGCGGTTGCGCCGACCGAACCCACACCAGAGGCGGCCGCATCCACGAAGGAGGGCGCTCCCCTGCCTAGTGCGGCCGAGCCGACCTCCTTTGGTGCGGGTGCCTCCATCGCGACGTTCCCGCGCTTCATGGCCAAAGCGGCCACGGCGAGTGGGACTTCACCATCGAGCCGTGCTCCTGGGGTCGCCGACATGGAAGTCGAGCAGCTTCATGGGCACACGCCAGCTCTCCTCCCGTCCGTGGACGCGATACAGCTTCATAGCATGCTTGGTGCAGCCATCCAGGTATGTGCAGTCCCCGAGGATCAGGTCGGTGTGTTGCAGCGGACTGATCCTTTTAGTGTATAGCCGTTATTTTTCGCGTCCAGTCCCCGAGTGCGCACTCGCTGAATTTCAGCGGGTGGGCACTTAGGAGTTTTTTGATTGCCAGTCCCCAAGTGCGCACTCGCTGAATTTCAGCGGGTGGGCACTTAGGAGTTTTTTGATTGCCAGTCCCCGAGTGCGCACTCGCTGAATTTCAGCGGGTGGGCACTTAGGAGTTTTTTGATTGCCAGTCCCCGAGTGCGCACTCGCTGAATTTCAGCGGGTGGGTACTTAGGATGTGCTTTGACTAACTGTTTGAATGATGTGCAGGGTCTGCAACGTGAATCGGCTGACCGGTTGGCCACGACGAGCCGTGTAGAGAAAGAGCTAGCCACCATCCAGGAGGCGAACAAGGGGCTTCAGGCGGTTGCCGCGAAGGCGGAGGAAGCCCGCCAGGGGCTTGTCCCAGCGGGTGAATTGGCGGCACCTCAATCAGCATCGGGCTCGGCTGAAAAGCGAAAAGCCGAACTTGAGAGCGAGCTGAAGGAGGCGAAGGAGGAAGCGAACTCGGCGGATGGGCGAGCTAAGGCCGCTATTTCCGCCGCCACAGAGGATCGTAAAGTGTCCGACGCCCTTGTTGCTGGGCTTCAGGATGACTATACTGCGCTTCAATGCTTCATCACGGATCTCTCCCGCCCCTTGATTGGTGAGTGTACCTGCCTCTGCCAATAACATGTGTACTGTTGTGGTACCCGATGTACTTATTGTTTTCTTCCATTCGCAGGTCGCATCCTTGATAGCGCGGAAGAAGCGAGCTCGTTCGACGCGTGGCAGTGTGTGTCCATGCTCGTGGATTCGGCGACGTTGTCGGCGACGTGTATCCGAGCCTACCTCCAGGAGATATCTCCCACGGAGGTAATTCCGAGCGACCTCGTCGAGGTGTGGAAGTACTTGGAGAAGGCGCCCGCGGTCGTTGAATTTATGACGCGATCGGCGTTTCGGCGCGGAGCGGCGACGGCGCTTAGCCTTGGACTTGCTCACTTTCCGGAGTATTTCGACATCGACGACGTGACGAGTGGCTACCCGTCGTCGACCGGCGCAGTGGATCTGTCCGAAGTGCTCAAGTTGACGGATCATGCTGCGATGTACTCCGAGCGTGTCTGGGCAATGGGCGACCTCCTTCCGTACCAGGAGACGGTCGTCGCACCCAACGACCCCGAGCCGCAACATCGGGACTTCAAGGTCGAGCAGCCCTTCCGCGCGGCGATGGCGGGTGAGCTGACGACGTACCCATCAAACCCGTACACGCCATTCATCCGCAATCGCCATGGTGCTGGCGAGTCGTCGTCGAAGCCTGCAGAATAGGATAGTTTTCCCTGGGGCATTAGTAGCAGGTCTGCCGTTTAGGCGTATTTTGTAATTTGAGACAATGTTGCGAGCTAATGAATGAGACGTCGTGTCCGTTTTGGGATTTGATGTGTGTTTTGTGATTGAGGTTTTGAACGAGTCCCCGAGCGCGTCCGCCCTTTTGTGGGGTTTACCTCGTGTATGATCTGTTTATGGTTTGAAATGTTTTGTTATTGTGGTCGACTCGCCCGGACTCGAAGAGCCAGTCGCTAGGCGACTCCCTTGAGCGCTCTGTACTTCACCGTGTTCCCTTGCGCGAACGAGGTCGGATGGCCGAGTCCCCGAGCGTGGTACTTGGTTGTTCTAGGCGCGACTCGAGGGTGGGTGAGGACTTGGCGCGTTGGTTTGAGCGCATCACTCCTGCCTGGCCCGTGGGGTCAGTCGCATGGCGAGTCCTGGGCATGCTCTCATACTTGGCGTTTTCCCAAGCCGCTCGCGCTGAACTAGTCGCCAGTCCCCGAGCGTGGTACGTGGCCGTTCGAGTCGCTATGTCGAGGATGCGGAGGATCATGGTTGCTGTGAGAAGCGAAGGCAGTTGTCTTGGCTCGTAGAGCCAGTCGGGCTAGGCGACTCCAATGGGGATCCGGGTAGGCGTTTTTCGTGGACGATGCAAAACCTGAGGTAACTCAGTGCTTTTGCATCGCACTACTTGGCCGTGCTGATCGCTTTACCAAAGGTTGACTTTTGCGGTTAGCTTGACGCTATTTTTACGAGTGCGAGTGGCACAAGACACGGAGAGTAAACGCAATTTTGCGGTAACCAATTTATTTCATAGCGACTGGAGAGTACATATGTGGCGTTCTAGGAATAGAACTTCCGTAGGAGGTTTACATTCCATGGTCGCTTGACGTCGAGTTTGCCGTCCCCGCGGACGTCGATGAGGTAATACGCGTCGTTGCCGAGTACGCGCCCGATGGCGAATGGTCCCTCCCATGGAGGGGATAGCTTGTGCATGCCCTTCTTGTCCTGGATGAGGCGCAGCACCAGGTCGCCTTCTTGGAAGGTGCGAGTTTTCACCCGCCGGCTGTGGTAGCGGCAGAGTCCTTGCTGGTAGATGGCGGTGCGCGAGCGAGCTAGGTCGCGTGCCTCGTCGAGCTGATCGACTCCATCCTGTCGTGCGAGTTCGTTCGCAACCTCCGTGTAGTGGACGACCCTTGGCGAGTCGTGCTCGAGGTCGGTGGGCATGACTGCCTCGGCCCCGTACACCATGAAGAAGGGTGTGAACCCTGTCGACCTGTCGATTGAGGTGCGGATGCCCCAGATAACGGAGGGTAGCTCCTCGACCCGGCACCCGGCGGTGCGCTCGAGTGGTACTTGGAGCCGCGGCTTCAGGCCGTGGAGGATGCTCTGGTTGGCCCGTTCAGCTTGTCCGTTGGACTCCGGGTGGGCGACTGACGCCAGGTCGAGCCGGATGTGGTGTTCTTCGCAGAACTCGGCCATGGCTCCTTTGGCGAAGTTGGTGCCGTTGTCCGTGATGATGCTGTTGGGGAACCCGTAGCGATATATGAGCTCGCGTAGGAATTTTGTGGCGGTCTTCCCGTCGCATTTCTGGACTGGCTTGGCCTCCACCCACTTTGTGAATTTGTCGACCGCGACCAGGAGGTGGGTGTAGCCGGAGGGAGCCTTCTTGAAGGGGCCCACCATGTCCATGCCCCATACGGCTAATGGCCAGGTGATGGGGATTGTCTTCAGCGCCGAGCTCGGCACGTGCGTCTGATTGGCGTATTTTTGGCACCCGGCGCACCGCTGGACAATGTTGACAGCGTCGCCGTGTGCGGTGGGCCAGTAAAAGTCGTGCCGCATAGCCTTGGCGACCAGGGAGCGAGCACCGGCGTGGTGGCCACAGTCGCCGGAGTGGACGTCGTGGAGGATCTTGCGTCCTTCGGCTGGTTGGACGCAGCGTTGGAACACGCCGGTGACGCTTCGCTTGTGGAGCTCGCCGTCGATGATGGTGAAGGATTTGCATCGGCGTGCGATCATCCGGGCGTCCGCCTCATCTACCGGCAAGGTGCCAGCCTCCAGGTAGGCGATGTAGGGCTTGGTCCAGTCGTCTGGCTCGGTAACGAGTGCGACCAGGGCTGCCTCTGGCTGCAGCGGGACTCTGATGTCGATCTCCCTTGGGGGAGAGACTGATGGTTTGGTGATTGTGTCGAGGAAGACACCGGCGGGTGGTGCGAGTCGAGCCGACCCGATGCGAGAGAGCGCGTCGGCCTCCTCGTTCTTCCGCCTGTCGATCCACTCGACAGAGTAGCCTGCGAAGTGTCCGCCCAGTTTGTCCACTGCTTGGCGGTACGTCGCCATGGTGGGGGAGACTGCTTCGCAGGTGCCGGCGACTTGCCCTGCCACGAGGTCGGAGTCTCCGTAACAGCGTAGGCGATTGACGTTCATCTCCCTGGCAGCTTGCATGCCGTGGAGTAAGGCCTCGTACTCGGCCATGTTGTTGGTGCAGGGTGTGAAGTCGAGGCAGAGGACGTAGCGGAGATTGTCGCCCTTCGGTGAAGTTAGCACGATCCCTGCGCCTGCGCCGTCCGCATTCTTGGAGCCGTCGAAGTGCAGACTCCAGTAATGGAGGTATGGCAGCTTCTCTGGCTGCTGGGCCTCTTCCCAATCAGCGATGAAGTCCGCTAGGGCTTGCGACTTGATCACTCTTCGTGGCTCGTATTTGATGTTGTGGACGCCGATCTCGATGGCCCACTTGGCGACTTGCCTTGTCGCCTCACGGTTGCGGATGATGTCCTGCAACGGTGCTGAGGAGACAACTGTGATCGGGTGCTCCTGGAAGTAGTGCGGCAGGCGTCGCTGTGCCCTAAAGACCGCGTATACCAGCTTCAGGTACTGTGGGTACCGCTGGCGCGACTCGGTGAGGACCTCGCTGATGTAGTACACTGGTCGCTGTACTGGGTGCTCCTTTCCTTCCTCCGGTCGCTCGACGACCATGACAGCGCTGACGACACGCTCGGAAGCCGCGACGTAAACCAGCATGGGTTCTTTGTCGGCCGGGGCGGCGAGTAGCGGTGCGGCGAGTAGCACCTTCTTGAGGTCGCGGAGCGCGTCGTCCGCCTCCTTGTCCCACTGGAACGTGGGGTTCTTGCGCATTAGGCGGTATAGGGGCATCGCCTTTTCGCCCAAGCGGGGGATGAAGCGACTGAGAGCCGCTACTCGCCCGGCCAGCTTCTGGACATCGCGCAGGCCGATCGGGTATGCCTTCCGACCGGGGACAATGCCATGGAACGTGGTGTGGGTTGTCTCGATCATCGACTGCGGGATTTGCAGCCGCCTGAAGGTGTCCAGGTACAGGATGTTGATGGAGCTGCCGCCGTCCATCAATGTCCTGGGGAGCCAGTAGTCGCCGACCTTAGGCTTGACCACCAGGGCGACTCGCCCTGGGTACTCGATGCGTGGCGAGTGGTCTTGGCGGCTCCAGGTGATGGGCTGCTCTGACCAGTTGAGGAACTGGGGAACGTCCACCTGGGCCACCGCGTTGACGGCGACATCGCGGGCGATGACCTTCTTCTCGCGCTTCGTGTTGAAGCCTGTGAAGGTATGGAGCGAGCCGGCCACTTTGCCGAATTTTCTGCCGTTTGGCGGGTCGTTGTCGGTGTCCTCCCGTGCTTGCCGTGCTTTCTCGATCTCCCTGAGGGTGTGGCAGTCGGCGGTTGTGTGTGTTGCGGGCTTCCCTTCCCTGCTATGAAACGCACATGGTTGGTTAAGGAGGGCCGCGGGGTCGAACCTTGGCTTGGCCTTGTAGTTGCCGCCGTCGCGGCGTTGTCCTCCGTCGCGGCGGAAGCTCTTGGGCTCGCGTTGTGCATGCCCGGCGTTGGCGACGAAGTCAACTCGCCCGTCACTGCGGCGCTTGCCGGTGAGGCGAGTGTTGCTGTAGCGTAGGTCGTACCGTCGTCCGCTGTCGTTGCCGCTCGTGCGGCGTTGACCTCCTGACTCGTCGTCAGTTTCCTGGTTTGGATCTTCCTCCGCGTACCGTTTGGCGATCTCGAGGAGGTCCGGGATGTTGTCGAGTGTGCGAGAGTGTCGCTTGAGCTTGGCGACCAGGGGCTCGTAGCGGCACGAGGTCTTGAAGCAGTGGATCGCGGTGTCCGGGTGGATGCCGACCGCGTTATACCAGAGTTCTTGCCACCGTTGGACCCAGTTGCGGGTCGACTCGCGGGGTCCCTGGACGCATCGCTCCAGGTCCTCGATGGTGGTGGCGCGGGTGTAGGAGCACTCGAAGTGCCTGACGAAGGCGTCGCGCATCTCCTCCCAGGAATCAATAATGTCCTGGGGGAGGGTGTTGATCCACTGCCTGCACGTCCCTTCCATCATCAGGGGGAGGTAACGGGCGGCTAGCAGGTCGGTGTGGCCTGTGATCCCCATCGCCATGAGGTATGTATCGAGCCAGACGGCGGGGTCGTACGAGGGGTCGTACTTTTCTATCTCCTTCGGCGCCTTGAAGTTTGGCGGGTACTTCTCGCCTCGGATCATTGGTCCGAAGCACTTGGGGCCGAGTCGACTGAGCGACCCCATGGGCTCACCATCGCGGCGATTGGTCAGGGTGTGTCGCAGGTCATCGGGCTGGCGTGCGCGCCAGCTTTGGTTGTTGATGATGTGAGTGCGGGCATCGATGGGTTGACCGTTGGCGGCGATGAAGTTGGTCGCTGGCCTTGGGTCGTTGGTGGATAGTGCCGCGTTCGCGGGACGGTGTTGGAGCTGCAGTGGCTCCGGTGGCGGGCAGTTGAGGGTGTTCGCCGCCATTGGGCGCCCGCTCTGCTTCCCGAAGAACGCGAGTATACCCGACCCTGCGAGTCAGCGCCCGCGTTTTGCTGCTCGACGGCCTTTGCGAGCAGGGCTCTGACGTACTGGATCTATAGGGCGCCGTCGCCGGTGGCCGTGATGTTGTCGGCTGCTGCTCGGCCTGCCACAAGGTTGTCCATCGGGGTGGAGAACAGCGGGAGGCCATTTGCGTCTCGCTCCCGTGAGGATACCACTATCCGCGGCTGGTCCCTGGGAGGTGTGCGGTTGGGTGGAGGTGGGGCGCCCATTGTCGTCGACCCTGGCAGGGGTCGGGCGCTTCCTCCTGGTGGCGCGTTCTCGCAGATCGCGCGCTCGGCCACGCGGGCCGGGTCGTTTTCGTCGTCAAAATTCAGGGCGCGCCCCTGAACGGTGGGGTTCAGGCGCGACCTGATCCGCTGCTGATGGTAGCACGATAGTTCTTGCGCCGTCACCTGCTCGAGGCAAAAAAATTCGCGCTCGGCTTGTTCCTTGCGCATCGCCTCCGCCAGTTTCAGGCGGAGTTCCTCGACCTCCGTCGCCATGGCGTTAGGAGGAATTGGGGTGGAGAAGGGGTCCTCCGGCGGATCGGTGCCGGTCGCCATGTAGGTCGCTGCGTGGCGACCGGTTCCGTCGCGGAGGTCGGCAGAGTTTTCCGATCCGGAATCGAATTCGAAGATCCCGAGGATGGAGGGGTCCTCGAAGTCTCCCATGTTGGAGACCTGGGTGATGGAGCCCGCGGGTGAAGCCGCGGTGATGGACCCGGCGAGTGACGCCGGGGTCGCCGAGTCGGCGTCGTCGTTGAGGGCCGCGTCTTCTGCGACCGCTGAGTTTTCGGCCACGTCGCTGTGGGCCGAGTTGTACTCGGAGGCGAGGCGATGGATCGTGCAGATCTGGCTCTCGGAGAGCCGATCGCGTGGCGGCGACTCGCGGATGTGAGCCGAGTCCTCCGAGACGATGACGTCGGTGAGGCCGACGAAGAGGCTGATCGTGCCGATCGGCAGGATCACGCTGTGCGTGACGGGTCGCGCCGCCGGGACGTAGCTGCTCGGCAAGATTTGGAGCATCTCGCCGATCGCTATCATGCAGCCGGTGGCGACTGTCTCGTTGATGGGCAGATTGGATCTCGCCGCAGAACACCGGCCAGACCGGCCAGGCCTCACGGTGGGCACCACTGTCGTGGGAATGGTCACGGCAGATGCTGCAATCGGCAGCGAGTAGTAGAACGAGGGGCAAGGGCGGCCAGCCATCTGCGGTGCAAGATGAGGGCAGAGACACAGGGTTTTACCCAGGTTCGGCCCCCCGGAGGGTAAAGACCTACTCCTTCTAGATTGTATTATGAAGGTGGTACAATGGGCGAGTTCGGCGGCTAGGCGGCGAGTCACTTGGGTGTATGATGGAACGTATCTCTACACGCCCCGCAGGGAGGTTTATATAGGCTCACCTCCCCTAGGGTTTACATATCTCAACCGAATCAGTTAAGGCTTCGGTGCTTGTTTAACCTAACCCGACTAGGCCTATCTACTCGCCTGGGCCTTCAGCTTCGAGTCGCTTGGATCCACGCCGGGCTTTGATCCAGTCGCCGTCTTGCAGGCCCACTCGCCAGTTCTTTGGGCCAATCGGAAACGTCCTGCTGGGTATACCCGGTAGGTATTTCCCCATCACACGGAGTCCCCAAGAACATAGTATCGGATCGAGGAACTCAGTTTACCTCGAGATTCTGGAAGAAAGTCCAAGAAGGTTTAGGAACCCGCCTAGATTTCAGTACCGCGTATCACCCCGAGACCGATGGACAAACAGAGCGAGTAAATCAAATACTCGAAGATATGCTTAGAGCATGTGTGCTAGAATATGGATCCAAGTGGGAAGACTGTCTGCCGTTTGCAGAATTTTCCTACAACAATAGTTACCAAGCCAGTTTGCAAATGGCCCCATTTGAATTCATGTACGGAAGAAAGTGTCGCACCCCTTTGAACTGGTCGGAAGTAGGAGAGAGTCAGATTTTCGGACCCGACATCCTACGAGAAGCAGAGGAGAAGGTTCACAGGATTCATGAGCACCTCAAGACCGCCCAATCCCGACAAAAGAGTTATGCCGACAAGAGACGTCGAGACCTCGCCTTCAATATAGGAGATTTTGTTTATCTGAAAGTGTCACCATTGAAGGGAATGCAGCGTTTCCAACTCAAAGGAAAGTTAGCCCCCAGATATATCGGACCTTTCAAAATTCTGAACCGTCAAGGAGAAGTATCGTATCAATTGGAACTACCTGAAGAGATGTCAGCTGTGCACAATGTGTTCCATATCTCGTTACTTCGCAAGTGTCTCGAAGTCCCCGAGAAGACCGAAGTGTTCAAGAATATCGATCACCGGACCATAGAGATCAACGATGACCTGACCTATCCCGAAGTACCCATCCGCATTTTGGAAGAAGCTTTTCGAACTACCCGAACCTGAAGCATCAAGTTTCCCAAGATTCAGTGGAGCAACCACACAGAAGAGGAAGCTACCTGGGAGCGCGAAGATCACATCAGGACGGAGTTTCCCGATCTCTTCAAATCCTAGGTAATCTTTTCGTCCTTTTTCAAATATCGGGACGAGATTTTGTTTAAGGGGGGAAGGTTTGTCACATCCCAAAAATACTAAGCTTGGATCATCAATTTCTAATCATCAAACTTAGGGTTAACAAAAACTTTTCTAAATAAACTCATGAAAGCATGCATATGTGTATGCATGGATTTTTAAATCCTTTAAAACCACCTTGTTTGTTTGTTCCATTGCTTGTAAAATGTTTCTTAGGTGAAATAAACATCATCTAAAACATTTCCCACACTTTTCCTAAAGACAAGTAAATCAAAACACATATATGAAATGAATGGTCATTTTGGCCAATTTAACTCCCATGCCTACTTTGGCTGTCTCAAACTTTCAGAACCTAACAGAAACTTTTCTGGATCTTTGCACCCCTTCAATGTACTCATAACAAGGTATCCAGGCCCACTTTGTGATCATCCAGAAACTTTCAAATGCATATTTTAAATGACAATTCAAAATTGAATCTTCTTCATATGGGAAGATCCCACTTTTTCAAAAACCACTCAAACAAGCTCAACTTTCAAAACCCAAGCATCTGCAGACTCACCAGCACCAATCTAGCAAACCCACCAAAAATCTTTTCAAAATTCAAAACTTGAGTTCATGCGGCCATTTCATCAAACAGGTTGCAGACACAAATCAAACAAACATCAAACACACAGCTCAGTAGATCATCTAGAAAGATTAGCCCAGCACTAGCACCCATGTGAGCTTGCCATTGCCATAAATGGTGAATAGCCGAGCACCCTCTTGCCACCCCATAGTCGACAGCAAGCTAGGAGCAGCAGCAAGCCTAGCCAGCATGTCTGGGAGGCAGCCCACCGTCCATCGCCACTCACTGTCCCAGCCGAGAGCGTTGCCAAGCCCTGGACCACGCGCACAAGCCGCGCCCAGACCATGCCGAGCGTGCGCCAGAGCGTCACCCTCGACCATCACCCACAGACCGTGCGCCGCCCTCACCGCGTGCACGCACGATTGCCATCAACCCTTGAGACCGCCAGACATCCCCGTTTGCCGCCCCGTGCTGCACAGCCACCGCCCGCCGTCGAAGACGCCGCCTCTGCCGCGCAGAGCACCGCCCGTTCCAGACCAAACCACACCGCCCCATGCCTCGAGACCATGTTGTTGAGCATCGCCAGGAGACACCGCACTGTCCCCTACCCTTGCCCATGTCGTTAGCCTCCTATAACATCGCCCCCGACGAGCTCACCGTGCGCCCCGACGGTCCCCTCGCTCGACTATAAATAGAGGCCACCCCCGCACGATTTCTTCACACCATCTCACTCCCCTCTCCTCACTGATCGTGCCACACCATTCTCAGAGCAAGGCGAGCACCACCTCGCCGGAATTTCACTGGAGCCTGCAGCTGCCGGAGAAGAAGGGAGCCATTGATTTAGTCCACCCCAGGAGCTGCCGCGACCACCCCTGAGTTTGCCGTCGTCGACTTCGTCGTTCGCCCGCCTCGCCGACCCTCGCCAGCACCCCGGTGAGCCCCCAGCGACCCTCACTGGCCGCGCTAGGTTTCGTTCTCGCCGGAGTTGTCCCGCGTCGACGATGACTCCCAGCCGTTAGATTAGAACTAGATCGAACGATCCACGTCGCCCCATACCGCTTCGCCCAGCCCCGTGTCACTAACGAGTGGGGACACCCACTTAAGCAGCCCGCGGGAGCACTGCGCTTAGCAAGCCGGCCCAGTAACTTTCCCGTGCAGCCCAGTTATTCAAATTAAACCTTTCTCTATTTCAATTCAAACACACTTATGTACCCAACTTCAAAAATCAACCCAGATCGATTCAGTGCACCAAATTGAATGAAACCAATTTTGTTGGAAAGGTCTATGAATGCTGAATCCAAGCCCGTTGGCTTCAAGTCATTTGGATCTATAGATCACCCATGGTAAAAATAACAAGGCAGAAGCTTTTCTGCATTCAAACATTTTTCAAATTTAAACCATCATAGCTTTTGAGTTGATTCCAACTCTCAAAAATCACATTTAACCAAACCTTTCAGAATATATAAAAATATATAGGTTTACTTGCAGAAATAATGTTTAAGTAATAAAAGAATGCTACATAGGCATTTCTATTCACTTTATTTAAATAAAATAAAAGGGTAAAACCTTATTAAATTGTGACACCACTTTAAATCACATTCCCATGGACTACAATATGTGGTGATGATATGTGTCAACATGATCCCATACTTGGTTTGGAGAATATTAAATCTTAAGTAGTTTTTCAATGAGTAGAAATTACTTTTCTAAAAATAAAAGGAATTAAATCAAGCCTTAACCTTGTAATGTTAGAAATGATGCTAGATCATCTATAGGACCCTTGTGTGTGATGATTGCAAGTAGTTAAGTATTGTTTGGTGATTGTGTACCTCGTATTTATTCATAGTCGCTAGTACCGACCAAGGATACGAGGAGGAAGGAGGATACTACGAAGAAGAAGCCGAGGAGAACTTCAATCACTGCTATGCTCAAGGCAAGCTATTAACCTTGCAAGCTAACACTTGCAATTTAGCAAGCTTATACTGATATTGATGCAAGCTGATACTATACCTATGCAAGCTAACCCTTGCAAGATACCCTACTGATGCAACAAACCCATACTTGTTCTATGACTACTATATGCCTTAAGCATATGTGACCATACCCACTTGATAAACCAATCCTAGTTTTACTTACGAGCTTCTTACTTTATTTCTTTATCAAAGCTTACTGAGAGTTTACTTAAGTGACTTATAGATACTAGAAAGTTAT
Organism: Avena sativa; assembly: GCA_916181665.1. Taxonomy (NCBI): domain Eukaryota; kingdom Viridiplantae; phylum Streptophyta; class Magnoliopsida; order Poales; family Poaceae; genus Avena; species Avena sativa. Next base: position 214,983,004 of record OV702298.1, on the reverse strand, counting down.
TTGAAGGTTGCATAAAGAGCATAAAATTTGGCCTAAGTTAGAAACCTTGACATCAGCCTGAGACATGAGGTTGTCCTTAGTTGAAAATCCACTAGTTTCCACCTCTCATTAGTACTTACCCCCACCTATAGATGCTAGTGCTAAGCATAAAACTTGATCAACTTTAGATGGGAATACTTGGTGGAAAAATGGTTATGAAAACCTTGGAATGATGGATCATTCTATTGAAATGTTTTGGACATGTGTTTCTAAACACTTTATGATTTTGGTGATAAAAATGTTGAGGCATGAGCCTTAGCCCTTTATAAAACTTATGGTTGTCTGGATGCGATACCATTCCAATTTTATCGTACAACCACAATACCCGAATATTGGGTAGGGCTTGACTGGAAACTTATATTCCTTAGTATTAGTTCCCTCACGGCCAAGGTCTGAGCTGAGGATACCTTGTGAAGATTGTCCACCTGTGCAGTACCCAAGATGACAGTTGGTCATGGTTGGGAGGCCAAACTCACAAGAGAGGTGCTTATACTAGGGCGTGTAATCGAAAGGTTAGGATTGATTATCCGCATACTGAGTATGGTGAATTCAGGATTTGTTCCTGACGGATGTATCGAATGTTGTGGTGAAAGTGTACAATCTCTACAGAGTGTCAAACTAATCGAATAGCCGCGTCCGCGGTTATGGATAGTTGGAGTGGCCATACTGTTCCCCCGTCAGACTTTTCAAAATGACTTGAGAAATGAATTGAGACTTTGACTTAACCACAACAGAGTTGCGACATGAGTTACAAGATCACACTTAGGAGTTATAAAATTGTGACTAGCTTTGGAACTTAGTAGAGATAAACCTATCTTTTTCAAAACAACCTTAGAGCCTAGTGTCCTATTATCCAAAAAACCCTTACCTGTTAGTACTAGTTTGCGAGTACTTAAAGAGTACTCATGGCTTTGTCCCTGGCTATTCCCATGGCCAGACTATGAAGAGGAGTACCTGGAGGATGGACCCTAGGAAGGTTACGACAACTAGGATCATCTCCCATCGTCAGCATTGCCTGTGACCCTGAAGATGGAGCTTCGCCTACGCTACCGTTATTATTACGTATTCTGCTGCTTGATGTTGTATTAAGAACGGGATTGCGATGTATGGCATAACAGGCATCTAGGATTGAAAAATCCGGGTGTTGACAAGCTACCAGAAGAGATGTCGCCGTGCACAATGTGTTCCTTATCTCGTTACTTCGCAAGTGTTTCGAAGTCCCCGAGAAGACCGAAGTGTTCAAGAATATCGACCATCGGACCATAGAGATCAACGATGACCTGACCTATCCCGAAGTACCGATCCGCATTTTTGAAGAAGCTTTTAGAACTACCCGAACCCGAAGCATCAAGTTTCTCAAGATTCAGTGTAGCAACCACACAGGAGAGGAAGCTACCTGGGAACGCGAAGATCACATCAGGACGGAGTTTCCAGATCTCTTCAAATCCTAGGTAATCTTTTCGTCCTTTTTCAAATATCAGGACGAGATTTTGTTTAAGGGGGAAGGTTTTTAACATCCCAAAAATACTAAACTTGGATCATCAATTTCTAATCATCAAAATTAGGGTTAACAAAAACTTTACTAAATAAAATTATGAATGCATGCATATGTGTATGCATTGAATTTAAATTCTTTTAAACCACCTTGTTTGATTGCTTCATTGCTTGTAAAATGTTTCTTAGGTGAAATAAACATCATCAAAAACATTTCCCACACTTTTCCTAAAGACAAGTAAATCAAAACAAATATATTAAATGAATGGTCATTTTGACCAATTTAACTCCCATGCCTACTTTGGCTGTCTCAAACTTTCAAAACCTAACAGAAACTTTTCTGGATCTTTGCACCCCTTGAATATACTCATAACAAAGTATCAAGGCCCACTTTCTGATCATCCAGAAACTTTCAAATGCATAGTTTAAATGACAATTCAAAATTGAATCTTTATCATATGGGAAGATCCCACTTTTTCAAAAACCACTCAAACAAGCTCAACTTTCAAAACCCAAGCATCTGCAGACTCACCAGTACCAATCTAGCAAACCCACCAAAAATCATTTCAAAATTCAAAACTTGATTTCATGCGGCCATTTCATCAAACAGGTTGAAGACACAAAACAAACAAACATCAAACACTATTGTGAGCAGTGATTCTTGCCTAACTTGTTCCCTAGTTAGCTCACACCCAGCTCAGTAGATCATCTAGGAAGATTAACTAAGAACTAGCACCACTGTGAGCTTGCCATTGCCATCAATGGTGAACAGCCGAGCACCCCCTTGTCACCCTAGTGTGGACAGCAGGCTAGAGGAAAAACTAGCCGTGCCAACCTTGTCTGGGAGATCACCCATGCCTCACCGCCCCATCTCGACCATCCCTGCCTCGCAGACAATGCCCAGAACCGCCAGGAACACCGCGCCCGTGCCGTTGTCGACCATGCCGAGCGTGCGCCAGAGCACCACCCTCGACCGAAGCCCACAGACCGCGCGCCGCCCTCGCCGCGTGCATATGTGATCACCACCGACCCAGGAGACCGCCAGACATCCCCGTTTGCCGCTACATGCCGCACAGCCACCGCCCGCCGTCGAAGACGTCGCCTCTGCCGCGCGGAGCATCGCCCGTTCCAGACCAAACCTCACCGCCCCTACTCGCGCATTAAAGCCGTAGAGCATCGCCAGGAGACCACCAAGCGATCGCCACCGCCGGCCATGCCTCTAGCAGCCCGTAGCCATGTCGCCACCATCGCCTGCCCATCCCGTTCGGTCTCGCCGTCGAGCCTATAAAAGGAGGACTCCCCCGCTCGATTTCTTCACACCATTCCACTCCTCTCTCACCCAGAACCACCCCACCTCAGTCCCGGAGCAAGGCGAGCAGCGCATCGCCGGAATTTCACCGGAGCCCGCCGCCTCTGGAGAAGAAGGGAGCCAGCGATTGGAGCCGCCCCAGAAGAAGCCACCGGTACCAAGAGATTCGCCGTCGTCGACTTCGTCGTTCGCCCGCCTCGCCGAACCTCGCCAGCACCCCGTTGAGCCCCCAGCACCCCTCACTGGCCGCGCTAGGTTTCGTTCTCGCCGGAGTTCTCTCGCGTCGACGATGACTCCCAGCCGTTGGATTAGAACTAGATCGAACGATCCACGTTGCCCCATACCGCTTCGCCTAGCCCCGTGTCACTGACGAGTGGGGACACCCACTTAAGCAGCCCGCGGGAGCACTGTGCTTAGCAGGCCGGCCCGTTAACTTTTCCCGCGCAAGCCCAGTTTTTCAAATTAAGCTTTTTCTATTTCAATTCAAACACACTTTTGTATCCAACTTCAAAAATCAATCCAGGTCGATTCACTACACCAAATTGAATGAAACCAATTTTGTTGGAAAGGTCTGTGAATTCTGAATCCAAGTCCGTTGGATTCGAGTCATTTGGATCTGTAGATCACCCATTGTAAAAATAACAAGGCAGAAGCTTTTCTGCATTCAAACATTTTTCAAATTTAAACCATAATAGCTTTTGAGTTGATTCCAACTCTCAAAAATCACATTTAACCATACCTTTCAGAATATATAAAAATATATAGGTTTACTTGCAGAAATAATGTTCAAGTAATAAAAGAATGCTACATAGGCATTTCTAGCCACTTTAATTAATTAAAATAAAAGGGTAAAACCTTATTAAATTGTGACACCACTTTAAATCACATTCCCATGGACTACAATATGTGGTGATGACATGTGTCAACATGATCCCATGTTTGGTTTGGAGAATATTAAATCTTAATAGTTTTTCAATGAGTAGAAATTACTTTTCTAAAAATAAAAGGAATTAAACCAAGCCTTAACCTTGTAATGTTAGAGATGATGCTAGATCATCTATAGGACCCTTGTGTGTGATGATTGCAAGTAGTTAAGTATTGTTTGGTGATTGTGTACCTCGTATTTATTCATAGACGCTAGTACCGAGCAAGGATACGAGGAGGAAGGAGGATTCAACGAAGAAGAAGCCGAGGAGAACTTCAACCACTGCTCTGCTCAAGGCAAGCTAACACTTGCAATTATGAAAGTTAGATAACCTATGCAATGCACTAAGCATGCTTGGTTAGACATATTTGATGATACCCCATCCTAGTTTTATTTGCAAGCTTCTTACTTTATTTCTTTATCAAAGCTTACTTAGAGTTTACTTAAGATTTTGGTAGATATTAGAAAGTTATGTGAAGGTTGCATAAAGAGCATAAAATTTGGCCTAAGTTAGAAACCTCGATATCATCCTAAGATATAAGGTTGCACTTAGTTGAAACTCCACTAGTTACCACCCCTCATTAGTGCCTACCCCCACTTATAGATGCTAGTGCTAAGCATAAAACTTGATCAACTTTAGATGGGTTACTTGGTGGAAAAATGGTTATGAAAACCTTGGAATGATGGATCATTCTATTGAAATTTTTTGGACATGTGTTTCGGAACACTTGATGATTTTGGTGATGAAAATGTTAAGGCATGAGCCTTAGCCCTTGTATAAAACTGATGGTTGTCTGGATGCGATACCATTCAAAATTTATCGTACAACCACAATACCCGAAGATTGGGTAGGGCTTGACTGGAAACTTATATACCATAGTATTATATCCCTCACGACCAAGGTCTGAGATGAGGCTACCTTGTGAAGATTGTCCACCTGTGCAGTACCCAAGATGACAGTTGGTCATGGTTGGGAGGCCAAACTCACAGGAGAGGTGCTTATACTAGGGCGTGTAATTGAAAGGTTAGGATTGATTATCCGCATACTGAGTATGGTGAATTTAGGATTTGTCAAATGTTGTGGTGAAAGTGTACAATCTCTGCAGAGTGTCAAACTATTCGAATAGCCGCGTCCGCGGTTATGGACAGTTAGAGTGGCCATACTGTTCCCCCGTCAGACTTTTCAAAATGACTTGTGAAATAAATTGAGACTTTGACTTGACCACAGCAGAGTTGTGATATGAGTTACAAGATCCCACCTAGGAGTTATAAAATTGTGACTAGCTTTGAGACTTAGTAGAGATAAATCTGGCTTTTGCAAAACAACCCTAGAGCCTAGTGCCCTATTATCCAAAAAACCCTTTACTTGTTAGTATTAGTTTGCGAGTACTTAAAGAGTACTCATGGCTTTGTCCCTAGCTATTCCCATGGCCAGACTATGAAGAGGAGTACCTGGAAGATGGATCCCAGGAAGGTTACGACAACTAGGATCATCTCTCATCGTCAGCATTGCCTGTGACATCGAAGATGGAGCTTCGCCTACGCTACCGTTATTATTACGTATTCCGCTGCTTGAAGTTGTATTAAGAACTGGATCATGAGATCCCTATTTGTGTAAGAACTTATGTATCGTTTGTAATGGATGATGTACTATGGTATCCAATTCTGTTATGTCTCGCAAAAATGGTAATCCTGGGATTGTGATGTACGGCATAACAGGCATCTAGGATTGAAAAATCCGGGTGTTGACAAGGTCTCTCATGGGTAAAGTAACGCACCTCTGCAGAGTGTAAGAATCTTAACTTGTTACTCCCTTTTCCGGGAAGGAGCTGCGAACGCGGCGGGAAAGGAATTCCATGAAAGTTCTGGTAAACCCGTTAAGGCTGATGGACATAGCTTTTCAGAATAAAAGCAACCTTTGAAGAAATGTTTACGAAAACCTGCATTGCCTACGACCTATGGTCTGTGGCTGTAGATATAGTGCATCAAACACTCCTTTTATAATGAACTTGTTGAGTACGCTCGTACTCAACGTATCTTCTTAACCCTTGCTAGGTTCTAAAGCCAGTACAGACGATGACTACATCAAGCCATGCTCCAAGAATCATCATCAAAAGCTAAAGCTCTTCAATGAAGTCAAGAAAGTCAACATATACATCAGCTCAAGTGAAGATGAAGTTGCTGATTAGATAAGAATAGAATCTCTAGCCATAGAACCTATTTCTGTAGTGTATTGCAATAGAAGCAATGCCAGACCATTAGTTAAGATATTAGTATTAATAGTATTATAATTTTGAGTTGTATATTTCTGATTCTTCTTTGTAAGAAGTTTCTTTCTCTCTCTTTAACCTAGAGTGTTCTCTGGATCTTGTGTAAAGAGTTGAATTGTAACCTATAGTCATGTCTTGGACCTGCTGTGTTTCTGTTGTACCACTCTGAGGGATGTAATACTAGTGAACGGTGTTTCATTGGTGTTATATCAACGACTATAGTGTACTACATCATGAAGTGGTATGCTGGGTCACCGCAGTTAGTATCAGAGCATATGCTTTGACCTTAGGATTAAAACCCTTTTAGGAAAATCTGTAGGTTGGATAGTGACTATAGGAGCCATCTTATCTAAATCAAATATTCATATGACTTGTGATGAGTATCCACTTGAGGATAATATTGTCACACCTAAGTCAGATGCTTAAGTCATTGTTTCTTAGGAGTAATTATTTTATCTTTTCTCAAGTATAGTGCTCTTTAGTGTCTTCCGAAGGAGACATAACCCACCAAGATACTTTAGGAAAGCTAATTGGTCATAGTAAATTAGGATCAAGTGTAAGATATCAGTGGAAGTAGTTTTAATGGTGTAGCCTAATCCTATAATTTAAGTAATAATAGTAAAATCTTAGTGTCAGTTGATAACCAAAGAAAACATTATGAATATCATTAGGATAAATGTTGATGTATTGAGTAGTAATCATGTGGGATTCACTTGAGAAATTCTACGGGATGAAGTGAAATTAGGTCAAGACTGAATGACAGAACAGTAATAAGTAAAGTCAGCAGGGTGAGATTAGCTCTTAAATCATGATTAATAGGTAGAACATAACAAGATCATGGTGAGCTTAGCTCTGAAACCATGATGATATTATAAATATGATAAGTAATTAGTACATTATCTTGAGGTAGAAGTAAGGAAATAACATGGTAGAACTAGGATAGAACTCATAAGTGCTAGAAAATTCTAACAATATGTGGTTTAAGTTAGCAACTAGAAATGATTAGTCTTTTGGAGTAATCATGTGAGGTTAGTTTAACAATAAAGAAAGGTTGGGTATATTAGCCATTCCAAAAGTGAGATTAAAGGTTAGTCAAAACCAAATTGAGACCACTTTGCTTAACATTATCTTGTTGCAATTGAGCAATTTGGGTAAATGTTGAGACAAAATATAGTTTGACCCTAAGTGCTAAGTATCACAATGAAAACCTATATGAGGAGGTGTCATTTACTACATAACTAAGCCTGAGTTCTAGAGATATTATACTCAACTATTATATTTTGGGCTTAGAATATTGTGTGTTATATGTACCACATTTGAATTTATTTGTTTTTCTTGGATCTTCTTGATTGACTAGATTTGTACATGAAGTTTGACTTGGTGTGCAAATGCATGTTGCAACATCCAGTCACTACTTGATGTTATAGACCTAGATAGAGTAAGGGAATTCGTGTAAGGGAGTGACGAATTTCAAAGACCAAAATAAAGACTTACATGAAGAAGGAAGCCAAGTGTAAGGACTATCAACTCAATTTGGAGGATGTATCAAGCTTAGATCATTATTAGTCAGCAATAAGAAGTGATGAACTTAAAGTTCAATCAAAATAGGTAATTTTGCTAAGAAGTCAATGGAGTAATTTATGCAAGTTCATGGAAGTATCATGAATAAATACAAAGAAGTAGCTTTGAGATCAAAATGGTATTCAAGCCCTGACAATTCAGAGAGAATGCCATAAGGATGCTAGAAATCATAGGGTAATACATACACCCTACGATGGTTTGCAGCTGGTAAATATCCGCAGCTGGTACTTGATCCATAATCGGTATCCTGATCCACAATTGGTAATTGTCCGCAGCTAGTATTTGGTTAACTTAGTTAACCAGATTTTCTTAGAAGTTGCATAAAGAGCATAAAATTTGGCCTAAGTTAAGTAAGACACAAAGGAGTATAATTTTTTTTGATAGCGACCGTCTTTCTAGACTCCTCGCAAAGTAAGACCTATCAAAGCAAAAATGTCCACATCGTAAGTAAGACAAATAATGCTGAAATATTCACTTCGGAGATCCACAAATGTGTGGATACACTGTACAATCTTTCATCAGACCCTAATTAGGCAGAGTATAAGCTGGATAGGAACCAATGTTCTATTTATAAAAATTAAGAAATACTATATAGACAGTTTGAAGACCATTAGTAAATCCTAAGGGGGAGAGTAAACCTTAGAAATAAAGGTCCGAATAAAGGATGGAGAAGGACTAGCTTACAACAACAGCAAGCCTTATTTTCATAAGGTTAAAAGGAAGTCATTCTTATAAAAGTACTGAATTTAATAACAAAAGATTGTCTAAAATTCTAATAAGGTAAAAGCTCGAAGTAATAAAATAGAATAGTCCTAACAAACTAATTTTAAAAGAAATAATTCTTAAGTGATCCTTAAGAGGTAATATAGCACATCCAATTGGACATGTGTAGAGGAACAAGGAAATTCCACTGGATATGGACTAAATGAGTTTAGATCCAATCTTTAGAAGGACTACCAGTATAAACTATACTATCACAAATCAAAAGTTAGTTTTTTGACCATAGTTATTGTTTAATAGAGTTAAAAAACCCTAATTTAGTAATACTTCCTGGACCTTATATAGTATAGCAAGTAAGTTTTATGAACAAGTAAAAGAATTGGATTAGGGTATCTAATCAGAATAAGAAACTAAAGCAGAGACCCCAATTGAAGGATCTTCTAGTAAAGACATAGCCCTAAGGGAATATAGTAAGAGGAACATTAGTGCATTATAGACAACAAATTAGGCATTGCCCAGTAGGAGGAGAATTCAAGGAAAAGGTATGGATATGGAATACTATAGTTATTCCCATTTGAGGTTACCATGGGGTGGAGAAATGCAGTAACCAATACAAGTCAATTCCTTACTCCGAAATGTGAGAGTTTATCAACTTCGAGGACGAATTTTATTTTAAGGGGGAGAGTCTGTAACATCCCAGGTTTAGCAGCTAAAAATAGACAGGACACATGTGTGTGCATTGCATTCATGCATCAGAAAATCCGGGGAATTTTCACGCAAAAGGAAAGAAGCTATAGAGGGATCGGGATCTCTCTTGTACTGATGGAAACTTCGGAGCAAGTGCGATAGATTTTGACATGAACTTTATAGAATTCCTCATTTTGGGGGAAAAGTTGCTCAAACATGTATTTGAATTTCAATGAATTTATAAAATTCACAAATGGGAATTTGAAACACTTAATAACTTGAATTGAAATGATTACAAAATAAAATGATATAAAAGGACTTCTTAATTAATATATATACATATAGTATTACATTAGTATTTTACAATTTATGAATAAAAGTAAAGTATCAGAAATCAAATAAGCTAGAATTACATAAATAAAAGAGCTCTTTATTACAAACAAAATAAACATTACATTATCTTTACAATCATCCAAAAGTAGAGGAATTAATTAATGGAAAAGGTAAACTTATTTAGATAAACAATATTACAATGTATTTACCATTTTCCAAATAAAAAGGGAAAGTGGAAGAGAAATTGAGGAAGAAAGGATTTACTTTACTACTATAATAATAAATTACAAATCAAGAATAATATATATTTTTTTACAAAAGAATAAAAGAGAAAAACAACCCAAAACTATTTCCTAACTACACTTCTTCACCTCCAACATCTTCATCTCTTCTTAGTGATCCCTGCAACATAAAACAATAAACAGGAAGGGACAAACAAAATAAAAAGGGATTAGAGGGGGTTAGTGATACTCTCAGTTTTAGCGGTGAGGTGCACTGCTTAATCACATCACTGAGTATTAGTTAGGGGCCATGTGTGTATCTGATCTTATCAAAAAAGGAAGCCTCAGACTAGTGCATCACAGGCTGGTACAGGGGCAAGTTTCACCAAAGCCAATTGAAGTGGTAAAAGGGTGAATTGACAGCAAATATCAAGTTTCACTTGATCTGATACACAGATGACACTAAGAGGCACACAACACAGTCACTACATGCAAGCAAACCTTGTTGTCAACACAGGAACACATCAGGGAAGGTACCAACCATAGAAAAGGAACACCAACCGCTACCACATCCTTTCCACATCCACCCAGTTCTATTCATAGTACATGTTCTTCTCAAGAACACACATTCAATCCTTCCACCAAATCCACCACTTAATCAGTATCTGGTTGCTTACTTAAGCCTTCCAAGAATAGATCAAGTGAGCATAAGGAGGAGTAGATCAATATCAATAGCATCACAAGGAGGAGTATATCAAGATCAGCAGAATCACAAGATCAACAAATAACCACAAGCTACAGTCAAGCTTCAGCAACCATAAGAGGAGCAGACTAATGGAAGTGTCCAGGAGGAGCAGGGCTAGTAAGCAGAGAGGCCAAGAACTGACCAATATTAAGTCAACATCACCACAAAAGTTAAATCACATAAATTATTTCCAACCATCTTCTGAACATAACTGGTCCAAGTCAACATGGATCTGTCCTAGAAATGTTTACACACACATAGTAATTATGCATCCATCAAGTATATTTAATTGGTAGGTGTTTGTCATCATTTGGTCTAAGAAAAATAATTATGGCAATCAATCTAGATAGCCATCTGCAGCACATAAACTAGCTAAACAAGTGGGTATATATGCACCTTCCAAGGAAGTACCACATAACTTGCCATCATGTCTAGCTAGTGACACATGAGTTACTAAGCTAGACTTAATCACCATATTTTTTCTTTAAACCATCAGTACACATGAATACATTTTGTACCTTAACAACTAATTGCTCATCAAATATGGACAAACAAGGAGAACAATAACAATCTCAAGGAGATCATTATCTTCATCAATTATATCATAAATGCATCCATAATCTAGTATACCATCCATTTATGTGATTCCAATGATTTCAAATCATTTTCCTAGTTTAAACAACAAGGAATCATTCAAATCTTCCATTATCTTGTTGACAGGACAATTCCAAAAGACTCAAAATTAAGATATCATTGGCTAAGGAAATTCTAAATTTTTAACAAGAAATGTTATAGAAAGATTATACATATGAACTAGTCATATGCATCCTTGGCCGTCATATCTGAATTCCTAGCCAGCCAATTTAAAACCACTATAACTTCAGGCTTTTGCATCACTAGCTATAAGATTATTTCCATACTTTACCACTCAAGGTACATCATAGTAGCATATTATCACATCATATCGTCTTATCTGATTATTACTGTGCACACTCACATTATAAGGCACCACAGTAACAACACAAAATAGCAGAAGCCACTATTTAATTTTTGCCAACATTCATTTCAAACAAAAGTGATTCCCAAATCCTTTTCCTAATACCTTTCTCTTAGGAATCATATAGCTGTTTTGTCAAGATTGATACCTTAAAACACTACCAACACATAGATATAATACTTAAGCAACTTGGCACAGCAGCATAGCCACAAGAATCATGGATATACAAGCCAAATAGGAATCCATCAAGTAAATAATACAACCACATATTGTGGTACTTGTTCCCTGCCATGTTTTAATTCAAGAGTGAAATAAACATGAATGTAACTGAATTATTTCAGTCAACAACACTGTAAAAGTTCAGTGTCATCAAAAATAATATCATAGCAACCAAAGATGCCCCAAATAACCACCAGAATAATACTAAGCCAGTTATGAATCAAGTCACAACAGCACATGCTCTATTTTTACAGACAACAATAGTACCTGTACCAAATCAAGTGAGGCATTAAGCACTTAATCAACTACACTACCCAAACCTACCACTCTAATCAATTGAACTTTGCTCAAAGAGCTCAATTCCTATTTCCTGAACATGGTCAATCACAAGGTACTGAGACGATTCAGAGAGGGAGAAGGCAAAGAAGATTAGAGAGTGAAAAGGGGGAAACATACATGTGGTCCTCGCTAGGGTAGGAAGAGGAAGCAGTGGCCGGCATCGAGGATGAACACGGGGGCACGGGGAGCACCCAGAGGGCGCTGCAACCCGCGCCAAGCCACGTTCATAGATCTCACAGGGAGGAAGACGGCACCATCTCCTCACCATAGCACCAGGGCGATGCTAGAGGAGCGTCGGAGCACCACATCCTCGAGCAGCAGCCAGGGGCATCGGGGGCCAGCGGAGTCGCGCCGGCGACCTAGCCAAACCGCACGGCTAGGGTTTCACAAGGGCACGAGCGATGAAGCAGAGCAGCACCGAGGCGGAGGTAATCACCAGGGGTGCTTGAGTCGGAGCCTCATCGGCAGGCGGCGGAGCAGAGGTCGGCCGGCAACCGGCCAGAGTGGCGGCGGCAGCGGCATCGCATGGGAGAAAGAGAGGAAAGGATGAGGTCAGCGTGTGTGTGTGCGTGTGTGGTGTGGGGTGGGCTGGGGGTGATGGGTATGGCATGGTCCAATTGGGCCAGGCCAGCCCACATATCCAACCAAACGGCCCAAGTTGATTAGGTTTAGAAATAAAAAAATGAATTACTAAAATAACCTTCAAACATTTTTAGCTATAGAAAATTATAGAAAAATCCTAAAAATACATATGATATATCCAAATGACCACAAAAATAATATCTACCTAATAAAAAATATAATTTTAAGTTTTTAAAATAAATTTAAAGTAAAATAATTATTAACACCATTAAATCTTAAATGAAATTTTATAAAATAAAACAAAAACCCTAAAAATAAATAAAAAATCATTTTTGTGTATAAAAATAACTTTATTATTTTATAAAAAATACTCACTTAGAGTTTTACAAATAAAACATAAAGCAAATATTTAAAGACACTTAATTCTTTGATGAATTTTATAAAAATAAAGATAATACTTAAAAATAAATAAAATTCATTTTTAAGGTCTTAAATAAATATATTACACTAGAAAAATATTAAATATTCTATTGAAAATCTTATTAAGAATCCTCTTAAATAAACATTGGGTATCACCCATTTATACAATATGGTGAATGACCATTATATCTTAACCATTATTAACATAACTTCAAATATTAACAGATTACTAAGATCATCTAATTATGCTTCCATTAAATAAATACATATTATTTTCATAATAGCAAAACAAATTTAATCTAATCATTTACTTAAATAGAAAGTGAATAATTCCACACCTTAGTTATACCTATCATAAATCTAAAACTTGGGAATAATTAAAATATATTACATCTTGAGTTTACTTAACCTTTTAAAGTTAATTTTAGTCTCAAACCTTATAAACACCAGGTCTAATAAATCACTTATGTTTTTTATAGTTAACTTTGGTCTATTTAACTTAAGACATAAAGCATCTCAAGTCCAAGTTAATAAATCAAACACCAAAAGACATTAATCATGTTCTATTAATGATGATGATTGTTTAAACCTTAGAAAGGAAATCTTTTCTTCAAATGTTATTCTTTTTGCCACTTCAAAGAATAATCTCATAATAAATTCTTCAAATCTTAACAACTAAAATCAAGGACTCTTACCTTAGTCACCAAATAACAATTAAACATAATCACATTACTTTATACTTTACCTGTGTATTAAGAATTATTATCACTTAGGTTCCTTATAAAGATCTTTACTTATAAAGTAAAAGTTGAAGATAAACCAACTATTAAAATAATTACTTGAATTCACTTCACTCAAAGTATTGGGGATTCAATTTGGGAGTTTTACAAAATGCATATCATTACTTATGCATAACTGCATCTTGCTTCTTTAAACATTAGTCCTTACCAGACCAATGATGTTGATTTTAGATATTGGATCTTATATCGTCTCGAAGACAGTGAGTGCATAATCTTGCAATCACAAAAGGCAAGTTCACACTTGCTCATGTCCTTTGATTATTTTCTATAAAGTATTTTACAAATCCAATGTTTTCATCACCTACATTTGAAAAAGGTCAGAAAACACTATTTTCATAATAATATGATTATAGGTTATTTACCATGAGGTAATAACCTACTATGAAAGTTCCGGTGGTAAAGGAACATATTATCTAGGACTTAACAACCAATGTCGCCAGTGATTCTTGCGCCGTATATCACGCATTAACCATGAGATTTGGAATGGGACAGAGAAGTCAGCTATATCTTCTTCCTCTCGCATGTAGCCGGATGTGCAGGTCGTGGTTGTTATCACTCGTAGCGTGCATATTAATGGTAATTCGTAGAGGATATGCAGCATATGGGTGGGAACCCTCAACGTCCCACGATAGTTCTGGCATCTACAGCTATGTACAAACCATTGCCGTAATTCAATATGTGGGCATGGTGTACACCAAGGAGGCATGCAGGGTCGCGAAGGAGGCAGTGATTGGCTTGGATCTTAGACTGGGCCCCATACCAAGGAAGTATGGAAAAGGTCATGACTTGGATGTGCAACAAGGCTAAGGTCTCTCATGGGTAAAGTAACGCACCTCTGTAGAGTGTAAGAACCATAACTTGTTACTCCCTATTCCGGGAAGGAGCTACGAACACGGCGGGAAAGAAACTCCACGAAAGTTCTGGTAAACCCGTGAAGGCTGATGGACATAGCTTTTCAGAATAAAAGCAACCTTTGAAGAAATGTTTACGAATACCTGCATTGCCTATGACCAATGGTCTGTGGCTGTAGATATAGTGCATCAAACACTCCTTTTCTAGTGAACTTGCTGAGTACGCTCGTACTCAACATATCTTCTTAACCCTTGCTAGGTTCTAAAGCCAGTGCAGACGATGACTACATCAAGCCATGCTCCAAGAATCATCATCAAAAGCTAAAGCTCTTCAATGAAGTCAAGAAAGTCAACATATACATCAGCTCAAGTGAAGACGAAGTTGCTGATTAGATAAGAATAGAATCTCTAGCCATAGAACCTATTTCTGTAGTGTATTGCAATAGAAGCAATGCCAGACCATTAGTTAAGATATTAGTATTAATAGTATTATAATTTTGGATTTGTTTATTTCTGGTTCTTCTTTGTAAGAAGTTTCTTTCTCTCTCTTTAACCAAGAGTGTTCTCTGGATCTTGTGTAAAGAGTTGAATTGTAACCTATGGTCATGTCTTGGACCTGCTGTGTTTCTGTTGTACCACTCTGAGGGATGTAATACTAGTGAACGGTGTTTCCTTGGTGTTATATCAACGACTATAGTGTACTACATCATGCAGTGGTATGCTGGGTCACCGCAGTTGGTATCAGAGCATATGCTTTGACCTTAGGATTAAAACCCTTTTAGGAAAATCTGTAGGATGGATAGTGACTATAGGAGCCATCTTATCTAAATCAAATATTCATATGACTTGTGATGAGTATCCACTTGAGGATAATATTGTCACACCTAAGTCAGATGCTTAAGTCATTGTTTCTTAGGAGTAATTATTTTATCTTTTCTCAAGTATAGTGCTCTTTAGTGTCTTCCGAAGGAGACATAACCCACCAAGATACTTTAGGAAAGCTAATTGGTCATAGTAAATTAGGATCAAGTGTAAGATATCAGTGGAAGTAGTTTTAATGGTGTAGCCTAATCCTATAATTTAAGTAATAATAGTAAAATCTTAGTGTCAGTTGATAACCAAAGATAACATTATGAATATCATTAGGATAAATGTTGATGTATTGAGTAGTAATCATGTGGGATTCACTTGAGAAATTCTACGGGATGAAGTGAAATTAGGTCAAGACTGAATGACAGAACAGTAATAAGTAAAGTCAGCAGGGTGAGATTAGCTCTTAAATCATGATTAATAGGTAGAACATAACAAGATCATGGTGAGCTTAGCTCTGAAACCATGATGATATTATAAATATGATAAGTAATTAGTACATTATCTTGAGGTAGAAGTAAGGAAATAACATGGTAGAACTAGGATAGAACTCATAAGTGCTAGAAAATTCTAACAATATGTGGTTTAAGTTAGCAACTAGAAATGATTAGTCTTTTGGAGTAATCATGTGAGGTTAGTTTAACAATAAAGAAAGGTTGGGTATATTAGCCATTCCAAAAGTGAGATTAAAGGTTAGTCAAAACCAAATTGAGACCACTTTGCTTAACATTATCTTGTTGCAATTGAGCAATTTGGGTAAATGTTGAGACAAAATATAGTTTGACCCTAAGTGCTAAGTATCACAATGAAAACCTATATGAGGAGGTGTCATATACTACATAACTAAGCCTGAGTTCTAGAGATATTATACTCAACTATTATATTTTGGGCTTAGAATATTGTGTGTTATATGTACCACATTTGAATTTATTTGTTTTTCTTGGATCTTCTTGATTGACTAGATTTGTACATGAATTTTGACTTGGTGTGCAAATGCATGTTGCAACATCCAGTCACTACTTGATGTTATAGACCTAGATAGAGTAAGGGAATTCGTGTAAGGGAGTGACGAATTTCAAAGACCAAAATAAAGACTTACATGAAGAAGGAAGCCAAGTGTAAGGACTATCAACTCAATTTGGAGGATGTATCAAGCTTAGATCATTATTAGTCAGCAATAAGAAGTGATGAACTTAAAGTTCAATCAAAATAGGTAATTTTGCTAAGAAGTCAATGGAGTAATTATGGAAGTTCATGGAAGTATCATGAATAAATACAAAGAAGTAGCTTTGAGATCAAAATGGTATTCAAGCCCTGACAATTCAGAGAGAATGCCATAAGGATGCTAGAAATCATAGGGTAATACATACACCCTAGGATGGTTTGCAACTGGTAAATATCCGCAGCTAGTACTTGATCCGTAATCGGTATCCTGATCCATAGTTGGTAATTGTCCGCAGCTGGTATTTGGTTAACTTAGTTAACCAGGTTTTCTTAGAAGTTGCATAAGGAGCATAAAATTTGGCCTAAGTTAAGTAAGACACAAAAGAGTATAAAAAAATTTGAAAGCGACCGTCTTTCAAGGCTCCTCGCAAAGTAAGACCTATCAAAGCAAAAATGTCCACATCGTAAGTAAGACAAATAATGCTGAAAGATTCACTTAGGAGATCCACAAATGTGTGGATACACTATACAATCTTTCATCAGACCCTAATTAGGCAGAGTATAAGCTGGATAGGAACCAATGTTCTATTTATAAAAATTAAGAAATACTATATAGACAGTTTGAATACCATTAGTAAATCCTAATGGGGAGAGTAAACCTTAGAAATAAAGGTATTATTATCTAACTTTCTGAATAAAGGATGGAGAAGGACTAACTTACAACAACAGCAAGCCTTATTTTCATAAGGTTAAAAGGAAGTCATTCTTATAAAAGTACTGAAGATAATAACAAAAGATTGTCTAAAAGTCTAATAAGGTAAAAGCTCAAACTAATAAAATAGAATAGTCCTAACAAACTAATTTTAAAATAAACAATTCTTAAGTGATCCTTAAGAGGTAATATAGCACATCCAATTGGACATGTGTAGAGGAACAAGGAAATTCCACTGGATATGGACTAAATGAGTTCAGATCCAATCTTTAGAAGGACTACCAGTATAAACTATATTATCACAAATCAAAAGTTAGTCTTTTGACCATAGTTATTGTTTAATAGAGTTAAAACCCTGATTTTGCAATACTTCCTCGACCTTATATAGTATAGCAAGGAAGTTTTATGAACAAGTAAAATAATTGGATTAGGGTATCTAATCAGAATAAGAAACTAAAGCAGAGACCCCAATTGAAGGATCTTCTAGTAAAGAAATAGCCCTAAGGGAATATAGTAAGAGGAACATTAGTGCATTATAGACAACAAATTAGACATTGCCCAGTAGGAGGAGAATTCAAGGAAAAGGTATGGATATGGAATACTACAATTATTCCCATTTGAGGTTACCATGGAGTGGAGAAATACAGTAACCAATACAAGTCAATTCCTTACTCCGAAATGTGAGAGTTTATCAACTTCGAGGACGAAGTTTATTTTAAGGGGGAGAGTCTGTAACATCCTAGGTTTAGTAGCTAAAAATAGACAGGACACATGTGTGTGCATTGCATTCATGCATCAGAAAATCCGGGGAATTTTCGCGCAAAACGAAAGAAGCTATAGAGGGATCGGGATCTCTCTTGTACAGATGGAAACGTCGGAGCAAGTGCGATATATTTTGACATGACCTTTATAGAATTACTCATTTTGGGGGAAAAGTTGCTCAAACATGTATTTGAATTTCAAATAATTTCAAATATGAAATTCAAATGAATTTATAAAATTGACAAATGGGAATTTGAAAAACTTAATAACTTGAATTGAAATGATTACAAAAGAAAATGATATAAAAGGACTTCTTAATTAATATATATATATACATATAGTATTACATTAGTCTTTTACAATTAATGAATAAAAGTAAAGTATAAGAAATCAAATAAGGTAGAATTACATAAATAAAAGAGCTCTTTATTACAAACAAAATAAACATTACATTATCTTTACAATCATCCAAAAGTAGAGGAATGAATTAATGGAAAAGGTAAACTTATTTAGATAAACAATATTACAATGTATTTGCCATTTTCCAAATAAAAAGGGAAAGTGGAAGAGAAATTGAGGAAGAAAGGATTTACTTTACTACTATAATAATAAATTACAAATCAAGAATAATATATTCTTTTTACAAAAGAATAAAAGAGAAAAACAACCCAAAACTATTTCCTAACTACACTTCTTCACCTCCAACATCTTCATCTCTTCTTAGTGATCCCTGCAACATAAAACAATAAACAGGAAGGGACAAACAAAATAAAAAGGGATTAGAGGGGGTTAGTGATACTCTCAGTTTTAGCAGTGAGGTGCACTGCTTAATCACATCACTGAGTATTAGTTAGGGGCCATGTGTGTATCTGATCTTATCATAAAAGGAAGCCTCAGACTAGTGCATCACAGGCTGGTACAGGGGCAAGTTTCACCAAAGCCAAATGAAGTGGTAAAAAGGTGAATTGACAGCAAATATCAAGTTTCACTTGATCTGATCCACAGATGACACTAACAGGCACACAGCACAGTCACTACATGCAAGCAAACCTTGCTGTCAACACAGGAACACATCAGGGAAGGTACCAACCATAGAAAAGGAACACCAAACGCTACCACTTCCTTTCCACATCCACCCAGTTCTATTCACAGTACATGTTCTTCTCAAGAACACACATTCAATCCTTCCACCAAATCCACCACTTAATCAGTATCTGATTGCTTACTTAAGCCTTCCAAGAATAGATCAAGTGAGCACAAGGAGGAGTAGATCAAGATCAATAGCATCACAACGAGGAGTAGATCAAGATCAGCAGAATCACAAGATCAACAAATAACCATAAGCTACAGTCAAGCTTCAGCAACCATAAGAAGAGCAGACTAATGGAAGTGTCCAGGAGGAGCAGGGCTAGTAAGCAGAGAGGCCAAGAACTGAACAATATTAAGATCAACATCACCACAAAAGTTAAATCACATAAATTATTTCCAACCATCTTCTGAACATAACTGGTCCAAATCAACATGGATCTGTCACAAAAATGTTTACACACACATAGTAATTATGAATCCATCAAGTATATTTAATTGGTAGGTGTTTGTCATCATTTGGTCTAAGAAAAAAATTATGGCAATCAATTTAGCTAGCCATATGCAGCACACAAACTAGATAAACAAGTGGTATATATGCACCTTCCAAGGAAGTAGCACATAACTTGCCATCATGTCTAGCTAGTGACACATGAGTTACTAAGCTAGACTTAATCACCATATTTTTTCTTTAAACCATCAGTACACATGAATAAATTTTATACCTTAACAACTACTTGCTCATCATATATGGACAAACAAGGAGAACAACAACAATCTCAAGGATATCATTATCATCATCAAATATATCATAAAAGCATCCATAAGCTAGTATACCATCCATTTATGTGATTCAAATGATTTCAAATCATTTTCCTAGTTTAAACAACAAGGAATTATTCGAATCTTCCATTATCTTGTTGACAGGACAATTCCAAAAGCCTTAAAATTAAGATATCATTGGCTAAGGAAATTCTAAATTTTTAACAAGAAATGTTATAGAAAGATTATACGTATGAACTAGTCATATGCATCATTGGCCGTCATATCTGAATTCCTAGCCAGCCAATTTAAAACCACTATAACTTCAGGCTTTTGCGTCACTAGCTATAAGATTATTTCCATACTTTACCACTCAGGGTACATCATAGTAGCATATTATCACAGCATATAGTCTTATCTGATTATTACTATGCACACTCACATTATAAGGCACCACAGTAACAACACAAAATAGCAGAGGCCACTATTTAATTTTTGCCAATATTCATTTCAAACAAAAGTGATTCCCAAATCCTTTTCCTAATACCTTTCTCTTAGGAATCATATAGCTGTTTTGTCAAGATTGATACCTTAAAACACTACCAACACATAGATATAATACTTAAGCAACTTGGCACGGCAGCATAGCCACAAGAATCATGGATATACAAGCCAAATAGGAATCCATCAAGTAAATAATACAACCACACATTGTGGTACTTGTTCCCTGCCATGTTTTAATTCAAGAGTGAAATAAACATGACTCTAACTGAATTCTTTCAGTCAACAACACTAAAAGTTCAGTGTCATCAAAAATAATATCATACCAACCAAATATGCCCCAAATAACCACGAGAATAATACTAAGCCAGTTATGAATCAAGTCACAACAGCACATGCTCTATTTTTACAGACAACAATAGTGCCTGTATCAAATCAAGTGAGGCATTAAGCACCTAATCAACTACACTACCCAAACCTACCACTCTAATCAATTGAACTTTGCTCAAAGAGCTCAATTCCTATTTCCTGAACATGGTCAATCACAAGGTACTGAGAGGATTCATGGAGGAAGAAGGGAAAGAAGATCAGAGAGTGAAAAGGGGGAAAGCATACCTATGGTCCTCGCTAGGGTAGGAAGAGGAAGCAGTGGCCGGCGTCGAGGATGAACACGGCGGCACGGGGAGCACCCAGAGGGCGCTGCAACCCGCGCCAAGCCGCGTTTATAGAGCTCACAGGGAGGAAGACGGCACCATCTCCTCAGCATAGCACTGGGGCGATGCCAAAGGAGCGTCGGAGCACCACATCTTCGAGCAGCAGCCAGGGGCAGCGGGGGCAGCGGAGTCGCGCCGCCGACCTAGCCGAACCATACAACTAGGGTTTCACAAGGGCACGAGCGATGAAGCAGAGCAGCACCGAGGCGGAGGTAATCACCAGGGGTGCTTGAGTCGGAGCCTCGTGGCAGCCAGCGGAGCAGAGGTCGGTCGGCAACCGGCCAGAGTGGCGGCGACGGCGGCATCCCACGGGAGCAAGAGAGGAAAGGATGAGGTCGGTGTGTGTGTGTGTGTCTGTGTGTGTGTGTGTGGTGTGGGGTGGGCTAGGGGTGATGGGTCTGGCATGGTCCAATTGGGCCAGGCCAGCCCACATATCCAACCAACGGCCCAAGTTGATTAGGTTTATAAATAAAAAATGAATTACTAAAATAACCTTCAAACATTTTTAGCTATAGAAAATTATAGAAAAATCCTAAAAATACATATGATATATCAAAATGACCACAAAAATAATATCTACCTAATAAAAAATATAATTTTAAGTGTTTAAAATAAATTTAAAGTAAAATAATTATTAACACCAATAAATCTTAAATGAAATTTTATAAAATAAAACAAAAACCCTAACAATAAATAAAAAAATCATTTTTGTGTATAAAAATAACTTTATTATTTTATAAAAATACTCACTTAGAGTTTTACAAATAAAACATAAAGCAAATATTTAAAGACACTTAATTATTTGATGATTTTTCTAAAAATAAAGATAATACTTACAAATAAATAAAATTCATTTTTAAGGTCTTAAATAAATATATTACACTAGAAAAATATTAAATATTCTTTTGAAAATCTTATTAAGAATCCTCTTAAATAAACATTGGGTATCACCCATTTATACAATATGGTGAATAACCATTATATCTTAACCATTATTAACATAACTTCAAATATTAACAAATTACTAAGATCATCTAATTATGCTTCCATTAAATAAATAAATATTATTTTCATATTAGCAAAACAAATTTAATCTAATCATTCACTTAAATAGAAAGTGAATAATTCCACACCTTAGTTATACCTATCATAAATCTAAAACTTGGGAATAATTAAAATATATTACATCTTAAGTTTACTTAACCTTTTAAAGTTAATCTTAGTCTCAGACCTTATAAACTTTAGGTCTAATAAATCACTTATGTTTTTTTATAGTTAACTTTGGTCTATTTAACTTAAGACATAAAGCATCTCAAGTCCAAGTTAATAAATCAAACACCAAAAGACATTAATCATGTTCTATTAACAATGATGATTGTTTAAACCTTAGAAAGGAAATCTTTTCTTCAAATGTTATTTTTTTTGCCACTTCAAAGAATAATCTCATAATAAATTCTTCAAATCTTAACAACTACAACCAAGGACTCTTACCTTAGTCACCAAATAATAATTAAACATAATCACATTACTTTATACTTTACCTGTGTATTAAGAATTATTATCACTTAGGTTCCTTATAAAGATCTTTACTTATAAAGTAAAAGTTGAAGATAAACCAACTCTTAAAAGAATCACTTGAATTCACTTCACTCAAAGTATTGGGGATTCAATTTGGGAGTTTTACAAAATGCATATCATTACTTATGCATAACTGCATCTTGCTTCTTTAAACATTAGTCCTTACCAGACCAATGATGTTGATTTCAGATATTGGATCTTATATCGTCTCGAAGACTGTGAGTGCATAATCTTGCAATCACAAAAGGCAAGTTCACACTTGCTCATGTCCTTTTATTATTTTCTGTAAAGTATTTTACAAATCCAATGTTGTCATCACCTGCATTTGAAAAAGGTCAGAAAACACTATTTTCATAATAATATGATTATAGGTTATTTACCATGAGGTAATAACCTACTATGAAAGTTCCGGTGGTAAAGGAACATATTATCTAGGACTTAACAACCAATGTCGCCAGTGATTCTTGCGCCGTATATCACACGTTAACCATGAGATTTAGAATGGGACAGAGAAGTCAGTTGTATCTTCTTCCTATCGCATGTAGCCGGATGTGCAGGTCGTGGCTGTTATCACTCGTAGCATGCATATTAATTGGTAATTCGTAGAGGATATGCAGTATATAGGTGGGAACCCTCAACGTCCCATGATAGTTCTGGCATCTAACGGTCTGTATAAACCATTGTCGTAATTCAATATGTGGGCATGGTGTACACCAAGGAGGCATGCGGGGTCGTGAAGGGGGCAGTGATTGGCTTGGATCTTAGACTGGGCCCCATACCAAGGAAGTATGTACAAGGTCATGACTTGGATGTGCAACAAGGATAAGGTCTCTCATGGTTAAAGTAACGCACCTCTGTAGAGTGTAAGAACCGTAACTTGTTCCTCCCTGTTCCGGGAAGGAGCTGCGAATGCGGTGGGAAAGGAACTCCATGAAAGTTCTGGTAAACCCATGAAGGCTGACGGACATAGTTTTTCAGAATAAAAGTAACCTTTGAAGAAATGTTTACGAAAATCTGCATTGCCTACGACCTATGGTCTGTGGCTGTAGATATAGTGCATCAAACACTCCTTTTCTAGTGAACTTGCTGAGTACGCTCGTACTCAATGTATCTTCTTAACCCTTGCTAGGTTCTAAAGCCAGTACATACGATGACTACATCAAGCCATGCTCCAAGAATCATCATCAATAGCTAAAGCTCTTCAATGAAGTCAAGAAAGTCAACATATACATCAGCTCAAGTGAAGACGAAGTTGCTGATTAGATAAGAATAGAATCTCTATCCATAGAACCTATTTCTGTAGTGTATTGCAATAGCAGAAATGCCAGACCATTAGTTAAGATATTAGTATTAATAGTATTATAAGTTTGGAGTTGTTTGTTTCTGATTCTTATTTGTAAGAAGTTTCTTTCTCTCTCTTTAACCTAGAGTGTTCTCTGGATCTTGTGTAAAGAGTTGAATTGTAACCTATAGTCATGTCTTGGACCTGCTGTGTTTCTGTTGTACCACTCTGAGGGATGTAATACTAGTGAACGGTGTTTCATTGGTGTTATATCAACGACTATAGTGTACTACATCATGCAGTGGTATGCTGGGTCACCGCACATGTGCTCCAAATATAGTCATACATTCTCGCAATGAGAACTTGCACAACATCTTATGTCCAGACAGCCCGTGGCAGCGGGGCCTCTAGGGAACTACTGGCAATTAAGGTGATCATTTTAATAGAGCACCGGAGCAAAGCATTAACACTCGGTGAACACATGTGATCCTCACACCACAGCCATCCCCTCCGGTTGTCCCAATTATTGTCACTTTGGGGCCTTTAGATCCGGACAATGATATGTGTACACAACTTGCAGATAAGATCACAAACAATACTATCATAATGATTCAATAATAAGTTCATATCTGAGATCATGGCACTCGGGCCCTAGTTACAAGCATTAAGCACAACAAGTTGCAACAAAGTCAAATAGCACTAATAGAGATACTAGGCACTATGCCCCTAACAGATCTTATTCGATTACATGATATAACTCATCCAATCCCTACCATCCCCAAGCCTACAGCAGGGTATTACTCACTCATGGATGAGGGAAACATCGGTGATTGATGGAGATGCGTTGGTGAAGACGATGACGATGATCCTCTCCAAATTCCCTGTCCTGGCAGGGTGCCAGAACAGAGTTTCTGGATCCGAATCTTGGTTTCTGGTGGCGGCGGCAGAGCGGAAAACTCTTTCTGGAAAACCATTGACCCCCCTGAGTTTTTAGGTTAGAAGGCAACTTATAGGCGCTAAGGGAGGCCGAGGAGCTGCCTAGGGTGGCCAAACCCCCTCCAAGCGCAGGGTCAGGTGGGCATGCTCCTAGGGTGGGTCTGGGCCACCCAGGCCTCCTCTCTGTCTACCCTTCTGGCTCCGTGGATCTTCTGGTGAGAAATAGTTTTTGGCATATTTTCTGGGATTTTTCCTGATAGTTGATTTCTGCACAAAAACAAGACACCAAGGTAATTCTGCTGAAAACAGCGTAAGTCCGTGTTAGTTGCATCCAAATCACACAAGTTTAGAGAAGAAACAATAACAAAGTTTTCGAGAAAGTAGATACGTTCTGGACGTATCAACTCTCCCCAAGCTTAGCTTATTCCTTGTCCTCAAGCAATTCAGTTGAAAACTGGGTGCGATAAAAGAACTTTCATGAACACTTTTCTTCATATGATGTATATATTCTCAGCACAGGAGTAGATGCTTAGACGATTCATAATAAGAGGTATGCAACTAATTCTACTCAATAATCATTGCAAGCTATGAAGAGAAACCAACTCAATAATAAGTACCATGAAACATAAACATAAGTAACATTGCAATGCTCATAATAAGGTATGATAGAGTGGTATCTCGATTGCCTTTGTTTGAAGAGCACAATATGAATGCCAAGGCACCTCTGAAGTTCACATGAAGACTAGAGATAAAGATATCAGAGATACAAGCATCAAAGTCATGACATAATTAACCAAGTTTTGGAACAAACACAAGAATGACAACTATGCTCTCAAGAAGGTGCTCATAGAATAAGTGGTGACTCAACAAAATTGTGAAAACGGTTTTGTGAAGGTTTGAAAGGCTTCCCAATGCTGAAAGGAAGGTACTCATTAGCTTTGAGCTCTCATTGCCCCTATCATAGGCATCTTCATGTGGTTAAGGTGAAAGTGCGGTCCACTTTGAATCATATGCTTCACAGATCATAGACTGGAAATCCCAAGTCCCTTGAGTATGAGGGTCGCTCCGCATGCTACTCAACTTTGGTCACTTGAAAGTTCTTGTCATTGTAAATACATGCATATCATCGAGAACCGCCAACGGGGTACCCCTTGCATATGGTACAGGAGCTTTCCCATAACCAAAATGACAAGGCAAGCAGACAATAAGCATCTCAGCAATCTTTTTATTTACCATATGCATAGATTTTTATTGAGGATGCTTTCTAGATGCTCATTACAGTGACGCTCCAATTTTCCACCATGATTAGGCATGGCTTAGGCTGGCGGCCCAGGCGTTTCTCTAACACAATGTATAAACTCCATGAACTCACAACCTCCCCTTTTATTTCACATCGTCGACATCCGTAAACAAAAGATCAAAGTATCAACTGGATGAAATATCCAACAGGTGTTGAAAGCGTTCCCCGTGACTACACAGTTCTGCTGACTCCCAGCATATAATAAGCAAGCATATAACTTTCATGGACTAGTCACAATGGTTCAAGATTATTAAGCGCATGGAATAAAGTGTGCCATCAAGTTCGTGAGAGCTTTACTAACTAACTTTCTCAAACCAGACAAACATTTTATTTTGGAAGAAAACACGGCATATGGAATATGCACTGAAATAGCAAATGATGCTAATAGGTAGGTATGGTGGACACAGCTGGCAATATTGGTTTTTTGGAGTTGGAAGCACAGGTAGAGCACATACTCAGTGCAAGTGAAGGCTAGCAATAGAGAGGGAGCGACAAACGAGAGAGCAATAGCTGTCATAATCATGCTTGCAACAAAACATGACTAATTATGGCATGAAAGTGATACAAGAACTCTGAGGAAAAATAAATCATCAAGGCTTACTAACTATTGATTAGTTATATGCAGGTGTGAGCATGTTCCAAGTCGATTCACATGAACAGTCAGAGGAGGATACCACAATATCATACCAAAGTATGAATAAAACAATGCAAGCAAACATTCATATGACATGCTACAAACTATTAGCAAGCTGGATCTAATCATAGACAAGAAAGAACTACTAAGCATCCATAATGACATACACCTTACACAAATAGGCTAAGCATGCTCACAATGATGAGTATATGTACAAAAATGAAAAATAAATAGAGTTCGTTACCAGCCTCTTACCACACCTTGAGTTGTCTTAATCTTCATTATTTCCCTTCACTTGTGTGACTTGAATATTAACATGAAACCAAAATCCACTGTGGACGGCTAAACCCTACAAAGAACTCACAAAAGCAAAGAAGAACAACAAATAGTTTTGGTGTTTTCGATTTTTTTAGAAACAAGCGAACAAAGAAAAACCAAACAGAAACAAAGCAAACCAAACAAAGCAAAATCTTTTTGGATTTTTGTTTTAAGGCAAACCAAAGCAAAGAAACAAACCAAGAGAAACAACGAAAATATTTTTGGTATTTTTGTGTTTTTGAGAAAGAAGCAACAAAAAACAAAAAGAAAGCGAAACAATGGATATACAAAGAACCGATCGAACATGATATATATATGAGTGTGATGTCGGTATACCTCCCCCAAGCTTAGGTTGTTGGCCTAAGCGGGGATCAATCCCATGGTGCCCAATTAGATGCACCTCCATAGTATGTCGAGGAAGCTCCCTCGCCCTGGTACGAGCTCGAGGCCTCCCCTGTATAGTGTACTACGGGGTCATATGCGGGCACTTCCTCCTAATAGTGACCGTGGAAGTTGAGAGAGCGTAGCTTGTCATCCATCTCCACCTTCGTGCGTGACCAAGGTCCCTGAGAAATACTGAACAAAGTGGTTTGGGGTAGAGGGATCTCTCTCTCTCTTCCCTGTCATTAAACAACATTCTATAAACCAAGTTCTCAAGAGTAGAGCTAGAGGTGACAAAGTGGTGCGCCTTCATGGCAGCAAGATCAAGTCTCAGAGGAGCCAAAACTGTATCTTGTGGATCAACAACAATGTCCAAGGCAGAAACGATACAAGTAGCAATAATTCCCCAATAAATGGGTCCCTTAGCAACTAAACGACGAGCAATGAGGGAACCAAGATTATACTTATCCTCACCATAGAGCGCAGCAGCTAAGAAGGCCAATTGATAGTTGGAGATATTACTAGTGTTCTCCCTACCAAGAACACTGGTGGTAAGATAGTAGGCAAAGTACGTGATGGCTGGAAGTTGAATATTCTTTACCTTCCCTCGTTGAGCTCTGCGATCATCACCATTGGCTATTCCTCGGTATAGTTCCAACAAATCAACAGGAAGGGCTGGAATCTTCTTTGATGATCCAGTTGTACCAAGTCCCAGGGCCTTGCAAAATTTCTTCAAAGACATAGAATGAGCCCTGACATAAAGTCTGAAAGACACAGAAGGATTGAAAAAACTATTGGTAAAGGAGAAACTCTCCACAAATGTTTTAGTAAGTAAAGCATATTGTGCACTCTCATCCTGCATGAAACTTGTTAGACCAGCCCTCTCAATCAAAGCCATGAAATCATTAAGAATCCCAGCAGCTCGCAAGAAAGTTTGACAAGGAAAGGTGGAGGGGTGCGCATCGCCTTCATCTCCCTCGTCACCAAATCGTGGAGTGATGAGATTCTCATTGTATGAGGGTCTAGAACTGGTTTATGACCTTGGAAGCCTTTCCCTTCTAGGTGCATCACTCTCAAATATGTCACCAAAGGTGTGGTGGTCCATGACTTCCCTATTCAGAAATTTTTAAACAACCATCAAACCAAGTGATTTCTAAGTTGATAAATGATGAGCAACTACTATAGGAACTTGCTAGAGGACTACACATGCATCAAAACAAAGTTTCTAAGCATAGAACAAGCATGCAAACTCAAACAACATGTCACCTATAGCAGCAAAATACTCAAGATAAAATCTACCAATCACAAATCTAATTGGACAAGTAGAGGAAGCACATACCAAGGAGCAAACCCTCCAAAAATCAGCACTTGAGATGGGATGAACAAGGAGATAGAAAATCACGAGAAAGAACAACAAGAACTCGAGCTTGAGCAAGTTTTCTGGTGTTTTTCGGGAGAGAGAAAGAAGGTGGCTTTGAGGAGGCAGCCTAGAGGGGCCCTGGTGGGCCAGACCCCCCCTCCCGGGAGCCACCAGTGGTGGGCCCGCGCCTACCACAGGTGTGGTGGCCTGGGTGGCCCCCTGGGTCACCCCTGGTGCCTCTCTGCCTCTTTTTCGAGGAAAATTTTATTTTGAATTTTCTGGGATTTTTCGGGGAACTTTATTTTTGGCCAATTTTCAGGGTATGAAAATTGATTTTCTCGCAGAAATAGTTTTTTCAGAAGAAGCAAAAGCAAACCAAAAGCCAAACTACAGAATCTCTAAGAAACTCAAACAAGCAAAATGATGGTGCTGGCGAGGAGCACTTCGTTGGAAACCCTAAGAGCAAGGTGTGAAGCAGCAAGCAGCAAGTCTTCCCTCAGTTCAGACCGAGGTTATCGAACCAGAAGGAGGAAGGAAACGTCACACAGGTGTTGCAAGCAACACGTAGACCTGCAAAACACAAACTCAAGAATTTGTCCCAACGAATCAGTGAGGTTGTCATGCTCACCGGTTTGCTGTAACAAAGGATTAAACGTATGGTGTGGAAGGTAATGGTTTGCAGCAAGTAAACAAGTAACAGTGGAAGATGTATCAATGGTAAAGATTGGTCCGGGATCCATAGTTCACTAGAGGTGCTCTCCTTAGAAAAACAACATGGCATGAAGGGTAAACAAATTACAGCGGGGCAATTGACAGGAACTGAGCAAGGCAAAACAATGCAATTACTAGCCAGAAAGATCCTATGAGGTTGATTGGGCAATACAACAATATACATAGACCGCCATCCAGTTGCATCTATGACTAGAAGTCCACCTTCAGGTTATCATCCGAGCCCCCTCCAGTATTACGTTGCAAGCAACAGACAACTGCTTTAAGCAAAGTGTGTAAGGTAAACAGTCCACATGTTCCATGAACAAGAGACCGTTGTTTTCTCCCTAGTAGCAACAACACATCTACAACCGAAGAGATTTCTGTCACTTCCCTTGGAAACTAGAGGCATGAACCCACTATCGAGCATAAATACCCCCTCTTGGAGTCACTAGCAACTACTTGGCCAATATAACCACTAGCAACGGAGAGCATGCAAGATCACAAACAACACAGACATGATAGAATCATAAAGACAAAACCATTAATCAAACCAACATAATAATCTCAATATCCATCGGATCCCCGTAAACACAACATGCATGATTACAAATAGATTAGATCTTGATCATGAACGGAGCTCACAAGATCTATACATGAAAGCACAAAGGAGGAGATACAACCATCTAGCTACTACATGGAACCATAGTCCAAGGTGGAACAACTCACGCATCATACCAGAGAGAAGGCCTCCAGGATGATCTCCCCTCCGGCAGGGTGGCGGGAAGAACTTCAGATCCCCCTGATCTAGGGACGATGGTGGCAGCGAATACAGATGGTTTCGTGGAGATTTGATTGGGTACTCAGGGTTTCTGCATCGGGGGATTCTTATAGACGAAGGGGCGAGACCGGGAGGCGGCCAGGGCCACCAAACCCTAGCCAGGCGTGGTCCCACCTGCCATGCCGCCTGGGGTGGGTCTGGCCCCCCTGGTTGGCCCCTCCGGCTCTCCTCTGGACTTCTTGTTCCCCACGGAAAGTAATTGACTTTGTCCTTTGTCCCGTCCAATTCTGAGAATATTTCTTTACTAACTTTTCTGAAACCAAAAATAGCAGAAAACAGGCATCTGACACTGTTGCAACTTGTTAATAGGTTAGTACCAAAAAACATGTAAAAAGCACCTCAAAGTGTAGACAAGCAAAGCAAAGTAGATACTAAACAAGCATGGAGCATCAAAAATTATAGATACGTTTCCAACGTATCACAAACCACTAACAAAACTAAAGCTAAAGCAAATACTAGGGAGGAGAAAGGAAAAAAGGAAGCAAGTATAACCACATTGGAAACATTATTTTGTTCATTAAAATCCTTTTGTTAACAAGGTTGATCAAGTCTTGTTACCAAAACAATCTTATATGAAACAAAGCTTTGCATTCCACAAGGTGATTATGTTACCTCATAATTGATAGCAATGGTCCCAATCATAATAGTTTCAAAATTTTCTTGTGGAATGGGACAATATATTTCTCCAACCTTTATGCTCTCAATATTTTCAATGGAATTCAGGCAATAGCTTCTAACAACCTTCTTGGGGAAATAAACAGTGTGCTCTTTGTCATTAATATTAAATGTTACTTTTCCTTGATTGCAATTGATGATAGCACCTGTAGTATTAAGAAAAGGTCTCCCAAGAATAATGGACATATTATCATCTTCAGGCATTTCAAGCACAACAAAATCAATTAAAACCATGCAATTATGAGCAACTTGAACAGGAACATCCTCACATATACCAACAGGAACAGTAGTTGACTTATCAGCCATTTGCAAATAAATATCAGTTGGTATCAACTTTTCTAGCTGGAGTCTCTTATAGAGAGAAAAAGGCATAACACTAACTCCAGCTCCCAAATCACATAAAGCAGTTCTAAAATAATTATTCTTAATAGAGCAGGGAATAGTTGGTATACCTGGATCACCAAGTTTCTTTGGAACCTTACCATTGAAGGAGTAATTAGCAAGTAGAGTAGAAATCTCCTCATTAGGAATCTTCCTTTTATTAGAGACAATATCCTTCATATACTTTGAATAAGGAGGCAACTTAATAGCATCAGTCAAAGGAATTTGCAAAAATAAAGGCTTCATCCACTCACAAAACTTGTTGCAGTGTTCTTCCTCCTTTGACTTGTGTTTCTTACCTGGAAAAGGCATAGGTTTCTGCACCCAAGATTCTCTCTCTTTACCATGTTTATTAGCAATAAAATCTTACTTTGTGTACCTAGTGTTTTTAGTGTGATTCTCAGGTTCTTACTCACCTTCCTCCTTATCAGGAGACTCATTATTATTACCACTCTTAGTTTCAGCATCGGAGACAGATATACTATTAGGATCTTGTAAGATCCCTCCTTTATAAAGGAAAAGGATCCCTGTGATTGCAATGCTAGTCCCTGGATCAATGCTAGCATCCACAGTTTAAGATGAAGTACACAAAAACAAAGGTCATTATTACAGTCATTCGAGAGACAACATAGTCTTTACAACTCCATGGCCACAGGCCCATTACAAGAGTTTAAATAAGTAAATAGATAAAAGTCTTCATCTTCATGTGCCACGGGCAAACATGTTGAGTGTAGACTCATGACTCCTAATCCTCATCAGATTAACCTGCAACATCACAAGTTACAGCCACAGTGGGTCAATACATTGGAATAGTATTGGCAAGTGATACCTTAGTATAATTTTGGTGGACTAGATACTATATGCAATTTGGCTAAGTGTAGCTTAGGCTTGCTTTGCTCAAAATAGGTTTTGCCTATTAGTTGAAAACACTAAGTTTTTCTTTGTCAAAACTTTTCCCAAGGAACCACCAATAGACATTGGAGTCCTTCACCCTTGTTCACCCACAAGTTTTACTTAGAAATTGGGATGAGGAGATTCTTGATAGCTTCCATGTCTTGATGCTCAAGTTTTCCATTACCATGGACATGGCTAAGTACTTAGATTCTTCCATCTGCAGAGGTTGTGCACTTTCCCCACAAGCCTTGATTTTCACCAAGACAGGACCTTTCAGAAGCCTTCCCTTAGACCAAATGGACGCGCTCCAACCTATCATTCCCACTACCACCAACTGTCCAAATGGCTAAGTTCTAGCAACCTATGTGATCCTGGCAGAGCCCATATTGCCAAGTGGCTGCACTAGAAGCTTCTTAACATTTGGCCTCTCAAATCCCTTTGTTCCTGGGTGGCTTTCCACAAGTGAGATACACAAGGTAAACCATAGAAATGGGCCTTGTGTAACCACTCAACATAAACCATTCCTTCCATTCCACCCAGGTGTTTCATTCACTTAATTGTTTTATTAGGCAAAACATAAGTCCAAAGACTTAGAATTATTTTTATCATAGCATGTATATTTCACCACCCTTGGTTACTACTAGCTAGGCTAAGCATGGCATAGATAAGCATCTTAACTTAGAAATTTCCTAGCAATTCTACAACTATTAGGATTTCCCAACATGGCATATAAGTAAAATATAACATGCAAGACTAGCAAAAATATTTCTAATGCTTAGTAGAAAACATAGGGATAAAAATATCATGAAGCACCACTTGCCTTGGTAGTTTGGAGAGTAGCTACACTCCTCACAATCACAATCACTATTGGCACCAAAATCTACACATAAAATCATAGCAACAATCACATACAAAATATATACAAAAAAAATATATGAATGCATGCAATATGATATGTGATGATTTAAAAAAAACTCAACAAAGCAAGTGTACAGTACTGGTTCATAAATAAGTTCAAAACTTGCCAAACAACATTTATTTAAACCTTAAAACATTACTCAAACAATTCATATACTCAAAATAGCCCTACATAAGTTTCTGTAAATAAAGACATTTTAACATAAGCAAAACATTAAACACATTGCATATTTAGAAAGGGCTTGCTCTCCTGATTCCATTGATATAAAATTTGTCAAATTTGAACGTGGGGATCAAAAGTTATGGCCAAAACAAATTCAAACATCTAATAGATTCAAATTCTGTTTTTAAACCTAAACTCTAGCCACGCGTCATAACCTGATTGGCGCGTACCGGTTCGCATCGGATCGCGCCTGTGAGCCGTTAGATCTACTTAATCTACACGGTCCAGATCTACTCATAACGTTTCGATAAGTGATCTAATTTCACGCGCCGGATCCAGATCCAACGGTCCTGGATCAAACGACCACAGATGGGCGGCGCTGGCGGTGGCTACTGGCAGCGGCGTGCTCGGCCTATGGCGGTGCGGTGCTACAGGGGGTTCTAGGGTCGTCGGAGGCGCTTACCAGGTTCATAGCGACGCACTGATGCTCAACCTGGCGACGGCTTGGTCAGGGGCGCACGGACACGACTGCACGGGCTCGTCGGAGTTGCTGTCAGCGTCGGGCTCGGGTGGACGACGACGTTGGCGACGCTCCTGGTCACCCTAGCATGAACAAACGGCATCAGGAGATGCGCAAGACTACAGCGAACACCATCGTGTGAATTAGAGGCGAAGGGGAACAAGGGGCTCACCGAATTTAATCGCCGGAGTTGAGGACGTCGTCGGAACCTTGCTGTGCTTGACGAAGACGACGACCTGGGGCGGTATAGAAGGAACCAACAGTGTCAGAAGGTGCGCAAGGAAGTGGCGAAGCTGTCTGCAAGAACCAGAGAGGAAGAGGCGCACGGGGCTCACCGGAATCGGTCGCCGGAGTGAGCTCTGTCTACGGCGGTGCGAGGATGATTGCGGGCAGCCTAGGGGCGCTCTGTGCTCAGAGTCTGGGGGAAATGGAGAGGGGGCATAGGGGGTTTAAGTAGGCGAGACGGGGGCGTGATTTACTCCTGCAATCAACGCGAATTGACGACGTGAATCAAGCCAGGAAACGCACGGCGTGATTTGGGGAAGAACACGTCGCGGGGGGTGGAGACGACGACGCCGTGTGGGCCGCGGCTGTCAGCGAGAGAAACAGAGAGGGAGTGGGTCCTGTCTGTCAGTCACTCGGCGGGTGCGGGTGTGAGTGTAGAAAAATGGTTCGCGGGGTGGGGTTGCTAGGCTTAGCTGGGCTAGTTGGGCCAGATTCGACTGAAAGCTTTTTTTTCCTTTTAACCTTTTTCTTTTTCTGTTTGGTTTTTCTGAAATGATTTTCAACTCCAAATCAAATGAGTTTGAATTCAAATTTTCTCTAGGTTTTTATACTGCAAACCTTGCACTCAAATGTGTGTGAAACACTACTGTTTAATCAAAACACTTTGATCAAATGAAAAAAAACAAGCCCTTATGTGATATATACAATAGGTATAATATTGGTTTTATTTACTCATTTTGTTTTGAAAACTTTGCTCAAGCTTTTGATGGTGCCTAAGTTTGAATTCAAACCTTACTGAACAAAACAAGTACTCTTCTCATTGAAAGGTAGCACTAAGGCTAGAGAAACTTACATGAAATGATAAGTATATATGCTTCTGTTTTGAAATGATTTGTTTGAAACGAAATTCATATGATCATGGATGCATGGATGATATGCATGAGTTTGAAACATGATTTTAGGGATGTTACAGATCTACAACAGGTTCAAGTGGTTCCTCAACTACTTTATGTTTATTTTTCTTTCTCTTACAAGGACTACCACTACTTTCACCTTGTTGAGAATCCTGCTCAATTCTTTTAGGGTGTCCTTCAGGATATAAAGGATCTTGAGTAGCTATACCACTCCTAGTTCTAATTCCATAAGCATGTTTATCTGCTGAGGCATTAACTAGCATATCTTTTTATACCTTAGCAAGTTGATCAAGTTGGGTTTGAACCATTTGAAAGTGTTTACAAAGCATTTTAATATCATTAGAAGTTCTTCCCACAATATCTTTCAACTCATGGATAGCTCTAAAGTTTTCCAATAAATAATTCTGAACTTGTTTATTAAAATTACCTTGTTTATCAATAAATGTATCAAGTTCCTCTAAGCATTGATCAGGAGGCTTACCATAGGGAATATCACCTTCATTAAATTGGAGAGAGTGTACCTCAATAGTAGATGAGTGGGGAATTGTCTTACATAATTCTTCTATAGGAGGTGGATTCTTCACATCTTTAGCTTTAATACCTTTCTCCTTTAGACACTTCTTAGATTCCTTCATCACTTCATCATTTAATGCAATAACTCCCCTCTTCTTTGTTGTTGGTGCTGGAACTGGTTCAGGAACAACTAATTCAGGAGTAATAGTCTCGGGTGTATTTAGATCAGTTGAAGTCCAATCATCATAATTCTTGCTTATCTTGGTCATTAATTCTTCAGCATCTATAGGAGTCCTTTTCCTAAAAACACAATCAGCAAAGCTATCTAGGTAGGTCCTAGAATCATCAGTTAGTCCATTATAATAAATATCAATAGGCTCATTCTTAGGCAATGGACATCCAGGATGTGCATGAATCAAGGAACATAATATTTTCCATGACTCAGGAAATTTCTCTTCTTCTCCCTGTTTAAAATCAAAAATGAAGGGAATATGCCCGAGAGGCAATAATAAAGTGGTTATTATCGTATTCCTTATTTATGATACATGTTTATTTTGCATGCTATAATTGTATTAATACGGAAGCGTTAATACATGTGTGTTTAATAAACAAAAAGGAAGTTCCTAGTTATGCCTCTCTTATAAACTAGCTCGTTGATTAACATGATGATCAAAGTTTCCTGATCATGGACATTGGATGTTGTTAATAACGAGGTCACAACATTAGTGTAATGATGTGATGAACATTCATCCAAAGTATAGCATTACGATCAAAGTCATTGAGTTTATATTGCTATAACAACTTGCGAAGTGATCCTAATCCTTAGACCATGAGATCATGTCAATCACTAACACCGGAAGAGTTTCTCGATGACATCAAACGTCACACCGTAACTGGGTGATTATAAAGATGGTTTCAGAACTACTAAAGTGTTATGTTGAGACCCATGGATCGAGAGTGGAATTTGTTCATCCTGATGACGGATAGATATGCTCTGGGCCCTCTCGGTGATATCACATTGGTTAGCTTGCAAGCAAGTGATTTGATCACTAGAATGTTATATCACGGGAACGAGAAAAGAGTGCATGTCGGTAACGAGATCAAACTAGGTATGGAGATACCGATGATCGAATCTCGGACATGTAATATATCGTGAAACAAAGGGATTAAGATACTAGCGTAAAAGGTTCACACGATCATAGAAGTCATCGTTGAATGTGTGGGAGTCAGTATGGATCTCCAGGTCCCGCTACTGATTATTGATCGGAGAAGGGTCTCGATCATGTAAGAATTATTCGCGAACCGTAGGGTGACACACTTAAGGGATACCGACACCATCCGGAGCAAATGATATGCCAGAAAAAGAAAAGGAAAGCGCAGGAATTTATTTCACTAGACACCGAAACTGTTTCGGTTGAAATTGCTGAAACTGGTTCTGCATGTGAAATGGAATACTAGCAAGGGGTTTTATGTGAATGTTTGTTAATTAAAGTAATTAACAAAATTCTGAATAAATAAATAAAAGAGTTTTATTTAAATGAGAGCTTGCATTAAATTTGGTGGAAATTTAATGCATGTGAGTGGATTTTTGAGTGGAGGCTTTTTAATGGGAGTGGAGGCTTTTTATTTTGAGTGGGAGCTCCACCCACATGAATGTGGAAGAGGTGGGGGAAGCCCCATGGCTGGGTGCCATGCCCCTTGGGTGCCCCCCCTCTCCCCTATAAAAGTCCCCCCTCTCCTCCTCTCAAAGCACACCTCCTCGCGAAAGATCTCTCTCCCCCCTTTAGAATTTCCCCATGGCCTCGGATCAGCGAGATACATGTTCCCGGTGGCTTTTTTTGGAAGGATTTGTTGCTTCCGCTGCTTCGCTGGAGCAAGGGCGCAGAGGTTGTCGGGGTACCCATACGTGTGTGCGATCATGGATGCACCACAGCTTTGAGGTGCTGGACTTGATCGTGCTGGACTGGCTGGACCAGATGGACTTCATCACGATCTTGAGATCGGCAAGCGTTCGTCTATATCATCCACGAGTATAACCTCCTTAACGCTATTCGGTCTTAGAGGGTATGTATTCTATGGATGTATATCCACCCGTTGCTTGTATCTAGTAGATATATCTTGGTACTTAGTTGTTCCCATCGTAGGAAAAATTTTGTTTTCTATGCTGCGAACCCTACTGTGGTATCAGAGCCGGATCTATGCGTAGATACTTTGCACGGGTAGTACACATATGAGTATGTGGGCGATGATGATCATTTTATTGCTTCTTAGTTGTACTTTGGATATTGGTGGCATAGTGGGATGAAGCGGCCCGGACAAACTTTACATGTCCTCGCACATGAGACCTGTTCCACGCTTGACATGCAACTAGTTTTGCATAAGTGGCTAGCGGGTGTCTGTCTCTCCTACTATAGTCAATATCTAATTTGCAACAAGTTGTCAACAATTTGGTTATCCTTGTTGTGGTTCATGTTCGTAGGTAAGAACGGTTCTATCTTCGAAAGCCCTAAGCCACGTAAAACTTGCAATGGATAAATTAGAGGCATCTAGTTTAGATTGTTGCTGGGCTAGTGTTATGATATGGTGATGTTGTAAGTAGAAGTATGAGATGATACTCTTATAACACACATAGCGTGTAAGTTCCATAGACCTTGGCCTTACACATAAAGGTATGATAGAGATCATACCACGGTGCACATGATGGAGATCATATGCGGGAACCATATCATTTCACTTATAAGCATGTGATGTTTTGATTGCATCTTATATTGCTTGTTTGGCATTTTATTAGCATAATAAGATGATCCCTCATTTAGATATCAAGATAAAAATGTGTTCTTCCTTAAGTTTGCACCGACAATGTTTCGTCGCTTCAAGGCATCACGTGATGATCGGGTGTACTTGAATCCATGACCATATCTCGGGTGTAAGACAGTTGCACACGCGAATACTAAGGTTCTTACTTGGTGAGCCTAGCATGTACAGACATGGCCTCGGAACACGGACCGAAAGGTTAAGCATGAGTCATATAGTAGATATGATGCCCATTTGATGCTCGCCTTTGAAGCTACACCGACTCACGTGATGATCGGACTTAGTGTAGTGGATTTGGTTCATGTAATCACCAAAAAAACACGAGGGATGTCGTTTTTGAGTGGGAGTTCATTTCTAATTTGGATTAGTAGAACTCAATTTATCATAAATTAAATCAAAGTGAATTTGCATAATTTGTTGTAGTCATTGGCATTCGTTCACCACCTTATGCATAGTTGTAATTGAGATAATAGAACTATAGAATTCTGGATATATACTTTACGAACTGGTATCGTATTGTGTTGAGTGTCAATCTAAAGTTTAAAGTCCTATTGCAAACTTTTAGCAAAATTCTATTTACTCCATGAAATTTAATAATTGGTATTAAATCGAGAGTAACAATTCCAGTGTTAGTATCTTAAGTATCATGTTTGCCTCTATGATTCTTGATTGTTTTAATATCAAGTTTATCTAGGAGCTAAAAGAATTGTTTCAGAAACCATCATGTGTGGCAGATATAACGATATCTGAAACAATGTTTTGGTTGCAATATGATAGAGTATAATATATGTTCTCATATTGGATGAGAATTTACGAAGGTTGGAGATGCTAGACATCCTAATCATCCAAAAGGGTTTTGGAAATTAATGTTATACTCACGATTCGCCTTTATAAGCTAAAGTAGCTTGATCATGAAAGTCGTCATGATAAGGGTGAATAGAATATGTATGTAAAA
Organism: Avena sativa; assembly: GCA_916181665.1. Lineage (NCBI taxonomy): Eukaryota > Viridiplantae > Streptophyta > Magnoliopsida > Poales > Poaceae > Avena > Avena sativa. Next base: position 214,943,592 of record OV702298.1, on the reverse strand, counting down.
TGTTTACTACACTAAAAGATTACTAAAGAATGGATTTTGAAAGAATACCGATCATTTTGATGATGGTGATCTACTTCAAAGTGCAAGTCCAAAGGTATTATTATTTGAATATACACGCTTTGGACTATGTGTCATGTATATGGCGCCACTTTTGATGTTGATAGATTCTTTTAAAAACAAAAAGGAAATGCTGAAAGAGAATCTATAAAATATATTTGGCAGAAAAGAAAAGATTGGAAATATCCAATTTAGGTATATGGATGATATACATGTTATGGTTGTATTCTTTGCTTGTTAAACAATGTGGTTCTTGGGTATTGGATACCGAATTGGTTGGTATGAAATTTCATACGGAACAACGCAATTCATGAACCACAATGGCCTAAGTAACTACAAGAGAATATGTGATGATGTTCATCGAAAACAAACAAACCGTTGTTTGTATTTCTCGTTGACATCAAAGCTTGACTTCAAGATTTGTTTTAATAATTGTTATTTAAATCAGGTATTATGAGAACAAAGGTTGTTCAAATAATTACCGTATTCCATATAATATGGATGATTTACAAATCTAGTTGGAGAAATCACATCCATAAAACCTAATGCTAAAATGTCGCAAGACAAATGATTGAAAGATCACTTATGAAGTGACATCGCTGTTTAAATTATATTGGAAAGAAAACATGAAGAATCCCCATTTTCATGGATTTTTGGAGTCTTTGATTTGATCAAGTGACGCTTGTGAGACTTTCCTCGGGATAATTAAAACTTCGTTCAAAGGCCAAAGAAGAACGAACGACTAAAATATTGGAATTTATACATATCGATGTATGGAGTCCATTATGTGTAGTCGTAAGCGATGGGTTTCAACTTCATATACTTTCTCTGGAAATTTGAGTGAATATTCACTTAATGAGAAAGAAGTGTGAAATATTTGAAAATGTTCAAAGACTTTCAAGATGAAGTGAAAATCATTGTGACAAGAAAATAAATGGTTTATGATTTTATCATAAGAGATTTATTTGAGTTACAAGTGTAACAAGAAAAATAAATGAATTATGATTTATCATAAAGGGATTTATTTGAGTTGCAAGTTTAGCAAAACACCTAGATTTACATTTCCCGAAACACCATAGGAGTATGGAGTGTTTGAGATTTGTAATGAAACCTTGTTTGACATGGTTGGATCAAAGGTGTTATTTATAAAACTGCCATTATGTTTTAAAAGATTAAAGCTTAGAGACTACCGCTTTTACACTGAAAAGAGCTCCATCTTGATCCGTTGAAATGACACCATATGAGTTATAGTTTGGGGTAAAACCCAAGTTGTCATTTCTTAAATTTTGGTATGCTAAACATAAGTAAGATGTTTACAACCAAACTCGGATAAGCATATCTTTGTAGGTTATTTTGAATAACAATTGGGTATTCCTCCATAACACCAAGGACAAAAGGTTTTGTCGCTTGAAATGTGAAGTTTCTTGAAAAAGGAATTTTTCGCAAAAGTTAAGTGGGAGGACAATAGAACTTTGATAAGGTTAACGAACCTTAGCTATATGTGCTGAGTTGCGTAGCGCCGGAAATCGTTCCGGAGGCTGCCATAATGCTCATAGCTTATGTGCCTCAAAGGTTGCGGTCACGGAGATCTAAGTTCTTATTGAACCAAGTCGGTCGGATAAACAATCAAATACTAAGATTTGAGAGTAAATCATTATTGTTTGACAATGATGAACCGACTATATGCAAAGAAGCGATGATGGGCCCTGACTCCGTCAAATGGCTTGAAGCCATAAAATCCGTGATAGTTCCATACACGAGAAATCAAGTTTTGAACTTGGAAGACCCTCCGGAAAGGTGTAAAAACCTATCTGTCGTATTTGGATCTATAAAGAAACAGACATGGATGTTTCACATCTATGAAATAGTCGACATGTCGTAAAGTATTTTATGACAATGTTCAAAGGAGTTGACTATGACAAGATTGGATCTTTCATAGCGATATTTAGTCTGGACGGATTAAAGTAGCAACCACTACATATAATTTGGTATATGGTAGATGAATAAACAAAACAAAGTTCTTTTAATAGAATGGTTACCTAGGACGTGTACATGACACGATCCAAAGGGTTTTGTTAATTCAAAGGATGCTAAAAAAAGGGGCATGCAAACTTCAATTGTTGAAGTAAGCATCGCTGAGTTGGAATCTACACCGTGATGAAAAAGAGTTTTCATCAGGAGACGATGAAGATGCTTGCATTTTCAAGAAATTAAGTGGGAGCGCTAAGACATATTTCTAATACATTATGTGGAGGACATCTTGTTGATTATAAATAATGTATATTTTATTGACAAAGGTTAAGAATTTCATTTCGATGAAATACTTAGGCAAAACCCAAATATTTAGCGTGAATGTCTATAGTGGATAGACTGTGACGCTAATATGGTTGTGCCAAACGTATATATATGAGATATTGAAGGAGTTCAATATAGAAACAACAAGAAATGGTTCTTTTCGCATGGAAAAGAATTGAATCAAGATTCAAGTGTATCGACACTTGATAAGTGAAACAAGATTCAAGTGCTTTAACACTTGATGACTGAAATCACGAGAATGTTTTGATCAATCATACCATGATATGTACACATCCAGATATGTCCTATGCTCTAAGTGTTATGAGCAAATACCAGAATGAATCATAAAATGATCATTGGACGATAGTAAGGATATTCTTATGATCTTTTGGAAAGAACTAAGAATATATTTGTGTAGAGGTGACAAACAATTACAAATAATTCATTGTAAAGAGTTACATTGATACTAGTTTTGTCACAAGATACAAATTAAGTTGATCTAAATTTAAACTATGGGTGGCACAATGTAATGGAAAGGAGATTCCATGATGGATTTGGAAGAGTTCCAAAGTTAAGACATTGTGACGAATACTACAACAAAAGGCTAAGTATATGACTGCTATAGTAGCAACAAAGGAGGGAATTTGTGTCAAGTAGTTTGTTACCAAACTAAGGTGTGGTTCGCAACGGACTAACACTAAAGATATATTGTATGACAATAGTATCGACGTGTTTTAAACCCCAAGGAACTAAAGGTCTCACCGAAAGACCAAATTTATACAATGCCATCTCATTGGAGAATGAGTGATGCATGAAGACGCAAAGACATGCAAATACACACGGACCTGAAAGTGTCAGATCCGTAGATTATGTTAACCACTTGCAGTTGCGTATTTGGAACACCAGAAAGCCATAGGTGTTCAATACACAAAGTTTTCAAACTAGATTATTGTCTCTAGTGCAAGTGGGAGACTGAAGGGAATATGCCCTAGAGGCAATAATAAAGTGGTTATTATCGTATTCCTTATTTATGATACATGTTTATTTTGCATGCTATAATTGTATTAATACGGAAACATTAATACATGTGTGTTTAATAAACAAAAAGGAAGTTCCTAGTTATGCCTCTCTTATAAACTAGCTCGTTGATTAACATGATGATCAAAGTTTCCTGATCATGGACATTAGATGTTGTTAATAACGAGGTCACAACATTAGTGTAATGATGTGATGAACATTCATCCGAAGTATAGCATTACGATCAAAGTCATTGAGTTTATATTGCTATAACAACTTGCGAAGTGATCCTAATCCTTAGACCATGAGATCATGTCAATCACTAACACCGGAAGAGTTTCTCGATGACATCAAACGTCACACCGTAACTGGGTGATTATAAAGATGGCTTCAGAACTATTAAAGTGTTATGTTGAGACCCATGGATCGAGAGTGGAATTTGTTCATCCCGATGATGGATAGATATGCTCTGGGCCCTCTCGGTGATATCACATTGGTTAGCTTGCAAGCAAGTGATTTGATCACTAGAATGTTATATCATGGGAACGAGAAAAGAGTGCATGTCGGTAACGAGATCAAACTAGGTATGGAGATATCGATGATCGAATCTCGGACATGTAATATATCATGAAACAAAGGGATTAAGATACTAGCGTAAAAGGTTCACACGATCACAGAAGTCATCGTTGAATGTGTGGGAGTCAGTATGGATCTCCAGGTCCCGCTACTGATTATTGATCGGAGAAGGGTCTCGATCATGTCCGCATTATTCGCGAACTGTAGGGTGACACACTTAAGGGATACCGACACCATTCGGAGCAAATGATATGCCAGAAAAAGAAAAGGAAAGCGCAGGAATTTATTTCACTAGACACCGAAACTGTTTCGGTTGAAATTGCTGAAACTGGTTCTGCATGTGAAATGGAATACTAGCAAGGGGTTTTATGTGAATGTTTGTTAATTAAAGTAATTAACAAAATTCTGAATAAATAAATAAAAGAGTTTTATTTAAATGAGAGCTTGCATTAAATTTGGTGGAAATTTAATGCATGTGAGTGGATTTTTGAGTGGAGGCTTTTTAATGGGAGTGGAGGCTTTTCATTTTGAGTGGGAGCTCCACCCACATGAATGTGGAAGAGGTGGGGGCAGCCCCATGGCTGGGCGCCATGCCCCTTGGGTGCCCCCCCTCTCCCCTATAAAAGGCCCCTCTCTCCTCCTCTCAAAGCACACCTCCTCGCGAAGGATCTCTCTCCCCCTTTAGAATATCCGCATGGTCTCGGATCAGCGAGATACATGTTCCCGGTGGATTTTTCTGGAAGGATTTGTTGCTTCCGCTGCTTCGCTTGAGCAAGGGCGCGGAGGTTGTCGGGGTACCCGTACGTGTGTGCAATCACGGATGCACCACTGCTTTGAGGTGCTGGACTTGATCGTGCTGGACTGGCTGGACCAGATGGACTTCATCACGATCTTGAGATCGGCAAGCGTTCGTCTACATCATCCACGAGTACAACCTCGTTAACGCTATTCGGTCTTCGAGGGTATGTATTCTATGGATGTATATCCTCCCGTTGCTTGTATCTAGTAGATAGATCTTGGTACTTAGTTGTTCCCATCGTAGGAAATTTTTTGTTTTCTATGCTGCGAACCCTACAAAAAAGTCTCTGCAAAGCAGCATGTCTAGCACTGGGAGGAAAATATTTATGGAAGAAAGAAGCAATCAAACAATCAGGGCTATCAATGGAACCTAGAGGTAATCTATTAAACCAAGCCCTAGCTTCTCCTTTTAGTGAAAAAGGGAAGATCTTAGTAACAAAGTACTTGCGCATCTTAAAATCATCAGATAATAAAGCACTCATAGTAGAAAGATCATTCATATGAGCCACAACACTCTCATTTTCAGTCCCACAAAAAGGTTCTTTCTCAACAATATCTAAATAAGACAAATCAAGAGAGAAATCATAATCTTCATCTTTAATATCTATGGGAGAAGTGGCAAACTTAGGATTAGAGGACAGTTTAGGCATAATAGTACGTCTAGCAAGGAGACTCTTCATAGCACTAGTACCATGTGTGTTTCGGCACTCTTCAACAAATTCATCAGTGAGCTCAATGTAACCATCATTAATATCATAACTCTCACTAGCAGGTGAGCTAACAGGTGTAACAGTGTCTTCACTAGGAGTTTCGGTATTTCCTAGACTAGTTATAGTAGCATCTAGAAAAGGACCTAGTGAACCACTCGCATCAAGCACAGTAGAAGTAACACCATGAGTATCAAAAGCAGTTTTAGATTCAGCACTAGTAGCAGTGTGTGTAGCATGAGTATGTGGTGGTGGTGTGACAAGCTTACTTATAACAGACGATGAATCAAGAGCAGCAGAGGTGTTTAGGACTGTACCTATTCTTATAGTGGATGGTAAAATAGGGAACTTTCCATCACGAGACTTCCCCATGATGAAAGGAGTAGCAGTGAACAATAATAGATCCAAGCAAACTTACAAATAAAGCTATGCTCCCCAGCAACGGCGCTTGAAAATAGTCTTGATGACCCACAAGTATAGGGGATCGCAACAGTCTTCGCGGGTAGTATTACCCAATTTATTGATTCGACACAAGGGGAGCCAAAGAATACTTGCAAGCCTTAACAACTGAGTTGTCAGTTCAGCTGCACCTGGAAATAGTTCTTGCACACAGTAGCAACAGTTTGTAGTAGCAACAGCAAAGCAACAGCAACAGTGAAACAGTAGCAATAGTAACAGTAACTATAACAGTAGGATTCGAGTGTGGTAGGCATAGGGATGGATGGACGGTCGTTGCATGGACGAGTCTAAACATGTAACTTCAAAGTCTAGGGCATTGCAGATAAATGATAACAAGCATCCAAGTACTAAACAATCCTAGGCATGTTCTCCAAATATAGTCATACGTGCTCGCAATGAGAACTTGCACAACATCTTCTGTCCAGCCAGCCCGTGGCAGCGGGGCCTTTAGGGAACAACTGGCAATTAAGGTCCTCCTATTAATAGAGCACCGGAGCAAAACATTAACACTCCGTGAACACATGTGATGCTCACACCATAGCCATCCCCTCCGGTTGTCCCAATTATTGTCACTTTGGAGCCTTTGGATCCGGACAATGATATGTGTACACAACTTGCAGATAAGATCACAAAAAATATTATCATAATGATTCAATAATAAGTTCATATAGAATATCATGGCACTCGGGCCCTAGTGACAAGCATTAAGCACAACAAGTTGCAACAAAGTCAAATAGCACTAATAGAGATACTAGGCACTATGCCCCTAACAGATCTTATTCGATTACATGATATAACTCATCCAATCTCTACCATCCCCAAGCCTACAACGGAGGATTACTCACTCATGGATGAGGGAAACATCGGTGGTTGATGGAGATGCGTTGGTGATGATGATGGCGATGATCCTCTCCAAATTCCCCGTCCCGACAGGGTGCCAGAACGGAGTTTCTGGATCCGAATCTTGGTTTATGGTGGCGGTGGCGGAGCGGAACTCTTTCTGGAAAACTATCGAACCTCCCTGAGTTTTTAGGTCAGAAGGCAACTTATAGGCGTGGAGGGACGCCGAAGGAGCTGCCTAGGGTGGCCAAACCCCCTTTAGGCGCGGGGTCAGGTGGGCTCGCGCCTGGGTGGGTCTGGGCCCCTAGGCCTCCTCTTTGTCTCCCCTTCTGGCTCCGTCGATCTTCTGGTGAGAAATAGTTTTTGGCATATTTTCCTGGATTTTTCTTGATAGTTGATTTTCTACACAAAAACAAGACACCAAGGTAATTCTGCTAAACACAGCATCAGTCCGTGTTAGTTGCATCCAAATCACACAAGTTTAGAGAAGAAACAATAGCAAAGTGTTCGAGAAAGTAGATACGTTTTGGACGTATCACCCCTCACCTCGCCGACGACCTGTCCCCACCCGTAACCCCCTCGTCTCATTGACTGCGTGACCCCACTGCTAGCTCACCATCGTCATCAACCCTGCGCTAACCTCGCCCCTCTCTTCCTCAGCCGTTTCTGGACAGATCTCAATCGTGTAAATACAAGTAACTCCACGAGTAATTCGCCCCTGCGACTGTGCCCTACTAAGTGCCCCTCTCCCCTCTCCCTTTCCCCTCAAACTCCACTCCCTTTCCGCCCCTAGGCTGCTGCAATTTCAGCTCGCAACGCCACATGTTTCAAGTGTGGAAACAAAGGACACTATCCAGACATCTCTCCAGAGAAGTTACATCAAGATCCCAAGTAAGCCAAGATGTAATCTAGTCAAAAAACTTTTAAGGGTGGTAGTACCTTAGTTGTCTTGAAGCCAACCTGTAACCTCTAGCCTTCCCAAATCTCGGGACGAGATTTATTTTAAGGGTGGTAGCCTGTCACATCCCAAAATTTTCCAAATTTTTAAATGTGAAAAATAAATAAACAAATGAATTAATTGTTGAAATTTAGGGTGAAAGAAACTTTTTGCTTCTAAATGGAAACATCAAAACCCTTCTTGAAAAAAATTTGAATGAAAAAGGAATCCAACAAAATTTCAATCAAGTGAAATGCATTCATCAATGAATGTATCTTGAAATTTAAACACTTGGAAAAATAAACCAAAACCCTAAAAACCCTAAAGGAAGAAAATCATTTCCAAGATCTCTCTAAGACTATGGATTTGATCCATATAAAAATTCAGCAACAAACATTTATAAATGATCAAAAATGATAAAAAAATATTATAAAACCATAGAAATTGGTTTCATTTAATTTGGAGCCATGGATAAAAACTTATGATTTTAAAAAGATAAAAGAAAATAAATTCCAAAGCTAATAAAAGCTCCTAACTAAAATCCATACCAAATTGTGAGAAAATTAATCCTAAAGGGATTTAAAAAGATAAACAAATATTAAATAAAATTATACAAATTGGAATCACCAATTTTGGAGCTATAAATAAAAAGATATGGATTTTATAAGATAAAGAAAGAAATAATTAAATAAGGAATATTTAAAAGACAAATTAAATCTTGGCCAAATCCATAAACAAATGAAAGTTTATTGAATAATAAAAAAGAGTAAAAGATTATTTAAATAAAATCATATGGATTAAACCATATTAAATTTTATTTAAATAAAGACAATTGCCTAAACTAAATAATAAATCCCAAGAAAATTATTTAGAAGACAATTTAAAACATGAATTAAATCCATAAGCAAATGTAATAAAGATAATCCAAATAAAACAAATGAATAAATATTATTTGAATTAAAAAAATTATATGGACTTGAACCATATTCAATTTGAATAAAGACAAAATTCCTAATGTAAATGATTAATTAAATCATGAGAAAATAAATAATTGAAATAGCCAAAGTGGGTTAAAAGTTATCTAATTAACTTAAAAAGAATAAAAAATAATTAAATATAATTATATGGTTTGGAACCATATTCAAATTCATTTAAATAAAGACAAAAGCCTCATTTAAATAAATATTAAATCATATTAAAATAATTGAAATAATTCAAAGTGAATTATTTAAACACATTAATAAATAGTTTAAAACCTACTAAAAAGGTTTTGCAGAAATTTGAATTCAAATGAAAGCTCAAATTATTTGAATCAAATCAAAACAGAAAATAGAAAAAGAAAAAGAAAAACAGAAAGAAAAAATAGAAAAAGATCCAACCGAGCAGAACCCAACCCACCTACCAGCCCATTAGGCCCAACTCCCAGCCCACCCGGGCCACTCACCTCTCTCCCTAGATCTTTTCTTACCCGTACCCCTCACCTCGCCGACGACCTATCCCCATGCGTAACCCCCTCATCTCAATGACTGTATGACCCCACTGCCAGCTCACCATCGTCATCAACCCCGCGCTAACCTCGCCCCTCTCTTCCTCGGCCGTTTTTGGACAGATTTCAATCGTGTAAATACGAGTAACTCCACGAGTAATTCACCCCTGCGACCATGCCCGACTAAGCACCCCTCTCCCCTCTCCATTTCCCCTCAAACCCCACTCCCTTTCCGCCTCTAGGCTGCTGCAATTTCAGCTTGCAACGCCACTGTCTCCGGCGAGCCTCCGTGCAAAATTCCGGCCAATGCAGCCACCCCCACTGCCACAAGATCAAATGACCTTGACCCCAATCTCCGTGCACATATGCCAGTAACCCTATCTATCCCGCGCGTGCTTCAGAACGTCAGCAAGGACAAAGTCTACTCGCCACCGTCTCCTGCCACAACTCCGGCGACCCCTACTGGTAAACTCTAACCGCGCCTCTCCCTCTCAACGATGCACGTGTACACGCCTTGGTCTTGTGCATATAACAGACCCTTTGCCTTGCCTTCCCGAGCCTTGTAGTGTCGTCCCCGTTGACGACAGAGCGTGCCCGATGGAAGCAGGAACTCCGGCGAGCAATCAGAGTCAACTCAGTGCACCCCAGTCCACCCTGCTGCCATGTTGAGCACCTACACGACACGACGAACCCAGTGAGCACCTTCCCTCTCTCCCTCACGTCCTAGAATAGCCGGAGCACCGCTGACAGAGCACCGCCGCTGCGCGTTCGTCGCCAGCGCCGCCCATCTCTAGTCGACGCGCTCTGAGCTGTTGGATATAGATCCAGTGGATGCGAAAGAACAGTTAACTAAAACGCTACGAGTCGATTTGATCCGTGTGTTTCCCTTTAGATCCTATGGCCAGTATTGCTTGATCCGTGTGAACCAGTATGCGCCAGTAAGAACATGCCATGTGGCATGATCTGTCTGTTTAAAATCCAAAAAATGAATTTGATTGATTAAACTTGCAAAAATCATAACTTTTGTTCTGCTTGGCCAAATTTTACAATTTTTATATCAATGGATTCAAAAAATGTGAACTTTGCAACCATGCCCTTAGTTTAGTGTTTTGCTTCTAAAAAATTGGGTGTTTTTGCAGAAACATATTTAGGCCTATTTTGAGTATAAAAATTATTCTAAAAATGATATTTAGGTAAAATCTTTTGCAAATGATTTGTTTTGGACCTACTAACTAGAAACACAAACTTTTGGATTTAGAAATATATTTTTTAACACAAGGATTTATTCCTTTGAATAAAAGCATTTCTAGTAAAACAAAAATGTTGCTTTGATTTAAAAACGATTTTTGAGTGAAACCTCTTATAAATGGATTTGTTTTAAACACTTTGATACTAAACACTAATATTGTGTTTAAAAAAATATTTGGCTAGCACTACAAAATATTACTTTGATTAAAATCATTTCTAGCAAAACAAAAATTATTTAAATGGCCATTTTCACTAACTTGATTTTAAATGGTTTTGTCACTTGTACAAATGACCAGTAGGTGTTTTGAAATGTTTAAAATATTATTAGAAACCACTTTTCCAATAAAACAATCTTTTGCATGCTTGCATGCATTGATTTGTTTTTATTGTTTTATGTGGTGAATTGTTTGAATGCTAGTTTGAGTTTGTGCCTTGATTGAATTGTAGTGAACTTTGAGGAGTGTGACCATTGCAAGATCAAGGAGTGAATCTAGTTTCTCTACCAAAAAGGCAAGTGGTGCTTCATACATTTTGTTCTATTATTTTGACTATGCATTAGTGATATTTTGAGTAGGACTTACATGGAATTTTTACTAAGTATGCTATGCCTTGGGAAATCCTAGTAGATGATGCCTTAGTAGAATTTTCCCTAAGGTAAGATTCTTGCTACTAGTATGAAATATTTCTAAGTCTATGACTTTTGTTTTGTTTAATAAAACAACTATGTGAATGAATCACCTAGGTGGAATTGTTTGAATGGATTATGTTGAGTGGTTACACAGGGCGCATATTAATGGCCTACCTAGTGTATCTCACTTGTGGAAAGCCATCCAGGAACAAAGAGATTTGAGATGTCAAATGTTGAGAAGCTTCTAGTGCAGCCACATGGCATATGGGCTCTGCCTGGATCATATAGGTTACAATAACTTAGCCAGATGGACACAAGGTGGTAGTGGGTTATAGGTTGGAACGCGTCCATTTGGTCTAAGGGAAGGCTTCTGAAAGATCTTGTCTCGATGCATGTCGAGTCTTGTGGGGAAAGTGCACCACCTCTCGAGAGAGTAAAATCTAAGTACTTAGTCGTGTCCCCGGTAATGGAAAATTTGAGCATCAAGACATGGAAGCTATCAAGGATCTCCTCATCCCAATTTCTAAGTTAAAAACTTGTGGTTGAACAAGGGTTAAAGGATCACCAATTTTTATTGGTAGATGCCTTGGGTGATTTTGACAAACAAAAACTTAGTGTTTTCAACTAATAAGGAAAAACTTATTTTGAGTAAAGCAAGCCTAAGATACACTTAGTCAAATGCATATAGATGTTAGACACCACTATTCTACCATAGTATCACTTGCCAATACAATTCAAATGTATTGACCCTTGTGGCTGTAACTTATTATGTTGCAGGTTTGTTTGATGTTAGTGAAGTGTGTTGAATAGGATTACAAGTCTACAACCAACATTATTGCCTTTGGCACTTTAAAGATGAAGGACTCCATGCTATATAGATATTCCTGCTGCATTGTAATGAGATAGCCACATGAGCTATGTAAGATGTAATGTATTATTTTATTCCTGGTTATAAGTTGTAATATGACCTTTGTTCCTTGATATTACATCTTAAACTGTGGATGCTAGCTTTTGATCCAGGGACTAGCATTGTAAACGCAGGGATCTCTACCATATCAGGTTGGGACTCTACAGATGGTATCAGAGCACCGTGTTGCCTGTAGGATTGTAACCCTAGGATTGGACAAAACCCCTTAGAAAAATAGGAGTTGTATTTGTTCCAAACTTATTTACAAACAATCTTGTAAACTCTTTCCTCAACCTTTTTGTTTTGATTCTACATCTGTTCCTTTTTAACTTGTTGGACAAAACTTCAACATGAGCAATGACTTCAACATCACCAATGACTTGAACTTTAGTTTCACCAAGGACTTCAACTTAGATATCACTAAGGACTACAAGTGCGACAATAAATGATACTCAAGACTTGTAAGACTAAGGAAACACAACTTAGGAGAAACCATCATCACCTTTGAGTTTTGTGACCAAGATGCAAGAAATTTTCCAAGGATACAATGATCTTGTTCATGAAGAAACAACTAAGAAGAATGGAATGATCTCAAGTGATAACCATAGTTGGACCACCATACTAGTGTTTAAATTAGATGATATATTGATCACACCAACTTATGTGGTGTAGCAAAAATATTTGTTGCCTAAAAATATGCTTGAACCTTGTTGTTTGGGTGGAATGTTTGATTGTGATTGCTTGCACATTGCTTGTGTGAATTGTTGTGTGTGAATAGACTTCTTCTCTATAAATCTTTGCCTATTATAATCCCAATCCAACCCAAACAGATGACTTCTCCAAGAGACTCCAACATCAAGGATGGTTACAACAACAACAATCAAGAGATGCACATGAGAGAACAACTACTAACAACCCAAGCCCAGTTGAATCAAGTGACAAGTTGGTTTTTAGCCAACAACAATGAGTTAGACCCAACCATGCAAAAGTTTTTGGAAATCCAATCCCAATTTGTCACATCCAAAAAATTTCCAAATTTTGAAATGTGAAAAATAAATAAACAAAATAAATAATTTTTGAAATTTAGGGTGAAAAGAAAGTTTTTTGATTCCAAATGGAAACCTCAGAACCCATCTTGAACAAACTTTGAATAAAAAGGAATCCAATAAAATTCAAATCAAGTGAAATGCATTCATCAATGAATGTATCTTGAAATTTAAACACTTTGGAAAAATACACCAAACCCTAAAACCCTAATGGAAGAAAATCATTTCCAAGATCTCTCTAAGACTATGGATTTGATCCATATAAAATTCAGCAACAAACATTTATAAATGATCAAAAAATGATAAACAAAAATATTATAAAACCATAGAAATTGATGTCATTCAATTTGGAACCATGGATAAAAACTTATGAATATAATAAGATAAAATGAAATAATTTACAAAGCTAATAAAGCTCCTATCCAAAATCCATACCAAATTGTGAGCAAAATAATACTAAAGAGATATAAAAAGGATAAACAAATATTAAATAAAATTCTACAAATTGGAATCACCAAATTTAGATCTATAAATAAAAGATATGGATTTTATGAGAAAAAGAAAGAAAGAAAATAAATAAGGAATATTTAAAAGCCAAATTAAACCTTGGCCAAATCCATAAGCAAATGAAATAAAGATAATTCAAATAAAATAAAGGGATAAGGAATATTCAAATAAAATAATATGATATTAACCAAATTCTATTCTATTTGAATAAAGACAAAATCCCTAATAGAAATGATTAATTAAATCATGGGAAAATAGTAAATTGGAATTTACCAAAGTGGATTAAAAAGTTATCTAATTAACTTAAAAGAATTATTTGAATAAAATTTATATGGGATTAAAACCATATTTGATCTTATTGGAATAAGCACAAATGCCCAATTTAAATGATTAATAAACCATATTAAAATATTCTAAATAATTCAAAATGAATTATTGAACATACCAATGATTAAATAAAACCTACCGAAAGAGGTTTGGTGAAAATTAGAATTCAAATAAGGGTTTGAAAATATAATCAAAATCTTATTTGAATAAAAACAAGTGCCTAATTTAAATAAAGAATAAACCATAATTGAATAAAGGAAATATTCCAAAATGGTCTTTAAAAACACATTTATAACAGTACTAAAATATATTGAAAGTTTCGAAAAGTTTTGAATTAAAAAGAGGTTTGAAATCATTTGAACAAATTCAAAACAGAAAAGAAAACATAAAAAGAAAAAGAAAACAGGAAGGAAAAAATAGAGAAAAGGTCCAGCCCAGCCTAACCAGCCCACTAGGCCCAGACCAGCCCAGCGAGCCCACCTCCTCTTCCCCCTCCCAAAATGTTTTTCTACTCAGCAGCGCACCCACTCAGCCACTGACAGAACGACCCCACTGTACCCCTCTCTATTTCGCTGACGAAGTGACCCCACCTACTAGTCGTCTTCTTCACCCGCGTGACCAGTTCTTCCTCCCCTCCTCATCGTTTATGCCTCTAATTCCACCGAGTTAATTCATGTTATTGTCACATTGATTTAGCCCCGAGATTACTCTCATTTAAGCACCCTCCCCTCATCTCTCTTTCCCCTCTCACACTATGCCCAGTGAGCCACCAGGCTACGCAAATTTTCGCTCACGTCCCCTCTGCTCCGACGACCTTCCGGCGAAAAATCCAGCTAGCATACGCCGCCCCTTGCTCCCTGGCCTCCACGAGCCTACTCGCCATCGTCTTGCAAACCTCCCAGTACCACCCACTCGCCCGCGCGAGCACCATGGGCTCGGCAATGTCATTGATAGAACACGTTATCGTCTGCTTCGATTCCAGCGATGTCTCCCCGTAAGTCTCATACTCCCCTCTCTCTCCCGATGACACACACGTGTGTGCCACACTCTCCCGCGTCTAATGCCCCTCTCCACTCGTCTTCCCGTGACCTGCAGCTTTGCCCCCGTCGACGAACAGAGACGCCCGACGCCGTCATCGTCTCTGGCGAGCAATACCCGTAGAACCCGTGCGCCCCATCGCCAACCAAGGGCACGTTGAGAATCAGCACATCACGGCAAACTCGGTGAGCCTTTCCCCTCGCTCTCTCGCTTCCTATATCACTGGCAGCGTCCTCGTCTGAGCGCGTCGCCGCCAGCCACCGTCACCGTCGCCCATCCTTGGTCACTCGCGCATTAGCCGTTGGATCTTGATCTGATGGATATGATAGAACTTAACCGAAGGGGTATCGTGTGCTCTGAGCCGCACGATTTCCATTAGATCCAACGCACTACAGCACGCGATCCGCACGAACCATTTTTGTCCAATAGGATCGCACCACGTGGCCAATCTGTGTTTTAAAAACAGAAATTAGATCTATTAGTTGTTGGATTTTCTAAAATTCATAACTTTAAATCTACACGTCCAAATTTTAAAAAATTTATATCATTGGAATCAGTAAAAAGAATAATTTCCAACCATGCACTTTGTTTAGTAATTTTCTTCTGTAAAATTGGTTGTTTTTGCAGAAACATGTGTAGGCATATTTTGTGTATAAATGTTTTTCTAAAAATGTTTTTAGGATAAAATCTTTTGTAAATGGATTTTTTTGAACCTATTGACCATGGAAACCAACTTTTGGATTTAAAAATATATTTTTTGACACTTAGGAATTATTCCTTTAAATTAAAGAATTTCTAGCTAAATAAAAATGTTGAATGTGGTTTAAAAATGCTTTTTGGGTAAAACCTTTGGAAAATGATTTGATTTAAACTCTCTGACCCTAAACACCAAGTTTTGGGATTTAAAAATATATTTGGTGAACCCTAGAAAATTATTACTTGGTTTAAAGGCATTTCCAACAAAATAAAATATTGCTTTGATTTAAAAATGGTTTTTAGATGAAACCTTTTGAAAATGGTTTAATATTAAACACTTTGACCATAAACATTAGTATTTGTGTTTAAAAATATATTTGTCAAACACTAGAAATTATTACTTTGATTTAAATCATTTCTAGCAAAACAAAAATGATTTAAAATGGCCATTTTCACTAACTTAATATCAAATGGTTTTGTCACTTTTATAAATGACCAATATGTGTTTTAAAATGTTTATAACCTATTATAAACCACTTTTACAAATAAAAAAATCTTTGGCATGATTGCATGCATTGATTTGTTTTTATTATTTTATGTGATGAATTGTTTGAATGCTAGTTTTGAATTTGTGCCTTGCTTGATTGAATTGTAGTGAACTTTGAAGAGTGTGACTATTGCAAGATCAAGGAGTGAACTTATATTCTCTACCAAAAAGGCAAGTGGTGCTTCATACTTTTGTCCTATTATTTTCACTATGCATTAGTGATATTTCTAAGTAGGACTTGCATGGAATTTTACTAAGTATGCTATGCCATGGGAAATCCTAGTAGATGATGCCTTAGTAGAATTTTCCTAAGTTAAGATCCCTACTACTATCATGCTTAGCTTAGCTTAGCTTAGCTAGTAGAAAACAAGGGTGGATTATATTCATGCTATGAAATATTTCTAAGTCAAGGACTTGTGTTTTGTTTAATAAAACAACTATGTGAATGAATCACCTAGGTGGAATGGTTGTGAATGGGTTATGTTGGGTGATTACACAGGGGCCATATTTATGGACTACCCTAGTGTATCTCACTTGTGGAAAGCCACCCAGGAACAAATAGATTTGAGATGTCAAATGTTGAGAAGCTTCAAGTGCAGCCACTTGGCATTATGGGCTCTACCTGGATCATATAGGTTGCAATAACTTAGCCAAATGGACAGCTTGTGGTAGGGGATGATAGGTTTGGGAACGCGTCCATTTTGGTCTAAGGGAAGGCTTCTAAAAGATCTTGCCTCGATGCATGTTGAGTCTTGTGGGGAAAGTGCACCACCTCTCGTGAGAGTAAAATCTAAGTACTTAGCCGTGTCCCCAGAAATGGAAAATTTTAGCATCAAGACATGGAAGCTATCAAGGATCTCATCATCCCAATTTCTAAGTTAAAAGCTTGTGGTTTAACAATTCTAAAGGATCACCAATGTCTATTGGTGGATGCTTTGGGTGATTTTGACAAATAAAAACTTAGTGTTTTCAAATGGTAAGGAAAATCTATTTTGAGAAAAGCAATCCTAAGCTCCACTTATCCAAATGCATATAGATGATATACTCCACTATACTACCATAGTATCACTTGCCAATACAATTCAAATGTATTGACCCTTGTGGCTGTAACTTATTATGTTGCAGGTTTGTTTGATGTTAGTGAAGTGTGTTGATTAGGATTACATGTCTACAACCAACATGATTGCCTGTGGCACTTTGAAGATGAAGGACTCCATGCTATATAGTTATTTCTGCTGAATTGTAATGAGATAGCCAAATGAGCTATGTAAGATGTAATGAATTATTTTATTCCTGGTTATAAAGTTGTACTATGCGGTGACCCAGCATACCAATGCATAGTGTAGTACACTATAGTTGTTGATATAACACCAATGGAACACCGTTCCATCCGCATTATATCCCTCGGAGTGGTACAACAGAAACATCGCGGGTCCAAGACAACACTTTTTTTATTAAAGATAGCATATTACAAAAGATCCAGAGAGCTTCCTCGAACAGTGAGGAAGTTTATACAGAAAGAACCAGAAAGATCCATTCGGAGTTTACCACAAGAGAACTAATTATAAGTATATATATATATATATGTAAGGCTTGAAAGTACTAATATAGTACTATTCTACAAAAGTAGGTTCCAGATTCTAGGAGTTTTATTTATATTCTATGCTTTAGCTTGTCTTCGATAGATTCTGGTAAGGTCTTTGACTTCGTTGATCTCCCTTAGATATCTTCAACTCTTCAAGTAACTTATTTCCTAGGAATGCCATTGGTTTCTCTGAGATCTAGCAAGGGTTAAGAAGATACATTGAGTACGAGCGTACTCAGCAATTCACTAAAGATGAGTGTTTGATGCACTATCTATAGCCACAGACCATAGGTCGTAGGCAATGCAAGTTTTTGTAAACATTTCTTCAAAGATTGATGTTATTCTGAAAATCTATGTCCATCAGCCTTCACGGGTTTACCAGAACTTTCATGGAGTTCCTTTTCCGCAGCGTTCGCAGCTCCTTCCCGGAACAGGGAGTAACAAGTTACAGCTTTTACACTCTGTAGAGGTGCGTTGCTTTACCCATGAGAGATCTTAGCTTTGTTGCACATCCGAGTTATAGGCTCGTTCACACTTTCTTGGTATGAGGCCCAGACTAAGATCCAAGCCAATCACTGTCCTTCTCCGTGACCCCGCATACACCACAATTGTTGGATGACCAAACTCAAGGTAGACTTTTCCCCATATAAAACGGATATACCTTAATTGGATACACACAACAACCATTAACACTAGATATCTGTCTTTTGTAAGCCCAGATCCACGGTAGACTTCCCCCGTATAAACCGGCTATACCCATGATCTGCAACTTACAAATTCCCAGAACAGTGTCCAATGCATGCGAAAGGGAGCCGATCCAGCTGACTTCTCCGTTCCATTCCAAATATCATGGTTAACGCGTAATATACGGTGCAATAATCACTGGCGAAATTGGTTGTTAAGTCCTAGATAATATGTTCCTTTACCACCGGAACTTTCATAGTAGATTATTACCTCATGGTAAATAACCTATAATCATATTATTATGAAAATAGTGTTTCTGATCTTTTTCAAACGCAGGTGATGACAACACTGGATTTGCAAAATACTTTATAGAAAATAATCAAAGGACATGAGCAAGTGTGAACTTGCCTTTTGTGATTGCAAGTTTATGCACTCACGGTCTTCGAGATAATAGAAGATCCAATATCTGAAATCATCATCATTGGTCTGGTTAGGACTAATGTTTAAAGAAGCAGGATGCCATTATGCATAAGTAATGCTATGCAATTTTATAATTCCCAAAGTGAAACCCTTAGTATTTCGAATAAGTTGATCTTAGGTATCTTCTTTAAGATTGGGTTTATCTTTAAGTTTATTCCATAAACAATGACATTGATCAGGAACTTAAGTGTTAACAATTCAAAATATACAAAATACTAATAGAATAATGTGATTATGATTAATTGTTATCTGGTGATTGGGATAAAAAGTCCTTGAGTTAAGTTCTTAAGAGCTGAAGGAACTATTATAGACTTGTTTGTGTGAAGTGGCAAAAAAATAACATTTGAAGAAACTAGTATTAGTTAAGGTTAGTTAGCCTTAAGGGTTATTAGATTTTACATTAAGGTTTATGATGGTTAGGAATGGTGTTGAGTTATCATATTTTAATTGATGATACAAGTGACTAAAGTTAACTCTAAAACATGAATTAACTTTAATGAGATGTTTATGATTGTTTAAACCAAAGTTAACTATAAAAATAGAAGTGAATTGTAAGATATGATGAGTTTTAGAATATCATCTAGCTTTAGGGTTTTGGCAAATATGATTAAGGATGATCCCTTTTAATTTAAGTGAAAGATAAATTTAATAATATGCAATTTATTAATGGGAGCATAATTAGATGATCTTATAAATTTATTTGAGTTTAGAGTCATTTTTAAGAGTGGTTGAGAGATGGATATTATTTACCCCCCTATACATGAGTGATATATAATATTTATTTAAAAGGAGTTTAATTTGAATTTAAGATTTAAAAACATTTAAAGGCTAATAGTTATATTTAAGTTTTATTTTAATTATGGATTTAGACTTAGTAATCAAACTTTAAAGGTTTTAGTGTTTTTTTATATATTAAAATGTGATTATTTCTTACTCAAGAAATGATTTTAATAATTAACAAAGTGGGTATAAGTAATGAATTTTATTTATCTTAAAATGTTCTTAAATAATATACATAGTATTTTTCTAGTGAAATATACTTATTAAAGATCTTAAAAATTAATTTTATTTATTTTTAAGTCTTACCTTTATTTTTATAAAATTCTTCAAATAATTAAGTGTCTTTAAATATTTGATTTATATTTTATTTGTAAAAACTTTAAGTTAGTATTTTTATAAAGTAGTAAAGTTATTTTTGTACACAAAAATGATTTTTATTTATTTTTAGTATTTTTCCTTATTTAATGAAATTTCACTTAAGATTTAATAATGTTTAATCTTTATTTGCATTTTATTAACTTAAATAAATAAAGTTATATTTTTCTTAGGTGGATATTATTTTTGTGATAATTTTAATATATTAAATATATTTTTATGAATTTTCTATAATTTTTCTATAGCTGAAAATGTTTAAAGGTTATTTTGGTAATTTACTTATTTTTATTTTATTTAATTTGGGCCATTTGTTTGGGTATATGGGCTGTCCTGGTCCATTTAG
This sequence comes from Avena sativa, assembly GCA_916181665.1. Taxonomy (NCBI): domain Eukaryota; kingdom Viridiplantae; phylum Streptophyta; class Magnoliopsida; order Poales; family Poaceae; genus Avena; species Avena sativa. Next base: position 214,923,229 of record OV702298.1, on the reverse strand, counting down.
GTTAGCCCAGTTAGGGATTGGGTCCAACCATCTCACCCCTGGCCCATTTCTCCTTGCACCCAGACACTCCACGCACGCCCCTGACCTCTACCCCGATCCCTCTCACGCGATGCGGCGAGGCGCCGCCATCTCCGGCTCGATTCCGGCAAGGCAGGATTCTGCAGTTGCCTCCGTTGGTTGTCGGAGCGCGGCCACCTCTTGGCCGACTAGGCCATCCGATTCGATTGGTTAACGGGGCTCTCTGGACCTCGCCCCCAACCCTAATCTGGCGATGCAGTGTGGCATCGCCATCGCCGGCCTGGTTGGCTCCGGCCCTGGTCTATTGCTGCTGGCGGACACACGCTCCCTCTAGGTTTATCTCTGGTTTCTCATTTACCTCGACCCTGGATGTGCATCCTTTGTGTGCTTCTGCTATGAACCCTAACCTCGGTTTACCTTACCGGTGTGGATCCTCTGTTCCCCCATATCCCCGGTTGCTGCTCAAGGAAGATCAGGATATCCCCTTTCTCGACCCCAACCTGCTGCTCCCACACCTTTCATAGTGATGTGGTTCTGCAGTAGCTGTTGCGATCTACCCTTCCCCAGATGCCAGAGGGACGGTGCTGCGGCGCAACCATGGCATCGGCTGGGACAATTGTGACTACACCACCCCTCCGCTCCAGGTGCTTGGCACCCCCGGTGATTTTTGTTGTGACCGGCCTTCGAGCTGATGAATTTGTTTAGGTGCGGACACAGTCCTAGGTTCTGGAAATATTGGTTTTAATTTGTGGTGCTGATTGTATTAATAGTTATCCCCAACATAGATTATTTGGTGATATCTATACTGTGGAATTGGAATGATTGATACTAGTGGCTTGATTAATCCACTTGCAATTTTTGGAAGAGGATCTAAATTTTAGTTGTGCTCTATACTGACCAACTGGTCCAGTATAAGTTGAGGTTGAACATCTTCTATCTGTTTGTATATGGTTGTGAGTGAGCTATTGATGTTGTGGAACAAACCGGTTTGAGCTACTATTGTTATAGAACAAATCTGTTTAAGCTATTGCTGTGGTGTGCTGCCTTGAATCAAAATGTGGAGGTGTGCAATGTGCATCTGAATCTTTGATTCAGTTACTCTTGTTATAAAATATAGAATGATTCTTGGATATTCTTGAATATATAAGAAAGTGATTTATTAGTCTCTTAAGGAAGAGCTAACGTTCTAGTTTAGAGACTAGATTAAGGATTTGGTATTCCATTGTTGCTTGCAGATAGAATGGTATATCATCTATGGTTGATCCATATGGCAATGATGATTTTTTTAGAATGATTCCTAACGTGTATACTTGGAAAATGATTTGAATGCTTAATAAGTGAGAAAGTGATCAAATATGTATACTATCAACATGATAGTCAGATAATTATAAATGATTCCTAAGATTTGGCTATGAAGATGATTTTCTTTTATTTGGGCTGATGTGATTGTCTCACTTAGCAAGGCTTATGCTTAATAGCTACCACTGTGGTGCCTCCATTGGAGTGTGAATATGGGTTTCCTATTTACATGAACTGATGTGAGCTGGATTGACTAAAACTTGATAAGATCCTATACCTTCCCTATGATGCAAAGGCTGAGGGCCAAACTCTAAATAAGAACAGATACTAAAGTGTGGCTACCAGATTCTCTAGGATGAACTTGCATAGCATCTCTATGCAAACTGAGAGAAATCTCTCCTTCTAATCCTCCTAGACAATCTCTAGTTGCAGGTTAGCTGGATTTGGATGAATTTGTAATAAGGTCATTATTATATTTGAACCTGATGGTGCAAATTATGAAAATAGATGCTATATGATCTGGTGGTACTTTCATTTACCTTGTTTCCTTGTGTAGATGATAATTTCTGGATTTGGTTGGATCACACCAATATATTTGATCTGATGTGGATGATCTGATTCATTTACTGTTTCATGTTCCTGTCCTTCTCCACTTAGTTGTTATAATTCACTTGTTCTTGATCTACTCCTGAAACTAATTCTTGGATGGCTCCAAGGAGAAACCAGAGTTGGTTGATGGTGTTGGTCTAGATCTGTTATCTTGTGGTTGTTTATGTGTGGGCTTGGGAGCTCTAGTTCTAAGAAATGAGCTGGGTGTGTGTTGATGTGCTATAGAGAGATGGATCAGCTCTAGCTGAGCTGCTACGGTTGTGCTCTCCCTTTTATGTGCATTGGCTGCTGCTATGGTGTTGACAGCACACTAGTGCATGCTGGTGAGTGAGCAGCCTGCTTGCATGTTGTGGTTTGGGGATCAGATCAAGTAAAAGCTTGACATTTCCTGATGTTTTACCTCTTTACCTTCTTATATGGTTTTGGTGAAACTTGCCCCTAAGCCAGTGATGTTGTACTGAGGCAAAGATATTGATATGAACAGATGCTACTTTTTGGTGAAACTTGTCGCTTTCTAAAATTTAGCTCAATGATGAATTAGACATAGCATTTCTATGTTAGATCCGAGAGCAAAACTCTAACCACTAATCCTTCTTTCATTTTACTTTTGTTTTATTTTCTTTTTTGTCGTGTTTGCAGGAAATGAAAAGAAGAAAGAAAATGACAGATGATGAAGGGATAAGAGAACAGTAGTTTAGGAATTTATTAGTATCAAATATTGTAATTTATTTTTTTGTTTTATATATTGTAAAAACATTGTATTATTATATTCAATTCAATAAAGTTTACTTAATTCATTTTTTATTTATTTTACAATTCTTTTGTAAGGACAATGTCATATAAATTGTTGTAATAAAGAATGTTGTTATTTATTTCAATTGTAATTCTTTTTTCCTGAATACTTGTTTCCTAATACTTTAATTTTATTTATCTATTGTAAAAGTTCAATATAATACTATATGTATAATATATATAATCATAAATAAATCTTCTTATATCATTTTTTGTAATCATTTAACTCAAGTTATTAAATGTTTCTAATTTCCATTTGTGTATCTTATAAATTCATTTAAATTTCATATTTGAAATTCAAATACAAGTTTGAGCAAATTTCCTCTTGAAACAAAGAATTCTACAAATGTCATGTCGAAATCTATCGCACTTGCTCTGAAGTTTCCTTCAGTACAAGAGAGACCCCGATCCCTCCATAGCTCTTTTGGTTTTGCGCGAAAATTCCCCGGATTTTCTTATGCATGAATGCAACGCACCAACCTGTGTCCTCTCTATTTCTAGGTCCTAATCCTGGGATGTTACATACTATGACCCTTGTTTCTTGATATTACATCTTAACTGTGGATGCTAGCTATTGATCCAGGGACTAGCATTGTAAACACAAGGATCTCTACCTTATTAAAGGTTAGGACCTCTACAGATGGTATCATAGCACTGTGTTGCCTGTAGGATTGTAACCCTAGAGGATTGGACAAAACCCCTTAGAAAAATAGGAGTTGTATTATGTTCCAAAACTTATTTACAAACAATCTTGTATACTATTTCCTCAACTTTTTTGTTTTGATTCTACATCTCTCCCTTTTCAAACTTGATGGACAAAACCTCAACATGAGCAAAGACTTCAACAAGAACAAATACATCAACTTGAGAAAAAACTTCACCAACTCAAATGACTTCAACTTCAACATCACCAATGACATCAACTTTAGTTTCATCAAGGACTTCAACTTAGGACATCACTAAGGACTACAAGTGAGACAAGAATAATACTCAAGACTTGAAGACTAAGGAAACACAACTTAGAAGGAACCATCTTCACCTTTGAAGTTATGTGACCAAGATACAAGAATTTCTCCAAGGATACAATGATCTTGTTCATGAAGAAACAACTAAGAAGAATGGAATGATCTCAAAGAAATCCTATAGTTGGACCACCATACTAGAAGTTAGCTTAGATCATATATTGATCACACCAACTTATGTGGTGTAGCAAAAAAAATATTTTGTTGCCTAAAAATGTGCTTGAACCTTGTTGTTTGAATGGAATGTTTGATTGTGAATGCTTGCTCATTGCTTGTGTGAATTGTGGTGTGTGATTAGACTTCTTCTCTAGGAATCTCTTGCCTATTCTAATCCCAATCCAACCCAAACAGATGACTTCTCCAAGAAACTCCAACATCAAGAATGGTGACAACAACAACAACCACCAAGAGATGCACATGAGAAAACAACTTCTAGCAACCCAAGCCTAGATGACTCAAGTGACAACTCAGTTTTTAGCCAACAACAATGATTTAGACCCAACCATGCAAAAGTTTTTGGAAACCCAATCTCAATTGTTGCAAAGGATGACCAATCAAATGATCAACATGGTAAGCAACTCTTCCCAAGGAGATTGTGACAACAATGATATCAAGGGTGATATTATAGAAGGAACTCAAGCTTGCAATATTTGTGGAGACATGGAACACACTTACAAAGAGCATGAGGATTAATTCTTTAATTGTGAAGAGAAACATCCAACTAAACAATGCCCCACATCCCAAGTGACTTGTTTCCTATGTGAAGGAAATGATCATGTCCCTATCCAATGCCCCATCTATCCTATAGTTCAACAAATGAAGCAAGATGGAATGCATCAAATGTTTGGAAACCTCCATAAGGGAACAACTTCTACCAAGAAAGATGAAGGCAAAGTCATAACCATGCATCATAAGGCCACATCCAAAGTGACCACAAAGTGTTGCTACTCTTGTGGAGAAGAAGGTCATATCTCTAGTAACTGCCCCAAGAAGAGAGAAATATTTCTCACCTTTGAGGTGAGATATGAAGAGCATGAATTAGAAGAACTCCTAGCTTTGGAGAGACCCAAGAAGAAGAATAAATGACCTAATTCCAACAAGAAGGACAATAGCCAAGTGCAATGTTACAATTGCAAAGAGATGGGACACTATGCATCACATTGTCCAGAAAAGAAGAAAGATATTAGCCAACAGATGTGTTCCAAATGCAAAGAGCTAGGCCATTATGCCAACAAATGTCCACAGAAGTTACATCAAGATCCCAAGTAAGCCAACTTGTAAACTTAGCCTTCCCAAATCTCGGGACGAGATTTCTTTTAAGGGTGGTATCCTGCCACATCCGAAAATTTTCCAAATTTTGAAATGTGAAAAATAAATAAACAAAATAAATAATTGTTGAAATTTAGGGTGAAAAGAAACTTTTTGATTCCAAATGGAAACCTCAGAACCCATCTTGAACAAACTTTGAATAAAAAGGAATCCAATAAAATTCAAATCAAGTAAAATGCATTCATTAATGAATGTATATTGAAATTTAAACACTTTGGAAAAATACACCAAACCCTAAAACCCTAATGGAAGAAAATCATTTCCAAGATCTCTCTAAGACTATGGACTTGATCCATATAAAAATTCAGCAAAAAAAATTTATAAATGATCAAAAAATGATAAACAAAAATATTATAAAACCATAGAAATTGATTTCATTCAATTTGGAACCATGGATAAAAACTTATGAATATAATAAGATAAAAGGAAATAAATTCCAAAGCTAATAAATCTCCTATACAAAATCCATACCAAATTGTGAGCAAAATAATACTAAAGAGATATAAAAGGATAAACAAATATTAAATAAAATTCTACAAATTGGAATCACCAACTTTGGATCTATAAATAAAAAGATATGGATTTTATGAGAAAAAGAAAGAAAGAAAATAAATAAGGAATATTTAAAAGCCAAATTAAATCTTGGCCAAATCCATAAGCAAATGAAATAAAGATAATTCAAATAAAATAAAGGGATAATGAATATTCAAATAAAATAATATGACATTAACCAAATTCTATTCTATTTGAATAAAGACAAAATACCTAATAGAAATGATTAATTAAATCATGGGAAAATAGTAAATTGGAATTTACCAAAGTGGATTAAAAAGTTATCTAATTAACTTAAAAGAATTATTTGAATAAAATTTTTATGGGATTAAAACCATATTTGATCTTATTGGAATAAGGACAAATGCCCAATTTAAATGATTAATAAACCATATTAAAATATTCTAAATAATTCAAAATGAATTATTTAACATACCAATGAATAAATAAAACCTACTGAAAGAGGTTTGGTGAAAATTAGAATTCAAATAAGGGTTTGAAAATATAATCAAAATCTTATTTGAATAAAAACAAGTGCCTAATTTAAATAAAGAATAAACCATAATTGAATAAAGGAAATATTCCAGAACGGTCTTTAAAAACACATTTATAACATACTAAAATATATTGAAAGTTTGGAAAAGTTTTGAAATAAAAAGAGGTTTGAAATCATTTGAACAAATTCAAAACAGAAAAAGAAAAAGAAAACAGGAAGGAAAAAATAGAGAAAGGGTCCAGCCCAGCCTAACCAGCCCACTAGGCCCAGACCAGCCCAGCGAGCCCACCTTCTCTTCCCCCTCCCGAAACGTTTTTCTACTTAGCAGCGCACCCACTCAGCCACTGACAGAACGACCCCACTGTACCCCTCTCTATTTCGCTGACGAAGTGACCCCACCTGCCAGTCGTATTCTTCACCCGCGCGACCAGTTCTTCCTTCCCTCCTTGCCATTTCTGCCTCTAGTTCCGTCGAGTTAATTCGCGTTATTGTCATGTTGATTCAGCCCCGAGATTACTCTCATTTAAGAGCCCTTCCCTCCTCTCTCTTTCCCCTCTCACACCATGCCCAGTGAGCCATCAGGCTACGAAAATTTTTGCTCGTGTCCCCTCTGCTCCGACAACCTTCCGGCAACAATTCCAGCTATCCTACGCCTCCCCTTTATCCCTGGCCTCCACGAGCCTACTCCCCATCGTCTTGCGAACCTCCCAGTACCACCCAATCGCCCGCGCGAGCACCGTGGGCTCGGCAACATCATTGACAGAACACGCAGCCATCTGCTTCAATTCCGGCGACGTCTCCCCGTAAGTCCCATCCTCCCCTCTCTCTCCCGATGACACACACGTGTTCACCACACTCTCCCGCATATACTGCCCCTCTCCACTCGTCTTCGCGTGACCTGCAGCTTCACCCCCGTCGACGAACAGAGACGCCCGACGCCGTCATCGTCTCCGGCGAGCAATACTCATAGAACCCGTGCGCCCCTTCGCCAACCAAGGGCACTTTGAGAATCAGCACATCACGGCGAACTCGGTGAGCCTTTCCCCTTGCTCTCTTGCTTCCTGTATCACCGGCACCATCCTCATTTGAGCGCACCGCCGCCAGCCACCGTCGTCGCGCTGCCCATCCTTGGTCACTCGTGCATCAGCCGTTGGATCTTGATCTGATGGATACGATAGAACTTAACCGAAGGGGTATCATGTTCTCTGATCCGCACGATTTCCATTAGATCCAACGCACTACAGCACGCGATCCGCACGAACCGTTTTTGTCCAATAGGATCGCACCACGTGGCCAATCTGTGTTTTAAAAACAGAAATTAGTTCTATTAGTTGTTGGATTTTGTAAAGTCATAATTTTAAATCTACACGTCCAAATTTTAAAAATTTATATAATTGGAATCAGGAAAAAGAATACTTTCCAACCATGCGCTTTGTTTAGTAATTTGCTTATGTAAAATTGGTTGCTTTTACAGAAACATGTGTAGGCATATTTTGTGTATAAATTTTTTTCTAAAAATGTTTTTAGGATAAAATCTTTTGTAAATGGATTGCTTTGAACCTACTGACCGTGGAAACCAACTTTTGAATTTAAAAATATATTTTGTGACACTTAGGAATTATTCCTTTAAATTAAAGCATTTCTAGCTAAATAAATTTTTTGAATGTGGTTTAAAAATGCTTTTTGAGTAAAACCTTTGGAAAATGATTTGATTTAAACTCTCTGACCCTAAACACCAAGTTTTGGGATTTAAAAATATATTTGGTGAACCCTAGAAAATTATTACTTGGTTTAAAGGCATTTCCAACAAAATAAAATATTGCTTTGATTTAAAAATGGTTTTTAGATGAAACCTTTTGCAAATGGTTTAATATTAAAGACTTTGACCATAAACATTAGTATTTGTGTTTAAAAATATATTTGTCAAACACTAGAAATTATTACTTTGATTTCAATCATTTCTAGCAAAAAAAAATGATTTAAAATTGCCATTTTCACTAACTTAATATCAAATGGTTTTTTCACTTTTATAAATGACCAATCGGTGTTTTAAAATGTTTATAACCTATTAGAAGCCACTTTTCCAAATAAATTAATCTTTGGCATTCTTGCATGCATTGCTTTGTTTTTATTATTTTATGTGATGAATTGTTTGAATGCTTGTTTTGAATTTGTGCCTTGCTTGATTGAATTGTAGTGAACTTTGAAGAGTGTGACTATTGCAAGATCAAGGAGTGAACTTATATTCTCTACCAAAAAGGCAAGTGGTGCTTCATACTTTTGTCCTATTATTTCCACTATGCATTAGTGATATTTCTAAGTAGGACTTGCATGGAATTTTACTAAGTATGCTATGCCATGGGAAATCCTAGTAGATGATTCCTTAGTAGAATTTTCCTAAGTTAAGATCCCTACTACTATCATGCTTAGCTTAGCTAGTAGAAAACAAGGGTGGATTATATTCATGCTATGAAATATTTCTAAGTCAAGGACTTGTGTTTTGTTTAATAAAACAACTATGTGAATGAATCACCTAGGTGGAATGGTTGTGAATGGGTTATGTTGAGTGGTTATACAGGGCCCATATTTATGGACTACCCTAGTGTATCTCACTTGTGGAAAGCCACCCAGGAACAAAGAGATTTGAGATGTCAAATGTTGAGAAGCTTCAAGTGCAGCCACTTGGCATTATGGGCTCTACCTGGATCATATAGGTTGCAATAACTTAGCCAAATGGACAGTTGGTGGTAGGGGATGATAGGTTTTGTAACGCGTCCATTTTGGTATAAGGGAAGGCTTCTAAAAGATATTGTCTCGATGCATGTCGAGTCTTGTGGGGAAAGTGCACCACCTCTCGAGAGAGTAAAATCTAAGTACTTAGCCGTGTCCCCGGAAATGGATTGTCACATCCCAAAATTTTCCAAATTTTGTAATGTGAAAAATAAATAAACAAAATAAATAATTGTTGAAATTTAGGGTGAAAAGAAACTTTTTGTTTCTAAGTGGAAACATAAAATCCCATCTTGAACAAACTTTGTTTAATGTTTGAATCCAACTAAATTCAAATCAAGTGAAATGCATTCTTCATAAATGCATCTTGAAATTTAAACACTTGGAAAATAAACCAAAACCCTAAAACCCTAATGGAAGAAAAACATTTCCAAGTTATCTCTAAGCCGATGGATTTGATCCATATAAAATTGGTCAAAAAAACATTTCAAAATGATCAAGAATGACAAATAGAAATATTATAAAACCATATGAATTGGTTTCACCTAATTTGGAGCCATAAATAAAATATTATGAATTTAGTAAGATCAGGAAATTGAATTTCCAAAGCTAATAAAGATCCTATCTAAAATCCATACCAAATGGTGATTAAATAATCCTAAAGAGATTTAAAAGGGTAAACAAATATTAAATAAAATTTTGAAAGTTGGAATCACCAAGTTTGGATCTTTAAATAAAAAGATATGGTTTTTAAAAGACAAAGGAAGAAATAATAAATAAGGACTATTTGATAAGAGCTAAATAAAACTTGGCCAAGACCATAAACAAATGGAATAAACATAATCCAAGTTCAAATGAAACAAATGGATAAATAATATTGAAATAAAATAATATGGTATTAACCAAATTCTATTCCTATTTTGATGAAGACAAAATCCCTAATAAGAATGATTAATTAAATCATGGGAGAATAATATTTGGAATTTACCCAAGTGGAATAAAAGTTATTTAATTAACTTAAATGAGATCAAAGAAATCTTCCAAATAAAATTTATGGAATTAAAACCATATTTAATTCCATTGGAATAAAGACAAATACCCAATTTAAATGATTAATAAATCATAATAAAAATATTCCAAATAATTCAAGGTGAATTATTTGACACCCTAATAAATAAATAAAACCTATTGAAAAAGGTTTCGTAAAAATTTGAATTCAATAAGAGTTGAAATTATATTTAAAATCTTGTTTGAATTAAGACAAGGGCTTGTTTTAAATAATTAATATACCCTAAGAAGAATAAAAGAAATATACTAAATTTGACTTTAGAATGTATTAATAAACAGTATTTGAATATACTCAAAGTTTGGTGGAAATTTGAATTCAAATAGTGCTTGATTTGTTTGAATAGAAATAAAAACAGATAAATAGAAAAAGAAAAAGGAAAAAAATCTGTACAAAAAATGAAACGAATCCAGCCGAGCTAACCCCAGCCCACTAAGCCCAGCTAGCCCATCTCCCCCTCCCGCAGGAAAACGTTTCGCACCACTGACCGAACCCGCAGAGCCGCTGACTGCTGGACCCCACTGCCTCCCTCTCTCGTGGTCAACCATACCCCACCCTCCAGTCTTCTTCCCCACCCGCGCGCTGACCTCGCCCCTCTTCTCGCCGTTACTGGCCATTGAAAGCTCGACTCAATACGAGTTACTGTTGTGATAATTCCTCGCCGTGACCATACCATATTAAGCGCCCACGTCCCCTCTTCCCTTGCCCCCACTCTCCGCTCTCTCTCTGCCCCCAGGCTGTCCCAATTCATCATCACATCGCCACTGCTCCGACGAGCCTTCCCGACAAATTCCGGCAACACCAGCCACCACCTTTCCCCCTCGACCACTCTAGCCTGCTCCCCTCTCCCGTGCGCACCTTCCAGCATCCTTAGCTCACTCGCGTGCGCCCCAGAACCTCGGCAACGATGACAGCAGAGTGTCGTCGTCCACTACCTTTACTCCGGCGAACTCCCTAGGTAACTTCCGTCCACCCCTGACCCTCTAGTTGATGCTCCTGTAATCGTCACACTCGCCCGCATCTAACTATACCCTCCTCTTACCTTCTGGTGGCCTACAAGCTCGCCCCCGACGACGATAGACCGCACCCGACGCCAGGCACCTCTCCGGCGAGCAATTACGATCAACCCCATGCACCCCTCGACAAACGGCGAGAACGTTGAGCATCCTCTCGTTGCTGCGAATCTGATGAGCTACCCCTCTATCCCTCTAGCCCCCTGTATCTCCGGCAACCTCTCTAACAGAGCGCGTCGCCGCCACTCGCTGCCACCAGCGCCGCCAACTGTTGGTCAATCGCTGTGAACCGTGGGATTTTGATCTAAGGGATACGATAGAAGCTTAGTCGAAGAGGTATGTTTTGATCAGAGCCGTGCGATGCATATTAGATCTGACGCTTCACGTTAGTCGATCCGTGCGAACCGTTATTGGCCAGTTAAATCACGCCACGTGGTCCAGTCTGTTTTATAAAAACCAAAAATGATCTATTAGATGTTCGAGTTTGTAAAATTCATAACTTTTGATCCACACGTCCAAATTTTGCAAATTTTATATCATTGGAATCAGCAGTACAAGTACTATCCAACCATGCACTTTTTTTAATAAATTACTTCTGGTAAAATGGTTGTTTTTGCAGAAACTTATGTAGGTATAATTTGATTATAATTTTTTTTCTAGAAATGTTCTTAGGATAAAATATTTGGAAAATGGATTTTTTTTGAACCTACTGACCATAGAAACCAACTTATGGATTTAAAAATGTATTTTGTGAAGCTAAAGAATAAACCTTTGAATTAAAACATTTCTAGCCAAATAAAAATATTGATTATGGTTTGAAAATGATTTCTTGGGAAAAACCATTTGGAAAATTATTTGATTTAAACTTTATGACCCTAAACACCAAGTTTATGATTTAAAAATATATTTTGTGAACCCTATAAAAATTATTACTTTGCTAAAGGCATTTCCAACCATATAAAATATTGATTTGGTTTAAAAATGGTTTATAGGTAAAACCTTTTGCAAATGGTTTTGCCACTTTTATAAAATGACCAATAGGTGTTTTTAGAATGTTTATAACCTATTAGAAACCACTTTTGTCAATAAAACAATCTTTGGCATGCTTGCATGCATTGTTTTGTTTCTATTATTTTATGTGATGAATTGCTTGAATGATATATTGAATTTTTGCTTGCTTGATTGAATTATAGTGGAATTTGAAGAGTGTGATCATTGCAAGATCAAGGAGTGAACTTATATTCTCTACCAAAAAGGCAATTTATGCTTCATACTTTTGTCCCATTATTTTCACTATGCATTAGTGATATTTCTAAGTAGGACTTGCATGGAATTTTTGCTAAGTATAAACTATGCCATGGGAAATCCTAGTAGATGAATCCTTAGTAGAATTTTCCTAAGTTAAGATTCCTACTACAATCATGCTTAGCTTAGCTAGTAGAAAACAAGGGTGGTTTATATTCATGCTATGGAATATTTCTAAGTCAAGGACTTGTGTTTTGTTTAATAAAACTACTAAGTGAATGGAACACCTGGGTGGAATGGAAAGAATGGTTTGTGTTGAGTGGTTACACAAGGCCGATTTCTATGGTTTACCTTGTGTATCTCACTTGTGGAATGCCACCCAGGAACAAAGAGATTTGAGATGTCAAATGTTGAGAAGCTTCAAGTGTAGCCACTTGGCATTATGGGCTCTGCCTGGATCATATAGGTTGCAATAACTTAGCCAAATGGACAGTTGGTGGTAGGGGATGATAGGTTGGAACGCGTCCATTCTGGTCTAAGGGAAGGCTTCTGAAAGATCTTGTCTTGGTGAAACCAAGTCTTGTGGGGAAAGTGCACCACCTCTGCAGAGTGTAAAATCTAAGTACTTAGCCATGTCCCTGGCAAAGGACAATTTGAGCAACAAAACATGGAAGCTATCAAGAATCTCCTCATCCAAATTTCTAAGTTAAAAACTTGTGGTTGAACAAGGGTTTAAGGTTCACCAATTTCTATTGGTGGTTCCTTTGGTGATTTTGACAAACAAAAACTTAGTGTTTTCAAATGATCAGGAAAATCTATTTTGAGCAAAGCAAGCCTAAGCTCCACTTAGCCAAATGCATATAGATGATAGACTCCACTATACTACCATAGTATCACTTGCCAATGCAATTCAAATGTATTGACCCTTGTGGTTGTAACTTATTATGTTGCAGGTTTGTTTGATGTTAGTGAAGTGTGTTGATTAGGATTACAAGTCTACAACCAACATGATTGCCTGTGGCACTTTGAAGATGAAGGACCCCATACTATAGTTAATTCTGTTGCATTGTAATGAGATGGCCAAATGAGCTATGTAAGATGTAATGAATTATTTTATTCCTGGTTATAAAGTGGTAATATGACCTTTGTTTCTTGATATTACATCTTAATTGTGGATGCTAGCTATTGATCCAGGGACTAGCATTGTAAACACAGGGATCTTTACCTTTATAAAGGTGGGATCTTACATGGACAATTTGAGCATCAAGACATGGAAGCTATCAAGGATCTCCTCATCCCAATTTCTAAGTTAAAAGCTTGTGGTTGAACAAGGGTAAAGGATCACCAATGTCTATTGGTGGATTCTTTGGGTGATTTTGACAAATAAAAACTTAGTGTTTTCAAATGATAAGGAAAATCTATTTTGAGCAAAGCAAGCCTAAGCTACACTTAGCCAAATGCATATAGATGATAGACTCCACTATACTACCATAGTATCACTTGCCAATACAATTCAAATGTATTGACCCTTGTGGCTGTAACTTATTATGTTGCAGGTTTGTTTGATGTTAGTGAAGTGTGTTGATTAGGATTACAAGTCTACAACCAACATGATTGCCTGTGGCACTTTGAAGATGAAGGACACCATGCTATATAGTTATTTCTGCTGCATTGTAATGAGATAGCCAAATGAGCTATGTAAGATGTAATGAATTATTTTATTCCTGGTTATAAAGTTGTACTATGACCCTTGTTTCTTGATATTACATCTTAACTATGGATGCTAGCTATTGATCCAGGGACTAGCATTGTAAACATAGGGATCTCTACCTTATTAAAGGTTAGGACCTCTACACAATTGTTGCAAAGGATGAAAAATCAAATGATCAACATGAGAAGCAACCATTCCCAAAGTGATTGTGACAACAATGATATCAAGGATGGTAGTATAGAGGGAACTCAAGCTTGCAATATTTGTGTAGACATAGGACACACTTATAAAGAGCATGTGGACCAATGCCCTAATTGTGAAGAGAAACATGCAACTAAACAATGCCCCACATCTCAAGTTTCTTGTTTCCTATGTGAAGGAAATGATCATGTCCCTATCCAATGCCCCATCTATCCCATAGTTCAACAAATGAAACAAGATGGAATGCATCAAATGTTTGGAAACCTCCATAAGGGAACAACTTCTACCAAGAAGGATAAATACAAAGTTAGAACCGTGCCTCATAAGGACACACCCAAAGTGACCACGAAGTGTTGTTACTCATGTGTAGAAGAAGGCCACATCTCTAGTGACTGCCCCAAGAAGCGAGAAAGGTTTCCCACCTTTGTGGTGAAATATGAAGAGCATGAACTAATAGAACTCCTAGCTTTGGAGAGACCCAAGAAAAAGAAGAAATGACCCAACCCCAACAAGAAAGACATTATCCAGGTACAATGTTACAATTGCAAAGAGATGGGACACTATGCCAATGAATTTCCATAAAAGAAGAAGAGCCAAGGAAACAAACAAGAGGTAGTGATACCAAAGATGAAAGAAGACATTAGTCAAGTGATGTTCCACAAATGCAAAGAGCTAGGCCATTATGCATCACATTGTCTAGAAAAGAAGGAAGACAAGACAATCAAACCTATGAGGGACATCAACCTTGTCACATGTTTCAAGTGTGGAAACAAAGGACACTATCCAGACATCTCTCCAGAGAAGTTACATCAAGATCCCAAGTAAGCCAAGATGTAATCTAGTCAAAAATCTTTTAAGGGTGGTATTACCCTGGTTGTCTTGAAGCCAACTTGTAACCTCTAGCCTTCCCAAATCTCGGGACGAGATTTCTTTTAAGGGTGGTAGCCTGTCACATCCCAAAATTTTCCAAATTTTGAAATGTGAAAAATAAATAAACAAATGAATTAATTGTTGAAATTTAGGGTGAAAAGAAACTTTTTGCTTCTAAATGGAAACATCAAAACCCTTCTTGAACAAAATTTGAATGAAAAGGGAATCCAACAAAATTTCAATCAAGTGAAATGCATTCATCAATGAATGTATCTTGAAATTTAAACACTTGAAAAAATAAACCAAAACCCTAAAAACCCTAAAGGAAGAAAATCATTTCCAAGATCTCTCTAAGACTATGGATTTGATACATATAAAAATTCATCAACAACCATTTATAAATGATCAAAAATGATAAACAAAAATATTATAAAACCATAGAAATTGGTTTCATTTAATTTGGAGCCATGGATAAAAACTTATGACTTTAATAAGATAAAAGAAAATAAATTCCAAAGCTAATAAAAGCTCCTAACTAAAATCCATACCAAATTGTGAGCAAATTAATCCTAAAGGTATTTAAAAAGATAAACAAATATTAAATAAAATTATACAAATTGAATCACCAATTTTGGAGCTATAAATAAAAAGATATGGATTTTATAAGAGAAAGAAAGAAATAATTAAATAAGGAATATTTAAAAGACAAATTAAATCTTGGCCAAATCCATGAAAGTTTATTGAATAATAAAAAAGAGTAAAAGATTAATTAAATACAATCATATGGATTAAACCATATTTAATTTTATTTAAATAAAGACAATTGCCTAAACTAAATAATAAATCCCAAGAAAATTATTTAGAAGACAATTTAAAACATGAATTAAATCCATAAGCATATGGAATAAAGATAATCCAAATAAAACAAAGGAATAAATATTATTTGAATTAAAAAAATTATATGGACTTGAACCATATTCAATTTGAATAAAGATAAAATTCCTAATGTAAATGATTAATTAAATCATGAGAAAATAAATAATTGAAATAGCCAAAGTGGATTAAAAGTTATCTAATTAACTTAAAAAGAATAAAAAATAATTAAATAGAATTATATGGTTTGGAACCATATTCAAATTCATTTAAATAAAGACAAAAGCCTCATTTAAATAAATATTGAATCATATTAAAATATTTGAAATAATTTAAAGTGAATTATTTAAACACATTAATAAATAGTTTAAAACCTACTGAAAAGGTTGTGCAGAAATTTGAATTCAAATTAAAGCTCAAATTATTTGAATCAAATCAAAACAGAAAATAGAAAAAGAAAAATAAAAACAGAAAGAAAAAAATAGAAAAAGATCCAACCCAGCAGAAAGAAAAAAATAGAAAAAGATCCAACCTACCAGCCCATCAGGCCCAACTCCCAGCCCACCCGGGCCACCCACCTCACTCCCTGGATCTTTTCTTACTCGCAGCCCTACCCCTCACCTCGCCGACGACCTGTCCCCACGTGTAACCCCCTCATCTCAATGACTGCGGGACCCCACTGCCAGCTCACCATCGTCATCAACCCCGCGCTAACCTTGCCCCTCTCTTCCTCGACCGTTTCTGGACAGATTTCAATCGTGTAAATACGAGTAACTCCGTGAGTAATTCACCCCTGCAACTGTGCCCTACTAAGCACCCCTCTCCCCTCTCCCTTTCCCCTAAAACCCCACTCCCTTTCCGCCCCTAGGCTACTGCAATTTCAGCTCGCAACGCCACTAGATCAGGCGAGCCTCCATGCAAAATTCCGGCCAATGCAGCCACCCCCACTGCCACAAGATCAAATGACCTTGACCCCCATCTCCGTGCGCATCTGCCAGTAACCCTATCTAGCCCACGCGCGCTTCAGAACGTCGGCAAGGAAAACGTCTACTCATCACCGTCTCCTGCCACAACTCCGGCGACCCCTACTGGTAAACTCTGACCGCGCATCTCCCTCTCAATGATGCACGTGTACACGCCTTGGTCTTGAGCATCTAACGGACCCTTTGCCTTGCCTTTCCGAGCCTTGTAGCGTCGCCCCCGTCAACGACAGAGCGTGCCCGACGGAAGCAGGAACTTCGGCGAGCAATCGGAGTCAACTTAGTGCACCCTAGTCCACCCTGCTACCACGTTGAGCACCTACACAACACGGCAAACCCAGTGAGCACCTTCCCCCTCTCCCTCGCATCCTAGAATAGCCAGAGCGCCGCTGATAGAGCACCACCGCCGCGCGTTTGTCGCCAGCGCCGCCCATCTCTGGTCGACGCGCTCTGAGCTGTTGGATATAGATCCAGTGGATGCGAAAAGCACTTAATTGAAACGGCACGAGTCGATTTGATCCGTGTGTTGCCCTTTAGATCCTACGGCCAGTATTGCTTGATCCGTGCGAACCGGTATGCGCCAGTAAGAACACGCCACGTGGCCTGATCTATCTGTTTAAAATCCAGAAAATGAATTTGATTTATTAAACTTGCAAAAATCATAACTTTTGTTCTGCTAGGCCAAATTTTACAAATTTTATATCAATGGATTCAAAAAATGTGAACTTTGCAACCATGCCCTTAGTTTAGTGTTTTGCTTCTAAAAAATTGGGTGTTTTTGTATAAACATTTTTAAGCCTATTTTGAGTATAAAAATTATTCTAAAAATTATTTTTAGGTAAAATCTTTTGCAAATGATTTGTTTTGGACCTACTGACCAGAAACACAAACTTTTAGATTTAGAAATATATTTTTTTAACACAAGGATTTATTCCTTTGAATAAAAGCATTTCTAGTAAAACAAAAATGTTGCTTTGATTTAAAAACGATTTTTGAGTGAAACCTCTTGTAAATGGATTTGTTTTAAAAAAATTGATACTAAACACTAACATTGTGTTTAAAAAAAATATTTGGCTAGCACTACAAAATATTACTTTGATTAAAATCATTTCTAGCAAAACAAAAATGATTTAAATGGCCATTTTCACTAACTTGATTTTAAATGGTTTTGTCACTTTTATAAATGACCAGTAGGTGTTTTGAAATGTTTAAAATATTATTAGAAACCACTTTTCCAATAAAACAATCTTTTGCATGCTTGCATGCATTGCTTTGTTTTTATTATTTTATGTGGTGAATTGTTTGAATGCTAGTTTGAGTTTGTGCCTTGATTGAATTGTAGTGAACTTTGAGGAGTGTGACCATTGCAAGATCAAGGAGTGAATCTAGTTTCTCTACCAAAAAGGCAAGTGGTGCTTCATACATTTTGTCCTATTATTTTGACTATGCATTAGTGATATTTTGAGTAGGACTTGCATGGAATTTTTACTAAGTATGCTATGCCTTGGGAAATCCTAGTAGATGATGCCTTAGTAGAATTTTCCCTAAGGTAAGATTCTTGCTACTAGTGTGCTTAGCCTAGCTAGTAGAAAACAAGAGTGGATTATATTCATGCTATGAAATATTTCTAAGTCTATGACTTGTGTTTTGTTTAATAAAACAACTATGTGAATGAATCACCTAGGTGGAATGGTGTGAATGGATTATGTTGAGTGGTTACACAGGGCGCATATAAATGGCCTTCCTAGTGTATCTCACTTGTGGAAAGCCACCCAGGAACAAAGAGATTTGAGATGTCAAATGTTGAGAAGCTTCTAGTGCAGCCACATGGCATATGGGCTCTGCCTGGATCATATAGGTTGCAATAACTTAGCCAGATGGACACAACGTGGTAGTGAGTTATAGGTTGGAACGCGTCCATTTGGTCTAAGGGAAGGCTTTTGAAAGATCTTGTCTCGATGCATGTCGAGTCTTGTGGGGAAAGTGCACCACCTCTCGAGAGAGTAAAATCTAAGTAGTTAGTCGTGTCCCCGGTAATGGACAATTTGAGCATCAAGACATGAAAGCTATCAAGTATCTCCTCATCCCAATTTCTAAGTTAAAAACTTGTGGTTGAATAAGGGTTAAAGGATCACCAATTTTTATTGGTAGATGCCTTGGGTGATTTTGACAAACAAAAAACTTAGTGTTTTCAACTAATAGGGAAAACCTTATTTTGAGTAAAGCAAGCCTAAGCTACACTTAGCCAAATGCATATAGATGTTAGACACCACTATTCTACCATAGTATCACTTGCCAATACAATTCAAATGTATTGGCACTTGTGGCTGTAACTTATTATGTTGCAGGTTTTTTTGATGTTAGTGAAGTGTGTTGAATAGGATTACAAGTCTACAACCAACATTACTGCCTGTGGCACTTTGAATATGAAGGACTCCATGCTATATAGATATTCCTGCTGCATTGTAATGAGATAGCCAAAAGCTATGTAAGATGTACTGTATTATTTTATTCCTGGTTATAAGTTGTAATATGACATTTGTTCCTTGATATTACATCTTTAACTGTGGATTCTATCCATTGATCCAGGGACTAGCATTGTAAACACAGGGATCTATACCTTATCAGGTTGGGACTCTACAGCGGTTCTCTATGATACACATGTACTTACTATGACAAGAACTTACAGGTGACTGAAGTTGAGTAGCATGAGGTGTGGCCCTTGTATTCAAGGGACATGAGATTGCCAACTTATACTTTGTCAAGCATATACTCCATTTTTGTTCACTTTAACCTTAATCACTTCAAGATGCTTATGATAGGGGCAATGAGGGCTGAAAGCTAACAAGTACCATGATTTTTGGAAGCTATTTTTGGAACTTGAAATCCCTACTTCCCTTTATGAAGGTCCTTTCTTCCACTATTATATTGAGTCTCCACTTTCTACCTTTAGGCACCAGTTAAGAAAGCATAGTGTCATTCTTAGTTCTATGTATAGTGTCCCAAAACTTATTGATTGATGCATATTGTTGATATTGTTTGTTCTTGTGCTACTTGTATCTAGTCACTCTTGTGAACTTTGAAGGTGTCATATGCATCTATTTGCTACTCTATGATGGACAAGCTAAATGCCACTATGCCATGTTTTCTGTATGTGAAACAAACAAAAAAAATTCAATGCATGTTATTCATGATCTTTGTTTGTAGACTTTAATGTTGCATGCATAGTTACTTTGTTTTATTGTTAGAACTCCATCTTTCATGCACATGTTTAGAGTTCTTTGATCCCAGCTTTCAATGCATGCAAATGGTTTGATCTTGGTTTTGGTGGTGCATGTCACCTCAAAAAATATTCTTTTATCACTTACCTACTCGAGGACGAGCAGGAGTTAAGCTTGGGGATGCTTGATACGTCAGAAACGTATCTATAATTTTTTATGCTCCATGCTTGTTTATTATCTGCTTTGCTTTGTCCACACTTTGAGGTGTTTTTATATGTTTTCTAGTACTAATCTATTAACAAGTTGCCACAGTGCCAGTTGCATGTTTTCTTTTGTTTTTGGTTCCAGAAAGGCAGAAAATCAATATTCTCGGAATTGGACGGGACAAAAGCCAAAGTCAATATTTTACCGTGTGCAACACGAATCCAGAAGACGAAACAGAGAAGGCTCACCAAGGGGCCACACCCCTGGCCGCGCGGGTGGTCCCAGCCCACGCCTGGGGGGTGCAGCCACCCTGGTGCTCCCCTGGCTCGCCCCTTTGCCTATAAGAAGCCCCCGATGCATAAACCCTAGGCACCCGATCAAAACTCCACGAAACCGTCTGTAGCCACCGCCACTATCGTCCCTAGATCGGGGGATCTGGAGTTCTTCCCGGCACCCTGTCGGAGGGGAGATCATCCCGGAGGCCTTCTTCTTCATCATGCCAGCCTCCGGTATGAAGCGTGAGTAGTTCCACCTTGGACTACGGGTCCATGTAGTAGCTAGATGGTTGTATCTCCTCCTTGTGCTTTCATGTATAGATCTTGTGAGCTCCATTCATGATTAAAATCTAATCTATTTGTAATCGTGCATGTTGTTTTTGCGGGGATCCGATGGATATTGAGATTACTATGTTAGATTGATTATTGGTTTTGTCTTATGATTCTATCATGTCTGTGTTGTTTGTGATCTTGCATGTTCTCCGTTGTTAGTAGCTATATTGGTCAAGTAGTTGCTAGTGACTCCAAGAGGGGGTATTTATGCTCGATAGTGGGTTCATACCTCTAGTTTCCAAGGGAAGTGACAGAAATCTCTTCGATTGTAGATGTGTTGTTTCCACTAGGGAGAAAACAACGGTCTCTTATTCATGGAACAAGTGGATTGTTTACCTTACACACTTTGCTTAAAACAGTTGTCTGTTGCTTGCAACTTAATACTGGAGGGGGTTTGGATGATAACCTGAAGGTGGACTTCTAGTCATAGATGCAGTTGAATGGCGGTCTACATATATTGTTGTATTGCCCAATCGAATCTCATAGGATCTTTTTGTCTAGTATTGTATTGTTATGCCTTGCTTAGTTCCTTTCAATTTCCCTGCTGTAATTTGTTTACCCTTCATGTCATGTTTGTTTATCTAAGGAGAACACCTCTAGTGAACTATGGACCCCGGTTCAATCTTTACCATTGATACATCTTCCACCGTTACTGTTTACTTGCTGCAAACCATCATCACCTTCCATATCATACAGTTAATCCTTTGTTACATTAATCAGTGAGATTGAAAACCTCACTGTTAGTTGGGGCAAAGTCTCGAGTTTGTGTTGTGCAGGTTTTCACGTTGCTTGCAACACCTTTGATGTGTTTTCTTTCTCCTACTGGTTCGATAATCTCGATTTCTTACTGAGGGAAAACTTGCTGCTATGCTGCATCATACCTTGTTCTTGGGGTTTCCCAACGGGGCATTCAACACGCATCAGACCTCGCCAGAGATGGCGCGACACGGCTGGCTGCAGCGTCGTCGGCGGAGACGAGGCCTAGACCTCGCCAGAGACACGGACGGCGCGGCTAGTCGCGGTGTCGCTGACGGATGTGAGGCAGTGAACTTAGGTTCAGGGTTCTTGCGGTGGCGCGTGGCTGGGGATAAGTCGCTGGTTCACAGGAAGAAGAAGACGACGGGGGAGGAAGAAGATGTGGTAGTGGGCCGGCCTGTACAGGAATCACTTGAGGCGGCAGGAGCGGTGTATAGCACCCCCACCCCCCCACCCCCAGCTAAATGCCGCTTCAAGTGGAACGACCACCGAGCGCCGCCTGAACTGAGCCGGTGATGGACCGGCCCATTATCCTGTCACGCCGCGGTTCCTGGAATACGCTTTTATCTTTTTGTGTTTTTTAGCTTTTTTAATCTGAATATTTTTAATATAAACGAACTTCAAATCTAATCAATATTTAAATCAAAAAATTATTTTACCAATAGTATCTTCTAAAAAAATATAAAAATCGATTTTTTTAAACCAAATTTTAAAAAATATGACAATTATTAGAAAAAGGTGAACATGTTTAGAAAAATCATGAATATATTTTGGAAATCATGTACCAATTTCAAAAAATCATGAACCAATTTTAAAAATCATGAACCAAGTAAAAAATATATACCAAATGTTAAAAAATTGAATATTTTTAAACAAAAAAAAAAGAGAACATAAAAGGAAAATAAAAGAAGAAGAAGAAAAGAAAACAGGAAAGGAAACAGAAAAATAAAAAGGAAAAAACAAAAGCTGGACTAATACGTAATGGTCTGGCCCAACTAGTGAGCCCAACTAGGGAGCCCAAGTGCGGTGCGAGCCGCTCGCGCTGGCAATTAGCATTTCTGAGGGCAATAGTCATCGTGACTCGTGAGATTGTCTCTTCGAATCCTTTTCTCCCCTTGCTGCAGGCGCTACTTGGGACTTGGGAGGCCGTTGGAGGGAACCGAAGATGGGCCGGCCCATTTCCACGTGCATGTTTCTTTGTTCTTTTTTGTTTTTGTTTTTTATTTGTTTCTTTTCTTTTACCCTGAAAATTTTGTTACTTTTTTCTTTTCTTTTCGTTTTTATGTTTGTATGATTTTTTTACTTTGTAAAAGTTCAATGTTTGAAAAATATTTAGATTCTAAGAATGATTATTTTGCAAAAGAAATGGGTTTTTGAGAAAATTTAAAAAGTAAAAGTAAAATTAAAAGGAAACTAAATGTAGAATAAAAAGTAAAACCCCTTGTTGGGCCGCATTGTAGCTTACAAGTTGACTTTGGTGTCTTCCTTCTAATAAATTGAAAACATAAGAATGTACATGTTTGTTCAAGGGAAACGCTTGTATGTCCCCGGCGGATTACGCGTCGTGCGTCCTCCGCATCGGCAGCGTGCCACGCGTCCCATATTCGGAAGACAACGACCATGTGCGGCCCTATGCTAGCCTTATCTCCGTTCGGGTGTTCTCATCCACTCGTTCACCTTTTCCCTATTTCTTTTCTTCCTCACTGAGAAGGTAAGCTTCTTCTGAACTCTCAGCAACAGCCATGGGCTTCTCTTCGTGCACCTCCACTCTAACATCCCTTCCCTTTCCCATGTTCCTCTTCTTCCCGTAGCAACAGATCTGATGGCTACCTCCTGATCTCCCTGAAACAACCATGGTCATATGGGTTCCCGTCGAGCATGTTCTCGCTCACCACGGCTGGGAGCTGTGCTACGTACGTAGGCCGCCGCTACAAGAGCTGGACACATATGCTGTAAGACGTCGACCTCCGCCAGTGCTGCTACAAACCTCCATTGGAGATGCGGGCCGTGATGCGAGCGGGATGATGGTCGGCGGCGCTGCAAGCAAATGACCGATGCTGCGAGTGGCAAGTAGTGGTCCTATGAGCCTGCGAGAGCGTCGTCGGGTGATGTTGCAGGAGTTTGTCGTGGCTTGAACGCTTTTTGCTATATGCACCGGAACACCGCTGCTACACGCCCAGGCCACAGCTGCTACATGCCGGGGACGCCGCTGCTACACGCTCCGGGCGCACGCGCTAGGTGTCGCTGCTACACGCCCGGGCCACCGCTGCTACACACACCTCGGGCGCCGCTGCTACACGCCTGAGCCACCGCTGCTACACGCGCCGGGCACCGCTGCTACATGCCTGGGCCGCCGCTGCTACACGCGTCGGGCACCGCTGCTACATGTTCGTGCCGCTGCTGCTACATGCGCTGGGCGCCGCTGACTGCTTGCTCCAAACATGGGTCGTCTTCTCCAGCGGCGGCCGTGGATGGAAGAGGGAGCAACGCCGGTGTGCAGCTCGTGTGAAGCCATGGGGATTGGGAGAAGTAGATGTATGGGGGTAGAGAGAGCAGCGAGGGAGCTGCGTAGCAAGGCAGGAAGAACTGCTGCGAGGAATCCGTCGGCGGCTGCACTTCGAGGAAGGGCAATGGGAAACTTTCCTGCGAAACAGAAGGCAGACTGAACGTTCGCGGGGAGACGATGCCAAACCCATCTTACGATTCACACTAGACTTTTTTGGGTGGATTTTTTCAGGGTGCGCTCGTTGACTAGGGGCGGACCCGGTTTGGATCAGACGGTCTAGCGAGTCTCAATCGTACGGTTCCGGAAGTGGGGGATCGAAGCGCGCGATCCCCCGAGGGACGCTCAGCACGACCCTTTGTTCAATACCTCTTTGTGTCCCTTAACCGAAGGGGTGTCGGCTATCATAGCCATCCTTGTGTTTCAGCTTCGTAAGTTTGGGAGGACCAAGTACAAGCAACATAGGTTTGGAGCCTCAGGACTTATATACGCCGCCGGAGCATGAAAACCAGACCAAAGAGAAAAGACCGGAAGATAGACTAAATTATCCTTCACACCATTCTCGTTGGTGATACTTGCAGAATCAAACAGATGACAAAACTATAAATCATGGAGTAGGGTTTTGGTGCATATGGATACCAATTATTCTTCTTTTTTTTTAAATAAAAATCATATTTCTAAGTTTTAAGAAAAAAATGAAGAAAAAATCCGGAGGTAGGCAATAATGTATCCCGAAGACATGCAAAATTGTTATATTTCCAAATCTCCAAATTTACCAATTTTTGTTATTTTGGTGTATCCCACAATATAAAAAGGACTTTACTGCCTGACAACCGTCCTATGAATGGCAAAACTGGGCGGACACCAGCCAAGCGCGGGACAAAATCAATTAGCCAGCTGAATTTAAAACAAAAATTCAAAATGTTTTCTAGGTCAAACAGTTTGTCCGAATTAAGATTCATTTTCACCATTAGACTAGTCATGACGAGATCTTCGAAACTAGATCCCATGTTGGTATGTTCTGGCAACTTTTTTTTTGGACCAAAAGTTATCCACCCGTAACACAGGAGTTATCTGGGCTTTAGCATGTAAGTTATCCAACCAATAACATATAAGTTATCCTCTACTATAAAATTTACCCACAATCACGTTTTATGAATGATGGATAATTTTTTTATTTACCCATAAGTTACCCATCTGTAATACGAGAGTTATCCAAGCTTGAGCATGTAAGTTATCTATCAAATAACATGTAAGTTATCCATTACTATAAAAATTTAAATACGAGCAGAATATAAAATGTTATTCTAACGTTTCGGCCTCGTTGCTCATCGCCGCTCTTATTGCGTATGAACTAAAGCATTTGGGTTATGATACCGAGCCTTACTCGTAGCCGTTCTCATAGCAATTACTCGTAGCCGCTCTCGTAGCGTACGAGTGACGAAACGTGTTACGGTACCGAGTCTTATTCGTAGTCGTTCTCATAGCAATTACTCGTAGTCGCTCTGTAGCATACGAGTGACGAAACGTGTTATGATACCGAGCCTTACTCGTCCGTCAATGCTAACGCATTGACGGTACACTAATGCCTAGATTATCACGTCCCAATTAAACTAGCTCGTAGCTCATATTTAATGAACTAGACTAAAATACATGGGTCAACCGAGGTTTCATAAGGCAAAAAATACAAAAACTACCTACATAAGAAATGCGAGAATACATCGATCCAACCATTTATATGATGGATAACCTATATGTTATTGGTGGATAACTTATATATTATGACATGGATAACTCGCGTGTTAAGGGTGAATAACCTTTTGGTTCGAAAAAAATTCATCGAAACATATCAAAATGGGATCTAGTTTCGAAGATCTCGTCGCGACTAGCCTAACGATAAAAACAGATTCTAAATCAGACAAATGATTTAAGCTATAAAGTTTTTTGAATATATGGATTTCTGTATTAAATGCTGATGATGTCAGCAATTTGGTTTTAGTGCATGTATAGAATTAGAAAGAAAGAAGAGAAGAGAATCACGCGGGATGAGCGTCCGCCAGGTTTAGGTTTCTTGGGACCAGTCCGAGAATAGATTTATCCTATAAAAAAACCGGGTTATGATTTCGCATGCTTGTAGGGTGCAGCATTGACTGTTTTCATATTTTATTTTCAGATTTTTTTAAATATAATATAGATTTTTATTTAAAATGAAGCGAGAGCAATGAAGTTCGGGTGGCAAAGACACTCTCCGTAAATCTGCAACGAAATCATGTCCATCCAAAGATACCATGAAATTGCGGGGGGTTGGAAAAAATGTGGAAAATGCCCTAGAGTACGGCCCCTTGCATTTGAGTCTATTGGATAAGGCGGCCTCCGGCAAAATCCCCAATTCCTCCGGTTTGCTCTGCCAGCTCCCCCCAACGCTCCCATGGCCGCCGTTTACCCCACCACGGCCACCCTCCCCACGCGCCACTCCCCTCCCTCCGTCACCCGGCCGTCGCCCCTCTCATGGTCCGCCTCCATCAGCCAGCACCGCGTCCCCCTGTCACCGCGCCTCGCTCTCTCGCCGCCACCCGCGGCCAATCGGCGGTCCTTCGTGGTGCGCGCAGCGTGGACGCGGCGGTCGCGCGGCGAGCTGGACAAGAGCCCGAACCGCAAGTCGTGGAAGCAGCGCACGGACATGTACATGCGCCCGTTCCTGCTCAACGTCTTCTTCTCCAAGCGCTTCGTCCACGCCAAGGTCATGCACAGGGGCACCAGCAAGGTCATCGCCGTCGCCACCACCAACGCCAAGGACCTCAGGACCACTCTGCCGTCCCTCGTAGACGACAACGCCTGCAGGACCATCGGCCGCCTCATAGCCGAGAGGTCCATGGACGCCGACGTCTTCGCCATGGCGTACGAGCCCAAGAAGAACGAGAGGATCGAGGGGAAGCTCGGGATTGTCATCGACACCATTAAGGAGTATGGCATCATCTTTGCCTAGGCAGGTTCCAGAGTAGGAGCATAAACAGCTGTTATCATTTCGGTAGTACGATCCAGGTAGCCCTTTCTGTTCAGCTTGTCTTATTTTGATAATTATCTAGTAATAGTTTCTTGTGCTCTTGGTCTTCTCATATTGGTGTTGCAATGCTGTTTTACTTCTTAATTTTCCGAGTTGACTGAATGCAACAGTTGCTCGAGCTATCCAGTTTTGTCACATAAGTGAAGATATAGGAAGTACTGCTATTAATCAAAATTATGAGCGATCTGAAAATGTTGGAGAAAATATCTTAAACTCCATTATACCTGACTACATATCAGTTCGGGAATATAAGCTTTACTATGCGGTATTTGTTACTGATATGGTACATATGTATACGAAACATGTGGACTCAGCAAGGAAATCAGAGCTGCACATAAGTGATGGATCAGTAAGATGTATGGCCTTCAACTGTTGTTGGTTAGGAGGTATTCAGGAGCTATGTTGTTTATTTTTTCGAATTAAGGAGCAGAGCTCCGATTTCATTGACATGAAATCAATAAACACGGCCAGAATCATTTATTTGTCTGTTTTACAGTGCAAATAAAAACCACCCCCAAGCTGAAGAAACTAAAACCAAAACGCACCATAACTTTCAGCAGCAACCACACTCCCTTTTAAAATAAACTGAACCAAATCTAGACACACTACCACAGCTGTGTTGTTTATGGTCTTCAAATAGTTATAACTGAATGGTCTAGACTCCAGACTTTGACGGTTTTACTGCATGGTAGCTATGTTTGTCAGTTGGTTAGCTGAAGTGTTGTCTCTCATGTTGTTCATCAAAATTTTGTCTGGAACAGTGGAACTAGAAGAGATCCGGTGTAAGAAACAATAAGATATATGAAGTCTGTAGTGTGGAATGCAATGGAAAGTTCGTCCTCTTTTTCCCCAACCGATGGTATGACCTTACAATGCTACTACCTCCTAGTTCAAAACTGCGACACTTATTTAGAATCGGAGGGAGGAGTATTTTTCACTGCATATAGTTATCCTTGTGCTATGAAAATGGGTGAATTATATTTTTTTTTATGTCAGTTGATTTAGTTCTACCAAGTTGAAATGTTTTCTCAGCAATGGACGATGACAAGCTTTGTACCTACCATTGTGCATGGCATCGTCTTGTGCTGATCCTATTAAAAAGTCTACATTGCTTCTAACAAGTTCCGTATCTCACTTGGTAAGTCATTCTATACTCCCACGGTTCAGTGGTTGTGAAACTAAGCCCTTTGCGTAATATCAGTACCATCTTGTCATGTTCGCAGTGCACAGACACCATCCTGATATTGAGGTTTTCTGCACCAATTCACAAATGAAACTACTTCTGTCCCTGGTTTCTCTTATTCATGGAAAATGAAGTAATTTAACAAACGTTATCACTGCTGACATAATTGTACATAACAGGAAGTTGTTGGCCTTTCTGGCTGTTTATATGTTGGTTATAGAGCTGCAATCGTTTTAGAGAATGGCACAATAACGAGTATTTCCGAGCAAATACAATATACAATTTATTTTCTTCTTACTGTTTATTTTCTGTTATGAAGATGATAAAATTTCCTCTAGCCGGGAACTATGAAGGACAACTACTTAGGGCATGTACAATGGGTGACCTAAACCTTGCACGTGAGATTTTTGATTAGTTGGACGAGAGAATAAAGAAATAATAATAAAGAGAAGGGACGATCTCTCATAAAATAAGAGAAGTCTATTTTTTTAATTATAACATATGTCTATCCTTAGCAACACAATTTTATATTAAAAATATTTAACTTCCATTAATTATTAAGGATGATAGTTAGAGATAATGCATTGTATGACTCGGCTCTAAAGTCTTCTCTAAATGATGTGTAGAGCTAAGAAAAGACATGCATGTCTATCATTGTACATGCCCTCATCGTGTTTCTATGGTCATCGTGTTTCCTGTTCAAACATTATTGGTTTGATCAGCTAAGACGCGTTGTTTCTATGGTAATCGTGTTTCCTGTTCAAACATTATTGGTTTGATCAGCTAAGACGCGTTCGAAAGTTTCGTTAAGCTAGCCAGGCCTAAAATGTACGAATACTTAAATGGGCCTAGCCCATAGAACTGCTTTAGATAGTGCGCAACCTAGTTTGAAGCAAGAACGCCTCAAATTTCCCTAAAAACAAAGAACGCCTCAAATAGGAGCCCCTGTGTTTGACCATCTCGGGTCCTTCTCCCCGGTGATGGCTATATTTGTTTGGAAAATGATGGTACTTCTTGGGGATGGCACACTGCGCGTCCCACAGGTCGATCGACGCGTGTCAAGTGCAAACGAAACAGTGTCCTCCTATGGGTCATAATCACGACACCTCTTTCCTTCTTATCTATTTCTTCTCCACTCGTTTCAATCCCTTGTCCTGAACTACACCACACGCCATGGCTGCATAGTTTTTGTGCTACGCCTGCTCTCCCCACCTAGCCCGTCTTCGCTCCCCCTGTCGGCTCCTCGCGCTCGAGGTAGACCCCAAGCATCCGCACGCGTCGCTGCTTGATGGACCTCGTCTACCTAGCGCATCGTCGATGCTCCCATCTCCATAGCATGAGCTCGTCCTGCGGACGACCTTCAGATCGCCCTGCCGCCAGCCTTGAGCACACCCAGAGAGACCTCTCTCTCTCTCTCTCTCTCTCTCTCTCTCTCTCTCTCTCTCTCTCTCTCTCTCTCTCTCTCTCTCTCTCTCTCTCTCTCTCCTACCTCCGGTGAGGACCGGTGTTTCAAGTTGGCGGGTTCACACCGCCACCGACCCTGCAGAGCGGAGACGACCGTTGCTACCACAGGCATTGACGATTGCTACCAGAGGCGGCGGACGTTGCTACAAGAGGTGTCGAAGGTTGCTACCATGGGTGGCCATTGCTACAACTGGTGGCCGGGAGGCGACCATTGCTACCAGAGCCGGCGGTTGTTGTTACAAGCGGCGGTGGCCGTGGTACCAGAAGGTTTCTACAATAGGTGGCGATGTTTGCTACCGGAGGTGGCGGCCATTGCTACCAGCGGCTTTGGCGTTTGCTACCAGAGGCTTCGACATTTCCTACCGAAGGCAGTCAATGGTGCTACCAAACATCGTCGACAAATGCTACTGAAGGCTTTGTTGTTTTTCTACAATAGTATATATGGTTTGCTACGAGATCTCCGACGAGGTCAGATTTGCTACAATAGGACATTTTATTTGCTACACACATTTTGTGGTTTTGCTACAATAGCGTAATGTTTTTGCTGCACGGTCTTCGGCGAGCTCTACCGATGAAAGTCTTCGGTGAAATCGGATTTGCTACATTAGCTCAACTTTTTTTACTACAAAGTCTCCAGCGAAGTATCTGGCAAGGTAGTCAAGCACCACCACCTCCAAGGCGCCAAGCACCACTACCTTCAAGGCGTCAAGCACCAAAACTCCAAGGCGTCAAGAACCACCTACTCCACGAAGAGTGATGCCCCAACATCATCTTCAACAAGAGGCGTCAAGAAACAAGAATCTTCATCGACATACATCCTCTCATGATCATCGAAAACATAAAGAGTATACAAGACGTCATCAAAGACATATTTGCCATGAAGATAAAAAATATGTGATGAGCACCACCCATAATGCTCCATCAAGCTCAAGAAGGTGCCTCCAGCATACGACGAGTACATATGAGCATGATCATCATCATGGAGTCCATCATGGAGTCCATCATGTGAAGAATCAAGAGCATCGCCAACATGAACCATCATCAAGGCACGCCAATGACAAGCTCCTCAAGTCGCATCGACCATGGGGCACTACATACTTCGTTGGTGCATCAAGCTCACGAGGGAGTCTCAAACATGAGAGCACCAAGTTATACAATAAAATGAACAATTGGATAGTGCCCTCTCCAAGTTTGAGAACAACATGGACGATAATTTCGCCAAGAACATGAGCATACTCGCCAAAGCTAAGGATTCAAGCTCAAGAAGGCTCCACAATCACAAGAAGAGTACCAAGGCAAATGATCATCTTCGCGTGACATGGTTATACCCCGCGGGTACACAACGTTATCATACCTGGTCCAGCTGAAGGGAAGGCCCATGACAGGATACACGACCCGTGGAGATTTCGGATGGCCCAAGCCCATGACGCCTTCGGATCCTTGGAGAACAAGACTAGAATAGATAGAATTTTAAAGGGGCAAACCCTAACCTGTAACCAACTCGACCTACGCCCGGGACCTGCCTATCTATATAAAGGCTAGGAGGGCACGACGAGAAGGATCTGAACTCACCTCATACGCACCTCACGCTGGATTGCATCTGCGCACCCCTGTAACCTTCGGTTCCGCCGTAATCAAGAGCAGACAAGCAGGAATAGGGTTTTCCCTCCGGGGTCCTGAACCTGGGTAAACCTCGTGTCCTCGTGTTACTTGTCTATTAACCGTTCCGCGATCTCCAGCATCCCCATCTTCTCCAAAACCCAAGTCCATAACAATGGGCATTGACGAGTCAAAACCTCGTCAATTGGCGCCATCTATGGGAACTGGGGACGCTGATTGTGCGATCGTGACGGTCCCATCTGGAGCGAGCTACAACTCATCAGCGACGGAGAGTCATCTCCTCTTCGGCACCTTCGACTTCATCGCCCACTCGCCAGCCACCATGAGGGATTTCGAGCCCGTAGGCGATGGACTCGAGATTCTGTTCGGGAGCTTCTGCTTCCAGGTGGGGCAGACCGGCACCCTCCGTCTCCCAGAGCGGGTGCCATCGCCATCCATCAGGCCCGCTTAGTGGGTCCCACCCATCGTCATGTTACGCACGTCGACGCTGACAGATGAGTCATATGACAGCAGCAGCTGCAACTCAGACATGTGTGGTCCTCCCTCGGATGAAGGAACCTACGGTTCCGGATCCGAAAGTTGCGGCAGCAGTGACCCAGTCCACGGGCATTACCAATGCGTCGTGGTCATCCAGGGTGAATCGGAACTGCCACTAGGTTCGACCGCACCCAACCCAACGCCCGACCCGCAGGCTGGGAACAGAGGAAATGGAGGATACCCACACCTCCAGCCCAATGAGGGCGACGCTAACGCCTACCAGAAGATCAATCTCAACGAGGACGGATGGCGTCAAGCACGCGAAGCTGTGGCGGGCAACATCATCCTACCTGTGAATGCTTCACGGGATATGCTGATGGCATACCACCTTCTCCTCATCGGCGAGCAACCCGCAGGTGAAGCTAATGGAAGATCTCGACAAATGCAAGAAGGCGGCTTCGGGGTCTAGCGCGCGGCGATCTGCGGTCTCTGCCGCTGGCGGCTCCAGCTCACATGGCAACAAAACCAACAAACATCGCGATCGCATGGAGAACATGGACCCCACTGCATGTCGCGAAGCCACAAGGGCCCTCAACACGTCCTTCATGTCAATGGACATGAATGACAACGTCATGCCAAAGACGCCTCAGGCTGCAATCATGGCAGCCACCACGTACCTCGCGTCCCATCCACCTCCGGTGGGGGACACGAAAAGCGCCATGCACAAGTCCACGCTAGCCGGTCTTGGACTCGTCGGAGCTGCGCTCCACGAGGAGGCTCATGCGTAGCCAAAAAGAAATCTGCGGTCAGATTCAACCGCAGCCCCATACCCTCATCCGACGAGGACGAGCACGATCTACCTCGACGTCGCAAGAGCCCAAGGCATCGTAGCAGCGACTACGACGCTCGAAACGACCTCGCCCAGTGCAGGGTCGACAAGGCACGCGCCAAACGCACGTGTTCAACCGAATCTGCCGAGAATGACGATGGAGAGCTCTGTGGAGCATGATGCTTCAGTAGATCCGTTCGGCGAACACGGATGCCGAAAAATTTCAAGCTCCCTTCGGCACGTAGGACCCAAAGGCCTGGCTCAGCGACCACCTCTCGTCCGTCAAGCTGCACGGCGGTAACAGAAACACCGCGCTACAATGCCTTTAGCTGCATCTGACAGGCGCAGCTCGAATCTGGCTCAGCAGCCTGTCCTCTGGCTCCATCCGAAGCTGGAAAGAGCTGGCATACAGTTTCATCCGAAACTTCAAGGGCACCAGCAAGAGGCCAACCTCGATCGAGGAGCTGCGCGCCTGCACCAAACGTACCGACGAATCCATTCGCTCGTACATCCTACGTTGGTCCAACATCAAGAATCCGCCGTGCACATCTCCGAGGAAAGGACAATCGACGCCTTCAAGGATGGTGTCAAGCGCCCGGACTTCAAGGAAGAACTTGGACGCGTCAAGCCCAAGACGCTCGACCACCTCATGGACATCGCCAACAGATGGGCAGATGGCGAGGATTTCCTCCATTGAATGCATTCGGATGATGAGGACGACTATGGCCGCAGGCGAGAACGCCGCAGCAAGCGAAGATCACGCGTCTACGACGACCGCGACGAAGTCGACATGGTTGCGGCTGGCTACGCCGACCGACACAACGATAGCAACCGCAACATCGGATACCGCGGAGGCAACTTCCGCGACGGAGGACGCCCCACGCAAACATGGCAACGCCGCAGCCGTGACGACGAGCCCTCGGCATATGACAAGTTGTCTGACCCTTGCAACATCCACTTCTACATCGACAAGCAAGATGGCAAAAATAAGGCCAGTCACATGCTAAAGGACTGCCGCGAGTTCCAGAAGCTCAAAGAGGGTCTCACCCAAATGCGACGCCAGATCATGAACCATGGGTTTGGGCCCGCACCTGCACCAGGTGACATCACCCACGGAGCTCCTCCACCACCACCCGTGGGACCGTTGAATCCAGCAATCGCACTTGCACCAAACAATGGTACACGAGGATACCCACCGCCAAAAGGGGCCCTGATGATCCAGAAGGGACGCCCTACCAATAGGGTGCAAAAGAAGATCACCCGACAGATCAGCCTGGTCGTGACCGCTCCACCTGCTATCCCTGAGTACCTTAGTGGTTTGGAGTCTTGCATCACGTTTGATTGCTCGGATCACCCCCGCCAGATCCCTCGCCCAGGCCATGCTGCCCTGGTGCACGAGGCGCAGATCGGAGGATTCGAGATGAGCCGCGTGTTCATGGACGGCGACAGCGTCATGTGGATGACCAAGTGCTTCACCAAAATAAACCTTCGGCAAGGCATGCCAATGACCTCCATCGACACAATCACCATAAGTCACCTTCCACTACTAGTGCCACCACAATAATGGCACCAAGGGCTAGCCTGCTTCCATAACATCAAGCTTCAATGCCAAACTTCATGTCCAAGATGAAGCATCCAACTACAATAATTTTAGCACAACTTCTTCTTCAAGCACTCCAAGAATTTTATACAAGCAAGTGATGGACCTCTACTTCGCCAAGTTAGACGAAACCGTAAAAAATATGACTCCCCATGAGATAGAAGAAAACGAGTTGCTTTGCAAACAATTGGATAAAATAGCGAAGATGGCGTCAAGGGCCAATAAAAAGGAGCCTCATCATAAGGATCCTTCCTCTACGAGTGCCACCACCACAATGGCACCCAAAGTACAAGACGACAACAAGGTTTATGATGGAGAGGATGGGACTTTACCTTCACCAAAGGAGGAACATGGAGTTGATAAAACCGAGCCTATCCCTATATGCTTGAGTGATGATGTGGTACCAATCCCATGTGAGTATGAGAGCTATTTAGCCCACTTGAGTGAGAGGACTGAATCCACCTTATGCAAGATTACGTTTTTCCACTTTGAGGGCATGAGTGATACATCGAGTGAGTTGAGAGTGGTAGTTGATAGGTCAAGTGAGACCATTTCAATTTCTAACGACTTACCCTCTATATCTAGTGTGTTCCCTTATGTTGTTCTAGGTTTCATGGTTGATGAAGCACCAAGCCTTGATGAGACGATGCCTCAAATGGAGAAGACGTACATGGTGTATGAAGATAATGGTACACCATGGCTACATCGAGAAGACGAAGTCGGCCACACGTAGGCCACTACTACAACAACACCCACTTCATATGAGAGGTATGGTCAAGGTAAAAGTAAGGGTGTTGATGATGCCATGATCCCACTAGTGGACATGATGAATTGTGATTATTAGCATATTATGGTTAATACTTGTGACATTACATATGATTCATTCATATTTCCATGTGATACTTTGCCTTTGTGCGGTGACCCAGCATACCACTGCGTGTATAGTGCAATATAGTCGTTGACATGACATCCACAAAACACCGTTCCGTAGATATCACATCCCTCGGAGTGGTACAACAGAAACATTGCGGGTCCATATTACAAACATACACATTTCATTATTATTACAATACCAGAAGTTCAGAACTTAAGGTGATTCAAACTTACAAACCAAATTTAAATAGTTTCAGCGGAATTTTTAAGTTTCAAACTAACAACCAGAATTGAGCTCAACAACTTATTTTATAAAGTCTATGTTGCTCGACTGAATTGGTTTATTAATTACTAAGGCAACTACTTAGACTCATTGCCCTCCACTCCATAGCGTATCCCATAGTCCACCCCTTCCACTCCTCCGGATAGATCTGTAGGGGTTCGTAGCATGGAAAACAAAAAATTTCTACCGCATACAAACAAACAAGCCAAGATATATCTACTAGATTGTAGCAACGAGTCGATGGAATAACTCACCCTAGAAGATTCCAAAGTGTTTAACGAGAGCGGATTCTCATGGGTGATGTAGTCGTACTCTTGCCGATCTCAAGATCGCGTAGACGATCCTTCCGGCGCTGTGTTCCGGCAGCGCTCCCGCAGTCGGTCACACGTTCGGTACTCGACGAAGACCTTCCTCTCCCTTGTTCCAGCAGGCAGCGGAGGTTGTAGCACTCTCCTCGCGATTCCGGCAGCACGACGGCGTGGTACCGGAAGTAGAGGGGAGATCTCGCAGGGCTTCGCCTTAAGCCGGAGCGAGAATGGTGGACTATGAGAGAGGCCTCGGTGATCTAGGGTTTAGACACACCAAGAAGAGAGGGCTAGGCCAACGGCTAGGGCTTGGGGAAGCCCAAGTCGGTGGCTAGGGTTTGCCCTAGGCGGCGGCAGCAGCAGGAGGTGGTGGCGCCGGCGGTTTAGGGCTAGGGTTTTGGTGAGGCAAGGTGTGTTCTTGGAGGGGCAGCCCTGCCCCTCCTTATATAGGTGGAGGGCGCCGGCCAAGGGGAGGGGAGTCCCTCCCCAACTCGGCTTCCAAGGCCTGCGGGTGGAGGGAGAGGAACTCCTCCCCAAGTAGGTTTCCTACTCTCTCTCCACCAAGCAAACTTGTCGTTTGACTTTTCAAATTGGCGTTTGACTTTTCAAACTAGGATTTGATTTATCCCTTTATTTTGCTCAGCGATGACACCTAGTACATGATGCAACCATTCCAACTTGTTATGACACATTCATGTACCCTTTCCCTCCGGAGTGCCGGACCTTTCGGAACCTTCTAGAACATTCCCGATGAAAACACCGGAACCATTCTCCAACCCCGAAACAGGACTTTCCTTATATGAATCTTATTCTCCGGACCATTCCGGATCTCCTCGTGATATCCCGGATACCATCCGAGACTCCGAACAACATTCGGTCTCTTACTCATCATTCCATAACTACTCAAAAACATCGAATCCTTAAGTGTGTCTCCCTACGGTTCGTGAATTATGCGGACATGATCGAGACACTTCTCCGAACAATAACCAATAGAGGAATCTGGAAATTCATATGGCTCCCACATATTTCTACAATTACTTTGCGATCGAATGAACCACTTACATACGATACCAATTTCCCTTTGTCTAACGATAGTTTACTTATCCGAGGTTTTGATCGTCGGTATCTCTGCATACCTAGTTCAACCTCGTTACTGATAAGTACTCTTTTCTCGTTCCCGTGATATGTGATCCCTTGTGAGCCAGTCACATACTTGCAAGCCAATTGGATGACATTCCACCGAGAGGGCCCAGAGTATATCTATCCGTCATATGGATGGACAAATCCCACTCTTGATCCATGTGTCTCAACCAATACTTTCTAAACACTCAATGCCACTTTTATAACCACCCAGTTACGGTGTGGTGTTTGATGTCATCAAAGCATCCTTCCGGTGATGGTGATATGCATGATCTCATGGTCGAAGGAATTAGGTTACTATGTATCAGAAAGCATATAGCAATTGAACTATTAAAATGACTTGATCTTTATGCTACGCTTATCTATAGGAGTATGTCCATCATACCATTCTCCTAACGATATGATCTTGTTGTTAATAACATCTCAATGTTCATGATAGGGAAACCACAATCATTTATTAACCAACAAGCAAGTATTATAAAGAGGCTTTACCAGGGACTCTAATTTAGTTTACAAATCACACAAGTATTAATGTTTCCTTGTTAATACTATTATAGCATGAATGTAAACATTTATCATAAACACAAAGATATAATAATAACTATATTTATTATTGCCTCTAGGGCATATCTCCAACAGTCTCCCACTTGCACTAGAGTCAACTAATCTAGATTACATGGTAATATACCGAACACCCATGGCAGTTTGGTGTTGGTCATGTTTTGCCCTCGGGAGAGGTTTAGTCAACGGATCCGCCACATTCAGATCTGTGTGTACTTTGCAAATCTTTATGTCACCATCTTGGACATGTTCTCGAATAGCGTGAAAATGTAGCTTAATGTGCTTCAGCTTCTTGTGTGACCTTGGTTCTTGCGCATTGGCTATGGCGCCCATGTTATCACAGTAGATAGACATTGGGTCCAGCACACTTGGAACCACACCGAGCTCTGTAATGAACTCCTTCATCCATATCGCTTCTTGTGAAGCCTCCGAAGCAGCTATGTATTCCGATTCAGTTGAAGATCTCGCCACAACGCTTTGCTTTGCACTCCTCTAGCTAACTGCTGCACCATTCAAAGTAAATACGTATCTAGATTGAGATTTAGAATCATCCGGATCGGTGTTCCAACTAGCATCGGTGTAACCATTAACAACGAGTTGTTCATCACCTCCATAAGAAAGAACCATATCCTTAGTTCTTCTCAAGTACTTAAGGATGTTTTTGACCGCTGTCCAATGATCCACTCCTGGATCACTTTGATATCTGCTAGTCAAACTAACAGCATATGTAATGTCGGGTCTAGTACATAGCATGGCATACATTAGAGATCCTATGGCTGAGGCATAGGGAGTCTTACTCATCCTTTCTCTATCTTCTGCCGTTGCTGGACTTTGAGTTTTACTCAAGGTCGTATTGGGCAACATGGGCAAGAACCCTTTCTTGCTATCTTCCATTCCAAACCTCTTTCAGAACTTTGTCCAAATATGTACTTTGTGATAATGATATTAGGCGTCTCGATCTATCTCTATAAATCTTTATGCCTAATATGTAAGCTGCTTCGCCAAGATCTTTCATTGAAAAACTATTATTCAAATATTCTTTGACACTATTAAGAAGGTCTACATCATTCCCAATCAACAATATGTCATCTACATATAGTATTAAGAACGCTAAAGAGCTCCCACTCACTTTCTTGTAAATACAAGCTTCTCCATAAGTTTGTATAAAACCAAAACTTCTGATTACCTTATCAAAACGTTGATTCCAACTTCGGGATGCTTGCTTCAACCCATATATGGACCGTTGAAGTTTGCATACCTTGTTAGCATCTTTAGGATCGACAAAACCTTTGGGTTGCATCATATACAACTCTTCATCAATGTCTCCATTGAGGAACGCCGTTTTGACATCCATCTGCCATATCTCATAATCATAATATGCAGCGATTGCTAACATAATCCTCACAGACTTTAGCTTCGCTACTGGTGAGAAAGTCTCATCATAGTCAACTCCTTGAATTTGTCAAAACCCTTTTGCGACAAGTCGAGCTTTATAGACAGTAACTTTACCATCAGCATCTGTTTTCTTCTTGTAAATCCATTTGTTCTCGACAAACTTCCGGCCATCCGATAAGTCCACCAAAGTCCATACTTGGTTTTCGTAAATGGATCCAATCTCGGATTTCATGGCATCTTGCCGTTTATTGGAATCTGGGCTCATCGTCGCTTCCTCATATGTCGCAGGGTCATCGGTGTTGTCCACCAACATGACACTCATAACGGGATCATACCAATCAGGAGTGGTACGAGTTCTTGTTGACCTGCGAGGCTCTGTAGCAACTTCAACCAAAGTTTCATGATCATCATCATTAGCTTCCTCTCTTATTGGTGTAGGCGCCACAGGAACTACTTCCGGTGCTGTGCTACTCGCAAGTTCGAGAGAAGGTTCATCAACCTCGTCGAGTTCTACTTTCCTTCCAGTCACTTCTTTCGAGAGAAATTCCTTCTCTAGAAAGGATTCATTCTTGGCAACAAAGATTATCTTTGCCTTCGGATCTATGATAGAAGGTATACCGAATAGTTTCCTTCGGGTATCCTATGAAGACGCATTTTTCCGCTTTGGGTTCAAGCTTGTCCGGTTGTAACTTCTTTACATAGGCTTTGCAACCCCAAACTTTAAGGAACGACAATTTAGGTTTCTTCCCAAACCATAATTCATATGGTGTCGTTTCAACGGATTTAGATGGTGCCCTATTTAAAGTGAATGCGGCTGTTTCTAATGCATAACCCCAAAATGATAGCGGTAAATCCGTAAGTGACATCATAGAACGAACCATATCTAAGAGAGTTTTATTACGACGTTCGGACACACCATTACGCTTGGTGTTCCCGGCGGTGTCAATTGTGAAAGTATTCCGCATTCACTTGCTATCTTCCATTCCAAACCTTTTTAGAACTTTGTCCAAATATGTACTTTGTGACAATGATATTAGGCGTCTCGATCTATCTCTATAAATCTTTATGCCTAATATGTAAGCTGCTTCGCCAAGATCTTTCATTGAAAAACTATTATTCAAATATTCCTTGACACTATTAAGAAGGTCTACATCATTCCCAATCAACAATATGTCATCTACATATAGTATTAAGAATGCTACAGAACTCCCACTCACTTTCTTGTAAATACAAGCTTCTCCATAAGTTTGTATAAAACCAAAACTTTTGATCACCTTATCAAAACGTTGATTCCAACTACGGGATGCTTGCTTCAATCCATATATGGATCGTTGAAGTTTGCATACCTTGTTAGCATCTTTAGGATCGACAAAACCTTTGGGTTGCATCATATACAACTCTTCATCAATGTCTCCATTGAGGAACGCTGTTTTGACATCCATCTGCCATATCTCATAATCATAATATGCAGCGATTGCTAACAAAATCCTCACAGACTTTAGCTTCGCTACTGGTGAGAAAGTCTCATCGTAGTCAACTCCTTGAATTTGTCGAAACCCTTTTGCGACAAGTCGAGCTTTATAGACAGTAACATTACCATCAGCATCTGTTTTCTTCTTGAAAATCCATTTGTTCTCGACAGCCTTCGGGCCATCCGATAAGTCCACCAAAGTCCATACTTGATTTTCGTACATGGATCCAATTTCGGATTTCATGGCTTCTTGCCATTTATTGGAATCTGGGCTCATCATTGCTTCCTCATATGTCGCAGGGTCATCGGTGTTGTCCACCAACATGACACTCATAACGGGATCATACCAATCAGGAGTGGTACGAGTTCTCGTTGACCTGTGAGGCTCTGTAGCAACTACAACCGAAGTTTCATGATCATCATCATTAGCTTCCTCTCTTATTGGTGCAGGCACCACAAGAACTTCTTCCGGTGCTGTGCTACTCTCAAGTTCGAGAGAAGGTTCGACAACCTCGTCGAGTTCTACTTTCCTTCCAGTCACTTCTTTCGAGATAAATTCCTTCTCTAGAAAGGATCCATTCTTGGCAACGAAGATTTTGCTTTCGGATCTATGATAGAAGGTATATCCAATAGTTTCCTTTGGGTATCCTATGAAGACGCATTTTTCCGCTTTGGGTTCAAGCTTGTCCGGCTGTAACTTCTTTACATAGGCTTCACAACCCCAAACTTTAAGGAACGACAATTTAGGTTTCTTCCCAAACCATAATTCATACAGTGTCGTTTCAACGGATTTAGATGGTGCCCTATTTAAAGTGAATGTGGATGTTTCTAATGCATAACCCCAAAATGATAGCGGTAAATCTGTAAGTGACATCATAGAACGAACCATATCTAAGAGAGTTCGATTACGACGTTCGGACACACCATTACGCTGTGGTGTTCCCGGCGGTGTCAATTGTGAAAGTATTCCGCATTTCTTCAAATGCTCGTCAAACTCGTAACTTAGATATTCACCTCCATGATCAGAACGTAGAAATTTAATCTTCTTGTTACGTTGATTCTCCATCTCACTTTGAAATTCCTTAAACTTCTCGAAAGTTTCGGACTTATGTTTCATGAAATAGATATACCCATATCTACTCAAGTCATCCGTGAAGGTAAGAACATAACGATAACCACCGCGCGATGCTACACTCATTAGACCACACACATCGGTATGTATGATTTCCAATAAGTCCGTAGCTCGCTCCATCATACCAGAAAATGGAGTCTTAGTCATTTTACCCATTAGACATGCTTCGCATCTTTCAAGTGATTCGAAATCAAGTGATTCAAGAAGTCCATCGGAATGGAGTTTCTTCATACGCTTCACTCCAATGTGACCAAGACGACAGTGCCACATATAGGTCGAGTTATCGCTCGATTTCAAACGTTTAGCTTCAATGTTATTAATATGTGTATTTCCACTATCGAGATTCAATAAGAATAGACCATCTATCAAAGGTGCATGTGCATAAAACATATTACTCATATAAATCGAACAACCATTATTCTCGGACTTAAACAAGTAACCGTCTCGCAATAAACAAGATCCCGATATAATGTTCATGCTTAACGCATGCACCAAATAACAATTATTTAAGTATAAAACTAATCCCGATGGTAGATGAAGAGGTAGAGTGCTGACCGCGACCACATCAACCTTTGATCCATTTCCTACGTGCATCGTCACCTCGTTCTTCGCTAGCTTCCGTTTATTCTGCAGCACCTGTTTCGAGTTACAAATATGAGCAACCGAACCAGTATCAAATACCCAGGCACTACTACGAGTACTAGTGAGATACACATCAATAACATGTATATCCGATATACCTTTCTTCTTGATGTTGCCGTTCTTCAAATCCGCCAAGTACTTTGGGCAATTCTGCTTCCAGTGACCTTCTCCCTTGTAGTAAAAGCATTCAGTATCAGGCTTAGGTCTAG
This sequence comes from Avena sativa, assembly GCA_916181665.1. Lineage (NCBI taxonomy): Eukaryota > Viridiplantae > Streptophyta > Magnoliopsida > Poales > Poaceae > Avena > Avena sativa. The sequence goes on along the minus strand of OV702298.1, from coordinate 214,880,883 downwards.
CCTTGGTCTTCTTCGTCGGTGTGGCAACTTTTTGACCACCCTTCTTGAAGTGTCCCTTTTGCTTAGACTTGCCTTTCTTGAATTTGGTGGTCTTATTGACCATCAACACTTGGTGCTCTTTCTTGATCTCCACTTCTGCAGATTTTAACATGGAAAAGAGTTCTGGCAACTGCTTGTTCATGCTTTGCATATTGTAGTTCATCACAAAGTTCTTGTAACTTGGTGGTAGTGATTGGAGGACACGGTAAATCCCCAAAGCATTAGGAATCACTATACCCAAGATTTGGAGTTTGTTTGCGTGCCCAGACATCTTAAGCACATGCTCACTGACGGAGCTGCCCTCTTCCATCTTGCAGTTAAAGAACTTTTCAGAAGCCTCATAGCTCTCAACTGCCGCGTGAGTCTCAAATATCAGTTTGAGTTCACGAACAATATCATGTGGGTCTGAATTCTCAAACCTTTTCTGAAGCTCCGATTCTAAACCATACAAGATAACACACTGAACTATGGAGTACTGAGTCTTCCGAGCGAGGTAAACATTCTTTACTTCATCGGTAGCAGTAGCTGCAGGCGGGTCACCCAGCGGTGCATCCAGCACATAGGTCAAATTACCAGCATTGAGGACAATCCTCAAATTGCGGAACCAATCCGCGAAGTTGCTTCCATTGTTTTCAACTTTTCTTTCTCTAGGAACGCATTAAAATTGATGGTAGGGGCCGCCATTGATCTACAACATATTTGCAATAGTTTAGACTAAGTTTATGACAAATTGAGTTTCTAATTAATAGTTAAATTAATCTAGGTGAACTCCCACTCAAGACAATATCCCTCACATTGTTTTAGTGATCACACGAACCAAATCCACCACATCAAAACCGATCATCACGAGAGTTGATGTATCTTCAATGGCGAACAATCGACATGTTCATCATATCTACTATATGATTCATGCTTTATATTTCGGTGATCCGTGTTCCGAGACCATTTCTGTACATGCTAGGCTCGTCAAGATCAAACCTTAGCTTCCGCATGAGCAAATCTGGCTTGCTCACATTGTATACACTTGCAGAATCTAACACACCCGATCATCACGTGGTGCTTCAAAACAACAAGCTTTAGCAACGGTGCTTACTAAGGATGAACACTTTAGAACTTGAAATTCATGTGCATGAGGGATCATCTTATAATTCTACCGTCGTTAACTAAGCAATACAAGATGCATACAGGATTAACATCACATGCAATTCATAATATGTGATATGATATGGCCTTTCTTCTTTGTGCTTCCGATCTCCATCTTCAAGCACGAACATGATCTCCATCATCACCGGGATTGCATCAAGGTCAATGACGCTGCTCCATGATTGTCGTCCACCAGCTTCAACTATTACAACTACTGTGAATAGACACGCGGGTCTTAACAGAAATTAAAGACAACCATATGGCTCCTGCCGGTTGCCAACTTACAATAAGGAACATTGCATACATCAAATATAATCACAATCATGGCCATATCACATCACAACACACCCCTGCAAAAGAAAGTTAGACGCCTCTAATTTCTTTGCATATTTTACGTGGTTTGGGGCTTTCAGTAAGTGTCGATCTAACTTATGAACAAGAACCACAACGTTGATGTTTGAACTATCAAGTGCCTGTTGTAAATTGGATCTATACTATAATGGGAGAGAGAGACACCCGCAAAGCCACTTATGCAATACAAGTTGCATGTTGAGCGTGGAGCAAGTCTCATGAACAATGTCATGTAAGGTTAGCCCGGACCGCTTTATCCCATCATACCGCAAGATGCAAAGTACACAAGAAGCAATTGATAATAAAAGCACCACCGCCCATAATGACCATTGTGTTCTACTCGTGCAACAGATCTACATATAGACACGACTCTGATACCACTGTAGGGGTTCGTAGCATGGAAAACAAAAAATTTCTACCGCATACAAACAAACAAGCCAAGATATATCTACTAGATTGTAGCAACGAGTCAATGGAATAACTCACCCTCGAAGATTCCAAAGTGTTTAACGAGAGCGGATTCTCGTGGGTGATGTAGTCGTACTCTTGCCGATCTCAAGATCGCGTAGACGATCCTTCCGGCGCTGCGTTCCGGCAGCGCTCCCGCAGTCGGTCACACGTTCGGTACTCGACGAAGACCTTCCTCTCCCTTGTTCCAGCAGGCAGCAGAGGTTGTAGCACTCTCCTCGTGATTCCGGCATAACGACGACGTGGTACCGAAAGTAGAGGGGAGATCTCGCAGGGCTTCGCCTTAAGCCAGAGCGAGAATGGTGGACTATGAGAGAGGCCTCGGTGATCTAGGGTTTAGACACACCAAGGAGAGAGGGCTAGGCCAACGGCTAGGGCTTGGGGAAGCCCAGGTCGGTGGCTAGGGTTTTCCCTAGGTGGCGGCAGCAGCAGGAGGTGGTGGCGTCGGCGGTTTAGGGCTAGGGTTTTGGTGAGGCAAGGTGTGTTCTTGGAGGGGCAGCCCTGCCCCTGCTTATATAGGTGGAGGGCGCCGACCAAGGGGAGGGGAGTCCCTCCCCAACTCGGCTTCCAAGGCCGGCGGGTGGAGGGAGAGGAACTCCTCCCCAAGTAGGTTTCCTACTCTCCCTCCACCAAGCAAACTTGCCGTTTGACTTTTCAAATTGGCGTTTGACTTTTCAAACTAGGATTTGATTTATCCCTTTATTTTGCTCAGCGATGACACCTAGTACATGATGCAACCATTCCAACTTGTTATGACACATTCATGTACCCTTCCCCTCCGGAGTGCCGGACCTTCCGGAACCTTCTAGAACATTCCCGATGAAAACACCGGAACCATTCTCCAACCCCGAAACAGGACTTTCCTTATATGAATCTTATTCTCCGGACCATTCGGATCTCCTCGTGATATCCCGGATCCCATCCGAGACTCCGAACAACATTCGGTCTCTTACTCATCATTCCATAACTACTCAACAACATCGAATCCTTAAGTGTGTCTCCCTACGGTTCGTGAATTATGCGGACATGATCGAGACACTTCTCCGAACAATAACCAATAGAGGAATCTAGAAATTCATATGGCTCCCACATATTTATATGATTACTTTGCGATCGAATGAACCACTTACATACGATACCAATTTCCCTTTGTCTCACGATAGTTTACTTATCCGAGGTTTTGATCGTTGGTATCTCTGCATACCTAGTTCAACCTCGTTACTGATAAGTACTCTTTTCTTGTTCCTGTGATATGTGATCCCTTGTGAGCCAGTCACATGCTTGCAAGCCAATTGGATGACATTCCACCGAGAGGGCCCAGAGTATATCTATCCGTCATATGGATGGACAAATCCCACTCTTGATCCATGTGTCTCAACCAATACTTTCTGAACACGCAATGCCACCTTTATAACCATCCAGTTACGGTGTGGTGTTTGATGTCATCAAAGCATCCTTCGGTGATGGTGATATGCATGATCTCATGGTCGAAGGAATTAGGTTACTATGTATCAGAAAGCATATAGCAATTGAACTATTAAAATGACTTGATCTTTATGCTACGCTTATCTATAGGAGTATGTCCATCATACCATTCTCCTAACGATATGATCTTGTTGTTAATAACATCTCAATGTTCATGATAGGGAAACCACAATCATTTATTAACCAACAAGCTAGTATTATAAAGAGGCTTTACTAGGGACTCTAATTTAGTTTACAAATCACACAAGTATTAATGTTTCCTTGTTAATACTATTATAGCATGAATGTAAACATTTATCATAAACACAAAGATATAATAATAACTATATTTATTATTGCCTCTAGGGCATATCTCCAACAAGATCTGGTTCTCGTAGTAGACATCCTCTTGTCCTTCTACTGCGTACATCAGAGTGTCTTCTAGCTCCTCAGCGTCTAAGAAGGGGATCAAGCGAAAGGGTGAGAAACAGCATTACCCAACAAGTTCATTATGTGCAAGGTGGGAAGTTTGCACTATCTACCACCTTAGACTATCAGTCCTTGGCACTATGCAGTTTTATAAACATTTCTTCAAAGATTGATTTTAATATCAAAAACTATGCCCATCAGCCTTCACAGGTTGACCAGAACTTCATGGAGTTCCTTTCCTGCCGTGTTCACAGTTCCTTCCCGGAACATGGAGTAACAAGTTATAGTTCTTACACTCTTCAGAGGTGTGTTGCTTTACCCATGAGAGATCAACTCCTTATTGCACAACTGGGCGTACTTTCTCGTCCAAAATTCCGTGATGTGGGGCCCAGTAGGTGATCCAAGCCAATCAATGTTCCTCTCCGCGACCCCATATGTCTGCACGATCCTTTGGGCCGAGCTACATCTCCGTTAAGCCCCCTCCTGGGTAAGCTATAACCATGATGAGTTCCCAAAGACTCTATGAGCCAGTGATGCCCCTGGAAAGCTCCATATAGGTCAGACTATACCTCCGGCAGCTACTCATAGATAATCTAGACACCAAAAACGTGGGGCCTAAGGGTGCCCACCCATATGCTGGATCCTCGCATGGAAACACAGCATCACGTTAAGGTCGTATTACCTACATTTGAAAGGAAGAAGATACAATTGACTTCTCCGTCTCATTCCAAATCTCATGGTTAACGTGTGATATACGGTGCTAGAATCACTGATGTCATGGGTTATTAATTCTTATGGTGGAATTCATGCAATTGGAAACCTAAGTTCCATTGCCAATCTTATATTTACCATCACTTATGATGATAATAGCATTTCCATTCATTTGTGAAAATAGTATTTTCTTTCTTTTCTTCCGAATATAGATGATAACACACAATTTGCAATTAATTTTAATAAAGACTCATAAAAAGGACATGAGCAAGTGATAAACTTCCCTTGTGACCGCAAGGTAGTGAAGTCGGATGCTTGCACTCGACCTTGAGCTTCTATTTCTACAAAACACCATTATTGCCCGGTAAGGACAATATTTAAAGAAGCAATAATGATTATGCATAGTAATGTAATGCATCATTTATTAATTATTTTCTTTGTGTGTTTTACCCACTTTATTAGTTTTTATTTTCCTTTATTTAATAAAAAGAAATTGTTAATGGTTAATTCCTAAAATTTATAAATATTATATCTAATATCTATATGATATAATATAATAATATAAGCGTTTAATTTCTATTTAATTTTAACTCTTATTATTATTTTCTTAATATTATTTTTTAGGAATAATCATTATATTTCTAAGATTTTATTTTTACTAATCTAAATAGTAATTTAGTATTTTTATAAAATACTATAATAATTTAGAATGATAAAAATAATTTTTATTTATTTATAGGTATTTTATTTATTTTTATAGAATTCCCTTAAGGAATATATTATAAAAATATTTAACCAATTTCTTTTACTAAAAATAGAATTATTAATTTTATTTGGTAGCTTATATTTTTGTGAACTCATAGATATCTTATTTGTATTTTTAGGATTTTTTATTTTATTTCTTAGGACCTATTAAGTCCTAGGGGTATTTTGGTCTTTTACTAATTATTTATAGTTTTTTTTTATTCTGGGCCAAGCCCATTGGGCTGACCCAGCATGACCCGGCCCACTTGGACTGGTCAAACCCGCTCCATTGGGGGTGCTGGACCGTGTCGACCCATTAATCGCTTCGCTCACCTCTCTCGCTCGCGGCTCTCCTCTCTCTCGTCTCCGTGCGGTGGCATGCTGCCGCCGCCATCGTTGCGCGATTCCGGCCTTCTCAAGCTTCACCGGCTATTGCTATGGTGCGTGTCGAGGTTGTCGAGGCTGATCCGTCGATTGGACCATTCCGATTTGAATCTCGGCCTCTCTCCTGGACATTCTGTCTCCACCTTAAACCCAAGGGTTTGGTGGTTGGCAGCGATTTGGCGGTCTGCCGCTCCTAGTGGTGTTGTGTCGTGTTCGTGGTGGCCCTATGCTACTGCTAGTTCTACTCGTGCTGCTATGGTTGATGAGTGCAAGTTCACAGATCGGTTGTAGCTAGTTTCAAAATAAAGATATCGATCCGACATGGAGTAGGAGTCTAAAGTCTAAGAATTCTTGAAATAAATACTAAAAATAGAAATGCTAAATAAAGTTCTAAGTGAAAAGATAAAATGCGAGTATTTCGTAAAAAGATGTTTTTGGGTTTTTGGTATAAGAGAAGAATGAGTAAAGTAAATAAAACTAAATACAGAAAATAAGTATCGCGTATGTAGAAGAGATTTGAAACTTCAGTGGGAAAAACGTTCTCAGGGATCAGCGGATACACCACTAGGATTAGAAAGGGCTAAGGTAAAGATTATTATCATGAACATTCTCAACTATGTATGTGTGGGAGGAACTCCGTATTTGTACAATGAGGAAGCAACCACTGCTCAAATCATCCTTATAACCACACCAAACATCAATCAACAGTAATTGAATTACTGCGCTATTAAGGGACATAATCCCGCAGGACGTATCCCATGGCATTGATAGTGTTCTGTGAGTTTCCTCGATTCCCAAGTTGATACGTAAGGGGTGCCAACGGCTTTATAGTCACTATAAGTGCTAACATCCCTCCGTCTACCAGCAAGTAGTTCCCTCCATCAAGTCTCCACAAGAGGCAAATATTGAGAGGTCGACTTCTCCCAACATCAAGATGTAGACAATCTAACACATGGTCATAGAGATGAATATCATAATAAAATTTATCTTATTTGAATCTCATGCTAGGGTTTCTCCATCTCCCTAGGAACTAACGATCTACTCAGACATGGAGGCAATCAACATCATGGAAAAAGTAATGGAACCTATCATAGATGAATAGTACTTGTATAAATCCACAACGAGTATGGAAATTATAACAAGATATAGAAAAGATGTAGATGGGATGGATGGAGATGGTAGTGATGCAGTGTTTGATGATGAAGATCGATGCCTTAGCCTCCTAGATCTGCGCAGGGCGAAGATGGATCCCGGTGGATGAGTTCCCCCTCCAGATGCCTTCCAGAGGTTAGGTTTAGTGATTTCTGGGTGTTTTGTATGTTGTCTCTCCCATCTAGTTGCACGGGGTGAAACTATTTAAGGAGGTGGTGTCGGTGCCAACTATACGGCGGGAACTATATGGCTGGAATATTTCCTCCCACTGTATAGTTGGTCTTTAACCCTTCTGTACCCTCCAATTTCTTTGGGTTTTCTTCTGGTGTTATTAATATTTCACAAATAAGAATTTTACATAGTTTTTGTCTCCTTTTCACTCCAATATAACTGGTCCAAGAATTGTGTCCATCGGATCCATCATCTGTCCTGATCCTGGTGAAAATAAACATAAAAGGTGTGTGTGAACGCCATAAAATACCAAGATCCTGCCACTAGAATGCAAAATAATAATCTAAAACATGATGCAAATATGCACTCATCAGTGGCCGCCTTGTCCATGGCTAGGCGCGGGTTGAAGCGCCTTCGGGTGCTCCTCGTGCCACCATGGACCTCATCGCCGGCCACCCTGCTTTCTCTTCTATAACCTAGCGAGGACCTTGGGTATGTTTCTATTCCCCCTCTGTCTCTTTTGATAGTCTCTGTGTGCTTCTATTGAGGAATCCCTAAGTAGGGTTCACCTGCTCTGTTAGGGTTCTATCCCTTTGTGTTGATTATTAACGATAGGAATTGATTCATGAGTGGCTTATGGTAACTAGACTATGCAGAATTACTGGCTATTTGTGGAATTGGAATTCATACAGTGACCCTGTCAGATGAATTCTTGTATGAATTAGATTACTGTCAATTTTAATATTGATGATGTTGTGGCTCTGATCCAGATTGATATCTAGCTGTGGATGATGGTTAACTTGTTCCAGTACTGGAACATGTAATTGACTTACTGTGCAAAATCTATTGATGCTTCTGCTGATAGTTTCTTTATGAAACAAAAATGATTCCTAATTACTAGATTAGGAAGATGATTGAATAACTTTTTTAAAGATTTTGATTATAAAATCTTTGTGTAGAATTGGCTTGGTTATAATAAATCTGTGTGACACCTTCCTTGGAATGGTACACAAGAGTTTATTCTGGTACTAGGATATTTTCTATCTGTGTTCTAGAGTGTCTTGGTGTTATTAAGAGTTGAAAAACTCTACTAGATATTAGACCATGATGCCTATTGATTTTATTTAGCCTATGATGTGGGTCTGAGGTAATGCGTTTGTAAAAGCAATTATTTTTATCTGCTGCTTCCATTCTTTAGTAATTTATGATGGATCATCCCCAAGTATAATCACTACAGTGCTTGGGAATTACATTGATATTCTCTTGGAATGACAATATAATAGATCCTTACTGTTTGATATCCATTCTTATACTAAAATGATAAGGTGCTACTCTTCAACAGATGTTCCTATAATTATTCATTTAAGGCTGAATGTATATTTGATTAGGAAAAATAGGGATTATTATCCAAGATCAATGATGTACAAGCTAAGATCTTAGTGTGGTTTGTAAAGATTGATTGTTAGCTTTGTTTATTTGCTTCTGTGATGGATACACCTCACTTGGGTGTTTTTTTGAGAAGATTTTATATGAAACAACACATGATCTGATAATTTGAATTAGATTTATTATGTGATGGTTTTGTATGGACTTACCACACAGCTTGATTGTTGGTGTTTTTCATGTGCTGGTTGATATTGCTAGCTTGATCTTGGTGCCCTGATCATTCCATGGACCTTGTTCTGCACCTCCTGGTACTGGTCCTGCTCCTCCTAGCTCCTGTGGATGAATGCTTGACCTTGCTTTCCTCCTATTCCACACCCCTCCATTATGTGACCATCTTGGATGCTTTCTTGGTGGATTATTTTGGTGAATGGTTGCTTGATATGGTGGATATCTGTCAAGTGGTAGTGTTGTGTGTGTTCTTGAGATAGAACTATGGCGGTGACTATGGTTGTGTAGTGTGAGCAAAACTGGTTTTGTTGTGCCGAGTGTGGCTTTATCTCACTCTCTATCTCTCTCTGATCGACAGCACATTGCATGCACTTTGGGGTGTAAGCTGCTTTACTATTTGGGATCCTTTGGATTAGATCAAGTGAATTCATTTTCACTTCTTATCCTCTTACTTATTACTGTCTTGGTTAAACTTGCCACTTTAATTGAGCTAGTGAAATTTGCCCCTTTTTAACTTACTCAATGAGGTAATAAGATCATTGCACCACACTGTTCTCCATTGAGAGTATAAATAACCCACTAACAACTTATTTATTTTTGTGTTTATTTTCATTATGTTTTGCAGGAACAAGGGTCTGTATGCTCAAGATTTAGTATAGAAGTAGATAGCTAGTCTAGATTTTTGTTGTAATTTTATATTTATTCTTTTTGTAAAGAATCTTGTAATTATATTCTTATGATTTGATAAAGTTTTATTTCATTGTAATTTAGTTCCTGTTATTCTCTTGTTTGAGATATTTGTCTCACTTTTGTAATATTGTTTATGAAATAAATAAAAAGAAATAAGAATTCATTTCTTATTTAAATTTCCTTGTCTTACATTCTTATTATTGTTTAATATATCTTTAATATAATCAACCAATATTACTAAATCATTTTAGACAACAATTTAATATTACTAACTTCTAATTTTCAAATCTTTTCCAAATAATTTTATATTTTAAATTTGAATTCAAATTGTTTTCCCCAAAACTCATTAATTCCTAAAGGTCATCCCAAAATTTATAGCAATCACTATAAAGAGCTAATCCTACCTCTAGATAGTGAAAGAAATTCTGATCTCTTTAGGTTTTTGTTTGGCGAAAAATTTACCCACATTTTATAGATGAATGCATGAAAATGATCATATTCCTATTTCTACCCTTTGTTGGTTCCTAAATATTGGGGTGTTACACTTTGCATGATGTTGATCATATGAAATTATTTTATTGCGATGATTTGCCATAGACATGCCATAGACATGCCATAGACATGCCACTTAATGAAGATATTTTGGATATTCGTCCTCGTGTGTTTTTGCCAAATTCTCCTCTTATTGCATCAAATATGTTGATCAATGTTTCTTACAAGTGCTTTGAGTGATGCACTGAAAAGTTCTATGTATTTTTTGAGTTCTCACATTTGGATGGTGTTCAAACGAGTTCCATGCACATTGAACTTTCATATGCATTCCATTTTCTATACATGTAGTATGTTAATAGTGTTGTGAACAAGAATGGACATGCCACAAATGACATGATCCTCTATCACGTACATAAATATTTGGCTGGTATTTGTTGTGTGAAGGTCCAAATGCATACACGTCAACCTCTACCGGCTATGCGTTGACAAGACAAACTTTAGAGAGTTACCCATGGATGAGATTCAAAGAGATATCTCTACACCCTAAGGTGACTCCCTTCTACTTTGAGACTCATGCTATAATATTCATGAATTGTCTACTTGATACGTCCAAAACGTATCTACTTTCTCGAACACTTTTGCTATTATTTCTCCTCTAAACTTGTGTGATTTGGATACAACTAACACAGACTGACGCTGTTTTTAGCAGAATTACCTTGGTGTCTAGTTTTTGTGCAGAAAATCAACTATTAGAAAAAATCCCGGAAAATATGCCAAAAATTATATTTCGCTAGAAGATCCACAGAGCGAGAAGACGAAACGGAGTGGAGGCCTGGGGGCCCACACCCCTGCCAGGCGTGGGTGGGCCCTGCCCGCGCCTAGGGGGTGCGGCCACCCAGGCACCCCCTCAGGCTCCCTCTGCACCTATAAGTTACCCCTTGACCTAAAAACCAAGGGGGGTTCGTCGTTTTTCTAGAGAGAGTTCTGCTCCGCCGCCACCATCAGAAACCAAGATTTGGATCTAGAAACTCCATTTTGGCACCCTGCCGGGACAAGGAATTTGGAGAGGATCATCGCCATCGTCATCACCAACGCCTATCATCGACCATCAATGTTTCCCTCATCCATGAGTGAGTAATCCCCTGCTGTAGGCTATGGGGATGGTAGGGATTGGATGAGTTCTATCATGTAATCAAATAAGATTGTTAGGGCATAGTGCCTAGTATGTCTATTAGTGCTATCTGACTTTGTTGCAACTTGTTGTGCTTAATGCTTGTCACTAGGGCCTGAGTGCCATGATCTCAGATCTAAACTTATTATTGAATCGTTATGATAGTATTGTTTGTGATCTTATCTGCAATTTGTGTACATATATCATTGTCCGGATCCAAAGGCCCCAAAGTGACAGAAATTGGGACAACCGGAAGGGATGGCTATGGTGTGAGGATCACATGTGTTCACGGAGTGTTAATGCTTTGCTCCGGTGCTCTATTAAAAGGAGCACCTTAATTGTCAGTAATTCCCTAGAGGCCCCGCTGCCACGAGCTAGCTGGACAGAAGATGTTGTGCAAGTTCTCATTGCGAGCACGTATGACTATATATGGAGCACATGCCTAGGATTGTTTAGTACTTGGATGCTTATTCTTATTTATCTGCAATTCCCTAGATATTGAAGTTACATGTTTAGACTCGTCCATGCAATGCTCGTCCATCCATCCCTTCCACGCTCATATCCTACTGTTTACTGTTACTGTTACTATTGCTCTTGTTCTACTGCTGTTGTTGCTTTGCTGTTGCTATTACAAACTGTTGCTACTGATAAACTTCTGTGAGAAAGAACTATTTCTAGATGCAACTGAATTGACAACTCAGTTGTTAAGGCTTGCAAGTATTCTTTGGCTCCCCTTGTGTCGAATCAATAAATTGGGTAATACTACCCGCGAAGACTGTTGCAATCCCCTACACTTGTGGGTCATCAAGACTATTTTCTGGTGCTGTTGCCGGGAAGCATAGCTTTATTTGTAAGTTCACTTGGATCTACTATTGTTCACTATTACTCCGTTCATCATGGGTAAGTCTCGTGATGGAAAGTTTCCTATTTTACCATCCACTACAAAAGAGGTACAGTCCTAAACACCTATGTTTCTCTTGATTCACCGTCTGTTATAAGTAAGCTTGTTACACCACCACCACATACTCATGCTACACACACTGCTACTACTGCTGAATATGAAACTGCTTTTGATGCTCATGATGTTACTTCTACTGTGCTTGATGCGAGTGGTTCATTAGGTCCTTTCCTAGATGCTACTATGGCTAGTCTAGGAAATACCAGAACTCCTAGTGAAGACACTGTTACACCTGTTACCTCACTTAAGTCTAGAGAGAGTTATGATATTAATGATGGTTACATTGAGTTCACTAATGAATTTGTTGAAGAGTGCCAAAACACACATGGTACTAGTGCTATTAAGAGTCTCCTTGCTAGACGTACTATTATGCCTAAACTGTCCTCTGATCCTAAGTTTGCCACCTCCCCATAGATATTAAAGATAAATATTATGATTTCTCTCTTAATTTATCCTATTTGGACATTGTTGAGAAAGAACCTTTTTGTGGGACTGAAAATGAGAGTGATGTGACTCATATGAATGAGCATTATACTATGAGTGCTTTGTTCTCTGATGATTTTAATATGCGCAAGTATTCTGTTACTAAGATCTTCCCTTTTTCACTAAAAGGAGAAGTTAGGGATTGGTTTAATAGATTACCTCCTGGTTCCATTGATAGCCCTGATTGCTTCTTTCTTCCAGAAATTTTTTCCTCCCGGTGCTAGACATGCTGCTTTGTAGAGACTTTTTGATTTTAAACAGGGAGAAGAAGAGAAATTGCCTGAGTCATGGACAAGGTTCTGTGCCTTGATTCATGCACATCCTGGATGTCCATTGCCTAAGAATGAGCTTCTTGATATTTATTATAATGGACTAACTGATGATTCTAGGACATACCTAGATAGCTTTGCTGATTTTTAGGAAAAGAACTCCTACAGATGATAAATAATTAATGGCTAAGATAAGCAAGAATTATGATGATTGGACTTCAACTGAGCTAAATACACCTAATCCTATTACTCCTGAACCAGTTGTGCCTAAACCAGATCCAACACCAACACCAAATAAGATGGGAGTTATTGCATTAAATGATGAAGTGATGAAGGAAGCTAAGAAGTGTCTAAAGGAGAAAGGTATTAGAGCTAAAGATGTGAAGAATCTACCTCCTATAGAAGAATTATGTAAGCCAATTCCCCACTCATCTACTATTGAGGTACACTCTCTCCACTTTAATGAAGGTGATATTCCCTATGGTAAGCCTCCTGATCAATGCTTAGAGGAACTTGACACATTTATTGTTAAACAAGGTAATTTTAATAAACAAGTTCAGAATCATTTATTGGAAAACTCTAGACCTATCAATGAGTTGAAAGATATTGTGGAAAGAACTTCTAATGATATTAAAATGCTTTGTAAACACTTTCAAATGGTTCAAACCCAACTTGATCAACTTTCTAAGGTACAAAAAGATATGCTAGTTAATGCCTCATGAGATAAACATGCTTATGGAATTAGAACTAGGAGTGGTATAGCTACTCAAGATCCTTTATATCCTGAAGGACACCCTAAAAGAATTGAGCAGGATTCTCAACAAGGTGAAAGTAATGGTAGTCCTCATAAGAGAAAGAAAAAGAAACATAAGATAGTTGGGGAACCACTTGAACCTGCTGTAGATCCTAATAGTATATCTGTCTCTGATGCTGAAACTGAGAGTGGTAATAATGATGCTCCTGATAAGGAGGAAGTTGAGAAGAACCGAGGAAGCACACTAAGAACACTAGGTACACTAAGGAAGATTTTATTGCTAAGAAACATGGTAGTGAGAGAGAACCTTGGGTGCAGAAACCCATGCCTTTTCCAGGTAAGAAACACAAGTCAAAGGAGGAAGAACACTACAACAAGTTTTATGAGTGGATGAAACCTTTATTTTTGCAAATTCCTTTGACTGGTGCTATTAAATTTCCTCCTTATTCAAAGTATATGAAGGATATTATCTCTAATAAAAGGAATATTCCTAATGAGGAGATTTCTACTTTGATTGCTAATTATTCCTTCAATGGTAAGGTTCCAAAGAAACTTGGTGATCCAGGTATACCAACTATTCCTTGCTCTATTAAGAATAATTATGTTAGAACAGCTTTATATGATTTGGGAGCTGGAGTTAATGTTATGCCTTTTTTCTCTCTACAAGAGACTCCAGCTAGAAAAGTTGATACCAACTGATATACCTTTGCAAATGGTTGATAAGTCAACTACTATTCCTGTTGGTATATGTGAGGATGTTCCTGTTCAAGTGGCTCATAATTGCTTGGTTTTAACTGATTTTGTTGTGCTTGAAATGCCTGAAGATGATAATATGTATATTATTCTTGGGATACCTTTTCTTAATACTGCAGGTGTTGTTATTAATTGTAATCAAGGAAAAGTAACATTCAATATTAATGACAAAGAGCATACTATTTATTTCCCCAAGAAGGTTGCTAGAAGCTATTGCCTGAATTCCATTGAAAATATTGAGAGCATCAAGGTTGGAAAAATATATTGTCCCATTCCACAAGAAAATTTTGAAACTATTATGATTGCGACCATTGCTATCAAGTATGAGGTAACATAATCACCTTGTGGAGTGCAATTTTTTGTTTCATATAAGATTGTTTTGGTAACAAGACTTAATCAAATTTATTAACAAAAGGATTTTAATGAACAAAATAATGTTTTCACTGTGGTTATACTTGCTTTCTTTTATTTTTCTCCTTCCTAGTCTTTGCCTTTTCCTTTGCTAGCTTTGGTTTTGTTAGTTGTTTGTTTGTTAGAGTGTCTTAGAACTTCTGTAGTTTGGATTTTGGTTTGCTTTTGCTTCTTCTAAAAAACTGTTTCTACGAGAAAATCATTTTTCATACCCTGAAAATTGGCCAAAAATAAAGTTCCCCGAAAAATCCCAGAAAATTCAAAATAATTTTTTTCTCGAAAAAAGGGGCAGAGGGACACCTGGAGTGACCCAGGGGGCCACCCCAGGCACCCAAACCCCTGGTAGGCGCGGCCTACCTATAGGTGGCGCCTAGGAGGGTGTGGCCCACTTGGGCCAATCCAAAGTGTCTCCTCCCAACCATCTTCTTTCTCTCTCCCGAAAAACACCGAAAAACTTGCTCGAGCTCGAGCTCCTGCTGTTCTTGCTCGTGATTTTAGATCTCCTTGCTCAGCCCCTCTTTGTTGTTGATTTTTGGAGGGATTGCTCCTTGGTATGTTCCTCCTCCACTTGTCCATTTAGATTTGTGATTGATAGATTGTATCTTGAGTATTTTGCTGCTATAGGTGACAGGTTGTGTGAGCTTGCATGCTTGTTCTATGCTTAGAGATTTCATTTTGATGCATGTGTAGCCCTCTAGCAAGTTCCTATAGTAGTTTTTCATCATTTATCAACTTGGAAATCACTTGGGTTGATGTTTGTCTAAAATTTTCAGAAAAGAGTGGTCATGGACAACCACACATTTGGAGAGATATTTGAGGGTGTTGCACCTAGGAGGGCAAGGCCTTCAAGATCCTCCTCCCGAGCCAGGCCCTCATACAATGAGGATCTCATCACTCCGCGATTCGGCGACGAGGGAGATGAGGGGGATGCTCACCCTTCCACCTTTCCTTGCCCAACCTTTTTGCAGGCTGCTGGGATTTTTGATGATTTTACAACCTTGGTTCGGAGGGCTAGACTAACAAGCCTTATGCGGGATGAGAGTGTGCAATATGCTACACTCACTAAAACATTTGTGGAGAGCTTCTCCTTTACTAACAGCATGTTCAAGCCAGATGTTTCTTTCAAAATTTATGGCAGGTCTTACAATATGACATTGAAGAAATTTTGTGAGGCTCTGGGACTTGGTACAACTGGGTCAGCAAAGAAGATTCCAGCTCAACCCGCTGATTTGTTGGAGCTCTACCATGGGATAACTAATGATGATAACCATAGAGCTCAACAGGGAAAGATAAGAAATATTCAACTTCTAGCCATCAGGTACTTTACTTACTATCTTGCCACTAGTGTTCTTGGTAGGGAGAACACTAGTAATATTTACAGCTATCATTTGGCATTCTTAGCTGCTGCGCTCAACAATGATACCAAGTACAATCTTGGTTCTCTCATTGCTCGTCGCTTAACTGCTAAGGGACCCATTTATGGGGGAATTATTGCTACGCGTGTTGCTGCTGCCTTGGACCTTGCTGTTGATCCAAATGATATAGTTTTGGCTCCTCAGAGGCTTTATCTTGCTGCCATGAAGGCACATCATTTTGTCACCACTAGCTCTACCCTTGAGAACTTGGTTTATAGAATGATGTTTATTGACGGGTAAGAGAGAGATCCCTCTCCCCCAAACCACTTTTTTCAGTATTTCTCAAGGACCTTTGTCACGCTCCAAGGAGGAGATGGATGACAAGCTGCGCATTCTTGGTTTCCATGGGCACTATCAGGAGGAAGCGCCCTCTTACGACCCCACTGTACACTACACAGGGGAGTCCTCGAGCTCGTACCAGGACGAGGGAACCTCGTCGTCGTACTACGGAGGTGCACCTACTTGGGCACCATGGGATTGAGCCCCACTTAGGCCAAAAGCCTAAGCTTGGGGGGAGGTATACCGACATCACACTCATCTATATATCATGTTCGGTCAGTTCTTTGTATATACATTGTTTCGCTTTCTTTTTGGTTCTTGTTGCTGCTTTCTCAAAAACACAAAAATATTTTCGTTGTTTCTCTTGGTTTGTTTCTTTGTTTTGGTTTGCCTCAAAAGAAAGATCCAAAAATATTTTGCTTTGCTTGGTTTGTTTTTGCTTTGCTTGTTTTTTCTTTGTTGGCTTGTTTGAAAAATCGAAAACACCAAAAAATATTTGATGTTCTTCTTTGGTTTTGTGAGTTCTTTGCAGGGTTCAGCCGTCCTTAGTGAATTTTGGTTTCATGTTATTATTCAAGTCACACAACTGAAGGGCAATAATGAAGATTAAGACAACTTGAGGTATGGTAAGAGGCTGGTAACAAACTCTATTTGTTTTCATTTTTGTATATATACTCATCATTGTGAGCATGCTTAGTCTGTTCATTGTAAGGAGTGTGTTACTGATGGATGCTTAGTAGTTCTTGCTTGTCTATGATTAGCTCCATCTTGCTAATAGTTTGTAGCATGTCATATGAATGTTTTATTCATATTTTGGTATGATATTGTGGTATCCTCCTCTGTAAGTTTCATTTGAATTAAATTGGCACATGCTCACGCATGCATATGACTAAACAATAGTCAGTAAGCCTCGATGATTTATTTTGCCTCAGAGTTCTTGTATCACTTTCATGCCATAATTAGTCCCATTTTGTTGCAAGCATGATTATGGAAATTATTGCTCTCTAGTTTGTCGCTCCATCTCTATTGCTAACCTTCACTTGCACTGAGTATGAGCTCTACTTGTGCATCCAACTCCCCAAAACCAATATTGCCAACAGTGTCCACCATACCTACCTATTAGCATCATTTGCTATTTCTGTGCATATTCAATATGCCTTGTTTTCTTTCAAATAAAATGTTTGTCTGTTTTGAGAAAGTTAGTTAGTAAAGCTCTCACGAATTTGATGGCACACTTTATTCCTTGCAGTTAATAAGCCTAAACCATTGTGACCTGCCCATGAAAGTTATATGCTTGCAAATTATATGCTGGGAGTTAGCAGAACCGTGCTATCACGGG
This sequence comes from Avena sativa, assembly GCA_916181665.1. Classification (NCBI taxonomy): domain Eukaryota; kingdom Viridiplantae; phylum Streptophyta; class Magnoliopsida; order Poales; family Poaceae; genus Avena; species Avena sativa. The sequence continues at coordinate 214,863,199 of OV702298.1, read as the reverse complement.
GAACGTTTTCAACACTTATGGATACCTATCCAGTTGATACCTTGCTATTTTGTTTGCAGATGTCGACAATGTGAAATAAAAGGGGAGCTTGTGAGTTCATGGAGTATATATGTGTGTTAGAGAAACGCCTGGGCCGCTAGCCTAACCATGCCTAATCATGGTGGGAACTTGCAGCACCACCATAATGAGCATTCTGTGAAGCATCCTCAATAAAAAGCTATGCACATAGTAAATAAAAAGATCGCTGAGATGCTCATTGTCTGCTTGCCTTGTCATTTTGATCACGGGATAGCTCATGTATCATGTGTAAGGGGTACCCCGTTGGCGGTTCTCTATGATATGCATGTATGTACAATGACAAGAACTTGCAGGTAACCAAAGTTGAGTAGCATGCGAAGCGGCCCACGTACTCAAGGGACATGGGATTTCCAGTTTATGGTCTGTCAAGCATATAACTCATATTGGACCTCACTTTCACCTTAACCATATGAAGATGCCTATGATAGGGGCAATGAGAGCTCAAAGCTAATGAGTACCTTCCTTTTAGCATTAGGAAGCCTTTCAAACTTTTCAAAACCTATTTCACTCCCTTGTTGAGTCACCACCTATCCTATGAGCACCTTCTTGAGAGCATAGTTTTCATTCTTGTGTTTGTCTCAAAACTTGGTTAATTATGTCATGACTTTGATGCTTGTATCTCTGATATTTTTACCTCTAGTCTTCACTTGAACTTCAGGGGTACCTTGGCATTTATATTGTGCTCTACAAACAAAGGCAAGCGATATACCTGTTGGGGAGGTGACCCCGGATAGGGTCAGAACGGGGAAATACAAAAGGAAGTTCCCCGTCCAATTCCGAGTTACTGTCTAAATCGGCCGAATCTTGTAAAGGTCGGCCGAGGTAAGCACGAACAGGACATTTATGAGAGGGGCAATACGTTACCCGTCCGACATACTGTGTAAGTCGGCCTGGTCAGCCCGAATAATATAATTGCAGGTAAAGGCCAAGCCGAGTTAAGCAGGATAGGGCCGAGTGACATGAAGCTTGCAGGAGAAGGAGGTGCCTATAGTCAAACTCTAGTCACGGGCTAGGAAGAATCTGAGCAGGACCAAACACAAAGGACAAGGCGCAGAGCGACAAAAGGGCAGAAGGAGGTCACGGAGGTGACAGTCCTGGAGCCCGAGGCGTGCAGGTGGGGTTCTCTGGAACCTTGCCGTCGTTAGAAGGGCGACACGAAAAGGAGGCCACCGAATTACTATATTGGGACGAGCATATTCCTCGAATATGCTCGCCACGTCAGCCCTAGAGGAGCCTAAGAGCCCCTTTATAAGGAGAGGCTTGGGTTCTGAGGAGGGCATCGACTCATTTGTTACCGTTAGGCTGGTAAAGTCCTTCTTCTCCACTTGTATACAGCTCAAGGAGCACTTGTAGCCCAAGAAAGGAGAAACAAAGATCTTTACGTTAGTCTTCTGTGTGTAGAATCAACTACATCTTCCCTCCCCAAATCCCTCTAGCATCCATTGGACCCATACTTTATCCTACCCATGGCATCTGTCATGCCACCACCACGATAGTTGGCGCCCACCGTGGGGCCAGCAGCGGTGCTAGCTGGAGTCATGATCCGGACGGGAAACTTCATCCACACTGGCGAGCGCGTTGTCTCTGGCTTAGTCCGGAGATTTGATCTCTGTGACTATGTCAGCGACAACGCAGGCAGCTTCAGGGGAAAAACTCCTCCGTGCAACGGCGTCTTCATCAACTTGGGCATGCACCAGATCTACGCCGGCGTCGACACCACCGACGTTTATCCTCATCAAGTTGTTATTGCAGGAGAGCCCCCCTTAACGCCGCAAGCGGTCCATGCGAAGTGCGCCCCGTCAGCAGTGTCGAGGTGATGGTCGCAGCCGGGGTGCAGGCGGGAACAGCGGGCGCCGGATCGAGCAAAGATCCGACGACAGGTGTGCAGGTCACCACAAAGCAGGCAGCTCCACAGCCCACCGAGGTAATTCCTTCAGCAGCCAACCCAGCCGAGGTGCAGAAGACGACCCCAAAGGCACCAAGGGTAAGATGGCCACCTCTGGAAAGACCAGAAAATATTCTTCAGGCAACTATAAATAATCTGACTACACCTGTAGCGCCAATACTTGATCCAGCTAATGCTCAGGCAGTGTTAGAAGAAACCAGGCAAAAAGTGCTGGTAGAGGCAAAAAAGGTGTCGGCATTGCGGGAGTCCTTAAACAGGACCCTGCGAGAATATGCTAAGGCAAACAAGCTTGACGTCGCCCCAGAGGGGGTTGATGAATTAAGATTAAGAGGGAAGAACCTCATAGATGATATCAACAAAGAGCATGATGCACATAAGGCAGAATCAGTTGATCTAGGCTTGCCGAGGTATAGTACCCCGGCAAAGAACCTGAGAGCGGCAAATGCCGCTGCACAAGAGTTAGAAGGATTGACCGGCGAAGCCCGACAAAAAAAGCAAGAAAGAGTGAATGAGCTGGTGCGCATTGCGAACCAGCAAAATGAAGAAATGCTCAGGGCAGACCCGACAAGGCCTGGTGCCTCGCGAATGGTTCATTCGGCTGGTGCAGCACCTGCCCTATCTGTAGCAGCAGCTTCCTCACCCGGAAACAACGCGCGAAAAGACAGAGCAGTGACTTCGGGAAAAAGAAATAAGCAAATTGTTCCATATGATCCGGCGGTAGCCGGAAAAGCAAATGAAAATAGAGGTAAAGGAAGCCGAGGTAACAGTGGCGAAAGAAACCCCGTCCGTGCCGATAGAGGCAACGGAAGCCGAGGTAATGGGGATCTCGGAAGAAAAAGTCATGATAATAATATCCCGGCAGAAGAAAGGAGAGATCTGCCGCCTAACCCTCAACCGAGGTATGAACCTCGGCAGGAAAGAGAAGTGAGACCAGCTCGCCACCATCAGGTGAATGAGAGGTACAATGATGGTTATTCAAAGATGGAATATGTGGTTCATGGTGGAAATAACCGCTATGGAACACAGGAAAGAGTTATGTACGGATATTTGCCATCAAGTGACGCAAGAGTAAAACTAGACCGACTATACTGGTCCGAGTTGTTAGAAGAGCAGGGTCCGCCGGGTCCTGCATGTTTTGGACCACGGATCATGGGCGAACCACCGGTGCCGAACTTTCAGCTGGCAAGAGGCACGAAAACATACAATGGGAGCACCAAACCACAGGATTGGTTGATTGATTATGCCACATCTGTAAAAATAGCAGGTGGAAACTTGCGATGGGCAGTAAGATATGTACCGCAAATGCTGGAAGGGCCAGCCAGAGTATGGATGAATAATATGCCTCCTGGCAGCATTAACTGTTGGTTGGATTTCGAAGAGATGTTTGTCAGCAACTTCACCAGTACTTATAAGAGGCCAAACAGGCCGCAGCAGCTAGCGATGTGCAAGCAAAGGCCGAATGAGACAGACAGAGAATTCTTAACTCGGTGGTGTAACCTCAGGAATTCATGCGAGGGAGTTATAGAATCACAAGCGATAGCTTGGTTCGCACAAGGATGCCGTTATGCCAGTGTTTTGTGGCAGCGACTGCAGAGAGATATGCCAACCACTTTGGCAGAAACCATCAGGATAGCGGATTCGTATGCGTTGGGAGATTCGACGCAACCAAAGCTGATGTCGGCAGATCATCGAGAGCATCAAGATCAATATGCAAGAGATGCGGTCGGATCATCAAGGCGAAATGAATTCAGAGGAAGAAGAAGAGAGGAAAGAATGGATTACAGATATGCCTCTAGTCAGGTGGCAGCAGTAGAGCAAGATCAGCCGAGTCACGGAAACAGTCAGCGGCAGAAGAATGGTCCTCAACAATGGACGCCAAGGAATGAAGGAAAGAGACAGTGGACACCAGAACAGAAGAAACAATGGCAGGAAAGGCCGAAGTACACGTTTGAGTCCATGTTGGATCAGCCGTGTAAGTTTCATACTCCAAACCCGGCCAAGCCGACCAATCACACAACTCGGCAATGCGCCTGGATGAAAAATGCAATGGGTAACCCGACGGGCATGCAAGCACCTACCCATCAGGCGCCTCAGTAGCAGCAGCCGCAATTGACTGGAGCAAATGCACAGCAGTTAATGTTGCCACCTCCTCCCCTGAGGTATGATAATTCGGACCGGAGAGATGCAGTGCATCAAGTGATAAATCAGGGTCCAGATGGAAGGACAAACCCAGGAAATAATGGACGCAATGATTACAGGGAACATCATTAATCATATTGCGTGTTCACAACATAACAGCAAGACAGGCAAAGTGTACAGCGCCGGCATATGGAAGTAAATCAAGTTATGCCGGCAGTACCAAGATATGTGCCTTGGTCAGATCAAGAAGTAACTTGGAGCATAAAGGATCACCCCAAAATAATGCCGAATTCGGGGTCATACGCACTCGTATTAGATCCGACATTTGTCGGACCAAGCATTAATGTGAAATTTTCAAAAGTACTCATTGACAATGGGAGCAATATCAATATCATGTACAAGGATACAATGCATAAACTCGGAATATCGCAGAATATGCTGCAATCCACGAGAACCACGTTCCATGGAATAGTGCCAGGGCTTTCATGCGAACCCATTAGAAAGGTTCGGGTGGATGTGTTATTCGGCACAAGGGATAACTGCAGAGCAGAGAATTTGGAGTTTGAGGTGGTGGATCTAGAAAGTTGTTATCATGCTCTACTCGGACGGCCGGCATTGTCCAAATTCATGAGCAACTGCCACATAACTTACTTAAAAATGAAATTACCCGGACCACAAGGGGTGATAACAGTAGCAGGAGATTACAGGAAGTCAATGGGATGTGCTTCGGCCGGATCAAACCTGGCCGAGTCATTGATAATAGCAAGAGAAAAAAGTAGGATTCAGGAGGTAGCGGCCCTCGCTCAGTTGGCACAACTGAATGTGCCGGCATTGGCCAATCCGCATGGAAGTGTCTCTTTCCAACCGACTAAAGAAACAAAAAAGTTCCAGATAGATGAGCAGTTCCCAGAGCGCACCGTCACCATTGGTGCCAGCCTAGATGCTAAATAGGAAAGCGAGCTCACCAACTTCCTCCGTGAGAATCGGGATATCTTTGCATGGTCAACTCAGGATTTGCAAGGTGTGCTGAGGGAGTTGGCTGAGCACTCTCTGAATGTAAGGCCAGGGGCAAGGACGGTGAAGCAACCTCTCCGCCGCTTCGCCGAAGACAGGAGAAAAATAATAGGGGATGAGATAGCTCGGCTCCTTGCGGTCGGGTTCATCATGGAGGTGCTTTATCCGGATTGGCTATCAAACCCGGTGCTAGTAGAAAAGAAGAAGGATGATCCAAATATAGCCATTGTATGGTGAATGTGCATTGATTACATGAACCTGAACAAGGTGTGTCCAAAAGATCCTTTTCCTTTACCTAGAATAGACTAGGTCATTGATTCGACCGCTGGTTGTGAACTGTTATCATTTGTAGACGCGTATTCTGGTTTTCACCAGATACCGTTAAATCTGGCCGATCAAATAAAGACTGCGTTTATTACCCCGTACGGGGCTTATTGCTACCGCACCATGCCATTCGGCCTGCGTAACGCAGGGGAAACGTACCAGAGATGTATGCAAAAATGTCTGCATGACCAAATAGGAAAAAATGTACAAGTATATGTAGATGATGTGGTTATTGAAACCAAAGAAAGTAAAACGCTACTTGATGATATTCGGCAAACTTTCGCGAACTTGAGAAGGTTCCGAATGAAGCTTAACCCGGAAAAATGCACCTTCGGTGTACCGGCTGGAAAACTACTCGGTTTTCTCGTATCAAGCCGAGGTATAGAGGCCAACCCAACTAAGATAAGAGCAGTGGAAAGGATGGAATTTCCGAGATGTCTAAATGACGTACAGAAGTTCACAGGTTGCCTGGCCTCGCTTAGCCGATTTGTATGTCGGCTGGGAGAGAAGGCATTACCACTTTATCAACTGATGAAAAAATCTAATAAGTTCATTTGGACGCCACAAGCAGATAATGCGTTCCATGAACTGAAGAAGATGTTGGTCACAACGCCAATCCTGGCATCTCCATTGTCAAAAGAACCAATGTTACTTTACATAGCCGCCACGAACAGAGTAGTAAGTGCTGTGATTGTGATGGAGCGGATTGAAGACGATAAATCAGTACAGAGGCCGGTATATTACTTAAGTGAGGTACTATCAGCCTCAAAGCAAAACTACCCACATTATCAGAAGATGGCGTATGGAGTGTACATGTCGGCAAAGAAACTTAAACATTACTTCGAAGAGCACCCGATCAAAGTGATCTGTGAAGCACCCATAACTGACATATTGAGCAACAAAGATGCAAGTGGACGAATAGCAAAATGGGCAATTGAACTATCACCTTATGCTCCGCAATTCGATAGTCGAGATGCAATTAAATCTCAGGCAGTGGCCGACTTCTTCGTGGATTGGGCCGAGGTACAATATGAGCCACCATTACCAGATCCGAGTTATTGGACGATGCACTTCGACGGTTCCAAACTGAGAAACGGTTTCGGGCAGGAATAGTGTTAACCTCGCCAAAAAGAGATCGGCTGAAATATGTGCTGCAAATACATTTTGCCGCATCAAACAATGTAGCCGAATATGAAGCACTCGTCCATGGATTGAAGGTGGTAAAAGAGATTGGGATACGCCGAATCTTATGCTACGGAGATTCAGATCTAGTAGTGCAACAAGTCTCAGGAAATTGGGATGCGCTAGATGCCAATATGTCCTTATATAGGTTTCATGTGCAAAAACTCAGCGGATACTTTGATGGATGTGAATTTCATCATATACCTCGGGCAGAAAACGACGCCGCAGACACGTTGTCAAAACTCGGATCAACCAGGCAATCAATTCCCCCAGGTATCGCCCTAGAGCATCTGAGAAAACCGTCAATAACACCATCACCAGAGTCCGAATCCATCTTTATTCCGGCAAAATCAAGAGAGGATAGTATGCCGATGGACATTGACAAGGAATGTAACCCTGAATTTCCAAAAATGAACCCGGCCGATGCACGGATGGATATGGAAAAATCCGAGGTAGTTACGTCGGCGGAAAATATGGAAATAGATAGTGAGATTACCCTAGAAAAAATCATACCAACATGGGCGCAACCCATATTTTCTTTCCTTAAAGATACGATTTTGCTGAATAACGAGGTATTGGCTAGACAGACAGTGAGAAGAGCTAAAGCTTATACAATCATAAACAATGAGCTGTATAAAAGGAGCGTCACAAGCGTGTTGCAAAGATGTGTGAGTTCGGCGGAAGGCCAGGAGATCCTCCTAGATATACATCAAGGAGAATGCGGGCATCACGCCTCGTCTAGAGCTTTAGTGGCCAAAGCATTCATGCATGGATTTTATTGGCCAACAACGTTAAAAGAGGCCAAAGAACTGGTGGAAAAGTGTAATGGTTGCCAGAGATATGCCAGCAAGATACATATGCCGTAGTCCGAGTTAAAAACAATACCAATTACTTGGCCATTTTCTGTATGGTGCTTAGATATGGTGGGACCATTCAAGCTGGCCAGGGGCGGTATGACCCACATCCTAGTCATGGTCGACAAATTCACAAAATGGATTGAAGTAAAACCAATAAAGAAGTGTGATGGGCCCACAGCAGTAAAATTCCTCAAAGATATTATCTTGAGATATGGTTACCCACACAGTATTATTACAGACAATGGTACAAACTTTGCTGAAGGAGCCTTCGCCAGATTCTGTGAAGAAAAACACATAAGACTAGATGTCGCCTCGGTGGTTCACCCAGCATCTAATGGGCAAGTAGAAAGATCTAATGGACTAGTATTGTCCGGAATAAAACCACGACTCATCGAACCACTGCAAAGGTCGGTAGGGTGTTGGATTGAGGAACTACCAGCAGTAATATGGAGCCTCAGAACTACCCCAAACAGGTCAACAGGGTATACACCATTTTTTCTGGTATATGGGGCAGAAGCCGTGCTTCCAGCCAACATAATACATGACTCGCCAAGGGTTACCCAGTATACAACCGCTGAGGTAAATGAGATAGCTCGGCAAGATGATGTCTGTCACATCCCAAGATTTTCCAAATCTTGTAATGTGAAAATAAATGAATAAAAATAAAACTTTGTTTGATTTTCAGAGCCAGAAGAAACTTTTTGAATTCAATTGGAACTTCAAACCAATTTGGATCAAATAAATTCCTAAAGAGATTTGAAAAGATAAACATTTAAATAGAGGAAAAATAAAATATTTTGGAATTACTATTTTGAATCATCTAGATAAAAGGATTTAGTTTCCAAAAGAAAAGGAAGGATTTTAAAATAAGAAATTATTTTATAGAGCCAAATTAAACCTTGGCCAAACATTTGAAATAAGACATTTTGTTTTGATAAAAATAGTAAAGGTTTAATTAAAATAAATTAATAAGGATTTAATATCCAAGTTTTATTAATACAGATTTTATTATTCTAAACCATCAAAACTTGTTTATTGGTTTAAAAATGAGTTTTCCAAGTATTTTATATTCTCAAATAAAACCTACTGATTTGGTTTTGGAAAATATTTGGATTTAAATAGAGCTTTGAAATAAATCAAATCCTATCTTGATTTAATAACAATGGTCCATTTATTTAATTAATAATGGACCCTATTATTAAAATTATTATTTTGATTTTGGATTTTGGTTCATGTTACTGAACAGAACTAATTTCAAAATTACAAAGTTTGGTGTTGTTTGAATTGATTTGGTTGATGTTTGTTTGTTTGGAATTTCAAAACAGAAATCAAAAATAGAAATAGAAAAAGGTTCAGGAAAGAAAAAAATGGATTTGGACCTGACCCAACCCAGCAGCCCAGCAAGGCCCAGAACCAGCCCGGCACTCCCTCTCGCGCGAAACGTTTTTCTACCTAAACGCAAACCCGCAGAGAGACTGACTGATGGACCCTCCCGTCATTTCTTTTCTCACTGGCCGGTAGACCCCACTCTCCCCTGTTCATCGTCCACACCTCGCGCGACCTCTTCTCCCTCCCTCGTCGCCGTGTCCTGCAGAGATTCCGCGACCTTAATTCATCACAACGCAGTCGCCATTACTCTCCTTGACCATGCACGTTAAAACGCCAGCGTCTTCGCCTCCTTTCCCCTCTGTCGCCCCACCTCGACTCGCCCTCAGGCTGCCAAATTTCGCCAGAGACCACCCTCTGTTCCGACAAGGTCCGGTGCTGATTCCGGCGACTCGACACCGCCCCGCGCCTCCCTGAGCACACTAGGAGACTCACCACTCCTTGGCGCATCTCCCAGTACTCTTCGTTCGACCGCGGGCGCCCCAGAGCGTCGGCTACGACAAGCTTCCGAATGCCGTCGCATCTGCAACCTCTCCGGCGACCTCCCCCGGTAAACACTGACCGCCCCGCGCCTTCTCGATCACGCAAGCATCCTTGTCTTGGTCTTGCGCAACTAACCAAGTCCTCTGTTTGTCATCTCGTAAACCACAACACCATCTCCGACCCCGAACAGGACCGCCTGACGCCGTTCTCGACTCCGTCAAGGAATTCCTCCTGCCCTCGTGCGCCCCTTGCCCCGTCGACCACACGACGAGCTCCCCCAGCCTCCTACGATCTCGGTGAGCACCTTTCCCTCCTCCCTCGCTTCCTGTTTCACCAGCGCCGCCACCATCTGGCCGCTCCGCCGCTCGCCGTTATCCTAGCGCCGCCGGCTTTTGGCAAGCCAGTAGGAGCCGTTCGATCTAGATCGGGCGAGCACGATAGAATCACTTAACCGCGAAAGGGTACGCCCTCTGGACCACACGATCTAATTAGATCCAACGCACCGCAGAGCCGATCCGGCCGAACCGGTACCGTCCAATGAGATTGCGACGTGTGGCCAGGTCTGTTTAAAACAGAATTTGGAAATCAGATTTAAGTTGCAATTTCAAACCTTTGTAACTTTCGATCCACACGTCCAAAATTTACAAATTTGATACCGTTGGAATTAGTGGAACAAACCCTAGACAACCATGCCTTTGGTTTAGCAAATAGTACCTGTTAGCTTGTTGGTTTTTGCAGAAACTTTTGAATGCTTGTTAAGACTAGAAAAATGATTCAAAAATGTTTTTGAGTTTGAAACCTTGGCAAAATAGTTTATGGTGAACTTACTGACCCTAGGAACCAACCCATAGTTTGGAAAATGAGTTTGATAATATCTAAGATGGATTAATTGATTTAGCCCAATTCTAGCCAAATAAAAGAATGGTTTTTGTTATGAAAATGTTTATGGAAAGAAAACTTTGAGAAAATGGTTGGATCAAACCTACTGACCCAAAACACCAAGTTTTGAGAAAACAACAACTTATTTGGTGAACCACATAGAGTTGTTGCTATTATAAAAATGTTTTTCCACCACATAAAATAATGAAGGGATTTAAAAATGGTTCATGGACAAAACCCTTTTGCAAATGACTTTGCCACTTCGGAAAATGACCAATTTGGAACTTACAAAGTTTAGAAGCCTAGTGGAGACCATCTTTGCAATTAGAACCATCTCTTGCATGCTTACATGCATGACTTAGATCCCATAGTTTTATGTGTGTGAATTGTTGTTTGGTTGATTATTTGGAATGCTAGTTGATTTGGTGTTTGCTTGAATGATTGTAGTGAATTTAGCAAAGTGTGAGACTAGCAAGATCAAGGAGTGAACCATCATTCCCTACCCAAAAAGGCAAGCTACACTATCATCTAAAGTCCTACTATTTTCATTATACTTAGTGGATTTTGAAACATGCATGAAAACGAATTTTATACTTATGCTATGCTAAATCCTAATAGGATACCCTATACATTCCTTAGAGAAAACAATGTAGTTGTTACATGCTTAGCCATGCTATAATTTGAAAAGAGATACATGTTGAGATTTTACAAAGGTTGAGAAAAGGACTTGCGATTTACATAATAAAACAAGGACTCAATGAACCACCTAGGTGGAGGATACTCTAAGTTTTGGAGAAGGTGGCAACAAAAGGAACCATGTCTATGGGAATCACTTTGTGTTGTGCTCCAAAAGAAAACCACCTAGGAAACTTAGAGATTGAACATGTTTCTCCAATTGTGGCTTTCGTGTGCAACCACATGCTATTATGGCTCTGGCTTAGTCAACTACATTGGGAAGACCCATACATTGTCTTCAGTTTACTGGACATGGGGATCTGGAATGCTTCATGGGTGCTGAAGACAAGCTAGCAATGGTGTATGGGAGGACCCTTTGGAAAGACTTCGTCACATTCTCAATCTGCCAGTACTCCATCTTGGTGAGCACTAATCCAGTAGGCCACTGGTGGCAAAAGGATGGGATTGTGACATGTGGGTAAAGTGTACTCCTTCTGCAGAAGATAATAAAATCTAAGTACTTAGCCGTGTCCCCGGTTATGGACAATACTGAGCAACTAAAGTTTGAACTATGGGAGATCTCGACATTCTAATTTATAAAAGAAAACTTTTTAAGGACTTGAAGCACTTGGGGTTACCAAGGAGCTCAAGAGACTTTGACAAAACTTGATGTACTTGGGGGTACCAAGGAACTCAAGGGATTTTGTTGAAAACATGAACACTTGGGGTTACCAAGGAACTCATGAGATTTTATAAAAACTTGATGCATTTGGGGTTACCAAGATGCTCAAGGGATTTTGACAAGGACTTGAACACTTGAGTTTCTACCAAGGAGTTCAAGGGACTTGGAAAAAGAGTTTTGACGAAGGACCAAAACCATTTTGAAAAGAAAGGATAAATTATTGCTTTATGCAAATGAGCCTAAAACTCTACTTAGCCAAATATGCATGTAATAATAGGATCCACTCATATTCAACAAAGTAGTGAAACTCGCCAATACAATTCAGATGTATTGACCCTTGTGGCTGTAACTTGTAATGTTGCAGGTTTGATTGATTTTAGTGAAGATTGATTGATTAGAATTACAAAGTCTACAACCAGCATTTGCCTGTGGCACTTTGAAGATGAAGGACCCCATGACTATAGTTATTCCGCTACAATGTAATGTATTAGCCAAATGAGCTATGTATGATGTAATAAAATTATGTTATTCCTGGTTATAAAGTTATATTATGACCTTTGTTTCTTGATATTACATCTAAACTGTGGATGCTAGCTATTGATCCAGGGACTAGCATTGTAAACACAGGGGACACCACCTTATGTTATTTAAAGGTTGGGTCACTCCCTCTACAGATGGTATCAGAGCATTGTGTTGCCTATAGGATTTGTAAACCTAGGATTGGACAAAAACCCTTAGAAAATAGGAGTTGTACTTGTTCCAAAACTTATTTACAAAACAAACTTGTAAACCTTTCCTCAACCATTTTGGTTTCAACTCTACATCTCTTCTATTTTCAACTTGATGGAAAAGACTACCCCATGGCCAAAGACTACACCATGTGCAAAGGACTTCCCCAACACTTTCAACTCTAATGACTTCAACTTCTTCAACTCTAATGACTTCAACATCTTCAGCATGATCACCAAGGACTTCCAACTTGGACACCACTAAGGACTGCATGTGAAACAGGGAAATCTTGCTCAAAATTTAGAGACTGAGGGAATGCAAAAGTTAGAAGGAGCCCACATCACTTGAAGCTTTGAGACCAAGGAGTTTTTCCCAAAGGACCATGATCAAATGTAAGAAGAAGCAACCAAGAAGGATGGAAAGATCACAAGTGAACAAAAAATATTTTGTTGCCTAAGTGTGTGCTTGAGCATTGTTGTTTGAGTGAAATGTTTGGTTTGTGATTACATGCACATTGCTTGTGTGAATTGTGATATGTGTGATTAGAATTGATTCCTTAGAAAAACCTTTTGCCTATACTAATTCTCCCTTCAACCCAAACAGATGACTACTCCAAGAGACTCCAACATCAAGATTGATGACACCAACACCAATCAAGAGGACAACATGAAAGAGCTCATAGCAACTCAACACCAGTTAAACCAACTGACAGCTCAGTTCATAGCCAACACTAGTGATAAAGATCCAGCACTGCAAAAGTTTTTGGAGGAACAAACCCAACTGATGCTTAAGGTGACTAATCAAATGATCAGCATGGAAGAAAACTATCCCAACAGAGTTTATGACAACAAGGATGACAAGAATGTTATTCTAGATGGAGCCCCAGCTTGCATTATTTGTGGAGACAAGGATCATACTTCCAAGGAGCATGAAGATCAATGCCCCAATTGTGAAGAGGAACATCCTGGTTGACAATGTCCCACTTCTCAAGCTACTTGTTACCTATGTGAAGGAAACAACCATGTTCCTATCCAATGCCCCATCTATTCCCTTGTGGAACAAAGGAAGCAAGGTGAATCCAAGTCAACCTAGAAGGGTGATAACAAAGGAAAAGGACCACTTATACCTCCTAACAAGACAACCCAATTCAAAGGACTAAAGAAACCCAAGAAACAAAAGCAGGACATGAGCCTTGTGCAATGTCGTAAATGTAAGGAAATGGGACACTACTCCAGTGGATGCCCAGAGAACAAGAAGAATAAAGAGATTGGCCAAGTGGTGTGCAACAACTGCAAAGAATTAGGCCACTATGTAGCAACTTGTCCACAAGAGCCACGTAAAGAACTCCAAGACATCCACTGTTTCAATTGCAAAAACCCAGGACATTATGCAAGCAACTGTCCCGAAAAGATGAAGAACAAGATCACCAAGCCTATGGAGAAACTCAACCTTGGCCCATGAGTCAAGCATGGAAACTAAGGACACAAATGCAACTGTTTGCTTAGAGAAAGTTTTTCCAGGATTCCAAGAAGGACAATATGTAATTTTGTTTGAAAATTTTAAGGGTGGTAGTACCCTAGTTGTTTTGAGCCTACTTGTAACCCTAACCTTCCCAAATCTCGGGACGAGATTTATTTTAAGGGTGGTAGCCTGTCACATCCCAAGATTTTCCAAATCTTGTAATGTGAAAATAAATGAATAAAAATAAAACTTTGTTTGATTTTCAGAGCCAGAAGAAACTTTTTGAATTCAATTGGAACTTCAAACCAATTTGGATCAAATAAATTCCTAAAGAGATTTGAAAAGATAAACATTTAAATAGAGGAAAAATAAAATATTTTGGAATTACTATTTTGAATCATCTAGATAAAAGGATTTAGTTTCCAAAAGAAAAGGAAGGATTTTAAAATAAGAAATTATTTTATAGAGCCAAATTAAACCTTGGCCAAACTTTTGAAATAAGACATTTTGTTTTGATAAAAATAGTAAAGGTTTAATTAAAATAAATTAATAAGGATTTAATATCCAAGTTTTATTAATACAGATTTTATTATTCTAAACCATCAAAAACTTGTTTATTGGTTTAAAAATGAGTTTTCCAAGTATTTTATATTCTCAAATAAAACCTACTGATTTGGTTTTGGAAAATATTTGGATTTAAATAGAGCTTTGAAATAAATCAAATCCTATTTTGATTTAATAACAATGGTCCATTTATTTAATTAATAATGGACCCTATTATTAAAATTATTATTTTGATTTTGGATTTTGGTTCATGTTACTGAACAGAACTAATTTCAAAATTACAAAGTTTGGTGTTGTTTGAATTGATTTGGTTGATGTTTGTTTGTTTGGAATTTCAAAACAGAAATCAAAAATAGAAATAGAAAAAGGTTCAGGAAAGAAAAAAATGGATTTGGACCTGACCCAACCTAGCAGCCCAGCAAGGCCCAGAACCAGCCCGGCACTCCCTCTCGCGCGAAATGTTTTTCTACCTAAACGCAAACCCGCAGAGAGACTGACTGATGGACCCTCCCCTCATTTCTTTTCTCACTGCCCGGTAGACCCCACTCTCCCCTGTTCATCGTCCACACCCCGCGCGACCTCTTCTCCCTCCCTCGTCGCTGTTTCCTGCAGAGATTCCGCGGCCTTAATTCATCACAACGCAGTCGCCATTACTCGCCTTGACTATGCACGTTAAAACGCCAGCGTCTTCGCCTCCTTTCCCCTCTTTCGCCCCACCTCGACTCGCCCTCAGGCTGCCAAATTTCGCCAGAGACCACCCTCTGTTCCGACAAGGTCCGGTGCCGATTCCGGCGACTCGACACCGCCCCGTGCCTCCGTGAGCACACTAGGAGACTCACCACTCCTTGGCGCATCTCCCAGTACTCTTCGTTCGACCGCGGGCGCCCCAGAGCGTCAGCTACGACAAGCTTCCGAACGCCGTCGCATCTGCAACCTCTCCGGCGACCTCCCCCGGTAAACACTAACCGCCCCGCGCCTTCTCGATCACGCAAGAATCCTTGTCTTGGTCTTGCGCAACTAACCAAGTCCTCTGTTTGTCATCTCGTAAACCACAGCACCATCTCCGACCCCGAACAGGACCGCCTGACGCCGTTCTCGACTCCGGCGAGGAATTCCTCCTGCCCTCGTGCGCCCCTTGCCCCGTCGACCACACGACGAGCTCCCCCAGCCTCCTACGATCTCGGTGAGCACCTTTCCCTCCTCCCTCGCTTCCTGTTTCACCAGCGCCGCCACCATCTGGCCACTCCGCCGCTCGCCGTTATCCTAGCGCCGCCGGCTTTTGGCAAGCCAGTAGGAGCCGTTCGATCTAGATCGGGCGAGCACGATAGAATCACTTAACCGCGAAAGGGTACGCCCTCTGGACCACACGATCTAATTAGATCCAACGCACCGCAGAGCCGATCCGGCCGAACCGGTACCATCCAATGAGATTGCGACGCGTGGCTAGGTCTGTTTAAAACAGAATTTGGAAATCAGATTTAAGTTGCAATTTCAAACCTTTGTAACTTTCGATCCACACGTCCAAAATTTACAAATTTGATACCGTTGGAATTAGTGGAACAAACCCTAGACAACCATGCCTTTGGTTTAGCAAATAGTACCTGTTAGCTTGTTGGTTTTTGCAGAAACTTTTGAATGCTTGTTAAGACTAGAAAAATGATTCAAAAATGTTTTTGAGTTTGAAACCTTGGCAAAATAGTTTATGGTGAACTTACTGACCCTAGGAACCAACCCATAGTTTGGAAAATGAGTTTGATAATATCTAAGATGGATTAATTGATTTAGCCCAATTCTAGCCAAATAAAAGAATGGTTTTTGTTATGAAAATGTTTATGGAAAGAAAACTTTGAGAAAATGGTTGGATCAAACCTACTGACCCAAAACACCAAGTTTTGAGAAAACAACAACTTATTTGGTGAACCACATAGAGTTGTTGCTATTATAAAAATGTTTTTCCACCACATAAAATAATGAAGGGATTTAAAAATGGTTCATGGACAAAACCCTTTTGCAAATGACTTTGCCACTTTGGAAAATGACCAATTTGGAACTTACAAAGTTTAGAAGCCTAGTGGAGACCATCTTTGCAATTAGAACCATCTCTTGCATGATTACATGCATGACTTAGATCCCATAGTTTTATGTGTGTGAATTGTTGTTTGGTTGATTATTTGGAATGCTAGTTGATTTGGTGTTTGCTTGAATGATTGTAGTGAATTTAGCAAAGTGTGAGACTAGCAAGATAAAGGAGTGAACCATCATTCCCTACCCAAAAAGGCAAGCTACACTATCATCTAAAGTCCTACTATTTTCATTATACTTAGTGGATTTTGAAACATGCATGAAAACGAATTTTATACTTATGCTATGCTAAATCCTAATAGGATACCCTATACATTCCTTAGAGAAAACAATGTAGTTGTTACATGCTTATCCATGCTATAATTTGAAAAGAGATACATGTTGAGATTTTACAAAGGTTGAGAAAAGGACTTGCGATTTACATAATAAAACAAGGACTCAATGAACCACCTAGGTGGAGGATACTCTAAGTTTTGGAGAAGGTGGCAACAAAAGGAACCATGTCTATGGGAATCACTTTGTGTTGTGCTCCAAAAGAAAACCACCTAGGAAACTTAGAGATTGAACATGTTTCTCCAATTGTGGCTTTCGTGTGCAACCACATGCTATTATGGCTCTGGCTTAGTCAACTACATTGGGAAGACCCATACATTGTCTTCAGTTTACTGGACATGGGGATCTGGAATGCTTCATGGGTGCTGAAGACAAGCTAGCAATGGTGTATGGGAGGACCCTTTGGAAAGACTTCGTCACATTCTCAATCTGCCAGTACTCCATCTTGGTGAGCACTAATCCAGTAGGCCACTGGTGGCAAAAGGATGGGATTGTGACATGTGGGTAAAGTGTACTCCTTCTGCAGAAGATAATAAAATCTAAGTACTTAGCCGTGTCCCTGGTTATGGACAATACTGAGCAACTAAAGTTTGAACTATGGGAGATCTCGACATTCTAATTTATAAAAGAAAACTTTTTAAGGACTTGAAGCACTTGGGGTTACCAAGGAGCTCAAGAGACTTTGACAAAACTTGATGTACTTGGGGGTACCAAGGAACTCAAGGGATTTTGTTGAAAACATGAACACTTGGGGTTACCAAGGAACTCATGAGATTTTATAAAAACTTGATGCATTTGGGGTTACCAAGATGCTCAAGGGATTTTGACAAGGACTTGAACACTTGAGTTTCTACCAAGGAGTTCAAGGGACTTGGAAAAAGAGTTTTGACGAAGGACCAAAACCATTTTGAAAAGAAAGGATAAATTATTGCTTTATGCAAATGAGCCTAAAACTCTACTTAGCCAAATATGCATGTAATAATAGGATCCACTCATATTCAACAAAGTAGTGAAACTCGCCAATACAATTCAGATGTATTGACCCTTGTGGCTGTAACTTGTAATGTTGCAGGTTTGATTGATTTTAGTGAAGATTGATTGATTAGAATTACAAAGTCTACAACCAGCATTTGCCTGTGGCACTTTGAAGATGAAGGACCCCATGACTATAGTTATTCCGCTGCAATGTAATGTATTAGCCAAATGAGCTATGTATGATGTAATAAAATTATGTTATTCCTGGTTATAAAGTTATATTATGACCTTTGTTTCTTGATATTACATCTAAACTGTGGATGCTAGCTATTGATCCAGGGACTAGCATTGTAAACACAGGGGACACCACCTTATGTTATTTAAAGGTTGGGTCACTCCCTCTACAATGTCTATCTGCTAGAAGAAGCCAGGGAGTTGGCACTATCAAGATCAGCTATTTATCAGCAGGACTTGCAACGATATCACAGCAAGGAAGTAAATCCAAGAGTGTTTAAAGAAGGAGATTTGGTTCTTCGGTTAGTGCAATGCACGGCCGGCATGCACAAACTGTCACCCCCATGGGAAGGACCGTTCATCTTGAGAAAAGCATCGCACAATGATGCGTATTACCTAATTGATGCTCAGTCACCAGGAAAGAACAAGGCAGACAAAGCCGGCGAAGAATCGAAAAGACCATGGAACGTAGCTTTACTTCGTCCATTTTACTCGTAGGAGTCATCTATGACACGTTGTAAAGTGACGCTTCAGGACGAAGTATGAACTATGTATTAAACCTCGGCACCTTGAGCAGGGACTCGGGGACTGCCATATTTTGTTTTTGAGTTTGGGTGATGTATTAAACCTCGGCACCTTGAGCAGTGACTCGGGGACTGTCCTATATTGTTTCTAAGTTTGGGTGATGTATTAAACCTCGGCACCTTGAGCAGTGACTCGGGGACTGTCCTATATTGTTTCTAAGTTTGGGTTATGTATTAAACCTCGGAACCTTGAGCAATGACTCGGGGACTGCCATATTTTGTTTTTGAGTTTGGGTTATGTATTAAACCTCGGCACCTCGAGCAATGACTCGAGGACTGCACAATATTATTTCGCAGTTTTAGTGATATGTCAAGTCTCGATTTCTAGAGCAGTGATTAGGGAATTGCCCCACAATTGTCCCTTGTTACAAAAATGGGTATCAAACTTCGGCACCCAGAGGGAGATTATTTCGCTCTCCCCAAATATGGCCTTCGAGATTTACAACTTGAATAGGATTCAAGAACACAATGGTTGAGTTGTCAAGTTTATCAAGGTCAGGCAATATTAGACGCCGAACTACGGTAGGACAAAGGCAAACACGCAATCCGAACTTAAAAAATTGAAGGCCACCAAAGCAAAGATTTAAACAAACAAGATCAGTTCAAACATATTAATAACGATCACAACCATGTGTGCCTCAGCGGCAAAAGGCAAAATAGGTTCATACCACATAGAAAGTCGGACAAGTGTTTCACACACATCATACGCCCGGCATACCAGGGATAAGAAACGACTTAGAGTTTTTTAAACCTAAGGGGAAACGACTTGGTCAGGTACTGGGCGCTCCGAGGTGGACGACACCTCGGCCGAAGTTGCTTCGCCCTCCACAGAACCAGCAGCGACTTCGGGGGAAGCCCGAGGCTGTTGAGAAACATCAGCTTGAGCTTGAGAATGCCCAGTCCCTTTGGAGGAGGATCGCGCATCGCCATTGCCATCCGAGCTTGCGCTGGAATCACCAGAAGTATCCGAGTCGCCCTCATCCTCGCCCTGGTCGGTTGAATTATCATCAGAGGCATCTTCAACTTCGACCTCATCCGTCGGGTTAGAAAGGAAACTCGGCCCTTCAATCCAGTTATGCACGTTCGCATACTCAACAAGCTGGAAGGCACGAGCTTGTCGGCGAGCGACGAATTCTGGATCTTCAACCCAACAGGAGCCAGTGCCCAAATTTATCAAGGTATCAAGGGAAATATCCTCATACCATGACATAACGACTGTGAGCTCCATATCAGCACCAGCTCGTCCAGCGGATTCCCTCCAGAGATTTAACTGGTTCTGGGATGCCATCAATCTTTCCACCAGTATTTTGATCTCATCAATATCAGGAGTCCCAGAAGTATTCTGGGCTGCCTGCACCAAGTCCCTGCCCATAATCTTCATCGGACCAACGACAGCGCCAATGGCAACCAAGTAATCTTCCATCGAGTATTCTGGGCTTGCATCAGCGGGAACACCTCGGCGCGCACGTGCATTAACCACCGCTCTAGAGCTCACGGGCTTAGCATCTGGAAAATGGTCCGCGCAAAATAAAAGTGCATCGGTCAACAATAAGAAAGAGAAAAAGATAACTCGGCCACGGTCAGAGGCTTACGGTGAATATAGCTCAGCATTCTCTGAAGATCTTGAGCCCAGTCACCCTTAGTTTTCTCAAAACGAGTGATCTCCTCGCTCATCGCCCGTGTTTTGAGTTCGGCAGCCTCGAGGAGTTCTTTATTTTTCTGCAATTGCAGAGCTAGCCGATTCTTCTCCCCGGAGAACTCCTGGTCAACTTTATCTAACTCAGACTTCTGAGAGAGCTTGAGGGACTCCACCTCGGCGCGCAAGCGAATTATCTCGTCATCTTTATCTTTCAGCTGCGCCGAGTGAGTAGCGGCTTGTTCTAAAAAATGCAGCATCATATCAGGCATGGGTATGCAGTCTTGATGTGACGCTGCAAAAGTTTGTAACTCGGCTTTACCAAAGCCAAAAGGGTTAAAGGAAACCCGGTGCACATTTCAAATGGAAATCTATAAAGAAAAGAGTAACTAACCTTCCAGGGCCTTGACTTTCTTCTCAAGACGGATATTAAGGTTGTTGATGCTACCTATTTACCAGCAAAATGAGCTAACACCTCACGTCCAAAACAATAAGAACTTTAGGAATAATGCAAAAGTTTGTTAACTTACCAGCTTTCTTCACAACAAGAATGACCTTCTCATATCTTGCAATTTTTTATGTGCGAAAAGCAGCCTTTGGAATTCGGCAGTCCGCCGGTCATGCGCAACCTAAGCAACAAAATAAATAGCAATAAGATATTCGAATCTAAGATAGATCCGAGTCAAGCAAAACCTAACTCAGATCTAGGTGGCTGGATATTCGAAGCTAAGACAGATCCGAGTCAAGCAAAACTTAACTTGGATCTAGGTGGCTGGATATTCGAACTAAGACAGATCCGAGTCAAGCAAAACTTAACTCGGATCTAGGTGGCTGGATATTCGAAGCTAAGACAGATCCGAGTCAAGCAAAACTTAACTCGGATCTAGGTGGCTG
Source organism: Avena sativa (assembly GCA_916181665.1). NCBI lineage: Eukaryota > Viridiplantae > Streptophyta > Magnoliopsida > Poales > Poaceae > Avena > Avena sativa. Next base: position 214,842,102 of record OV702298.1, on the reverse strand, counting down.
GATATTCGAAGCTAAGACAGATCCGAGTCAAGCAAAACTTAACTCGGATCTAGGTGGCTGGATATTCGAAACTAAGACAGATCCGAGTCAAGCAAAACTTAACTCGGATCTAGGTGGCTGGATATTCGAACACTAAGACAAAACTGAACCAGGCAAAGCCTAATAAAACTTCCAAACGAATAACAAATTATTCGGTTGCAAGCGTCGGGGACTAGAGTATATATAATATCATTCGAATGACTAATCAAACGTCGATAAAAACAATTACTTCATTCATCTTGTCGCTGTTAAGAACGATCTTGGCAGCCAGATGTAAGCGACTGCTGATGTCGGAGAGTTGAAATGGCTGACTGCTTGGATTGCCCTCGAGCTGATCAGCAGCGTTCCAATTGTTGGCATACTCAACCAACGAGCCGAGGCTGTTCCCACTCTCCTTACGAGTCAGAACTTTACCTCGGACGTGTTGTGTAGCCACCGCCGCCGCGGGACTCTTGTGAAGAGCAAGCTGTGTATCAGCAGCCGGGGTAACAATAGTCTTGGCAGAAGAAACCCCCTTGCGCAGCGCATCAGCAATTGTAGGATGAGAAGAGCTGGCAAGCCCTTTCTGAGATGAGGGAGGCTTGGTGACAACGACCTTTCTTGCCTTAGAAGAGGCGTCGGCAGGAGCCGTTACCTCGGCACTTGGAATGACATCTTTGGAGGCCGAAGGGATTACGGTTTCTGAGGGCGCCGAGATATTGGTATACTCGGCTGGAGTCGAAGTCGCAGTAAAGGCTGTGGGGGTCGAAGGGATCTCGGGGGAAACTTCGGGATTCACGGAAAAGGCAGCAGGCTCAGTAGAAATATCTACTGGCCGAGTTGTATCGACATCAACAGGAGAGACCTCAGGTGCATCCTGGCGAGATGACGTCTGATTCGGAGCGGGAGGAGAGTCAATGCGAGCAGGACTAGGAACTCTAGTATCTTCAGGAGGCGGAGGAGAAGGCGGCCGAGTCGTGTGACTCGTCATGCTAGGACCACTGGGCTTAACAGAAAGAGGAGCTCTGCAAAGGCAAAAAAAAGGTCAGGTCAAAAGGCAGAAAAAGAGAAACAAGAAATATAAATAAAAAGCAACTCACCCAGTAACCCCGGGCATAGTTTTACGCTTCGGAGGGTGCTGGGCTGACTTCTTCATGCACTTCTTGGGAGCGGCCTCCGAGGCACTAGCTGGAGCGCTACGTTTCCCCGAGGTAACAAGAGGTCGGGAGGCGAGAGGCTCGGTGTTGTGAACCTGACCGGCCGGATTAGCTGAGAAAGTAGAGGCCGGAATTGCATAATAAATTGGCATTGCGGAACTACCTCAAGAACTTGGACCTCGTCCGAATCACCTTCCTCCTCGTGGGCCGGGGTCTTGCCACGGGCACGAGCCGGAGCAAGGTCCGACTTGGGAACGAACTCCTCCGAGTCAGGCTCCCCGCTATTCGGGGTGTTCCGATCTGCGGGCCACGGGGGGACAAAACCTCGGCATCCTCGATCTTCTGCTCCTCAAACCTCTGAAGAAAAAGAAAGAGAGAAATTAACAAGAGAAATCACAGATGCGATTAAAGGGCAAACCACAACTGCGAGAACTTACTCTAGGAGGGGGATGCTCGCGGGTGAACGAGTTCAATCCCCAGGCCCAGTCCTCCGACATCTCCATCTTAAAGATAGCCTGGACGCGCTTGAAGATAAGATAATTATCAAGATCCACCATTGAGACTCGATTGGGATCAAGGGGACCGCTCATACAGCAGAGCTTATGCGTGCGTTTCTGGAATGGGCAGATCCGGCTGCTGACGAAGGTGGTCATCAGATCCTCGCCGCGTAGCCCGGAGCGGATCAGTTCCTTCAGCCGAATCTCAAAGGCCTCGGCTAGAGCATGGCTTTTCCTCGGATTATAAGTCCAGTTCTTCTTGGAAGGGGGGCCAATGGAAAAAGCAGGAAGCCGAATCCTGTCTTCCTTCCCAGAATTCTTGACATAAAAGAACGATTTATGCCATTTCTTGCATGACTCTAGACCAGCAACGCGAGGAAACTCGGATTTCCTCCGAGGTGTGATTGACGCAGCTCCACACCGGGTGAGCAGTTTCTCGGAAGGTTGAAGGGATTTGTCTGGAACGACATTGGATCAGATCTAAAAGAACTTCGACCATACGTGCACAAACGACCATAGGCCAAAGTATCCTTCCGAGGCAGAGATAAAGGCGGAAAGAGAAGCAATGGCATTAGCCGGAAGATGATGCGGCTGCAGGCCAAAGTAATCAAGGAACTCCCTAGCGAAATCGCTAAGGGGAGACCAAACCCGCGAGCGAAGTGGGACATAAAGACGACATACTCGCCTTCATTAAGAACGGGAGAAGATTCACTACCGGGTAAGCGACAGGATAGCTCGGCAGGAATCCGGCGAGTTCGGATTAACCACTCAACCTCCCGGCGGGTAAAGGAGGAACCTTGCCAGGAACCCCGCTCTGGACCAGAGGCAACATCGTCGTCCTCAATGAGCGCACCGCTGACTGAGCTTGACATAGCGTCGCCGGAGGAGTCCACCGAAGAGGATCTAGCGGTGGAGCAAAGCCTAGAACTGCAGGGCCCCGTCGTGGTCCTAGGCGAGAACGGCGGCGGAGCGAAAGAGGAACCGCCACGGGAAATCTAAAGAGCGGCAGGCGCTTCTAGAGGAAAATCTAAGCAGCGAAACCAGGGAAACTCACCGGCGACAGCACCGAAGCAGGCGCACGGGAACGAGGTCGTCGGAGAAGAGGGATTGGGGCCTCACCGTTGATGGTTCCGACGAGCGCACGGCGCAGGAGCATGAACAGGTACAGAAGCGAGAGTAGGAAGAAGGGCAATGGTAAGCGGAGGAGGAAAGTAAATCCCCCAACCCCGTGCTCCCCTTTATAACCACGCGGCCTGAGTGGTAGTGGGATCGTGCGCGCGGGCGTTAACTGTGTAGATTGTGTGTGCGGCATAACCGCACGCCGCTGAGTGGAACCGCACCAGCGACCACAGGATGCAAGAGAGGGTCAGGATCCCTGACGGAAACGGTGCGCGAGGCATTGCAGCGCCGACGCGACAGGTATAGTAATTACTGTAGCCTGTCAGTGGGCACTGTAGAGGAACAAAAAACTAGAGAAACAATGATGAGTGTAACACGTAGGACGAGGCGTACGCGAGAAGATTTGCAGATACCTCGGACGAGGGAAAAGTAACTCGGAAACAAGGAGAAACGAATATTGAGAAACTGATATGGCCCGGCCGAGGTTATAGGCAGGACCATACCAGCTTCGGGGACTAATGTTGGGGAGGTGACCCCGGATAGGGTCAGAACGGGGAAAGACAAAAGGAAGTTCCCCGTCCAATTCCGAGTTACTGTCTAAATCGGCCGAATCCTGTAAAGGTCGGCCGAGGTAAGCACGAACAGGACATTTATGAGAGGGCAATACGTTACCCGGCCGACGTACTATGTAAGTCGGCCGAGTCAGCCCGAATAATATAATTGCAGGTAAAGGCCAAGCCGAGTTAAGCAGGACAAGACCGAGTGACATGAAGCTTGCAGGAGAAGGAGGTGCCTATAGTCAAACTCTAGTCACGGGCTAGGAAGAATCTGAGCAGGACCAAACACAAAGGACAAGGCGTAGAGCGACAGAAGGGCAGAAGGAGGTCACGGAGGTGACAGTCCTGGAGCCCGAGGCGTGCACGTGGGGTTCTCTGGAACCTTGCCGTCGTTAGAAGGGCGACACGGAAAGGAGGCCGCCGAATTACTATATTGGGACGAGCATATTCCTCAAATATGCTTGCCACGTCAGCCCTAGAGGAGCCTAAGAGCCCCTTTATAAGGAGAGGCTTGGGTTCTGAGGAGGGCATCGACTCATTTGGTACCGTTAGGCTGGTAAAGTCCTTCTTCTCCACTTGTATACAGCTCAAGGAGCACTTGTAGCCCAAGAAAGGAGAAACAAAGATCTTTACGTTAGTCTTCTGTGTGTAGAATCAACTACATCTTCCCTCCCCAGATCCCTCTAGCATCCATTGGCCCCATACTTTAGCCTACCCATGGCATCTGCCGTGCCACCACCACGACAATACCACTCTATCATACCTTATTATGAGCATTGCAATGTTGCTTATGTTTATGTTCCATGCTACCTATTATTATTGAGTTGGTTTCTCTTCATAGCTTGCATTGACTATTGAGTAGACTTGGTTGCATGCTTCTTATTATGAATGGTTTAAGTATCTACTCCTGTGCTGAGAATATACACATCATATGAAGCAAATGTGTTCATGAAAGTTCTTTTATCGCACTCAGTTTTCAACTAAATTGCTTGAGGACAAGCAATAAGCTAAGCTTGGGGGGAGTTGATATGTCCAACACGTATCTACTTTCCCGAACACTTTTGCTATTGTTTCTCCTCTAAACTTGTGTGATTTGGATACAACTAACACAGATTGACACTGTTTTTAGCAGAATTACCTTGGTGTTTAGTTTTTGTGCAGAAAATCAACTATCGGGAAAAATCCCGGAAAATATGCCAAAAATTATATTAAGCCAGTGTAGGGTTTGTAGCATGGAAAACAAAATTTTCTACCGCATGCACACAAACAAGCCAAGATCTATCTACTAGATTGTAGCAACGAGTCGATAGAGGAACTCACCCTCGAAGATTCCAAAGCGGTTAACGAGAGCAGATTCTCGTGGGTGATGTAGCCGTACAGTTGCTGATCTCAAGATCGCGTAGACGATCCTTCCGGCGCTGCGTTCCGGCAGCGCTCCCGCAGTCGGTCACACGTTCGGTACTCGATGAAGACATTCCTCTCCCTTGTTCCAGCAGGCAGCGGAGGTTGTAGCACTCTCCTCGCGATTCCGGCAGCACGACGGCGTGGTACCGGAAGTAGAGGGGAGATCTCGCAGGGCTTCGCCTTAAGCCGAAGCGAGTATGGAGGATTAGGGTTTCCCGGAAAACTAGGGTTTAGAGATCCGGGAGGAGGAGGAGGTGTCGGCGGCGGCTAAGGCGGCAGCGACGGACCGGCGGCGGCGCGGCGAGGCGGCGCGGGCGGCAGCGGCGGCGGCTCGTGGAGAGGGCTTGGAACTTGTGTTGTTTAGGGCAGCCCTCCCCCTCAATTTATGAGAGGGAGGGGCAGCCTTGGGAGGGGTGGGTTTGAATCGAAACCCAAACCCAAGTTGGATTGAGAGTGTCACATCCCAAGATTTTCAAAATCTTGTAATGTGAAAAATAAATTAAACAAAATAAAATTTGGTTGAAAATCAGGGTGAAAAGAAACTTTTGTTTCTAAAAGGAAAACTTTAGCCAAAGTTTGTTAAAGATGGGATTCTAAAGTTTGATTTCAACAAAAATCCAAATCAAGGGAAATGCATTCCTCAATGAATGTATCTGGAAATTTGAACACTTGGAACATAAATCCAAAACCCTAAACCCTAATGGAAGGAAATCATTTTCCAAAGTATCTCCAAATCCATGGATTTGATCCATACCAAATTTGATCAACAAATAATCACAAAGGATCAAGAAAGACCTTGGAGATTGGTTTCACTTAGTTTGGAACTATAAACAAAATCTTGTGAATATATTAAGATAAGGAAATTGAATTTCCAAAGCCAATAAAGCCCTTACCAAAAGCCCCTACCAATTGGTGATCAAATAATCCTAAAGGGATTTATAAAGATAAACATTTATCAAAGGAAAATAAATTGTTTTGGAAATACTAATTTAGATCTTTTAATAAAAGACTTTGTTTTCAAATGAAAAGGTGAGCCAAATTAATTTTGGCCAAGCTTTTGTAATAAAATATTTTGTTTTGATAAAATGAGTAAAGGTTTATTTAAATAAAATAATGAGGATTTAAATATCCAATTTTATTTAAGTAAAGGCTTTTCCCATTTTAAATGAACACCAAGTATTTTATTACTACTTTGAAATCTTTTATTAAAAGGTTTTGCTTTGATTAAAATGAGTAAAGGATTATTTAAATAAAATAATAAGGATTTAAATATCCAATTTTATTTAAGTAAAGGCTTTCCCATTTTAATTAAAACACCAAAACTTATTTATTTATTTAAATAAGTTTCCAAGTATTCTTTTATTTTTCAAATAAAACCTTCTGGTTTGGTTTTGAAAATAATTGGATTTCAAATGGAAATTTTATTAATAAATCAAACACTATTAATAAACTAAAGATCCATTTTATTTAATAATTAAATGGATCTTAAAATAAATAGAAATATTATTTCATTTTGAGATTTGGATTATGTTGTCAAACAGAACCAAATTCAAATGAAAAGTTTGCTGTTTGTTTGAATTGATTTGAAATTGTTTGAATGTGTGAATAATTGTTTGAAATTTCAAAACAGAAAAAGAATTAGAAAAAGAAAAAGATTTAAACAGAAAAAAATAAGAAAACAGACTTAGCCCAATAAGGCCCAGTCCAGCCCACCTCCTCTTCCCCCGAAGAAACCTTTTCTTACTCAGAAACTGACCCACTCAGTCACAGACAGCGTGGACCCACTTCTCCCTCCCTCACCCCACTGACCAGTAGGCCCGACAAACCCGAGCGAACCGTTTTCTTACCGCAGACTCAACCCACGCAGCCGATGACAAGTGGACCCCTCCTTTCTTTCTTTTTCCACTGACCAGAGGACCCCACCGCCACCTCCTTCTTCTTCCCCGCGCGACCCCTTCTTCCCCTCACCGCGCGGCGTTTCTGCCCGTTGATAGCTCCGTCAATTCGCAGTAAAGCCGTCCATTAAACCTCGCCGCGACGACGCCTATTTAACCGCCTCCCTCTCCTCTGTCATTTCCCACAGACATCGCCTCCCCTCTGCCCCTAGGCTGCCTCCATTTCTCTCTGTACCGCCGCAGCTCCGACCACCGTCTCCGAGCAATTCCGGCGAAACCAGACCTCCCCTTACCTTGCCGACCTAGCACCCTTACTCCACGCATCCATACGCATCTATCCATACCACCCATTCATCCGCGGGTGCCCCAGAGCAACGCCTGCATCAAGATTCGAGCAACACCGCCGTCCGCTCCAACTCCGGCGAACTCCACAGGTAGCTTCCAGCCGCCCCTCTACTTTTCGATGATGCGCCTAAGAACAGTGACTTTTTCTGCAACTAACGCTGTCGTTCTCGTGACCTAGCTCGCACCGTAGCGTCGCCTCCATTGTCGACAGTGAGCGCCGCCGTCTGCTTCTTCTCCGACGAGTTTCCCCGGTAAGCCTCGACCGCCCCGAGCCCTCTCGTTCACACCCACAGCTCCGCCGAGATCTCCTGCGACTAACCCAGACCTCCGTTTGTCTTCTCGTGATCCACAGCACCGTCTTCGACCGTGGACAGAGCCGCCCGACGCCGTCCTCTACTCCGGCGAGCAATCGCAGATGAACCAGAGCGCCCCTTGTCAAGCCAGCAGTACCCTGAGCTTCACCGTGACCCCCTGAGCCCGGTGAGCTACTCCTCTTTCTCCCTCGCTTCCTGTATCGCCGGCACCGTCATCGACCGACGACTCCGCCGCCGGTAGCCACCGCAGCGCCGCTCGCAAATGGTCGAGCACGCTAGCACCGTTCGATCCAGATCGGACGAGTACGATAGATCACTTAAGCCGCGAATGGGTATGCGCCCTGTACCGTACGATCTAACTTAATCTAACGCTCCACGTTGTCGATCCACACCGAACCGGTATCGACCAGTAAGAACACGCCGCGTGGCCAGTATTAGATCTGAATTAGAATTTGAAAACAGAAACTTTTGCCAATTTCAAACCCTTGTATCTTTTGATCCACACGTCCAAATTTTACAAATTTGATGTCGTTGGATTCAGGAGAACAAGATCTAACCAACCCTGCCCTTAGTTTAGAAAATAGTATTTGTTAGCTTGTTTGATTTTGCAGATTGTTTTATGTGCTTGCTAACATTAGAAAAATCATTTAAAAATGATTCTTAGGTTAAAACCTTTGCAAATAGGTTTGTTGTGACCTTACTGACCCTAGGAACCAACCCATAGTTTGGAAAATGATTTTTGAAAAGTTTAGAATGGATTAATTGGTTTAGTCCATTTCTAGCTAATTAAAAACCATTGTTTTGTTTATGAAAATGCTTTCATAAAGAAAACTTTGAGAAAATGTTTTGAACCAAACCTACTGACCCAAAACACCAAGTTTTGCAATAGCAACTCATTTGGTGAAACCTATAGGTTAATACCCTAGTAGAAATATTTCTACACCACATAGAGTGATACTTTGTTTTGCAAATGGTTCTATAGTGAAACCTTTTGCAAATGACTTAGCCACTTCACAAAATGACCAATAGGTGTTCCCAAATGTCTATGACCCATTAGGAACCCCTTTTTCAAACAAATCAAAGCGTGGCATGCTTGCATGCATTTCTTTAACTTTGCCACTTTGGTAAATGACCATTTTGGATCTTACAAAGTTTAGGAATCTAATGGAGACCCTCTTTGCAAATGACTTTGCCATTTTGGTAAATGACCAAATTGGAACTTACAAAGTTAGAGGCCTAGTGAAGACCATCCTTACAATAGAACCAACCTTTGCATGCTTATGCACGACTTAGATCCCATTACTTTGTGTGAGAAATTGTTTGTTTGACTTTGGTTTGGAATGTTAGATGATTTTGTGTTTGCTTGATTGGTAGATTGAGTTTGTTCCTTGCTTGATTGTTGTAGTGACTTGAAGAGTGTGATTGTTGCAAGGACAAGAAGTGAACCTATACCCTCTACCAAAAAGGCAAGTGATACTTCATACTATCTGTCCCATTATTTTCAATATGCATTAGTGTTCTTGCTAAGTAAAACTTGCATGGTTTTTATTTTGCTAAGTATAGACCTTGCTATAGGAAAACTAGTAGAATGAATCCTTAGTAGGATTTTCCTAAGATAAGAATCCTATTACTATCAAGCTTAGCCTAGCTTATAGAAAACCTGGGTGGGATATATATTCATGCTATGAAAATTTCTAAAGTCTGAGGACTTGTGTTTTATTTAACAAAACAACAAAAGTTAATGAATCACCTGGGTGGAATGGATGGAATGGTTATGTTGAGTGGTTACACAAGGCCAGGGGTACTGGTGAACCTTGTGTATCTCACTTGTGGATGGCCACCCAGGAAACAAAGAGATTTGAGATGTCAAATGTTGAGAAGCTTCAAGTGCAACCACTTGGCAATATGGGCTCTGCCATGATCATATAGGTTGCAAGAACTTAGCCACATGGACAGTGGGTGGTAGTGATTGATAGGTTGGAATGCGTCCATGTTGGTCTAAGGGAAGGCTTCTGAAAGATTTTGTCTTGGGAAACCAAGTCTTGTGGGGAAAGTGCACCACCTCTGCAGAGTGTAAAACCTAAGTACTTAGCCATGTCCCTGGTAAAGGACAATTTGAGCATCAAGACATGGAAACTTCAAGAATCTCATCACTCAAATTTTCTAAATAAAACTTGTGGGTGAACAAGGGTTGTGTGAAATTCTTCAATCTTTGATGGAGAGATGGCTTGGTACAAGGATCTTGAAATCATTGATTGAGGAAAATTGTTTTTGCCAAGCAAATCTTCAGTCTTTGATTGGTAGATGCCCTGAGAGGATCTCCAGTCTTTGATTAGTAGATGTCTTGGAAAGTTTTTGCCAAACAAAACTTAGTATTTTCAAAATGATAGGGAAAAATCTATTTTGAGCAATGCAAGCCTCAACTCCACTTAGCCAAAATGCATATAGATGATAGACTCCACTATACTACCAAAGTATCACTTGCCAATACAATTCCAATGTATTGACCCTTGTGGCTGTAACTTATGATGTTGCAGGTTTGATTGATTTTAGTGAAGATTGATTGATTAGGATTACAAAGTCTACAACCAACATCTGCCTGTGGCACTTTGAAGATGAAGGACCCATGACTATAGTTATTCCGCTGCAATGTAATGTAATGGCCTAATGAGCTATGTTTGATGTAATAAAATTATGTTATTCCTGGTTATAAAGTTGTATTATGACCCTTGTTTCTTGATATTACATCTGAACTGTGGATGCTAGCTATTGATCCAGGGACTAGCATTGTAAACACAGGGGACTCAATCTTATTAAAGGTTGGGGACACTACAGAATGGTATCAGAGCATTGTGTTGCCTGTAGGATTTGTAACCCTAGGATTGGACAAAAACCCTTAGACAATAGGAGTTGTCTTATTCCAAAACTTAGTTACAAAACAAATCTTGTAAACTCTTTCCTCAATCATTTTTTGGTTTCAACTCTACTTCTCTTCTACTTCAAAACTTGATGGAAAAGCCTACCCCATGACCAAAGACTTCATCATGAGCAAAGGACTTCAACAACTCTAATGACTTCAACTTCTTCAAATCTAATGACTTCAACATCTTCAGCATGTTCACCAAAGACTTCCAACTTGGATACTACTAAAGACTACAAGTGAGACAAGAAATCTTGCTCAAGAATTGAAGACTAAGGAAACACAACTTAGAAAGAACCATCATCACCTTTGAAGATTTGTGACCAAGACACAAAAATTCTCCAAGGATACAAAGATCTCAATTAAGAAGAATCAACCAAGAAGGATGGAAAGATCACAAGTGAACCATGTAGATGGACCACCATATTTTAGTTAAGTCAAACCCACCAACCTATGTGGTGTAACAAAAATTATTTTTGTTGCCTAAATATGTGCTTGAAACTGTTGTTTGAGTGGAGTGCTTGTTTGTGATTGCTTGCACATTGCTTGTGTGAATTGTGATGTGTGTGATTAGGATTGATTCCCTTAGAAATATTTTGCCTATTCTAATCCCCTCCAACCCAAACAGATGACTTCTCCAAGAAACTCCAACATCAAGGATGATGACAACAACAACAACCAAGAGGACAACATGAGAGAACTCCTAGCAACCCAACACCAATTGAGCCAACTAACAGCTCAGTTCATAGCCAACAATAGTGATAAAGACCCTACCTTGCAAAAGTTTTTGGAAGAACAATCCCAACTGATGCTTAAAGTGACTAATCAAATGATCAGCATGGAAGAAAACTATCCCAAAAGAGTGTATAACAACAAGGATGACAAGAATATTATTCTAGATGGAGCCCCAGCTTGCATTATTTGTGGAGACAAGGATCACACTTCCAAGGAGCATGAAGATCAATGCCCCAATTGTGAAGAGGAACATCCAGTTGGCCAATGCCCCACATCTCAAGTTACTTGTTACCTTTGTGAATGAAACGACCATGTACCTACTCAATGCCCCATCTATGCCATTGTTGAACAGAGGAAACAAGAAGGATCCAAGTATGCCAAGAATGTTGATGACAAAGGAAAAGGACCACTCATACCTCCAAACAAGACAACCCAATTCAAAGGATCAAAGAAGCCCAAGAAACCAAAGCAAGACATGAGCCTTGTGCAATGTCGTAAATGTAAGGAAATGGGACACTACCCCAGTGGATGCCCAGAGAACCCGGAGAATAAAGAGATCGGCCAAGTAGTGTGCAACAACTGCAAAGAGCTAGGCCACTATGTAGCCACTTGTCCACAAGAGCAACGTAAAGAACTCCAAGATATCCATTGTTTCAATTGCAAGGAACCAGGACACTATGTAAGCAATTGTCCAGAAAAGATGAAGAACAAGATAAACAAGTCTATGGAGAAACCCAACCTTAGCCCCTGAGTCAAGAATGGAAACAAGGACACTGAGCAGAAGTTTTCCAAGATCCAAGCAAGCCAAGATGTAGTTTAGTTGGAAAAATTTTAAGGGTGGTAGTACCCTAGCTGTTTGAGCCGACTTGTAACCCTAGCCTCCCCATATTTCGGGACGAGATTTATTTTAAGGGTGGTAGCCTGTCACATCCCAAGATTTTCCAAATCTTGTAATGTGAAAAATAAATTAAACAAAATAAAATTTGGTTGAAAATCAGGGTGAAAAGAAACTTTTGTTTCTAAAAGGAAAACTTTAGCCAAAGTTTGTTAAAGATGGGATTCTAAAGTTTGATTTCAACAAAAATCCAAATCAAGGGAAATGCATTCCTCAATGAATGTATCTAGAAATTTGAACACTTGGAACATAAATCCAAAACCCTAAACCCTAATGGAAGGAAATCATTTTCCAAAGTATCTCCAAATCCATGGATTTGATCCATACCAAATTTGATCAACAAATAATCACAAAGGATCAAGAAAGACCTTGGAGATTGGTTTCACTTAGTTTGGAACTATAAACAAAATCTTGTGAATATATTAAGATAAGGAAATTGAATTTCCAAAGCCAATAAAGCCCTTACCAAAAGCCCCTACCAATTGGTGATCAAATAATCCTAAAGGGATTTATAAAGATAAACATTTATCAAAGGAAAATAAATTGTTTTGGAAATACTAATTTAGATCTTTTAATAAAAGACTTTGTTTTCAAATGAAAAGGTGAGCCAAATTAATTTTGGCCAAGCTTTTGTAATAAAATATTTTGTTTTGATAAAATGAGTAAAGGTTTATTTAAATAAAATAATGAGGATTTAAATATCTAATTTTATTTAAGTAAAGGCTTTTCCAATTTTAAATGAACACCAAGTATTTTATTACTACTTTGAAATCTTTTATTAAAAGGTTTTGCTTTGATTAAAATGAGTAAAGGATTATTTAAATAAAATAATAAGGATTTAAATATCCAATTTTATTTAAGTAAAGGCTTTCCCATTTTAATTAAAACACCAAAACTTATTTATTTATTTAAATAAGTTTCCAAGTATTCTTTTATTTTTCAAATAAAACCTTCTGGTTTGGTTTTGAAAATAATTGGATTTCAAATGGAAATTTTATTAATAAATCAAACACTATTAATAAACTAAAGATCCATTTTCTTTAATTATTAAATGGATCTTAAAATAAATAGAAATATTATTTCATTTTGAGATTTGGATTATGTTGTCAAACAGAACCAAATTCAAATGAAAAGTTTGTTGTTTGTTTGAATTGATTTGAAATTGTTTGAATGTGTGAATAATTGTTTGAAATTTCAAAACAGAAAAAGAATTAGAAAAAGAAAAAGATTTAAACAGAAAAAAATAAGAAAACAGACTCAGCCCAATAAGGCCCAGTCCAGCCCACCTCCTCTTCCCCCGAAGAAACCTTTTCTTACTCAGAAACTGACCCACTCAGTCACAGACAGCGTGGACCCACTTCTCCCTCCCTCACCCCACTGACCAGTAGGCCCGACAAACCCGAGCGAACCGTTTTCTTACCGCAGACTCAACCCACGCAGCCGATGACAAGTGGACCCCTCCTTTCTTTCTTTTTCCACTGACCAGAGGACCCCACCGCCACCTCCTTCTTCTTCCCCGCGCGACCCCTTCTTCCCCTCACCGCGCGGCAGTTTCTGCCCGTTGATAGCTCCGTCAATTCGCAGTAAAGCCGTCCATTAAACCTCGCCGCGACGACGCCTATTTAACCGCCTCCCTCTCCTCTGTCATTTCCCACAGACATCGCCTCCCCTCTGCCCCTAGGCTGCCTCCATTTCTCTCTGTACCGCCGCAGCTCCGACCACCGTCTCCGAGCAATTCCGGCAAAACCAGACCTCCCCTTACCTCGCCGACCTAGCACCCTTACTCCACGCATCCAGACGCATCTATCCATACCACCCATTCATCCGCGGGCGCCCCAGAGCAACGCCTGCATCAAGCTTCGAGCAACACCGCCGTCCGCTCCAACTCCGGCGAACTCCACAGGTAGCTTCCAGCCGCCCCTCTACTTTTCGATGATGCGCCTAAGACCAGTGACTTTTTCCGCAACTAACGCCGTCGTTCTCGTGACCTAGCTCGCACCGTAGCGTCGCCTCCATTGTCGACAGTGAGCGCCGCCGTCTGCTTCTTCTCCGACGAGTTTCCCCGGTAAGCCTCGACCGCCCCGAGCCCTCTCGTTCACACCCACAGCTCCGCCGAGATCTCCTAAGACTAACCCAGACCTCCGTTTGTCTTCTCGTGATCCACAACACCGTCTTCGACCGTGGACAGAGCCGCCCGACGCTGTCCTCTACTCCGGCGAGCAATCGCAGATGAACCAGAGCGCCTCTTGTCAAGCCAGCAGTACCCTGAGCTTCGCCGTGACCCCCTGAGCCCGGTGAGCTACTCCTCTTTCTCCCTCGCTTCCTGTATCGCCGGCACCGTCATCGACCGACGACTCCGCCACCGGTAGCCACCGCAGCGCCGCTCGCAAATGGTCGAGCACGCTAGCACCGTTCGATCCAGATCGGACGAGTACGATAGATCACTTAAGCCGCGAATGGGTATGCGCCCTGTACCGTACAATCTAACTTAATCTAACGCTCCACGTTGTCGATCCACACCGAACCGGTATCGACCAGTAAGAACACGCCGCGTGGCCAGTATTAGATCTGAATTAGAATTTGAAAATAGAAACTTTTGCCAATTTCAAACCCTTGTATCTTTTGATCCACACGTCCAAATTTTACAAATTTGATGTCGTTGGATTCAGGAGAACAAGATCTAACCAACCCTGCCCTTAGTTTAGCAAATAGTATTTGTTAGCTTGTTTGATTTTGCAGATTCTTTTGTGTGCTTGCTAACATTAGAAAAATCATTTAAAAATGATTCTTAGGTTAAAACCTTTGCAAATAGGTTTGTTGTGACCTTACTGACCCTAGGAACCAACCCATAGTTTGGAAAATGATTTTTGAAAAGTTTAGAATGGATTAATTGGTTTAGTCCATTTCTAGCTAATTAAAAACCATTGTTTTGTTTATGAAAATGCTTTCATAAAGAAAACTTTGAGAAAATGTTTTGAACCAAACCTACTGACCCAAAACACCAAGTTTTGCAATAGCAACTCATTTGGTGAAACCTATAGGTTAATACCCTAGTAGAAATATTTCTACACCACATAGAGTGATACTTTGTTTTGCAAATGGTTCTATAGTGAAACCTTTTGCAAATGACTTAGCCACTTCACAAAATGACCAATAGGTGTTCCCAAATGTCTATGACCCATTAGGAACCCCTTTTTCAAACAAATCAAAGCTTGGCATGCTTGCATGCATTTCTTTAACTTTGCTACTTTGGTAAATGACCATTTTGGATCTTACAAAGTTTAGGAATCTAATGGAGACCCTCTTTGCAAATGACTTTGCCATTTTGGTAAATGACCAAATTGGAACTTACAAAGTTAGAGGCCTAGTGAAGACCATCCTTACAATAGAACCAACCTTTGCATGCTTATGCACGACTTAGATCCCATTACTTTGTGTGAGAAATTGTTTGTTTAACTTTGGTTTGGAATGTTAGATGATTTTGTGTTTGCTTGATTGGTAGATTGAGTTTGTTCCTTGCTTGATTGTTGTAGTGACTTGAAGAGTGTGATTGTTGCAAGGACAAGAAGTGAACCTATACCCTCTACCAAAAAGGCAAGTGATACTTCATACTATCTGTCCCATTATTTTCAATATGCATTAGTGTTTTTGCTAAGTAAAACTTGCATGGTTTTTATTTTGCTAAGTATAGACCTTGCTATAGGAAAACTAGTAGAATGAATCCTTAGTAGGATTTTCCTAAGATAAGAATCCTATTACTATCAAGCTTAGCCTAGCTAATAGAAAACCTGGGTGGGATATATATTCATGCTATGAAAATTTCTAAAGTCTGAGGACTTGTGTTTTATTTAACAAAACAACAAAAGTTAATGAATCACCTGGGTGGAATGGATGGAATGGTTATGTTGAGTGGTTACACAAGGCCAGGGGTACTGGTGAACCTTGTGTATCTCACTTGTGGATGGCCACCCAGGAAACAAAGAGATTTGAGTTGTCAAATGTTGAGAAGCTTCAAGTGCAACCACTTGGCAATATGGGCTCTGCCATGATCATATAGGTTGCAAGAACTTAGCCACATGGACAGTGGGTGGTAGTGATTGATAGGTTGGAACGCGTCCATGTTGGTCTAAGGGAAGGCTTCTGAAAGATTTTGTCTTGGGAAACCAAGTCTTGTGGGGAAAGTGCACCACCTCTACAGAGTGTAAAACCTAAGTACTTAGCCATGTCCCTGGTAAAGGACAATTTGAGCATCAAGACATGGAAACTTCAAGAATCTCATCACTCAAATTTTCTAAATAAAACTTGTGGGTGAACAAGGGTTGTGTGAAATTCTTCAATCTTTGATGGAGAGATGGCTTGGTACAAGGATCTTGAAATCATTGATTGAGGAAAATTGTTTTTGCCAAGCAAATCTTCAGTCTTTGATTGGTAGATGCCCTGAGAGGATCTCCAGTCTTTGATTAGTAGATGTCTTGGAAAGTTTTTGCCAAACAAAACTTAGTATTTTCAAAATGATAGGGAAAAATCTATTTTGAGCAATGCAAGCCTCAACTCCACTTAGCCAAAATGCATATAGATGATAGACTCCACTATACTACCAAAGTATCACTTGCCAATACAATTCCAATGTATTGACCCTTGTGGCTGTAACTTATGATGTTGCAGGTTTGATTGATTTTAGTGAAGATTGATTGATTAGGATTACAAAGTCTACAACCAACATCTGCCTGTGGCACTTTGAAGATGAAGGACCCATGACTATAGTTATTCCGCTGCAATGTAATGTAATGGCCTAATGAGCTATGTTTGATGTAATAAAATTATGTTATTCCTGGTTATAAAGTTGTATTATGACCCTTGTTTCTTGATATTACATATGAACTGTGGATGCTAGCTATTGATCCAGGGACTAGCATTGTAAACACAGGGGACTCAATCTTATTAAAGGTTGGGGACGCTACAGAGAGAAGGACTTGTTTCTTCTCCCACTAGGAAACCATTGTTTCAGTTTGACTTTTCAAACTTCCCGTTTGACTTTCAATTTAGAGTTTTATTTCTATCTTGCATATGCCAACACCAAGTGACCTTGGAGATGATCCAATCATTCCACTTACCCATGACACATTCATGGACCATTCTCCTTTCGGACCGGTGAACCTTCTAGACCCTTCTAGAACGTCTCCGATGAAATCATCGGAAACTTTCCCGAACTCCGAAATATGAATCTCATTCTCCGGACCATTCCGGATCTCCTCGTGATATCCCGGATCCCATCCGAGACTCCGAACAACATTTGGTCTCTTACTCATCATTCCATAACTACTCAACAACATCGAATCCTTAAGTGTGTCTCCCTACGGTTCGTGAATTATGCGGACATGACCGAGACACTTCTCCGATCAATAACCAATAGAGGAATCTGGAAATTCATATGGCTCCCACATATTCCTACGATTACTTTGCGATCGAATGAACCACTTACATACGATACCAATTTCCCTTTGTCTCACGATAGTTTACTTATCCGAGGTTTTGATCGTCGGTATCTCTGCATACCTAGTTCAACCTCGTTACCGATAAGTACTCTTTTCTTGTTCCCGTGGTATGTGATCCCTTGTGAGCCAGTCACATGCTTGCAAGCTAATTGGATGACATTCCACCGAGAGGGCCCAGAGTATATCTATTCGTCATATGGATGGACAAATCCCATTCTTGATCCATGTGTCTCAACCCATAC
Organism: Avena sativa; assembly: GCA_916181665.1. Lineage (NCBI taxonomy): Eukaryota > Viridiplantae > Streptophyta > Magnoliopsida > Poales > Poaceae > Avena > Avena sativa. The sequence goes on along the minus strand of OV702298.1, from coordinate 214,824,509 downwards.
TTTCCGAACACTCAATGCCATCTTTATAGCCACCCAGTTACGGTGTGGTGTTTGATGTCATCAAAGCATCCTTCCGGTGATGGTGATAAGCATGATCTCATGGTCGAAGGAATTAGGTTACTATGTATCAGAAAGCTTATAGCAAATGAACTATATTAAATGACTTGATCTTTATTCTACGCTTAACTATAGGAGTATGTCCATCACATCATTCTCCTAATGATATGACCCTGTTGTTAATAACATCTCTATGTTGATGATCAGGAAACCATGATCATATATTAACCAACAAGCTAGTTTAACAAGAGACTTTACTAGGGACTCTTTTATGTTTACAAATCACACAAGTATTAATGTTTCCTGTTAATACAATTATAGCATGGTATGTAAACATTTATCATAAGTATGAAGATATGATAATAACCTACTTTATTATTACCTCTTGGGCATATCTCCAACAGTCTCCCACTTGCACTAGAGTCAATAATCTAGTTTCAAACCTTTGTGTATTCAACACCTATGGCTTTCTGGTGTCGTATGTACACGATTGCTAGTGGTCAACTGATCTCCGGATCTGACACTTCCAGGTCCATGTGTAATTGCATGTCTTTGCGTCTCTACGCATCACTCATTCTCTAATGAGATGGCTTCGTACAAATTTGGTCCTTTGGTGTGACCTTTAGTTCTTTGGGGTTAAAACATGTTGATAATATTGTCGTACAATATATCTTCATAGTATTATCCCTGCTTTGAACTACACCTAGTTTGATAACAAACTACTTGACACAAATGCCCTCTTTTGCTGCTATAATAGCAGTTATATACTTAACCTTTTGTTGTGGTATCTGTCACAATGTCTTAACTTTGGAACTCATCCAAATCCATTATGGAACTTACTTTCCATTATATTGTGCCACCCTTAGTTTAGATTGAGATAAACTTAATTTGTACTTTGTGACAAAACTAGTATCAATGTAATACTTTTACAATGAACTAACCATCTATGTGTCACTTCTACAAAATAATATATTCTTAGTTCTTTTAAAAGATCATAAGAATATCTTTACTATCGTCCAATAATCATCTTTATGAATTATTCTGGTATATACTCATAACATTTAGAGCATAGGACATTTCTGGATTTGTACACATCACAGCATGATTGATAAAATACTCTTTGTGATTGTATCTATCAAGTATCAAAATACTTAAATCTTTATTCAATCCTTCCCGTGCAACAAGAACCTTTCTTGTAGTTTCTATATTGAACTCATTCAATATCTCGTCTATGTACTTCTGGCACAACCATATTGGCGTCACAATTTATCCATATAGACATTGATGCCAAATAATTGGGTTTTGCCTAAGTCTTTCATCGGGATGAAATTCTTAATATGTGTTAATGAAAGATACATCATTTCCAATCAATAGTATGTCTTCCACATAATGTATTAGAAACATGTCTTAGCGCTCCCACTTAATTTCTTGCAAATGCAAGCATCTTCATCGTCTCCGATGAATTTAAACTCCTTTAATAGTTTCATCATAGTGAAGATTCCAACTCCGCAATGCTTACTTCAACCATTGAAGTTTGTATATGCTTTTAGCATCCTTTGAATTAACAAAACCCTATGGACCGTGTTATGCAAATGTCCTAAGTAACAATTCTATTAGAAGAACTTGTTTTGTTTATTCAACTACCACATAACAAAATTATATGTAGTGGTTGCTACATTAATCCGTCTAGACTAAATATCGCTATGAAAGATCAAATCTTGTCATATACAACCTTTGAACATTTGTGAACTCTTTCCCAACATGTTGACTATTTCATAGATGTGAAACATCCATGTCTATTTCTTTATAGATCCAAATATGACTGTAAGGTCTTGTACCTTTCCAGAGGGTCTTTCAAGTTCAAAGATTGATCTCTCGCATATGGAACTATCACGGATTTCCTGGCTTCAAGCCATTTGACGGAGTCAGGGCCCATCATCGCTTCTTTGCATGTAGTCAGATCATTATTGTCAAATAATGATTTAACTCTCAAATCTTGGTATTTGATTGTTTACCCGACCTACTTGTTTCAATAGGAACTTAGATCTCCGTGACCACAACCTTTGAGGCACGTGAGCCATGAGCATTGTTGCTGCCTCTGGAACACTTTTCGGCGCTGCGCAACTTTGCACATATAGCTAAGGTTCTTTTAACCTTATCAAAGTTCTATTTTCCTCCCACTTATCTTTTCACGAAAAATTCCTTCTCAAAGAAACTTGACGTTTTAAGCGACAAACATTTTTGTCCCCGATGTTATGGAGGAATAGTTATTCGAAATAACATCCAAAGACAGGTTCATCCGATTTTGGTTGCAAACATCTTTCTTATGCATAGCATACCAATGTTTAAGAAAGGACAACTTGGGTTTTATCCCAAACCATAACTTCATATGGTGTCATTTCAACGGATTATGATGGAGCTCTTTTCAGTGGAAAAACGGTAGTCTCTAAAGCTTTTAATCTTTAAAATACAATGACAGTTTTATGCATTACACCCTTGATCTTACCATGTCAAACAAGGTTTAATTACAAATCTCGAATGCTCCATACTCTGATGGTGTTTCGAAAAAATGCAAATCTACGGAACGATTCCTTAAATCTTAGGTATTATGCTAAACTTGTAACTCAAATATCTTCCTTTATGATCTTATCATAAACTATTTATATTCTTGTTACAATGATTTTGCACTTCATCTTGAAAGTCTTTGAACTTTTCAAATGTTTCATACTTCATCCTTATTAAGTAAATATTCATATATTCACTCAAATTTTCGGAGAAAGCATATGAAGTTGAAATCCATCGCTCTTGACTACACATAATGGACTTTATACAACAATATGTACAAGTTCCAATAAGCTAGTCATTCGTTCCCTTTCAGCCTATGAACGAAGTTTTAATTATCTCTAGGAAAGTTTCACAAGCGTCATTTGATCAAAAATCAAAAGACTCCAAAATTCCATCCACATGGAGTTTCTTCATGTTTTCTTTCCAATATAATTTAAACGGCGATGTCATTTCCTAAGTGATCTTTCAATCAATTTGTCTTTCGACATTTTTAGCACTAGTTTTATGGATGTGATTTGTCCAACGAGATTTGTGAATCGTCCATATTTTATGGATTACGACAATTATTTGAACAACCCTTTTGTTCTCATAATACCTGATAAAACAAATCTTGAAGGCAAGCTTTGATGTTTAACGAGCAGCACAATAACCCTTTATTTGTTCTCGATGAACATCATCACATATTCTTTTGCTAGTTACTTAGGCCATTGTAGTTCATGAATTGTGTTGTTTCGTATGACGATTCACACCAACAAATTCAGTATCAAATACTTAAGAACCACATTGTTTAACAAGCAAAGAATATAGCCATAACATGTATATCATCTATATACTTAAGCTGAACAATCCTAGTCTTTTATTTTCTACCATATATTTATGAGATTCTCTTTCAGTATTTCCTTTTCTGTTTGAAAGAATCTATCAACATCAATAGTGTAGTCATACATATGACACATAGTCCAAAGCGTGTATAATTAAATACCAATGTCTTTGGACTTGCACTTTGAAGCAGATCACCATCATCAAAATGTTTGGTGTGCTTTCAAATTCCATTCTTTAGTAATCTCTTGGTGTAGTAAATATTTTACTTACATCAAATATTCACCCTTCTCATGGGATTATTCATGATCAAGCTACTTTAGCTTATTGTGGTGAATCGCGAGTATAATGTTGCTCTCCAAAACCTTTTGGAGGATTAGGAAAACTAGTGTCTCCAACCTTTTGCAAATTCTCATCAAATATGAGAACATGACTTTTGCCATATTATACTCTATCATGTTGCAACCAAAACTTCGTTTCAGATATCACAATATCTTCCACACATCATGGTTTCTGAAACAACTCTTTCAGATCCTAGATAACCTTGATATTAAGACAATTCTTTTGAAGGGAATATGCCCTGAGAGGCAATAATAAAGAGTTTATTATGTGTATTCCAAGTATATGATAGATGTTTATTTTGCATGCTATAATTGTATTAATACGGAAACATTAATACATGTGTGTTTAATAAACAAAGAGAAAGTTCCTAGTTATGCCTCTCTCATAAACTAGCTCGTTGATTAACAAGATGATCAAGGTTTCCTAATCATGGACATTGGATGTTGTTAATAACGGGATCACAACATTAGTGTAATGGTGTGAAGAACATTCATCCGAAGTATAGCATTACGATCAAAGTCATTGAGTTTATATTGCTATAACAACCTACGAAGTGATCCTAATCCTTAGACCATGAGATCATGTCAATCACTAACAGCGGAAGAGTTTCTTGATAACATCAAACGTCACACCATAACAGGGTGATTATAAAGATGGATTCAGAACTAACAAAGTGTTATGTTGAGGCTGATGGATCGAGAGTGGAATTTGTTCATCCCGATGACGGATAGATATACTCTGGGCCCTCTCGGTGATATCACATTGATTACCTTGCAAGCAAGTGATTTGATCACTAGAATGTTATATCACGGGAACGAGAAAAGAGTACATGTCAGTAACGAGATCAAACTAGGTATGGAGATACCGATGATCGAATCTCGGACATGTAATATATCGTGAAACAAAGGGATTAAGATACTAGCATAAAAGGTTCCGACGATCACAAGAAAGTCATCGTTGAATGTGTGGGAGTCAGTATGGGTCTCCAGATCCCGCTTCTGATTATTGATCCGAGAGGGGTCTCGATCATGTCCGCATTATTCACGAACCGTAGGGTGACACACTTAAGAGACACCGACATCCAATTGGAGCAAAAGTTTCATGTCGAAAGAATGAACAAGCGCAGGAATTTATTTCACTAGATACCGAAACAGGTTTTCGGGTGAAATTGCATAAAGTGGTTATGCATGTGAAATAGAATTCTAGCAAGGGGTTATTTGTGAATGTTTGTCATTAAAGTAATTGACAAAATTCTGAATAAAATAAAAGAATTTTATTTAATGAGAGTTTGCATTAAATTTGGTGGAAATTTAATGGGAAATTTGAGTGGATTTTTGAGTGGAGAAAATTGAAGGGCCATTTTGTGAGTGGAGTGTCCACCCACATGAATGAAGGAGGGGAGGGGGCAGCCCCCATGGCCGTCGGCCACCCCCTTGGGTGCCCCCCTCCTCCTATAAAAGGATCCCCTCCTCTCACTTGTCTCTCACACCTCCTCGTGAAGGATCTCTCTCCCCCTCTAGAATTTACCCCCCATGGTCTCGGACTAGCGAGATACATGTTCCCGGTGGCTATTCGGCAAGAAAGAGTTGTGCTTCCGCTGCATCGCTGGAGCGAGGAGGCGGAGGTTGCTCGGTGCCTCGAACGTGTGTGCGAGCACGGATGCGCTGCTGATTTGCGGCGCTAGGACTTCCTCTCGATCTTGAGATCGGCAAGAGATCGTCTACATCAACCACGAGTTGAACTCGCTAAGCTTTGTCGGTCTTCAAGGGTATGTTCTCTACGGATATACATCCGCCCGTTGTTTGTATCTAATAGATAGATCTTGGTACATAGTTCACATCGTAGGAAATTTTTTGTTTTCTATGTTGCGAACCCTACAGTGGTATCAGAGCCGGATCTATGCGTAGATGCTTCACACGGGTAGTACACATATGAGTTTGTGGGTGATGATGATCATGTTGTTGCTCCTTTGTCGTAATTTTGGATATTGGTGGCATAGTGGGATGAAGCGGCCCGGGCAAACTTTACATGTCCTCGCACATGAGACCTGTTCCACGCTTGACATGCAACTAGTTTGCATAAGTGGCTAGCGGGTGTCTGTCTCTCCTACTATAGTCAATATCTATTTTGAAACGAATTGTCAACAATTTGGTTATCCTCGTTGTGGTTCATGTTCGTAGGTAAGAACGGTTCTATCTCGAAAGCCCTAAGCCACGTAAAACTTGCAATGGATAAATTAGAGGCGTCTAGTTTAGATTGTTGCTGGGCTAGTGTTATGATATGGTAGTGTTGTAAGTAGAAGTATGAGATGATAGTCTTACAACACACATAGCGTGTAAACTCCATAGACCTTGGATTTACACATATAGGTATGATAGTGATCATACCACGATGCACATGATAGAGATCATCTGCAGGAACCATAACATTTCACTAATAAACATGTGATGTTTGATAGCATCTTATATTGCTTGTTTAGCGCTTTGTTAGCATAATAAGATGATCCCTCATTTAAATATCAAGATAAGAATGTGTTCTTCCTTTAGTATGCACTGATTATGTTTCGTCGCTCCAAGACATCACGTGATGATCGGGTGTTCTTGGATCCACGACCATATTTCGGGTGTAAAACAGTTACACACGCGAATACTAAGGTTCTAACTTGGCGAGCCTAGCATGTACAGACATGGCCTCGGAACACGGACCGAAAGGTTAAGCATGAGTCATATAGTTGATATGATGCCTATTTGATGCTCGCCTTTGAAGCTATATCGACTCACGTGATGATCGGATTTGGTATAGTGGATTTGGTTCATGTAATCACCAAAAAGGCACGAGGGATGTCGTTTTTGAGTGGGAGTTCATTCGTAATATGGATTAGTTGAACTCAATCTATCATACACTTAGTCTAAACTTTACAAATTCTGTTGTAGATGGCACCACCTGCTTTTAATTTCAATGTGTTCATGGAGAAAGAGAAACTTGCAACGAACGGTAGCAACTTTACCGAATGGGCCATGAATTTGAGGATTCTCCTCTCTGCTGCATAAAAGCAATACGTGCTAGAAGCGCCACTAGGCCCCCCACCTTTTGAGGATGCCCCTGGCGAGGAGAATAATGTCTATCAAACTCGTCAGGAGGACCACAACTTAGTTCATTGCGGCATATTGTATGGGCTAGAGCCAGAACTTCGAAAGCGTTTCGAAAACGGCAATGCATTTGATACAATGGGTGAGTTGAAAATGATTTTCGACACACATGCTGATGTAGAGAGCTACAACGCTTCAGAAAAGTTCTTTAGCTGCATGATGGAAGAGCACAGCTCCGTTAGTGAGCATGTACTCAAGATGTCGGGTTACGCTGATAAGCTTGTGTCCTTGGGAATATCGATTCCCATTGACTTAGGCATCCATCGTGTTTTGCAGTCTCTTCCACCTAGCTATAAGAGCTTCGTGATGAACTATAATATGCAAGGCATGAAGAAGTCTCTCCCCGAGCTTCTGTCAATGCTTAAAACTGCAGAAGGAGATCAAAAAGGAACATCTAGTGTTGATGATCAATAGGAACACTGGTTTCAAGAAAGACAAGAAGGGAAAAACAGAAGGGAAGTAAGGGCGGCAAGCCTATTGCCGTGCCTGAAAAGAAACCTCGAGTTGGACCTAAGTCTGATACCGAGTGCTACTATTGTAAGGAGACTGTCCACTGGAAGCGCAACTGCCCCAAGTATTTGGCAGACAAGAAGGCCAGCAAGGCAAACAAAGGTATATATGATATACATGTTATTGATGTGTACTTGACTAGTGCTCGCAGTAGCACCTGGGTATTTGATACCGGTTCAGTTGCTAATATTTGTAACTCGAATCAGGGGCTGCGGAACAAGCCACCGCTAGCAAGGGGTGAGGTCAAGATGCGTGTCGGCAATGGATCAAGCGTTGATGTGATCGCCGTCGGAACGCTGCCTCTCCATTTGCCGTCGGGATTACTTATAAACTTGAATAATTGTTATCTGGTGCCTGCACTAAGCATGAACATTGTATCTGGATCGTGTTTGATGCGAAGTGGTTATTCATTTAAAATCCGAGAACAATGGTTGTTCCATTTATATGAATGAAATCTTTTATGGTCATGCACCGATCATGAATGGTTTATTTCTATTAGATCTCGATGATAATGTTACACATATTCATGATGTTGATGCTAAAAGGATTAAACTTAATGATGATATATCCGCATATATGTGGCACTGCCGTCTAGGTCATATTGGCGTTAAACGCATGAAGAATCTCCATTCGGATAGACTTTTGGAATCACTTGATTTTGAATCATTTGATACATGTGAGCCATGCCTTATGGGCAAGATGACTAGAACGCCGTTTTCCGGTTCAATGGAACGGGCGACAGATTTATTGGAAATCATACATTCTGATGTATGTGGTCCAATGAGTGTGTCGGCGCGAGGTGGATATCATTATTTTGTTACTTTCACGGATGATTTGAGTAGATACGGTTATATCTACTTGATTAAACACAAGCCTGAAACCTTTGAAAAGTTCAAGGAATTTCAGAATGAAGTGGAAAATCATCGTAATAGAAAGATCAAATTTCTATGGTCCGACCATGGAGGTGAGTATCTAAGTTACGAGTTTAGCACTCACATGAAAGAGTCTGGAATTGTTTCACAAATCACGCCTGCCGGAACACCACAACGAAATGGTGTGTCGGAACGTCGTAATCGTACTTTATTAGATATGGTTCGATCTATGATGTCTCTGACGGACTTGCCGTTGTCATTTTGGGGTTATGCACTAGAAACTGCTGCATTCACTTTAAATCGGGCACCATCTAAATCCGTTGAAAAGACACCGTATGAATTGTGGTTTGGAAACAAACCTAAGCTGTCATTTCTTAAAGTTTGGGGTTGCGATGTTTATGTGAAGAAACGTCAACCAGATAAACTCGAACCCAAAGCGGAAAAATGCGTCTTCATAGGATACCCTAAGGAAACTATTGGGTATTCCTTCTATCACAGATCCGAGGGCAAGGTTTTTATTGCCAAGAATGGATCCTTTCTAGAGAAGGAGTTTCTCGCGAAAGGTGTGAGTAGTCGGAAGGTAGAACTCGAATACGTTATTGAACCTTCTCTTCAAAGTATGGCGAGTAGCGCAGCGCCGGAAGTTGTTCCGGAGTTGGCTCAACCTGTTGAAGAGGGAACTAATGATAATGATCATGAAACTCTAAAAGAGAGTACTACCGAACCTCGCAGGTCAAGCAGGACGCGTGCAGCTCCCGAGCTGTACAGAAATCCTGTCATGAATTTCATGGTTGATTAAAATGATGACCCTGCGACGTATGAAGAAGCGATGATGAGCCCGGATTCCAACAAATGGTTAGAAGCCATGAAATCCGAGATGGAATCCATGTATGAAATTCAAGTTTGGAACTTGGTGGAATTACCTCACGACCGAAAGGTCGTGGAGAACAAATGGATTTTCAAAAGGAAAACTGATGCTGATGGTAATGTGACCGTCTATAAAGCTCGACTTGTCGCAAAGGGGTTTCGACAAATTCAAGGAGTTGACTATGATGAGACATTCTCTCCCGTAGCAATGCTAAAGTCAGTTAGGATTATGTTAGCAATTGCTGCATATTTCGATTATGAGATATGGCAGATGGATGTCACCACCGCGTTTCTCAATGGTAATATTGAAGAAGAGTTGTATATGATACAACCAAAGGGTTTTGTCGATCCTAAGGATGCTAACAAGGTGTGCAAGCTTCAGCGATCCATCTATGGATTGAAGCAAGCATCACGAAGTTGGAATCTCCGCTTTGATGAGGTGATCAAAGAGTTTGGATTTGTCCAAACTTATGGAGAAGCTTGTATTTACAAGAAAGTGAGTGGGAGCAATGTGGCATTTCTGATATTATATGTGGATGACATATTATTGATCAGAAATGATATAGATCTTTTAAACAGTGTTAAAAGTTATCTAAATAGCAAATTTTCAATGAAGGACCTAGGTGAAGCGTCATACATATTAGGCATAAAGATCTATAGAGATAGATCAAGGCGCCTAATAGGGCTATCACAAAGTACATACCTTGATAAGATTTTAAAGAAGTTTAAAATGGACGGAAGTAAGAAGGGGTTCTTACCTATGTTGCAAGGCAAGACATTGAGTAAGACTCAAAGTCCGGCTTCGGCAGAAGAAAGAGAGATAATGGACAAAGTCCCCTATGCTTCAGCCATAGGCTCTATAATGTACGCCATGCTATGTACAAGACCGGATGTGGAACATGCTATTAGTTTGACTAGTAGGTACCAATCGGATCCAGGTTCGGAACACTAGATAGCGGTCAAGAATATCCTTAAGTACTTATGAAGAACTAAGGATATGTTTCTTGTATACGGAGGTGAAGAAGAGCTCGTCGCTAAGTGTTATGTTGACGCTAGCTTTGACACCGATCTGGATGACTCTAAGTCTCAATCCGGATACGTATTTCTCATGAATGGCGGAGCGGTTAGTTGGAGGAGCTCCAAACAACTTGTGGTAGCGGGATCAACAACGGAGGCCGAATATGTTGCTGCTTCAGAAGCGGCTCAGGAAGCAGTTTGGATGAAGGAGTTCATATCCGAACTAGGAGTGGTTGCAAACGCGTTGTACCCAATGGTGATCTATTGTGACAACAATGGTGCCATTGCCAATGCCAAAGAGCCAAGGTCTCACAAGCATTCCAAGCATATTAAGCGCCGGTTTCACTCCATCCGCGAGCATGTCAAGGATGGAGATATAAAGATTTGTAAAGTACATACGGATCTCAATGTAGCACATCCATTGACTAAAACTCTCCCTAGAGCAAAACATGATCAACACCAAAACTCAATGGGTGTTAGATTTATCACTATGGAACTAGAATATTGTCTCTAGTGCAAGAGGGAGACTGAAGGGAATATGCCCTGAGAGGCAATAATAAAGAGTTTATTATGTGTATTCCAAGTATATGATAGATGTTTATTTTGCATGCTATAATTGTATTAATACGGAAACATTAATACATGTGTGTTTAATAAACAAACAGAAAGTTCCTAGTTATGCCTCTCTCATAAACTAGCTCGTTGATTAACAAGATGATCAAGGTTTCCTGATCATGGACATTGGATGTTGTTAATAACGGGATCACAACATTAGTGTAATGGTGTGAAGAACATTCATCTGAAGTATAGCATTACGATCAAAGTCATTGACTTTATACTGCTATAACAACTTACGAAGTGATCCTAATCCTTAGACCATGAGATCATGTCAATCACTAACACCGGAAGAGTTTCTTGATAACATCAAACGTCACACCGTAACAGGGTGATTATAAAGATGGATTCAGAACTAACAAAGTGTTATGTTGAGGCTCATGGACCGAGAGTGGAATTTGTTCATCCCGATGACGGATAGATATACTCTGGGCCCTCTCGGTGATATCACATTGATTACCTTGCAAGCAAGTGATTTGATCACTAGAATGTTATATCACGGGAACGAGAAAAGAGTGCATGTCAATAACGAGATCAAACTAGGTATGGAGATACCGATGATCGAATCTCGGACATGTAATATATCTTGAAACAAAGGGATTAAGATACTAGCATAAAAGGTTCCGACGATTAAAAGAAAGTCATCGTTGAATGTGTGGGAGTCAGTATGGGTCTCCAGATCCCGCTTCTGATTATTGATCCGAGAGGGGTCTCGATCATGTCCGCATTATTCACGAACCGTAGGGTGACACACTTAAGAGACACCGACATCCAATTGGAGCAAAAGTTTCATGCTGAAAGAATGAACAAGCGCAGGAATTTATTTCACTAGATACCGAAACAGGTTTTCGGGTGAAATTGCATCAAGTGGTTATGCATGTGAAATAGAATTCTAGCAAGGGATTATTTGTGAATGTTTGTCATTAAAGTAATTGACAAAATTCTTAATAAAATAAAAGAGTTTTATTTAATGGGAGTTTGCATTAAATTTGGTGGAAATTTAATGGGAATTTGAGTGGAGAAAATTGAAGGGCCATTTTGTGAGTGGAGTGTCCACCCACATGAATGAAGGAGGGGAGGGGGCAGCCCCCATGGCCGGCGGCCACCCCCTTGGGTGCCCCCCTCCTCCTATAAAAGGAGCCCCTCCTCTCACTTGTCTCTCACACCTCCTCGTGAAGGATCTCTCTCCCCCTCTAGAATTTATCCCCCATGGTCTCGGACTAGCGAGATACATGTTCCCGGTGGCTATTCGGCAAGAAAGAGTTGTGCTTCCGCTGCATCACTGGAGCGAGGAGGCGGAGGTTGCTCGGTGCCTCGAACGTGTGTGCGAGCACGGATGCGCTGCTGATTTGCGGCGCTAGGACTTCCTCTCGATCTTGAGATCGGAAAGAGATCGTCTACATCAACCACGAGTTGAACTCGTTAAGCTTTGTCGGTCTTCAAGGGTATGTTCTCTACGGATATACATCCGCCCGTTGTTTGTATCTAATAGATAGATCTTGGTACATAGTTCACATCGTAGGAAAAATTTTGTTTTCTATGCTACGAACCCTACATCTTTGAATATCAAGAATCATGGAGACAAACATGATACTCATATACTAACACTTGGAATTGTCACTCTTGATTTAATACCAATTATTAAACTTCATGGAGTAACCAGAACTTACTGAAAGTTTGTAATAGAACTTTTAAACTTTAGATTAACACTTCAAAACAATACGATACCAGTTTGTAAAGTAACTAACCAGAATTCTATAGTTCTATCATCTCAATTAAAACTAAGCGCAAGGTGGTAAACGGATGCCAATGACTACAACAACTGTGCAAATTCACTTTGATTTAATTTATGATAAATAGTGTTCAACTTTTAATCATATTGCCGTTGAACTCCCACTCAAAAAAATATCCCTCACATTGTTTTAGTCATCACACGAACCAAATCCACCACATCAAAACCGATCATCACGAGAGTTGATGTAGCTTCAATGGCGAACAATCAACATGTTCATCATATCTACTATATGACTCATGCTTTACCTTTCGGTGATCTGTGTTCTGAGACCATGTCTGTACATGCTAGGCTCGTCAAGATCAAACCTTAGCTTCCGCATGAGCAAATCTGTCTTGCTCACGTTGTATACACTCGCAGAATCTAACACACCCGATCATCACGTGGTGCTTCGAAACAACGAGCTTTAGCAACGGTGCTTACTAAGGATGAAGACTTTAAAACTTGAAATTGTGTGCTTGAGGGATCATCTTATAATGCTACCGTCGTGAACTAAGCAATACAAGATGCATAAAAGGATTAACGTCACATGCAATTCATAATATGTGATATGATATGGCCTTTCTTCTTTATGCTTCTGATCTCCATCTTCGAGAACGAACATGATCTCCATCATCACCAGCATGGCATCAAGGTCAATGACGCCGCTCCATGGTTGTCGTCCACCAGCTTCAACTATTACAACTACTTTGAATAGACACGTGGGTCTTAACAGAATTTAAAGACAACCATATGGCTCCTGCCGGTTGCCAACTTACAATAAGGAACATTGCATACATCAAATATAATCACAATCATGACCATATCACATCACAGCACACCCCTGCAAAACAAAGTTAGACACCTCTAATTTTCTTTGCATGTTTTACGTGGTTTGGGGATTTCAATAAGTGTCGTTCTAATTTACGAACAAGAACCACAACATTGATACTAGTATTGTCAATCACCCGTTGTAAATTGAATCTTAACTATGTTGGGAGAAACAGGCACCCGCAAAGCCACTTATGCAATACAAGTTGCATGTCAAGCGTGGAGCAAGTCTCATGAACGATGTCATGTAAGGTTAGCCCGGGCCGCTTCATCCCACCATCCCGCAAGATTCAAAGTACACAAGAAGCAATCGACAACAAAAGCATCAACGCCCACAATGACCATTGTGTTCTACTCGTACAACAGATCTACATATAGACACGGCTCTAATACCACTGTAGGGGTTCGTAGCATGGAAAACAAAATTTTCTACCGCATGCACACAAACAAGCCAAGATCTATCTACTAGATTGTAGCAACGAGTCGATAGAGGAACTCACCCTCGAAGATTCCAAAGCGGTTAACGAGAGCAGATTCACGTGGGTGATGTAGTCGTACACTTGCTGATCTCAAGATCGCGTAGACGATCCTTCCGGCGCTGCGTTCCGGCAGGGCTCCCGCAGTCGGTCACACGTTCGGTACTCGATGAAGACCTTCCTCTCCCTTGTTCCAGCAGGCAGCGGAGGTTGTAGCACTCTCCTCGCGATTCCGGCAGCACGACGGCGTGGTACCGGAAGTAGAGGGGAGATCTCGCAGGGCTTCTCCTTAAGCCGAAGCGAGTATGGAGGATTAGGGTTTCCCGGAAAACTAGGGTTTAGAGATCTGGGAGGAGGAGGAGGTGTCGGCAGAGGCTAAGGCGGCGGCGACGGACTGGCGGCGACGCGGGCGGCGGCGGCTCGTGGAGAGGGCTTGGAACTTGTGTTGTTTGGGGCAGCCCTCCCCCTCTATTTATGAGAGGGAGGGGTAGCCTTGGGAGTGGTGGGTTTGAATCCAAACCCAAACCCAAGTTGGATTGAGAGAAGGACTTGTTTCTTCTCCCACTAGGAAACCATTGTTCCAGTTTGACTTCTCAAACTTCCCGTTTGACTTTCAATTTAGAGTTTTATTTCTCTCTTGCATATGCCAACACCAAGTGACCTTGGACATGGTCCAATCATTCCACTTACCCTTGACACATTCATGGACCATTCTCCTTTCGGACCGGTGAACCTTCTAGACCCTTCTAGAACCTCTCCGATGAAATCATCGGAAACTTTCCCGAACTCCGAAATAGGACTTTCCTTATATGAATATTATTCTCCGGACCATTCCGGATCTCCTCGTGATATCCCGGATCCCATCCGAGACTCCGAACAACATTCGGTCTCTTACTCATCATTCCATAACTACTCAACAACATCGAATCCTTAAGTGTGTCTCCCTACGGTTCGTGAATTATGCGGACATGACCGAGACACTTCTCCTATCAATAACCAATAGAGGAATCTGGAAATTCATATGGCTCCCACATATTTCTACGATTACTTTGTGATCGAATGAACCACTTACATACGATACCAATTTCCCTTTGTCTCACGATAGTTTACTTATCCGAGGTTTTGATCGTCGGTATCTCTGCATACCTAGTTCAACCTCGTTACCGATAAGTACTGTTTTCTCGTTCCCGTGGTATGTGATCCCTTGTGAGCCAGTGACATGCTTGCAAGCTAATTGGATGACATTCCACCGAGAGGGCCCA
Source organism: Avena sativa (assembly GCA_916181665.1). Classification (NCBI taxonomy): domain Eukaryota; kingdom Viridiplantae; phylum Streptophyta; class Magnoliopsida; order Poales; family Poaceae; genus Avena; species Avena sativa. Next base: position 214,809,356 of record OV702298.1, on the reverse strand, counting down.
GAGTATATCTATCCGTCATATGGATGGACAAATCCCATTCTTGATCCATGTGTCTCAACCCATACTTTCCGAACACTCAATGCCATCTTTATAGCCACCCAGTTACGGTGTGGTGTTTGATGTCATCAAAGCATCCTTCCGGTGATGGTGATAAGCATGATCTCATGGTCGAAGGAATTAGGTTACTATGTATCAGAAAGCTTATAGCAAATGAACTATATTAAATGACTTGATCTTTATGCTACGCTTAACTATAGGAGTATGTCCATCACATCATTCTCCTAATGATATGACCCTGTTGTTAATAACATCTCTATGTTCATGATCAGGAAACCATGATCATATATTAACCAACAAGCTAGATTAACAAGAGGCTTTACTAGGGACTCTTTTATGTTTACAAATCACACAAGTATTAATGTTTCCTGTTAATACAATTATAGCATGGTATGTAAAAATTTATCATAAGTATGAAGATATGATAATAACCTACTTTATTATTGCCTCTTGGGCATATCTCCAACAGACAGAAGATCCACGGAGCCAGAAGACGAAACGGAGTGGAGGCCTGGTGGCCCCACACCCCTGCCAGGTGTGGGTGGGCCCTGCCCTTGCCTAGGGGGGTGCGGCCACCCCAGGCACCCCCTCGGGCTCCCTCTGCGCGTATAAGTTACCACTTGACCTAAAAACTAAGGGGGGTTCGTCGTTTTTCCAGAGAGAGTTCCGCTCCGCCGCCACCATCAAAAACCAAGATTCGGATCCAGAAACTCCGTTCTGGAACCCTACCGGGACGGGGAATTTGGAGAGGATCATCTCCATCGTCATCACCAACTCCTCTACATAGACCATTAATGTTTCCCTCATCCATGAGTGAGTAATCCCCCTCTATAGGATATGGGGATGGTAGGCATTGGATGAGTTCTATCATGTAACCAAATAAGATTGTTAGGGCATAGTGCCTAGTATATCTATTAGTGCTATTTGACTTTGTTGCAACTTGTTGTGCTTAATGGTTGTCACTAGGGCCCGAGTGCCATGATCTCAGATCTGAACTTATTATTGAATCGTTATGATAGTATTGTTTGTGAACTTATCTGCAAGTTGTGTACACATATCATTGTCCGGATCCAAAGGCCCCGAAGTGACAGAAATTGGGACAATCGGAGGGGATGGTTGTGGTGTGAGGATCACATGTGTTCATGGAGTGTTAATGCTCTTCTCCGGTGCTCTATTAAAAGGAGCACCTTAATTGCCAGTAGTTCCCTAGAGGCCCCGCTGCCACGGGCTAGCTGGACAGAAGATGTTGTGCAAGTTCTCATTGCGATCACGTATGACTATATATGGAGCACATGCCTAGGATTGTTTAGTACTTGGATGCTTATTCTTATTTATCTGCAATGCCCTAGATCTTGAAGTTACATGTTTAGACTCATCCATGCAACGCCCGTCCATCCATCCCTATGCCTACCGCGCTCATATCCTACTGTTTACTGTTACTATTACTATTGCTCTTGTTCTACTGCTGATGTTGCTTTGTTGTTGCTATTACAAACTATTGCTACTGATAAACTTCTGTGAGCAAGAACTATTTCCAGGTGCAGCTGAATTGACAACTCAGTTGTTAAGGCTTACAAGTATTCTTTGGCTCCCCTTGTGTCTGGTGACTCCTTGATGGCGCCAGAGAACTTGGTGCTTGACGTGGAGACTGTTGGGAACCCCAATAGCAAGGTGTGAAGTAGCATAGCTACAAGTTTTCCCTCAGTAAGAAACCGAGGTTATCGAACCAGTAGGAGGAAGGAAACGTCACACAAGTGTTGCAAGCAACGTGGAGACCTGCACACTACAAACTCAAGACTTTGCCCCAACGAATCAGTGAGGTTGTCAAGCTCACCGGTTTGCTGTAACAAAGGATTAAACGTATGGTGTGGAAGGTAATGGTTTGCAGCAAGTAAACAAGTAACAGTGGAAGATGGATCAATGGTAAAGATTGTACCGGGGTACATAGTTCACTAGAGATGCTCTCCTTAGATAAACAACATGGCATGAAGGGTAAACAAATTACAGCGGGGCAATTGACAGGAACTGAGCAAGGCATAACAATGCAATTACTAGTCAGAAAGATCCTATGAGGTTGATTGGGCAATACAACAATATACATAGACCGTCATCCAACTGTATCTATGACTAGAAGTCCACCTTCAGGTTATCATCCGAACCCCCTCCAGTATTAAGTTGCAAGCAACAGACAACTGCTTTAAGCAAAGTATGTAAGGTAAACAGTCCACATGTTCAATGAACAACAGACCGTTGTTTCTCCCTAGTAGCAATAGAACATATACAACCAAAGAGATTATTGTCACTTCCCTTGGAAACTAGAGGCATGAACCCACTATCGAGCATAAATACCCCCTCTTGGAGTCACTAGCAACTACTTGGCCAAGATAGCTACTAACAACGGATAGCATGCAAGATCACAAACAACACAGACATGATAGAATCATAATGACAAAACCATTAATCAAACCAACATAATAATCTCAATATCCATCGAATCCCCGCAAACACAACATGCATGATTACAAATAGATTAGATCTTGATCATGAACGGAGCTCACAATATCTATACATGAAAGCACAAAGGAGGAGATACAACCATCTAGCTACTACATGGAACCATAGTCCAAGGTAGAACTACTCACGCATCATACCAGAGACAAGGCCTCCGGGATGATCTCCCCTCCGGCAGGGTGCCGGGAAGAACTTCAGATCCCCCCGATCTAGGGATGACGATGGCGGCGTCTACAGAAGGTTTCGTGGATTTATGATCGGGTACTCAGGGTTTCTGCATCAGGGGCTTCTTATAGGCGAAGGGGGAGACCGAGGAGTCGGCCATGGCCACCAAACCCTAGCCAGGCGCGGGGTGGGGCCCACCCGCGCCTGGGGTGGGTCTGGCCCCCCTGGCTGGCCTCCCGGTCTCTCCTCTAGACTTCTTGTTCCCCACAGAAAGTAATTGACTTTGTCCTTTGTCCCGTCCAATTCCGAGAATATTTCTTTACTAACTTTTCTGAAACCAAAAACAACAGAAAACAGGCACCTGGCACTGTTGCAACTTGCTAATAGGTTAGTACCAGAAAACATGTAAAAAGCACCTCAAAGTGTGGACACGTATAGCAAAGTAGATACTAAATAAGCATGGAGCATCAAAAATTATAGATACGTTTCCAACATATCAGCATCCCCAAGCTTAACTCCTGCTCGTCCTCGAGTAGGTAAGTGATAAAAAGAATAACTTTTGAGGTGACATGCACCCTCACAATAAATATCCAACCATTTGCAAGCATTGAAAGCTGGGATCAAAGAACTCTAAACATGTGCATGAAAGATGGAGTTCTAACAATAAGACATAGTAACTATGCATGCAACATGAAAGGATACAAACAAAGATCATGAATAACATGCATTGAAAAACGTTTGTTTGTTTCACATACAAAAAACATAGCACAGTGGCAATCAGCTTGTCCCTCATAGAGTAGCAATAGATGCATAGGACACCTGCAAAGTTCACAAGGGTGACTAGAAACAAGTACCACAAGAGCAAGTAATAACACAATTTGCATCAATTAATAAGCTTTGGAACACTGCACACAGAATGACAACTATCCTCTCTTAATGGTGCCTAAAGGTAGAAGGTGGAGACTCAATAGTGGTGGAAGAAAGGCCTTTCTTGTAAAGGAAGCAGTGATTACAAGTTTCAAAAAGAGATTCCAAAAATTATGGTACTAGTTAGCTTTCAGCCCTCATTGCCCCTATCATAAGCATCTTGAAGTGGTTAAGGTTAAAGTGGCAAAGCTGGAGTATATGCTTGACGAAGTATAAGATGGAAATCTCATGCCCCTTGAATACGAGGGCCACACCTCATGCATACTCAACTTTGGGTCCAGGTAAGTTCTTGTCACTATAAGCATTTGCATATCATTGAGAACCGCCAACGAGGTACCCCTTGCACATGGTACAGGATCTTTCCCATAACCAAAATGACAAGGCAAGCAGACAATGAGCATCTCAGGATTTCTTCTTATGTACCATGGGAATATGGTGCTTTTTCTCTCTTTCCTCTTTTCTCAATGTGTCTCTTTTTTTATAAGAATAATGCTTCATAGATGTCACTATGGTGATGCTGCAAGTTTCCACCATGATTAGGCATGGCTTAGGCTAGCGGCCTAGGCATTTCTCTAACACAGCATACAAACTCCATGGACTTACAAGTTCCCTCTTTATTTCACACCGGTGACATCCATAGACAAAATAGCATGATATCAACTGAGTACAACAAGGTACAAGTGCAATGTTGAAAACATTCCCTGTGACAGCACGGTTCTGCTAATTCCAACTTATAAGTGCAAGCATATACAACAAAGTTGTCACAATGGTTCAAGTTTATTAGGGGAAAAGAATAAAGTGTGCCATCAAGTTCGTGAGGGCTTTAATCACTAAGTTTTCGCATAACAAGATAGTTTTTAATTGGAAGATAGCTGAAAACAAGAATATACTTGGAATGGTGTAACACACATGCATGGGAGTTTATAGTGGACACTTTGGAATAACTTGGTTTCTTGGGAGTTGGAAGCATGAGTAGAGCTTACTCATACAAGTGGAGGCTAGCAAAATACTGGGAACAACTAACTAAGAGAGCAATAATGGCCAAAATCATGCAATGCAACAAAGCATACTAATCAAATCAAAGAGTGGTACTACAAGTCAAGGACTAAATGATCATAGAGGATAATGGTGACTTGTCATAGTCATAACATGGTGTGAGAATGTGCCAAGTCAACCCAAGAAAAACATCAAAGGAGAATACCACAATACTATGCTTTTGCATGCTAAAACAACGCATAATTTCTTCAAGGCACGCTAAGAAATCCCAATTGTTTGGAACAAGACATGCTACGGCAATAATCACTAAGCATAATGCTAGAACAACACCTAGCATGTCATGCTAAAGTCTAAGTCACGGTCAATGCAAGCTCCTCTTGCACTTCAAGCAAGAACTTACTACTCCTTTCCAAACACCAAGCAACCTTACTTGCAAAACAACACAATGAGAACGTGGGTCCAAACTACTTTATTCAAGCAAACTAAACAACCTAAGAAAAGCAAAAGCAAACGAAAACTAAGACGCTCCAAGAACAACACAACTTGTGCATGAAATAATAAAAACGAAGTGTCTAGACAGACCTGAGCTTTTTATTGATGAAGAAGGGGATGCCTTGGGCATCCCCAAGCTTTGACGCTTGTACCTTTTGGATATTTCCTGGGGTGGCACCATGGTGGCATCCCCAAGCTTGAGATTTTGTCCATTCTTCATCGCATTGCATCATTCTCTCTCTACACCTGAAATTTTTCCTTCATACAAAACTTCACACAATCTTCATTAGCAACATTAGTGTATTCAAAACATATTAGACCACTGGCAAAGCTTTGGAACAGCAAGGCTATTCACTAAAAACACAAGCTACTGTAGTAACTCCTTCAAAAATCTGAATTTACCTGAAGAGAACTAAAAAAGGAATCAGTAAGAAGCAAATGCAAATAATGGCAGAAATCTGTCAAAACAGACCAGCAGGTAGAAACCGATTTTTTAGAAAATCTTCTGTTGCTCAAATCAAAAAGTATTGATGAAAGTTAGCTAACATACTGGGGGATTTATTCGTAAATTTTGAGCTCAATCCAAGTTACAGAGTCTCCTCATGAATTTTTTTAGTGGAGGAAAGAAATCTGTTTCGGGACAGCAACTCCCCAAATCTTACTTCCCTCGCATTAGAGGCCATTCTTGGCACAAAAAGCAAACAAAAAGGATAAGAAGTAATAACTTCCAATACTCAAGGGAACTCTTGGGTTATCTCCCAACAAGTACTTTTCTTTAACGCCTTTAAGTTAGGCACAAGAAGCAAGAAGAATCAAGTATTTTCAAATGAAGAATTGCCCCTCTTGTTCCTTCTTTTCTTACCTTTCTTTTTCTCCTTGGGGAAGATATCATTGCTTACCGGGGGAGCAAAGTGCATGATGCCTTTTCCCACATCTATTACTTCCCCAAGGTGTTTCAGTAGAGATCTTCCAAGTGTGATCTGTCCTTTGCCTACACATTCAATAACAAGATAATCAGTAGACATCATTTTCCCTGAGATTTTTGTAAACAGAACTTCAGCTATTCAAATGGGCAATATAGTGGCATTGTTGGTAAGAGAGATTTCCTCTCCTCCTTCAATAAGCCCCCAAAGACTCAAGGAATCAAAAATATCTTTAGGCATGAGACAAAATTCATACATGATATCACAGCGAGCATCAAAAAGTGTAGTATTTATAGAGAATTTGATTGTGGGAAACCACTTTGAAGGCTCGGAATTTATGGGAACATAATCATGGTAAACCCTAAGAGTGTGATAGAAACTATTCATAACAGCAATACTGGTCTCAAGATGGTTCAACCTAGCAAAAATACTTGTGAAAGAGGAATTAGACTTGCCAGGTGTACCATAGATCATGATTAATTTCCTTATGGCATCATAAGCTTCATCCTCAGTACAAAGCAAAAAATCTTTCTCAGCCACAGCATCCAAAGCATATCTATAACAAAGAGCAATACCGCGGTAGAAACTATCAATAACCAGGCTGAGGCTCACCCCAGGCTCAGTTTCCCTCTGGAAAGCAGAGATTCTAGACCAAGCTTCTTTAAAACTTTCTTCACTTTTTTGCTTAAAAGTGGAGATTTCTACCATAGGTGAAATAAGGATTGGTCCAAAACTAGACATGGTAGCAACTGGGGTAGGAACTAATTTTTTGTGTGTTTTTGAATAAAGAAAGCAAACCAAAATAGACTAATTTTTTTAGGTTTTTTGAAAAGAGGCAAGAAAAAACAAACAAAAGAAACAAAACAAACTAAAAATAAAGTAAAGAGAAAGGAAGTGAAGGACTCCCCCTAGTGAAGACGTCCTTGGCCTCCCCGGCAACGGCGCCAGAAAACTTGTTGGTGACTCCTTGATGGCGCCAGAGAACTTGGTGCTTGACATGGAGACTGTTGAGAACCCGAAGAGCAAGGTGTGAAGTAGCACAACAACAAGTTTTACCTCAGTAAGAAACCGAGGTTATCGAACCAGTAGGAGGAAGGAAACATCACACAGGTGTTGCAAGCAACGTGGAGACCTGCAGAACACAAACTCAAGACTTTGACCCAACGAATCAGTGAGGTTGTCAAGCTCATCGGTTTGCTGTAACAAAGGATTAAACATATGGTGTGGAAGGTAATGGTTTGCAGCAAGTAAACAAGTAACAGTGGAAGATGTATCAATGGTAAAGATTGGACCGGGGTCCATAGTTCACTAGAGATGCTCTCCTTAGATAAACAACATGGCATGAAGGGTAAACAAATTACAGCGGGGCAATTGACAGGAACTGAGCAAGGCATAACAATGCAATTACTAGTCAGAAAGATCCTATGAGGTTGATTGGGCAATACAACAATATACATAGACCGTCATCCAACTGCATCTATGACTAGAAGTCCACCTTCAGGTTATCATCCGAACCCCCTCCAGTATTAAGTTGCAAGCAACAGACAACTGCTTTAAGCAAAGTGTGTAAGGTAAACAGTCCACATGTTCCATGAACAAGAGACCGTCGTTTTCTCCCTAGTAGCAACAACACATCTACAACCGAAGAGATTATTGTCACTTCCCTTGGAAACTAGAGGCATTAACCCACTATCGAGCATAAATACCCCCTCTTGGAGTCACTAGCAACTACTTGGCCAATATAGCTACTAACAACGGAGAGCATGCAAGATCAAAAACAACACATACATGATAGAATCATAAAGAAAAAACCATTAATCAAACCAACATAATAATCTCAATATCCATCGGATGCTCGCAAACACAACATGCATGATTACAAATAGATTAGATCTTGATCATGAATGGAGCTCAAAAGATCTATACATGAAAGCACAAAGGAGGAGATACAACCATCTAGCTACTACATGGACCCATAGTCCAAGGTGGAACTACTCACGCATCATACCGGAGAGAAGGCCTCCGGGATGATCTCCCCTCCGGTAGGGTTCTGGGAAGAACTTCAGATTCCCTCGATCTAGGGACGACGGTGGCGGTGGCTACAGAAGGTTTCGTGGATTTATGATCGGGTGCTTAGGGTTTCTGCATCGGGGGCTTCTTATAGGCGAAGGGGGAGACCGAGGAGGCTCCCAAGGCCACCAAACCCTAGCCAGGCGCGGGGTGGGGCCCACCCGCTCCTGGGGTGGGTCTGGCCCCCCTGGCTGGCCTCCCGGGCTCTCCTCTAGACTTTTTATTCCCCACGGAAAGTAATTTACTTTGTCCTTTGTCCCGTCCAATTCTGAGAATATTTCTTTACTAACTTTTCTGAAACCAAAAATAGCAGAAAACAGGCATCTGGCACTGTTGCAACTTGTTAATAGGTTAGTACCAGAAAACATGTAAAACGCACCTCAAAATGTGGACAAGCAAAGAAAAGTAGATACTAAACAAGCATGGAGCATCAACAATTATAGATACGTTTCCAACGTATCAGTGTTGAATCAATAAATTGGGGAATACTACCCGCGAAGACTATTGCGATCCCCTACACTTGTGGGTCATCACTACTCTATGAGTGTTACTTCTCTTTTGTTGTGAGATTTGTAGGCTTCTTATAAAGTGAAGGAACATTGAAGAGTTTCCACATCAAACTTATCAACGATGAATACATGGCGAACCCCGGGATCAAGAATGTCTCTCGACCTATTCTACATTGTGATGAGTGTATATAGTCGAGGACGACTTTTTTGAAGGGGGGTGAAGGAGATATGCCCTAGAGGCAAATAAGAAATGGATTTTATTATCATATCTCAGTTAGTTCATAATAGTTTCATACTGTGCTATAACTTGATACAGGTGTGGTATGTAAACAAACCAAGTCCCTACTAGCCTCTATTTATTCTAGTTTGTTGGGTAGCTGATGATCGAGGTTTCCCGATCATGGACTTACTTTAACGTCAACTAACAATGAGGTCACTTCATTATGAATGATGTGATAGACATTACCCACTATAAGTACTGCAACATGATCAAGTCACATAGTTCATCATTGCAATAAATACTTTCCTTCTCCTTTTACCATGATATCATATTAATCACTATCACTCGAGACTGCTTTGACTGCATCAAACGTCATGTATGTAACTGGGTGACAATAATGGTGTATGTTGGTGGTGCGCCTAGTTGATGTAGGTACGCTTCGTCGGGAAACCCCAAGAGCAAGGTGTGATGCATCACATCAGCAAGTCTTCCCTCAGTAAGAAACCGAGCTTATCGAACCAGTAGGAGGAAGGAAACGTCACACAAGTGTTGCAAGCAACGTGGAAACTGTTGGGAATATGCCCTAGAGGCAATCATGTATGATGAGATTTCCCATTGTATTCATAAAGATATAAAGTTGTCCTTGTATAAACATCTGATGTGTATCATTGAATATGTGATTCGGTTGTGGAACTATACATTCATGTTGTTTGTACTAAATGTCCTTGGTCATTGAGGTTGTGCTGGACACACAACTTAGACCAATGTGAAAGTCGGCTTGATGACTCGGTTCCACTTGTCATGGGCATGGAGATGCCATTCCGACTTACACAGACTCGGCTAAAGAGTTTAGCGAGTCGGATTGACCCATATTGAGGTACAACGAACAAGTAGTCATTTGTATATCTCAATCAATGTAATCCTTAGACCTGAGGTTGTTGCATAGTCCGAGTTGAGGATCACCAACTTAGGTTCTATCAAACGCTGATCCGTAACTGCGCAGCTATAAAGGCAGAGTTCGGGTCGACTGAGAATCAAGCTGCGTGATGTGAATAACCAATATGGGATTTTGCCCCTCCACTCGGAGAGATATTCTCTGGGCCCTCTCGGAAGATATGATTTGGAAAGCATGGCCATGCACGACTCAGTTAAGTGTTAACCGAGGCGATCGACTAAGAGTTAGTCGGGTGAATCAGTTATCTCGGATCGAGAAGAGAGTCAGACTATTTAAGGGATGACGAATATTCGCCTATAGTCTGACAAGGTATATCATGAGGCAAAAGGGACTCGGAGGTAAGTCGCATTGGAAAGGCAAGTCGTCATGACTCTTTGGTACTTGGGAGTCGACACGTTCTGCTAGGAGCCACTGCCGACTGATCGATTGTGAGTCGGACTCCAATCGTGTCCGAGTAAGCAAGAGCCTGCCGGGTCACACACTTAAGAGCGGGAGCAAGTTTAGATTGGATCTAAACCGGAAATCTGGTCGGGTTGGACCCGAGCCGGATTAGGACTGAGTCAGTGAGTCGGACTCGCGGTGACTAGTATTATATGGGCTTTCGTAAATGGGACACGAGAATGGAGCCCAGGTTCAATCCCTATATATAGTGGAGCACCGTAACCCAGAAAGGTTAATCGTTGATCGGTTAGGTCATTCCATGTGTTGGAAACCCTAGCTCCACAACAGTCCTGCCGTCATACCGAACCTAGCAGTTCGCCGCCGGTGCTCCTCCTTGCATGTGTGGATACCAGCAGAGGTGTTGTACGATCAACACCAGGACGATCGGATCGCAAAGGACTGCACTGCATCAACTGACGCACTTCATCAGTAATCCGCAACTGCGCGTCTAGTGGTAAACCTCGTGGCCTTCTACCTCGGCTAGATCTTGGGATCACCACGTTAGAGGAAAAAGTTTTGTATTATCTCTGCGTGGCCCAACAGAAACCTGCACAAACTCAAGACTTTGCCCCAACGAACGATGAGGTTGTCAATCTCATCGGTTGCTGTAACAAAGGATTAACTGTATGGTGTGGAAGGTGATGAGTGGTTTGCAGCAAGTAAACAATGGAAGATGTATCAATGGTAAAGATTGGACCGGGGTCCATAGTTCACTAGAGGTGCCCTCTTTAGATAAACAACATGGCATGAAGGGTAAACAAACTACATCAGGGAAATTGAGAGGAACTGAGCAAGACATAACAATACAATACTAGACAAAAAGATCCTATGAGATTCGATTGGGCAATACAACAATATACATAGACCGCCATCCAACTGCATCTATGACTAGAAGTCCACCTTTAGGTTATCATCCGAACCCCCTCCAGTATTAAGTTGCAAGCAATAGACAACTGCTTTAAGCAAAGTGTGTAAGGTAAACAATCCACTTGTTCCATGAACAAGAGACCGTTGTTTTCTGCCTAGTGGCAACATCACATCTACAACCGAAGATATTTCGGTCACTTCCCTTGGAAACTAGAGGCATGGACCCACTATCGAGCATAAATACCCCCTCTTGGAGTCACTAGCAAGTACTTGGCCAAGATAGCTACTAACAACGGAGAGCATGCAAGATCACAAAAAAAACAGACATGATAGAATCAATAAGACAAAAACATTAATCAATCTGACATAGTAATCTCAATATCCATTGGATCTCGTCAAACACAACGTGCATGATTACAAATAGATTAGATCTTGATCATGAACGGAGATCACAAGATATATACATGAAAACACAAGGAGGAGATACAACCATCTAGCTACTACATGGACCCGTAGTCCAAGGTGGAACTACTCACGCTTCATACCATGATCTCCCCTCCGGCAGGGTGCCGGGAAGAACTTCAGATCCCCTCGACCTAGGGACAATGGTGGCGGCGGCTACAGAAGGTTTCGTGGAGTTTTTGATCGGGTGCCTAGGGTTTCTGCATCGGGGGATTCTTATAGGCGAAGGGGCGAGCCAGGGAGGCCACCAGGGCGGCTGCACCCCCCAGGCGTGGGGTGGGCCTACCCGCATGGCCAGGGGGTGTGGCCCCCTGGTGAGCCTTCTCCGTCTCGTCTTCTAGCTTCGTGTTGCCCACGATAAAATATTGACTTTGGCTTTTGTCCCGTCCAATTCCGAGAATATTGATTTTCTGTCTTTCTAGAACCAAAAACAGAAGAAAACAGACAACTGACACTGTGGCAAATTGTTAATAGGTTAGTTCCAGAAAAGATATAAAAACACCTCAAAGTGTAGACAAAGCAAAGCAAAGTAGATACTAAACAAGCATGGAACATCAAAAATTATAGATACGTTTCCGACATATCAGTTGGATGTTCCAGAGGGTTAGGTTAAGGCCTATGTATCAAGATCAAGATTTGTTCATCCATGTGATGGGAAGATACACACGGAAGACTTGGTAAGATTACATCCATAATGTTGCAACATGCGACTAGATCACGAGGATGGAATATCATGGAAACAGGTAAAATAGTACTTGTCAGTAATGAGATTGAAAAAGGTATAATGATACTGATGACCATATTTCAGACAAGTCAGTATCAAAGTAACAAAGGTAATTGAACTCGATGTTTCACGGTTCAAATGACATAAAACATCGTGGAATGCGCAGGTGTCATTATGGGCATCCAGTCCCACGATTGATCATTGATCCGAAAAAGAGGTCTCAATCAGGTATGTGATGTTCCTGGACCATTGGGGTGACACGCTTAAGTGTACGATGATGCTTGGAGATCATTATGTAATTATTGGAATCATAGGCTGAAAGAGAAGGCAAAACCGAAAGTGTTCCGTGAGAGAACCGAAATCGTTCCGGGAGTTTCTGAAGTTGTTTGGAATGAACTGGAAGATGTTTCAGGTCAAAGAGGGTTTTAATAATATGTATTTATATTAATTATTGGAATTAATATTAAATATATAATTAAAATCTAATTTGAAAGGGTAACTTCCCTAACAGACCAAGTTCCTGGAGGAACAAGGCTCATGAGGGAAAACGGACAAACATGCCAAGCCGTCGCCTGGCATCGGGCACGCGGGGAGGAGCCCACCCCATCCGCCATTCTGCCTTGGGTCACGTGCCAGGGGACCACCCCGGCCGGCCTTGGCCCCTTGTGTCACCGCCTAGCCCATGGTTCCCCACCTCCTTGGCGCCTCCTCTACCTCTCCTCCTTTAGTCCCACCCCCGTACTTGGATGGTTGGGGGTGCCCTCCGTTACCCTAATAAAGAGGGGCATATGGGGAGGGAGAGACAACAATAATTGAGAAATTCTCTAAGGCATTTACTTAGATAAAATCCCCACTATCGCTTTCCCTCAAGTGTGGTTCCAAAGTTTGGAACTGCACACGTGGATAGATCTCTCTCTCGTCGTTGTTGTGCTGGCGCGGTTCCTAGAGGAGTTGTACACTCAAGAGTCGACATTGCTGCGTCACGCTGTTGTGTTGTAGGGATTCCAGCCAGAAAATCTACTACCTCACTCTCATTAGGGATCAGAGAACCGGAGGTTGTCATCGTACACCGTATGTGTGCGAAACCACGGGGGTGCTGCCACTAGTGGCACCCAGACTGTCATGCAACGACTGGACTCCTGCAAGGATCGGACTGTCGTGAAAGGACCATGAGGTGATGTGCGAGGAGCTTCGCGACCTTGAGGTCGGCTACGAGTACGACTACATCATCCATGTTCCCCTCGGAACATTAACCGCATTCGGTCTATAAGGGTATGTTACCGAAATGCTCTCCATTACAACACAACTCGTAGACATATCTTGGGCATTAGGTGTGTTCTATGGTAAGAAATATTTTGTTTTCTGCTACAAACCACTTTAGTCATATCAGAGCTGATCCGTGTGTAGGAATTTTGTATGGTTAGTACACACGTGGATTGTGTATGCATTAATCCTTTAGTTGTTACCCTCTTATTGTACTTGTTTATATCACGACATTGTTTGATGAAGCGGCCCGGACCGACCTTACGTGTAATCTTATGTGAGACTGGTTCCACGCTCAACAAACGACTTGTACCATATAAGTGGCTAGCGGGTGTCTTTCTCTCATTAAATAGTTAATATAGCATTTACAATGGAGGGCCCCAAAAAGGATGTAATAGAGACAGTTGTTGGATCCATGTTGTGGTTGGAAAGTTCGTAGATAAGAAACGGTTCTATCGCAAAAGCCCTATTAGCCACGTAAAACTTGCAAAAGATAAAGTAGAGGCGTCTAATTTTATTTTGCAGGAAGGCTTGTGTTTTGATATGGTCTTGGTCATTGCAAAGATAAAGTAGTTTACTTTTCTATTACTAAGTAGTATAGTAATAGTCATTGTTCCGATGGATGACCAGCTGGTGGCGTCGTGGATTTGGCATCAAACCGGTGGCAAGATGTAGATCATGCCGAAGCACACGATGGAGATCATGGCGCATGAAGAAGGACCATATCATATTACTAATATACACGCGATGTTGATACCTTTACATCTCATTGTGTGATAGTACTAGATACCCAATGGTAGCATTATAAATAAGATGATCCCTATAAATATCAAAATAGTCTTCTCTCTTTAGTGTGCACTGCCAAGAAAGTCCATCATTATGAAGCAATGATGACGATCAGGTGCTATAAATATCAACGTTCGCAGACGGTGAGTGAAAGCCATGTATGCACTACGAATACACTAAAGGTTGGATTGGCAAGCCTAGGAGATACATACATGGCCTCGAAACACATAAGAGATCGAAAGATCGAGCACGAGTCACATGGTTGATGTGATCAATATATTGTCCAACCGGGAAACTATATCAATGGTCGTGACGATCAGGAATGATAGTGTAAAGAGATCGTGTGATTACTAAAATCGTACAAGAGATGACTATTTAGTGGGAGCTCAATATTGATTGAACTCATATTATAAACTTAGTATACATATCTTTGCAAATATCTTTGTAGATCATGGCCTGTCCTAGTGTGTCCTCTCGACCATGGTATTTTCTTGCTTGATGTGAAACTTATGTAGAAGGGTCAAACTTCATAGATTAGTACCAATGCCTGAGGGATGACCTCAACATAGATGATCTTCTCTTCTAGATAACAAGAACCATTAGGAGATATTCCTATGAATCCTCAGATGAATAAGAGAATGTTATTATCATTATCATCGTGACATCTCCATCATCGTCCAATGAGCCATGCTCCATTCGATGGAGGCTGAGCAACGAGTGTGGTTCTTCAACACCAATACATACGAGATGGTTGATATTGATGGTGATCTTGCACTGCAAGTGATGCTCATGAAGTATGAGCTATTGGATGAGTTTCCTCCAAACAAGATGGAAGAAAATGGATGTTTGGAGAATCACTTAGTGATCGTGCATGATCTTCATGAACGCCTCACACATGATGTGGACTGCTGACAACGTTGCGATAGATGGGTGATGCATTGGCTTCGTCCTAGCTATAAGGATGTCGTCAGGGGCTAAATCATGAGAGATGAATTGTTCATTGTAGCGTCCCCAACCTTTAATAAGATTGAGTCCCCTGTGTTTACAATGCTAGTCCCTGGATCAATAGCTAGCATCCACAGTTCAGATGTAATATCAAGAAACAAGGGTCATAATACAACTTTATAACCAGGAATAACATAATTTTATTACATCAAACATAGCTCATTAGGCCATTACATTACATTGCAGCGGAATAACTATAGTCATGGGTCCTTCATCTTCAAAGTGCCACAGGCAGATGTTGGTTGTAGACTTTGTAATCCTAATCAATCAATCTTCACTAAAATCAATCAAACCTGCAACATCATAAGTTACAGCCACAAGGGTCAATACATTGGAATTGTATTGGCAAGTGATACTTTGGTAGTATAGTGGAGTCTATCATCTATATGCATTTTGGCTAAGTGGAGTTGAGGCTTGCATTGCTCAAAATAGATTTTTCCCTATCATTTTGAAAATACTAAGTTTTGTTTGGCAAAAACTTTCCAAGACATCTACTAATCAAAGACTGGAGATCCACTCAGGGCATCTACCAATCAAAGACTGAAGATTTGCTTGGCAAAAACAATTTTCCTCAATCAATGATTTCAAGATCCTTGTACCAAGCCATCTCTCCATCAAAGATTGAAGAATTTCACACAACCCTTGTTCACCCACAAGTTTTATTTAGAAAATTTGAGTGATGAGATTCTTGAAGTTTCCATGTCTTGATGCTCAAATTGTCCTTTACCAGGGACATGGCTAAGTACTTAGGTTTTACACTCTGCAGAGGTGGTGCACTTTACCCACAAGACTTGGTTTCCCAAGACAAAATCTTTCAGAAGCTTTCCCTTAGACCAACATGGACGCGTTCCAACCTATCAATCACTACCACCCACTGTCCATGTGGCTAAGTTCTTGCAACCTATATGATCATGGCAGAGCCCATATTGCCAAGTGGTTGCACTTGAAGCTTCTCAACATTTGACATCTCAAATCTCTTTGTTTCCTGGGTGGCCATCCACAAGTGAGATACACAAGGTTCACCAGTACCCCTGGCCTTGTGTAACCACTCAACATAACCATTCCATCCATTCCACCCAGGTGATTCATTAACTTAGTTGTTTTGTTAAATAAAAACAAGTCCTTAGACTTAGAATATTTTTCCATAGTGTGAATATATAAACCACCCTTGTTTTCTAGTAGCTAGGCTAAGCTTGGTAGTAATAGGATTCTTAACTAAGGTAAATCCTTCTAAGGATTCATTCTACTAGTTTTCCTATAGCAAGGTCTAAACTTAGCAAAATAAAAACCATGCAAGTTTTACTTAGCAAAAACACTAATGCATATTGAAAATAATGGGACAGGTAGTATGAAGTATCACTTGCCTTTTTGGTAGAGGGTATAGGTTTACTCCTTGTCCTTGCAACACTCACACTCTTCAAGTCACTACAATTCAATCAAGCAAGGCACAAACTTAATCTACCAATCAAGCAAAACTACACACATAAAATAACAAAGTCAAACAAACAAACAATTTTTCACACACAAAGTAATGGGATCTAAGTCATGCATAAGCATGCAAAGGTTGGTTCTATTGTAAGGATGGTCTTCACTAGGCTTCTAACTTTGTAAGTTCCAAATTGGTCATTTACCAAAATGGCAAAGTCATTTGCAAAGAGGGTCTCTATTAGATTCCTAAACTTTGTAAGATCCAAATTGGTCATTTACCAAAGTGGCAGAGTTCAAGTAATGCATGCAAGCATGCCAAGCTTTGCTTTGTTTGAAAAAGGGGTTCCTAATGGGTCATAGACAATTGGGTACACCTAATGGTCATTTTGTGAAGTGGCTAAGTCATTTGCAAAAGGTTTCACTATAAAACCATTTGCAAAACAAAGTGTCATTCTATGTGGTGTAGAAATGGTTTTACTAGGGTATTAACCTATAGGTTTCACCAAATGAGTTGCTATTGCAAAACTTGGTGTTTTGGGTCAGTAGGTTTGGTTCAAAACATTTTCTCCAAAGTTTTCTTTATGAAAGCATTTTCATAAACAAAACAAATAGTTTTAGTTAGCTAGAAATGGACTAAACTAATTAATCCATCCTATTCTTTTCCAAAATCATTTTCCAAACTATGGGTTGGTTCCTAGGGTCAGTAAGGTCACAACAAACTAATTTGCAAAGGTTTTAACCTAAAAATCATTTTTAAATGATTTTTCTAATGTTAGCAAGCACACAAAAGAATCTGCAAAGTTAAACAAGCTATCAGGTACTACTTGCTAAACTAAGGGCAGGGTTGGTTAGATCTTGTTCTCCTGAATCCAACGACATCAAATTTGTAAAATTTGGACGTGTGGATCAAAAGATACAAGGGTTTGAAATTGGCAAAAGTTTCTGTTTTCAAATTCTAATTCAGATCTAATACTGGCCACGCGGCGTGTTCTTACTGGTCGATACCGGTTCGGTGTGGATCGACAACGTGGAGCGTTGGATCAAGTTTGATCGCATGGTACAGGGCGCATACCCATTCGCGGCTTAAGTGATCTATCGTACACGTCCGATTTGGATCGAACGGTGCTAGCGTGCTCGACCATTTGCGAGCGGCGCTGCGGTGGCTACCAGCGGCGGAGTCGTCGGTCGATGACGGTGCCGGCGATACAGGAAGCGAGGGAGAAAGAGGAGTAGCTCACCGGGCTCAGGGGGTCACGGCGAAGCTCAGGGTACTGCTGGCTTGACAAGGGGCGCTCTGGTTCATCTGCGATTGCTCGCCGGAGTAGAGGACGACGTCGGGCGGCTCTGTCCACGGTCGAAGACGGTGCTGTGGATCACGAGAAGACAAACGAAGGTCTGGGTTAGTCGCAGGAGATCTCGGAGGAGCTGTGGGTGTGAACGAGAGGGCTCGGGGCGGTTGAGGCTTACCAGGAAACGTTGCCGGAGAAGAAGCAGACACGGCGGCGCTCTGTGCTTGTCGGAGTCGTCGCCACAGATCGCCCTAAGGCAAAACAAAGGCACTGTAAGATGCGGTTGATCATGGGGTTCACATGAGCATGATCGAGAGATGCTGGGGCGGACGGAATTCACCTGGAAAGCTCGCCGGAGAAACGGCAGACGGCGGTGTGGTGCTGTGGTCGTCGTTGTTGAGGCTCTGGGGTACCCACGGATGAATGGGTGGTATGGATAGATGCGTCTGGATGCGTGGAGTAAGGGTGCTAGGTCGGCGAGGTAAGGGGAGGTATGGTTTCGCCGGAATTGCTCAGAGACGGTGGTCGAAGCTGCGGCGGTACAGAGAGAAATGGAGGCAGCCTAGGGGCAGAGGGGAGGCGGTGTCTGTGGGAAATGACAGAGGAGAGGGAGGCGGTTAAATAGGTGTTGTCGCTGGACTGAATAAACGCGGCAGTAACTCGAATTGATGCGAGCTTTCAACGGGCAGAAACGGCCGGCGAAGTCTGGGGGAGACAGGGTCGCGGGGAAGACGATGAACAGCTGTCGGTGGGGTCCTCTGGTCAGTGGGAAAAGAAAGGAGGGAGGGGTCCACTTGTCAGTCTCTTTGCGGGTTGTTCAGTCGGTGAGAAAAACGATTCGGGTGTGGGAACAGGTGGGGTCTGTTGTCAGCGAGAGGGAGAGGGAGAAGTGGGTCCACGCTGTCTGTGACTGAGTGGGTCAGTTTCTGAGTAAGAAAAGGTTTCTTCGGGGGAAAAGGAGCTATGCTGGACTGGGCCTATTGGGCTGAGTCTGTTTTCTTATTTTTTTCTGTTTAAATCTTTTTCTTTTTCTGTTTTGAATTTCAAACAATTATTCACACATTCAAACAATTTCAAATCAATTCAAACAAACAGCAAACTTTTCATTTGAATTTGGTTCTGTTTGACAACATAATCCAAATCTCAAAATGAAATAATATTTCTATTTATTTTAAGATCCATTTAATAATTAAAGAAAATGGATCTTTAGTTTATTAATAGTGTTTGATTTATTTAATAAAATTTCCATTTGAAATCCAATTATTTTCAAAACCAAACCAGAAGGTTTAATTTGAAAAATAAAAGAATACTTGGAAACTTATTTAAATAAATAAATAAGTTTTGGTGTTTTAATTAAAATGGGAAAGCCTTTACTTAAATAAAATTGGATATTTAAATCCTTATTATTTTATTTAAATAATCCTTTACTCATTTTAATCAAAGCAAAACCTTTTAATAAAAGATTTCAAAGTAGTAATAAAATACTTGGTGTTCATTTAAAATGGGAAAAGCTTTTACTTAAATAAAATTGGATATTTAAATCCTTTATTTTATTTAAATAAACCTTTACTCACTTTATCAAAACAAAATATTTTATTTCAAAAGTTTGGCCAAAATTAATTTGGCTTGTCTTTTCATTTGAAACCAAAGTCTTTTATTAAAAGATCTAAAACAGTGTTTCCAAAACAATTTATTTTCCTTTGATAAATGTTTATCTTTATAAATCCCTTTAGGATTATTGATCACCAATTGGTATGGCTTTTGGTAAGGGCTTTATTAGCTTTGGAAATTCAATTTCCTTATCTTTTTATATTCATAAGGTTTTGTCTATGGTTCCAAACTAAGTGAAACCAATCTCAAAGGTCTTTCTTGATCCTTTGTGATTATTTGTTGATCAAATTTGGTATGGATCAAATCCATAGATTTGGAGATAACTTGGGAAAATGATTTCCTTCCATTAGGGCTTAGGGTTTTGGATTTATTTTCCAGGCGTTCAAATTTCCAGATACATTCATTGAGGAATGCATTTCCCTTGATTTGGATTTTTGTTGAATTCAAACTTCTACCAAAGTTTGTTCAAGATGGGATTTCAAGTCTCCTTTTAGAAACAAAAGTTTCTTTTCACCCTGATTTTCAACAAAAATTTATTTTGTTATTTTATTTTCACATTACAAGATTAGGAAAATCTTGGGATGTGACAGGCTACCACCCTTAAAATAAATCTCGTCCCGAGATTTGGGGAGGCTAGGGTTACAAGCAGGTTCAAAAGCATTTAGGGTACTACCACCCTTAAAAAAAAAATTCCAACTAAACTACATCTTGGCTTGCTTGGAATCTTGGAAAACTTCTGCTTAGTGTCCTTTGTTTCCATTCTTGACTCATGGGCCAAGGTTGAGATCCTTCATAGGCTTGTTTATCTTGTTCTTCATCTTTTCTGGACAATTGCTCACATAGTGTCCTGGTTTCTTGCAATTGAAACAGTGGATATCTTGGAGTTCTTTACGTTGCTCTTGTGGACAAATTGCTACATAATGGCCTAGCTCTTTGCAGTTGTTGCACACTACTTGGCCGATCTCTTTATTCTTTAGGTTCTCTGGGCATCCACTGGGGTAGTGTCCCATTTCCTTACATTTACGACATTGCACAAGGCTCATGTCTTGCTTTGGTTTCTTGGGCTTCTTTGATCCTTTGAATTGGGTTGTCTTGTTTGGAGGTATGAGTGGTCCTTTTCCTTTGTCATCAACATTCTTGGCATACTTGGATCCTTCTTGTTTCCTTTGTTCAACAATGGCATAGATGGGGCATTGAGTAGGTACATGGTCGTTTCCTTCACAAAGGTAACAAGTAACTTGAGATGTGGGGCATTGGCCAACTGGATGTTCCTCTTCACAATTGGGGCATTGATCTTCATGCTCCTTGGAAGTGTGATCCTTGTCTCCACAAATAATGCAAGCTGGGGCTCCATCTAGAATAATATTCTTGTCATCCTTGTTGTCATACACTCTTTTGGGATAGTTTTCTTCCATGCTGATCATTTGATTAGTCACTTTAAGCATCAGTTGGGATTGTTCTTCCAAAAACTTTTGCAAGGTAGGGTCTTTATCACTATTGTTGGCTATGAACTGAGTTGTTAGTTGGTTCAACTGGTGTTGGGTTGCTAGGAGTTCTCTCATGTTGTCCTCTTGGTTGTTGTTGTTGTCATCATCCTTGATGTTGGAGTTTCTTGGAGAAGTCATCTGTTTGGGTTGGAGGGGATTAGAATAGGCGAAAGGTTTTTCTAAGGAATCAGTTTTATTCACACACATCACAATTCACACAAGCAATGTGCAAGCAATCACAAACAAAACACTCCACTCAAACAATAGTTTCAAGCACATACTTAGGCAACAAAATATTTTTGTTACACCACATAAGTTGGTGGGTTTGACTTAACTAAAATATGGTGGTCCATCTATATGGTTCACTTGTGATCTTTCCATCCTTCTTGATTGATTCTTCTTGAATGAGATCATGGTTCCTTTGGGAAAAACTCTTGGTCACAAAACTTCAAAAGTGTTCATGGTTTCTTCTAAGTTGTGTTTCCTTAGTCTTCAATTCTTGAGCAAAATTTCTTGTCTCTCTTGTAGTCCTTAGTGGTATCCAAGTTGGAAGTCCTTGGTGAACATGCTGAAAATGCTGAAGTCATTGGAGTTGAGGAAGTTGAAGTCATTAGAGTTGAAAGTGTTGAAGAAGTCCTTTGCATGTGATGAAGTCTTTGGTCATGGGGTAGGCTTTTCCATCAAGTTTTGAAGTAGAAGAGAAGTAGAGTTGAAACCAAAATGATTGAGGAAAGAGTTTACAAGATTGTTTTTGTAAATAAGTTTTGGAACAAATACAACTCCTATATTTTCTAAGGGTTTTTGTCCAATCCTAGGGTTACAAATCCTACAGGCAACACAATGCTCTGATACCATTCTGTAGCGTCCCCAACCTTTAATAAGATTGAGTCCCCTGTGTTTACAATGCTAGTCCCTGGATCAATAGCTAGCATCCACAGTTCAGATGTAATATCAAGAAACAAGGGTCATAATACAACTTTATAACCAGGAATAACATAATTTTATTACATCAAACATAGCTCATTAGGCCATTACATTACATTGCAGCGGAATAACTATAGTCATGGGTCCTTCATCTTCAAAGTGCCACAGGCAGATGTTGGTTGTAGACTTTGTAATCCTAATCAATCAATCTTCACTAAAATCAATCAAACCTGCAACATCATAAGTTACAGCCA
Organism: Avena sativa; assembly: GCA_916181665.1. Lineage (NCBI taxonomy): Eukaryota > Viridiplantae > Streptophyta > Magnoliopsida > Poales > Poaceae > Avena > Avena sativa. The sequence goes on along the minus strand of OV702298.1, from coordinate 214,786,990 downwards.
CAAGGGTCAATACATTGGAATTGTATTGGCAAGTGATACTTTGGTAGTATAGTGGAGTCTATCATCTATATGCATTTTGGCTAAGTGGAGTTGAGGCTTGCATTGCTCAAAATAGATTTTTCCCTATCATTTTGAAAATACTAAGTTTTGTTTGGCAAAAACTTTCCAAGACATCTACTAATCAAAGACTGGAGATCCACTCAGGGCATCTACCAATCAAAGACTGAAGATTTGCTTGGCAAAAACAATTTTCCTCAATCAATGATTTCAAGATCCTTGTACCAAGCCATCTCTCCATCAAAGATTGAAGAATTTCACACAACCCTTGTTCACCCACAAGTTTTATTTAGAAAATTTGAGTGATGAGATTCTTGAAGTTTCCATGTCTTGATGCTCAAATTGTCCTTTACCAGGGACATGGCTAAGTACTTAGGTTTTACACTCTGCAGAGGTGGTGCACTTTACCCACAAGACTTGGTTTCCCAAGACAAAATCTTTCAGAAGCTTTCCCTTAGACCAACATGGACGCGTTCCAACCTATCAATCACTACCACCCACTGTCCATGTGGCTAAGTTCTTGCAACCTATATGATCATGGCAGAGCCCATATTGCCAAGTGGTTGCACTTGAAGCTTCTCAACATTTGACATCTCAAATCTCTTTGTTTCCTGGGTGGCCATCCACAAGTGAGATACACAAGGTTCACCAGTACCCCTGGCCTTGTGTAACCACTCAACATAACCATTCCATCCATTCCACCCAGGTGATTCATTAACTTAGTTGTTTTGTTAAATAAAAACAAGTCCTTAGACTTAGAATATTTTTCCATAGTGTGAATATATAAACCACCCTTGTTTTCTAGTAGCTAGGCTAAGCTTGGTAGTAATAGGATTCTTAACTAAGGTAAATCCTTCTAAGGATTCATTCTACTAGTTTTCCTATAGCAAGGTCTAAACTTAGCAAAATAAAAACCATGCAAGTTTTACTTAGCAAAAACACTAATGCATATTGAAAATAATGGGACAGGTAGTATGAAGTATCACTTGCCTTTTTGGTAGAGGGTATAGGTTTACTCCTTGTCCTTGCAACACTCACACTCTTCAAGTCACTACAATTCAATCAAGCAAGGCACAAACTTAATCTACCAATCAAGCAAAACTACACACATAAAATAACAAAGTCAAACAAACAAACAATTTTTCACACACAAAGTAATGGGATCTAAGTCATGCATAAGCATGCAAAGGTTGGTTCTATTGTAAGGATGGTCTTCACTAGGCTTCTAACTTTGTAAGTTCCAAATTGGTCATTTACCAAAATGGCAAAGTCATTTGCAAAGAGGGTCTCTATTAGATTCCTAAACTTTGTAAGATCCAAATTGGTCATTTACCAAAGTGGCAGAGTTCAAGTAATGCATGCAAGCATGCCAAGCTTTGCTTTGTTTGAAAAAGGGGTTCCTAATGGGTCATAGACAATTGGGTACACCTAATGGTCATTTTGTGAAGTGGCTAAGTCATTTGCAAAAGGTTTCACTATAAAACCATTTGCAAAACAAAGTGTCATTCTATGTGGTGTAGAAATGGTTTTACTAGGGTATTAACCTATAGGTTTCACCAAATGAGTTGCTATTGCAAAACTTGGTGTTTTGGGTCAGTAGGTTTGGTTCAAAACATTTTCTCCAAAGTTTTCTTTATGAAAGCATTTTCATAAACAAAACAAATAGTTTTAGTTAGCTAGAAATGGACTAAACTAATTAATCCATCCTATTCTTTTCCAAAATCATTTTCCAAACTATGGGTTGGTTCCTAGGGTCAGTAAGGTCACAACAAACTAATTTGCAAAGGTTTTAACCTAAAAATCATTTTTAAATGATTTTTCTAATGTTAGCAAGCACACAAAAGAATCTGCAAAGTTAAACAAGCTATCAGGTACTACTTGCTAAACTAAGGGCAGGGTTGGTTAGATCTTGTTCTCCTGAATCCAACGACATCAAATTTGTAAAATTTGGACGTGTGGATCAAAAGATACAAGGGTTTGAAATTGGCAAAAGTTTCTGTTTTCAAATTCTAATTCAGATCTAATACTGGCCACGCGGCGTGTTCTTACTGGTCGATACCGGTTCGGTGTGGATCGACAACGTGGAGCGTTGGATCAAGTTTGATCGCACGGTACAGGGCGCATACCCATTCGCGGCTTAAGTGATCTATCGTACACGTCCGATTTGGATCGAACGGTGCTAGCGTGCTCGACCATTTGCGAGCGGCGTTGCGGTGGCTACCGGCGGCAGAGTCGTCGGTCGATGACGGTGCTGGCGATACAGGAAGCGAGGGAGAAAGAGGAGTAGCTCACCGGGCTCAGGGGGTCACGGCGAAGCTCAGGGTACTGCTGGCTTGACAAGGGGCGCTCTGGTTCATCTGCGATTGCTCGCCGGAGTAGAGGACGGCGTCGGGCGGCTCTGTCCACGGTCAAAGACGGTGCTGTGGATCACGAGAAGACAAACGAAGGTCTGGGTTAGTCGCAGGAGATCTCGGCGGAGCTGTGGGTGTGAACGAGAGGGCTCGGGGCGGTTGAGGCTTACCGGGAAACGTTGCCGGAGAAGAAGCAGACACGGCGGCGCTCTGTGCTTGTCGGAGTCGTCGCCACAGATCGCCCTAAGGCAAAACAAAGTCACTGTAAGATGCGGTTGATCATGGGGTTCACGTGAGCATGATCGAGAGATGCTGGGGCGGACGGAATTCACCTGGAAAGCTCGCCGGAGAAACGGCAGACGGCGGTGTGGTGCTGTGGTCGTCGTTGTTGAGGCTCTGGGGTACCCGCGGATGAATGGGTGGTATGGATAGATGCGTTTGGATGCATGGAGTAAGGGTGCTAGGTCGGCGAGGTAAGGGGAGGTCTGGTTTCGCCGGAATTGCTCGGAGACGGTGGTCGGAGCTGCGGCGGTACAGAGAGAAATGGAGGCAGCCTAGGGGCAGAGGGGAGGCGGTGTCTGTGGGAAATGATAGAGGAGAGGGAGGCGGTTAAATAGGTGTTGTCGCTGGACTGAATAAACGCGGCAGTAACTCGAATTGATGCGAGCTTTCAACGGGCAGAAACGGCCGGCGAAGTCTGGGGGAGACGGGGTCGCGGGGAAGACGATGAACAGCTGTCGGTGGGGTCCTCTGGTCAGTGGGAAAAGAAAGGAGGGAGGGGTCCACTTGTCAGTCTCTTTGCGGGTTGTTCAGTCGGTGAGAAAAACGATTCGGGTGTGGGAACAGGTGGGGTCTGTTGTCAGCGAGAGGGAGAGGGAGAAGTGGGTCCACGCTGTCTGTGACTGAGTGGGTCAGTTTCTGAGTAAGAAAAGGTTTCTTCGGGGGAAAAGGAGCTATGCTGGACTGGGCCTATTGGGCTGAGTCTGTTTTCTTATTTTTTTCTGTTTAAATCTTTTTCTTTTTCTGTTTTGAATTTCAAACAATTATTCACACATTCAAACAATTTCAAATCAATTCAAACAAACAGCAAACTTTTCATTTGAATTTGGTTCTGTTTGACAACATAATCCAAATCTCAAAATGAAATAATATTTCTATTTATTTTAAGATCCATTTAATAATTAAAGAAAATGGATCTTTAGTTTATTAATAGTGTTTGATTTATTTAATAAAATTTCCATTTGAAATCCAATTATTTTCAAAACCAAACCAGAAGGTTTAATTTGAAAAATAAAAGAATACTTGGAAACTTATTTAAATAAATAAATAAGTTTTGGTGTTTTAATTAAAATGGGAAAGCCTTTACTTAAATAAAATTGGATATTTAAATCCTTATTATTTTATTTAAATAATCCTTTACTCATTTTAATCAAAGCAAAACCTTTTAATAAAAGATTTCAAAGTAGTAATAAAATACTTGGTGTTCATTTAAAATGGGAAAAGCTTTTACTTAAATAAAATTGGATATTTAAATCCTTTATTTTATTTAAATAAACCTTTACTCACTTTATCAAAACAAAATATTTTATTTCAAAAGTTTGGCCAAAATTAATTTGGCTTGTCTTTTCATTTGAAACCAAAGTCTTTTATTAAAAGATCTAAAACAGTGTTTCCAAAACAATTTATTTTCCTTTGATAAATGTTTATCTTTATAAATCCCTTTAGGATTATTGATCACCAATTGGTATGGCTTTTGGTAAGGGCTTTATTAGCTTTGGAAATTCAATTTCCTTATCTTTTTATATTCATAAGGTTTTGTCTATGGTTCCAAACTAAGTGAAACCAATCTCAAAGGTCTTTCTTGATCCTTTGTGATTATTTGTTGATCAAATTTGGTATGGATCAAATCCATAGATTTGGAGATAACTTGGGAAAATGATTTCCTTCCATTAGGGCTTAGGGTTTTGGATTTATTTTCCAGGTGTTCAAATTTCCAGATACATTCATTGAGGAATGCATTTCCCTTGATTTGGATTTTTGTTGAATTCAAACTTCTACCAAAGTTTGTTCAAGATGGGATTTCAAGTCTCCATTTAGAAACAAAAGTTTCTTTTCACCCTGATTTTCAACAAAAATTTATTTTGTTATTTTATTTTCACATTACAAGATTAGGAAAATCTTGGGATGTGACATTCACCTGTCATGAGTTCATGATAGAGTTGAGAACTCTTGAAGTAGGATTGATCATAGTGGATGTCATGGATGAAAAGGGTATATATCTGATATACAAAATTATATCCCTCAAAATATATATATATAATTATAAATGGTACTCTTGCAAAACTCGCTGCAATTTACAAAGTATTAGATACTTGTCCTATTTTATGGAAGAAAAACATTCTTCTTGAAAATTGCTGGAAGAAATGAGGAGATGTGGAATGATGATGGCAACCAAGATAGTTGATGGTCGACATCACTCCTTCCATTAATGTATATCATTTGTATTAGTGGATTTGAATAAAATTTCATAATCGTTATTAGTGTGTCTTGCTTTTGGCAAGACGATTATTCATATGAGTAAGTTATAAACCGGTTGTACTATTCTTATGAATAATATCTTTTATGGTAACATTACAATTATGAATGAGTAATTCTCATCATCATCTAAATGAAAATACTTTAAGCATTTATAAAGAATTAGAATGCTAAAAGATATCCAAAGTTTAATAATGAATGATACTATCGTTTAAGTCACATTGGTATTTTCATTCTGATGAAAAGTTAAGTCTTTATATATTCGATCTTCTCACTTATGCAAATCATTATTTTATAAACTTCGGTGTGGATTTAAGTGAATATGTGTATTTAATTAATAAAACACAAGTCTGAATTATTTGAGTTGTTCAAATGATTTCAGAATAAATAAGGGTATTAAATTAACAAGAATACAAAGTCTCCATGATTTGATCGACATGACTAAGTATTCAAGTTAAATTTTGGCATAAAAGAACTTGTGAAAGATATTCCACAAATTATGATGATTGGATGTTTCAAAGTGTATTGACACGTCTAAACATCATAATCATATTATATTGGATACATATGGTCTAAAATTATCTCTTACCGGGTCATAGTTATCATTTAGAGTTAGATATCAAATATCAAAGACTTGAAATATAAGGAATATATAAATATTCGTGGAAACAATACCATAAGAGTTATGGCATGTTTGAGTTTCTACAAATTTTGATAATTCAAAGTCGGGGTGAATAAATAAATCTTTGTGATGTATTCTTAGGAAACTATGAATACATCTTCCAAACTAAACCAAAGAATTCAAATCTTGTATTGTCTAGCGCGGTACCTCTTCGAGAAAATATTTTCTCATAGAAGTTGTTGGTGAAAGAGAGTGAAAGCATAAACAAGTTATTTGACCTGGCATCCTAAATGTTGCATAGCACAAAGGAATATGTTCTAGGGACTAAAACTCTGCAAGAGGAGGAACTAATGATAATGATCATGACGTCTCAACAAATACTTTCACTAAAAAAAGTAGGATTCAAAAATATATTCTGCAAGTTTGTGAAATTATATTGTTGATTCACTTGTCATGTTACTTAAACAAGACATACCTACGAACTACGAAGAAACGTGATGGCCCTAAGTATGATAAATAACTATAGTCATAAAATGCTATACTAAGTTACATTTAAGATTGAAAAATTAATATGTTACTTGATCTTATTAAGTAAATATGTTTACTTGGTCCTTTCCAAATGACTACAAAGTCATAAGGAAGAAATGAAACTTAAAGAAATACATAAAGCTCTATTTGTCACAAAGTATGTTTGGACAAATTTAAAGGATTGACTATGATATGTAGCGATGCTTGAGTCTGTTGGATTTACACCAACATTTACTCCAATTTTGGTAATTAGTATAAGTTTGTCAAGACTGCATGTTCTTTAATGACAAGATTGAATAAAGGGTTGTAATTGGTACAACAAGCAGGTTTTGTCAAACCATATGGATGTAGTGTCTCGTAGATGGAATTCTCAATTTAATGGATGATCAAAGAATTTTGGAATTACCAAGATTATTAGGAGGAACTACATTTACATGAATTTGAGTGGGAGATAAATAGCTTTCCTAAATCTTAATATGTGTACGACATATTTTGAGTGGGAGCTAAGTGAAATCCCTGGATCTCATATATGGATGCCATATTTGAGTGGGAGTGTGACAACATTCTTATATATGTGAATGACATATGATGAAGGATGTAATTGGTATTAATGATATTTAATTCTTATATATGTGAATGAAATATTCTATGGATGAAGTTGAATAGAGTATTAAATATTGAAATCTATCGAGATAGATTAATACATTTAATAAACATTAGTGTTGAAATGCTTCCTGGATTTGATTCTAAAAATGTTCAGAGTATGCTAGATAAGATTTTGAAGAAGTTCTGAATAGAATAAGGTAAGAGAGGAGTTATTAGTTGTATATCTAGATGAAGCATTGAGTTAATCTCAATATTACAATCGTGGTTAAAGGAAATAAAAGAGATGTATAACATCTCCTATGCCTCAGTCACAGGTTTTTCCATATAGCCGTATTGTATACTCGATGTAATGTGACCCAAGTTTTTGGTTAGAAGAACAAGTTCTTAGTTGTAAGAACATGTATTTGAAGTGATTCCTTAGTTAATCACCGAACTAGAGTTAAGTTTACCCTTAAATAAAAGGAGCAAGGTTAGGCATCAAAGTTGCAACTAATGCACTATCGATTAGGATCTACATATATAAAGAAGTAATTTTTGGCTTAAGAAGTTCAACTTCTGCTAAGTGTGTTACCTGAGATTACATGACAATAGTGAAAGTTCAATTGACTAATCGACCGTCATTGTAAACACTAGGTAACAAAGTGTCACTCTGCCGCCAAACGAATACTTCGACGCATTATGTGATAATGGTGTAAATGTCAAATTAGAAGACATTAACGATTTGCAAAAGATATACGGATCTGATAAAACAGGTCAAGGAAAAAATGTTTTCCATGAGCATGCATGATCAATAAACACATATGTGATATGGTTTATGATAAGTAGCAAATGCAAGCTAGATTATTTGTACTCTAGTGCAAGTGGGAAACTGAAGGAGATATGCCCTAGAGGCAAATAATATGAATTTTATTATCATATCTCAATTAATTCATAATAGTTTCATGCCGTGATAGAACTGTATCAAGCAGAAACATTGATACAAGTGTGATATATAAACAAACCAAGTCCCTAGTAGCCTCTATTTATACTAGTTCGTTGGGAAGTCGATGATCGGTATTTCCCAAACATGGACTTACTTTAACATCAACTGATAACAAAGTCACTTCATTATGAATGATGTGATGGACATTACCCACTATAAATAATGCAACACGGTCAAGTCACATAGTTCATTGTTGCAATAGTTAGAAGCATAGTGTCCTTCTCCTTTGACTGTGAGAACATATTAATCACTATCACCCGAGGCTTCTTTGACTACACCAAACGTCATGTCCGTAACTGGGTGAAAATAACGGTGTATGTTGGGTATTCCAGAGGGTTAGGTTGAGGCCTATGTATCAAGATCTAGATTTTGTTCACCGACGTGAAGGGAATATACACATGGCCGACTAGGTGAGATTACATCCACAATGTTGCAACATGTGACTAGGTCACGAGGATGGAATATCACGGGAACGAGTAAAATAATACTTGTTAGTAATGAGATTGAGCAAGGTATAATGATATTGATGATCAAATCTTGGACAAGTCAGTATCAAAGTAACAAAGGGAATTGGACTCGACGTTTCATGGTTCAAACAACATAAAACATCGTGGAATGCGCAAGGGGTTGTCAACACCCGGATTTTTAATCCCAGACGCCTGTTATGTCATACATCGCAATCCCAGGATTACCATTTTTGCGAGACATAACAGATTGGATATCACAATACATCATCCATTACAAACCATAATAAGGTCTTACATAAATAAAGGATCTCATGATCCAGTCTTAATACAATCAAGCAGCAGAATAATACAATAACGATAGCGTGGGTGACGCTCCATCTTCACGGTCACAGGCAATGCTGACGATGGGAGATGATCCTATTTGTCATAACCTTCCTGCAGTCCATCCTCCTGATAGTCCTCTTCATAGTCTGGCCACGGGAACAACCAGGGACAAAGCCATGAGTACTCTTAAGTACTCACAAACTATCACTAACAGGTAAAGTGGTTTGAGTAGGAATACTAAGCTCTAGGTTGTTTTGCAAAAAGCCAAATTTATCTCTAACTGAGTTTAGAAGCAAAGAAAACTAGTTTAAAGTTTTATAACACCTAAGTGGGAACTTAGTTTTCATGTTCACAACCGTGTTGTGGTCAAGTCAAAGTCATGATTCATTTCACAAGTCATTTTGAAAACATCTAACGACGGAACAGTATGGCCACTCCGACTGTCCATAACCGCGGACGCGGCTATTCGAATAGTTTGACACTCTGCAGAGGTGGTACACTTTCACCACAATATTCGATACATCCGTCAGGAACAATCATGAATTCACCATACTCAGTATGCGGATAATCAATCCTAACCTTTCAATTACATGCCCTAGTATAGGCACCTCTCCTATGAGTTTGGCCTCCCAACCATGACCATCTGTCATCTTGGGAACTGCATAGGTGGTCAATCTCCATGAGGTAGCCTCAGCTCAAACCTCGGCCGCAAGGGAACCCATACTAAGGTATATAAACTTCCAGTCAATCCCTACCCAAATTTCGGGTATTGTGGTTGTACGGTAAAACTAGAATGGTATCGCATCCAGACAACCATCAGTTTTATAAAGGGCTAAGGCTCATGCCTCAACATTTTCATCATCAAAATCATCTGGTGCTCATAGCACATGTCAAAACATCTCATTAGAATGACTCATCATTCTAAGGTTTTCATAATCCTTTTCACCAAGTATTCCCATCTAAAGTAATCAAGTTTTATGCTTAGCACTAGCAACTACAAATGGGGGTAAAAATAATGAGGGGTGATAATAAAGTGTGACTTATCTAAGTTCAATCTCATGCCTCAGGATGACATCAAGATTGATATAACTTAGGCCAAGTTTTATGCTTTTTATGCTATCTTTAATAATCTTTCTAAGATCTACAATTCACTAAGTAAACATAAATAAAAAGCTTTGATAAAGAAATAAAAATAAACAAGCTTGCAAGTAAAACTGGGATTGGGTATCATTAATGGTTATAATCACATATGCCTAGGGCATCTATTTGGCATAGTTATCTTGCAAGGGTTAGCTTGCAAAGTTAACTTGTATTGTGAAGCTTGCTTAGATAGCTTGCCTTGTGCAGTGCAGTGGTTGAAGTTCTCCTCTGCTTCTTCCTCATAGTATTCTCCTTCCTATTCATATCCTTGGTCGGTACTAGTGTCTATAAATAAATACGAAGTACACAATCACCAAAGAATACTTAACTACTTCTATTTAGCACCCAAAGGCTTACACTAGATGATCTAGCATCATCACAAACATCACAAGAATTAAGGCAATAGTCTTATTTATTTTATTTTAGAAAAGTAATTTCTACTCATTGAAAAACTACTTAAGATTTAATATTCTCCAACTAAAACATGGGATCATGTTGACACATGTTGTTGGGGATATGCTATATGGGTATCCTCATAGCATGTCTCCTATCCGAATAACCCGGGTGGCCCATAGTTGGTAGCATGGCCCATGGCCTGCTGGGCGGCCTAGTTAGATGGATCCAGAAGGGAGGCCCATGACGGATAAAGGAAGGCTACGGCAGAGTCACTGACGTACCCGCAGCCTTGGAGTGCAAGACACGCTAGACTAGTTGTAAGAAGTGTAGGACTCTGTAACCTGTCCGACTAGGACTTTTCCCTATAACCCTAGGACCTGACGACTATATAAGTCGGGCCTATGGGAGCCTTTAGGGCATAATAACTTAGACTCTCTAGTCACCTCGCACAGCGAACCAATCCCTGTAACTCGGCGTATTTCCGTTATAGTGATTTAGAGCAGGAGTAGGATTCCACCACCGTTGTGGGATCTAAACCTGGGTAAGTTGTGTAACCTCGTACCCGCCAACCGTCCGCCTTCCCCCACGTCTCTAAAAACGCACTGTGAGGACCCCTCCATGGCGTACTCGTCAGCAATACCACCGCAGTTGGTGCCCACCGTGGGGAAAGAGGCGCTTCAGGCTCTTCAGCGGGCGAGGAGCAAGATCTTCGTGGGTGTCGTGGAATGGCCACGGCAGATGCTGCAATCAGCAGCGAGTAGTAGAACAAAGGGCAAGGGCGGCCAGCCATCTGCGGTGCGAGATGAGGGCGGAGACACAAGGTTGTTCCCAGGTTCGGCCCCCCGGAGGGTAAATACCTACTCCTGCTAGATTGTATTATGGAGAGCATACAAGGGCGAGCTCGACGACTAGGCGGCGAGTCGCTGGGCTATATGATGGAACATGTCCTCTATGCATACCCTAGGGAGGTTTATATAGGCTCACCTCGCTAGGGTTTATAGATCTACAACCGAATTAGTTAAGGATTCGGAGGGTTCTTGACCTAATCTGACTAGGCCTAGCTACGCTTCTGGGCCTCCAGCTTTCAGTCGCCTGGTTCCTTGCCAAGTCTTGATCCAGTCGCCGTCCTACAGGCCCACTCGCTGGCAGCCTGGGCCAATAGGAAACCTCCTGCTGGGTGTACCCCGGGTGTCATATCCCCATCAGTAGTCCCCGAGGCCATCGTTGATTCGTCGCAGGGGTTTGTTGGCAGTCGGAGTATGCGGGTCCCATTCGGACGCCTAGTCGAATCGATGGTGGACTCCTGAATAAAGGAAAGAACTAGTCATCTTAGTCGCAATAACGGCGACTGATCAGATCGCAGCTTGGCGAATAGGTCGGCGAGTAGTTAAGTCACTGTCATAGTGATTAGGTCAGCGAATCGTCAAGTCGCTGAAGACTGCGAGTCGAGTGGATGAAGTTGGACCATCAGCGCTGGTCAAACTAGCCATTGGGTAACCCAACGGTAATATCAGCGTAATTACCGCGTGGTAACGGCTCCCCGAAAATGGTGGGTAACAACCGCTATATAAGGAGAATGACGGGCAAGGGGAAACACTTCCCTGACTCCCTCCGAACTCGCGCATTTCCAATTCTCCATTCCGTGCAGCGACCAGAGCAACCCAGAGCGACTCGCAGCCCCAGATCCCTCAATCGATGGCCCCTCCAGTGGAACCATGGGGCAGATCCAAGTGCACGAAGGCGTTACTAAAATCGTTCGAGGAGGCAGGGATCCTCCGTGCCGGGAGATGGCGCATCCCTGCGGCCGGGGAGGTGATCCCAAATCCGTGCGAGGGGGAATTCGTCTGCTTCACCAGCCATCTGGAGCGGGGGCTCAGATTCCCCACCTACATCTTCTTCCGCCGCTTCTACGCCTACTACGACATCCAACCGTCGGACCTAGGACCGCACAGCATCGAGCAGCTCGCCATCTTCGTGGCGTTCTGCGAGTGTTACCTGGGTTGTTGACCATACTTCCCCCTATGGCAAGATCTGTTCCATGGGAGGATCAGCCACGAAGAGGCAGGTGACCCGATGTTGGCCGCGGGCGGCCTGACCTTTCAGCTGAAGTCGAAGGCGTCTTTCTTTGATATGATGTTGCCCGCTAAAGCAGCGAATGAATGGAAGAAGAGTTGGTTCTACGTGACCGAGTCGCCGCCGAGCGACGAGGTGGCTCTTCCGACGTACTCCGCCGACCGGCCCGATCCGCGTCGGCTCCAAGTCACCAAGCTTCCGTTGGATCAGCGGATGGTCGTCGACGAGATGTTGCAGACCATTCACAACCTGAAGAAGAAGGGCCTCCAAACCATCAACCTTTACAATTGCTGGATCGGGCGATGGCTCGTGCCTCTGGCCAACCGTGCCCACTATATGTACGAGTACACAGGCAAGGATGACCCGACAAAGTCCTGCCATGCCGACTGGAGACTCAACGACAACACTTTGACCCACTATATGTACGAGGCTTTGGCTTCCCCCTGGCGGTGTATCTTGATGCAAAGGCCGGTGTCGCACCCAACACCACGAAGCGCCAAGCCCCAACGGTGAGTTCTTTTATTTCCCATGCACTCGCAGTTTTGCATTCGCGATCGTGCTAAGTTTGCTTGGTTGTCGCAGCTATTCCAAGTGGTGGAAGGTTGGCTCCCACCCGTAGATGACGAGAATTAGAACTCATTCGCCGAAGACGTCAGCGAGTCTTTGCCCGATAAGGGCGATTCTAGAAGTGACGGGGGCAACGATGATGATGACAACGACAATGGTGACGAAGCCGTGGAGGTCGCCGCACCCACGGTTCGCAAGACCCGTGGGCAACATCAGCGCGAGCTCAAGGCCAGCAAGAGCCTCGAGGCCCATGACGATGACGATGAGCTCCCCAAGCACACCTCGCAGCTTGAAGCCACACCATCGAAGAAGAAACCGCCACCACCGAAGAACAAGAAGCCGGTTAAGCCGGTGTCACCACCTCGGTCCGCGAGTAGCTCCGATGCTACCAGCGCAGCTGAGGAAGCCAAAGATGATGTAGCGGCGCATGCGACGGCGGCGACTGGTGCGACCGTCGCGGAAGACAAGGTGTCGTTGGCAACGCTACCGCTGCTGTTCATCCCAGTTACCGGGATGGTGGCCGCTCCGGCCGCAGGGGCCTAGCCACCAAGAGGAGCTCCCGCGGCGATCGCTACTGAACCTCCTGTCGCGGCCTTGTCCTCGAAGAAGCCGTCAGTGTCTTGGGCGCAGAGCATGTTCGAGACGGACCTTAGTCGGAAATTGGGTCCAGAGCTGGAGAAGTCGGCTAGTATTCGTACTAGCCTACGATTTATCCCGGTCACCAAGTGAGTGTTTCTCAATCCTTTCATTTGTCTGCTTGATGTATGTTCGACTGGAGAGTTTACTGACAGAGTTGTTGCACAGGACTGGAGCAAAAAAGATAGGTCACCCTTCGGTGGACAAGGTTCCATCGAGTGCCACGGAGGCACCAGTCGACCCCTCGAAGAAGAGGAAGGGCGACGAGGTTGAGGCACCCGCTGAAGGCGCCAAGAGAGCAAAAGGCGACGAGCTCGTCACAATCTCGGACGAGCCGGCGGTCGCCCCGAGCGAAGATCCGACTACGGTGGATGTAGCCCCGAGGGCCATGGAAGACACGGAGTCGCAGCGGGAAGAGCCCACGGCCTCGGTTGGGGCGACAGGCCCACCTTCGAGTGGTGCGGGGGCTGCGGTGGCAACGTTCCCTCTCTTTGTAGTGAGGGCCTCTGCGGCGAGTGCCTCGATGTCATCGAGTCAATTGCCCGGGGCCACCAGCACTAAGGTCGAGCAGCGTCGCAGACATACTCCATTCGTGCTCTCATCGATGGACGCGATGGAACTTCACAGCATGCTCGGTGTCGCCATCCAGGTATGTCCAGTCCCTGAGTGGCCGGTCACTGAATTTCAGCGGCTAGGCACTTAGGAAGTTTTTTCTGTCCAGTCCCCGAGTGGCTGGTCGCTGAATTTCAGCGGCCAGGCACTTAGGAATTTTTTGCCGTCCAGTCCCCGAGTGGCTAGTCGCTGAATTTTAGTAGTTAGGCACTTAGGAATTTTTTGTTGTTGATGCTTCCATTGTTGTGCAGGGCCTGCAGCACGAGTCGGCAGAACGTCTTGTTGCCAAGCATCATGTGGAGAAGGAGCTCCTCGTTGTTCAAGACACGAACGAGCATCTTCGAACGAGTGCGGGTGAGTGTTTGTCATGCTTGGCACTGATCGTAAACTTATTACTTTTGTAATCATTGTGTTGTTGATGAAGAGGATAGTGCAGCCGCGGTGGAGAAGGATCATCAGGGCCTCGTCCCGGTGAGTGAATTGACGGCCGCGCAGTCATCCTTGAGCGCCGTGAAGAAGCGAATCGCCGACCTGGAGTGTGAGCTCAAGGAGGCGAAGGCAGAGGCGAGCTCGGCGGTTGAGCAGGCCAAGGCAGCCGTTGCTTCTGCTGCTGAGGAGCGGAAGGTGTCAGACGTGCTCGTCGCTGGGCTGCAGGATGACCTCTCTGCTCTTCAAAATTTCATCACGGAACGCTATCGCCCATTGATTGGTGAGTTTTCCTTCTGCAAATTCCCGGGTGCGCGAGTTGCATTATTTTGCTGGTACTTCCCTTACTATTTGCTTGTGTGTTGCAGGCTTGATTACTGATAATGCCGAAGAAGCGCAGTCGTACGACGCGCTGCAATACGTCACCACTCTGGTTGATTCTGCCGCGTTGTCAGCGACCTGCATCCGGGCGTATCTTCAGGAGATCTCGCCCACGGAGGTCATCCCCAGCAACCTCGTCGAGGTTTGGCGCTATCTAGAGAAGGCCCCGGCAGTTGTGGAGTTCATGACGCGGTCGGTCTTCCGTCGTGGAGCGGCGACTGTGCTGAGCCTTGGGCTCGCGCATTTTCCTGACGACTTCGACCTCGACGACGTCACGAGCAGGTATCCTTCGTCGACGGGCGCAGTCGAAATCGCAGAGGTGCTGAAGCTGACAGAGCGGGCTGCGGTGTACATCGACCGGGTGTGGGCGATGGGCGACCTTATTCCTTACCAGGAAACGGTAGTCGCCCCTAACGATCCCGAGCCGGCGCACCGCAACTTCAAGGTGGAGCAGCCGTTCCGTGCGGCCATAGCAGGTGAGCTCACGGAGTACCCATCGAATCCGTGGGTTCCCTTTATCCGCTGTTGCAAGGGTGGTGGCGCCTCCTCGTCGAAGCCTGCGGAATAAAGTAGTTTGCCGACCAGCGTTAGTTTAGGATAAATATGTAATTATCCTTGTAAGCGAACAGATTTTGCTGCTTTGAAGGAATGCAAGGGTTCTTTTGTCATTGGTTGTTTGGTTTGGTTATTGGTTGTGCGAGTCCTCGAGCGCGTCCGCCCTTTTATGTGGTTAACCTCGTTTTTATTTGTTGTTTGAACTATTAGTAAGTTAAGGTTGACTTGCCATGGCTCGAAAAGCCAGTCGCATGGCGACTCCAACGGATGCTCTGTACTTAGCCGTTTTCCCGGGCATGAACAAGGTCGGTTTGCCGAGTCCCCGAGCGTGGTACTTGGTTGTTCTAGTCGCATGCCCTAGGTAGGTGAGGACAAGGCGTGTTTTGTTAGGCGCGTCACTCCACCTGATCAGTAGGACTAGTCGCATGGCGAGTCCAGGGCGTGCTCTCATACTTGGCGTTTTTCCCTAGCCGCTCCTGTTTGGACTATCGTTAGTACCCGAGCGTGGTACTTTGCCGCTCGAGTCGCTGCGCCGAAGATGTGGAGGATTGTGTCGCTGTGAGAAGCGAATACAGTTGTCTTGTCTCGGAAAGCCAGTCGAGCGAGGCGACTCCGTTGGGGCTCCGGATTGGCTTTTTTCATGGACGATACGAGGCCTAAATTCTTTAGTGCCCTCGTGTCGCACTACTTGGACATGCCGGTCGCATCACCAAAGGTTGACTTCTGCGAATAGCATATTGCTGTTATTATGAGTGCGAGTGGCACAAGATATGGAGAGTGGACACACGTTGTGCAAATCGATCTGTTTTATTTCATAGCGGGTAAGGGGTACATGTCTTGAGTTCTAGGAGTAGAACTTCCGCAGGAGGTTTACATTCCACAGCCGCTTGACGTCGAGTTTTCCATCGCCTCGGACATCGACGAGGTAGTAGGCGTTGTTGCCTAGGACTCGCCCGATGGCGAATGGTCCCTCCCAAGGGGGGAGAGTTTGTGCATGCCCTTCTTGTCCTGGATCAGACGCAGTACCAGGTCGCCTTCCTGGAAGGTGCGGGTCCGTACTCAACGGCTATGGTAGCGACAGAGCCCTTGCTGGTAGATGGCAGTGCGAGAGCGAGCTAGGTCACGTGCTTCGTCGAGCTGGTCGACTCCGTCTTGTCGTGCGAGCTCGTTGTTGGCATCCGAGTAGTTGACCACCCGAGGCGAGTCGTGCTCGAGGTCGGTTGGCATGACGGCCTCAGCGCCGTACACCATGAAGAAAGGGGTGAACCCCATCGACCTGTTGATGGAGGTGCGGATGCCCCAGATGACTGAGGGGAGCTCTTCGACCCAGCACCCAGGAGTTCGCTCGAGTGGAACTTGTAGTCGCGGCTTCAGGCCGTGGAGGATGCTCTGGTTGGCGCGTTCCGCCTAGCCGTTGGACTCCGGGTGGGTGACTGAGGCAAGGTCGAGTCGTATGTTGTGCTCCTCGCAGAATTTAGCCATGGATCCTTTGGCGAAGTTGGTGCCGTTGTTCGTGATGATGCTGTTTGGGAACCCGTAGCGATAGATGAGCACGCGTAAGAATTTCGTAGCGGTCTTCCCGTCGCACTTGCGGACTGGCTTGGCCTCCACCCACTTTGTGAATTTGTCGACCTCGACTAGGAGGTGGGTGAAGCCGGAAGGGGCCTTCTTGAAGGGTCCTACCATGTCCATGCCCCATACGGCGAATGGCCAGGTGATGGGGATGGTCTTGAGCGCCGAGCTCGGTACATGAGTCTGATTGGCGTACTTCTGGCACCAGACGCAGCGTTGGACGATGTCTATCGCGTCGGCGTGTGCGGTGAGCCAGCAGAAGCCATGTCGGTTGGCCTTGGCGACTAGGAAACGGGTGCCAGCGTGGTGGCCGCAGTCGCCTGCGTGGATGTCCTGGAGGATCTTGCGTCCTTCTGTGGGTTGGACGCAGCATTGGAACACGCCGGTCATGCTGCGTTTGTGGAGCTCACCATTGATGATTACGAAGGATTTGCAGCGGCGTGCTATCATTCGAGCCTCCGCCTCATCAGCAGGTAGGTTGCCTCCCTCTAGGTAGGCGACGTATGGCGCGGTCCAATCGTTTGGCTCGGCGATCAATGCGACCAGGATTGCGTCTGGTTACAGCAGAATTCCGATGTCGATCTCCCTCGAGGGAGAGACGGGGGCTTGGTGATGGTGTCGAGGAAGGCGCCGACGGGTTGTGCGAGTCGAGCTGAGCCGATGCGGGAGAGTACGTCGGCCTCCTCGTTCTTCCATCTGTCGATCCACTCGACGGAGTAGCCCGCGAAGTGGCCTCCCAGCTGGTCCACTCCTTGGCGGTATGCCGCCATGGTGGGGGAGACTGCGTCGCACGTGCCGACGACTTTCCCGGCGACGAGGT
Organism: Avena sativa; assembly: GCA_916181665.1. Classification (NCBI taxonomy): domain Eukaryota; kingdom Viridiplantae; phylum Streptophyta; class Magnoliopsida; order Poales; family Poaceae; genus Avena; species Avena sativa. The sequence continues at coordinate 214,769,340 of OV702298.1, read as the reverse complement.
CGGAGTCGCCATAGCAGCACAGGCGATTGATGTTCATCTCCTTGGCTGCTCGCATGCCGTGGAGTAGTGCCTCATACTCGGCCAAGTTGTTGGTGCAGGGGGTGAAGTCGAGGTACAGGATGTAGCGAAGCTTGTCGCCCTTTGAAGATGTGAGCACGATCCCTGCCCCTGCACCATATGTGTTCTTGGAGCCGTTGAAGTGTAGGCTCTAGTAATGGAGGTATGACAGTTTCTCTGGCTACTGGGCTTCCTCCCAGTTGGCGAGAAAATCTGCTAGAGCCTGCGACTTGATCGCCTTGCGCGGCTCGTACATGATGTTGTGGACTCTGATCTCGACGGCCCACTTGGTGACTCACCCAGTCGCCTCACGGTTGCGGATGATGTCCTGCAACGGTGCTGAGGAGACGACCATTATTGGGTGCTCCTGGAAGTAGTGCGGCAGTCGCCGCTGGGTTCTAAAGACTGCATATACCAATTTTGGATACTGCGGGTAGCGCTGGCGCGACTCGGTGAGGACTTCGCTGATGTAGTATACTAGTTGCTGCATCGGGTATTCCTTGCCTTCCTCTGGTCGCTCGACGACCATGACGGCGTTGACGACTCGGTCGGAAGCCGCGACATAGACAAGCATGGGCTCCTTGTCGACGGGGGCAACGAGTAGCGGTGCTGCGAGTAACACCTCCTTGAGAGCGTGGAGCGCGCCGTCTGCCTCCTTGTCCCACTGGAAGGTGGCATTCTTGCGCATTAGGTGGTAGAGGGGCATCGTCTTCTCGCCTAGCCGGGGAATGAAGCGACTGAGAGCCGCGACTCGCCCAGCCAACTTCTGGACGTCGCGCAGGCACTTGGGTCTGCTGAGTCGGGCAGTCATGTTGATCTTGGCGGGATTCGCCTCGATCCCACGCTTGGAGACGACGTACCCTAACAGCTGTTTGGTAGGTACACCGAAGGTGCACTTTCCTGGGTTTAGCTTTATCTTGTACCTCTGCAGGTTGGCAAAGGTTTCTGCCAGGTCGGCGAGCAGACTTTACTACCACGTCGTCGATGTAGACGTGGATGTTGCGGCTGATTTGGCTCGCAAGGCACTCCTGCATGCACCTCTGGTAGGTCGCCCCGGTGTTCTTGAGGCCGAAGGTCATGGCGGTGTAACATAAGGCTCTGAATGGTGTGATGAACGCCGTCTTCTCCTCGTCCTCGACTGCCATTTTGATCTGGTTGTACCCAGAGTAGGCATCGAGGAAGCATAGCGACTTCGAGCCCGCGGTTGAATCGATGATTTGGTCGATCCATGGGAGGACGAACTGTTCCTTCGGGCAGGCGCTGTTGAGGTTTGTGTAATCGATACACATTATCCAGGTCCCGTTTTTCTTCTCGACCAGGAATGGGTTTGCCAGCCACTTGGAGTATTTGATTGGCCGGATGAAGCCTGCAGCGAGTAGACGCTGCACCTCCTCGGCGATTGCTCGGTGGCCCTCTTCATTGAAGGGCCGCAGCGACTGCTTGACGGGTCGCGCTTTGGGGTCGGTGTTGAGTTTGTGCTCAGCGAGTTCCCTCGGGACACCAGGCATGTCGGATGGCTTCCATGCAAAGATATCGCGATTCTCATGTAGGAACTCGATGAGCGCGCCTTCCTATGATGGGGTCATGCCCGTCCCAATCGTCACCGTCTGGCTGGAGTCGTCTGGGACCAGCTCGATGGTGCAAGTGTGCATCGTTGCCTCGAAGGCGGTGGAGCTGCCACCCTCCGAGTTGGGCTTCTTGATTATGGTGGGGTCGTCATTGTTGACCCCACTCGCGTACTTGGCGTGCTCTTCCGCATGGTTGGCTTCTGCCGCTATGACAGCGTCGGCAAGCTCGGCGCCTTTGGCCTCGCACTCTGCGGCCATTCCAGGGTCGCCATGGACAGTGATGATGCCGCATGGCCTGGGGAGCTTCATCATGTTGTACGCGTAGTGGGGCGCTGCCATGAATTTGGAAAACGCCTGATGCCCCAGGACGCAGTGGTAGGGGTTGTTGAACGGCACCATCTCGAAGACGATCCGCTCGGTGCAGAAGTTCGATGGTGTGCCGAAGGTGACTGGCAGCGTCACCTTGCCGATCAGGTACGCCTTCCGACCAGGGACGATGCCGTGGAAGGTGGTGTAGGTCGTCTCGATCATTGACTACGGGAGCCGCAGTCGCCTGAATGTGTCCAGGTACAGAATGTTGATGGAGCTGCCGCCGTCCATCAATGTCTTGGGGAGGCAATAGTCTCCCACCTTGGGCTTGACCACCAAGGCGACTCGGCCTGGATATTCGATCCGTGGTGAGTGGTCCTCGCGACTCCAGGTGATTGGTTGCTCGGACCAGTTGAGGAACTAGGTGATGTCGATCTGTGACACCGAGTTGACGGTGACAACACGGGCGATGACCTTCTTCTCGCGCTTCGTGTTGAAGCCGGTGAAGGTGTGGAGCGAGCCGGCGTCGTTGCCGAATTTGCCGCCGTTTGGCGGGTGGTTGTCGGGGTCTTCCCTTGCGCGTCGTGCCTTCTCGATCTCCCTCAGGGAGTGGAAATCGGCGGTCATGTGCGTGGCGGGTTTCCCCTTCCTGTTGTGGAACATACAGGGCTGGCTGAGGAGAGCCGCAGGGTCGAACCGCGGCTTTGCCTTGTAGTTGCAACCGTTGGGGCGTTGGCCTCCATCACGGCGAAAGCTTTTGGGCTCGCGTGGGGAGTACCTGGCGTTGGCGACGAAGTCGACTCGCCTGTCACCTCGGCGCTTGCCGGTGAGGCGGGTGTTTCTATACCGTAGCTCGGGTCGTCTCCCATTGTCATGGCCGCTCGTGCGGCGATTTCCTCCTGACTCGTCATCAGTTTCTTGGTTTGGGTCCTCCTCCACGTACCGCTTGGCAATCTCGAGGAGGTCCGGTATGTTGTCGAGTGTTTTGTACACCCGCTTGAGTTTGCAACCAAGGGCTCGTAGCGGCATCAGGTCTTGAAGCAGTGGATCACGGTGTCCGGGTGGATTCCGGCCGCGTTGTACCACAGGTCTTACCACCTTTGGACCCAGCTGCGGGTCTACTCGCGGGGTCCCTGGACGTATCGCTCTAGGTCCTTGATGGTGGTGGCTCGGATGTAGGAGCCCTCGAAGTGCCTGACAAAGGCATCGCGCATTTCCTCCCAGGAGTCGATGTTGTCCACGAGGAGGGTGTTGATCCATTGTCGGCATGCTCCCTCCATCATCAGGGGGAGGTAGTGGGCGGCGAGCAGGTCGGTCTGGCCAGCGATTCCCATCGCCATGAGGTATGTGTCCAGCCACACGGACGGGTCATACGAGGGGTCGTACTTCTCGATCTCCTTCGGCGCCTTGAAGTCCGTCTGGTATCTTTCATCGCGGATCATTGGTCCGAAGCACTGGGGTCCGACTAGGCTCAGCGACCCCCTTTGTTCGTTGTTGCGGCGGTTGGTGAGGGTGTGCCTCAACTCATTAGGCTGGCATGCGCGCCAGCTCTGGTTGTTGATGATGTGGGTGCGCACATCGACTGGATGCCTGTTGGCAGTGACGAAGTTGTTCGCCGGTCACGGGTCGTTCGTGGAGAGTGCCGCGTGTGCGGGTCGGTGTTGGAGCTGCAGGGGCTCGGGTGGTGGGCAATTGAGGGTGTTTGCCCCCATTGGGCGGCCGCTCGAGGCCGCCCTGCTGCCCGACGAATGTGAGTACATGCGACCTTGTGAGTCGGCTCCCGTGTTTTGCTGCTCCACGGCCTTGGCAAGTAGAGCCTTGGCATACTGGATCTGCAGGGCACCTTCCCCGGTCACGGTGATGTTGTCGACCACGGCTCGGCTCGCGACGACGTTGTCCATTGGGGTGGAGAACAGCGGGAGGCCGTTTGGGTCTCGCTCCTGCGAGGAGACCAGGATTCTTGGATGATCCCGGGGGGCGTGCAGCCGGATGGTGGGGGGCGCCGTTGGCCGTCTCGCCTAGTGGTGGCCGGGAGCTCCCTCCTGGCGGCGCGTTCTCGCAGATCGCGCGCTCGAATATGCGGGCTGGGTCGTTTTCTTCGTCGAAGTTCAGGGCACAGCCCTGAACGGTGGGGTTCAGGCGCGACCTGATGCGGAGTTGGTGGTAGCGCGAAAGATCCCGCGCCGTCACCTTCTTGAGGCGGAATTTTTCACGCTCGGCTTGTTCCTTGCGGACCGCCTCCTCCAGTCGCACGCGGAGTTCCTCGACCTCCATTGCCGTCGCGGTCGGCGGGATCGGCTTGAGAAGGGGTCTGGCGGGGCGTCCGCACCATTCGCCATGTAGGCCGCGATGTTGTGGCCAGATCCGGTGTAAAGATCTCCGGAGTTCTCCGACCCGGAGTCGAAGTCGAAGATCCCAAGAATGGAGGGATCCTCGAATTCTCCCACATTGGAGACCTGGGTGATGGAGCCCGCGGGTGACGCGGTGACGATGGATCCGGCGGCCGATGCCGGGGTCACCGAGTCGGTGTCGTTGTTGAGGGCCGCGTCCTCCGCGACCATGGTGGTTTCGGCCACGTTGCTGTTGGCTGAGTCGTACTCGGAGGCGAGGCGGTGGATGGTGCGGACCTGACTCTCAGAGAGTCGGTCGCGTGGTGGCGACTCGCAGATGCGAGCCGAGTCCTCCGAGACGATGACGTCGGTGAAGACGACGAAGAGGCTAATCGTGCCGACCGGCATGATCACGCTGTGCGTGACGGGGCGTGCCGCCGGGACGTAGCTGCTCGGCAAGATCTGGAGGATCTCGCCGATTGCGATCATGCGGTTGGTGGCGATCGTCTCGTTGATGGGTAGATTGGATCTCGCCACAGAACACCGGCCTGACTGGCCAGGCCCCACGGTAGGCGCCACTATCGTGGGAATGGCCACGGTAGATGTTGCAATCGACAGCGAGTAGTAGAACGAAGGGCAAGGGCGGCCAGCCATCTGCGGTGCGAGATGAGGGCAGAGACACAAGGTTTTACCCAGGTTCGGCCCCCGAAGGGTAAAGACCTACTCCTGCTAGATTGTATTATGGAGAGAGTACAAGGGTGAGCTCGACGACTAGGCGGCGAGTCGCTGGGGTGTATGATGGAACGTGTCCTCTATGCGTACCCTAGGGAGGTTTATATAGGCTCACCTCGCTAGGGTTTACAGATCTACAACCGAATTAGTTAAGGATTCAGAGGGTTCTTGACCTAATCCGACTGAGCCTAGCTACGCTTCTGGGCCTACAGCTTCCAGTCGCCTGGTTCCTTGCCAAGTCTTGATCCAATCGCCGTCCTGTAGGCCCACTCACTGGCAGACTGGGCCAATAGGAAATGTCCTGCTGGGTGTACCCCGGGCAGCATATCCCCATCACTGGGAATCGGCGAAACCGTAGACATCGGTCGCGTTCTCTTCTCCGGCAACGTTCCGATCGTCCCCCCCCCTCCCCCCCCCCCCCGACGAGTTCTGGATCCCGGCGATGACGAACCCTACACGCTGCTCGATCGTCCCCATCGGAGATATCCACCTCTTCATCGGTGAAACCGACTTGGGCACTAGTTCCCTGGGAGTCAGAGGAGCATCAAGACTCGCACGGACCCCCTACGGGCAGGATACGTTCATGGAAGGATCGATGTCGGATCTCTCCTCGAAGTTTGCCGGCAAAGATCGGAAAAATTCAAGGCCCACCCAAACCACCCCTGTGCTGGATTTAACGGTGGAAGATCACTGCAAATCCACCGGCTTTGCCCGTGTGTCTGGACAGCAGAGATCCAAGTTCATCGGTGTGGTCACCATCTTCGATCTGGCATGCTGTGTCCAGAGAGAGGGCGAAACCCCCCGCAATTACCATGCTAGATGGCTCCGTATATGGGTCGACCTGGCTCATTACCCCAATGATGATGCGATGTATCACTTTGTGGAAGGACTGGACCAAGGTACGCTTCTCCGGCATACGCTAAGGCGGCAGCGGGATTCAGGACGCCTCACCTTAGAAAGCATGGTGAACACCGTCAACAGCTATGCGGAGGGTGAGGAGGAAGCTCAGATAAAAATTGTGCTCGTTGGCGGATCCCCTCCGCCTCAGCCACCACCACCACCGCCTCCGGTCATCACCGCCGTAGCTACCCCACCACCTCCAGTCATCGTCGTTGCTGTTGCACCTACACCCCCCGTCATCGAGGAAGCCTCGGCACCCTCCTACTCTGTGCTTGACGCGCTCTACGCCGACATTAGCGGAGATTCAGAGGAGATAGACTTCAGCCTAGAGTAGCTAGACTCTGCTATGCAGGAGATGGAGGAGGATTACAAGCGCGACGAGCAGGCCAGCAACACCGTCACGTCCCAAGAGGTGTTCATCGCCATTGGGACGGCGATGGATGAAGATCAGCCCGGACGAGCTCCGCCTACAGCGCTGGACAAAGGGAAGGGACCACCTGTTGCTGCCGACAACGATCGCACAAAGGTCATGCCCCCTCCGCCTAACCCAGTGCAGCAGCCGCAGGAACTCGGCACTAGCCCGAGTAACAATAGCACCACAAACCCGCCGCCTCTCGCATCTATGTCTCCAGCTGCCCAAGTCAATCCAGCTGATAGAGTGATGTGCGGTAATCTCCTCGTCGAGCCTATGACCATGGCTCATATTCAATGTAGTCCAACTTGACGAGAAGCGCCAGCAGCTGCTGGAGGAAGCACAGGCCATCGTGGAGCAAGGAGCAAAGTTAGATCAAGATCTGGCCAACACGCAGAAGTCAATAGAGAAAGCTAGAGCAATGGAGGCCGAGTACAAGACTCTGCTGGAGCAGCAGAAGGCTAAGAAAGCTCCGGCTCGCATCATCAACGATCCTGGTGTGCAGCGAAACCTAGGATGGGCTCCGTCAAAGCCGGCACAGGCCAAGCCATACATTGATAGTGAAGGCAGGCAGGTGATGCCCACTCCTCTTCTCAACCTCGCCATCGCCAAGACCCTTCTGGAATAGGATAGATCACCTGAAGTGGTGAACCAGGTCTATGACCTAGTGGCCAAGGCGGTGAAACAACAGGAAAAGTCCTCCTCTCAGAGGCTTGAGTCTGACCCAGCGTTTTGCCAGTCTAGCCAGCATAAGCCGCCAAGGAACAGATCTCCTCTTAATGTCGGGTCCTAGATGGGTTCATCAGAACGAAGACGGAGGGATGCGCGCAATAGGAAATATGCTATCCCCATATCCTCTGACCATGGAGGCAAGGCTCAACCTCTTATATGATCAATGAAATAAAGCTCTCTGGTTCACTCATATTTCTGAGTCTTTTACCACCTTTAGTGTTCATTTTTGGATCATATAAAACCTTTATGCGCAAGATTTGCATTTGCACTTGTGAAAATTCTGCCTACGGGCGTTAGCTTAAGTTTTCTGGTCTACATGTTCTTTGTCGTTTTTATGTGGATTCTGGAGTAGTGACTTTTGGCACTTAGTGTCGGCGATTTTGTGATTAGGCTATTGATGGTTCCATTGGGCATCATCGCCTGAGCGCATAATTCCGACAACGAGTCTTCCGACTAATGAAAAGTCAAGCATAAAAACCAGAGTAATGGATAAGCCAACACTTGCTTAAAAATATGTACATGCTGGAACCAGTTCTCGAGTAGCAGGAAATAACAACCATTGTTTTTCCGCCTTAAGTTAACAAGTAGTTTTTTTCGTATACAAATTCCAGAGGAAACAAATATTATTGTTTTTTTATTCCTCTGGCGCAGATGACTTGGACGCAGCATCATCGTCAGCAGGAGAGCCATCCTCCTCAAAGTCGGCGGTGTTGAGGGACTCGGAGGAGCTATGATTGTCGCCATCAATAGTCTCCATGGGCACGAAGACGTTAGGGTCGACCAACTCGCAGACTCTGGTATCAAAACCTCCGAGCGATGCCAATATAGCTTTGTGATCTATTTTTTGGCCATCGTCGTCCACGTAGGGGATATCGGAGGTCACCGTGTCGATGTCGGCGTTTTCGTAGTGCGCCTTGACCATTGACAGCGCCATCCTTGCGCCAGCCCGGGTACATGAAGCTTTCCAGCTTACAATACGCTCGGGGGCTTGGCGCAAGATCTCCGAGAACTTCATCACGGAATCCACCACTTTGATGTTGATCTGGAGGGGCTTGGCTATCTCCTTGGCCTGCTTGATGGAGGTGTTGATAAAGTTGTCGGCAAGGACCACGCATTCTTTTTGCGGAGGAGGCGACTGGGTCAAACCAATAGGAGCTGTGAAATTCCGACAAGGGAATGCATGAGTTCAATAAAACAAAAAGTTCAGAGTATCTAGCTTACAGAAGTACAAGGCGGAGAATCGCTTACTGAAGATGCTAATCTCAGCTTCCTGGAGGGTATCCGCCATGGAGTCCCGTTCTTGTCGGAGGATCTTGTATGCTTCAAGATTGCGCTGATTTTGCTCATCGGCAGCTCTCTTCTTCTCTTTCAGCATCGCGATCTCCTCCTTCAAACGGTTCATCTCCGTGTTAGCAGATTCCTGCAGGACCTTCATGGAGTTCTCATGCATCTTTAGCATATCCTTCCTCTCCTACTTAAGGATCTTGTTTTCGCTATCCAACAACTGAATATGCTTGGATTGTTCCACAATGTCCTTGGCCTTGTCAATGGCTTCTGCAAGTCGGAGAAAGAACAGTACATGTTGAGTACTCGGAGAATGTTGGCACAAGACCAAGTCGGAGTACGAAAACAAAAGTAAAAACAGACTCTTGCTCTTGGTGATTTGATCCTTCAAGAAGGCAGTTTTACCCTTTTCAGCTTCCATATCTGCACGCATATTCTGGAACTTCTCGTTGGCCATACCTCTCCGAGCATTCTCATTCTGTGGAAATAAAATTTAAAGTTGTTTAGTCTACTTGGAGCATCTAGCCGGATAACTATCCGCCTAGAGGCTTGGGGGCTACAGTGAGAGTTTTTTAACTTGGCAAATATGCTTGGTCTTTCTTTAAGCATCTAGTCGGAACTAATTCAGTTTTCAACTAGAAGCTTGGGGGCTATAGTATGCTTAGTCTTTCTTTAAGTATTTAGTCGGAACTAATTCAGTTACAACTAGAGACTTGGGGGCTACGGTATCGAAATTCACAAACATTGCGTATGCTACTCTGAAAGTATCTAGTCGGAATAATTTATTCAAACTAAATACTTGGGGGCTACAGTGAGAAGTTTTATAGCTTAGTCACTCTCAGAGCATTTAGACGCAAAGGCCTATGGTTTTCCGTCTAAATCCTCGGGGGCTAAAGTGGGATACTCATATGAAATGCAAAAGGCAAATAAAACTTACAAGTGCGATGATCTTGAGCTTCGTAGCGCTCTCAACAAGCAACTTGCCGAAGGAAAGGCTATTTCCTTGCAAGATATCTGCTTGTCGGAGAAGCTCCTCAAGACCGAAGGTTAGTGATGTCGGCACTGCACCAGGAACCAAAGAGGAGCTTCTCGGCATGAGCGCCGGGAATACTATCTTCGGGAATTATGTGGTTGTACTGGGTGCGGAGGCGCCGCCTTTAGCAGACGTTCCACCCACTACCACCACTTTACCTCTACTGATGGAATCCTTATCCAAAGCTTCAGCCATTTGAGTTGCGGTACTTTCTTGCGTCACCTGTTCGCCGACAACGACGAGCTCCGCGGAGGCGCCTGAGTCCACTTCCATGGCGGAAGGGCCAGATGCGTCTTTGGCCTGTGAGCTTGTCGGGGCGGATGTAGGATGGACGCTGGGAGTGGCAGGGGCGATGGCGGGAGATGCATGGTGAGGCACGTCACGGTAGTGGCCTTTAATATTTCTAGAAGGCCCCAAAGTTTTGGAGGTCTTCTTCAAACTAGTAGTGGCCTTTTTCCTTAAATGTGCAAAAAGAATAAGTACAGGAAGAAGACGAGCAATGGACAAATGTCGGAGAAGAGGCTTACACAACAGGGGGTGCTTTGGCAAAAGGAATCCCGGTAACCTTTCTTTTCTCCGCCTCCAGGGCGGCAGTGGACTTCTTGGTGGCTCCTGATACGTCGGAAACGTATCTATAATTTTTGATGCTCCATGCTTGTTTAGTATCTACTTTGCTTTGTTTTGTCTTCACTTTGAGGTATTTTTATACACTTTCTGGTACTAACCTATTAACAAGATGCCACAGTGCCAGCTGCCTGTTTTCTTCTCTTTTTGGTTCCAGAAGGGCAGAAAATCAATATTCTCGGAATTGGACGGGACAAAAGTCAAAGTTAATATTTTTCCCAGACCAACACGGAACCACGAAGCAGAGACGGAGTAGGGCACCAGGGTGGCCGCACCCCCCAGGCACGGGCAAGCCCTGGTGGCGCCTACAGGGGGTGTGGGCCCCCTGGCCCCCCACCGACCTTGCCTCCTTCGCCTATAAGAATCCCTCGGGGAGAAAACCCTAAATAATCAATCATACTTCCAGAAAAACCTCCGTAGCACCGCCACCACCGAAAGGGAGATTCGAGGGATAGAAAGTCTCTGTTCCGGCACCCTGCCGGGAGGGGAAGTGCCCCCAGAGCCATCTCCATCGATCTCCACCACCATCTCCATCACCGTTGCTGATTCCCATGATGAGGAGGGAGTAGTTCTTCCTCGAGGCTAAGGGCTCTACCGGTAGCTACGTGTTCATCTCTCTCTCTATGCATGATCATGTTGTGGTCATGAGCTTTGTAATCAAGTAGATCTACCTTGCTACACAAGTGCTTCATTAGATCTCTGCTCTCCCCATGTGCGTGAAAGTGACAGCGTGCATGCCATGGTGGCACTTAGGCTTGAGTCTACATAAATACTCTTTGTGCTTTAATAGATCTATGCTTTTCCCCATGTGTGTGAAAATGACAGCGTGCATACGATGTGTGGCACTTTGGCTAGATTGAATATTTGTTATGAGTTATATTTGGAGTTGGATGTCTCTATGAAATTGTGGTGTTTGTTGGAACCATCTAGCGCTCAAGGTGACAGTGTGGGGTTATCTAGATTGTTGGAAACATATCTATAATTTTTGATGTTCCATGCTTGTTTAGTATCTACTTTGCTTTACTTGTCCACACTTTAAGGTTCTTTGTAAATGTTTTCTGGTACTAACCTATTAACAAGTTGCAACAGTGCCAGATGCCTGTTTTATGTTGTTTTTGGTTTCGAAAAGTTAGTAAAGAAATATTCTCGTAATTGGACGGGACAAACGTCAAAGTCAATTACTTTCCGTGGGGAACAAGAAGTCTAGAGGAGAGCCGAAGGGGCCGGCCAAGGGGTCCAGACCCACCCCAGGCGCGAGGGCAGGTGGGCCCGCGCCTGGCTAGGGTTTGGTGGCCCTGGCCACCTCCCGGTCTCGCCCCTTCGCCTATAAGAAGCCCCCGATGCAGAAACCCTGAGGACCCGATCAGAAATCCACGAAACCGTCTGTAGCCGCCGCCACCATCGTCCCTAGATCGGGGGGTCTGAAGTTCTTCCCGGCACCCTGCCGGAGGGGGGATCATCCCGAAGGCCTTCTCTTCGGTATGATTCGTGAGTAGTTCCACCTTGGACTATGGGTCCATGTAGTAGCTAGATGGTTGTATCTCCTCTTTTGTGCTTTCATGTATAGATCTTATGAGCTCCGTTCATGATCAAGATCTGATCTATTTGTAATCATGCATGTTGTGTTTGCGGGGATACGATGGATATTGAGATTATTATGTTGGTTTGATTAATGGTTTTATCTTTATGATTCTATCATGTCTGTGTTGTTTGTGGTCTTGCATGCTCTCCGTTGCTAGTGGTTTTATCTTGGCCAAGTAGTTTCTAGTGACTCCAAGAGGGGGTATTTATGTTCGATACTGGGTCCATGCCTCTAGTTTCCAAGAGAAGTGATAGAAATCTCTTCGGTTGTAAATGTGTTGTTGCTACTAGGGACAAAACAATGGTCTCATGTTCATGGAACATGTGGACTGTTTACCTTACACACTTTGCTTGCAACTTAATACCGGAGGGGGTTCGGATGATAACCTAAAGGTGGACTTCTAGTCATAGATGCAGTTGGATGACAGTCTATGTATATTGTTGTATTGCCCAATCAGCCTCATAGGATCTTTCTGGCTAGTAATTGCATTGTTATGCCTTGCTCAGTTCCTGTCAATTGCCCCGCTGTAATGTGTTTACCCTTCATGCCATGTTGTTTATCTAAGGAGAGCACCTCTAGTGAACTATGGACCCCGGTCCAATCTTTACCATTGATATATCTTCCACTGTTACTTGTTTACTTGTTGCAAACCATTACCTTCCACACCATACGTTTAATTCTTTGTTACAGCAAACCAGTGAGATTGATAACCTCATTGATTCGTTGGGGCAAAGTCTTGAGTTTGTGTTGTCCAGGTCTCCGCGTTGCTTGCAACACCTGTGTGACGTTTCCTTCCTCCTACTGGTTCGATAACCTCGGTTTCTTACTGAGGGAAACTTGCAGCTGTGCTGCTTCATACCTTGCTCTTGGGGTTTCCAACGAAACGTCCCACGACAAGTGGTGGGCGCCATCAAGCTATTTTATGGTGCCATTGCCGGGGAGGCTAACGACGTCTTTACTAGGGGAGTCCTTCACTTCCTTTCTCTTTACTTTGTTTTTAGTTTGCTTTGTTTCTTTTGTTTGGTTTTGTTTGCCTCTTTTCAAAAAAAAACAAAAAAAATAGTCTAGTTTGGTTTGCTTGCCTTATTCAAAAACACAAAAAAAATAGTTCCTGCTCTAGCTGCTGCTGCTGTTTTTGGCTTGCCCACCTTTGCCAAAATGAACTCTGCTGAGAACACCAAGTTGTGTGACTTCACTAGCACCAATAACAATGATTTCCTAAGCACTCCTATTGCTCCACCTGCTCCTGATGCTAGTGATATATATGTTGCCTTTACCAAACACATTACAGATGCTCTTGTTAAGATTAAGGAAGAGAAGCTAAAACACAAAGCTTCTATTCCTAGGAAAGTAGAAGATAGTTGGGAACCCATTATTAATATGCAAGTGAATGACTTTGACCTCAAAGCTTCATGTGATCTTGGTTCTAGTGTCTCTATTATGCCTAGGAAGATTTATGACATGCTTGATTTTCCACCATTAGAAGATTGTTATTTGGATGTCCCACTCAATGATAATGCTAAAAAGAAACTCATGGGGAGTATTAATGATGTTCTCATCATGGTTAAAAATGCTTATGTCCCTGTTGATTTCTATGTTTTGGATGTTGAATACAATGCTTCTTGTCCTATTACTTTGGGAAGACCTTTTCTTAGACAGTTGGTACCATCATTGATATGAAAGAAGGCACCATTAAATATCATCTTCCATTCAAAAATGGTATTGAACACTTCCCTATGAGAAGAGGGAAGTTGCTTTTTTCTCCTCCTTTGAAAGCAAGATTTGATGTTAATGCTTCCTCATTTGAAAATACTTGATTCTTCTTGCTTCTTGTGCCTAACTCAAAGGCGTTAACGAAAAGCACTTGTTGGGAGATAACCCAAGAGTTTCCTTGAGTCTTGGAAGCTATTACTTATGAAATGACCTCTCCTTATCCTTTTTGTTTGCTTTTTGTGCCAAAAATGACCTCTAATGAGAGGGAAATAAGATTTGGGGAGTTGTTGTCCCGAAACAGATTTCTGTCCTCCACGAAAAAAATTCGTGAGGACTCTCTGTAACTTAGATTGAGCTCAAAATTTATGAATATAACCCCCAGTATGTTAGCTAACTTTTGTTAGTTCAACATATTTTGATTTGGGCAACAGAAGATGTTCGAAAAAATCGTTTCTACCAGCTGGTCTGTTTTGACAGATTTCTGCCATTATTTGCATTTGCTTCTTATTGATTCCTTTTTGAGTTCTCTTTAGGTAAATTGAGATTTTTGATGGAGTTACTACATTAGATTGTGTTTTTAGTGAAAAGCCTTGTTGTTCCAAAGCTTTGCCAGAGGTCTAATATCTTTTGAATAAGCTAATGTTGCTAATGAAGATTGTGTGAAGTTTTGTATGAAGTAAAAATTTCAGGTGTAGAGAGAGAATGATGCAATGAGATGAAGAATGGACAAAAGCTCAAGCTTGGGGATTCCACCATGGTGTCACCCCAAGAAATATCCAATAGGTACAAGCGTCAAAGCTTTGGGATGCCCAAGCCATCCCCTTCTTCATCAATAAAAAGCTCAGGTTTGTCTAGACACTTCATTTTTATTGTTTCATGCACAGTTGTGTTGTTCTTGGAGCGTCTTAGTTTTCCTTTGCTTTGCTTAGTTTGTTTAGTTTGCTTTAGTAGTTTGGACCCCCGTTCTTGTTGTGTTGTTTTGCAAATAAGTTTGCTTGGTGTTTGGAAAGGAGTAGTAAGTTCTTGCTTGAAGTGCAAGAGGAACTTGCATTGACTGTGACTTAGACTTTAGCATGACATGCTTGGTGTTGTTTTAGCATTATGCTTAGTGATTATTGTTGTAGCATGTATTGTTCCAAACAATTGGGATTGCTTAGTGTGCCTTGAAGAAATTATGCGTTGTTTTAGCATGCAAAAGCATAGTATTATGGTATTCTCCTTTGATGTTTTGCTTGGGTTGACTTGGCACATGCTCAAACCATGTTATGACTATGACAAGTCACCATTAGCCTCTATGATCATTTAGTCCTTGACTTGTAGTACCACTCTTTGCTTTGATTAGTTTGCTTTGTTGCATTGCATAATTATGGCCATTATTGTTGTCTTAGTTGGTTGCTCCCAGTCTTTTGCTAGCCTCCACTTTTATGAGTAAGTTCTACTCATGCTTACAACTCCCAAGAAACAAAGTTATTCCAAAGTGTCCACTATAAACTCCTATGCATGGTGTGTTACACCATTCCAAAGTATATTCTTGTTTTTATCTATACTTGGAATGGTGTAACACACCATGCATAGGAATTTACGGGTACACAACATTAGCATACCTGGTCTAGTCCAAGGAAGGCCCACGAGAATATACGTGGCCCATGAAGATTTTCGGGTGGTCCAAGCCCATGACGTCTTCGGATCCTTGGAGAGCAAGACTAGAACAGATAGAATATTCAAAAGGGGAAACCCTAAACTTGTAACCGACTTGATCTATGCCCGGGACCTGCCTATCTCTATATAAAGGCTAGGAGGGCACGATGAGGAGGATATCTCTCTCACCTTACCGCATACACACCTCCACGCCAGATTGCATCTGCGCACCCGTGTAACCTTCGGTTCCGCCATAATCAAGAGAAGACAAGAAGGAGTAGGGTTTTCCCTCTGAGGGCCTGAACCTGGGTAAATCTTGTGTCCCCTGGTTGCTTGTCTGTTAAACGTTCCGTGATATCCAGCACCCCCATCTTCTCCAAAACCCAAGCTCATAACAATGGGCATTGATGAGACCAAACCTCGTCAATTGGCGCCGTCTATGGGAACCGGGGGCACTGATTGTACGATCGTGACGGTCCCGACCAAAGAGATCTACAACTCCTCGGTGACAGAGAGCCATCTCCTCTTCGGCGCTTTCAGCTTCACCGCCCACTCGCCAGCCACCCTGAAGGAATTCGAACCCGTAGGCGACGGGCTCGAGATCCTGTTCGGAAGCTTCTGCTTCCAGGTGGGACAGACCGGCACTCTCCGCCTCCTAGAGCGGGTGCCTCTACCATCGATCAGGCCCGCCTCATGGGCCCTGCATCCCAGCGTGCTATGCACGCTAACATCGACAGATGAGTCATATCATAGCAGAAGCTGCAACTCAGATCTGTGCGATCCCCCGTCGGATGAAGGGACCTATGGTTCCGGATCCGAAAGTTGCGGCAGCAGCGATCCAGTCCGCGGGTGCTACCGATACGTTGGAAACATATGTATAATTTTTGATGCACCATGCTTGTTTAGTATCTTCTTTGCTTTACTTGTCTACACTTTGAGATGCTTTTTACATGTTTTCTGGTACTAACCTATTAACAAGTTGCAACAGTGCCAGATGCCTGTTTTCTGTTGTTTTTTGTTTCAGAAAAGTTAGTAAAGAAATATTCTTGGAATTGGACGGGACAAACGCCAAAGTCAATTACTTTCCGTGGGGAACAAGAAGTCCAGAGGAGATCCGGAGGGGCTGGCCAGGTGGGCCAGACCCACCCCAGGCGCGGGGTCAGGTGGGCCCGCGCCTGGGTAGAGTTTGGCGACCCTGGTCACCTCCCGGACTCGCCCCTTCGCCTATAAGAATCCCCCGATACATAAACTCTCGGTACCTGATCAGAAATCCACGAAACCGTCTATAGCCTCCGCCACCATCATCCCTAGATCAGGGGGATCTAAAGTTCTTCCCGGCACCCTGCCGGAGGGGAGATCATCTCGGAGGCTTTCTCTCCGATATGATTTGTGAGTAGTTCCACCTTGGACTATGGGTCCATGTAGTAGCTAGATGGTTGTATCTCCTCCTTTGTGCTTTCATGTATAGATCTTATGAGCTCTGTTCATGATCAAGATCTAATCTATTTGTAATCATGCATGTTGTGTTTGAGGGGATCCGATGGATATTGATATTATTATGTTGGTTTGATTAATGGTTCTATATTTATGATTATATCATGTCTGTGTTGTTTGTGATCTTGCATGCTCTTCGTTGCTAGTGGTTATCTTGGCCAAGTAGATGCTAGTGACTCCAAGAGGGGGTATTTATGCTCGATAGTGGGTTCATGTCTCTAGTTTCCAAGAGAAGTGACAGAAATCTCTTCGGTTATAGATGTGTTGTTGCTACTAGGGAGAAAACAACGGTCTCCTGTTCATGGAACATGTGGACTGTTTACCTTACACACTTTGCTTAAAGCAGTTGTCTGTTGCTTGCAACTTAATACCGGAGGGGGTTCGGATGATAACCTGAAGGTGGACTTCTAGTCATAGATGCAGTTGGATGACAGTCTATGTATATTGTTGTATTGCCCAATCAGCCTCATAGGATCTTTCTGGCTAGTAATTGCATTGTTATGCCTTGCTCAGTTCCTGTCAATTGCCCCACTGTAATGTGTTTACCCCTCATGCCATGTTGTTTATCTAAGGAGAGCACCTCTAGTGAACTATGGACCCTGGTCCAATCTTTACCATTGATACATCTTCCACTGTTACTTGTTTACTTGGTGCAAACCATTACCTTCCACACCATACGTTTAATCCTTTGTTACAGCAAACCGGTGAGCTTGACAACCTCACTGATCCGTTGGGGAAAAGTCTTGAGTTTGTGTTATGCAGATCTCCGTGTTGCTTGCAACACCTATGTGATGTTTCCTTCCTCCTACTGGTTCGATAACCTCGATCTCAACTGAGGTAAGACTTGTTGTTGTACTCTTCACACCTTGCTATTGGGGTTCCCAACAAGACTCCACATCAGCCACCAAGTTTTCTGGCGCCATCAAGGAGTCATCAACAAGTTTTCTGGTGTCGTTGCCGGGGAGGCCAAGGACGTCTTCACTAGGGGAGTCCTTCATTTCCTTTATCTTTACTTTGTTTTTAGTTTGCTTCGTTTCTTTTGCTTGGTTTTGTTTGCCTCTATTCAAAAAACCCAAAAAAAATTAGTCTAGTTTGGTTTTCTTGCCTTATTCAAAAACACAAAAAAATAGTTCATGCTCTAGCTGTTGCTGCTGTTTTTGGCTTGCCCACCTTTGCCAAAATAAACTCTGCTGATAACACCAAGTTGTGTGACTTCACTAGCACCAAAAACAATGATTTCCTAAGCACATCTATTGCTCCACCTGATCCTGATGCTGACTTTTATGAAATTAAGCCTTCTTTGTTGAATCTTATGATAAGAGAGCAATTTTCTGGTGCTGGTTCTGATGATCCTGCTGCCCATCTTAATAGCTTTGTTGAACTTTGTGAGATGCAAAAGTATAAGGATGTAGATGGAGATATTATTAAGCTCAGGCTTTTTCCTTTCTCTTTGAGGGGAAAAGCTAAAGAATGGTTGCTATCTTTGCCTAAAAATAGTATTGATTCTTGGACTAAGTGCAAAGATGCTTTTATTGGAAAGTACTATCCTCCTGCTAAGATTATTGCTATGAGAAGTGACATTATGAAATTTAAACATCTTGATAGCGAACATGTTGCTCCTGCTTGGGAAAGAATGAAATCTTTGTTTAAAAATTGTCCTACTCATGGACTCACTGCTTGGATGATTATCCAAACTTTTTATGCAGGTTTGAACTTCTCCTCAAGAAACCTGTTGGATTCTGCTGCTGGAGGTAATTTTATGGGACTCACCTTGGGTGCTGCAATAAGGCTCCTTGATAATATGATGGTTAACTACTTTGAATGGCATGTTGAGAGAGCTCCACGTGGTAAGAAGGTAAATTTTGTTAAGGAAACTTCCTCTTTGAGTGAAAAGATTGATGTTATTATGGCTATGCTTGTTAATGGGAAAGCTCCTCTAGATCCTAATAGTGTTCCCTTGGCCTCTTTGGTTGCTCAAGAAGAGCAAGTTGATGTGAACTTCATTAGAAACAACAATTTCAACAACAATTATAGGCCTTATCCTCCTAATAATGGCAATTCCTATGGAAGTTCTTACAATAATGCTAGAAGTGCCCCCTCTGAACTTGAAGTAATGCTCAAGTACTTTATTAGTAAACAAACCACCTTCAATAAGACTATAGAGGAAAAGCTTTTAACTGTTGAGAAAAATATATCCTCTTTGTCTGAAGCTCAAACTTCCTTGGTTAATAAAATGGCTGCTAAACCTGAAACTATGGAAAACACCTTTGCTACTGCTCATGCCATACAAGTTACTATTGATGAAAATGTTAGGTTGTTAGCTCAACTTCATGCTAGGTGGGAAAGGGAAGCTGAAATTGATAGAAACAATAGTGTGTGCACTATCACCACTAAACCACAAGTAGCCCATATTCCTCCTCCTACTATGCCTAAGCCTATTGGTCCTACTACTAGTGATGCTAAGTTTGATTTTGATATTGATGGTTGCAATATTTCTGAAGTGATTATGTTCCTACAAAAGCTTGCTAGAAGTCCTGATGCTAGTGATATGCATGTTGCTTTTACCAAACACATTACAGATGCTCTTGTTAAAATTAAGGAAGAGAAGCTAAAACACAAAGCTTTTGTTCCTAGGAAAGTAGAAGATAGTTGGGAACCCATTATTAATATGCAAGTGAATGACTTTGATCTCAAAGCTTCATGTGATCTTGGTTCTAGTGTCTCTATTATGCCTAGGAAGATTTTTGAAATGCTTGATTTACCACCATTAGAAGATTGTTATTTGAATGTCCCACTCAAAGATAATGCTAAGAAGAAACTCATGGGGAGAATTAATGATCTTCTTATTATGGTTAACAATGCTTATGTCCCTCTTGATTTCTATGTTTTGGATGTTGAATACAATGCTCCTTGTCCTATTACTTTGGGAAGACCTTTTCTTAGAATAGTTGGTGCCATCATTGATATGAAAGAAGGCACCATCAAATATCATTTTCCATTCAATAAAGGTATTGAACACTTCCCTATGAGAAGAGAGATATTTCTTTTTGCTCCTCCTTTGAAAGCAAGGTTTGATGTTAATGCTTTCTCATTTGAAAATACTTGATTCTTCTTGCTTCTTGTGCCTAACTTAAAGGCGTTAAAGAAAAGTACTTGTTGAGAGATAACCCAAGAGTTTCCTTGAGTCTTGGAAGTTATTACTACTGTAATGACCTCTCCTTATCCTTTTTGTTTGCTTTTTGTGTCAAGAATGACCTCTAATGAGAGGAAACTAAGATTTGGGGAGTTGTTGTCCCGAAACAGATTTCTGTCCTCCACCAAAAAATATCGTGAGGAGGCTCTGTAACTCGGATTGAGATCAACATTTGCGAATCAATCCCTCAGTATGTTGGCTAGTTCAACACTTTTTGATTTGAGGAACAGAAGATGTTCGAAAAAATTCGTTTCTACCTGCTGGTCTATTTTGACAGATTTCTGCCATTATTTGCATTTGCTTCTTATTGATTCATTTTTGAGCTCTCTTCTGGTAAATTGAGTTTCTTTGAAGGAGTTACTTCAGTAGCTTGTGTTTTTAATGAAAAGCCTTGCTGTTCCAAAGCTTTGCCAGTGGTCTAATACCTTTTGAATAAGCTAATGTTGCTAATGAAGATTGTGTGAAGTTTTGTATGAAGGAAAAAAATTTAGGTGTAGAGAGAGAATGATGCAATGAGATGAAGAATGGACAAAAGCTCAAGCTTAGGTATGCAACCATGGTGTCACCCAAATAAATATCCAAGAGGTACAAGCGTAAAAGCTCGGGTATGCCCAAGGCATCCCCTTCTTCATCAATAAAAAGCTCAGGTCTGTCTAGACACTTCGCTTTTATTGTTTCATGCACAGTTGTGTTGTTCTTGGAGCGTCTTAGTTTAATTTGCTTTTCTTAGTTTGCTTTAGTAGTTTGGACCCCCGCTCTCGCTGTGTTGTTTTGCAAATAAGTTTGCTTGGTGTTTGGAAAGGAGTAGTAAGTTCTTGCTTGAAGTGCAAGAGGAGCTTGCATTGACTGTGACTTAGACTTTAGCATGACATGCTAGGTGTTGTTTTAGCATTATGCTTAGTGATTATTGTTGTAGCATGTCTTTTTCCAAACAATTGGGATTGCTTAATGTGCCTTGAAGAAATTATGCATTGTTTTAGCATGCAAAAGTATAGTATTGTGGTATTCTCCTTTGATGTTTTGCTTGGGTTGACTTGGCACATTCTTACACCATGTTATGACTATGACAAGTCACCATTAGCCTCTATGATCATTTAGTCGTTGAATTGTAGTACCACTCTTTGTTTGATTAGTTTGCTTTGTTGCATTGCATTATTATGGCCATTATTTCTCTCTTAGTTGGTTGCTCCCAGTCTTTTGCTAGCCTCCACTTGTATGAGTAAGCTCTACTCATGCTTCCAATTCCCAAGAAACCAAGTTATTCTAAAGTGTCTACTATAAATTCCTATGCATGGTGAGTTACACCATTCCAAAGTATATTCTTGTTTTCATCTATCTTCCAATTAAAAAACTATTTTTTTATGTGAAAACTTAGTGATTAAAGCCCTCACGAACTTGATGGCACATTTTTTATTTGCCCCTAATAAATTTGAACCATTGAGGCAAGTTTGTTGTATATGCTTGCACTTATAAGTTGGGATTAGCAGATTCGTGCTGTCACGGGGCACGTTTTCAACATTGCACTTGTACTTTTTGTACTCCGTTGATATCATGTTGTTTTGTATATGGATGTTACCAGTGTGAAATGAAGGGGGAACTTATAATTCCACAGAGTTTGTATTCTGTGTTAGAGAAACGCCTGGGCCGCTAGCCTAATCCATGCCTAATCATGGTGGAAACTTGCAGCATCACCATAGTGACATCTATGAAGCATTCTTCTTATAAAAAAGAGAGACACATTGAGAAAAGAGGAAAGAGAGAAAAAGCACCATATTCCCATGGTACATAAAAAGAATTGCTGATATGCTCATTGTCTGCTTGCCTTGTCATTTTGGTTATGGGAAAGCTCATGTACCATGTGCAAGGAGTACCCCGTTGGCGGTTCTCAATGATATGCAAATACTTACAGTGACAAGAACTTGCCTGGGCCCTAAGTTGAGTATCCATGAGGTGTAGCCCTCATAGTCAAGGGACATGAGATTGCCAACTTATACTTTGTCAAGCATATACTCCAGCTTTGCCACTTTAACCTTAACCACTTCAACTTGCTTATGATAGGGGCAATGAGGGCTGAAAGCTAATAAGTACCATAATTTTTGGAAGATCTTTTTGAAACTTGTACTCCCTGCTTCCTTTACAAAAAGGCCTTTCTTTCACCATTATTGAGTCTCCACCTTCTACCTTCAGGCACCATTAAGAGATCATAGTTGTCATTCTGTGTGCAATGTTCCAAAGCTTATTAATTGATGCATATTGTGTTATTACTTGTTCTTGTGCTATTTGTTTCTAGTCACCCTTGTGAACATTGCAGGTGTCCTATGCATTATATTGCTACTCTATGAGGGACAAGCTGATTGCTACTATGCTATGTTTTCTGCATGTGAAATAAACAAACGTTTTTCAATGCATGTTATTCATGATCTTTGTTTGTAGCTTGCCATGTTGCATGCATAGTTACTATGTCATATTGTTAGAACTCCATCTTTCATGCACATGTTTAGAGTTCTTTGATCCCAGCTTTCAATGTTTGCAAATGGTTGGATCTTTATTGTGAGGGTGCATGTCACCTCAAAAATTATTATGTTTATCACTTACCTACTTGAGGACGAGCAGGAGTTAAGCTTGGGGATGCTGATACGTTGGAAACGTATCTATAATTTTTGATGCTCCATGCTTGTTTAGTATCTACTTTGCTTTACTTGTCTACACTTTGAGATGATTTTTACATGTTTTCCGGTACTAACCTATTAACAAGTTGCAACAGTGCCAGATGCCTGTTTTCTGTTGTTTTTGGTTGTAGAAAAGTTAGTAAAGAAATATTCTCGGAATTGGATGGGACAAACGCCAAAGTCAATTACTTTCCGTGGGGAACAAGAAGTCCAGAGGGGCTAGCCAGGGGGGGCAGACCCACCCAAGGCGCGGGGTCAGGTGGGCCGTGCCTGGGTAGGGTTTGGCGACCCTGGTCGCCTCCCGGACTCGCCCCTTCTCCTATAAGAATCCCGCGATACAGAAATTCTCGGTACCCGATCAGAAATCCACGAAACTGTCTGTAGCCGCCGCCACCATCATCCCTAGATCGGGGGAATCTGAAGTTCTTCTCGGCACCCTGTCGGATGGGAGATCATCCCGGAGGCTTTCTCTCTGGTATGATTTGTGAGTAGTTCCACCTTGGACTATGGGTACATGTAGTAGCTAGATGGTTGTATCTCCTGACATGGTTATACCCTGCGGGTACACGACTTTAGCATACCTGGTCCAGCCCAAGGAAGGCCCACGAGAATACACGCAGCCCATGAAGACTTTCGGGTGGCCCAAGCCCATGACGTCTTCGGATCCTTGGAGAGCAAGACTAGAACAGATAGAATATTCAAAGGGGGAAACCCTAAAACCTGTAACCGACTCGATCTGTGTCTGGGACCTGCCTATCTATATAAAGTCTAGGAGGGCATGGAGAGGAGGACAACCTCTCATACCACCGCATACACGCCTCCATGCCAGATTACATCTGCGCACCCCTTTAACTTTTGATTCCGTCGTAATCAAGAGCAGACAAGCAGGAGTAGGGTTTTCCCTCTGGGGCCCTGAACCTGGGTAAATCTCGTGTCCCCTGGTTGCTTGTCTGTTAACCATTCCGCGATCTCCATCATCCCCATCTTCTCCAAAACCCAAGCTCATAACAATGGGCATTGACGAGATCGATCCTCGTCAATTGGCGCCGTCTGTAGGAACTGGGGGCACTGATTGTGCAATCGTGATGGTCCCGACCAAAGCGATCTACAACTCCTCTGCGACGAAGAGCCATCTCCTCTTCGGCGCTTTCGACTTCACCGCCCACTCGCCAGCCACCCTGAAGGACTTCGAGCCCGTTGGCGACGGGCTTGAGATTCTATTCGGGAGCTTATGCTTCCAAGTGGGGCAGACCGGCACTCTCCGCCTCCCAGAGTAGATGCCCATGCCATCGATCAGGCCCGCCTCATGGGCCCCACATCCCGTGATACGCACATCACCATCGACAGATGAGTCATACGACAGCAGCAGCTGCAACTCAGATCTGTGCGATTTGCCGTCGGATGAAGGGACCTACGGTTTCGGATCCGAAAGTTGCGGCAGCAGCGATCCACCCTACGGACGCTACCAATGCGCCGCGGTCATCCAGAGCGATGTGGATCAGCAAGAACCCAACCCGCCACCCAACCCGCAGGGTAGAAACGGGGAAAACAGGAGACGTCCATCCCTCCACCCAACGAGGATGACACTGACGCTAGTCGGGTAATCAACCTCAGCGAGGAAGGATGGAACCAAGCTCACGAACCTGTAGCGGGTAACAAGATCCTGCCTGTGGGTGCCTCACATGACCTACTAATAGCATACCACCTGCTCCTCATTGAAGAACACAAAACGCAGGTGAAGATGCAGGAAGTACTCGACAAACTCAAGCAAGCGGCCTCGGAGTCTAGCGTGCGGCGAGCTGTGCTCTCCGCCATCGGCGGCTCCAGCTCGCACGGCAACAACGCCAACAAGCATCGTTCTCACATAGAGAACATGGACCCCGCCGCACGTCGTGAGGTGACCCGAACCCTCAACACATCCTTCATGGAGATGGATGCCAACGGCAACGTCATCCCGAAGACGCCGCAAGCTGCGATCATGGAAGCCACCACATACCTCGCATCCCATCCACCTCCGGTGGGGGACCCCAAGAGGGCCATGCACAATTCTGCATTAGCCGGACTCGGACTCGTTGGAGTTGTGCTCCACGGGGAAGCTCCTGAGGAGCCGAAGAAGAAGGCTGCGGTCAGATTCAACCGCAGTCCCACACCCTCATCTAATGAGGAAGAACACGACCTACCTCGACGGCACAAGAGCTCGCGGCGTCGCAGCCGCGACTATGACGCTAGAAGCGAGCTCACCCAAGGCAAGATCGACAAGGCACGCGCCAAGCGCATGTGCTCATCCGAATCCGAAGAGGACGACGATGAAGGAGAACTCTGTGTAACTCGATGCTTCAGCAGATCCTTTCGGCGGACGCGGATGCCGTGGAACTTCAAGCTTCCTTCGGATACTCCGAAGTTCGACGGCATGCAGGACCCTAAGGCTTGGCTTAGCGACCACCTGTCGTTCGTCAAGCTGCAAGGCGGAAACAAAAACACCGGCCTACAATGCCTTCAGCTGCAGCTGACAGGTGTCGCCCGGATCTGGCTCAGCAGCCTATCCTCGGGATCCATCCAAAGCTGGGAGGAACTAGTGTACAGTTTCATCCGAAACTTCAAGGGCACCAGCAAGAGGCCAGCCTCGATCGAGGACCTAGGGCCTGCACCCAATGAACGGGCGAATCCATTCGCTAGTACATACTATGCTGGTCCAACACCAAGAACTCCGCGGCGCAAATCTCTAAGGAGAGAGCGATTGACGCCTTCAAGGATGGCATCAAACGCCATGACTTCAAGGAAGAACCCGGGCGTGTCAAGCCCAAGACACTCGACCACCTCATGGACATTGCCAACAGATGGGTAGATGGTGAGGACTCCGTCCACCGAGCACATTCGGAGAAGGAGGAAGATGATTTCGGTCGCCGACGCAAGCGTCGTATCAAACGAAGATCGCGCGCCTACAACGATCGTGGCGGACCCGACATGGTCGCGGCTAGCTACGCTGACCGCCTCAACGAGAGCAACCGCAATGGCAGCGGATACCGCGGAAACAACTTCCGCGATGGAGGACGCCCAGTGCAATCGTGGCAACGCCGCAGCCGCGATGACGAGCCCTCGGCATACGTCAAATTTTCGGGCCCATGTACCATCCACTTCTACATCGACAAGCGGGATGGCAAAAAGAAGGCAAGACACATGCTCAAGGATTGCCGCGAGTTCCAGAAACTCAGCGAAAGCATGTCCCAGATGAGGCAGCAAGCCCCGAACCCTGGGTACGGGCACGCACCCGCGCCAGGTGAGATCGCCCACGGAGCTCCTCCACCACCACCCACGAGACGTTCGAATCACCCAATCGCACCCGCGCAGAACAACGGCAGAAATGGGCACCCCGCGCCGAAAGGATCACTGATGATCCAAAAGGAGCGCCCAACAAACTGGGTGCAAAATAAAATCACCCGCCAAGTCAGCTTGGCTGTGACTGCTGCACCTGCCATCCCTGAGTACCTCAGCGGTTCAGAGTCCTGCATCACGTTCAGCCGTTCGGATCACCCCCGCCAGATCCCTCGCCCAGGTCATGCTTCCCTGGTGCTCGAGGCGCAGATCGGAGGGTTCGATATGAGCCACGTCTTCATGGACGGCGGCAGCGGCATCAACCTGATGTTCGCTAGCACCTTAGCAGCAATGCGGATCCTGCTGTGCAGCCTGGAACAATCCGACACAACGTTCCACGGCATCGTCCCAGGGAAGGGCATATTTCCCCTGGGAAATATATGGCTCGACGTCATCTTCGGCCAGCCCGACAACTTTCGATGCGAGCGACTCGAGTTCGAAGTGGTGGACTGGCCATCACAATACCACGCCATCCTCGGGCGTGTGGCATTCGCAAGGTTCCTGGCAGTACCACACTATGCGTACCTACTACTCAAGATGCCAGGACCTAGGGGCGTCATCACGGTCCATGGGAGCTTCACCCGATCGGACCACTGCGACAGGGACTTCAACAGAATCTCCTAGTCATTCAGCATGCAGGAGGAGCTCACAAGGCTCCGAGAAGTAAAGGACAACAGGGCACCCCTAGTCTCGAGGAAAAAAGCACCTGACATGTCGTTCGACTCAACAGTCAACATGAAGAAGGTGCAGGTCCACCCAACGGACGCCTCCAAGATGGCGCTGATCGCCAACGACCTCAGCCCCACATAGGAAAGCGCGCTTGTCGAATTCCTCCATGATCACTGGGAAATCTTCGCCTGGTGTCCTGCGGACATGCCGGGAGTTCCCAGGGAATTTGCCGAGCACGCACTCAATGTGTTCCCAGATACCAAGCCCGTCAAACAATCCATCCGATGATTGTCCGGGCCACGGGGAGAAGCCATCGGAGTCGAAGTCAACAGACTGCTCGACGCTAATTTCATCAGGGAGATCAAGGAAAGCGAGTGGCTCGCCAACATCGTGATGGTCCCCAAAAAGGACACGGACATCCTACAGATGTGTGTGGACTTCACATCACTGAATAAGCACTATCTGAAGGATCACTTCCCTCTCCATCGGATCGATCAGATCATCGATTCAACTGCAGGATGCGAGAAACTCTCCTTCCTTGATGCCTACTCAGGCTATAATCAGATTCGGCTGAAGGTCGAAGATCAGGAGAAAACGGCGTTCATCACACCGTTCGGAGTATTCTGATACAACACAATGCCCTTCGGGCTGAAGAACGCAGGTGCCACGTACCAGCATTGCATGCAAGCATGCTTGAAAAACCATATCGGCCGCAACATACAAGTCTATGTCGATGACATAGTAATGAAAACAAGGGAGGCCAAGACACTGGTCAACGATCTCCGTGAAACGTTCAACAACCTTGATCGATACAAGATCAAGCTGAACCCAAAAAAGTGTGCCTTCAGCGTCCCATTTGGCCAACTGCTTGGCTACTATATCTCCTAGCGAGGAATCGAGGCGAACCTGAAGAAAATCCAGGCCATAATGGCCATGGAGAAACCAAAGAACCTGAAAGGCGTCTAGCAGCTCGCCGGACGCATCGCGGCGCTGAGCAGGTTCATCAGCCGCATGGGAGAAAAGGCCTTGCCTTTCTATCAGCTATTGCGCAAGGCAGACAAATTCGAGTGGACGCCCGAAGTGGACGACGCATTCGAAGACCTGAAGCGGCTGCTCTCCACCTCGCCTGTCTTGGTCACTCCAAAGGAACACGAGCCTCTACTGCTATACATAGCAGCCACACACCAGGTGGTAAGCACCGTACTCGTGGTCGAGAGACCCGAAGAAGGCAAGACCCATGGGGTCCAACACCCAATCTACTACCTCAGCGAGGTATTGACACCAACAAAGCAAAGGTACCCTCACTACCAGAAACTCGCCTACGGCATGTTCATGACGGCTCGTCGGCTGAGCCACTACTTCCAGGAGAATCAGGTGATGGTCGTTAACAAGGCACCCATAAACAACATCCTGAACAACCCAGAGGCCACAGGACGTGTGGCCCTGTGGGGCATCGAGCTGTCTCCTCTAGAAATAATCTACGAGAAGCGCCATACGATCAAGTCCCAGGTCCTACCGGACTTCCTCGTCCACTGGATGGAGCTACAGCTGCCAGACACACCGGATATGACACAGTCATGGACGATGCACTTTGACAGCTCCAAGCGCGAAGCCGGAGCAGGAGCCGGGGTCATACTGACGTCCCCGCAGAGCGACAAGAAGAAGTACGTCCTCGGGATGAAATTTTGAGCTTCTAAAAATGAAGCCGAATACGAAGCCCTCATCTATGGCATGAGGATGGCCAAGATTTGCGGTGCAACGTGCCTGGTCATCTACGGTGACTCGAACCTCGTCGTCAAACAGACGATGAATGAGTGTGACGCACACGCCGCCAACATGATCGCGTACCGCGCACTCTACAACTCACTCGAAGGAGAGACTTCGACGGCTGCGAGCTTAGGCACGTTGGAAGAGAAAGCAACGAAGAGGCCGACAGACTCGCCAACATTGGCTCCACCTGTGCATGGGTGCCACCAGGTGTGTTCCTCGAACAGATCTGTGTACCATCCATCAAAAGGAAATTCCCCAAGGGATCACCCAAAGAAGCAAAGCACTTGGGGGCTACGCTACCTGAAGGACAGGAAGGACCCGAAAAGCTCGACACAGAGGTCGCAGTGGTCAACCTGATGCAGGTCATTACAGTCGAAGAAACATGGACACAGCCATACCTTAGGTACCTGATAGACATGGAGCTGCCTGATGACCCGACAGATGCCCGGCGCATATCTCGCCGGTCCAAGGCCTTCACCATTATCAATGGAGAGATGTACAAGCGCAACATTTCGAGTGTACTCCAAAGGTGCATCACCATCGGTGACAGCAAAACTATCCTCCAAGACATCCACGAGGGCATCTGCGGCCATCATGCGGGCAGCCGCGCCCTCGTCGCCAAAGCCCTGTGAGCTGGGTTCTACTGGCCAACGGCCATGAACAATGCCAAGGACATCGTTCGAAGGTGCAATGGGTGCCAGAGGTTCGCAGACAGACCGCATGCACCTGGATCGGAGCTCAGGCACATACCTTTGGCCTGGCCCTTCGCCCAATGGGGCCTCGACATGATCGGCAAACTGCCCCAGTCCTCGAAAGGAGGCCACGTCTACCTCCTGGTCGCAGTCGACAAGTTCACCAAGTGGATCGAGGCCATGCCCGTCACCAACAAAAAGGGCAAAACGGCCGTGAAGTTCTTCGAATCCATTGTTTACAGGTTCGGCGTACCGCACAGCATCATCACCGACAATGGGTCGAACTTCATCTCCAAATAATTCCAGGACTTCTGCGAAGACCTCGGGATCAACATAACATACGCCTCCGTGGCACACCCGCAAACGAACGGGCAGGTCGAAAAAGCCAACGGTCTTGTCGGCGACGGCATCAAGAAACGCCGAATGAGCCCGCTCCAGCGACTTGCGGGAGCCTGGACACAAGAGCTACCCTCCGTTCTTTGGAGCCTCTGCACAACGCCAAATAGCTCAACCGGCTACACACCTTTCTTCATGGTGCACGGAGCCGAAGCCGTGTTACCTGCAGAAGTACGCCACAAGGCCCCATGGGTCGTCACTTACAGCGAAGCCGAATCAATGGCCACACTCGAAAACATCGTCGACACACTCGACGAGGCACGCGACATAGCCGCGGCTCGATCGGCGGTCTACCAGCAAAGCCTCCGCAACTATCACAGCCGTCAGCTGCGTCCAAGGTCCTTCGTCGAAGGAGACCTAGTCTTACGACTCAAGAAAGAGCGACCGAAGAAGTTCGATTCGCCCTGGGAAGGACTCTACGTCGTCACCAAAGTCATCCTAGGTGGCTCCTATCGCCTCAAGCACGTGGAGTCTGGAGTCGCATACTCCAACCCATGGAACGTCGCACAACTGCGATGCTTCTACCCCTAGCTACCCCCCCCCCTTTACTTTCAATAAGGCTATTCATCCAAGGCTACTCAGCCGAACAATGTACCTCCTCATTACGATATGAATAAAGCTAAGTGTCTCGCCCCAAAACTTTATCTCTTACAAGCATTTCTTCATACTACAACATACTCGGGGGCTCCCCTCACCTCACGACTTTGTCAACTGAGGATAATGCATGTACACCTGAGTAGCTGATCACGTCAGGCTAACAAAAAGGGCATGCATACAAACAAGCACCAAGTGCTAATACAATCAACCTTCACAACAAAGGGCATAGCACGCCCAGTCAAATACATACAAGTTTTTACATCTATCTTCTTACAGGTCCTACCTATTCTGAAGAATCACCTGCGCACGATGCTCAAAAAGATCTACAACTTGTTCGGCATACTGCCTCACAGCCGCATAGTGCGAGCGCATGTCCCACACATCACCATCCGGCCGAGGGGGCGGGCCAGTCGCAACAGCAGCAAGATCCACATCAGGGCGATGCAGCCGCACAAGGGAAAGCGCAGCCTTCACCCCAGCAACCAACTGGTGCTGCACCAGCTCCTTGACATGACGCACGTCTCGAAACTTCGCCAGCAAGCCCCAGAGAGTCGATGGTGCTTCATCCAGAGGAAACATGACATGCAGAATCGATGCTAGGGAAGCCTTCACCTACCGCAACACTCGCGAGACCTGGTGAGCACGATCCTGCATAGTCGCAAGGATCATGGCACGGTCGCGATCCATCCAGAAAAAGCCACCGGTCTCCATATCTTGCTGGGTCAAGCAATTGACTCGAAGTGCAAGACGCTCCTTCTCCTCCTAAGGAAAAAGGTTAGCACCTGCAACACCTACAAAGTAAGATGACAAGCCAACTGGCGCATCCAAAAATGAGCAGCAGCTCGAAGAAACTCACATTGCAGTTGTTTGGCTAAACACCACAGCTCCCCCATCAAATACTCCTCTCTGGCGGCGCCTCGCTCTGGTTTCGACTTCCAAACGTCCGCATGACCTCGAATGCCAAGCAACTCCTTCTCAAGACTGCGGACGCGGTCACGAAGAAACACAAGCTGTGACGCATCATCCAAGGATGGTTGCGGTTGCGGAACAGGCGCAGTATCAATAGGGTCATCACCCGAAGGTCCCTAGAGGAAAAGAGACAAGTATATGAACAACACACAAATGGCCAACGGCTCAAAGATTCATTATATACAACAAAAAGCCACTACGTGGCACAAGAAGCGTTCATAAATATATTACAACAAAAGAAGACGACAACTACCCTACAACTACAAGGCCTAAGCAGCTGCATCCTGAGTGGCCTCGGAGCCAGACTGCCTGCTCTTGGCCTCTCCTTGTTGCCTCACCGCGTACTCCGCCAGCAGGTTAATCAGCTTCGGCCCATAGCGTTTACAGCAGGAAGCATAGAGGGAAAAGGCTACCTCAGATCCGTCGGGAGTCGTCGGCATCTGGAAGGTGACCTGATGAAGATCCAGCTCTGCCCCGGACGCCATGGCCATCGCCAGTCCCATGGACGCACCAATGCCCTTCTGCTTGCGCTTATATGCCGCAGGCGCTTCGGCTAACAGCGCATCCACCAACAAGTCGACATCCTCAAGGGTACCGCCCTTGGGGACGAGCTCCTTGTAGAAGCGCCCGAGAACCTCCTTGGCCTTGGCAAGAGAGCCAACCATAGTACTGCAGCGGTCTTCGACCGCCGCAGCAGCATTATCCAGAGCACTTCCGTGCTCCAGAGTACTGTGGTCAAACTCAATGCCTACGGCATCTGAAAAACAAAAGTAACAATCAAATAAAGCCAGAGAGACAAAGGCAGCTGGAAAAGATCATACAGGCGAAAACTACTCACCCGAAATAGCCTTGGTTGCAGCCATCAGCTTCTCGGATACCTCCCTCTCGCGCGAAGACGCGGCGGTGGCAAGCTGCTCCTCGCGGTCCGTAGCCTCCTGCTGCAGGCGCTCCTTGGCTGCAGCTGTGTTGGCTAACTCCCGATCGAGGTGCTCCTTCGCACCAACGGTGTCCTCGGCCTTCTTCTCCGCTCGCCCGAGGCTCTTTTTGAGAGCATCAAGTTCACGGAGAGCAGTATTATTCTCATCTGCAAAAAAGAACATGTATCAGATTCACAAGTAAGGAAGAAGAGGAAGATGAAGAAGATATATCTAAAGATGAACCTTGAAGCCTCTGCAGGCTGGCCTCCAACACCAGGTGCTGCTTCACTAGCTGGTTGGCGCCTTGCACAAAAGGCTGCGAGAAGAAGCATCTCATCAAAAAAGGGGCTCGAGGGCTGCGCCCGCGAAATGAGCAAAACAAAATCAAGCATACAAAAGACGCCCGGGGGCTCCCCCCGAGACGAGCACAAAACATAAGCAATGATCAGCAGATCATACGAAAAATGCTTGGGGGCTCCCCCACGGCAAGAACGAAAGCACTTACATGATCAGACGATGACTTCGAAGGTCCGGCTATAGTCTTCTGGGAGACAATCACCCGAGCCTCCTACGGGGAAGGGTTCGAAGCAACGCCCCCAGAGGTGGCCACCGTCTGCGAAGGAGGAGGCGTCATCTTCGACTCCCCCACCATCTCCTGAGTGGCATCACTAAACGATCCATCGGAGGAGTGGCTGCACAGGAAAACATCAGGCAAAGACAATCAAGCAGTAATGAAGGATAGTAAAAAGCGCTCGAAAGAACTTACGAATCCATATCGCTCAAATTGAAGACAGGCAAGGACCTCTTTCCCTTCTTCTCTTCCTTCTTATCTTCCTTATTCCGCTTCGTTGGTGGCTGCGGCGCTACAGCCTGCATAGGCACGGCCAGAATAGGGGAGTAAGAGCCACCATCACCTCCACTATGACGCACAAGGCACGACGGGTTCCTAGGCATTGGCGGAGTCGAGGCATCCGACGATTCGCTCGAGCTCCATGCCCGCTTTTGGGTCTGCCCCTCGCTCGACTCGGGGGCTTCTTCTGCCGGTGACTACGCCGAGGGAAGCTCAGACATGGAGTCCACTACCTCATTGTCCGGTGCATCCGGAAAACGTTCGGGTAGTGGAGGCACCATGCCCGGTACTTTGAACTCCTGCACAAAGAAAGCAAACTTTCAGAACAAACGAGCACAAGAAAAACACACTCGAAAATAGCGCTACGCGCACGCCCCAGATCTACACCTGTGGAACCGGACAAGCGGCAGTAAACTGGGGGTTAGCGACTTCCCCGCAAGGTCCTCTTCAGCTTTGTACTTCAGCAGTGGCCGAAGGATTCTATCGAGATCCCCCCTAGAGAGCTCCTCAGTCAAAACCCTAGTCGGATCATGGCGGCCGGAGTAAAGGAACATCGGGTGCGCCCTAGCCTGGAGCGGCTGCACCCGACGTTTGAGGAAGGTGCGGATAATATCCACACCGTTCACCTCCTTATCCGGAATAACCTGGAGGTCCTCCACTCGATGATAGAGCTCCTCTATCTCCATCACCTCACCATCCAAGATATGGTTCTTCCAGGACCTCTTCGGCTGGAATTTCTGGGTGGAGTCGAAAGGAGCAAGGCCAAAATTTTGCCCATCCACAGTGGATTCGCGGATGTAAAACCATCGCCTCCGCTAGTACTGTACAGACTTAGACATAGAAAAAGAGAAGAAGAGAAAATTGGATTTAAGGGAAATGATGCAGCCGCCGATGGGATAAAATCCATCGGAGCCAGATTGCCTCTTCACGGAATAGAGCTTCCGAAAAAGGCCAAAGTGTGGCTCGATATCAAGCCAGCACTCGCAGAAGGTGATGAAATAGGCGATGTGGAGAAGAGAATTTGGCGAGAGATGGTGGAGTTGGATACCATAGAAGAAAAGCAGTCCACGGAGAAAATTGTGGACTGGGAGAGAGAGGCCCCGAAGGACAAAAGCAAAAAACATGACCCGAAACCCAGCGGGTGGACAGGGAATTACCTCGTCGCCGGGAATCTTGACGGCCTCCTTGTCCAGCGGGATCAGACCCCGCTCACGAAGCTCACGCAGATCGCCCTCGTGCATCTCCAAACACCGCCACCCACCATCGGTGACGCGGGTAGCAGCGGCACCCTTTTTTCTACCGGCAGCAGTGTTGGTGCCCGCCACGGTGGAGGCCTTCTTTGATTTCCCCATTGCAGTACGGAGACGATGGTGGTGTGAGCGCAGAAAGGAAGATGGGAAGGATCGAAGAACTTCCAGCGTGCGACGAAGAAAAGCTCAAGAAGGTGGAAGCAGTGAAAAGAAAATGGTTGCGGTGAAAACAAACAAAATTTCCCCCACATATTATAACGACAAAGACGATGAACAGGGACCGTTCATCGGGAAGCCCTAGAGCCAGCATCAAAATCCAACCGTCCACGTGTCAGCACAGCAGCAAACCGTCGCTTGCACGCCGTCCACTATGCACGGAAACCGAGGCGACACCGTA
Organism: Avena sativa; assembly: GCA_916181665.1. Classification (NCBI taxonomy): domain Eukaryota; kingdom Viridiplantae; phylum Streptophyta; class Magnoliopsida; order Poales; family Poaceae; genus Avena; species Avena sativa. The sequence continues at coordinate 214,735,191 of OV702298.1, read as the reverse complement.
ATTATCTCCACATCACGCGTGACTAGTCAATTCAAATTCAGAAGGTGGGAGCCACGTTCGTCCAGTCACGTCACCTCTGGCGCCGCAGACGCTTGAGGTCACCGATCGTCAGCACTGACGCATCAAAGATATACTAGCAACGGTTACAAATCTTCGGCTACACAGCTAAAGTATTCACTCGAATCTACGATTCGAGTAACTACTCGGGGGCTACTCCTATCAGGAGCGCTGGCTGCGCACCCGAAGTATGATTAAGGTACTACACCGCTGAACTATTTCTTCGAGTCCTACGTAGAGTCTACGACTCCACTACGGACTCGGGGGCTACTCCCATATGGAGGACTGATTCAAGCATCTGAAAAAATTGTGTCCTATGGACCTGAAGCAAGTAACAACTGAACTAAAAGACTCCGCTCGAGTCTACGACTCGAACAGACACTCGGGGGCTACTCCCATAGGGAGCGCTGGTCGTGCACCCTATGATTTCTTTGACTTCGATCCTTCGGATCAGAATGCAAAAGATTTTTGGCAACTCTGCCCCAATTAACGCTAAGTGAGTAAAATCCTCCTTGGCCACCCGAAACACCTCCGCGGTGATAAACATTCAGATGTTGTGTCTGCGACACAAATATAAGACCTACAGATATCATCTGATGGCCTGGCAACGCACACGACATCGCTTTGCTAGTAAAAATCCGTGCCAGCAGGCGCGATGAAAAATCCCGACGGACACGTTGGGTACATCATTCAACACTACTAGGAAAATGTCCATTCATGGCGCACCTGAAAAGAGCATCTGTGGCGCACTAGCAGTGCGCCACGGGCCTTGCGCTACGGCTATCTCCTAGCCGTGGCGCACTGCCTAGTGCGCCACGGTTGTGTCGAGATAGGCGTAGTGCACCTGCTAGTGCGCCACGGCTATGTGGGCAGGTGCGCTGCGTGTAGGATCTTCTGTGGCGCACTTCCCAGTGTGCCACTAAGCTTCTAAAGTGCGCTTTAGGTGTAGTGCGCCACAAAAGGTAGGTCATGTGCGCCACAGGTGTGTTTTTTGTTTTTTTTTAATTTCCGAGCCAGATTATATACAATACAGATTATATACAATATTACAGCAGATATACACACACAGATACAAGATATAAAATTATATATATAAATACACAATTTGAAAAACAAGATTGAAACAAATACATATAGATAAGTCTCATACATGAATACATAGTATAAGTTACATTGTTTCGATCAAGTTACAAAGTAGTTGGTGACATGCGAATACATGTGTCAATCGAACAAGTTAGAGCTTAGAAGCTCGCCTAGACATCTAAACTAGCTAGACACAAACGCGTGATAAATAACCAAAGAAGATAAGCATGATCACCACCGCGACGAAGGTGTAGGTCTTCATCCGGTTCCTTGTCCTAACTCCCGCTAGATAGCGCGTGTATCTAGCTTCCGCCTCCGCCATAGTGTTGTACACTTTGTAGCTATTGCCACTGCAACGGTGCACCTGTCTCCGGCAGTCTTCCCAATCATCGTAGACTCCGGGAACCCGTCCCTTGTACACGACGTACCACGTCATCTATAAGTTGACAATAATAATTAACCGGTGATTAAAGAAACATATATAATTAAAGTCGCATATGAAGATACACTTATAGAAAGTACTCCTAAATCAAAAAGACCAAACTCAAAAAGCATGCCTCATATATAACTAGGTTGTTCGACACAGGAATATGCTACGATGGAACCGTCCGCCAAGTAGGATGCACAACACCTGGACCTGTGCATAGCACAAGGCGGACAATCCCATCGCAGCACATTCACATATATAGTGTGCCACGACATTTCAATCATCGGCATTATTCTCGAAAAAGATCAAAGTAACTCGAAAATAATGCCTCATATATATATACATAGGTTGTTGGACACAGGAATATGCTACGATGGAACTGTAAGCCAAGTAGGATGCACAACATCTAGACTTGTGCATAACACAAGGCTTATAGTCCCGTCATAGCACATTCACATATATATTGTGCCAAGACATTTCAATCATCGGCATTATTCTCGAAAAAGACCAAAGTAGCTCGAAAAGAATGCCTCATATATAACTAGCTAGGTCGTTGGACACATGAATATGCTATGACGGAACGGTTAGCCAAGTAGGATGCACAATTCCTAGACTTGTGCATATCACAAGGCTAACTATCCCGTCGTAGCACATTCACATATATATTGTGCCACGACATTTCAATCATCGGCATATTCTCGAAAAAGACAAAAATAACTCGAAAAGAATGCCTCATATATAACTAGCTAGGTTGTTGGACACAGGAATATGCTACGACGGAACAGTCAGCCAAGTAGGATGCACAATTCCTGGACTTGTGCATATCACAAGGCTAACTATCCCGTCGTAGCACATTCACATATATATTGTGCCACGACATTTCAATCATCGGCATTATTCTCGAAAAAGACAAAAATAACTCGAAAAGAATGCCTCATATATATACATAGGTCGTTGGACACAGGAATATGCTACGATGGAACCGTGAGCCAAGTAGGATGCACAAGACCTGGACTTGTGCATATCACAAGGCTCACAATCCCATCATAGCATATTCACATATATAGTGTGCCACGACATTTCAATCATTGGCATTTCAATCCCATAGTGTGCCACACACAAAGGTCATCTATAGTTTGTAACTACAACTAGGCCAACATCAAGCCTTCTGGATCGGCTTAGGGAACGGGAGGACGCCTTGTCTCGTCATGAACTTCCTATAGTCACCCTGCATCTCTAGGCGATCTTCTATGTCACGGTTATTCGGGATATTTCCTCCATAGAAGATCACCCCTGAAGTCATGACATCACGAAAGATGATTGCCCCAAACTGTTGCTGGATGCGATACATCTCTTGTCTAATATCTGAATCATTGATCTTGGCCTTTGCTTCGGCCCACTGTTTGAGATGATCTGGCAGTGTAGAATTCTGCTGGTCAAGTAGGAACGCCCTCATGTGATGGAGTGCATAGTAGGCTTCCTTCTTAATGTTTTCCGGCTGCTTCACGCAGGGGAACTCCGTTACGTGGTTGAAGACGTGCCTGCCGAACTTGACCTTCGTACGCACGAAGGTGGTGCCTTCCATCGAGGCAAAGCCAGTGAGAGCATCATCCAGAACTTCCTTGATCTTGCCATAGTACGCCACGGATGTGTCTGGCAGTTTCACAGCAGAGAGGGGCATGCGCTTAGGCGTAGCGCACCCCCTCCATGTGCGCCACGGTTGACACTAACAACCATAGCCCACCTACCCTATGTGCGCTACGGATGTTTGGCGTGCGGCCAACAGGGCCCTGACCCACACATATCTGTGGCGCACTGTGGTCATGTGTGCCACGGTTGTTCTAGTTACTAGTAGGGCACTGCCCATAGGTGAGCCACGCCTGTTTTAGCCGTGGGGCACTTCAACCATGTGAGCCACGGATGTGCTGATTACCTATAGCCATTTTCCTAGTAGTGCAAAATTTACTGGGATTCCACTCCTGTAAGTCCTCAACGGCCTGAGTCGAATTACGCCAGCATATGTTCCGGGTTCGAGTCAAGGGACTCGAATCTGAAGAAGATCGAGTTTTTTTTGTCCTAAGACATTTAACTGACCCTGATCCGTCGGGAGAGTCAGGCACACGCATCAACAATCCCTACACACTCAAATCATTCTCTAGTAAACAGAGACAGCTGCACCCGAAAGATTGAAGAGTCCTCAGCCGAATCTACTATTCGACTGAACACTCGGGGGCTACTGACATGGTTATACCCTGCGGGTACACGACTTTAGCATACCTGGTCCAGCCCAAGGAAGGCCCACGAGAATACACGCAGCCCATGAAGACTTTCGGGTGGCCCAAGCCCATGGCGTATTCGGATCCTTGGAGAGCAAGACTAGAACAGATAGAATATTCAAAGGGGGAAACCCTAAAACCTGTAACCGACTCGATCTATGTCCGGGACCTGCCTATCTATATAAAGGCTAGGAGGGCACGGCGAGGAGGACAACCTCTCATACCACCGCATACACGCCTCCACGCCAGATTACATCTGCGCACCCCTGTAACTTTCGGTTCCACCGTAATCAAGAGCAGACAAGCAGGAGTAGGGTTTTCCATCCGGGGGCCTGAACCTGGGTAAATCTCATGTCCCCTGGTTGCTTGTCTGTTAACCGTTCCGCGATCTCCAGCATCCCCATCTTCTCCAAAACCCAAGATCATAACAATGGGCATTGACGAGATCGATCCTCGTCATCTCCTCCTTTGTTCTTTCATGTATAGATCTTGTGAGCTCCGTTCATTATCAAGATCTAATCTATTTGTAATCATGCATGTTGTGTTTGCGGGGATCCGATGGATATTGAGATTATTATGTTGGTTTGATTAATGGTTCTATCTTTATGATTCTATCATGTATGTGTTGTTTTTGATCTTGCATGCTCTCCGTTGCTAGTGGTTACCTTGGCCAAGTAGTTGCTAGTGACTCCAAGAGGGAGTATTTATGCTCGATAGTGGGTTCATGCCTCTAGTTTCCAACGGAAGTGACAGAAATCTCTTTGGTTGTAGATGTGTTGTTGCTACTAGGGAGAAAACAACGGTCCCTTGTTCATGGAACATGTGGATTGTTTACCTTACACACTTTGCTTAAAGCAGTTGTCTGTTGCTTGCAACTTAATACTGTAGGGGGTTCGGATGATAACCTGAAGGTGGACTTCTAGTCAAAGATGCAGTTGGATTACGGTCTATGTATATTGTTGTATTGCCCAATCAACTTCATAGGATTTTTCTGGCTAGTAATTGCATTATTATGCCTTGCTCAGTTCCTGTCAATTGCCCCGCTGTAATTTGTTTACCCTTCATGCCATGTTGTTTATCTAAGGAGAGCACCTCTAGTAAACTATGGACCCCGGTCCAATCTTTACCATTGATACATCTTCCACTGTTACTTGTTTACTTGCTGCAAACCATTACCTTCCACACCATACGTTTAATCCTTTGTTACAGCAAACCGGCGAGCTTGATAACCTCACTAATTCATTGGGGCAAAGTCTTGAGTTTGTGTTGTGCAGATCTCCGTGTTGCTTGCAACACCTGTGTGACGTTTCCTTCCTCCTACTGGTTCGATAACCTTGGTCTCAACTGAGGGAAGACTTACTGTTGTACTCTTCACACCTTGCTCTTGAGGTTCCGAACAAGACTCCACATCAGCCACCAAGTTTTCTGGCGCCATCAAGGAGTCATCAACAAGTTTTCTAGCGCAGTTGCCGGGGAGGCCAAGGACGTCTTCACTAGGGGAGTCCCTCATTTCCTTTCTCTTTACTTTGTTTTTAGTTTGCTTTGTTTCTTTTGCTTGGTTTTGTTTGCCTCTTTTCAAAAAAACCAAAAAAAATAGTCTAGTTTGGTTTGCTTGCCTTATTCAAAAACACACAAAAATTAGTTCCTGCTCTAGCTGGTGCTGCTGTTTTTGGCTTGCCCACCTTTGCCAAAATGAACTCTGCTGAGAACACCAAGTTGTGTGACTTCACTAGCACCAACAACAATGATTTCCTAAGCACACCTATTGCTCCACCTGATCTTGATGCTGACTTTTATGAAATTAAGCCTTCTTTGTTGAATCTTCTGATGAGAGAGCAATTTTCTGGTGCTGGTTCTGATGATCCTGCTGCCCATCTTAATAGCTTTGTTGAACTTTGTGAGATGCAAAAGTATAAGGATATAGATGGAGATATTATTAAGCTCAGGCTTTTTTCCTTTCTCTTTGAGGGGAAAAGCTAAAGAATGGTTGCTATCTTTGCCTAAAAATAGTATTGATTCTTGGACTAAGTGCAAAGATGCTTTTATTGGAGAGTACTATCCTCCTGCTAAGATTATTGCCATGAGAAGTGACATTATGAAATTTAAACAACTTGATAGTGAACATGTTGCTCCTGCTTGGGAAAGAATGAAATCTTTGGTTAATTGTCCTACTCATGGACTCACTGCTTGGATGATTATCCAAATTTTTTATGCAGGTTTGAACTTCTCCTCAAGAAACCTGTTGGATTCTGCTGCTGGAGGTAATTTTATGGGACTCACCTTGGGTGCTGCAACAAGGCTCCTTGATAATATGATGGTTAACTACTCTGAATGGCATGTTGAGAGAGCTCCACATGGTAAGAAGGTAAATTTTGTTAAGGAAACTTCCTCTTTGAGTGAAAAGATTGATGTTATTATGGCTATGCTCGTTAACGGGAAAGCTCCTCTAGATCCTAATAATATTCCCTTAGCCTCTTTGGTTGCTCAAGAAGAGCAAGTTGATGTGAAATTCATTAGAAACAACAATTTCAACAACAATTATAGGCCTTATCCTCCTAATAATGGCAATTCCTATGGAAGTTCTTACAATAATGCTAGAAGTGCCCCCTCTGAACTTGAAGTAATGCTCAAGGACTTTATTAGTAAACAAACCACCTTCAATAAGACTATAGAGGAAAAGCTTTTAACTATTGAGAAAAATATATCCTCTTTGTTTGAAGCTCAAACTTCCTTGGTTAATAAAATGGCTGCTAAACCTGAAACTATGGAAAACACCTTTGCTACTGCTCATGCCATACGAGTTACTATTGATAAAAATGTTAGGCTGTTAGCTCAACTTCATGCTAGGTGGGAAAGGGAAGCTAAAATTGATAGAAACAATAGTGTGTGCACTATCACCACTAAACCACAAGTAGCCCCTATTCCTCCTCCTACTATGACTAAGCCTATTGATCCTACTACTAGTGATGCTAAGTTTGATTTTGATATTGATGGTTGCAATATTTCTGAAGTGATTATGTTCCTACAAAAGCTTGCTAGAAGTCCTGATGCTAGTTATATGCATGTTGCTTTTACCAAACACATTACAGATGCTCTTGTTAAAATTAAGGAAGAGAAGCTAAAACACAAAGCTTATATTCCTAGGAAAGTAGAAGATAGTTGGGAACCCATTATTAATATGCAAGTGAATGACTTTGATCTCAAAGCTTCATGTGATCTTAGTTCTAGTGTCCCCACATGAAGCTTTGAGATCAAAGTCATTCACTTGCATATTAATAATGGGCTCCCAACTATCTTCTACTTTCCTAGGAAGTGGAAGAAAAGAGAAAGGAAGTGGAGGACTCCCCTTGTGAAGACGTCCTTAGCCTCACCGGCAACGGCGCCAGAAAACTTGTTGATGGCTCAGTTGATGTGGAGCCTATTGGGAACCCCAAGATCAAGGTCCGAAGCAACACAGTAGCAAGTTTTCCCTTAGTAAGAAACCGAGGTTATCAAACTAGTAGGAGGAAGGAAACATCACACAGGTGTTGCAAGCATCACGGAAACCTGCACAACACAAACTCAAGACTTTGCTCCAACTAACAGTGAGGTTGTCAATCTCATGGGTTGCTGTAACAAAGGATTAACTATATGGTGTGGAAGGATTAACAAAGGAAACCTGCAGCAATTAAACAAGTAACAGTGGAATAAGTATCAATGGTAAAGATTGGACCGGGGTCCATAGTTCACTAGAGGTGCTCTCCTTAGATAAACAACATGGCATGAAGGGTAAACAAATTACAGCAGGGCAATTGACAGGAACTGAGCAAGGCATAACAATGCAATACCAGACAAAAAGATCCTATGAGATTCGATTGGGCAATACAAAAATATACATAGATCGCCATCCAACTGCATCTATGACTAGAAGTCCACCTTCAGGTTATCATCCGAACCCCCTCCAGTATTAAGTTGCAAGCAACAGACAACTACTTTAAGCAAAGTGTGTAAGGTAAAGAATCCACTTGTTCCATGAACAAGAGACTATTGTTTTCTCCCTAGTGGCAACAACACATCTACAACCGAAGAGATTTTTGTCACTTCCCTTGGAAACTAGAGGCATGAACCCACTATCGAGCATAAATACCCCCTCTTGGAGTCACTAGCAACTACTTGGCCAAGATATCTAGTAACAACGGAGAGCATGCAAGATCACAAACAACACAGACATGATAGAATCAAATAGACAAACCATTAATCAATCTGACATAGTAATCTCAATATCCATCGGATCCCCGCAAACACAACATGCATGATTACAAATAGATTAGATCTTGATAATGAACGGAGCTCACAAGATCTATACATGAAAGCATAAGGAGGAGATACAACCATCTAGCTACTACATGGACCCGTAGTCCAAGGTAGAACTACTCACGCTTCATACTGGAGAAGAAGGTCTCCGGGATGATCTCCCCTCCGGCAGGGTGCCGGGAAGAGATTCAGATCCCCCCGATCTAGGGACGATGGTGGCTACAGAAGGTTTCGTGGAGTTTTGATCGGGTGCCTAGGGTTTCTGCATCAGGGGCTTCTTATAGGCGATTAGGCGAGGCTGGGAGGGGGCCAGAGGGCACACACCCTACCCAGGCGCGGTCTAGGCCCACCCGTGCCTAGGGGGTGTGGAGGCCCTGGCTCACCTCCCCGTCTCTCCTCTGGACTTCGTGTCGCCCGGGGTAAAATATTGACTTTGGCTTTTGTCCCGTCTAATTTCGAGAATATTGATTTTCTGCCTTTCTGGAACCAAAAACAGAAGAAAAAAGGCAACTGGCACTGTGGCAAATTGTTAATAGGTTAGCTCCAGAAAAGATATAAAAACACCTCAAAGTGTAGACAAAGAAAACCAAAGTAGATACTAAACAAGCATGGAACATCAAAAATTATAGATACGTTTCCGGCGTATCACGGCCTACCCTAGATACCTGCCTACCTTGGGATGCACACCAGGGGCCCACCCGGTCGGGCCTTCTCCCTTGCGCTCCCTCCTGGCCCATGGCGCCTCCACCTCCTCCTTTAGTCACACCTAGGGACTTGGATGGTTGGGGTGCCCTCCCTTTCCCTATATAAAGAGGGGCATATGGGGAGGGAGAGACAACAACATTGAGATGTTATCTAAGGCATTTTCCTTAGATAAAATCCCTCTCTCTCCCTCACGTGTGGTTCCCAAGTTTGGAACTACACACGGGGATAGATCTCTCTCTCTCTCTCATCGCTGTTGCGCTGGCGCGGTTCCTGAAGGATCTGTACACACAAGAGTCAACATCACTGAGGCAAGCCGTTGTGCTGCAGGGATTCTATCCAGAAGATCTACCTCCGCACTCTCGGCAGGTGACGAGGGGTAACCTCAGCAATGCCCATTGTTATGGACTTAGGGTTTTGTGGAAAAAAGAGCGTTGGGGATTTCGTCGGCAGATCAGACAAACAAGGGAGTCGATGTAGTCTGATTATCGGAAAAGCTCGGTTACAAAGTCGTCGGTTCGCTAGTTACGGTCTATCTCACGGCAGATTGCAGGAAAATTAAGGTGCCCTCTCTGTTAGGTCCTCCTAGCCTTTATATGATAGGATGGGTCCAATATTCGTAGCCGGAGAGGTTACAAGTTTATGTTTACAATGCGAACTCTATGTCGGTTCATGATTATTCTTAACAGATAAGGAAAGTCTTTTATTTATTGGGTGCCTCTTCGACTTCGTTGGGCCTTCAAGGGCCATATGATTTTATGCGCCTAGGGTAACTAATCAATAGGGACCTGATATGTCATACCCATGTCAATCGGCTGCGCCTGTTGGTTGGCCCGTGGACTTCGCAGGAGGCGATTGAGCAGCAACACCAATTGGCGACTTTAGAGGGGCATCCTCATCCTTGTCGCTCCTGGCAAAACAAGAAATTTCATCGATAAACCATTTTTGGCTCAAGGAAATAAGTAAAGATAAAGTAAAGGAAACTTACGAACTGATGTCTTGTGCCATCCTAAATAACCTCGTGCAGGGAGGTCACAGTCGAGGAGGATGAGGCTTCATCCGCCAACTCTTTCCATGACATTGTGTCAATTACTTCGGCTTGTTCCAAGGATTACGAGGTGGTTCCTGTTGTTGGAAAGCGGAAGCATGCTGAGTCTGTTGAAAGGGTCAAAACTCCGATGATTCAATAGGTTCTAAGATGCAAAACATCAAGCCTATTTTTCTTGCACCTCCCTCCATGGGGTTATTTTGGATGACACAAGACATTAATTCGTAAGTTTCCTTTCCTTTTTATTTACTTATTTCCTTGCCTCAAAAATGGTTTTTCAATGAAATTTCTTGTTTTTCCAGGAGTGACGAGGATGAGGATGCCCCTCCGAAGTTAGCAATTGGTGCTGCTACTCAATCCCCTCCTGCAAAGTCCACGGGCCAACCAACGGGTGCAGCCGATTGACATGGGTATGACCTATCGGGTCCCTATGATTAGTTACCCTAGGCGCATAAAATCTTATGGCCCATGAAGAACCAACAAAGTCCAAGAAGCAACCGAAAAATAAAGACTTTCCTTATCTGATAAGGAATAATCAGGAACCAACATAGAGTTCACATTATAAACATAAACTTGTAACCTCCCCGGCTACAGATCTAGTACCCAACCTCTCATATAAACACTAGGAGGACCCGGCGGAGAGGGCACCTTAGTTTTTATGCAATCCGTCGTGAGCAAGATCGCAACTAGCGAACCGATGACTTTGTAATCGAGCTTTTCCACTAATCATACTACATCAAGTCCCTTGTTTGTCTGATCAGCCAACGAAATCCCCAACGCTCTCTTTTCCATGAAACCCTTAGTCCATAACAATGGGCATTTGCCGAGGTTACCCCTCGTCAATTGGCGTCGTCCGTGGGAACTTTGAGCATTGGAGCCATGGATTCGACGCTTCCCCTTCACCAAGCAGCAACCTGATGATTGAGGTTGGTGAGGTCCATTATGATCTCTCTGATCCGCGCCCGCCCACCCCTTTGTTGGCTCTCTTCAACTTCTACCAGGAGTCCGATATCATGATCGGAAATTTCCACTTCCACATGGGAGCACCCGAGAATTTCTACCTTTCGGATCTGCTCAGTGTGGACCCGTCGACAATACCAACATCGCCTATGGAGACACCATCATCATCCATCGGCTCAATAGGATAGGCCGCCTCTGATCCGACGAGTGTCAAAGAAACTCACAGAAACTCCACATATCTGGAAGATTTGGCTGATCCATACGACGATCTCTCCATTGGTTCGATCTCCCAGTCAATGCTGCAGCACATCCTAAGCTCATCCAGCACAATCCCTACCGAAGTCGAAGAAAGCATCAACTCAGGAATCAAGAGGGGGATTCATATCTAGAACAAAATCCCTAGGACTTCGCTGGATCACAAATCAGCGTCTCCTATGGGTACAATGGCGATGACAATCAATCAATCATGAGGCACCGCCAAGTGTGCGTGATCCAGGACGAAGGAACCTCAACACCCCGTGACTCCCACGGTAACCCGATCATTAACCCTGATGATATTTTATCGGATGATCTGGTAGGACGTCGTGAGGAGAGGCAGGACCCACCAGAAGGAGAACATCGTGTCGTGAGGAGAGATCCATGACATTAGTTTCCGCTAGCGGTCTGGCAAAAGGCCCGAGACGCTGTATCAGGTGTAGTGCCCATGATAGAAGACGCCATAAGGGAGCAATTAATGGCTTACCAATACTTGCTGCACCACAAGAGGAAGGACCTACTGCGGCTGCAACGGTCTTTGGACGTGTAACACCATCACCCGATAAGGCTGAGTTCATGTATAGTGCCAATCCCTTGATTGGTTCACTGGCACACACAGTACATATGAATACCAAATATAACTGTGCATCATAAATACAACGAATATGACCTAGAATTTACATTATTTATTCAAGTACACAGCGGAAAACGAATACAAGGTAGATCTCCATCCTTCAAATGTGCCACATGCGAACAATTGCTGAGTGGAGTCTCGCGACCTATGAACTATCACTCGAAAACGATATAACCTACAACATAAAACATAGTAGCCCTGAAGGGTCAATACATGGAATGTATGGAAATTAGGCTAAAGTGGTTAACAACAGATGTATCAACTACATGCTTATTTGGCTAAGTGGAGTTTAGGCTCATTTGCATAAAGCAATAGTTTTATCCTAATATTTGTAACAAAGTAGTTTTCTAATATGATAAATAGGACACTCTGGTTCACTCCAAGGTGCTCCTACCCAATTAAGTTCATCCAACAAGTTTTAAGTAATTGAGAAATTGGGATGAGTGAGATATATGTCATAGCATCAATATCAGGTCGCTCAAATTGTCCATAACCGGGGACATGGCTAAGTACTTACTTTAGACACCCTGCAGGGGTTTCTACACTTTACCCATGTGACCTGGCCAACCCAGCTTGGACCACCACACTCATATTGTGTGATGATAGGGAGAAGTCCAAGACGAGACAATTCGGGAAGAGCTTCCCAAACCTATTCACGCACCGTACCAACCTACACTATCTACATTTCTGGATACGTAGGGTTTGAGTCGCCACAACCTACTAAGTCCAGCCAGCCACCCATTTTTACTAGCACATGGTTGCACACGTAAGTTATCAAATAAAAAAACAATCCTTTCTCAGTACCCTAAACGACATTCCCCACCATAAATCCACACTCGATGACCCAATCAATGCCATTCCGCCCGGGTGGTTCATTAAAATCATGTTGGTTTGTCATTTAGCAAAATATAAGCCTTTCAAAACATATAACTTTTCATGGTGTGATTCCCTTCCTCGTCTAAATAGCATAGCTAAGCAATCTACCAATACGATGACTCATAAACAAAGAATACTAGAGAATAATATGGGACATAGTGTATCATACACACATCAATTCCTATATATGCAATTCTACAAAAACATCTACAATGCATAGAAAAAACAGTAGGACATTTATGACCAAGTTAGCACCATTTGCCTTTAGTTGTAGTCGTTCAGATAATCCTCACAATCCCCATAGATTATTCATAATAACCACAATACTTGCAATCATAGTAGTTGCACTCCTTGCAATCTAACATTTGAAGCAAACACAACAAACACACCATTCAAAACATTGCAATCATGCAACGATGCAACAATACAATAAAACAATGATGAACAAATGCATGTATGATGATTTAATAGGTCACTCTTGTTGTATTTAGTGTTCTAAACATTATTAGATCACATGATGCATGTGGAAAATCATTTAATGCACTAAAATATTTATTATTAAAGTTATATCGATTTACAATGGTTTATCTCACTTTAATTGAACTACTGATGTTTTTGTCGTATTAAATTTTGAAGTAAATGCTACTGGATAGGTAATGCAATTTATAACCAGTAGCAATTTGAATCACCTAAAAAGGGGTTATAGATATTTTCTTATGATTAAAATACTATTGCAATGAGTTTAGAGCTTTCTGCATGTATTTCTATTCTAAAAATACCAAATAATTTGGCACACAATTTATCTGCATAGATATTATAAATACAAAGCAGTATCAATTGGTTGCACTAATTTTGAAGTTCTCGATAATTTTATGTGATTTAAATACTAGTTAAAAGGGTTTAAATCATTTAAAATATTTATTTTGCCAAAAATTATATCTAAGGCCATATTAATGTTCTACATGAAACAAGAATTCCAAAGACATATTATTTGCATTTTATGGTCTATAAATAATTTACTACGATTTATTTACTCCAAATAGATCATTAAATCATTTAAATTACTACAGTATAGATATATTGTAAAAGTTGTATATAGAAGCATATTAATATTGTTCACAATTTTCTGAATCCAACGTTATATTATTTGTCAAATTTGTACTTATATTTGATTTTATATGAATTTTACAAAATTCACTTAATTTATGTCTATTTTATTTATTTAAGAGAATTGCTGACTGGGCTCCTTCTGTTGACCTGGCACTGGAGGCGATGATGTCACAGCTGACAAGGCATGCTGAGGGAGTAATCCAAGTGGTACAACAGGATTTAGCGGTATCCGTTCAACCAAGACCTAATTCGAGCCGTAGGTGGTGGATCGAACGGCACCGAGCAGATGGATGCTCACCCACCGACGATGATGGTTAGGGACGACGGCTCGCGGCTCGTAGGTGATGGTTGGTGGAGCTCTGGTGGTCTCCTGGCCTGGATAGTAGGTCGACGAGAAGCGGAAGATGATGGGGATCTCGGAAGCGTCCTCAAAGTTGCCGTGTGACTCCTCTATTGGCGACGCGGCATGGATGGACTTCCCGAACTCCAGCGGTGCTCCGGTGAAGAATCCACGTTGCTGCAGCAATCTGGATTAGGGAAAAAGAGCATGAGTTTACGTGGTACAACTAGGCGAATTAGACAGAGGGGAAAACAAGGGAGAGGGTGTTTGGGGTCGACGAGTTCGAGCTCGTACTGGAGCTTGGATCGTGGTCGACGGCGATTGATATCTGTGAAGATCTATTTGGGGTCTAGGGCTTTTCCAAAATGCGAAAACTCGCAGGAATCTCGATGGTGGGGTATTTATAGGGTGGATCACGTGAGTAGGGGCTGGAAAAACAACCGAGACGGTGAGATTTTTGCGGAATCGAGATTGGGAACGACCACGTGTTCATAGCGGCCTCTCCTCTGGAGGTTGAAGACGCTCAGGGTGGGGCCCACGTGTTAGCGGGTATGGAAGAGGGTGGCGGGCTGCGGGTTGGTGCGTGGTTGGCAGGTGGACTTGAAATGGGTCGTTGCTGCTGTCTCCCTTTGGGCTGGACCTCTGAGCGTTGTTGCGGTTGGCTGCTGCGTGCACGGCGTTAGGTAGGCAATGGGCCGGCTCGTTGGCCAGTTTAGGTTTAGTTTTTTTTTTGTAATTTTTTTCTAGTTTTTGATTTAGAAATCCAAATTAATTTCTAAATTCAAAATACACCTTTTAAAATGTATATAATATGGTTTTACCAAAGTTGAAAATATCCATAATGCCATTTTCTTACAACACATTACATGGATAGTTTGGGGATTTTAAATAGGATTTTTGTGCATCAATATAAATGGAAATATTCCATATTATAACTTTAGGACTCTAGGAATACTTTTCCTTGTACAAATTTAATACCAAGTACATTTTTCAAATAGAACCCTATGAAATGACTTTGGAACTTGAATTAGGGTTTTGAAAAAATATTTTTGCATCAGGGTTTCTATGAAATGCCATGATAGAATGCAATTACATTTTTTTTTTTGAAATCCAAAATTCTAAAATTCTAGGATGTTACAGGATGAAAGGAAAATGTTAGACGATGAATCCAACTTGTGCCGGGCACAGCTCAGTTTCACCCGAAATTCTAGCATCGTCACCGGGGGACCACAACCTAGACAGAACACCTCGCGGCTGCCGCGTATCCCTGAAGCAGAAAGGCGCGAGTTAGCAAGGGATTTGGACTTGTCATTCATGTTAGTTGATTCTGCCGGTAACATCAAAGCAAAAATAGCACAAGCCACCCTGGTTGCCGCTCAAACCTACCTTTTGACCACCCAGCCAGCAGCCGATGAAACGCGGGCAGCTATCCATCGCTTAGCGGGTATGGGCAAAACTCTCACACAAGGAGAGCAAGAAATTATGCAGCAAGCCGATAATTCACCACGTCGTCGCAGCAGCCCTCGGCACACAGTGATTACCCAACGATCTATCTCTCCCTACTACGTGCACTTCACACACTCCTCGCGGGGGGACGATGCGAGAAACGACATGACAGATCCAGGGAGGAACGAAGTAGCCAAAGATATTCTGATGAAGAAAGCGATGATGAGCATGAACCTTGTGGTTCCAGCTGCATTACCAATCGGGTTCGCAAGACTCCGGTATCCAAGGATTTCAAACTCTCTCATGACCGCCAAAAGTATGACGGACTCCAGGAACCCGAGGCATGGCTGGCTGATTACTTACAAACTATCAAACTTCCAGGCGGCTCAAAGGCCACCGCAATGCAAAGCCTCCCATTACACTTCAGGAGCAGCGCGCTCATGGCTTAGGCAATTACCCGCAGAATCCATCAGCAGTTGGAGCAATTTGGAGGACAAGTTCTTCTGAAATTTCAAGTCTAGTTCAAGCAACCCGCATCTATCGAGGAACTATGGTCCTGCAAGCAGAAACCCGGAGAATCTTTCAAGGCGTACATACAGCGGTGGAACATCATAAAAAATTCGGCGGAACACATCTCTGATGAGAGGGTGATAGACGCTTTCAATGATGGATTGCAAAGGAAGGATTTCATCGAGGAGTTGGGGCAGGTGAAGCCGAAAACAATCTCTCCGCTAATGGATATGTCGAACCGTTGGGCCGATGGCGAAGACTCTGTACACAACAAACGTGGGCGCTCAACCGAGGAAGACCGTGATAGCCGAAACAATGATAACAGAAGGACGCGCAATTTTGATGGCTACAACAAACCCAATTATGTCGCAGCTAGTTTTGTTGGAGAGGACAACAGGAGAAGCGATAACCGTAGTGGCGTATATCACAGCGGCCGAGAAGATGCAGGGAAAAGCAGGCCAAGCCAGCCATACCGGCCGAGGGAACCTCCGATGTACCTAATGCAAATGCTAGAAGGACCATGCAATATGCATTTTTATGTCGACTCTGAGGGAAGGCGACGATCAACTAACCTCATGAAGGATTGTCACAGTTTCCTCGGGATGCAGGCAGTGTGCAATGAGAAGGTAAACGATGCCACAAATCACGGGTATGCCACATCACAAGGAACTCTCGCTCTTGCGGCTCTACCACCACCTCCAGGACCAGCGCCAGCAAGGCAACCGCAACCTGCTGAGAACAGGAACCAGGACGATGAGTACCTAAGGTCCAGAGGAGCAATGCCCATGATTCAAAAAGGACGGATCCAGAAGCTAATTACCCGACAAGTCAATATGGCGGTAACAGCGCCACCCCCAACTCCTGAATTCCTCCATTGGCCAGAACATGAAATCACCTTTAGCAGAGCTGATCATCCACTGCGAGTACCTCGACCGGGTCATTCGGCTCTCATCGTTGACGCACAAATTGGCGGGTTTGATATGGGCAAGGTCTTCATGGACGCTGGCAGCAACATCAACCTCATCTATGCCAAAATTCTACGAGCCATGAACATCTCCCTAACGAATTTGGCACCAACGGAAACATCTTTGACGGGATAGTTCCAGGTAAACCCGAAATTCTTTTAGGCAAAATCTATCTTGATGTTGTCTTTGGATCAAGAAACAATTTTAGGCGAGAGAAGCTCGAATTCGAAGTTATGGACTAACCATCGCAGTACCACGCGATCCTGGGGCACCCAGCTTTCTCAAGATTCATGGTAGTACTACACTATGCTTATCTGGTGATGAAGATGCAGCGCCCAACGGGATCATCACAGTCAGGGGAAGTTTTAGTCGATCAGATAATTGCGATCAGGAATTTAACAAAATCTTTGAATCCTTCGGGATGGAAACAGAGTTCGAACAACCGAAGATATCAGGGGATACGGAGCTTCTGCCAGAATCTCGGGTTATTATGCCAGACTTGGCCTTCTACACAACCAAGGATACAAGGGAAATTCAGGTCCACCCCACGGACCCGAAGAAAATGGCTTTGGTGTCCACCAACCTTAGTCATGTATAGGAAAGCATGCTCATCGAGTTCCTCCGTGAGCACTGGGATATTTTTGCATGGATACCATCAAACATGCCAGGCAGGGAACTCACTAAGCATACACTCAATTTATATGCTGATGCTAGACCTGTAAAGCAATCACTCCGCCGTTTTATGGAACCCAAAAGAAAGGCCATTGGACAAAAAATCCATCACCTCATGGACGCCAAGTTCACCAAGTAAATCAAGCGAGCACTGTGGGTCGCTAACCCCAGTGCGTCCCGAAGAAAAACACCAAAGAGTTGCGTATGTGCATAGACTTCACTACACTCAATAAACATTATGCGAAGGATCACTTACCACTCCCACAAGTCGATCAGATTATCGATGCAACCGCCGGATGCGAACGTCTTTTCTTTCTGGATGCTTACTCCAAATACCACCAGATTCAGATGAAGGTAAAAGACCAAGGTAAAACAACATTTATAACACCTTATGGTGTATTGTGCTATACAACGATGTCGTTCAGCCTACAAAACAAGGATGCTACGTACCAGGGAATGTTGTAAATTGACTTCGAAAGCCAAATTGGCAATATCGTACAAGTCTACATCGACAACGTCATCGTCACCACAAATCAAGAGTCAACTTCTATCAATGACCTATGGGAAACATTTGATAATCTCAAAAGGTACCGCAATAAACTCAACCCGCTAAAATGTTCCTTTGGAGTCCCGACGGGACAACTCCTCGGACACCTAGTTTCGGCAAGAGGAATAGAAGCAAACCCGGAGAAGATACAAGCAATATTAATAATGAAGAAGCCGGTGAATCTCCGAGGCGTCCAACAATTGGCCGGACGCGTGGCGGCGCTAAGCAGGTTTATTGATCGGCTTGGAGAAAAGGTGCTCCCTTTCTAGGCCCTGATGAAGAAATCAGAAAAAATCGAGTGGACTGACAAGGCTCAGCGATCGTTCGAAGCACTCAAGGAAACACTTTCGACATCCCTATCATTGTGTCACCTAAGGAAAAAGGAACCCTTGCTGCTCTACATAGCCGCCACAAATCAAGTGGTTAGTACAATTTTGGTTGTTGAGAGACCCGAAGAGGGGAAGACTCATGGCGTACATTGATCTCATCTCCAACCGTGAGGAGTAGATGGCCACCAAGGGTCGTAGCTAGGGCTACATTTTTTCTTTTCTACTATGTAAATTATCTATGAATCTGTGTAATTTTTTAGAAAATTTGTGCGCTTTTATATTTAGTTTGAATTTGAATTTTTTCTATCTACGGCCAACATGCGAACCCGGCCAGGTTGGGTTGTGTCGTGGAAGCGCAGGCTAGACAGGCCAGACCACAACCAAATTTCTTCGCGGACCGACCCATCCAAACCAAATCAGACGGTTTGCATCGCTGATTTGGGATGGCCCGCTGCAGATGCCCTAAGAGAATCACTAACAGACCCGTAAACAGGCCAAACCCGTAAAATAACTGATAGTTTGCAGTTTCTGATGAAAAAGCCGTGTCGAAACTGTAAACTAGACATCGTAAAAAAAAATAGGCCGGGTCCAAATCCGCTCGTCAACCTCTACAATCACAGACTCGGGCCAAAACTATCGTCGAGTCAAATATGCACAAGGAAGCTTTCACCTCTTCCCCATTCCGCCTACGAGCCGCCACCGACACCGATCTATGCGCCTCCGCGGCTAGATCTCGGCGGCATGAACCTTAACTCGGCCCTGCCGACCACTGGAGACATCACACAGCCTCAACCACCGTCTCCCGTGGTTACTGTGGCTCCCGGGACAGCAGGGGTCTCCTGACTGCCAACGACGTTGCCACCATGATTGCGGCCACGAGCATCAAGAAGCGGAAGCGTGGGGGTACACGCGTGGCCTTGTAAGGCACGACAGGCACTGGTGTTGTCCCGGCAGTAAACCCTATCGCGGTCCCCGCCCCGATGTCGAAGCCAAAGGCGCCCCGTGAGAATTCATTGTCGACGGGGTCGAAGGGGGCCAAGACAAAGAAGCTGGTCCATCGCAACGGCCTGCCGTCGCCAATCAAGCCGCATTCGTTTTACAATGTCCATAACGTTAGCAATGCCCCCCACGTATTCGACGATGAGTCTACAATGTAAGAAATTTCTATCTTTGAGTCGCATGGATGTCCATAACTTACGGTGGAGTAAATGACATTGTAGGTCACTAAACTTGTCCCGTATGTGCACTTAAGTCACACATCTTAGAAACTGAACTAACCGGTCACACAATTTGCAATTGTGTGCACCCGTTAGCAGTGCCCCCCACGTATTCGACGATGAGTCTACAATGTAAGAAATTTCTATCTTTGAGTCGCATGGATGTCCATAACTTACGGTGGAGTAAATGACATTGTAGGTCACTAAACTTGTCCCGTATGTGTACTTAAGTCACACATCTTAGAAACTGAACTAACCGGTCACACAACTTGCAATTGTATGCACCCGTGGTCACAAACCGGTCTGCTGGCCGGTTTTTAACAAAAACCAGTCACATGTGGGTCAAGTTAGAAAGATTTTTCGCAAAAACAACAATCTGTATTTTTTATTTGTCAATATGGATCATGTACTGTTTCATTCGAGGGGGCACTTGTAGCGCTGAAAGAAGTGTTTAAAATAAAATGAAGACTATTTGGGATTCGAACTAACGACCTACCAGTTTGACTAACAAAAGCTTTGCCACTAAGCAGACAACTTTGCTTGACTTAATTTAGGACAACTATATATAACTATATAAACAAATTATTATACTGTAGCTTAACCCTAAGCAAAAGCGAGCCATCTGAGACCATCTGCTCGCGAGCGTGTTTCTGGCCTTCTGATCTTCACTCTGAGTCATCTCAACCGTGCAGTTTCAGATGTTGACCGAAGTCTTACGAGCTGGTCCATCCCATCCCCGCCCTGCCCCCACCCCACCCCTATCTTGATCCTGTTCCCCTCCACCCGAGCTCCCGAGTCCCGAGCTCCGCCCATTCCTACCCCTCCTTTGTCTCCCTTAGCAATGTGTGCTACCCCCTCTGCTCCCGAGCTTCCCTCTCACCTCCTCCCCCTTCGCCCCCTTCACTCACAAGATCACCGCCTCCCGTACAACTCCCGCATCCAACGTCCTCCGCCTCTGCTTCCCCGCCTCAAACCTTTCCAGTACTGATTCAACATCGCCCTCAATCTCGTGCATCCGTCCACCGCCACACTTTGCCGATGGTGAGCAAGATAAGGAGGATATGAGCGCGTGGGAAGGTGGGGATGAGAGAGGGTGTGACGCGGGTACAGACGGTCCTATGCGGGAACTACGGAATATGTCGCATCATCCTCACCGCTTTGACTGAAAAATCAGAAACGAAAAAAAATAAAAATGAAAAGTCCTCTCCGCTCCCGAGCTCTCCCTCTCACTTCCGCTCCCTTTGCCCCTCCACTCACGAGGCCACCGCCTCCTGTCCAACCCCTGCATCTATCATCGGCCACACCTTCTTCCTCGCCTCGAACCTGCCTAAGGAGAAATGTCCTCACTCGCTCGGTATGGCCTTTCTTCCCATCGCTCGCTCTCCCGATTCCCCACGCCGACGCCGCCTTGCTCCCCTCCCCCTCCGCCTCCACGCCTCATTTCTCTGCCGGTTTCCACCCACCGCTACAAGATTCGAGGATAGATTGTTTTCTGTCCAAGGTGGCGGATCTGTGAGCGGTGGTGCTGGATCCTTGGACGCCGGAGGAGAAGCAGCTGAGCTCCGCGAGGATGCCGCCGCGTGCGCCTGCGAGCTCCACGAGGATGCCGCCGCCCTAGTAATATAGTAAAGTTAGAGAGATTCAAGGCCCCTCGTGCACCCGTCACAACCCAATGGGGGTACCGTGTAGAAGAGCTAATTTCTACCAATCAAGGCGCACCATGTCGCAATTTGTTTTTTTTTCAAATATTTTTGCATAATATTGTTTTAACATATATATACCTATATATTAAAGTTTGAGAGATTCAATGTCCCTCATGCATCCATCGTCACAACCCAATGAGGTAACACATAAGAGACTTTTCCTCTCTTTAGCAGTAATTTGTTAACATACTTTTCCGTTGGTAAGTTCTTGACGATAGTTATCTTAGGAAATTCTTCTAGGGGGTGTAGTTTCCCGACTTTGATTCGTATTAGGTGTGAATAGTAATATTTTTTCATAGACAGTAATTTGACACAACTTTCCACCGTAATTCACCGTAATTCTTCTATGATGGTTACCTCGCGATCACTCTTCGAGGATGAGTAATTTTTGTCACTAATTTGTCAATTGTAATTAACTTTTTTCGCATATTTCCTGGTTCTTTCACCATAATAAATTCTTTGACACTACTTTCCATTTGTAATTTTCTATCGGTAACTACCACACAGTTATTCTTTAATTGTGAGTATTTTTTCTATAAAAATATATTGAATTGCATGCACTAGTCAACGCAACCAAAAGTCCAAACTGATAGAAATAGCTAGGCAATTTATTTCAACATAATTGGTTGCGCTTATTAAAAACCAAATTAGCCAATGTCACGATTGAGCCGTTTACCGATCGGCGGCCTGAACTGCTCACCCTTTTCTATAAATTATAAAATTGAAAATAGATTCTCATAGTTGGAGAAAGCTAAATAGAATTAAAACCATAATCTATCTATACGTGGAGGTTACGCTAAAAAAGACTAACTTACAACCAATTACGTGCTTTTTTTCTGAAACGAAGGTAAAAGCTTTAGCTCATCTCATTGATTAAGAAGGAGGTTAAAACAAAGTTTGGTTACAAGCGAGCAATAAGAAGTGTCCGCAAAAACAAAAGCCTACTCTCCCGGTATATGATAGATCCCAAATGTTTTGCCTGGCCAAGACCCAAAGCCTCGCCTCCTCCTTGATTTTTTGGAGTATCAAAGTTGGCAAGGTAGATATCTTGCGGAAGACTCTCGCATTTCGTTCGTTCCAAACCTCCCACGAGACTAGCATGAGGAGAGATGCCATAGATTTCCTCCTAGTGCCATTTGTGAACAAAGCTAAATTTCACCAATCTTCAAATGAGTCACATAAGGCCCAACTTGTAGTGTCGATATGGTGGATCCCAAGCCAACGAACCACAGAGTTCCAAATCCGGATGGTGTAGCGGCATTTGAAAAGAAGATGTGTCGCGGATTCGTCCTCCCTCTTACAAAGTTGGCAAAGGCCACAATTTGGCCATCCTCGTCTTTGAAGGCGCTCAGCTGTCCAAACCCGGTCTTGTAGGATTAGCCACGCGAAAAGCTTGCACTTGGGAGGGGCCCGATTTTTCCAAATCAACTCCGACATCGGAGAGCGGACGATGCCTTAAAATTGTACTTTGTAAGCAGAGTTTGCCGTGTAGATCCCCGAGCTAGTAAATTTCCAACAAATGTCATCCGCCACCCCTTCCTGAAGATGCACCTCTCTAGTCATAGTCCAAAGTTCCACAAACTCGGAGATGTGTTGAGTAGTGAGACCTTCGGTTGTATTTATGTTGTTTATCCAATAAACATCGGTGAAGCCCTTTTTGACGGTAAACTTCTTGCGAGTTGATAGCTCAAAGATGGACGGTGCAATATCCTTTGGTTTCCTCCCATGGAGCCACGGCTCATGCCAAAAGCTCGCAATGTCCCCATCCCCAATGGTAATAGTGGTCGCCGCATAAAAGAACTCCATGTCGGCCTTATCACAAGGGTGGTCACAACCAATCCAAGCCTTGTTTGGATCCTTCCATTTGAGCCAAGGCCACCTCAAACGAAGAGCTCTAGCAAATTTATCAAGATCCATGATGCCAAGGCCTCCCTTATCCTTTGGCCTACAAACAATTTTCCAATTCACTTTGCATTTCCACCGGAGACCTTATCCGCCGCTGCCCCAAGGAAAGCCCGTTTGAACTTATTAATAGAATGTAGGATGCCGAGAGGGATCGCAAGAGGGGTGATGTGGTGGATGGCTTGAGAGGTGATCACTGATTTGATGAGGGTGCCTCTACCAGCCACCGCGATGTGCCTCCCATGCCACGGAACAAGCTTGGCCGCCACCTTGTCAACAAGCGGTTGGACATCAATAGCTTTGAGGCGCCTAATGGAGAGTGGTAGTCCCAAATATTTCATGGGGAAGCACACTCTATTGACCGGGAAGGCTTGCATGATGTCATCGAGATTTAACATGTTGCACCGAATGGGAGCCGCTTGGCTTTTGAGGACATTGGTAACAAGCCCCGTAACTTGTCCAAAACCTTCAAGGATGGTTGCTAGGCTTTCAAAGTCCTCCTTTATTGGAGCCACAAAAATGGCAGCGTCGTCGGCATAGAGAGAGGTACGCATAATAGGGTCGCGCCCCCTAAGTTGATGGAGGTCCCCTCTCTCCGTTGCAAGATCCAAAAGTTGTTGCAAAGGGTCTATGGCAAGATCAAAAAGTAGAGGAGAAAGTGGATCCCCTTGCCGAAGACCACGTCCATGGTGAATTGGTCTTCCCGGAATCCCATTTAGGATGACTCGAGACGATGCCGAAGAAAGGAGAGCCGCCACCCAGTTTCTACATCTCGTGGGGAAACCACGCCTTTGCATGAGGTCCAGCAAAAACTCCCAACTCACAGAATCAAACGCCTTCTTGATGTCAAGCTTAAGAAGGATGGTAGGCGTGTTGGTGCGATGCATACGTCTCGCATAGTTACGCACGCAAAGGAAATTGTCATGAATACTCCAGGTCCTGATGAAAGCACTTTGCGCCTTTGAAATGAGTGTATCCATATGCGGAGCAAGCCGCAAGGACATCATTTTTGCGATGATCTTAGCGACGACATGGATGAGGCTAATGGGGCGGAAGTCGGAGATTGACTCAACACCATCCTTCTTTGGCAAAAGGGCGACGTTCGCGGTGTTGAGCCAATGGAAATCACCTGCCTGAAGGATGGAGAAGCGGTGGATGACTCCCATAAGGTCGGCTTTGATAGTAGGCCAACAAGCTTTAAAGAAAGCCCTAGTGAAACCATCTGGGCCAGGGGCTTTGTCGCTTGGCATGGACTTGATGGTCGCAAAGACCTCCTCTTTCGAAAAAACATCACCAAGGTTGTCAAGCTCACAACGTGGGAAAACCATGGCCTCCCAAGCAAAATCGCAAGTGCGAGGAGGCCCACGGGTCATCATCGTGGAGAAATGGTCAAGGATAAGAGCCTCTTTGCCCTTATGATCGGTGACCCAACCATTGCCGTTTGCGAGTTTGTGGATGTAGTTTTTTCTCCTCCTTGCATTTACTTTCTTGTGGAAGTATTTAATGTTTACATCACCGTCTTTTAAATTTTTAATGCGGGCGCATTGCTTCTTTCTCTCACACGTGCATACTTTCTAACATATTCGTGCAGTTATATAAGAGACCTCATTGTCCCACTAGTATATGAGTGATGAGATGTGCTATTGTGGTAAGCATTTTAAGGTCGCCCTGACAGGTCGTGAGTTTGAATTCCAGGCAGCCCATTTTTTTTTGAATACTATTCCACCGCTGACAAGTGCCTTCAAATATAAAACAGTATGTGAATTATATATTAATATTAACAAATGAAAAAAATATAGAGAGTTGGATCGAAAGAAATAAAAAGTTGGATCGAGATGCAGAAGCGAATAGGCAGTTTTGAAATTGGCAGCCGGTCGTACGTATGTCAGTTCAGATGTTAACGTGATGTTTCGTCAAAATGTATTGTTTTTTCCCTTGTCCATCCTGGTCGCAGGCGAAGTCTCTGATTTTTCCTAAACCACTTCGCGTCATGCTCTTGTCTTTTGCCCGCTTGAGATCTTTCCGACGAAATGCAGGAAGAACTGCCAATCAGAAAACAACGAGAAGGAAACGCCGGTCAGCATAATACACCCGTGGGATACCCGCACTGTGAATTTTGACTTGCCAGGTGCCCAGCTTTGTCAATGGCCTCCGGTGTCTCCGTTCGCCTCATTCCATGTGAAACACACCGGAGAAACCTATGTCCAGTTCGGCTGTGAAGGTAACTTAGCATCTCTAGAAGAAACCGTAAAACATGCAAAACTAGAATATAACCATCTTTTTTGGTTTTGAGACAAAAACTAACCGAAT
Organism: Avena sativa; assembly: GCA_916181665.1. Taxonomy (NCBI): domain Eukaryota; kingdom Viridiplantae; phylum Streptophyta; class Magnoliopsida; order Poales; family Poaceae; genus Avena; species Avena sativa. The sequence goes on along the minus strand of OV702298.1, from coordinate 214,709,529 downwards.
AGACACTGTACCAACCTGAAAAACTTTTTCGGTGCACCAAAAATTCCCCTATATTTCTGGGTTCCGCGGCCGAACCGAGGGGGCATGTATACCCGCGAGCCAGTTGGCGGGAAGAGAGTTTCAGGACACAACGGGACACTGTCGCGGCGAAACTTGCCGGATCCGGTCAAATTCCGGCGAACCTTAACTAATTTCGATCAGGACGGACAAGTGCCTACCTAGAGATGCCAGTGATCATTTTAATCGACCGCAAAGGAGTCCAGGAGCAAGGGCGGCCGACGGGTTCACTGGCGGTCGGTTGTGCGCAGGCCAGGATAGCACTAGGGGCAGCGAGGGGTAATGCGAGAGGCCAGCTCAGGGCGGAGATGGGTGACACAAGGCATAGCAAAGCGGCGCGGGTTCGCTGGCAGCATTGCAGGGCGGTGCGGCCTGCACGAGAGGGGGGGGGGGGGGGTTGTCGCGCTGGAAGGTTCCAATCGAGGAAGAAGATAAAAAAAAAGGCTATAAGCAGGCTGTACTAGGCAAATGTGGGCTATTTATGGTGTCTGTTCCATGCAAAGGCAAAATCGACCTAAAAATTAGGTTTTACACCTTTTTTCGGTGCAACCCGTGTTAGAGTTCTCTAAATCTGTACTATTCCCTCGGTTCAGGAATAAATGTACTCTAGCTTCTGTCTTAAGTTTAAAAATTAAAATTCTGATCAACTTTTTAGATAAATATAGCAATATAGATAACATCTATATCTATAAGTATTATATATGTAGTTATATTTTTTAATAAAGTTAATCAAATTTTACTTCCTCCAACCCATATTAGTTGACTCAAATTTATCTATATTTAGACATTAATATAGGTTTACCTAAATTTTAATAAATCGAAGTCAAGTAATATGGATCAATGGGAGGACAAAGGCTATATACCCTAGTTTGCGGACGGATGAAGTGTGGCAGTATAGAGTAAACATCATCCCAATAATAAATTAGAAAATGATGTAGAGTGCACCCGACAACCAAGTCGCCGAACTTGACCTGATGAGCACGTACACACATGTCCGAGATTTCACATGTTTGACACGGGATTTGTTTACATTTTCACTGGGAAGATACGTTAAAAAAATAGTTTCACATCGGATGCTTCGTCGTTCCCGTTGTACTAGTACTAAATTGTTACTACCACCCAGCTTTCGAAACACCGCCGTTCAACCCCAGGCAGCAAAAGCTGAGAGAGACGAGATGAGGAGCGGAGCCCACCAGGCAGTTCTCCAGTTCAAAGTCGGCCCCGCCAAAGCGATCCAATTTGCGGAGCCGGGCGTGGGCCGCGCCGCGTGGATTCACGCGCCTCCCTCCCTCGCTCGGTGGAGTCCCGTCCGCCGTAATTAACCCCAACCCGTGGTGGCGATTCCCAGGGCGCAACGTTGACTCCCGTCCCACTCTCCCACCCCACTCCACCATCCCCTCCTCCACGTCGTCTTCCACGTCACTCGCTCCGCCGCTACTCCCGGCGCCAGCCCCTTGCCCTGCTCCGCGGCGTGAGCAGGGGCAGCAGGTGCAGACAAAAACAGCCCACGCACTCACTCACTCCCCCATGCCATGCCATACCATACCAGCACCACCTGACACTTTCCTCCCCAGCCCTGGACTGTGGAATATAATTCAAATCCTTCGCCTCGCCATGCCCGTCTGCCCTGCCGTGGACTCTTGTCTCCTCACACTTTTTCGGACCGGCCCCTCGAAGAATATCGGAGCGCGGAACGGGTCCTCGCAGCTCGTGGACTCGTGGCGCAGTTGCTGCCAAATTTGGCGCATCACTATGTCAAATTTGCAATTTTCGCACTTACGCCAACGCTAAATCCCCTTCTCTCTCTCTGCTAGTGTGCACATCACTGACAAGAGTGAACATAGAAAACTCCCTCTCTCTCCCTCTTCTCAACGCTCTCCCCCCAATCCCCTCCCCTCCGGCCACCCCCAATCTCGCCCCCAATCTCCCCTGCCGCCTCTCCGCCCCGCCCGGATCCTGCGCCTCCTCCGCGCCCTCGCTAGATCCCACATCGCCGCCTCGCCGAGATCCCGCCGAGGCGAGATCCCACGGCGGCGGCTCGAGCCAGCCCGCGCGGTCCACGGCCCTCTCTCGCCCTACGTATCGGCGGCCAGTGCCAAATACCGGTAAACAAAGCCTGCTCCTCCTGGCTAGCTAGTGCCTATTATTCCCCGTCCTTGGTTTGCCTCCCACCGTCTGACCGGGCCGGAGCGAGCGTCGGATGCCATGGGCAGCGGCGCGTCACGGCTGCTCACCGCGTGCGCGTGCTCGCGGCCGGCGCCGGCGTCCGTCGACGCTGAGCCCTGCCTCGACGACGCGCTCGGCCACTCCTTCTGCTACGCGTCCGCCGCCGCCTACTCCTCCTCCTTCCGCCACGGCATCTCCGGTGCCGCCCTCTCCGCCAACTCATCCGTGCCCGTCCCGCTCTACCTCTCCTCCTCCGCCGCCGCCGCAGCCGGCTCCATGCCGCCCAACTACTCCTCCGCGTTCCACACCTCCTCCTCCTTCTCCTCCGCGCCGCTGCAGCTCTCCAACCTCTCCTCGGGGCCTCTGTTCCTCTCCGGGCCCATCGACCGCGGCGCCCAGCTCTCCGGCCCGCTCGACGCCGCCGTGCCTTTCTCCGGCCCACTTCCCAACAAGCCCACCAAGCGCGCCTCCGCCTCCTCCAGAGGGCTCTCCAGCAGGTTCCGGAAGCCATTGTTCGGAAGCCTGCGCCGGACCGTGTCCGAGAAGCACCGCCCGCTCATGGTGCCGCTGCCCCGCGACGACGGCGTGCAATGGGCGCACGGCCGAGCTGGGGAGGACCGCGTCCACGTGGTTGTCTCCGAGGACCAGCGCTGGCTATTCGTCGGCATCTACGATGGCTTCAACGGCCCTGAGGCCCCTGACTTTCTCGTTGCTAACCTCTACCGCTTCCTCCTGCGTGAGCTCCGTGGAATCTTCTACCAAGAGGCTGACAGGGACAGCAAGCGTCTCTGGCAGTTCCTCGCTGACGGTGACGACGATGACAGTGAGCTTGATTTCTCAGGCTCTGGCCGCTTCGCTCTCTCGCTTGCCAAGCTCAAGGAGCGACGGTTTAACATGTGGGCTCATGCGGCGGCTGTGGGTGATGATGAGATCAGCAGGGAGTTAGCTCCAAAGAAGTTGGCGGCGGCACCGGTGGTGGGAGATCACGGAGCTGTGCTTGACGCGCTCACTCGGGCGCTGGCTGCGGCAGAGGCCGCGTACCTAGACATGACTGACCAATCAATGGGGTCTCACCCGGAGTTGGCAGTAACTGGTGCATGCCTGCTCGTGGCGTTGGTGAGGGATGATGATGTGTATGTAATGAACCTTGGGGACAGCCGCGCTATTGTGGCGCAACGCACAGATGATGACCATGGTTGTGGAATTGGAGCCATGCGTCTGGATGACATTGGGGTCGGCTTGGAGATCGAGGCAAGGCTCGAGGCACTTCAGCTGTCTATTGATCATAGCACCAGCGTCGAAGAGGTAACATTCGTGCTGACATTGGCTCTACCATATATTTTCTGCAGAAGCACATCTAATGACCTAGCTGAAATAATGTGCGTTTAGCTTATGCACATTTATATCCACTTGATCATCTGTATGTACTGTTGATTAAGCGCTGTGCTTTGGCTTGCCAGAACTTATGTCATTGAACATTGTGCTCGTGTCTTTGACCACAAAACAACCAGACCATCAGATTATTTTTCTTCCGAGTGTGTGTTCATATTTCTTAGAGCTAACCATGGAAATCACTTTGATGCAAACAGGCGAAACTTGAAATGTAGAGGCTAAAGTTGTTTCATGTCTTCATGTGTAGATCATATATAACTCTTGCATTCCTTGATTCCTGATTTTCAGTTTGTCTGAGTCAGCCACCATTTGTTCGTTTTTTGGTCATGTGCTGTTAGATTCTATTATTCTATCTATTTTCTAAATTTTTCACAAAATAAATTGGTGATTAATCCCATGCACTATCTATGCCTATAAATTCACATTCTTCTTTTTGAAATGCAGGAAGTGCAGAGAATCAAACGTGAACATCCAGATGACGATCACTGTATTGTAAATGACAGAGTGAAGGGTCGTTTAAAAGTTACCCGGGCATTTGGTGCTGGGTATCTCAAACAGGTAACTATGATACTGCTTTGTTGGTTGTTTGTAAGATCTTTAACCATATTTTGGCAGTTCAAAGTTTGTTCAAGTTCAGTTATTAGCTGTTCTTTTCTAGGTTAATGAACTTAAGTATGAGTATGAATTTTTTGCCAATAGTAGTACTTTCATAATTTCATTTTTTTTAATTATAGTAGAAACTACTTGTAGATGCTGTGATTGGTCTAACGTAATAGAAAATTAGATGAGTCTTACCTAGAAATTTGTGTATGTTTTGCAGGCAAAATTGAACAATGGATTGCTAGAGATATTCCGCAATGAATACATAGGTGATGCACCATACATATCATGCATACCTTCTCTTTGCCATCACAAGCTCACTGCAAGGGACCAGTTTCTGGTTCTTTCCTCTGATGGCTTATATCAGTACCTGAGCAACGAGGAGGTAGTTCTCCATGTTGAGAATTTCATGGAGAGGTTTCCTGAAGGCGATCCAGCACAGAGTTTAATTGAGGAGCTTCTTTCTCGTGCAGCAAAGAAAGCTGGTAAGCTTTGGCTGTGATGTTTGTTCATTCATACCACCTTTTCTCATTTCAGTTCTTTATTTGTTTGTGTGCGACCACCAATTCCTAGTTGTAATCAATATTGCACATGTACAGATTTGACATGATCATATGCAAATGTTCATGTGCTTTACATGCTTCTCTCCAATCGTAATATTGTCTTAAGACTTCCAGGGTGGATAACCTTCCTCATTCTATTTTCATTAGTAAACGCAACCTTGTCACAAACTCTCCAGTGTTGCTATCCTGGGGTGCAAACTGATAGAAATCCATATTAGTTTTTATTACCCGAGGTTATTTCAAAATATATACATATTATGTGAAGCTATCTTTACTAGATAGCAATCAAAGTTGTATCAACGTTCCCAGTTAGGTTACCCAACTTTACATTGTGTAAAAGACCTTGTAGGAGTATCATTTGATACAATCATTGGGCTATTGCTGTGTTGATGCGTCAAGTCCTACAGCAAAGCTGTTTTGAGTTCTCTTAAATGTCAAATGTGTTGACCTGTTCCCCCTTGTCTTTGTCAGCAATATTGAGATATTTAAGCCTTTGTCTTTCCAGGTATGGATTTCCATGAGCTATTAGATATACCTCAAGGCGATCGGAGAAAATACCATGATGATGTCACTGTCATGGTTGTTTCTCTGGAAGGGAGGATCTGGAAATCATCTGGAATGTATGTGTGATGTTCAGCTGAAACAATGTCAGCGTCAACATTTATGGTGCGACCTCCTCAGCTGGCCAGCTCCTCTGAGCAAGTGAATACATGCTCATCAAGAGAGAAATATCGAGACTCCACAGCATAGAGGACGGATGATGTGCTCCATGCATTTCTGAAAGCTGTATTCTCCAATTGGAGATCATTGCTGGGGTCCAGATCTCAGCTTCAGCGCAAAACACAGCCCATGAATGTGCCCATGAGTCAACTCTGGGCAGATTAATACTTGCAGAGAAATGACCGAAATCCAGCAGCAAAGCAGAGTTGAAGCTCGCTTTGTCCCGCCGTCCACAGCGTTAGTTGGTCGCAGTACTCACCTGTGACGATTTTCCCCCACCTCGCTGTGGTGTTGTAGAAGGTTTGCTCTTTCATCCTTGACCTCGAGGAAGGAAGACGACCTTTGGTGACATGCATTTTTGCTAGGTCATGTATGGGATGAGCCTGGAATTGTTTGTCAGAAAAGAAAATGGTCATTCACCCTTCATTTTGTGCTGTCTGTTGTCTTCCTCGAGCGCTTATTGTTCCTCTGCACATCGCCTGCGCCCATAGATTTTTTTTATATTTTTTTTTGAGTTTGCCTGTGCCCATAGATAAGTCTTAACTGAGGCTGGCCCAGCTTTCTCCTTAGAATCGGCCTGCATGGAAGCTGGCTCTGGCTCCCCCACGGGCCACAAAATAGAAATGAAGACAGATCTGGCCTCCGAACATATTGCGTTTGCCAAAGTACCGAAGATACTTCCGTGTCATGTTTTCGTGTCTACCCAGAGCGGATTTTCATAATCCGGTCGTGGTTGTTCTAAAAAATCTTAGGCCTCATTTGGATTGTTGTTTTTTAGTCCGGTCGTTTTTATTTTGTGAAGATGTTAAGCAGGAGAAGTCAGTGTAATCCGGTGGTTTTGGTTAAAAAACGACATTCCAAACGGGGCTTAGCCGTGACCCGTTCCGTGATTTCAGAAGTTTTAGCCAAACATTTGGTTCCGTGATTTCAGAAGAAGTTTAGCCAAACATTTGATACCGATTCGTTTTCCAGACGGAAATTAGAAGATATATATAGTAGCGACAACAAAATTTTAAAACGTGCATTCAAAGAGTAGATCACGAGTTCACGACCACGGGAGGTGGGATCAGCCGGTGAGAGTGCGTAGTATACTTAGCTCGACCAAGTACACCTATATAGAGGTGTACATAGTCTGGATATGGGTTTCGACGGGTCAAAAAAAAGGGCACATGCAAACTTAAGACCGAGGGAAGGACGCCGAAGCACACCAATATCTAAAAAAAATTTAGAAACCAAAAACTTTCTCATTTTTCTTGTTCTCGGAGAACATAGAAAATGGCGGTATATTTTCGAAATGGAGGTGATATCCTGTCCTCTGCATCCGAAATGATGTACACAACCTTCCATATTTGATAAAGTGTTTCGACTCAAATCTACGTTGTGTTCAAGATTTTACAAAACTTATGAATGTGCTTTTTTTTTGCCAAGATCAAGAGACGGTGTGCACCAAGAGTGCCCATGGAGCCATGCCAACAGATAACATAAAGTGTTGGGGAAAGATACACAATCCCCGCTGCTTGCGGTGAACTTCGAGAATAGTTTCAATCAACGGATATATAGCAAAAATAAAACAATGAGCACGTGCACATATGACACAAGAATTTACATGTAAAAACCTCCTCAAGGCAAGGAGGAAAAAAAATCACAGGTGTGAACCAACCGGTTCACACGAGCTTCACTATGAACAACCTGGGTATAGAGTCTTATCTAGAATATCTAGAGATATAGAATACACTCAACACGTTGCCAACCGGCAACAACAACAACAACCACTTGAAGGAAAGATTACAGCAAAATAGAGTATCCCAGTTTCTGTTATTTTTGGTAATCAACAAACTAATCTTAAACCGCAGATCCAATCAGCACTAAACTTGGTAGACAAACTGATATACGAGTACCCAATATACATGTCAAATTTCAGGCCAATCGGACACGTTTTCCTGTCCAAATTGTTTGTCTACCAAAACTGCTCTGTGCTAAAACTGCAGCAGTTCGAACTAACTAAACCGCTTCCAAATCTGATGCTACACTGAGCCAAATCTCAAAACAGCTAACCAGATCAAAGTACTCAAAGAAAGGAACAAGCTCACTAAGTTTGGAGCCAATCCAAACACGTTTAAGCCTCCAAACACTAGCTTGAAGACAGACCCGTCAGATCTTAGACCCCATGACTGATTCAAACTTCATGTATCATTGTCTCGATGCTTGTTTCAGGTCATAGAGACTTTTCTTCAATTTGCACACATGTTTTTTTTTGGCTTTAACAAGAAACTCCTCAGGCTGCTTCATGTAGATTTATTCTTCCAACTCTTTATTAAGAAAAGTTGTATTCACATCCACTTTATTAATGTCACATCCCAAGATTTTCCAAATCTTGTTATGTGAAAAATAAATGACTAAAAGAAAACTTTGTTGATTTTCAGGGTGAGAAGAAACTTTTTGAATCCAATTGGGAACTTTCAAAACCTATTTGGATCAAGATAAATCCTAAAGGGATTTAAAAAGTTAAATAAACAATAAAGTTAAAAATATTTAAAAGTACTATTTTTGGATCTTTTAATAAAAAGATTTGGTTTTCAAAAGAAAAGATAGATTTATAAATAAGGATTATTTTATAGAGCCAAATTAAACCTTGGCCAATCTTTTGAATTAAAATGTTTTGCTTGATTAAAAGAGTAAAGGTTTATTTAAACAAAATAATGAGAATTTATTAATATCCAGTTTTATTAAAAATAAAGGCTTTTTCCATTTTAAATAAACACTAAAACTTATTTATCTATTTTAAATAAGTTTTCTAAGTATTTTATATTCTCAAGTAAAACCTACTGAAGTGTTTTTGGTCTTATTTTAGTTTTCAAAATAAAGAATTTTAAATAAAACAAATCCTATTTGATTTAATAACCAAGGTCCATTTTATTTAATTATTAATGGACCCTAAAATAAAATGTTATTTTATTTTAAACAAGCTTTCCAAGTATCTTATATTTTCAAATAAAACCTACTGATTTGGTTTTGATATTATTTAGTTTTCAAATGGAGATTTTATTAAATAAATCAAAACCTATTTGAATTATTAATTAAGGACTATTTTATTTAATTATTAAATAGATCCTAAAAAGAATAAAAATATTATGTTATTTTGGATTTTGGTTTATGTTGTTAAACAGAACCAAATTCAAGTGCAAAGTATGTTGAATGTTTGAATGTGATTTGAATGTATGAATGTTGTTTGATTTTTCAAAACAGACATTGAATTGGAAAAAGGAAAAACATCCAGGAAGAAAAAAAATATGAAACAACAGCAGCCCAGCCGGCCAGCCCAGTCTAGGCCCAACCCCAGCCCACCAACACTACCCAGCGAATCGTTATTTTCTCACTTAGGAACTTACCCGCACAGAGGATGACGACTGGACCCCACACTCACGCACTCTCTCTCGCAGACAGCCAGGACCCACCTAGCCACCACGTCGTCATCAAGCTCGCGCGCCCGTTGCCAGTGATTGATTCTCGGCTTAAATTCGCTCTAACGCGATCTTAATCACCAAAACCGTCAAGCCCCTCTTAATCCCCTCTGACTCCTTCTCATTTCCCCTCAACAACCACCGCTAATGAGCCACTGAGCACCTCGAATTCAAGCTCAACGTCTCGCCGGCTCCGACGAGGTTCTCGGCCGATTCCGGCGAGCACGAATCGCCCCACTGCCCCTAGAGCACACGGGTGTGATCCCCATCGTCTCCTGCATCTCCTAGCACCAACCCCACAACCGCGCGTGCTCCACAGCGTTGACCTCGTCTTCAATTGAACGACGCCGCCGTCTGCTCCAACTCCGACGAGCCCCACAGGTAGTTTCCGACCGCGCCTCTCCTCCTCCTTCACGCTCGCATCACCGCTATGACTTTGTGCGTCTTACAGTGCTTTCCGTTTGTCTCCTCGTGAACCGCAGCCTCGCCTCCAACGACGCCCGTGCATACCCGTGCCAGACAGCAACTCCGGCGAGAAATTAGCACTACCCTCGTACGCCTCCTGCTTCCCCGAGAGCACGTTGAGCATCAGCATCGTTCAGCGAATCAGGTGAGCACCCTCACCCTCCTTCTCGCTTCCTGCAACGCCGGCAACGCCACTGCCAAGCCGCCGCCGCCGCGCGTCAGAGTCCAGCGCCGCCAGTTCTAGGTCATTAGACTAGGACCGTTGGATCTTGATCCTGAGGCTTAGATAGGACCACTTAAAACCGAAGGGGTATGCGATCTGTGCCGTGCGATCCCACTTGATCTAACGCTCCACAGCGATCGATCCGCACGAAGTGGTACCAACCAATCGCGGCATGACGCGTGGCCAGTTTTTGTTTAAAAACAAAATTGGTATCTGATTTAGATGCCATTTTGAAACCCTTGTAACTTTTAAACCACACGTCCAAATTTTGCAAACTTTATATCATTGGAATCAGTGGAACAAGCCCTAGCCAACCATGCCATTTGTTTAGTAAAAAGCTTCTGGAAAAATGGTTGTTTTTACAGAAACATTTGTATGCTTGTTAAGGATGTGAAAATTGTTTAAAAATGAATTTGGGGATAAAATCTTTGGCAAATGTTGTGATTTGAACCTACTGACCATAGGAAACACTTTGTGGTTTCAAAAATGTATTTGGTGATGCAAAAGAATGATTCCTTGATTTAAAACCATTTCTAGTCAAATAAAAATATAGTTTATTTATTAAAAATGGTTTTGGAAGAAAACTTTGGGGAAATGTTTTGTTTTAAACTCTCTGACCCTAAACACCAAGTTTTATGGTTTGAAAACATATTTTGTGAACCCTATAGATTAATGCCTTACTAAAACATTTTTACACCACATAAAATGATACCATGTTTTGAAAATGGTTTATGAAGTGAAACCTTTTACAAATGACTTTGCCACTTTACAAAATGACCATTAGGTGTTTTCAAATGTTTATGTCCCATTAGGAACCACTTGTCCAAATAAAACAATCCTTGGTATGCTTGCATGCATTATCTTAGTTCTATGATTTTATGTGTTGTTTTGCTTGATTGGTAGATTGAGTTTGTGCCTTGCTTGATTGAATTGTAGTGACTTGAAGAGTGTGATTGTTGCAAGGACAAGGAGTGAACTTATACTCTACCAAAAAGGCAAGTGATGCTTCATACTTTTTGTCCCATTACTTTCACTATGCATTAGTGATTTTTTCTAAGTAAAACTTGCATGGAATTTTGCTAAGTATAAACCTTGCTACAGGAAAACCTAGTAGATGAATCCTTAGTAGGATTTTTCCTAAGTTAAGACTCCTACTACTATCATGCTTAGCCTAGCTAATAGAAAACAAGGGTGGAATATATATCCATACTATGAAAAATTTCTAAGTCTGAGGACTTGTGTTTTTGTTTAATAAAACAACTAAGTTAATGAATCACTTGGGTGGAATGGTAATTGCTTGGTGGTTTTTGGTTGAGTGGTTCACAAGGCCCATGTCTATGGTTGACCTTGTGTATCTCACTTGTGGATGGCCACCCAGGAACAAAGAGATTTGAGATGTCAAATGTTGAGAAGCTTCAAGTGCAGCCACTTGGCATTATGGGATCTGCCTGGATCATATAGGTTGCAAGAACTTAGCCATATGGACAGTAGGTGGTAGAGTTTGATAGGTTGGAACGCGTCCATTTTGGTCTAAGGGAAGGCTTCTGAAAGATCTTGTCTTGGGAAACCAAGTCTTGTGGGGAAAGTGCACAACCTCTACAGAGTGAAAAATCTAAGTACTTAGCCATGTCCCTGGTAAAGGACAATTTGAGCATCAAGACATGGAAGCAATCAAGGATCTCATCATTCAAATTTCTAAGTTAAAATATTGTGGTTGAACAAGGGTTAAAGGATCTTTAATCTTTGATTGGGAGAAATGATTTTGTCAAGCAAAAACTTAGTGTTTTCAAAATGATAAGGAAAATCTATTTTGAGCAATGCAAGCCTCAACTCCACTTAGCCAAATGCATATAGATAATAGACTCCACTATACTACCATAGTATCACTTGCCAATACAATTCAAATGTATTGACCCTTGTGGCTGTAACTTGTTATGTTGCAGGTTTGATTGATTTAGTGAAGTGTGTTGATTAGGATTACAAAGTCTACAACCAATATGTCTGCCTGTGGCACTTTGAAGATGAAGGACCCCATGCTTATAGATTTTCTGCTGCAATGTAATGTAATAGCCAAATGAGCTATGTAAGATGTAATAAAATTATGTTATTCCTAGTTATAAAGTTATATTATGACCTTTGTTTCTTGATATTACATCTTAACTGTGGATGCTAGCTATTGATCCAGGGACTAGCATTGTAAACACAGGGGACTCCACCTTATATTAAATAAAGGTTGGGACACTCCCACTACAGATGGTATCATAGCATTGTGTTGCCTGTAGGATTTGTAAACCTAGGATTGGACAAAAACCCCTTAGAAAAATAGGAGTTGTATTTGTTCCAAAAACTTATCTACAAAACAATCTTGTAAATTCTTTCCTCAACCATTTTGGTTTCAACTCTACATCTCTTCTACTTCAACTTGATGGAAAAACCTACCCCATGGCCAAAGACTACACCATGTGCAAAGGACTTCTTCAACTCTAATGACTTCAACTTCTTCAACTCTAATGACTTCAACATCTTCAGCATATTCACCAAGGACTTCCAACTTGGATACTACTAAGGACTACAAGAGAGACAAGGAAATCTTGCTCAAGATTTGGAGACTAAGGAAACCCAACTTAGAAAGAACCCTCATCACCTTTGAAGTTTTGTGACAAAGAGTTTTTCCTAAGGAAACCATGATCTCATGCAAGAAGGATCAACCAAGAAGGAAGGAAAGATCACAAGTGAACCATATAGATGGACCACCATATATAGTTAAGTCTAACACACCAACTTATGTGGTGTAACAAAAATATTTTGTTGCCTAAAAATATGCTTGAAACTTGTTGTTTGAGTGGAATGTTTGTTTGTGATTGCTTGCACATTGCTTGTGTGAATTGTGATGTGTGTGAATAGAATTATTCCCTTAGGAATATTTTTGCCTATTCTGATCCCAATCCAACCCAAACAGATGACTTCTCCAAGAAACTCCAACATCAAGGATGGTGACAACAACAACAACCAAGAGGACAACATGAGAGAACTTATAGCAACCCAAAACCAGTTGAGCCAACAGACAACTCAGCTTTTAGCCAACAACAATGGACTAGACCCAGCCATACAAAGGATTTTGAAACTTCAATCCCAATTGCTGCAAGGATTGGTTACTCAAATGATCAACATGGGAGAAAACTTTTCCCAAAGAGCTAATGACAACAAGGATGACAAGGATGTTATTTTAGAAGGAACCAAGGCTTGCAATACTTGTGGATACAAGGATCATGCATCCAAGGAGAATGAAGATCAATGCCCCAAGAAGAGAGAAAGATCTCCCACCTATGAAGAACATGAACTAGAAGAACTCCTAGCTTTGGAGAGACCCAAAAAGAAGAAGAAGAAGAAATGCCCCAACCCTAACAAGGAGGATATTACTCAAGTGCAATGTTACAATTGCAAAGAGATGGGACACTATGCCAATGAATTCCCAGAAAAGAAGAAGAACCAAAGAAACAAACAAGAGGCAATGATACCAAAGGAAAAGAAAGATATCAGCCAAGTGATGTGTTTCAAATGCAAGGAACTAGGCCACTATGTAAACAATTGTCCAGAAAAGATGAAGAACAAGTTAAACAAGCCTATGAAGGATCTCAACCTTGGCCCATGAGTCAAGTGTGGAAACAAAGGACACTATGCAGAAGGTTGCCCAGAGAAGTTTCCCCAGGATCCCAAGCAAGCCAAGATGTAATTTAGTTTGAAAAATTTTAAGGGTGGTAGTACCCTAGTTATTTGAGCCTACTTGTAACCCTAGCCATCCCAAATCTCGGGAAGAGATTTATTTTAAGGGTGGTAGCCTGTCACATCCCAAGATTTTCCAAATCTTGTTCTGTGAAAAATAAATGAATAAAAGAAAACTTTGTTGATTTTCAGGGTGAGAAAAACTTTTTGAATCCAATTGGGAACTTTCAAAACCTATTTGGATCAAGATAAATCCTAAAGGGATTTAAAAAGTTAAATAAACAATAAAGTTAAAAATATTTAAAAGTACTATTTTTGGATCTTTTAATAAAAAGATTTGGTTTTCAAAAGAAAAGATAGATTTATAAATAAGGATTATTTTATAGAGCCAAATTAAACCTTGGCCAATCTTTTGAATTAAAATGTTTTGCTTGATTAAAAGAGTAAAGGTTTATTTAAACAAAATAATGAGAATTTATTAATATCCAGTTTTATTAAAAATAAAGGCTTTTTCCATTTTAAATAAACACTAAAACTTATTTATCTATTTTAAATAAGTTTTCTAAGTATTTTATATTCTCAAGTAAAACCTACTGAAGTGTTTTTGGTCTTATTTTAGTTTTCAAAATAAAGAATTTTAAATAAAACAAATCCTATTTGATTTAATAACCAAGGTCCATTTTATTTAATTATTAATGGACCCTAAAATAAAATGTTATTTTATTTTAAACAAGCTTTCCAAGTATCTTATATTTTCAAATAAAACCTACTGATTTGGTTTTGATATTATTTAGTTTTCAAATGGAGATTTTATTAAATAAATCAAAACCTATTTGAATTATTAATTAAGGACTATTTTATTTAATTATTAAATAGATCCTAAAAAGAATAAAAATATTATGTTATTTTGGATTTTGGTTTATGTTGTTAAACAGAACCAAATTCAAGTGCAAAGTATGTTGAATGTTTGAATGTGATTTGAATGTATGAATGTTGTTTGATTTTTCAAAACAGAAATTGAATTGGAAAAAGGAAAAACATCCAGGAAGAAAAAAAATATGAAACAACAGCAGCCTAGCCGGCCAGCCCAGTCTAGGCCCAACCCCAGCCCACCAACACTATCCAGCGAATCGTTATTTTCTCACTCAGGAACTTACCCGCACAGAGGATGACGACTGGACCCCACACTCACGCACTCTCTCTCGCAGACAGCCAGGACCCACCTAGCCACCACGTCGTCATCAAGCTCGCGTGCCCGTTGCCAGTGATTGATTCTCGGCTTAAATTCGCTCTAACGCGATCTTAATCACCAAAACCGTCAAGCCCCTCTTAATCCCCTCTGACTCCTCATTTCCCCTCAACAACCACCGCTAATGAGCCACTGAGCACCTCGAATTCAAGCTCAACGTCTCGCCGGCTCCGACGAGGTTCTCGGCCGATTCCGGCGAGCACGAATCGCCCCACTGCCCCCAGAGCACACGGGTGTGATCCCCATCGTCTCCTGCATCTCCTAGCACCAACCCCACAACCGCGCGTGCTCCACAGCGTCGACCTCGTCTTCAACTGAACGACGCCGCCGTCCGCTCCAACTCCGACGAGCCCCACAGGTAGTTTCCGACCGCGCCTCTCCTCCTCCTTCACGCTCGCATCACCGCTATGACTTTGTGCGTCTTACAGTGCTTTCCGTTTGTCTCCTCGTGAACCGCAGCCTCGCCTCCAACGACGCCCGTGCATACCCGTGCTAGACAGCAACTCCGGCGAGAAATTAGCACTACCCTCGTACGCCCCTTGCTTCCCCGAGAGCACGTTGAGCATCAGCATCGTTCAGCGAATCAGGTGAGCACCCTCACCCTCCTTCTCGCTTCCTGCAACGCCGGCGACGCCACTGCCAAGCCGCCGCCGCCGCGCGTCAGAGTCCAGCGCCGCCAGTTCTACGTCATTAGACTAGGACCGTTGGATCTTGATCCTGAGGCTTAGATAGGACCACTTAAAACCAAAGGGGTATGCGATCTGTGCCGTGCGATCCCACTTGATCTAACGCTCCACAACGATCGATCCGCACGAAGCGGTACCAACCAATCGCGGCATGACGCGTGGCCAGTTTCTGTTTAAAAACAAAATTGGAATCTGATTTAGATGCCATTTTGAAACCCTTGTAACTTTTAAACCACACGTCCAAATTTTGCAAACTTTATATCATTGGAATCAGTGGAACAAGCCCTAGCCAAGCATGCCATTTTTTTAGTAAAAAGCTTCTGGAAAAATGGTTGTTTTTACAGAAACATTTGTATGCTTGTTAAGGACGTGAAAATTGTTTAAAAATGAATTTGGGGATAAAATCTTTGGCAAATGTTGTGATTTGAACCTACTGACCATAGGAAACACTTTGTGATTTCAAAAATGTATTTGGTGATGCAAAAGAATGATTCCTTGATTTAAAACCATTTCTAGTCAAATAAAAATATAGTTTATTTATTAAAAATGGTTTTGGAAGAAAACTTTGGGGAAATGTTTTGTTTTAAACTCTCTGACCCTAAACACCAAGTTTTATGGTTTGAAAACATATTTTGTGAACCCTATAGATTAATGCCTTACTAAAACATTTTTACACCACATAAAATGATACCATGTTTTGAAAATGGTTTATGAAGTGAAACCTTTTACAAATGACTTTGCCACTTTACAAAATGACCATTAGGTGTTTTCAAATGTTTATGTCCCATTAGGAACCACTTGTCCAAATAAAACAATCCTTGGCATGCTTGCATGCATTATCTTAGTTCTATGATTTTATGTGTTGTTTTGCTTGATTGGTAGGTTGAGTTTGTGCCTTGCTTGATTGAATTGTAGTGACTTGAAGAGTGTGATTGTTGCAAGGACAAGGAGTGAACTTATACTCTACCAAAAAGGCAAGTGATGCTTCATACTTTTTGTCCCATTACTTTCACTATGCATTAGTGATTTTTTCTAAGTAAAACTTGCATGGAATTTTGCTAAGTATAAACCTTGCTATAGGAAAACCTAGTAGATGAATCCTTAGTAGGATATTTCCTAAGTTAAGACTCCTACTACTATCATGCTTAGCCTAGCTAATAGAAAACAAGGGTGGAATATATATCCATACTATGAAAAATTTCTAAGTCTGAGGACTTGTGTTTTTGTTTAATAAAACAACTAAGTTAATGAATCACCTGGGTGGAATGGTAATTGCTTGGTGGTTTTTGGTTGAGTGGTTCACAAGGCCCATGTCTATGGTTGACCTTGTGTATCTCACTTGTGGATGGCCACCCAGGAACAAAGAGATTTGAGATGTCAAATGTTGAGAAGCTTCAAGTGCAGCCACTTGGCATTATGGGCTCTGCCTGGATCATATAGGTTGCAAGAACTTAGCCATATGGACAGTAGGTGGTAGAGTTTGATAGGTTGGAACGCGTCCATTTTGGTCTAAGGGAAGGCTTCTGAAAGATCTTGTCTTGGGAAACCAAGTCTTGTGGGGAAAGTGCACAACCTCTGCAGAGTGAAAAATCTAAGTACTTAGCCATGTCCCTGGTAAAGGACAATTTGAGCATCAAGACATGGAAGCAATCAAGGATCTCATCATTCGAATTTCTAAGTTAAAATATTGTGGTTGAACAAGGGTTAAAGGATCTTCAATCTTTGATTGGAAGAAATGATTTTGTCAAGCAAAAGCTTAGTGTTTTCAAAATGATAAGGAAAATCTATTTTGAGCAATGCAAGCCTCAACTCCACTTAGCCAAATGCATATAGATAATAGACTCCACTATACTACCATAGTATCACTTGCCAATACAATTCAAATGTATTGACCCTTGTGGCTGTAACTTGTTATGTTGCAGGTTTGATTGATTTAGTGAAGTGTGTTGATTAGGATTACAAAGTCTACAACCAACATGTCTGCCTGTGGCACTTTGAAGATGAAGGACCCCATGCTTATAGATTTTCTGCTGCAATGTAATGTAATAGCCAAATGAGCTATGTAAGATGTAATAAAATTATGTTATTCCTGGTTATAAAGTTATATTATGACCTTTATTTCTTGATATTACATCTTAACTGTGGATGCTAGCTATTGATCCAAGGACTAGCATTGTAAACACAGGGGACTCCACCTTATATTAAATAAAGGTTGGGACACTCCCACTACACTTAACCTCCAAGTTGAGACTTGCAGCCATGCCAAGGATCAATCGGATTGATATCATTTTCACAACCAGAGAAAATATTTCATCAGTCAATACTTTTTCTCTAGATGAATTCTTTTATAACTAGCCTGGCCTTGTACCTTAGATGTGACGTGTACTCTTTTTGCTTGATTCTATAGACCCACTTGTTTTTTAGAACTTTCTTGCCCTTGGGCAACTTCACTAGCTTATAAGTATGATTCTTATGAAAGAAATCCATCTCTTCTTGCATAGCCTTATTCCACTCCTTCTTGTTCTCATATTTTATTGCATTTTGAAAGAACCCAGGTTCTGAACCATCAGATATTGGTCTGAGTCATACCTAGTGGAAGGAACACGACCTCGGTTGGACCGTCTAAGTGGAGCAGCTGGTGGACTATCTGGTTCAGGTGTTTGCTGATCATGATCATCTACTTCAGCATCATACTCTTGCTGCTAGGGAGCATCCTCACCTGTACCACTATGTGCATCATCTTGCACATCTTCTGCATCATCATCTTCAGCTTCTTGTTGAGCTGAATCTGCAGGAACTGGGTTAGAATCAGATCTGTCTAGCTGCAGATTTCGAGAAGAAACATGTACCTTAACTTGCTCTAAAACCTGCACATTTGTCTTTACAATATCCTTAATGGTTTGGTCTTCAACAAACACAACATCACGGCTTCTCACAACTGCAATTGGAGTGCCCTCCTTGTACCTCAAACACATCAATTTCTTGATCAAGAACATCTTGTTAGTACCTTATTTGCGGGCATACAACTCCTCCAATTTTTGTCATAAGATACCTGCATGTGACTCATTAATGATATGGTTCAAAACATTATCATCCACCCATTGTTGGATGAACCCACAAGCTTGGAGATGAAGTACCTCCCACTGATCTTCTTGCATATCACCGAGCATCTTAGTGGAGAACACTGGCTTCCAATAATCTTTCACATATAGTAAGTCATTCATATTGATCTTCCAATCTTGATAATTTATACCATTGAAAGAAATCATTCTATTTGTATTTACTTCCATCCTTCACCACAAGCAAATGCACTTAGCCCAAAACAAACCTTGCTCTGAAACTGAATACAAACTCAAACTGAACCTCATCTCTAATACCACTTTGTTGGGGAAGATAGACAACCCCGCTACTTGCGGTGAACTCCGAGGATAATTTCAATTAACAGATATGCAGCAGAAATAAAACAATGAGCGCATGCACATGTGACACAAGGATTTACGTGAAAAAACCTCCTCATGGTGAGGAGGGAAAAAATCACGGGTGTGGACCAACCGGTCCACGCGAGCTTCACTATAAGAAACCTGGGTACAGATTATTCTCTAGAACATCTAGAGATATACAATACACTCAGCACGTTACCAACCGGCAACAACAAAAACCACTTGAAAGAAAGATTACAGCAAAATAGAGTATCTCAGATTTTGTCCTCTTCGTTAATCAGCAAACCGATCTTAAACCGGAGATCCAATCAACACAAAACTTGGTAGACAAGCTGACATACAAGTACCCAACATACATGTCAAATTTCAGGCCAATCGGACATTGTTTGTCTGCCCAAACTGTTCGTCTACCAAAACTGCTCTATGCTAAAACTGCAGCAGTCCGAGCTGACTAAACCGCTTCCAAATCTGATACTACACTGATCCAAATCTCAAACCATCTAACCATATCGAATTACTCAAAACAAGGAATAAGATAACCAAGTTTAGATCCAATCCAAGCATGTTTGAGCCTCCAAACACCAGCTTAAAGACAGACCGATCAGATCTTAAAAATCTGGACATAAATTACCTCTCCTTCTTATTCCTCTCTTCTCACTAGGTTGTGCTATTCTTGTGTGTTCTCTCACCCTCTCTCAGCAGCAACCATGGTGGCTTGCTTCTCTCACTTTTTCACTCTCTGATTGAGACACACAACCAACAAGGGTGGCTAGGGTTTTCTTTTTTTCTTCTCTTTCAAGGAACACATCAGTCGTTGAGTACGAACGTCGATCAATGGTTAAAATGTGTTGAAATTTCACGGGCTGATGTTGGACTACCAACACACCTCCATGTGGAAAGACATGGCTCAACATAAAGAACCAACCCGCCGTCCATGAAATAAATAGGAGGACAAAATCTTTGAGACTTCTCGGCAGAGTCGGACGAAGCTCCACCATCACCGTTGAGCAATATCGAGATTGGATCTAGAGCGCTTATATTCAATACCACATCGCCATCACCGTTGAGCCGTTGAGCAATGTTGTCGCGCATTTTTTTAGAACAGGCACCAACTACATAGCACTAGATTTAGGAGTGCGCCTTGGCGCACAATCCCGTTGATTTTGAGCCATTTTGCAATTATAAGTGACCAAAAATATTTACCAAATAGTTGGTCATAACATGAAAATTCAAATTGGATAAATGATTTGAAATAATATTATATTCCAGGGGTGGTGAACACCACAAATGAATAATAACTTGAGGAGATGCTTATAATTTGATGTCTTAGAGCCTATTTCTTACATATTTTAGTGTTGTATATGCGTGCAAGAAAACAAACTACATCTAAACAGAGCACATATCTAGTCTTTGTCTACAAACTGCCCATCCAGAAGACACCGGGATCTAAAGATTCAGAGAAGCATATGCATGTGAAACGTCAACAAACCAACAAACAAATCTGATTGGAAGTAGACATGGTGCTTACCTACGGGAGGTAGGACGTCAGGTGCCATGGTGTGACAGGACTGCATAGGCAGAGCAGTGCTGGTAATTTTCTTTGACAACTCTGAATCTAAATCATCGCAGTAGACCTAGATAAGATGTCAACAGGGCATACATACTTACGTTGACCGCCTTGGTGATATTACAGGAGACTGATAGCAGAGCGCAGGGCATAGTGGCACCAAGAGACAGATCTTCTCGATGACCACACGCTGCCCTTAAAATTTCAGAACCCTGAACATATAAGAAAACAGTTAACTTGCGCATCAATATAAAGCGGCAGCAAGCTAGCGATAGATCATATTTGTACACCCTCTCGTTCTATTAAAATAATAGCAGCCTAGCTAGCAATTTATATCCACGTATCAAACCAAACACCAAACAACACGAAGCAATTACCAAATGAAAGAACATAGCAAGTTAGCTGGCGTCAGAAATCATACGCATGCATGGGAGGCTATGTTTCTCAAATAATTAGTTTCTACATCTGAGCGAATTTTTTTTTGCTGTCATAGTGTCGAATATCCTTCATGTATATATATAATCACTCACAGTTCAAAGTAACAACCAAAAAAGGAGGAGATAAACCTCTGTACTGAGCCATGGCCAGAGGCAGGGATGAAGACAGAGGCATACATGGGATGGAAAGGAGGAGGCTGGAACAAACCTTGAGGCGGTGCACCACGCCGGTGCGCTGTCCCGTCCTATTGATGCAGCTCAGATCACTATAGATCTTCGTTGGGAATCCCCAAAAGAAAGGTATGATGAGTACAGTACTAAGTTTTCCCTCGGTAAGAAATCAAGGTTATCGAACTAGTAGGAGGAAGGAAATGACTCAAAGGTGTTGCTAGCAACTTGGAAACCTGCACAACACAAACTCAAGACTTTGCCCCAATGAACAATGAGGTTATCAATCTCACTGGTTTGTTGAAAACAAAGGATTAAACATATGGTGTGGAAGGTAATGGTGGCTTGCAGAAAGTAAACAGTAACAATGGAGGATGTATCAATAGTAAAGATTGGACCAGGGTCCACAGTTCACTAGATGTGTTCTCCTTAAGATAAACAACATAACATGCTGGGTGAAATAATTACAGCGGGACAATTGACACGACAAAGCAAGTCATAATAATGCAATACTAGACATTCATGATCCTATGAGATTTGATTGGGCATTACAACAATATACATAGACCGCCATCCAACTGCATCTATGACTAGTAATCCATCTTCCGGTTATCATCTGAACCCCCTCCAGTATTAAGTTGCAAGTAACGGATAACTGCTTTAAGCAAAGTGTGTAAAGTAAACAATACAATTGTTCCATGAACAAAAGATCGTTATTTTATCCCTAGTAGCAACAACACATCTACAACCTTAGAGATCTATGTCACTTCCCCAGATTCAATAGAGGCATGAACCCACTATCGAGCATAAATACTCCCTCTTGGAGTCACTAGCATCTACTTGGCCAAGATAGTTACTAGAAACGGAGAGCATGCAAGATCTCAAACAACACAGACATGATATAATCAATAAGATAGAATCATCAACCAATCTGACATAGTAATCTCAATATCCATCGGATCCCCGCAAACACAACATGCATGAGTACAAATAGATGATCTTGATCATGAACGGAGGTCACAATATCTAAACATGGTAGCACAAAGGAGGAGAAACAACCATCTAGATACTGTATGGACCCATAGTCCAAGGTGGAACTACTCACGCATCATACCGGAGGCTGGCATGGTGATGAAGAAGGCCTCCGGGATGATCTCTTCCCTCCGGCAGGGTGCCGGGAAGAGCTTCAGATCCCCCCGATCTAGGGACGATGGTGGCGGCGGCTATGGACTGTTTCGTGGAGATCTGATCAGGTACTTAGGGTTTTGGTATTTGGGGCTTCTTATAGGCGAAGGGGGAGACCGAGGGGGTGCCCGAGGCGGCCGCACCCCCCATGCGCAAGCCAGGCCTGACCGTGCGGCCAGGGGGTGTTGGCCCTCCGGGATGATCTCTCCCCTCCGGCAGGGTGCTGGGAAGAGCTTCAGATCCCCCCGATCTAGGGACGATGGTGGCGGCGGCTATGGACTGTTTCGTGGAGATCTGATCAGGTACTTAGGGTTTTGGTATTTGGGGCTTCTTATAGGCGAAGGGGGAGACCGAGGGGGTGCCCGAGGCGGCCGCACCCCCCATGCGCAAGCCAGGCCTGACCGTGCGGCCAGGGGGTGTTGGCCCTCGAGGCCCTCCTCCGTCTCGTCTTCTGGCTCTGTGTTCTCCTCGGTGAAATATTGACTTTGGCGTTTGTCCCATCCAATTCCGAAAATATTCATTTTCTGGATTTTCTAGAACCAAAAACAATAGAAAATAGGCAACTGGCACTGTGGCATCTTGTTAATAGGTTAGTTCCGGAAAACGAATAAAAATACCTCGAAGTGTAGACAAAGCAAAGCAAAGTGGATACTAAACAAGCATGGAACATCAAAAATTATAGATACGTTTACGACGTATCAAGCACCCCCAAGCTTAACTCCTGCTCGTCCTCGAGTAGGTAAGTGATAAAAGAATAATTTTTGAGGTGACATGCACCATCACAATCATGATCAAACCATTTGCAAGAATTGAAAGTTAGGATCAAAGTACTCTAAACATGAGCATGAAAGATGAATTTCTAACAATAATACATAGCAACTATGCTGCAACATGAAAAGATACAAACAAAGATTCATGAATAACAATGCATTGCAAGAAATTTGTTTGTTTCACATAAAGAAAACATAGCATAGTAGCATCCAGCTTGTCCCTCATGGAGTAGCAACACATAAATGCATAGGACACCTTCAAAGTTCATAAGGGTGACTAGATACAAATAGTTCAAGAACAAGCAATATCAATAATATGAATCAATCAATAAGTTTTGGGACAATGCACATAGAATTAAAAATGGCAACTATGCTCTCTTAATTGGTGCCTAAGGATAGAAGGTGGAGACTCGATATAAGTGGGAGAAAGGCCCTTCAAAGGGAAGCAGGGATTTCAAGTCTCATAAAGAGCTTCCAAAAATTATGGTACTTGTTAGATTTTAGCTCTCATTTCCCCTATCATAAGCATCTTGAAGTGATTAAGGTTAAAGTGAACAAAATATGTAGTATATGCTTGACAAAGTATAAGTTGGCAATCTCATGTCCCTTGAGTACGAGGGCCGCTTCTCATGCTACTCAACTTTAGTCACCGGTAAGTTCTTGTCATAGTAAGTACATGTGTATCATAGAGAATTGCCAACGGGGTACCCCTTGCCCAATGATACATGAGCTATCCCATAACAAAATGACAAGGCAAGCAGACAATGAGCATCTCAACAATCTTCTTATTTACCATGGGAAAATGGTGTTTTTCTCTCTTTCCTCTTTTCTCATTTTTTATTTTTCTCAATCTCCTTTTCCGTCTCTCTCTTTTTTATAAGAAGAATGCTTCATAGATTGCTTACTATGGTGATGCTGCAAGTTTCCACCATGATTAGGCATGGCTTAGGATAGCGGCCCAAGCGTTTCTCTAACACACATACATAACTCCATGGACTTACAATCTCTCCTTTTATTTCACAGCGATGACATCCGCAAACAAAAGAGCATGATATCAATTGGGTACAATGTACATGTGCCATGTTAAAAGCATTCCCCGTGACATCACGGTTCTGCTAATTCCAACTTATAAGTGCAACCATATACAACATAGATGATACAATGGTTCAAGTTTATTAGGGGCAAGAAAAATAAAGTGTGCCATCAAGTTTATGAGAGCTTTAGTCACTAACTTTCACATAACAAGTTTAATTTGGAAGATAGACAAAACAAGAATATACTTGGAATGGTGTAACACACCATGCATAGGAATTTATAGTGGACACTTTGGAATAACTTGGTTTCTTGAGAGTTGGATGCATGAGTAGAGCTTACTCAATACAAGTGGAGGCTAGCAAAAGATTGGGAGCGACCAACTAAGAGAGCAATAATGGCCATAATCATGCAGAGCGACAAAACATTACTAATCAAAGCATAAAATGGTATCACAAGTCAAAACTAAATGATCATAGAGGCTAAGGTGACTGGTTCATAGTCATAACATGGTGTGAGCATGTGTCAAGTCAACACAAACAAAGCATCAAAGGAGAATACCACAATACTATGCTTTTGTATGCTAAAACAACGCATGATTCTTTCAAGGCACATTAAGCAATCCTAATTGTTTGGATAAAGTCATGCTACAACAATAATCACTAAGCATAAGGTCAAACCAACATCTAGCATGACATGATAAAGTCGAAGTCATAGTCAAAGCAAGCTCCTTCTTGTACTACTAAAGTAAGAACTTCCTACTCCTTTCCAACACCAATCAACTTATTTGAAACAACATGGAGAAAGAGGGGGTACAACTAATTTATTCAAGCAAACTAAGCAAACAAAAACCAAAAACAAAAACTAAGACGCTCCAAGAACAACACAACGGTGCATGAAACAATAAAAATGAAGTGTCTAGAAAGACCTGAGATTTTTATTGATGAAGAAGGGGATGCCTTGGGCATCCCCAAGCTTTGACGCTTGTACCTCTTGAATATTTCTTGGGGTGACACGGGGTGGTGTTGAAGATATGCCCTAGAGGCAATAATAAATGCAGTTATTATTATATCTTTGTGTTTATGATAAATGTTTACATTCATGCTATAATAGTATTAACAGGAAACATTAATACTTGTGTGATTTATAAACTAAATTAGAGTCCCTAGTAAAGCCTCTTTAATAATACTAGCTTGTTGGTTAATATATGATCGTGGTTTCTCGATCATGAACATAGAGATGTTATTAACAACGAGATCATATCATTAGGAGAATGGTATGATGGACATACTCCTATAGATAAGCGTAGCATAAGATCAAGTCATTTTAATAGTTCAATTGCTATAAGCTTTCTGATACATAGTAACCTAATTCCTTCGACCATGAGATCATGCTAATCACTATCACCGGAAGGATGCTTTGATGACATCAAACACCACATCGTAACTGGGTGTCTATAAAGGTGGTATTGAGTGTTCGGAAAGTATGGGTTGAGGCACATGGATCAAGAGTGGGATTTGTCCATCCATATGACGGATAGATATACTCTGGGCCCTCTCGGTGGAATGTCATCCAATTAGCTTGAAAGCATGTGACTGGCTCACAAGGGATCACATATCACGGGAACGAGAAAAGAGTACTTATCGGTAACGAGGTTGAACTAGGTATGCAGAGATACCGAGGATCAAAACCTCAGATAAGTAAACTATCATGAGACAAAGGGAAATTGGTATCGTATGTAAGTGGTTCATTCGATCACATAGTAATCGTAGAAATATGTGGGAGCCATATGAATTTCCAGATTCCTCTATTGGTTATTTATTGGAGAAGTGTCTCGGTCATGTCCGCATAATTCACGAACCGTAGGGAGACACACTTAAGGATTCAATGTTGTTGTGTAGATATGGAATGATGAGTAAGATACCGAATGTTGTTCGGAGTCTCGGATGGGATATGTGATATCACGAGGAGATCCGGAATGGTCCGAAGAATAATATTCATATAAGGAAAGTCCTGTTTCGGAGTTCAGAAATGATTCCGGTGTTTTCACCAGGAATGTTCTAGAAGGGTCTGGAAGGTCCGGCACTCCGGAAGGGGAAGGGTACAGAGATGTGTCATGACATTGTGGAATGGTTGCATCATGTACTAGTTCAATTGTCTGGGCAATATGAAGAGAGAAATCAAATTCAAGTTTGAAAGTCAAACGCCAATTTGAAAGTCAAATCCGAACATTGCTTGGTGGAGGGAGAGTAGGAAACCTACCTAGGGTAGGAATCCCACTCCCTCCACCCGCCGGCCATGAAGAGGAGTTTGGGGAGGACTCACTCCTCCCCAAACCGCCTCTCCCCACCTATATAAGGAGGGGTAGGGCGCACCCCTACCCCTCACACCCAAAACCCTAGCTACTAGGCGCCACCACCTCCAAGTGCTGCTGCCGCCGCCAGGGCCTCCTCCAAGTCGCCGACTAGGGTTTCCCAAACCCTAGCCGCCGGCTACACCACCTCCCGTTGGTGCCTATAAACCATAGATCGCCAAGGCCCCTCTCTTACTCCACCATACTCGCTCCAGCTTAGGCGAAGCCCTGCGGGATCTCCCCTCTACTTCTGACATCACGTCGCCGTGCTGCCGGAATCACGAGGAGAGTGCTACAACCTCAGCTGCCTGCTGGAACATGGGAGAGGAAGGTCTTCATTGAGTACGGAACATGTGACCGACTGCGGAAGCGCTGCCGGAACGCAGCGCCGGAAGGATCGTCTACGCGATCTTGAGATCGGCAAGTGTATGACTACATCACCCACGAGAATCTGCTCTCGTTAACTGCTTTGGAATCTTCGAGGGTGAGTTTTTATATCGACTCGTTGCTACAATCTAGTAGATAGATCTTGGCTTGTTTGTGTGCATGCGGTAGAAATTTTTTGTTTTCCATGCTATGAACCCCTACAGTGGTATCAGAGCCGTGTCTATATGTAGATCTGTTGCACGAGTAGAACACAATGGTCATTATGGGCGGTGGTGCTTTTATTATCAATTGCTTTTTGTGTACTTTGCATCTTGCGGTATGATGGGATGAAGCAGCCTGGGCTAACCTTACATGACATCGTTCATGAGACTTGCTCCACGCTCAACATGCAACTTGTATTGCATAAGTGGCTTTGCGGGTGTCTGTCTCTCCCATCATAGTATAGATTCAATTTACAACAGGCACTTGATAGTTCAAGCATCAACGTTGTGGTTCTTGTTCGTAAGTTAGAACGACACTTATTGAAAACCCTAAACCACGTAAAATATGCAAAGAAAATTAGAGGCGTCTAACTTTGTTTTGCAGGGGTGTGCTGTGATGTGATATGGCCATGATTGTGATTATATATGATGTATGCAATGTTCCTTATTGTAAGTTGGCAACCGGCAGGAGCCATATGGTTGTATTTTAATTCCGTTAAGACCTGCGTGTCTATTCAAAGTAGTTGTAATAGTTGATGCTGGTGGACGACAACCATGAAGCGGCTCCATTGACCTTGACGCCATACTAGTGATGATGGAGATCATGTTCGTGCTTGAAGATGGAGATCGGAAGCACAAGAAGAAAGGCCATATCATATCACATATTATGAATTGCATGTGATGTTAATCCTTTTATGCATATTGTATTGCTTAGTTCACGACGGTAGCATTATAAGATGGTCCCTCATGCACACAATTTCAAGTTTTAAAGTGTTCATCCTTAGTAAGCACCGTTGCTAAAGCTCGTTGTTTCGAAGCACCACGTGATGATCGGGTGTGCTAGATTCTGCGAGTGTATACAATGTGAGCAAGCCAGGTTTGCTCATGCGGAAGCTAAGGTTTGATCTTGACGAGCCTAGCATGTACAGACATGGTCTCGGAACACGGATCATCGAAAGGTAAAGCATGAGTCATATAGAAGATATGATGAACATGTTGATTGTTCACCGTTGAAGCTATATCAACTCTCGTGATGATCGGTTTTGATGTGGTGGATTTGGTTCGTGTGATCACTAAAAAAATTTGAGGGATATTGTTTTGAGTGGGAGTTCACCTAGATTAATTTAACTATTAATTAGAACTCAATTTGTCATAAACTTAGTCTAAACTATTGCAAATATGTTGTAGATCAATGGCAGCCCCTGCCATCAATTTTAATGCGTTCCTAGAGAAAGAAAAGTTGAAAAACAATGGAAGCAACTTCCTGGATTGGTTTCGCAATTTGAGGATTGTCCTCAATGCTGCTAATTTGACCTATGTGTTGGATGCACCGCTGGGTGACCCCCCTGCAGCTACTGCTACCGATGAAGTAAAGAATGTTTACCTCACTCGGAAGAATCAGTACTCCACAGTTTAGTGTGCTATCTTGTATGGTTTGGAATCGGAGCTTCAGAAAAGGTTTGAGAACCATGACCCACATGATATTGTCCGTGAACTCAAAATGATATTTGAAGCTCACGCGGCAGTTGAGAGTTATGAGGCTTCTAAAAAGTTCTTTAACTGCAAGATGGAAGAGGGCAGCTCCATCAGTGAGCACGTGCTTAAGATGTCTGGGCACGCAAATAAACTCCAAAGTTTGGGTATAGTGATTCCTAATTCTTTGGGATTCATCGTGTCCTCCAATCACTGCCACCAAGTTAAAAGAACTTTGTGATGAACTACAATATGCAAAACATGGACAAGACATTGCTAGAACTCTTCTCCATGTTGAAATCTGCAGAAGTGGAGATCAAGAAAGAGCACCAAGTGTTGTTGGTCAATAAGACCACCAAATTCAAGAAGCAAGGCAAGTCTAAGCAAAAGGGAAACTTCAAGAAGGGCGGTAAGAAAGTTGCCGCACCGGCGAAGAAGACCAAGGCTGGGCCTAAGCCTGATACTGAGTGCTTTTACTGCAAGGGAGAAGGTCATTGGAAGCAGAATTGCCCAAATTACTTGGCGGATTTGAAGAACGACAACATCAAGAAGAAAGGTATATCTGATATACATGTTATTGATGTGTATCTCACTAGTACTCGTAGTAGTGCCTGGGTATTTGATCTGGTTCGGTTACTCATATTTGTAACTCGGAACAGGTGCTACAGAATAAACGGAAGCTAGCGAAGAACGAGGTGACGATGCGCGTTGGAAATGGATCAAAGGTTTATGTGATCGCGGTCGACACGCTACCTCTTCATCTACCATCGGGATTAGTTTTATACTTAAATAATTGTTATTTGGTGCCTGCGTTAAGCATGAACATTATATCTGGATCATGTTTATTGCGAGACGTTTACTTGTTTAAGTCCGAGAATAATGGTTGTTTGATTTATATGAGTAATATGTTTTATGCACATGCACCTTTGATAGATGGTCTATTCTTATTGAATCTTGATTGTGGAAATACACACATTAATAACATTGAAGCTAAATGTTTCAAATTGAGCGATAACTCGACCTATATGTGGCACTGTCGTCTTGGTCATATTGGAGTGAAGCGTATGAAGAAACTCCATTCCGATGGACTTCTTGAATCTCTTGATTTCGAATCACTTGAAAGATGCGAAGCATGTCTGACGGGTAAAATGACTAAGACTCCATTTTCTGGTATGATGGAGCGAGCTACAGACTTACTGGAAATCATACATATCGATGTGTGTGGTCCAATGAGTATAGCATCACGCGGTGGTTATCGTTATGTTCTTACCTTCACGGATGACTTGAGTAGATATGGGTATATCTATTTCATGAAACATAAGTCCAAAACTTTCGAGAAGTTTAAGGAATTTCAAAGTGAGGTGGAGAATCAACGTAACAAGAAGATTAAATGTCTACGATCTGATCGTGGAGGTGAATATCTAAGTTACCAGTTTGGCAAGCATTTGAAGAAATGTGGAATACTTTCACAACTGACACCACCGGGAACACCACAGCGTAATGGTGTGTCCGAACATCGTAATCGAACTCTCTTAGATATGGTTCGTTCTATGATGTCACTTACAAATTTACCGCTATCGTTTTGGGGTTATGCATTAGAAACAGCCGCATTCACTTTAAATAGGGCACCATCTAAATTCGTTGAAACGACACCGTATGAATTATGGTTTGGGAAGAAACCTAAATTGTCGTTTCTTAAAGTTTGGGGTTGCAAAGCTTATGTAAAGAAGTTACAGTCGGACAAGCTTGAACCCAAAGCGGAAAAATGCATCTTCATAGGATACCCGAAGGAAACTATTGGGTATACCTTCTATCATAGATCCGAAGGCAAAATCTTCGTTGCCAAGAATGGATCCTTTCTAGAGAAAGAATTTCTCTCGAAAGAAGTGACTGGAAGGAAAGTAGAAATTGACGAGGTTGTTGAACCTTCTCTCGAACTTGCGAGTAGCGCAGCACAGGAAGTAGTTCCTGTGGCGCCTACGCCAATAAGAGAGGAAGCTAATGATGTTGATCATGAAACTTCGGTTGAAGTTACTATAGAACCTCGCATTCAACGAGAACTCGTACCACTCCTGATTGGCATGATCCCGTTATGAGTGTCATGTTGGTGGACAACACCATTGACCCTACGACATATGAAGAAGCAATGATGAGCCCAGATTCTAATAAATGGCAAGAAGCCATGAAATTCGAGATTGGATCCATGTATGAAAACCAAGTATCGACTATGGTGGACTTACCTGATGGCCGAAAGGCTGTCGAGAACAAATGCTGATGGTAATGTTACTGTATATAAAGCTCGACTTGTCGCAAAAGTGTTTCGACAAATTCAAGGAGTTGACTACGATGAGACTTTCTCACCGGTAGCAAAGCTAAAGTCTGTGAGGATTATATTAGCAATCGCTGCAAATTATGATTATGAGATATGGCAGATGGATGTCAAAACAACATTCCTCAATGGAGACATTGATGAAGAGTTGTATATGATGCAACCCAAAGGTTTTGTCGATCCTAAAGATGCTAACAAGGTATGCAAACTTCAACGGTCCATATATGGATTGAAGCAAGCATCCCGAAGTTGGAATCAACGTTTTGATAAGGTAATCAAAAGCTTTGGTTTTATACAAACTTATGGAGAAGCTTGTATTTACAAGAAAGTGAGTGGGAGCTCTGTAGCATTCTTAATACTATATGTAGATGACATATTGTTGATTGGGAATGATGTAGACCTTCTTAATAGTGTCAAAGATTATTTGAATAATAGTTTTTCAATGAAAGATCTTAACGAAGCAGCTTACATATTAGGCATAAAGATTTATAGAGATAGATCGAGACGCCTAATATCATTGTCACAAAGTATATATTTGGACAAAGTTCTAAAGAGGTTTGGAATGGAAGATAGCAAGAAAGGGTTCTTGCCCATGTTTCCCAATACGACCTTGAGTAAAACTCAAAGTCTAGCAACGACAGAAGATAGAGAAAGGATGAGTAAGACTCCCTATGCCTCAGCCATAGGATCTCTAATGTATGCCATGCTATGTACTAGACCCGACATTGCATATGCTGTTAGTTTGACTAGCAGATATCAAAGTGATCCAGGAGTGGATCATTGGACAGCGGTCAAAAATATCCTTAAGTACTTGAGAAGAACTAAGGATATGGTTCTTTCTTATGGAGGTGATGAACAACTCATTGTTAATGGTTACACCGATGCTAGTTGGAACACCGATCCGGATGATTCTAAATCTCAATCTGGATACGTATTTACATTGAATGGTGTAGCAGTTAGCTAGAGGAGTGCAAAGCAAAGCGTTGTGGCGAGATCTTCAACTGAATCAGAATACATAGCTGCTTCGGAGGCTTCATAAGAGGCGATATGGATGAAAGAGTTCATTATAGAGCTCAGTGTGGTTCCAAGTGCATTGGACCCAATGTTTATCTATTGTGATAACATGGGCGCCATAGCCAATGCACAAGAACCAAGGTCACACAAGAAGCTGAAGCACATCAAGCTACGTTTTCACGCTATTCGAGAACATGTCCAAGATGGTGACATAAAGATTTGCAAAGTACACACAGATCTAAATGTGGCGGATCCGTTGACTAAACCTCTCCCGAGGGCAAAACATGACCAATACCAAACCGCCATGGGTGTTCGGTATATTACCATGTAATCTAGATTAGTTGACTCTACTGCAAGTGGGAGACTGTTGGAGATATGCCCTAGAGGCAATAATAAATGCAGTTATTATTATATCTTTGTGTTTATGATAAATGTTTACATTCATGCTATAATAGTATTAACAGGAAACATTAATACTTGTGTGATTTGTAAACTAAATTAGAGTCTCTAGTAAAGCCTCTTTAATAATACTAGCTTGTTGGTTAATAGATGATCATGGTTTCTCGATCATGAACATAGAGATGTTATTAACAACAAGATCATATTATTAGGAGAATGGTATGATGGACATACTCCTATAGATAAGCGTAGCATAAAGATCAAGTCATTTTAATAGTTCAATTGCTATAAGCTTTCTGATACATAGTAACCTAATTCCTTTGACCATGAGATCATGCTAATCACTATCACTGGAAGGATGCTTTGATGACGTCAAACACCACACCGTAACTGGGTGGCTATAAAGGTGGCATTGAGTGTTCGGAAAGTATGGGTTGACGCACATGGATCAAGAGTGGGATTTGTCCATCCATATGACGGATAGATATACTCTGGGCCCTCTCGGTGGAATGTCATCCAATTAGCTTGCAAGCATGTGACTGGCTCACAAGGGATCACATATCATGGGAGCGAGAAAAGAGTACTTATCGGTAACGAGGTTGAACTAGGTATGCAGAGATACCGAGGATCAAAACCTCAGATAAGTAAACTATTGTGAGACAAAGGGAAATTGGTATCGTATGTAAGTGGTTCATTTGATCGCATAGTAATCGTAGAAATATGTGGGAGCCATATGAATTTTCAAATTCCTCTATTGGTTATTGATTGGAGAAGTGTCTCGGTCATGTCCGCATAATTCACGAACCGTAGGGAGACACACTTAAGGATTCGATGTTGTTGTGTAGATATGGAATGATGAGTAAGAGACCGAATGTTGTTTGGAGTCTCGGATGGGATCTGGGATATCATGAGGAGATCCGTAATGGTCCGAAGAATAAGATTCATATAAGAAAAGTCCTGTTTCGGAGTTCAGAAATGATTCTGGTGTTTTCACCAGGAATGTTCTAGAAGGGTCTGGAAGGTCCGGCACTCCGGAAGGGGAAGGGTACATAGATGTGTAATGACATTGTGGAATGGTTGCATCATGTACTAGGTCAATTGGTTGGGCAATATGAAGAGAGAAATCAAATTCAAGTTTGAAAGTCAAACGCCAATTTGAAAGTCAAATCCGAACATTGCTTGGTGGAGGGAGAGTAGGAAACCTACCTAGGGTAGGAATCCCACTCCCTCCACCCGCCGGCCATGAAGAGGAGTTTGGGGAGGACTCCCTCCTCCCCAAACCGCCTCTCCCCACCTATATAAGGAGGGGTAGGGCGCACCCCTACCCCTCACACCCAAAACCCTAGATACTAGGCGCCACCACCTCCAAATGTTGCCGCCGCCAGGGCCTCCTCCAAGTCGCCAACTAGGGTTTCCCAAACCCTAGCCGCCGGCTACACCACCTCCCCTTGGTGCCTCTAAACCGTAGATCACCAAGGCCCCTCTCTTACTCCACCATACTCGCTCCGGCTTAGGCGAAGCCCTGCGGGATCTCCCCTCTACTTCCGACACCACGCCGTTGTGCTGCCGGAATCACGAGGAGAGTGCTACAACCTCCACTGCCTGCTGGAACAAGGGAGAGGAAGGTCTTCATCGAGTACCGAACGTGTGACCGACTGTGGAAGCGCTGCTGGAATGCAGCGCCGGAAGGATCATCTACGCGATCTTGAGATCGGCAAGTGTACGACTACATCACCCACGAGAATCAAAAAGTGTTGAACTAATGAAAGTTAGCTAACAACCTGGGGGATTTATTTAGAAAATTACAGTTCAATCCGATTTACAGATTTTTTTCAAAAAAATTTACAGTGGAGCACAAAAATATATGTTTCGGGACAACAACTCCCCAAATCTTACTTCCCTCTCATTAGAGTTTATTCTTGGCACAAAAATCAAACAAAAAGGATAAGGAGAGGTTATTACAGAAGTAATAACTTCCAAGACTCAATAAAACTATTGGGTTATCTCCTAAGAAATACTTTTCTTTAACGCCTTTAAGTTAGGCACAAGAAGCAAGAATCAAGTATTTTCAAATGAAGAGGCATTAACATCAACTTTCTTGCTCCTACCTTTCTTACCTTTCTTATTATCTTTAGGGAATGTATGATTGCTTATTGGAGAATCAAAATGCATAATGCCCTTTCCCACATCTATTATTGCTCCAAGGTGTTTCAGCAGGGATCTTCTAGTGTAATTTGTCCTTTTCCTACACATTCAATAACAAGATAATCAGTAGACACCACTTTACCTAAGATCTTTGTAAACACTCCTTTAGCTATTCCAATGGGTAATATATTTGCATTATTGGTAAGAGATATTTATTCTCCTCCTTCAGAAAGTATCCAAAGATTCAAAGACTCATAGATATCTTTAGGTATAAGACAAAATTCAGACATGATATCACAACGAGCATCAAAAGTTTCATTGTTTATAACAACTTTTATTGTAGGAAACCATTGTGAAGGCTCAGAATTTATTGGAACATAATCATGATGCTCTCTAAGCATGTTATAGCAATCTTTCAAAGCGACTGTACTGGTCTCAAGAGTGTTTAACCTAGCATAGATGTTTATAAAGGAAGAATCAGACTTGCTAGGCATATTATAAATTGTAATCAACTTATTTATGGCATCCAAAGATTCATTCTCATTACATTAAAAAATATCTCTCCCTGCTACAGCATCCAAAGCATATCTATAACAAAGAGCAAGACCATGGTAGAAACTGCTAATAACTAGGCCTAGACTCGTCTTAGGCTCAGTTTTTTCCTATAAATCAGAAATTCTAGACCAAGCTTCTTTGAAACTCTCTTCACTTCCTTGTTTGAAAGTAAAGATCCTTTCCATATGTGACACAGTGATTGGAACCACACCGGACATGGTAGCAACTAAAGTAGGAACTAATTTTTTTTGTGTTTTTTATAAGAAAAGGCGAACCAAACGAAACTATTTTTTTGGAGTTTTTAATAAAAAGAACCAAACAAAGCAAAGCAAAACAAAAACAAAGTAAAGAGAAAGGTTGTGAAGGACTCCCCTTGTGAAGCCGTACTTAGCCTCCCGGCAATGGCGCTAGAAAAGCTTGTTGATGCAGCTCAGATCACTGTAGAGCTTCGTTGGGAAACCCCAAGAGGAAGGTATGATGAGTACAACAATAAGTTTTCCCTCAGTAAGAAACTAAGGTTATCGAACCAGTAGGAGGAAGGAAACGACTCAAAGGTGTTGCTAGCAACTTGGAAACTGATGATGCTAACGTGGAGCACTTCGTTGGAAACCCCAAGAGTAAGGTGTGAAGTAGCAAGCAGCAAGTCTTCCCTTAGTAGAGACCGAGTTATCAAACCAGAAGGAGGAAGGAAACGTCACACAGGTGTTGCAAGCAACACGGAGACCTACACAACACAAACTCAAGACTTTGCCCCAACGAACAGTAAGGTTGTCAAGCTCACCGGTTTGCTGTAACAAAGGATTAAATGTATGGTGTGGAAGGTAATGGTGGTTTGCAGCAAGTAAACAAGTAACAGTGGAAGATGTATCAATAGTAAAGATTGGACCAGGGTGCATAGTTCACTAGAGGTGTTCTCCTTAAATAAAAAACATGGCATGAAGGGTAAACGAATTATAGCAAGGAAATTGACAGGAACCGAGCAAGGCATAACAATGCAATTACTAGTCAGAAAGATCCTATGAGTCTGATTGGGCAATACAACAAGATACATAGACCGCCATCCAACTACATCTATGACTAGAATTCCACCTTCAGGTTATCATCCGAACCCCCTCCAGTATTAAGTTGCAAGCAACAGACAATTGCTTTAAGCAAAGTGTATAAGGTAAACAGTCCACATGTTCCATGAACAAGAGACCATTGTTTTCTCCCTAGTAGCAATAGCACATCTACAACCGAAGAGATTTATATCACTTCCCCTGGAAACTAGAGGCATGAACCCACTATCAAGCATAAATACCCCCTCTTGGAGTCACTAGCAACTACTTGGCCAAGATAGCTAATACGTTGGAAACGTATCAATATTTTTTGATGCTCCATGCTTTTTTGTATCTACTTTGCTTTACTTGTCCATACTTTGAGGTGCTTTTTACATATTTTCTGGTACTAACCTATTAACAAGTTGCAACAGTGCCAGATGCCTGTTTTTTGATGTTTTTGGTTTCACAAAAGTTAGTAAAGAAATATTCTTGGAATTGGACGGGACAAAGGACAAAGTCAATTACTTTCTATGGGGAACAAGAAGTCCAGACGAGAGCCAGAGGGGCCAGCCAGGGGGGCCAGACCCACCCCAGGCACGGAGGCAGGTGGGCCCGTGCCTGGCTAGGGTTTGGTGGCCCTGGCCACCTCCCGGTCTCGCCCCTTCACCTACAAGAAGCCCCTGATGCAGAAACCCTCAGTACCCGATCAGAAATCCACGAAACCGTTTGTATCTGCCGCCACCATCGTCCCTAGATCGGGGGGATCTGAAGTTCTTCCCGGCACCTTGCCGGAGGGGAGATCATCCCAGAGGCCTTCTCTCTGGTATGATGCATGCGTAGTTCCACCTTGTACTATGGGTCCATGTAGTAGCTAGATGGTTGTATCTCCTCCTTGTGCTTTCATGTATAGATCTTGTGAGCTCCGTTCATGATCAAGATCTAATCTATTTGTAATCATGCATGTTGTGTTTGCAGGGATACGATGGATATTGAGATTATTATGTTGGTTTGATTAATGGTTTTGTCTTTATGATTCTATCATGTTTGTGTTGTTTGTGATCTTGAATGCTCTCCGTTGTTAGTAGCTATCTTGGCCAAGTAGTTGCTAGTGACTCCAAGAGGGGGTATTTATGCTCGATAGTGGGTTCATGCCTCTAGTTT
This sequence comes from Avena sativa, assembly GCA_916181665.1. Classification (NCBI taxonomy): domain Eukaryota; kingdom Viridiplantae; phylum Streptophyta; class Magnoliopsida; order Poales; family Poaceae; genus Avena; species Avena sativa. Next base: position 214,672,569 of record OV702298.1, on the reverse strand, counting down.
CCAAGGGAAGTGACATAAATCTCTTTGGTTGTAGATGTGTTGTTGCTACTAGGGAGAAAACAACGGTCTCTTGTTCATGGAACATGTGGACTGTTTACCTTACACACTTTGCTTAAAGCAGTTGTCTGTTGCTTGCAACTTAATACTGGAGGGGGTTCGGATGATACCCTGAAGGTGTACTTCTAGTCATAGATGCAGTTGGATGGCGGTCTATGTATATTGTTGTATTGCCCAATCATCCTCATAGGATCTTTCTGACTAGTAATTGCATTGTTATGCCTTGCTCAGTTCGTGTCAATTGCCCCACTGTAATTTGTTTACCCTTCATGCCATGTTGCTTATCTAAGGAGAGCACCTCTAGTGAACTATGGAACCTGGTCCAATCTTTACCATTGATACATCTTCCACTGTTACCTATTTACTTGCTGCAAACCACCATTATCTTCCACACCATACGTTTAATCCTTTGTTACAGCAAACCGGTGAGCTTGACAACCTCACTGATTCGTTGGGGCAAAGTCTTGAGTTTGTGTTGTGCAGGTCTCCACGTTGCTTGCAACACCTGTATGACATTTCCTTCCTCCTATTGGTTCGATAACCTCGGTTTCTTACTGAGGGAAACTTGCTGCTGTGCTGCTTCATACCTTGCTCTTGGGGTTTCCGACGAAGCATCCCACGACAAGTACTGGGCGCCATCAAGCTATTTTTTGGCGCCGTTGCCGGGGAGGCCAAGGACGTCTTCACTAGGGGAGTCCTTCACTTCCTCTCTCTTTACTTTGTTTTTAGTTTGCTTTGTTTCTTTTGCTTGGTTTTGTTTGCCTCTTTTCAAAAAACCCAAAAAAATTAGTCTAGTTTGGTTTGCTTGCCTTATTCAAAAACACAAAAAAATTAGTTCCTACTCTAGTTGGTGGTCTGTTATTTCCTTGCTTGGTCATGCTTTCTATCAATGGATGGTTTCTTTGAAACTAGTTCTTATTGGCAAGGTGGGTTCACGGAAGAAGAAAAGTATTATTATAAGGAACACCGTTTATGTGATAGCTTGATAGAAATTATGTGTTTGTAGATCATGAAAAACACGCTTTATGTGATAGCTATATTGTTGAGTTTACTCATGATGCTACTGAAAATTATTATGAGATAGGAAAGTATGGTTGTAGAATTTTTCATGGTACTGAAACACCTCTCTATGTTCAAAAAGTTTTGAAGTTACCCTTGTTATCTTCCTATGCCTGTCACTTTGTTCTTTGTGAATTTATTTGCATACAATATTCCTATGCATAGGAAGTGGGTTAGACTTAAATGTGTTTTGAATTTGCTTCTTGATGCTCTCTTTTACTTCAATTCATATTTCTTATGTGAGCATCTTCTCAAGCTATCAAGCCTAACTTAAAGGCGTTAAAGAAAAGTACTTGTTGGGAGATAAACCAAGAGTTTCCTTAAGTCTTGAAAGTTATTACTTCTGTAATGACCTCTACTTATCCTTTTTATTTGCTTTTTGTGCCAAGAATAACCTCTAATGAGAGGGAAGTAAGATTTGGGGAGTTGCTGTCCTGAAAAAGATTTATGTCCTTCACCAAAAAATTTCGTGAGGAGGCTCTGTAACTCGGATTGTGCTAAACATTTACGAATAAATCCCCCAGTATGTTAGATAACTTTCATTAGTTCAACACTTTTTTATTTGAGCAACAGAAGATGTTCGAAAAAATCGGTTTCTACCTGCTGGTCTGTTTTGACAGATTTCTGCCATTATTTGCATTTGCTTCTTATTGATTCCTTTTTGAGTTCTATTCAGGTAAATTGAGATTTTTGAAGGAGTTACTACAGTAGCTTGTGTTTTTAGTGAAAAGCCAGCTGTTCCAAAGATTTGCTAGTGGTCTAATATCTTTTGAATAAGCAAATGTTGCTAATGAAGATTGTGTGAAGTTTTGTATGAAGGAAAAATTTCAGGTGTAGAGAGAGAATGATGCAATGAGATAAAGAAAGGACAAAATCTCAAGCTTGGGGATGCCACCATGGTGTCACACCAAGAAATATCCAAGAGTTACAAGCGTGAAAGCTTGGGGATGCCCAAGGCATCCCCTTCATCAATAAAAAGCTTAGGTCTGTCTAGACACTTCGTTTTTATTGTTTCATGCATAGTTGTGTTGTTCTTGGAGCGTCTTAGTTTTCGTTTGCTTCGCTTAGGTTGTTTAGTTTGCTTGAATAAAGTAGTTTGGACCCCCTTCTCGCTGTGTTGTTTTGCAAATAAGTTTGCTTGGTGTTGGAAAGGAGTAGTAAGTTCTTGCTTGTAAGTGCAAGAGGAGTTTGCATTGACTGTGACTTAGACTTTAGCATGACATGCTAGGTGTTGTTTTAGCATTATGCTTAGTGATTATTGTTGTAGCATGTCTTATTCCAAACAATTGGGATTGCTTAGTGTGCCTTGAAGAAATTATGCGTTGTTTTAGCATGCAAAAGCATAGTATTGTGGTATTCTCCTTTGATGCTTTGCTTGAGTTGACTTGGCACATGCTCACACCATGTTATGACTATGACAAGTCACCATTAGCCTCTATGATCATTTAATCCTTGACTTGTAGTACCACTCTTTGGTTTGATTAGTTTGCTTTGTTGCGTTGCATGATTATGGCCATTATTGCCCTCTTAGTTGGTTGCTCTCAGTCTTTTGCTAGCCTCCACTTGTATGAGTAAGTTCTACTCATGCTTCCAACTCCCAAGAAACCTAGTTATTCCAAAGTGTCCACTATAAACTCCTATTCATGGTGTGTTACACCATTCCAAGTATATTCTTGTTTTCAACTATATTCCAATTAAAAACTATTTTGTTTTGTGAAAACTTAGTGATTAAATCCCTCACGAACTTGATGGCACACTTTATTCTTTGTCCCAAATAAACTTTAACCATTGTGACAACTTTGTTGTATATGCTTGCACTTATAAGTTGGAATTAGCAGAACCGTGCTGTCATGGGGAACATATTCAACATTGCACTTGTACCTTGTTGTACTCAGTTGATATCATGCTCTTTTGTCTATGGATGTCACCGGTGTGAAATAAAGAGGGGACTTGTAAGTCCATGGAGTCTGTATCCTGTGTTAGAGAAACGCCTAGGCCGCTAGCCTAAGCCATGCCTAATCATGGTGGAAACTTGCAGCATCACCATAATGAGCTATCTATGAAGTATCCTCAATAAAAAAAAGCTATGCATATGGTAAATAAAACGATTGCTGAGATGCTCATTGTCTTCTTGCCTTGTCATTTTGGTTATGGGAAAGCTACTGTACCATGTGCAAGGGGTACCCCGTTGGCGGTTCTCAATGATATGCAAATACTTATAGTGACAAAAACTTACATGGACCCAAAGTTGAGTATGCATGAGGTGTGGCCCTCGTATTCAAGGGACATGAGATTGCCAGCTTATACTTCGTCAAGCATATACTCCAGCTTTGCCACTTTAACCTTAACCACTTCAAGATTATTATGATAGGGGCAATGAGGGATGAAAGCTAACAAATACCATAATTTTTGGAACCTCTTTTTGAAACTTTTAATCCCTGCTTCCTTTAGAAAAAGGTCTTTCTTCCACCACTGTTGAGTCTCCACCTTCTACCTTTAGGCACCATTAAGAGAGTATAGTTGTCATTCTGTGTGCAGTGTTCCAAATCTTATTAATTGATGCATATTGTGTTATTACTTGCTCTTGTGCTACTTGTTTGTAGTCACCCTTGTAAACTTTGAAGGTGTCCCATGCATTATATTGCTACTCTATGAGGGACAAGCTGATTGCCACTATGCTATGTTTTTTGCATGTGAAACAAACAAACGTTTTTCAATGCATGTTATTCATAATCTTTGTTTGTAGCTTGCCATGTTGCATGCATAGTTACTATGTCCTATTGTTAGAACTCCATCTTTCATGCACATGTTTAGAGTTCTTTGATCCCAGCTTTCAATGCATGCAAATGGTTGGATCTTTATTTTGAGGGATCATGTCACCTCAAAAATTATTCTTTTTATCACTTACCTACTCGAGGACGAGCAGGAGTTAAGCTTGGGGATGTTGATACGTTGGAAACGTATCTATAATTTTTGATGCTCCATGCTTGTTTTGTATCTACTTTGCTTTACTTGTCCACACTTTGAGGTGCTTTTTACATGTTTTATGGTACTAACCTATTAACAAGTTGCAACAGTGCTAGATGCCGGATTTCTGCTGTTTTTGGTTTCAGAAAAGTTAGTAAAGAAATATTCTCGGAATTGGACGGGACAAACGACAAAGTCAATTACTTTCTGTGGGGAACAAGAAGTACAGAGGAGAGCCGGAGGGGCCAGCCAGGGGGGCCAGACCCACCCCAGGCGCGGGGGCAGGTGGGCCTGCGCCTGGCTAGGGTTTGGTGGCCCTGGCCGCCTCCTGGTCTCGCCCCTTCGCCTATAAGAATCCCTCGATGCAAAAACCCTGAGTACCCGATCAGAAATCCATGAAACCGTTTGTAGCCGCCGCCACCATCGTCCCTAGATCGGGGGATCTAAAGTTCTTCTCGGCACCCTGCCGGAGGGGAGATCATCCCGGAGGCCTTCTCTCCGTTATGATGCATGAGTAGTTCCACCTTGGACTATGGGTCCATGTAGTAGCTAGATGGTTGTATCTCCTCCTTGTGCTTTCATGTATAGATCTTGTGAGATCCGTTCATGATCAAGATCTAACCTATTTGTAATCATGCATGTTGTGTTTGCGGGGATCCGATGGATATTGAGATTATTATGTTGGTTTGATTAACGGTTTTTTCTTTATGATTATATCATGTTTGTGTTGTTTGTGATCTTGCATGTTCTCCGTTGTTAGTAGCTATCTTGGCCAAGTAGTTGCTAGTGACTCCAAGAGGGGGTATTTACGCTCGATAGTGGGTTCATGCCTCTAGTTTCCAAGGGAAGTGACAGAAATCTCTTCGGTTGTAGATGTGATGTTTCTACTAGGGAGAAAACAACGGTCTCTTGTTCATGGAACATTTGGACTGTTTACCTTACACACTTTGCTTAAAGCAGCTGTTTGTTTCTTCCAACTTAATACTGGAGGGGGTTCGGATGATAACCTAAAGGTGGACTTCTAGGCATAGATACAGTTGGATGGCGGTCTATGTATATTGTTGTATTGCCCAATCAGCCTCATAGGATCTTTCTAACTAGTAATTGCATTGTTATGCCTTGCTTAGTTCCTGTCAATTGCCCCGCTGTAATTTTTTTACCCTTCATGCCATGTTGTTTATCTAAGGAGAGCACCTATAGTGAACTATGGACCCCGGTCCAATCTTTACCATTGATACATCTTCCACTGTTACCTGTTTACTTGCTGCAAACCACCATTATCTTCCACACCATACGTTTAATCCTTTGTTACAGCAAACCGATGAGCTTGACAACCTCACTAATTCGTTGGGGCAAAGTCTTGAGTTTGTGTTGTGCAGGTCTCCGTGTTGCTTGCAACAGCTGTGTGACAGTTCCTTCCTCCTACTGGTTCGATAACCTCGGTTTCTTACTGAGGGAAACTTGCTGCTGTGCTGCTTCATACCTTGGTCTTGGGGTTTCCAACGAAGCGTCCCATGACAAGTACTGGGCGCCATCAATAGCTACTAACAAAAGAGAGCATGCAAGATCACAAACAACACAAACATGATAGAATCATAAAGACAAAACCATTAATCAAACCAACATAATAATCTCAATATCCATCGGATCCTCGCAAACACAACATGCATGATTACAAATAGATTAGATCTTGACCATGAACGGAGCTCACAAGATCTATACATGAAAGCACAAAGGAGGAGATACAACCATCTAGCTACTACATGGACCCATAGTCTAACGTGGAACTACTCACGCATCATACCGGAGAGAAGGCCTCTGGGATGATCTCCCCTCCAGCAGGGTGCCGGGAAGAACTTCAGATCCCCCCGATCTAGGGACGATGGTGGCGGCGGCTACAGACGGTTTCGTGGATTTTTGATCGGGTCCCCAGGGTTTATGCATCGGGGGCTTCTTATAGGCGAAGGGCGAGACCGGGAGGCGGCCAGGGCCACCAAACCCTAGCCAGGTGCGGGCCCACCTGCCCCCGCGCCTGGGGTGGGTCTGGCCCCCTGGATGGCCCCTCCGGCTCTCCTCTGGACTTCTTGTTCCCCACGGAAATTTATTGACTTTGACATTTGTCCCGTCCAATTCTGAGAATATTTCTTTACTAACTTTTCTGAAACCAAAAACAGCAGAAAACAGGCATCTGGCACTGTTGCAACTTGTTAATAGGTTAGTACCAGAAAACATGTAAAAAGCACCTCAAAGTGTGGACAAGTAAAGAAAAGTAGATACAAAACAAGCATGGAGCATCAAAAGTTATAGATACATTTCCAACGTATCAACATTCCCAAGCTTAACTCATGCTCGTCCTCGAGTAGGTAAGTGATAAAAAAGAATATTTTTTGAGGTGACATGCACCCTCACAATAAATATCCAACCATTTGCAAGCATTGAAAGCTGGGATCAAAGAACTCTAAACATGTGCATGAAATATGGGGTTCTAAAAATAGGACATAGTAACTATGCATGTAACATGGCAAGCTACAAACAAATATCATGAATAACATGCATTCAAAAACGTTTTTTTTGTTTCACATGCACAAAACATAACATAGTGGCAATCAGCTTGTCCCTCATAGAGTAGCAATATAGATGCATAGGACACCTACAAAGTTCACAAGGGTGACTAGAAACAAGTAGCACAAGAGCATGTAATAACACAATATGCATCAATTAATAAGCTTTGGAACACTGCACACAGAATGACAACTATGCTCTCTTAATGGTGCCTAAAGGTAGAAGGTGGAGACTCAATAGTGGTGGAAGAAAGACCTTTTTTGTAAAGGAAGCAGGGATTACAAGTTTCAAAAAGAGCTTCCAAAAATTATGGTAATTGTTAGCTTTCAGCCCTCATTGCCCCTATCATAAGCATCTTGAAGTGGTTAAGGTTAAAGTGGAATAGCTGGAGTATATGCTTGACGAAGTATAAGCTGGCAATCTCATGTCCCTTGAATACGAGGGCCACACCTCATGCATACTCAACTTTGGGTCTAGGTAAGTTCTTGTCACTATAAGTATTTGCATATCATTGAGAACCGCCAATGGGGTACCCCTTGCACATGGTACAGGAGATTTCCCATAACCAAAATGACAAGGCAAGCATACAATGAGCATATCAGCAATCTTTTTATTTACCATATGCATAGCTTTTTATTGAGGATGCTTCATAGATAGCTCATTATGGTGATGCTACAAGTTTCCACCATGATTAGGCATGGATTAGGCTAGCGGCCTAGGCGTTTCTCTAACACAGGATACAAACTCCATGGACTTACAAGTTCCCTCTTTATTTCACACCGGTGACATCCATAGACAAAATAGCATGATATCAACTGAGTATAACAAGGTACAAGTGCAATGTTGAAAACGTTCCCCGTGACAGCACGGTTCTGCTAATTCCAACTTATAAGTGCAAGCATATACAACAAAGTTGTCACAGTGGTTCAAGTTTATTAGGGGCAAAGAATAAAGTGTTCCATCAAGTTCTTGAGGGCTTTAATCACTAAGTTTTCACATAACAAAATAGTTTTTAATTGGAAGATAGTTGAAAACAAGAATATACTTGGAATGGTGTAGAACACCATGCATAGCATTTATAGTGTATACTTTGGAATAACTTGGTTTCTTGGGAGTTGGAAGCATGAGTAGAACTTAGTCATACAAGTGGAGGCTAGCAAAAGACTGGGAGCAACCAACTAAGAGAGCAATAATGGCCATAATCATGCAGTGCAACAAAGCATACTAATCAAAGCAAAGAGTGGTACTACAAGTCAAGGACTAAATGATCATAGAGGATAATGGTGACTTGTCATAGTCATAACATGGTGTGAGCATGTGCCAAGTCAACCCAAGCAAACCATCAAAGGAGAATACCATAATACTATGCTTTTGCATGCTAAAACAACGCATAATTTCTTCAAGGCACACTAAGCAATCCCAATTGTTTGGAACAAGACATGCTACAACAATAATCACTAAGCATAATGTCAAAACAACACCTAGCATGTCATGCTAAAGTCTAAGTCACAGCCAATGCAAGGTCCTCTTGCACTTACAAGCAAGAACTTACTACTCCTTTCCAAACACCAAGCAAACTTATTTGCAAAACAACACAGCAAGGACGGGGGTCCAAACTACTTAATAAAACTAAACAAATTAAGGAAAGAAGATGAAAACTAAGATGCTCCAAGAACAACACAACTATACATGAAACAATAAAAACGAAGTGTCTAGACAGACCTGAGCTTTTTATTTATGAAGAAGGGGATGCCTTGGGCATCCCCTAGCTTTGACACTTGTTGTCGTGGTATTGCCGACGAGTACGCCATGGAGGGGTCCTCACAGTGCGTGTTTAGAGACGTGGGGTAAGGCGGACGGTTGACGGGTACGAGGTAACACAGTTTACCCAGGTTCAGATCCCACAACGGTGGCGGAATCCTACTCCTGCTATAAATCACTATAATGGCAATACGCCGAGTTACAGAGATTAGGTTCGCTGTGCGAGGTGTGTGTAAAACGATGCCCTAAAGGCTCCCATAGGCCCGGCTTATATAGTCGTCAGGTCCTAGGGTTACAGGGAAAAGTCCTAGCCGGACAGGTTACAGAGTTCTACACCGTCTATTACTAGTCTTGTGTATCTTGCACTCCAAGGCTCCGGGTACGCTGGTGACTCCACCGTAGCCTTCCTTTATCCGGCATGGGCCTCCCTTCTGGATCCACCTAACTGGGCCGCCTAGCAGGCCATAGGCCATGCTACCGACTATGGGCCACCCGGGTTAGTCGGTTAAGAGACATGCTATGAGGATACCCATATAGCATATCCCCAATAGTAGCCCCCGGAGAACTCCGAGATGTTGCGCCGTCTTGCCTCTTCTCATGGAATGCTCTGTCTAGATGAATGTCGGCAAATCGTCAAGCAATATCTTGTAGTCCTCCCAAAGAACCCTGCAAGGTTTTCTCCGTCTTCTACGAGTAAGTCGGAGAAATGCCGAATCTTCCACCGTACGATCCCATTGTCGGATTAAATCCGTCCATGCCGGAATCTTCGATGGGACGGCTCATCTAGCATGTCAGTTATGACAACGTAGGCTATAGGTCAGCGACACCTCGTAACTCACACATGCAGAGAACATAATCATAGCCGATTTCCCCGCGTGAGCGATAGGAACCGTTGGCGGCGACGGTTGGAGACGTGGCGAAATTACCGCGCACGTTCGCGAACACGTCGTCTACGCGGCAACTGTCCGATTAGCTGCACGAATCTCGACGCAGAGTAAGATAAATAGCGACTGTGGGACACTTGCTACTTTTTCACCCCATTCTCTCGCGTCATCGTCTTCTTCCTCCAGCCACGCGCCTCCTCGAGCTCTCCGCGAAAACCTCGAGAAACCCTAGCTTTCGCTCTCTGCACCAGTCGTGTCCTTTTCCTTCCTCCATGGCCAGCAGCAGCTCATCCCCTTCAATGGCGACGTCGAGCAAAGCCGCGGCGAAGCCGGCGAGCTCCGTCGTCGTGCCCCCAGAGGGCCTGGTCATCCCCGCATCGGCGGTGATAGAAACCACCGGCGGCGACCATAACTTGGCGGCGCTGGATCCCCTGGAAGAGGAGCCTGACTCGCACAAAGGCGACTGGCGCAGCTCGGACAACACCGTCTGTGACCTCCAAGAGATGGTCGCTGAGGGTTATCTCCCTGCGATGGAGGGGCTCGCCTGGCGGGCGGCGCCGGCCGGCGAGGTGACCCCCTCTCCCCAAGCCGGAGAGAAAGTATACCTCAAGGCTCAACTGGTACGCGGCGTTTCTCTGCCCATCTTCCACTTCTTCCTGTCCGTCTTGAATCACTTCAAGGTCCAACCCCACAACCTCTCCCCCAATAGTATCCTAGTGCTTAGCAACTTCGCGGCACTTTGCGAGGGTTACCTAGGGATTAGGCCTAGGTTAGATCTGTTTGTGTACTTCTTCACCGTCAAACGTGAAGCCGGACACAGCAAGGAGGAGCTTAGAAACTTCGGCACCATAAGCTTCAAGATCCGACCTGGACGGCGGTTCCCCGACATCGCCGGCCATGAATCGTGCAAGAATTGGCAGCGGACGTACTTCTACGGCCCCGACATTCCTTTGTCGGGCCGAGAAGTAACGTACCCGGACTTCGTGGATGGAGCCGCCGCCGAAGTCCCCACATGGCGGTCCCATGCCTCCCTTCCCTCCGACCTCAACGCTTCTCGCGCAATAAGGCGGATCGAATGGTTTGCAGATACGGGTCTGACCGGCTTGGACCTGGCCATGTGCTGGTTCATCAGGCGGATCCAACCTCTACAGCACCGTACGAAGCTTATGCACGAGTACACCGGCGACCGAAGGGATACCCTCCGGATCTCCGAGGATAACTTCTCGAGCGACTCCGTCAAGTTCTGCCTGAAGGACATTGTCAAGGTGAAGGACAAGAAGCGTGGCTTCACCCTCACCTACGACATGTTCGTAGAGGGAAAGTGCCAAAGGTAGGTGTTTATTTTCCGTGTATGACATTGCTCCAGTTTTTCCGTCTTGCTAATACCATCTTGTCTAACACGGTGATTTCTTACTTAACAGCTTAGCGATCTAGAGGAGGGCAACCTGGCCGCCCAAATCTACGATCCCAAGATGAAGGAAGTCACGGTCGTGTCCGACGATGACGCCCCGTTGGCACGAAAGCGGAAGAGCTCCACCTCTGACGCTGCCGACAGAGGCAAGAAAAAGAAGACGGAGGGTGGAGCCTCCAAAAAGAGTACTGCCGCCCTGGAGGCGGAAAAGAAGAAAGCCACCGGGATGTTTGCCAAAGCGCCCCCCTAGTGTAAGCTTCTTATTCTCCGGCATTGTCTTGTTTATTTGTCTTATTCCTGTACTTATGCATTTTGCACGTTTCAAGAAGAAAGCCACAACCAGCCTCAAGAAGTCCTCCAAGACTCTTGGGGATTCTAGAAATATTAAAGATATGCTGCATCGCGACTCTTCCCCCACCATTGCCCCTGCTACTCCTGCCGTCAAGCCCTCCTCCGCTCCGACAAGCTCCCAAGCCCAGGAGGCACCAGGCCCTTCCGCCATGGAAGTGGATTCTGGAGCCTCTACCGAACTCGCAGTTGTCGGTGAGCAGGCGACGCAGGAGAGCACTACTCTTCAAATGGCCGAAGATCCAGCTAAGGATGCCATCGGTAGCGGCAAGGCGGTGGTGGTTGCTGGTACATCTGCCGAAGGCGGCGCCTCTGCTCCCCAGAAACCCTTAGAGCTGCCAAAGATTATCTTCCCGGTGCTTACGCCGGGTAGCACAACTACGGTTCCTGGAGGAGTGCCGTCATCTCCGACGTGCGGTCTTGAGGAGCTACTCCGACAAGCAGACATCTTGTGAAGCAACAGCGTTTCTTTTGGCAAGCTGCTGGCCGAGAGTGCTACGAACCTCAAGATCATCGCACTTGTAAGTTTTACTTTACCTTTTGCATTTCATATGAGTATCCCACTGTAGCCCCCGAGGATGTAGACGGAAAACCATTGGTTTGGCATATATATGCTCTAAGAGTGACTAAGTTAGAAAAAACTCTCACTGTAGCCCCCAAGCATTTAGATGGAATGAATTATTCCGACTAGATGCTTTAAGAGTAGCATACATAGTGTTCATAATTTTAAGTGTTGTAGCCCCCAAGTCTCTAGTTGTAACTGAATTAGTTCCTACTAGATACTTAAAGAAAAGCTAGGCATTTTCCGAGTTAAAACTTTATACTGTAGCCCCCAAGCTTCTAGTTGAGAACTGAATTAGCTCCGACTAGATGCTTAAAGAAAAGCTAAGCATATTGCTAAGATAAAAACTCTTGTTGTAGCCCCCGAGCACCTAGATGGAAAACCTCCGACTAGGGGCTCCAAGTAGACTGAACAACGACTTGACTTTGTATTTGTTTCCATAGAACGAGAATGCTCGGAGGGGCATGGCCAATGATAAGTACCAGAAGATGCGCGCGGACCTTGAAGCTGAAAAGGGTAAAACCGCCATCTTGAAGGAACAGATCATCAAAAACAAGAGTCTATTTTCTTTTTGCGCATTTCCATCTTACTTTTGTGCCTTCCTTCTTCGAGTACTCACGGTGTACTTTGTTTTCTCCGACTTGCAGAGCATGTAGCCAAGGCCAAGGATATTGTCAAGCAGTCCAAGCACATCCAGCAGCTGGACAGCGAGAACAAGATCCTTAAGAAGGAGAGGGAAGAAATGCTGAAGATGCACGAGGATTCCATGAAAGCCCTGCAGGACTCTGCCTCCGCTGAGATCAATCGCTTGAAGGAGGAGCTTGCGATCCTAAAGGATCAGAAGCAAGCTGCCGACGAGCAAAACCTTCGCCATAGCGAGGCGTTTAAGCTCCTTCAACAAGAGAAAGAATCCTTGGCGGACGTCGTCTGGCAGGCTAAGGCCAGCATCTTCAGTAAGTATCCTCCGCCTTGTGGCTCTGTAGTCTGGGTACTTAGAATTTTTGAACTCATGCAATCATTGTCAGAATTTTCAGCGCCCCTGGGTTTAACCCGCTCGCCTCCTTCGGACAAGGAATGCATGATTCTTGCCAGAAACTTCATCAATACCGCCATCACCCAGGCCAAGGAGATCGCCACGCCCCTGCAGATTTACATCAAGGCCTCGGACTCCATGGTGAAGTACTTAGAGATTCTGCGCCGAGCCACCGAGCGTGTCGCAAGCTGGAAAGCTTCATGTGCATGGGCTGGCGCAAGGATGGCGTTGTCCATGGTGAAGGCACACTATGAAGGTGCCGACATCGACACGGTAACATCTGGTATCCCCGACGTGGATGATGACGGCAAGGAGATTGATCATGAAGCCATCCTGTCATCACTCGCGGGCTATGACACCAGGGTTGCCGAGTTGGTGGACGTCGACGTCTTCGTGCCCAGGAACTTTCCTGACAACACCGAGCCTGAATCCTCCGTGTCTCCTCACAGTGGCGCCGCTGAGGGTGAATCTCTGGCTGGTGATGATGCGGCCTCCAAGTCCCCTGCACCCAAGGAGTGAAAAACACTTTGTAATTCTTGTTTCACCTCTGGAGTGTGCATTGAAAAAAACTTGGTGATGTAATCTTAAGGCGGAAAACAATGGTTGTCGTATCCTGCTACTTAAGAATTAATGCCCAATATGTATATATTTTTTAAGCAAGTACTGGCTTATCCATTACTCTGGTTTTTATGCTTGACTTTTCGTGAGTCGGAAGACTCGTTGTCGGAACCATGCGCTTAGGCGATGATACCCAATGGCACCGTCAATAACCTTAGCACAAAATCGCCGACAATAAGTGCCAAAAGTCACTACTCCAGAATCCACATAAAAACAACAAAGAACGTGTAGACCAGAAAACTTAAGCTAACGCCCGTAGGCGGAATTTTCACAAGTGCAATCGCAAAGCTTGTGCATAAAGGTTTATATGATCCAAAAATGAACACTAAAGGAGGTAAAAGACTCAGCAATATGAGTGAACCAAAGATCTTTATTTCATTGATCATATAAGAGGTACACGATTAGATAAAAAATGCTAAGTGTAGAAAGGACGTAGCTGTGCTATGTTCCATGGCCGATCAAGCTCCGGGTAGTCATCATCCGGGTCAGGTCGCTTACGCTTATGATCCTCGTTGGGTCTATCCTTGAGTTCACGATTGTCGACAAGGTAGTAAGACCCATTGAGAAGCGCCTTGCTTATGATGAACGGTCCTTCCCATGGCGGGGATAATTTGTGTGACTTCTTCTGCTTAAGTCGGAGCACCAAATCCCCCTCTTTAAATGAGCGATGCCGGACGCGGCGACTATGGTAGCTGCGTATCTTCTGCTGGTAGATGGCGGATCTTTGGCATGCCAAAACGCGCTCCTCCTCGAGAAGGTCCACATCTAAGCGTCTGGATTCTTCAGCATCATCTTCGTCGTAGGCGGCAACTCTTGGTGCATCGTGGAGGATGTCGGAAGGTAGGATAGCTTCTGCTCCATATACCATGAAATAAGGGGTGTAGCCGGTGGATCTGTTGGGTGTAGTTCGTAAACTCCACAGCACAGATGGCAATTCTTCCGCCCAGGCTCCAGCTGCTCTATGTAGCGGTGCCTCAAGACGTGGCTTGATTCCCTACAGAATTAATCCATTGGCTCGCTCGACTTGACTATTGGATTGTGGGTGTGCCACAGATGCAAGGTCAAGTCGAATGCCTTTGTCCCAGCAATAGGCCTCCACTTATCCGAGTGACAAGTTGCTTCCATTGTCGATGATGATGCTATGTGGGAGACCAAATCTCACCACCAGATCCCGGACAAACCTGAGGGCAGTTGCCCCATCAAGCTTTCTAATGGGTTTAGCTTCTATCCATTTGGTGAATTTGTCAACTGCTACAAGCAGATGCGTAAACCCACATGGTGTCGTTTGCAATGGCCCCACCATGTCTAGCCCCCAAACTGCAAACGGCCAAGTTATTGGTATTGTTCGCAATTCTTCAGCAGGAACATGTGGTTATCGGGCATAATACTGGCATCCTGTACATGTCTCAACCAGCTTGTCGGCATCCGTCTTCGCGGTCAGCCAGTAGAATCCTTGCCGGAAGGATTTCGCGACCAACGATCGAGGAGCGGCGTGATGCCCGCAATATCCGAGATGGATCTCGCGTAGGATTTCCATACCTTCTAGCTGGGAAACACACTTTAGGTATACACCAGTAGTGCTCCTTTTGTAGAGTTGCCCATTGATTATGGTATAACCCTTTGCTCGTCGTACTATTTGCCGTCTTTCAACCTCGTCGTTAGGCAAAGTTCCGTTTTTGAGATATTCCATGAACGGTTTTGTCCAAGCCGGAGGGATCTTTGTCACCATGTTGACGAAAGAATCAGCTCTATCCGGGTTGTCGATGTCGGCGCCTTCACGGATGGTGTGCGTAGATGCTCTAGGAAAACTCCTGGCAGAATTTGCTTGCGCCCTGATCCAAGTTTAGACAATAGATCAGCCGCCTCGTTTTGCTCCCTAGGTACATACTTGACTTCGTAGCCCAAGAAGCTCTTGGCTATCTCGTCCACTTCGTCTCGATATGCCACCATCATAGGGTTCCGCGCATTCCAGGTGCCAGCCACCTGCTGGGCAACCAAGTCGGAATCTCCACAGCAAACTATGCGCTTGATGCCGATATCCTTGGCTACACGCAGTCCGTGAATGAGTGCTTCATACTCCGCCATGTTGTTTGTAGCCTCGAAGTGGATCTGCAGAACGTAGTGTAGCTTGTCTCCTTTTGGTGATTGCAGCAATACACCAGCCCCCGAGCCGTTGAGCAGCTTTGATCCGTCAAAGTGCATCATCCAGTACTCTGGTTCCGGCAACGGAGTGGCATCCGGCATCTCCGTCCAATCTGCAATAAAATCCGCCAAGGCTTGTGACTTGATAGCGTCGCGTCTTTTGTAGGTGATCTCGAAGGCGGAAAGTTCAATGCCCCACTTCATGACCCTTCCCGTAGCGTCGTTGTTGTTGATAATGTCGGACAGTGGAGTCTTGCTCACTACTGTGATTGGGTGCTCCTGAAAGTAATGCCTCAACTTCCACGAAGCGAGGAATACTCCATAAGCTATCTTTTGGTAGTGCGGGTAACGCTGCTTGGACTCCGTCAAGACCTCGCTTACATAGTAAACTGGTCGTTGAACTCCGTGCTCATAGCCTGGTTCCTTCCGCTCTACCACGACGACGATGCTGATAACCCGGTTGATTGCCGCCATGTAAATCAACAGAGGTTCGCCAGGCTCGGGTGCTGCAAGGATGGGCGCTGAGGAAAGAATCTCCTTGAGCTGCTTCAATGCTGCATCTGCTTCGTCCGTCCATGTGAATTTGTCCGCCTTCTTCAGCAACTTGTACAGCGGCAGAGCCTTCTCTCCAAGTCGGCTGATGAACCGACTAACTGCTGCAACACAACCTGTTAGTCCTTGGATGTCCTTTAGGCATGTCGGATGGTTTATGTTTAAGATGGCCTTGATTTTATCCGGGTTGACCTCGATTCCGCGCTGGGAAACGATGAAGCCCAACAGTTTGCCGGCTGGAACCCCGAAGACGCACTTCTTAGGGTTGAGCATCATGTTGTATTTCCAGAGATTATCAAAGGTTTCTTTTAAGTCGAAGATTAAGTCATTTGACTTTTTAGACATCACCGCTATATCTTCCACATAGGCGTGAACGTTCCGACCAATTTGATCGTGAAGGCAACATTGCATTGTCCGCTGGTAGGTAGCACCTGCGTTTTTCATCCCAAAGGGCATCGTGACATAGCAAAACGTGTCGTAAGGGGTAGTGAACGAAGTGGCCAATTGGTCCGACTTCCTCATCTTGATTTGGTGGTATCCTGAGTATGCATCGAGAAAACACAAAAGTTCCGAGCGAGCCGTCGAGTCAATGACTTGGTCAATGCGAGGGTGCCAGGACTTCCTCGATGACGGGCGGTGGAGGTGCAATGGCCTCGATGATGACTGGAGGTGGTGGCGCTGCTGCGACGATGGCGGCCGGAGGCGCTGGTGGTGGCTGAATCGGAGGTGCTCCTTCAATGAGCGCAAGCGCTGTCTGAGCTGCCGCTTCAGCCTCCGCGTAGTTGTTGACGGTGTTCACCATGCCTTCGAAGGTGAGGCGTCCCGACGCCTATTGCCGTCTTAGAGAATGTCGGAGAAGCGTGTCGTGGTCCAGTCCTTCCACAAAGTGATAGATGGCATCATCATTGGGGTAATTGGCCAGGTCGGCTCGTATACGGAGCCACCTGGCGAGGTAGTCGCGGGGTTTTTCGCCCTCTCTCTGAACGCAGCGCGCCAGATCGAAGATGGTAACCACGCCGACAAACTTGGATCTCTGCTGTCCAGACGCACGGGTGAAGCCGGCGGATTTACAGTGATCTTCCACCTTTATATCCTGCACAGGGGCGGTTTGGGTGGGTCTTGAATTTTTCCGATCTTTGCCGGCAAGCTCCGAGGAGAGATCCGACATCGATCCTTCCGCGAACGTATCCTGCCTGTAGGCGGTCCGTGCGGGTCTTGAATTTTTCCGATCTTTGCCGGCAAACTCTGAGGAGATATCCGACATCGATCCTTCCGCGAACATATCCTGCCCGTAGGCGGTCCGTGCGGGTCTTGATGCTCCTCCGACTCCCAGGGAACTAGTGCCCGAGTCGGTTTCACCGATGAAGAGGTGGATGTCTCCGATAGGAACGATCGAACACCGCATAGGGTTCGTCTTCCCCGGGATCCAGAACTCGTCAGGGGGACGATCAGAACGTTGCTGGAGAAGAGAACGCGACCGACGGCTACGGTTTTGCCAATTCTCGCGAAGATCTTGGTCCTCGCGCGCTGAAGAGCCTGAAGCGCCTCTTGCCCCACGGTGGGCACCAACTGTCGTGGTATTGCCGACGAGTACGCCATGGAGGGGTCCTCACAGTGCGTGTTTAGAGACGTGGGGTAAGGTGGACGGTTGACGGGTACGAGGTAACACAGTTTACCCAGGTTCAGATCCCACAACGGTGGCGGAATCCTACTCCTGCTATAAATCACTATAATGGCAATACGCCGAGTTACAGAGATTAGGTTCACTGTGCGAGGTGTGTGTAAAACGATGCCCTAAAGGCTCCCATAGGCCCGGCTTATATAGTCGTCAGGTCCTAGGGTTACAGGGAAAAGTCCTAGCCGGACAGGTTACAGAGTTCTACACCGTCTATTACTAGTCTTGTGTATCTTGCACTCCAAGGCTCTGGGTACGCTGGTGACTCCACCGTATCCTTCCTTTATCCGGCATGGGCCTCCCTTCTGGATCCACCTAACTAGGCCGCCCAGCAGGCCATAGGCCATACTACCGACTATGGGCCACCCGGGTTAGTCGGATAAGAGACATGCTATGAGGATACCCATATAGCATATCCCCAACACTTGTACCTCTTGGATATTTCTTGGGGTGACACCATGGTGGCATCCCCAAGCTTGAGATTTTGTCCATTCCTCATCTCATTGCATCATTCTCTCTTTACACCTGAAATTTTTCCTTCATACAAAACTTCACACAATTTTCATTAGCAACATTAGCTTATTCAAAAGATATTAGACCCCTGGCAAAGCTTTGGAACAACAAGGCTTTTCCCTAAAAACACAAGCTACTGTAGTAACTCCTTCAAAAATCTCAATTTACCTGAAGAGAACTCAAAAAGGAATCAATAAGAAGCCAATGCAAATAATGGCAGAAATCTGTCAAAACAGACCAGCAGGTAGAAACCGATTTTTTCGAACATCTTCTGTTGCTCAAATCAAAAAGTGTTAAACTAACAAAAGTTATCTAACATACTGGGGGATTTACTCGTAAAGTTTTAGCTCAATCAGAGTTACAGAGCCTCCTCATGAAATTTTTTGGTGGAGGACAGAAATCTGTTTCGGGACAGCAACTCCCCAAATCTTACTTCCCTCTCATTAGAGGTCATTCTTGGTACAAAAAGCAAACAAAAAGGATAAGGAGAGGTCATTACATAAGTATTAACTTCCAAGACTCAAGAAAACTCTTGGGTTATATCCCAACAGGTACTTTTCTTTAGCGCCTTTAAATTAGGCACAAGAAGCAAGAAGAATCAAGTATTTTCAAATGAAGAAGCATTAACATCCATACTTGAAAAAAATTCAACTATGAAAGGTATCTCTTCCAAATGGGTTTTGGAGGATCCTTTCTTATCTCTCTTTGGTCTACTACCTTCATCAAAAAGATTTTCAGGGGCAATCCAATCAAAATTCTTTTCAAAGGCTTCATGCATTCCAACAAGCTTAAAGGGTATGGGTATATTGAATTTCTCTCTAGGCTTAGTTTTATCAGAAATACCTAAAACATCTACACTTGAAGCTAGCATATTGAAACGTTCAAAAACCTTTTTGTCCTCCCTAGCAACATCATGAAACTCTTTTGATAAGGTTTCAAGGATGAATTCCCTTTTTTCAACATTCTTTTCTTCTTTTAGTTTTAGGAACAAGAATTGCATGAAGGGGTTAAGGCTAACAAACCTAGCCTCCAACATATGAACTAAAGAAGCTACAGCAATATCATATTTAGGAGCAAGCTCTGCTATAGATTTTTCCTCAATATCTTCATGCTTGCTAACATAATTAAAGAATTCTTCAATATTATCTTTCCTAATTATGGAGCCACTACCTATTGCAAGATCTTTCAGGGCGAACTTTGGGAGCAACATGGTGAGCAAGGTGGCAACTAGGGTAGGAACTAATTTTTTTGTGTTTTTGAATAAAGAAAGCAAACCAAACTAGACTAATTTTTTTGGTTTTTTTTTGGAAAGAGGCAAACAAAACCAAGCAAAAGAAACAAAGCAAACTAAAAACAAAGTAAATAGAAAGGAAGTGAAGGACTCCCCTAGTGAAGACGTCCTTAGCCTCTCCGGCAACGGCGCCAAAAAAACTTGTAGATGGTGTTGACGTGGAGCACTTCGTTGGAAACCCCAAGAGCAAGGTGTGAAGCAGCAAGCAACAAGTCTTCCCTCAGTAGAGACCGAGGTTATCGAACTAGAAGGAGGAAGGAAACGTCACACAGGTGTTGCAAGCAACGCGGAGACCTGCACAACACAAACTCAAGACTTTGCCCCAACGAACAGTGAGGTTGTCAATCTCACCAGTTTGCTATAACAAAGGATTAAACGTATGGTGTGGAAGGTAATGATGGTTTGCAGCAAGTAAACAAGTAACAGTGGAAGATGTATCAATGGTAAAGATTGGACCGGGGTCCATAGTTCACTAGAGGTGTTCTCCTTAAATAAACAACATGGCATGAAGGGTAAATAAATTACAGCAAGGCAATTGACAGGAACTGAGCAAGGCATAACAATGCATTTACTAGTCAGAAAGATCCTATGAGGTTGATTGGGAAATACAACAAGATACATAGACCGCCATCCAACTGCATCTATGACTAGAAGTCCACCTTTAGGTTATCATCCGAACCCCCTCCAGTATTAAGTTGCAAGCAACAGACAACTGGTTTAAGAAAAGTGTGTAAGGTAAACAGTCCACATGTTCCATGAACAAGAGACCGTTGTTTTATCCCTAGTAGCAACAACACATCTACAAACGAAGAGATTTCTGTCACTTCCCTTGGAAACTAGAGGCATGAACCCACTATCGAGCATAAATACCCCCTCTTGGAGTCACTAGCAACTACTTGGCCAAGATAGCTACTAACAACGGAGAGCATGCAAGATCACAAACAACACAGACATGATAGAATCATAAAGACAAAACCATTAATCAAACCAACATAATAATCTCAATATTCATCGGATCCCCGCAAACACAACATGCATGATTACAAATAGATCATATCTTGATCATAAACAGAGCTCACAAGATCTATACATGAAAGCACAAAGGAGGAGATACAACCATCTAGCTACTACATGGACCCATAGTCTAAGGTGGAACTACTCACTCATCATACCGGAGAGAAGGCCTCCGGGATGATCTCCCCTCCGGCAGGGTGCCGGGCTTCAGACCCCCCCCCCCCGATCTAGGGACGACGGTGGCGGTGGCTACAGATGGTTTCATGGATTTTTAATCGGGACCCTAGGGTTTCTGCATCTGGGGCTTCTTATAGGCGAAGGGGCGAGACCGGGAGGCGGCCAGGGCCACCAAACCCTAGCCTGGCGTGGGCCCACCTGCCCCCGCGCCTGGGGTGGGTATGGCCCCCCTGGCTGGCCCCTCCGGCTCTCCTCTGGACTTCTTGTTCCCCACGGTAAGTTATTGACTTTGACGTTTGTCCCGTCCAATTCCGAGAATATTTCTTTACTAACTTTTCTGAAACCATAAACAGCAGAAAACAAGCATTTGGCACTGTTGCAACTTGTTAATAGGTTAGTACCAGAAAACATGTAAAAAGCACCTCAAAGTGTGGACAAGTAAAGCAAAGTAGAAACAAAACAAGCATGGAGCATCAAAAATTATAGATACGTTTCCAACGTATCAGAAACCTACACAACACAAACTCAAGACTTTGCCCCAACGAACAGTGAGGTTGTCAATCTCACATGTTTGCTAAAAACACAGGATTAAACTTATGGTGTGGAAGGTAATGGTGGCTTGAAGAAAGTAAGCAGTAACAATGGAAGATGTATCAATGGTAAAGATTGGACCGGGGTCCACAGTTCACTAGAGGTGTTCTCCTTAAGATAAACAACATAACATGCTGGTAAACAAATTACAGCGAGGCAATTGATAGGACAGAGCAAGGCATAATAATGCAATACTAGACATTCATGATCCTATGAGATTTGATTGGGCATTACAACAAGATACATAGACCGCCATCCAACTGCATCTATGACTAGTAATCCAGCTTCAGGTTATCATCCGAGCCCCCTCCAGTATTAAGTTGCAAGCAACGGATAACTGCTTTAAGCAAAGTGTGTAAAGTAAACAATACAATTGTTCCATGAACAAAATATCATTGTTTTCTCCCTAATAGCAACAATACATCTACAACCTTAGAGATTTTTGTCACTTCCCTAGATTCAGTAAAGACATGAACCCACTCTTGGAGTCACTAGCATCTACTTGGCTAAGATAGTTACTAGAAACGGAGAGCATGCAAGATCATAAACAACACAGACATGATAGAATCAATAAGATAGAACCATTAACCAATCTGACATAGTAATCTCAATATCCATCGGATCCCCGCAAACACAACATGCATGATTACAAATAGATGATCTTGATCATGAACGGAGCTCACAAGATCTAAACATGGTAACACAAAGGAGGAGAAACAACCATCTAGCTACTATATGGACCCATAGTCCGAGGTGAAACTACTCACGCATCATACCGGAGGCTAGCATGGTGATGAAGAAGGACTCCGGGATGATCTCTCCCCTCCAGCAGGGTGCCGGGAAGAGCTTCAGATCCCCCCCCCCCGATCTAGGGACGATGATGGCGGCGGCTACGGACTGTTTCATGGAGATATGATCAGGTACTTAGGGTTTTGGTATCAGGGGCTTCTTATAGGCGAAGGGGGAGACCAAGGGGGTGCCCGAGGTGCCCCCCCAGGCGCGGGTCAGGCCCGGCCGCGCGGCCAGGGGTGTGGGCCCCTGGAGGCCCTCCTCCGTCTCGTCTTCTGGCTCTGTGTTCTCCTCAGTGAAATATTGACTTTGGCGTTTGTCCTGTCCAATTCCGAGAATATTTATTTTCTGGATTTTCTGGAACCAAAAACAATAAAAAACAGACAACTAACACTGCGACATCTTGTTAATAGGTTAGTTCTGAAAAACGAATAAAAATACCTCAAAGTGTAGACAAAGCAAAGCAAAGTGGATACTAAACAAGCATGGAACATCAAAAATTATAGATACGTTTACGACGTATCATGTCCCTCCTGCAGGACCCCCTCCTGTAGCGCCTCCTCCCACCGCCCACCGCGGGTGGCGCACTGCCTCGGCGCTGGGGACTCCATTTGCGCACCGCCGCCCTCCTCCTGGATGCGCTCCTGCAGCGCCTGCTCGCGCCCTCCATCTCGTTTGTCTCGTCTAGCTTCGCGTCAGTAAGGACGAGCGAGAAACGGGATGGGGGGGACGAAGCGATGCGAGGCGACTGGGGATTAGCGACAGCGCAAGCTCTGCCTAGGAAGGAAGGGACTGACGGCGACATGAGGGGATTGGCGATAGGGACGACGAACATGAGAGGATTAGGGGTCGAAGGCTAGGCTTCCACTTGCGCTTCTGACTGAACACCACACGATGCTTTTTATACCCTGCACCGTTCCATGGCTTGATCTAGCCAATGGCCCAGATTCACGCAGTACCCCATCCAAGGGCTCAAAAGCTCCAATCGATGTGGTGAGCCCATGGAGGAGCACCAATTATATTTTTAGATCCAAGAGACGAGAAGGTTCTCTCTACTCACAGCAATGGAGTGGCCGCCTAAGGCTTTGTTTGGCATCCTGGTTTAAAAAAAAATACACGTGTATTTTATCAGCCCGGGCTTTTACCCAAAAGTACACTCAATAGTCCATTTGGTAGCCAGGTTTGCAGTTGTATAAGTCCGTATAAAAACTTAGAAATCCCCGAACGATTGACGAGTTTCCGATACGTGAGGGGTCTCACATTTTTTACACCTGAGACATGGCGCGCTAAGCTCTCTCGTTTATTGCTGCTAGATCCTGTAGCAAGCCCCCTTGTACCAAACTGTGTGAGTTGACGCAAAGCGTTTTGCCTCTCGTGAGCGGCGAGGCGACGCAAAAGTTCTCCTGATCTCATTCAGCTAGGGCGTGGCCTTAGTCATCTCTCCCTCCGTTTGCCGCTCTGGCGGTGACAAGAAGGAGAGGGCTTTGTTTGTTCGTTCTAGCCTAGTATTTAGGATTACGTTTTGTCTTATATGGTGCGCTGTTGGGGTAGTGGGAGCGGCGTCTAGGCGAGTAAATCTGCCTCAGTTGTACTTACACACCGGCGACGACCTTCAAGGTGGCATCTCGGAGTCGATGGCAACATTTGCTGATCGGTCCTTCATATCGACAACTTGGTCTTCTCGCCGTTTTCAGATCTGGCGAGAACAATTTCTCCGCGTGTTGCCGATATTTGTTGTTATCCGTAGCGGCGCTGGCGGCCGAGGCGAGGTGGTTCTTCTGGAGCGAGGATGTTGGTCTGGAGGTGGTGGATTTGTTGTTTTTCTCCGACTTTGTCGATGGTAGGCGGCAGATCTTGGTCCAAGACAACACGAGGACGTCCCCGATCGACGTGTCACAACAACGTGCAGCAGGCCTGCTCATCGACTCTCAAAGCCTCGTTGGTGATGATGCGGTTTTAGATATTGCAATGGTGGAGGTTCGGCGTCTCTTTCTGCATCCGTCTTGGCGGCGTTGGACTTGGGCGGTGGCCGTTGGCTACTGTTGAGATTGTTTTGTATTTCTCTTAGAATTTTATCTGCAAATTCAGAATAATAAGTTTATTCTGTTCTGTCTTGTAGTTTTTACGTATGTTGCGTCATATAACTTGATTTTGTATTAATGAAATACGTGTGTTGCTTTAAAAAAACTGTGTGAGTTTTTTTTACAGAAAAAACTGTGTGAGTTGGTTTCAGGGGACGATTATTTAGAAGGAGAAGTGCATCGGATGAGTTAAGTTGTTTCACCAAAATCATCAGGTATATTACACATCGAGCTGTTACTCTGGACTCCCAAGGATAATGACTAGGGTTTTCTTTGTCACGTCAAATCTATTTTGCTACGGTTATAGCTAAACTAAAACTAAAACTAAAACTGTGTCGGAATAAAAACCTGAAACAATTTTCTGTACTGCGGACCCTTAGCCTGGAACATTCATGTCATGAATGCGATTTCCAAACTTCATTCGAGCATCAGTTCTGAAATGGACAGTTGGAACGAGATGTTAACTGCATAAAAGCAAGAGATAGATCACTTTGCATTTTACCGCACCGTGAAATCTAGAGGTGGATTTCATAAACCTTATGCTGTGGAGATCCCGAGATGAACAAATCAGATCTTTGAGATACGCTTGTCTATGGCTGGAGCTGGAATATATCAGGTAAGATGAAATTCACAGGACGAATCACTGAGACGACTTCTGCGATCTCACAGCAGATTAGTTCCCATGTAACGCATGAGTATTATAATGCCATGCGGTCGGTGATAATTCTCCGGATTGATTTTTTATGCTGGTTAGTCAACTGTTGTAGATGATTCCTTCTGATCATGGCCTACATTTTGTCATGTGTGATCGTAGTACTTGCGGAAGTACAAAATAAAAAACAAATTATGACTAGTCAGATTTATCTATCTGGAAAGTCTCCGCTTACAATGTATGCCAAAATTGTAGGGTAGACGGTGTAGCGTTTCATGCATGCAAAAAAAAAAACACTCTGGTGCAAAGGTGAGACTGTTTGGATTATGTCCTTAAGGGAAATAAATGTTTATTTACCATCTCTTTATTCATAATTATAATTTATTATTTATGATATAGCTGCTACGTGTCTTAATTGTGAGAATCAAAGAAAAACATAGAAATACGTGTAAAGTTATAAACACCAAGTGTTTCCGATCTCATGAACAAGATTGGCCCATTGCCAAAGATGATCAAGTTTCCTAGATCATGCTATAGTTATTATAACGAGGATATCATTTGACAATGAGAGTATATTGTTGGCTGAACAAAGATGTTGAACCGACCCAATTCATACAATCTACTAAAAGATAAACATCATCATATAGTTGTTAGTATATCATTATTGTTGTATTACTTGTCCTTTGACCATGAGGATATCACTTATCCTTCATAGTGAAAGACATGTCCTGATTGCTTCCCAACCTCACCAGGTGATCATAACGTTTGTCTTTCGGATATGTTGGAAACTTATGATGGGGCACAAGATAGTATGAGATGGCATTTGCACCTACGACGATAGAGAGATACTCTTGGACCTTCTCAATATTACGATATCACTAGTTGTCTCGCTAGACACAGAGTGAAGCGGTTCAATGGATACCAGAATATGTGAACGAGAGAAAAGAAAGACAAACCGGTAACGAGGTCAACATGGTATAGTAATCAAGGAGTTGCATTACGAGGATACCTAATTGTATTACCTCGGGACTATCATGTATCGTGATGGAAAGGGATAATACATGACATCAATTAGTTCGCTTGATTACTTTGTGCTTATGTGGGAATCAATATGGGTGTCCCGATCCCGCAATTGATTATTGTCCAGAAAGAGTTATGCAGTCATGTCCACATAATACCGAACTTGCGGGGTCACACGCTTCAAGGATATTGTTCTGTAGAGTAGGTAGAGCATATATATGTGCGAGATGCTCCAGAATGGTTATGGATCATCGGGAGAATTCACAGGAGAAAACTAGAAGTGTTTGGGGCTGACGGAATAGTTCCGGGAGAGAAAATCCTGGATGGGCAGCACCCCAGAGGGAATGGTGCATGGGCCCTCCATGGCCCAATAGGTGTGGTGCATGGGGCAAAATGGCCCATCATGGTGTGGCGCATGGCCCTGCCATGGGCTACACCATACCTTCCTGTTTTGAGGAATGTCAAATAAGGAAGGTTGCAATCATATCCTTAATTGCGATTTGATTTGATCTTGGCATTATGTAAAGATATCATATCGTCTATTTTGGGAATGGGATGATATGTAATTAAATTTGAGATCATAGCCTTACTACTGGGGAGGGGAGGAGGAACCATGGCCTCCTTCGCCTAGGGAGGAACCCTAGGCGCTACCCCCTCTCCCCTCCTCCTATATTAAGGGAAGGAGGGGCAAACCTCCACACACCATTACATTGGCCCATGGTTGCTTTCCTCCCTCTAGAGAACTCTCTCTATCTCTCATATATGCCGCAAAGCTGGTCTACTGCTCCGGTGTTGAGGACCCCTGGACAGCAAAGCTCTGTCAGAACAAGATCACCGGACGCATGGATACCTTCTAGTGGGATCATAGCTTTGATCCTACCTCGAGCACATCACTAACATCATCATTGACGAACGAACTTCCGCTACAATGTTGGTGAGTACTTGATCTAACCCAGCTCGTGTTCTTGCATAGTTTAATCTTGGTTGTTTGATAGTTCTGGACTTTTTTGTTCCCCTATGCGAACCCTAACATAGAAAACACTCTGCTCCACAGATCCACCTCCTGTCCAGTCCAAACTATGTTTGCTCCAAACACAATGCCCTCTAGAGGGGTAACGATGCCAGGAGCCCCATCATCCAACCTGGGAGACCCGGATCTGAGGTTTCCTATGAAGCAGCTCGAGTGAAGTAACGAGACTGGCGAAGACAATGCCTTCAACAAGGTAACGACACCAAGCGACACCATCATCATCCACCAAGACCGAGGTCGAGGCTCGGTTTTCACCAGTTGCCATGTCACCCCAAATTCATGATCGACTGGATCACCACCAAAGCTTGGTATGGGATCCCAAGATACCTCCCACTAGACGCCCACCCTAGTCATCCACCTCTAGCACCCATGTGGTACGGGCAGATCAACAGGTCACCATTCGTGCATAGGAGCACGCTGCCACGGCCCTCTAGGCGCCGATGGTCATAGATCGGCCTCAACACTGTGCCGCCACAGTAGCACTTAGGCTGTCACCGGTGCAAACCACCACAACCGAAGAAGTACGATTGAGTATTGTCCTCCTACCCCAAGATCACACCCAGTTGGATCCCTGCCACTACTGTGTCATGCGGACTTTGCCCGACGATACATCCGTCAGTGGCAAAGAGAGAGGAGAGAGTCAGGTAGGATATCCCGAGCGAAAACGGTGATTACAGTGCGGCACGGTGCCGCCGCCGCATGGGGGTTAGCTCCAAATTATAGCTAAGAGTTGTTAGCTTTTGGAGTGTTTGCACCTCCAAACCGATTACGGTTGTGTGTGTTTCTAGTTGGTACAACCAGTAGATAAATGCTTGAGGTATCACTATTGAGCCATGCTGCTAAAAGCGGTGATGCAAAATGACAAACTCAGTGTCAGGAAGAGGCAAGTGAGGTTGTACAAGACATCAATGTCTCGATGCTTGTTTGTCTTGTGACACGTGTAGCACTAGATGGACACAACTTCCTCATGGTAATTCTAGTCGATAAGGCGAGGCGTCGACGCATTCCAGACCCTTAGGGCCATACAATTTGAAGAGGTATTTGTGATTATCCAACAACGCAATTGAAGATTGGATATGTAACATAAGATAGACTGAATCGCTCACCTTGAACACATGATGAATGCTTTTTTGTCTGCCTAATGCTTCATGCGATCATGGACATGCATTGGGTGTTGCTAGAGGATACAAAGCATCATTGCATGATCTTGTAGTCATGAGTCTAGGACTGGTACGATGTAGGTGTTGGGAGAGGATAATCTGAAATGACGAGGAGAATGCCCACACAAACATCCAATGGGGACTTGTCGTCTAGGGCGGACCAATTTTTTGATACAAGAGACAAAAGGTCCCAACTTATATTGAAAGTTTTAATTAGTCTTACAAAAAAGAACAAACTTGATATGTATTTCCTCCGTTTTAAAATATAAGATGTTTTAGCTTTATAAAACAAATGTATCTAGACTTTTTTTAGTATGTAGATTCACTCAGGTTTGGAGTGAATCTAGACGCTAAAAAAGTCTAGATACATTTTCTATACAAACCTAAAACATCTTATATTTTAAAACGGAGGGAGTATGATCTATATGCAAGATAACAGATACTATAGAGTAAGATAAGTAGAAGGACTATTACGTACTGATCAACTAGGGACATAGCCTAAAAGCCAGATAGACGCAAACAACAAAAGTGGAAAACAAGCTAGAGAAGAGTCTGAATGTCAGCCAATACCAGCATGATATTTTACCACCCTCGCTCCCAGCTCCTGCAGCTTGCCATTCAAAAGCCCTACCTATTCGCTATTCAAGCAACCCGCTTATGTGCGATCAACGTCTTCTAGTGCAACATCAGATAAGAAGCTCTATAAAGTGGGTGCAAACGGATTAAACAACACTCTATGTTGAAAAACCCACCCAGTCCTAGACAGTTAACCAGAGAAACCATCCAACCGTCGTAAAACTCCTAGTTGTAGGGCCGCAAAGCAATTCCTGATGGCGCACCAAATGTACCTGGTTGTAGGACGGTTAAACCAATATGATCAATAGTTTTCACCGCCTCACATTTGGCAACAAATTTCAGATCCTGGTCAGTTCTTAGAAACTAGCTGGCCGATAGACAAAACCTGTCCCTAAAACACAACCAAACAAAGTTTTTATGTTTGAGAGGACAATTAGAACTCTACATATATTTCATCCTCAAACCCTCATTCCAGTGTTTAAAATAAAACGTACCCCCTCCGATCCTAAATAAGTGTCGCCATTTTAAACTAGAGTTAGTTCAAAACCGTGACACTTATTTAGGATCGGAGGGAGTACATGAATTTAGTTGTGAATTTACCACTTTTTTTTCCAAATTCCAGTGCGCGACATCTTCATATTGTTGCAAGGATTGTACATTCCCCTGAAATGTACTGCTCAATATATTTAGTTGTGCATTCTCGTAGAATCTGTAAACATATCTCAATGGAAATTAGCGGCCCAATGCGCATTAACGGATTTGGCCAAAAGGACATCTTTTAGCTAACAAAGTCCAATACATTTAAATTTTTTGATATCATAAATTTATTCCGAAACGAATTATATACACATGCTAAAAGATGGCGTACGTGCTACTCCCTCTGTTTCAAAATATAAGACGTTTTAGGTTTGTGAAGAAAATGAATCTAAACTTGGTTTAGTATGTAGGTTCATTCAACTTTCGGATGAATCTACACACTAAAAAAAGTCTAGATTCATTTTCTTCACAAACCTAAAACATCTTATATTTTGAAACGGAGGGAGTATTTTGCTATATCCACGGTGCTAGTTAGTTTAATTAGCTGAGCAATACCATTTTTTAACGGAATCTAAAAAACATCTCGTTACTTGAGTAAAGACCACTCTCCGATCTTACTAGTACTTGAATAGCGAATAGGTAGGGCTTTTGAATGTTAAAACTTTAGGCATTGACCTAGAACAAGTGGTGCACATGATCATATCCGTATCTCACTTGTTTACTCTCAGGTAATCTTATAGCGCGTCCCACATTCGGGATAGGAAACAGGCTGGGAAGCATCGTCGTGCCGAGGACTCAACCACCTACCGGCCGGCAGCTAAAACCAGTATGGGCACAAGTAAATCAGTATGAAATCATCAAGGTTTAAATAGGTATGAACATCTTCCAAATTAAGCTTCCGCGGCACTACTAATTGCCAGCATCTCTTACAATTATGACCCCTTTGACTATTGACTGACAGAATTGCCGGCCTAGGCATTATATAGCCTTCGTCGCATCATATGGGCAGTTCATATGGAGTGTAGACGACTTCGAATGGGCAATTAATTCAAGGTGGTGTGCATTGCGATCTATGGACATGGAGGAACCTCCCCACCTGTTCCTGTGCCCCATCTCCATGGATCTCATGGAGGACCCCGTCACGGTGTCCACCGGCGTGACCTACGACAGACGCAGCATCGAGCGGTGGCTCTTCTCGTACGGCCGGACCACCTGCCCGGCGACGATGCAGCCCCTCGTCAACCTCGACCTCACACCGAACCACACCCTCATGCGGGTCATCTCCTCCTGGATCGACCGCGGATCCCCCTCGTCTTCGTCTTCCTCGTCTCCCTCCACATCGTCACTCTCGAGTCCGGTCCATGGGCTCGAGACGCCGCTGTCGAGGATGCTGGCGGAGGAACGGCTGCGGTCGGCGCTGGCCGACCTCGAGGAGACGCCGTTCAAGGTGACCGCGCTCAAGAACACGAGGAGCTGCATGGTCGGCGACGTGGCCATGCAGAGCGTCTTCGTCGCCTCGGGCGGCGTCGAGGTGGTCGGCCGCGTGATGGCGCAGGCGCTGGCGGAGAGCGGCGTGGGAGGGGACTTCTCCGCGTTCTCAGCGTGCGAGGAGGCAGCCGCGGTGCTTGCCCTGCTCCCGCTATCCGACGAGGCCTCCGTGGGGCTCGTTCTTGCGCCGGAGTGCCTCAGGCCCGTCATGGTGTTGCTCCAGCGCGGCAGCGCGGAGGCGAGGCTCCACGCCATGGATATCCTCACGAAGATCTCCAATGCCGGCGCCGGTGACCAGTGGGTTGCCGGCATCGACGTGGACGACGTGCTCAAGTCGCTCCTCGAGCTCCTGGCCGACGAGGTCTCCGCGCGCCTCAGCTCTCGCGCGCTCGACGTGCTCCTGGACGTCGTCGAGCGCTCGCCGACCGGCCGGGCCAAGGCCGTGGAGGTTGGCGCGGTGCACGTCCTCGTCGAGCTCCTCGTCGTGGACGCCGACGACCGCCACGTCGCCGAGCGGATACTGCTGCTGCTCAAGCGCATGTGCAAGTGCCCCGAGGGGCGTCTCGCCTTCGCCGAGCACGACCTGTCGGTGGCCTCCGTGGCCAGGACGATGCTGCGAGTGTCGGATCTGGCCACGGAGCTCGCCGTCAAGGTGCTGTGGCTCGTGTCCGTGGTGGCGCCGTCGGACAAGGTCCTCGAGGATATGGTGCTCACCGGCGCCGTGTCCAAGCTGCTGGGGCTGCTGCACGTCGAGAGCGCGCCGTCCACGAAGCAAAAGACGGTGAGAATGGTGAGGATCAACGAGGTGTTCTGGAGGCAGTATCCATGCTTCCCTACCGGCCTCAAGGATAATCTGAGCTTACTCGATTGATTTGTTCATCGGTTGCTTGAAGAAATTTCGGGTACACGCAAGAAAGTGAACGAAATCCGTGAATTTCTTGCAGAAAAGTTTTGCAATTAATCATTGTGATTGTAAATGTAAAGAAATATAAATATATGGAGTAATTCTCTTACGCAGTGTTTGGATGTAGGAGTTTTGCAAGTTCGGAACGAGCGACGTCAAGTTGCACGGGGCGCGGGCCTCGCGTGGAATTATTTTCAGTTTCCACGCCCCAATTCATAAGCCACCCAAACAACCGAATTCAGCTGGGCCATTTTCAAAAGGCTAATCCGAGACCTAATTTGTACATCCAGACACTGCATTAGAAAATATATGGCACATGTACATGAAACGACATCAATAACGTTCCCTCTTGGGCTCTACACCACCTCCCGAACCTGGTCATAAACTAAGCCATGTAATTCTTCCATTTTCAAATTATTACTCCATATATTAGCATCCGCTAGAATAATCTCTGGCCAATTATTTATTTATTAGAATTTTAGAATATATTTTCTATGAAAAATAGTATATTTAACTTTGTTTTTTCAAAATTATTTGTCATAATTTTTGCAATTTTTTTTGTGATAATGATTAGTGAGTTTGTATCACAAAAGCTATGTATTGGTAGAGTAACTGTTGGTCGATGGCTT
This sequence comes from Avena sativa, assembly GCA_916181665.1. Classification (NCBI taxonomy): domain Eukaryota; kingdom Viridiplantae; phylum Streptophyta; class Magnoliopsida; order Poales; family Poaceae; genus Avena; species Avena sativa. Next base: position 214,640,486 of record OV702298.1, on the reverse strand, counting down.
ATCCTAACAGGTTATTAACGGAGGGTGTGTGGGACGCGTGGTCCATCAGACTGTCCACTCTTTTACCTAGATTTCCTCATAAAGTAGGACTTTATAGACACCTCTTATATACTTTTTGAAATTAGCAGAAAGAACTTTATAGATTCAATCCATAAAATAGAAGAACTCGAGAGCAGGGGCGGACCCATAAACAAATTAGAGTGGAGGCACATCTTGCTTAAATCTCACAAATTTTGGCAACTTTTTTTAAAACTTCGAAGAAAATCTCATGGAATTTGAAATTTGAGTGGGGGCATTGGCCCTCACCGGCCTCTACTTGGGTCTACCCCTGCTCTACGGAAACTCCTATCCGGACTATTGACACACAACAAAAAACTTTATAGATTCATTGTTTCTACATAGATTTTAATATATTAAAAACTAGACTCGTTTCGAAGAGCTCGCCACAATAAAGTCAAATATGCAAACGAAAATAAATTTGTATTTATTTTATAAAAATTACGCACTATTTTTAGTTTGTAGTATATATGAGAAATGGAATCTAACCAAACGGCAAAAGAGTGGACAGGTGGTGGATCCCGCATTCAATTAAAACAAGGTGGCCACCAGATCAGCCCTGCATGAAATCGGCTCGGCGAGCATTTTATCAAGGAAGTGTGTCTTTGACTTTAATTATATATTGTCACTTTCCTATGTCATCTCCTCTGAGTTGTCGCATCTAGTACTGTAATTGTTCACGCTCATCCCCATAATCAAGGCATTATGTGGAAAAACTTCGCCGATATTGTTTTGAACAAAATCATCGTTCCACGAGACCTTGTGGTCATGGATTGTAGTACCACAAATGTGTACCTTTGCACAAAAAAACAAGAAACAAAGGTCATTTTCTTATTTATTTTTTATATATAGCCATGTTTGTTCCAAGGTTCTTAACTTGGAAACTGGAACAACAGTACATAAAACATCAATCACACAATAGCAACGTGTGGCCAAGAAAATGTCGAAAAAAAAGATGACATGCATATATAGACCATGCATACACTAGTTTGGGAGAAAGAAGAACCTTCCATATTAAGATTTGCACTAAATAGAACCAATACATGAGGAATTAAAATGATAAACACTTCAAACTTGACACGCACACACACATAGACATACACTAAGGCAAGAACCAACCGGAGACTACCTAGGTAATATGGTGCTAGACAACAACTAGTGTCATGTTTTATGGGTGCCCTGTGTCATGTTTAATCCATTTTTTGCATGTTCATGTTGGGCTTGACATGAAACTATTGTCTTAAATGAGTTGTCAAAATGTTTTTTGTTTTGCTTGCCAAGACACAAGAGTTGCACTACCAGGTGCCCAAACAATACAACTAATGAAAAGTACACACTAAAGAAAACATGCATAGAAAAGATTGCAAGACAAAAGAAATTAATCTCACGAATCGGCAAAAAAGGCAACCCTTGTTGATGTTTACTTTACAAATACAAATCAATCAATCAGCTAAACCTTAATGGTTACCCAGATTTTATTGTAAGCCAGAGGGTAACAAATTAAAGCAAATAATGAGTTCACATATTAGATATCCCATAACCATAAATTTCTAGCATATAAGAACATAAGACTAAGCAAGCAACTCCAGCAAGGAACATGCACAACCTCCCAAAAAATGTGGAGATTGTAGTTGCCAACTTTTCTCTATGACAAATTAATCTGCTCTACACAAAAACATTTAAATAAACATGTCATGGGACTTAAAGGGGCACATAGTGCACCATATGCATGTTAAAAATATAAGCAAATATCTATATGATTTAATCTGAATAAATAAAGCATGATCATACAAATAGTAATTAAACATATCATGTAAACTAATAGAGTAGATAAACAGATTGCATCTAAACATGATAAACTGATTATGTCTACTCCAAACACTAGAACAGGAAATTCTATCAAAATTTGAAAGAGAAAGTTTAGGATCACGTACAAAGCATTCTAAACAGTTGAGGTGGCAGCAACATTATCCCCATCGCTAGTAGCATTGTTGTCGTCCATTTTGAGGTTTGCAAAGAGGTCGGTGACGTCCGAAAAGAAGTCGTCGTTGGAGCGCTTCCCAAAAACCTGATCGCCCCTCACACGTACAGGTTCACACAAGAGACAGGTTTCCGGAGGCCTACTGTTCCGACTCCCGATCTTTGGTGCACGCCACAAGGCGAGATGGAGAAGACGAAGGTTGTGGCGCAAAGTTCTGAAAGTACGTGTGTGTGATTCATCGTTGTTGCGTAGGGTTTGCATCTTGGTTTATATAGTGCGGGTTAGGTAGGTCGTGGGATACAGCCCACGTCAGAGTCATCACAACCACGATCTAGAAAATTCGGAAACGGTTGATTAACGCGTTCGCTAATGGCTCATAAATAATTTTCCCGAATAGCAAAATTATAAACGAGATGCATACTTATGAGCTCGGGTCATATCGCAACTCGCTTCGCATTGTGGCGAGACGTGGCATCGGAGAAGGAGTGCGCGAGAGCTGCTTCTCTTGTCACTCACTTAGTAGTGCTAGAACAACGAGTGCGTCAATATGGAGGACGGGCTCCATGGAGCCCTTTGTCATTTTAAAAAAAATGACATTTTAAAGTTCTGAAAAAAATCATGAAAAAAATATTTAGATGTAGATAACGATGACTTATAGCTATATGCAGAAAACCAAAGCAAAATATTCCGTATTTTGGGCTGTGCAAAAATAAAAAATTCAGATCTGAGACGGTGAACAGTGCAGAATTCGAATTCTTCAAAATTGTCAGAATTTGTTATTTTTGTGTAGGCCGGGATACAAACTATTTCGTGCTGAAATTTTGTAGAACTGTAGATCAAGTCATTGCTAACATCAAGATTTTTATTTCAGAATTTTGTGAAACTTTAAAATATCAATTTTTAAAACAAATCAAAAAAGGGCTCCATGGAGCCCGTCCACTAAAGCCATTTTTCATAGAACAACCTCCTATATAAGGTGGTGCAACTCTCTCTCAACTAGCAATATGAAACTAAACTTTAGCCACTAGCATAGCCATATGTTGCCATGCATAAATGGATCAAAGTGAATTTCAAAATTTGTCTATGGAACAACAACCCAATACTCACCAAATTTCAAAATGCAATTATACATCAAAAAACCGTGGAGCTATGACTGCAAACATATGCTCCTTAAGTCTTTCTACTTTTGTTCTTGCATATAAATTTCTAAATAGATATCAAACTTTTGATTTCAATAGACATCTTAACAATTGCATTAATATTATCATCGACTGGACTAATAGCATACATAGACTGATATTTTTGTAGCATATAGATTTATAACCAACAAACATAACATATGTAGTCTAGACTAGAAAAAGTTACAAATCCCTTCAATGGGTTTTACTTCCTCGTTTGTAACAAAATCTCATATTACAATAACTTTTACATTAATAATATCACTGTAAGAATCACCAGGATTACTACGGAATTTTGACTCATAAGTTATTTAGGTTGATACGAAGAACGATACAAAGTTCCTATAGACTTATAGAATAATCTTCATGAAACACCGACAATCCAATATATAGTGGGATTCGAAGGTACAAACACTAACTATGAATAAAATAATCTAGTGTACCAACATTCCATACAACAAGTTATTACTTGATCATGTTGTTGAAGTGTATAAGTGGATTGCACTAGCCCTTTCCATCAGTTCGGACTTTTGGTTGCGTTGGCTAGTGTATGAAGCTTGACATGGTATCAGAGCCTAATGTCTCGAGTTCGAGTCCTGGCTTTCGCAATTTATCCTAAAAATGCTGTTGACCCCTCTCTGTCCACGTATAGGCCTGTTGAGTCATACGTGAGTTTTGCGCGCCATCGCTCTCTTCCGGTTGCACATGCTGACTTCTCCCCGTCACACGTGAAAGGGGGTGTTGAAGTGTATAAGTGGATTGCACTAGCCCTTTCCATCAGTTCGGACTTTTGGTTGCATTGGCTAGTGCATGAAGCTTGACACATGTCACCTTGTTGTTACATTAAACATGAAGTAGCAACACCAAAGAATGAAGTTTTAAATGTCAGTGGAGCATGGTCGGAGGATTCAATACAAACAAAGCATATGTAGTGTCATTGTCCTTCAAACCAGGATTAGAGAAGATAATGCAATGGAGAGGAAATTACAAACACCATATCAACACCAGAGCCGAACCAAGGAGGAGAGAAGAAAACTTTGCAGGACCCAGACCAATCATCATTGTTGTTTCTGCTTGTTCGCTCACTCTGTCCACAAATCTTAACTAACAAAAGTAAGAACCCCGCACACCCAACCTTACGTGTCATTGAATCCTCATGAATTATTGGAGGAACAAGGACAAAGAGACCAGACATTGGCTCCCTTACTCTATGCAACACGTGACGCCTTTGTTCAGTATTCTACTGTATACAAAACGCTAAACTAACGTGTAACACAATCTATGGATATGGCAATATTCTCCAACTGAAAATGGGACCCACAAGTTGCGAGGAGCCAAAACACATTAAAACCAGGAGCCTTAATGTTTAGAAATGATGCGAGTGAGAACTCTAGAAGACTGAAGAATATAAGAACGACACCTTCAATCCTCAATGAGTCTATTAAGCAGTCGACTCTACAATTTTATGAAAGCAAAACATTTTTATTGTCATTTTTGTATAAGACTAAAGAAATTTAAATATACCGTTTTGGCATGCCATTGATCATCCCGTCAATATTGAATGGTCCATCCACTTTCAACCAGAGTCCACGCGAGCTAGGTTGTGAAATTTTCCTACTACTATAGCACCTCGTTTGCATTTGGACCATGCCGAGACGTCTACATAAGACATTTCCTTTCTTCATCTCTTGTATGTTAGCTATAAACTAAAGGTACTCGTTGACTGATCCATGAATGAGAACATCATTTATGAAGAAAAGAATTATAAATCAACATCACAATCACACACAATAAAAAAACATGGCTAACATCTTCAATAATTTTGTAGGACCTCCCAAAACCATCTTCAAACCTCCACCGAGAGACGGGCTGAGTTCTTCCGCTCAAATCATTTGCCCAAAACTTGCTATGGGTTTTGTGCAAATGATCAATCTGCCTTGTTTTTTGACAGCGTATCATTTTGCAGTGTTTGCTTGGTAGAGTCAACAACCCAAGAACTGTCAATCTCAAAAAAAAAAAAAAACTGTCAACAGAAAAAAAGTCACCAACCAAAGGCAGCCAAGCAAATACCGAAATACGTCATCTGGAGAGGTCCATTCTGAAAAATACACACGAAAAAGCGCTCCTGGTCCTGGACGGGGAAGAGGAAGACGACTTGCTGCTCGTGCTGCCCCCGAGATCCAACCAAAACCCGCGTCCCATCCATTCCATCCTCCTCACCGTCCGGCGATCCCCCGAACACACCGGATCGCCCGCTACGACCGGTAGGCGGCGGCGCACCGTGGACCCGCGCGCCAGTTAAGGGTGGTGGTCCCAGGCGCTCGGGCGGTGAGCGGGCGACGAGGAGACGATGCCGGTGGCGGCGTCGGCAATCTACTTCCTCAACCTTCGCGGGGACGTTCTAATCAACCGCCTCTACCGCGACGATGTCGGGTGCGTAGTGCCGTCCCCCCTCCCCGCCTGTGGTTCCCCGGTTATGGAGCGCTAGATCTGAGGCCATGAGATCGAATAAGTCCGGTGATTAGCTTTGTAGTCATGTAGATCGCGAGAAGGGTGGTTGGTAGCTTGTGAGTTTCGGTTGCCTTTTTCGAGTGGCAAGTGAAATTTTGCGTCCAGGAGTTCAATTGGCAGCCAATCTTCGGCGATTGACTCATTGCGAGCTGAAATTGGCCTTTTGCCTCGGTTGCGCCGTTCCCAATTCGAATTTGGAATGTTTGTTCCATTCTCTGCTTGTGGCGACTGCATGATTCCAGCGAGATTGCTCACTGAATAGGATAGGTCGTCTAGTTTGTAGATTATCATAGCAACAATAGACAAGAGAATGCGTACTTCATTTGATCGTCCCCCAATTTTTTTTTTCTTTCACATTTCGAACTTGCAGTCGCGGTGAGTAACTCTTGGTCAGGAAAAATTGCTGCATGGTTCATTTGATCTTTTCCAGTGGGTTTTGACAGTAGTCACTTCCTTCTGTACTCGGTCTTACTCCAGCTGCAGCATCCACGGCAATGGTGGAACAAACATCATTAAATTTACACCGATGTTCCACGTCTATCAACAAAGCTTGAAAAACCACGTGCTTACACTAATCAACAGAAGGTGTAGTAGTTTACTTTTTTAATGCCCTTAATAAAGTAATATATCTATGATATTGAAGATATATACAGATGGAATGGTACTTGCTATACTACTTGATCAATATTAAACCAGTGTAAAACCTATATGAGATGGAGCCAGGCCATACAGGAGTACAGTGTATGGCTGCAGGTTTATTGAATGGTCTTGTTTCTACTACCAACATGCATGTAGGAAAATATTACTTCTATTTATGATTGCTAAGGGTACCTGGACCATACACAAAATTGCATTTTCATGGAAAACAATTGATGTTTAGTAACTTCCACAGTTCTTTTTCAACGCCTCTTGGCAATCTATGATCTGAGAGTTAATGTTTGTAGTTCAGTTCAGTCCCACCGCTACTATTTCGAAGTGATCTGGCCTATCCTTATTTCTCTTCGTCATGCATTTACTCATTGACACCTGCACAACTGTCTCATCATTTCAAAGGAATCACAATAAACTACTTGGATCATTTCCTCATAGCTTTCTCGTTATGACCTCAATCTGCAAACTAAAAAATCTGCCTTATTTTTCAAAGGAGGAGTTCTAAAGATTCTATATCAAATGCAAGTATATATTCAATAAGAAACAATCATGCATATATTTTTTATTTTTTCTCATCTCCTGGTTACTGGGTTGCACTTACATTTGGTGACTAAATCCAATTGTGTTCATGTGTGGCTATGCAGGGGGAATATGGTTGATGCATTCAGGATGCACATTATGCAAACAAAAGAACTTGGTACATGCCCTGTTCGACAAATAGGAGGCTGTTCCTTCCTTTACATGAGGATCAGTAATGTTTATATTGTGATCGTCGTTAGCAGCAATGCTAATGTTTCTTGTGCTTTCAAGTTTGTTGTGGAGGTATGCAGCTTCTGTTGTCTTATACCTGAATAAATTTTGTATAACAGACACAGGCATTATGATCTTTATAAATATAATATTAATCTGAACAAATCAGTGGATGTTTTTCTTTTTCATTAGAAATGACTGTATGATATTGTTTGTGTATTATTTTTTCAGAGCCAAAGAATGTATTATTTACTTAATGAACCAGATGTTTTGAAGTTACCTGTTCAATTATTGTTTTGTTAAATTGTAAGATAATAAACCATCTCAATCCGAGAAGCTTAGATGATCATGTCATCTAATGATGGTTGACTTTGTTTGACGACCAGAGTTCTGTATTGCGAAAGGTTAGCTGATGACGATACATCAGGAATTGCCAAACTCGAATAAGTACAAGCAGGTGCTTGTAGGTGGTACTGAAAAGTAGATTTTTTCAATGCCTAGATCGCGTGAAGTTCCATGTTCGTCACTGCTGGGAATAGTTTAATAGGGCTAAATGAATAACATAACCCTTTGTGCTCTATATGATTTCCTGAGGGCCTGTTTGGAAGAGGGGGATTGGGCTAAGAATTACTTTAATTTGTACGTCGGCCCAAGATGATTCAGTGATGAAACTTCAGTTGCTAAGGCAATGCTGATATCCTACTGGATGTGCACTTCGGCCTCTAGTTTTCTTGTGAACAGTTTACTACCTCTCTCATTCGCCATTATTTGTGCTGATGATTATTTAAAATTATCAGGCCGTGGCCCTTTTCAAGTCCTACTTTGGTGGGACTTTTGACGAAGATGCTATCAGAAATAACTTTGTGTTAATCTATGAACTTCTTGATGGTAAGGACACATCTTATTTCTGGACTTCGCTTGCTGCTTCAATTTCCAGTATGTACTGGTCATTTGAAATAGACTCTCTGCTAACTGCGCAGAGATTATGGACTTCGGTTATCCTCAGAATCTCTCGCCTGAAATTTTAAAGTTATATATAACTCAAGAAGGAGTCCGGTCGCCATTTTCCTCCAAGGTCAGAAATATATAAAAATGAAGTCAGCTGTATTGGGTATAAAAAACATAATTATGTGTATTCCTGTTTATTTTAAGAAAGTATCTGAATCATGTTTTCTTTTCTGTTTACTGATAGCCTTCTGATAAGCCTGTTCCAAATGCCACCTTGCAAGTCACGGGCGCTGTGGGTTGGAGAAGAGAGGGTCTTGTGTACAAGAAGAATGAGGTATTTGAATTAAATATGTAGGGAAGCTTCATCTGCATTTGAAAAAAAAGGCAGGACACTAAAGGCATGTTTGGTTGTTTAGCTGGAGTTGCCACACTTTGCCGCAACCACAAGTTAGTCAAGTTAGTCGCCTGTTTGGTGGCAGCCACACTTGTGGCAAGACATTTCATGTAACCCGGGACCCAAACGTCGCTCACTCAGAAAAGTGTGCCAAGCTTCCCTCGAGTGTGGCAAAGTGTGGTGCTCATTTTGATCGCAGAATCTTAGAAATGAATGGCAAAAAAGTGTGGCAAATATTGTCAACTTTACTGCAGAACCAAACATGCCCAAAAATTTATAATGGTCCTAGCAGAGCATGGGGTACTAGCAATGCCATTATCATGCATATATTTCAAAATGCATGTCAGTTCAAATATGTACTGTACATTTAGCAATATTCCTGTTAGAACAATGGCTCATACCCCCCTCTGTTTTATTCTATTGGTTGCCCTTAATATCATCCCATTCTTTACTTCCGTTTAGTACCTGAAGTAACAGTAATGGAGTTTTTCTCTCATGTTAGGTTTTCTTGGACATTGTTGAGAGTGTAAACCTTCTTATGTCTTCTAAAGGTATTTTATGGACCATCAAATTTTAGTTATCTGCTCAGGTTTCCCGTGTCTTTCCTGTTGGGCCATTTGATCTCCATTGTCTGCATCGCCTTAACGTTTCTGCAGGGAGTGTTCTACGATGTGACGTGACAGGGAAGATTCTTATGAAGTGCTTCCTTTCTGGAATGCCTGATCTTAAGTTGGGATTAAATGACAAGATTGGACTTGAAAAGGAAGCCCAACTTAAGTCTAGGCCTTCAAAGAGGTATCGCTTCATTGAGTATTGAACACATGATGAAAAATTGTGCTTATATAAATTTATTGTTTTGCTGGTTAACATTGTTTACTGGCTACCTGACTTTTATTATTTTTCCTGAATTTTCTCCTAATTGCCTGTTTCCTGTGAACCTGTCCCTCTACAGTGGGAAGACCATAGAACTCGATGATGTCACATTCCACCAGTGCGTCAACCTAACAAGATTTAACTCAGAAAAGACAGTCAGCTTTGTGCCACCAGATGGTGAATTTGAATTGATGAAGTAATCTTCAGATCCCTATTTATGCATGCCATTTTCAGTAATTATTCCACAAACGATAGTTCCATTCTTTGGCTTGATTTTGACGGACATATTTGGTTCTAGATATCGAATCACGGAAGGCGTAAATCTTCCATTCCGGGTTCTTCCCACAATTAAGGAGTTGGGCCGAACACGCATGGAGATTAATGTGAAAGTAAGCAAAGTATCTACATGGCGATGCCATAAACTTGTAATTGTATTTCCTGACACGAGGAACCTTTTGTTACACAGGTTAAGAGTGTTTTTGGTGCTAAGATGTTTGCACTTGGTGTTGTCGTCAAAGTCCCAGTTCCAAAGCAAACGGCAAAGACAAGTTTCCAAACAACATCTGGCAAAGCAAAATATAATGCTTCAATTGATTCCCTGGTGTGGAAGTAAGTGTAGTCCCTCTGTCTAATATTTGCACTATTACGAAGCCAATATGTGGTTGTATTTTAACGGTTTTCATTGTGTGAATTGTTCAGAATGGTGTAAGCAAAATTGTACTAAAATGTGCCCTCCTGAGCTATTTTGCAATGTTAAATTATGTCATGTTGGTGCATTCTTCGGAGTTTTTACTCGTGTTGAGCTACCTTCTTGGCAATTATTGCACACTGACCAACATGAACTCATAATACATATCTCAACCATAGGATCAGGAAATTCCCTGGACAGACCGAGGCAACGATGAGCGCAGAAATTGAGCTGATCTCTACAATGGGGGAAAAGAAGCTGGCGAACAGGCCACCGATTCAGATGGAATTCCAGGTTACACTTTACCTCTTTAAGAATCTTATTGTTTCCTTAGCCAAGATGGCTATGAACTTTCCTCTACTAGACTGTATTTATCTGCTCTGTAATTTGTGACTGTAAAAGGCAATCTTAGTGAACAAGCCCAGTATCTCATTGTTTATGAACAAAACTTGTGCATGCACAAGATAGATTATACTTGATTAATTTGTTGACCTTGGAGTATGTTTCTTTTAGGAGGCTTGTGTTCTTATGAAAACATCTATTCATTCATCGTTATGCTGATACAATGTGATAAATGCCTTACGCTCTCTACCCTTTAATGTACTATATATCTGATATCTCTTTTCTGTAGGTTCCAATGTTCACTGCTTCTGGTTTACGTGTTCGGTTCCTCAAGGTATGTGCATCAAATGCTAATATGAATATTGAATTATGTCTGATCCTAAAAAAAACATCTTTTGATGCATTTTTCAGGTGTGGGAGAAGAGTGGTTACAACACCGTTGAGTGGGTTCGCTACATCACGAGGGCTGGATCATACGAGATAAGATGTTAGTGACCAACAAACTGTCCTGGGCTCCTTATTTCATGGATACGTGGAGATCTTTTCGTACGGCGTCTGGCATGATAGAAAGCACACAATTACAGATGCCACAAGTTCAGTTGGTACTTCAGCAAAGGGGGCAGATCAGAGCACACGGTTTTCCCATGTTCTTTATTTTCATCTTGACATGGGATATGTATTCTTCCCCCCATGTCCTGTTTGTGTGGTAGGGCATATTTTTATTGTATATTTGGTGGTAGCATTCATTTTCCTTGATCAATACACCCCACTGTCAGTTTGCGCTGTTTTCTTCGTAGATGGATGTCAAATCGCATGTAAAACAGTGTATAAGAATATGCTGATAATGTTTTTGGCTTGCTGTGCCCGTGTTTGATGTAAATTGGCTATGCAGTTCCATCGTTGAGATGTTTTTGCGTGGTTTGTGTGAATGCTGATTCTTGTCCAAGCATCATACACTGATTGGTAAAGAATACTGAATCCTCACTTGGAGACGCTTCCTGTATTTAAGAATACATGGACATAGCTTTAGCTGGACGTTTATACCTTTGACTATAAATAGTGTTTTAGTACATAGTAGTATTATATTGCAAACTTTAAAATAATATCTCTAGATTTGGCTTGAAATTACAGAATTTTATAATTTCCTTTGGGTTTTCTGCACATAGTATTGTAGAGATCAATGGTCAAAAGTTACATCTTATAAAGACTTCTAATACCGAAGTGTCACTTATTTCGAACCCGATGGGCATGCGTTAAATGTTCCTCTTGGGTAAAAACTTTCTGTACACCAGCTACCGTGAGCTGAAATCATGCTAGACACTTTTCGAAGTAATATATTGAGTTTAGGTGAGAACTTGCACCTTGAAATCCTGAGCTTGCCAACACCATTCAACCGTTTTACAGTGTGGCCGGAGCTGCCTCCATGTTGATATTCCAACAACATGCACACAATCACTGCAAGGGATAAAAAGGGATCCGTATTGTCGGAGACGAAGGACTAGGGATGTAAGCGGCACGTCATTAAATCCCGCATAATACCATTTATTAATACTCTAGTTTAATGAAAAAATTTTATTCTGAAAAATGAACTAACGAGTTAAATAAGCGGGACTTGTGGCCGGCGTTTAGCTGCCATTTACATCCTAAAACCTAAGGCAATGCTTTGTGCTTGATATGTCCGATTGTAAAATAGTTTACCTGAATTTCTATGACTTCCAATTCAATATCAGTCAGTTTTTAGTACTTTCACATCATTTGGCTGAAAACTAGCAAAGCAAAGCTGTACAAGTAAGGAAACAGCCACAGCGGACACGGCACGCATCTCCGTGCCGTCGTCGTCGTCGAGGACACATCAAAAGCTCACATCGTACCGCATAGCGGCATAGGCCCAGATTTACTCAAAATAACGCAGAGTTCCTCGACTGGACTGCCTTCTTGCTTGACCCAATCCGTCGCCGCCGCCGCCGCGTCTCAGATGGCATCTCCGGCGCCGCCGCTCAAGGACGCCGTCGGCGGCCTGGACCGCGACCCCTTCGTCGCCCTCCTCGCCAAGCTCATCGGCGAGACCCAGCGCCTGCAGAACGACCCGCCGGAACACGTTCCGCGGGAGGACCTCGTGGCGCAGCACGTGCTCGACGCGCTCCTCCCGGTGTCGACGGACACCGGCGGCGGCCCGCTCCTCGTGCGGAAGGTGAGCTACACTGAGGGCCGGAGTAACGTCATCGTCGAGTACCCCGGCACCGTCCCCGGCCGCGTCGTCTCCTTCGTCGGCATGCACATGGACGTCGTCCCGGCCAACCCTAACGAATGGGTGAGTGTTCCCCGAAGTTTTATTTGGACGGCGTGAAAAGTGATTTTCAGGTTTGCGGTTGCTGGGCGAAGGATTTGAGTATTTGCTTGATTTTGGGGACGTTTCTGCCAGGAAAATTGGCACCTTACTTTTTTTGTATTCGCTTCTAGCTTAGATGATTTCTATTGTGTTCTACCGTATGATGCATGATCCGGTGGTTTCTGCGTTCATAATGGTCAGTTTGTCGTATTATTGGCTGAAAATGTCCGAAGATCCAGCTTAGAGTAGAAGCTTTTGTTTGCAGGAAAGGCTTAGTGGAGGCTAACTCGCTTTGTTGTATTATAGTACTTATATTATTATGGTTGTAAGCAAGGAATAAACCACAATGTTCGGTTCTTAAAATCTGCATACCGAGAGATATGTTGGGATATGTTGGAACTTACAAGTATAGATCGTATATTGTTTTGATGCCCTTATGGCTTATGTAGTATTTTGGTACAACTTAGTGCTTCAGTGTTCCACCTTTCCTCAAATTAATACTGTTTGTGTAAGTCTTTATGGTCATGTTCTTTCTGCTTGCGTCAAGTAATTGATTTCCAACCTATTGTAATTTCTAGCTCAAATTTTGCTCTTGGTTATAATCAGTTGACTGGATTTTTTCCCCTCTCTTTCAGGACTTCGATCCCTTCTCACTAACATTTGACAGTGATGACAAGGAAAAGCTTAGGGGCCGTGGGACGACTGACTGTCTTGGTCATGTGGCGCTGGTGACTCAGCTCATGCGGCGACTTGGTGAGGTGAAACCAGCATTGAAACATTCCGTAATTGCGGTGTTCATTGCCAATGAGGAGAACTCTTCGGTCACTGGCATTGGTGTTGACGGCCTTGTCAAGGACGGGTTACTGGATAAGCTCAAGACTGGACCGTTGTGAGTATCGAACTGGCTGTTACTTCAGTGAAATGGTTGACTGATGCATTGTCTCCGAGGAATTTGGCGCTGATTATATTTTCGTGATATTGTGAAGGTTTTGGATAGATACAGCTGATAAGCAGCCATGCATTGGCACTGGTGGAATGATCCCGTGGCATCTGAAGGCAACAGGGAAGCTGTTCCACAGTGGCCTGGCACATAAGGTTACTTACTCAAACTCATTAGAACAGTGTTTAGTTACTACTACGGCCCAGTTCTTTTGGGGGCTTCTCCGAGAAGCCGCCCTCCCCCCAGCTTCCTAGGGAAGCCGGTCTAAAAAATTTGCGAGGCTTCCAAAATAGTTAAGGTTAAACAAATTTGGAAGCCTCGCAAAAATTTTGAACCGGCTTCCCCAGGAAGCTGGGGGTAGGGCAGCTTCTGGGAGAAGCCACCAAAAGAACTGGGCCTACATCCTTCTCAGTGTAACTGTACACACGCAGAATCTAAGAGTTAATGTGAAATTACCATATTTATCCTAGTAAATGGTATGCCAAGACCATATAAATCTCTTCCAAGCATTAAAGTAGGGGACTAACCATATAGGGTCAAACTATTCGTCTTCTACACTGACATGTTGTTTGAAACAGATATTCCTAAAACTGGGGACAATTATAGTGAAACAGAGGAAGTAGTAAATAATGTAGAATATAACAATGATCTGTTAAAAGTAAACTTGCTAAAATAAACTAGAATTCGTGGGGTTAGTATCAAAGTACCAACTTATCTATGAGAAATGGGACCAGAATCGAAGTAATGCAGAAAGCCTAATGCAAGTGATAGCTGATACAGAACCGATGGCAGAACTGCATTAACAATACAATCGTTCTTTACGGATGTTTATTTGCCTGCGTAAAAAGAGATTTTCTGCAATGATAGGAAAAGAACTATTCAAGTAGCTTACGAGTGAACAAGTCCAAACTTAACATTTCCACCTTTTCTTTTGGGGATTGATTTTGAAATTTGAAGATATATTGTGTTTTGTTTTGCTAAAGGCCATAAATTCCATGGAGTTAAATATGGATGCACTTAAAGAAATCCAAACTCGGTTTTATAACGACTTCCCTGCACACGAGAAAGAGAAGCTCTACAAGTTTGCTACTCCATCTACGATTAAGCCAACAAAGTGGAGCTGTAAGTCCACTTGAACTTGTAATTTTTGATGTTTAAGGGCTTGTATTTATAACAAAAAGGATATCATTGTGATACTTCACATCCCTGCAGATCCTGGTGGAGGTCTGAATCAAATTCCTGGAGAATGTACAGTTTCAGGGGATATAAGGTTCAACTCTTGCCTTGGGGTTCTTCGGTTCCCCTCAATTGCAATTTATCTCAAATGGTGACTTAATTTTAGTTTGATATGAATTTTGTACATTGTTGGAGCCTTGGAGGCACGGTGACCTGTGGCCGGCAGTGCGCACAGGTCACTGCAGAAATTTAATGTGGTATCATTTGTACTCCCTCTGTTCAGAAATAATTGACTTAAATCTTTCTAGATTCACATGTATTTATATACTAAAATGTGTCTACATACATGCGAATCTAGACAAAACCAAGTCACTTATTCCTGGACGGAGGGAGTAGTTAGTAGAGTGTTAACATAGGACTGAAGGAATAAAATAATATGGTAATGGACTGGCACTGTTTGCATATTTTATATTTGTATATAAGACTCCAATAGAAAAAATCAACCATGTTCACCTTTTTATTCAATTTTTTTCCTTAATGTAGTTCGTTTTGTGTTATTGAAACGTTAGAAGTTTAGAGTCCTGACTAATCATATGTTCTTTTCTATATTGCAGATTGACTCCTTTCTATAGGTAAGCCCCTTCTCTTATGCATACAATATGTATTATTCTTTCTCCTGGATGTGTGCTTATGGCTCCCAAATGATGTGTTAAATTGATACTTGCCACTGACATTATCATGCAGCACGAGTTTTGTAGTTAAGAAGTTACAAGAGTATGTGGATGATATAAATGATAACCTTGAAAAGCTCCCTACCCGTGGTCCAGTGTCCAAATATGTTCTTCCTGATGAGAATCTACGAGGAAGGTGAATTGTTTTGACTCTGCTCACATTTACAAGTCACCATCATGATAGAATTAATAGTTTTCATTGCTCACTGTTGATTGTTCTAGGCTTGAAATCACTTTTGATGGAGACATAATGAATGGGGTGGCATGTAACCTTGAGTCTCAAGGCTTTAAAGCATTATGCAAAGCAACTGAGGAAATCGTTGGACACGTAGAGCCATATTCAATTACTGGAAGTTTGCCTCTGATTCGGGAACTACAGGTTTGATAACTCAAGTACACACGTTCTCTTTTTCTGGATTCAATTTCTGTGTACTAAAGGAAACTCGTGATGACACTTCACAGGATGAAGGATTTGATGTTCAAACTGCCGGATATGGTAAGTACTTCAGCAAGCAGTTGATGTTTGTTGACATCATATTACATGTCATGGGTTGAACAGTATATTCACATCATGGCTTCATAGATATAATTGCGCTTGCGATTACAGTTCACGTTTCTACATTTCCATTTTGCATAATATTTCAGTGTTCTGTTATTACTGTTTACCTGAGATATATAGCTGAACACTTTTTTTACTCTTTAGTGTAAGCGCTCATATAATGTTGCTACTGGTACGCTGCAGGGTTACTGAAGACATACCACGCGAAGAACGAGTACTGTCTGTTCTCAGATATGGCCCAAGGCTTTCAAGTGTTCGTGAGCATCATTTCACAGTTGGAAGCAGTTGTCTAAACTTTCTTCCGGGGAGCAATGGGTATCTTGTCTGACATATGTTCCTGTTACTCGGTGATTTAATAATACGTTTCGTTCATGGACCCTCTTTTATCTTCTCTCAAACCAAAGGATCAACCTCAGTTTGTTGAGATTGTTTTAAGGCGGTTTATTGTTCGAAAACGAAAGTGACGCCCTCTCATGGATCTACATGGACGTGAGTTGCACGCGTTTACATCGAATCAAGGTCACCGGATGAAATACTAAAAACGACTAACTATTTTTAGGGAATGCCTACGTCTCAGGCGACTGACTATTTCTTAGTCGGCTGACGTGGCTGGCTCAAGCGAATGGAAATATGCATGGTTTACAAACAAAAAACTGCAACCAGATGGCTCAATTGAATCTTGGAACCAAAATCCAACGGTGAACAAGACGACTGAGAAATAACGTCTGAGAAATAGCAAAACCGCTATTTTTACATATAACGTTCCCATAAAAGCAGGACAAAAAAAGTAGGGCGCGATTGTTAGCCTACATGGAAGTAGGCACGGGGAGAAAAAAAACGGGCTGATTGTATTCTTGAGTGACCTCCATGTTCTGTCCAATGTGCACCTCAAAGCTCTCTTGGGTTAGGCCTATTGGAAACTGCCGACTATTTAGTTCTTTTAGCCACGCTTGCGGTGGCCAAAATCGTGTTTTTAGTGAGAAATTGAGAACGTCGCTTTCTGGTAGATGCAGTCGAAGGAGATGGAGGGATCTCACTTGCTACAGCAGAAATGCGTTCACCCATAAAACATTGTCCCCTTATTTAGGAGTTCCTTTGTCACTGCCAAATGGAAATCCACCATTCCCCCATTTGAGCTCCTCCACACCTCGAAATCAATGGCAGGATCTTTTGAATCAGGCTGCACCCACGCGCACGGCTATGGCGATTAGCGCCGACTTGACGGCGTCATCCTCTCTCCCACCTCTGTGGTGTCTGTTGTGCCGTTGGTGGCCCTGCCAGGTTCTCCGCCGAGCACAGAGTGGTGGTCGTGTCGGGTTCTTCTGCAATATGGCGACGTTTGTCCTGCCGGATTCTCCCTATAGCACAACGACCGTGTTGGTGGTGTTCTGCCGGCATCACCCCCTTCCCTGACCTCTTTGCTGAACCCTTGATGTTGTAGCTTAGATGTGTAATCATGTTTGTGATTCCTTGGCCATAGGTTTGTTTGTGATTCCTTGGCCATAGGTTGTTTGTAGGACTTGTGCAATTGATTCATGCTTAGCGTTATAGGATTTCAGGTTCAGATTGATGCTTAGCGATATAAGATCTCGGTACAATGGTGTTAGCTATACTGCATGTGTATCATGTCTAGCGTTGTACGATTTCTATTAATGTACTATAGAAAATCATGCCTTCTGGATCCCTCGACTTATCTGCTCTCTCAAAGACCAAAATTGACGTAAGCTGGATGGACACTTACCGTTTATCCCCTCACCGCTTACTCACCGCTCTCTCTCTCTCTCCCTCCCATTCACAACCGCCCATTCCTTCCATCTCACCGTCGGTGGTTCCTATCATGTCGGAAGAACGAAGACCACCAGCGCGGCAAGCATACGGTGGTAGATCTAGGCGGCTACTCCTCTTTTCGTGGCCGGAGCGGATCTACTACTGCGACTGCGGCTGCTTCTTCTTTCTCGCCAAACCCGAAGCTTGAATCCTGCAGCAATGGCGGTAAGGCCTCGAATCACCGACTCTCCGAGGTTTTAGCAGCTCAGATCTATCTCCTATAGACTCATTCTCCGAGTATGAGTGACATGCACAGTAGATTTTTACCGATATGTGCTAGTTATAGTCGATTCGATGTGTTAGGGTCTATTCTTTTCTTGTTGTGCCTAGATTTCGCTTGTTAGTGGCTAGATTTGGGCAGAGATGTTGTGGTTAGGGTTCGTCCGATTCAAAAAAATGGGGAAAATTGTGGCTAAGTTACACTGTTCATCTTCTTGTTCTTTGGCTGATGATTAAAACTGTCACCGAATGTGACCGGGGGGGGGGGTGAATCGGTGCTACCTCGAATCGTTCATAACAAAAAATGTTGTGCATCATTTGCGGTAGCACAGATTCATCTCCCCAGTGTTTGTGTGCACATCATATATGAGGCATTGATTACTTTGAACATCACTCTTCATGTTCTTCTTCTTTGGCCGATGATTACTTTGCATTCTGTGGACAAGATCCCAATAGGTTGCATTTGTAGCATGCCTGTTATGATTGATCTTGGACACATAATGCCTAATATGAGGAACAAATTTTGTGACAGACGATGATTACATACGCACTGCGAGCTAGTGGAAGCGATGATCCTTTTGAACCTGGTTCTATCATCTATTCAAGGTGATGGAACTTGGTTCGATAGGATCATCGCTTCATGTTGTCAATGCTCTGTACTATGAGGCAATTGTTGTTTATTCTGTGAATGCAGCTTGTGATGACACCTAGTACAATGTGTTCACAGAGCTAGTGCTATAGGAAACGGATGGTATGCACAAGATAATTGGATGTACATGTCCTATGGTTCCCTGTAGCACCATCTCTACCTTGTTTGTGCTAGTAATTCTGAAGCCGGGCATCGATTCGGTCGTGTTTTGCTTCCCTTGGCCGATGATTAGTAAGCAGCACAATGACATGCAAGGGGATCCTCTTCATGAACACATTTGTGTGCTAACCAAGTTCATTGTTCATATCTGTTGATCATGAGGAGAATCACGTTGCCTCTGTGCCATTGCATATGGGGCCATGTGTTATGTTCATTGTTGATGCCTGATCACATGTGTTATGCTTATTGTTCATGCCTGATCACATGTCTTATGTTCAATGTTGATGTCTGATCACATGTGTTGATTCTTGTTGTAGTGCTCAAAGACGTTGACCGGAGGTGCTCTCCCCACCAACAGAGGAGCATGCTCCAGATATGCTGCTGAGGGTAGTGCCTCCAAGAGGGGGAATGATGGTGGTGAGGGCAGCGACATCAAGAAGCCGAGAAGCAGGCCTCTCAAGATAGGGCACTTCCACGACTAGGTAGGTCCAGTCCATTTTGCCAAGGTGATCTTGGCACCTGGGTTCGACCTGCATCCAATCCTAGATGGCTTCAAGCCTTTCCTCGGCAATGTGCCGAGGTTGATCGTGCCGAAGACGAACTCCGGATGTAGCTGGATGGTGAAGCTCCGGGATGTCAGCGGCATGATCTGCCTTGACCAAGGGTGGCCTGGCTTCGCCATTGCACACCAGGTGAAGATCGGGTTCTTCTTGACCTTCAAGATGCTGAAGGATGACCTCTTCAAGGCCACCATCTTCGACTACATCATGACTGAAGTCATGAATAAGTACCTGCAGCATGATCCAACCCTTGCCATGATCGACTAGTGATCTTTGCTGCCTACTTTGTTATCTGTTCGATTGTTGTGAACTTATGTCCTGGTGTTACTATAATGTTTATGTACTTTGGTGTGTGCTAGCTATGGTTAAGACTTACATGTGATGTGTGGTAAACTCACCATCTAGGGAAGAGGTTACCAGAGCACATGACATAGCTGAAATCAAACGCGCACATTTCTTTCTCTCGGGCCTAATACAGCCCTCCAGACAACATAGCCTCAATTCTACCCAAGTGCTAAACAGTGTCAATGCGGGGAACCAAATAAGGGGAGAATTTGGCCCATAGCCTGATCCCGGTGTAAAGTCCCCACGCGTGCAAATTGCATGCGCCGGGAAAAACTCGTACCGGAACCAAACACGCCCATGTAAGTCTACAACCTAAACGTGTGAGCGTGCGTTAAAATATGCTATCTAATCTTCTCCATCAATTCAGACTTTTAACAAATTTGGCTAGCACCCTTAAATACTCAGCTGCATTGAGTATGAATTTAGCTATGTGACCTTCTAAAACTCAGGCTTGTACATATGTAGCCTCCGTGTGCCGCTTGCACCCTAGATCTCGATCACGGATAGTACTATTTCGGAGCTGCGTAATCTCAATCAAGTGTCAACTAGGATCCCATCAAAATTTCACTTCTTATTTATTTTGTGATATCCATTTTAAAATTTTGAACCAGAAAACACAAAATGAACTAAAAGTGGGATCTATCAGCGGGATCCCACTTGCATCTCTAGTCTCAGTCGATCGTCCGACTGATCTTTTGCCCATCTCTCCCGCGGCAAGCTGCGAGGGCGGGCATCCTCGCATATCATGCATGAACACACCCGTACGTGCGCTCTGTGCGTGCCATCAGTTTCTCTCCTTTTGATGCACCACGGAACTTGCATGACAAGGGGACACTCACAGGGACTCCGCACAGCTTTTTGTACCAAATCAAGCATTCACTGCGCGGTCAGTGTACTCCTACCCACGTCCTACGTAGCCACGCGCGAGGAGTGGGGGTATACACGGCCGGGCCGCCCGCCATGGTCGACATAAGCCTCCGGTCCCCCAGCAGCCCGTCTGCATGCATGCATGCATCAGCGTACAACGTGTGTAGCGTCGGTACGTACGCATGGGTAGTGCACACTGGTCGGATAACCAACAACCGGGACGTACGTGGCCCCCCGTTTCGAGCTGGTCCGGTTGGTTGGTTCTGTTAAGGCCGTGAACTGTCCCGCTTTGTTGTTTTGCTTGGACAGACTCGTCGTCGATCCATGGCGCCCCACCACGGATGCATCATCATGGACCGATGCACCTCACTCCTAACGTGCAGCAGGTACGTTCATGCACGCACGCGACATGATCGAGCTCTGCACTACTGGTGTTCTTACGGTTCCGGACACGGCTAGCTAGCCATAGCCCGTAGGGTTGCTTATCACATCGCATTTAAGTAGTAGTACTCCACTTATAAGGGCCATATCGATTTGACAAGAAACTGTTCACTCTGTGTGGGGATTTGGAGAAGGAGATCAAACAAAGCTAGATGCTCCCTAGATTGCCTTGATATTACTGTATATACCCTAAGCAGTACTACTAGTACTGCGCACGCTCCATGCTGGCCTATTTCACAGCTAACTCTGGAACTGGTATGTAACTAATGTACTGTACACAGGGGCGTAAGTATGTACGTACTCCATCAAGTCTTATGATATGCCCGACAGTAGTAGACTTGTGCAAGTCCCAGCCTTGCTACTTGTCGATCGTGACCACACCAGCTTTTGCTGAGTACGTGACCACGTCAGCTTTCTGCTGATGCTCATGAAGCAGCTGATTGATTTGTCAGTGTGTGGATCTGATCTGCATACGAGTCACGCATGCATGCATATGACTGCGTCCCCGCAGAGTCCTTGAACTCCTTCGATCCAAGGGCAGGGTACAGTAGCGTTTCGGGCAAAGCTGCTGCATGCGTGCGTGCGTGCCGATTTCGGCCTGCACCAGCAAACGAGCAGATGCCCCAATCACCCAATCCATCATTGAACAAATACATGCACGTAGACATCACGTACCCCAGCGATCCTTTGGACAGCGCATGTGCTAGCTTTGCGGCGAATAAATTAACGCATGATGGTGCTTACATGCGGACCTAGTACCTTTGGATCGTATGCAATTAATAATTTTGGGTACGCAACGGCCGACTAAGAGCGACGCTGTTCACACGGCGCATGCGTGCATCAGTGCATGGTTCGTGTCCAATCTGTGTCCGTCTTGCTAGATTTTTGGCCTGTCTCGAACACGCACATGCACTACGCTGTTGCATTCCAATCAGTGATTTTCCCTGTCGATCGATGTGGTACGTCTCGGCCGCTCAGGTCGGGTATGGCACGTACACAGTGATCAATCAATGCACAACGTTTGACCTGCAGTTGATTAATTATTAAGGTACCATAGTGTTGTATAGAGCCCACCTTTCTGTTGAGTCGTATCGTATGACAAGCAGCTCCTACTATAGCCACTCACGCCATACAATAGCAGCTGCAGTAAAACGAATCGCCCAAAGACAAATTTAGATCTAGTGTACCACCAATGCATGCACGTACGTACCGTACGTACACCAGTTTAAGAGGAGAGATCGATGTTATTTATTTCCGAGATCGACCCGATATCATGGAGTAATGGAGCATCACATATGAACAATGGAGCGTCACCTATGCAATGCCTTCAAAAAATATTGGCATTCTTTGGATGCTGAATACTACCTCCTTCACGGTTTGCAGGGCGCTTAATCAAATTCGGTTTACAGGACGCTTAATCAAATTTGGCTAAACCCTCGCTAATAGGCTGGGAAGGTTACTAATAGCATTAAATCCGTTTAATTAGACGCGGCTATTAATTCACTTGCTAATTCCGCAACGTACTCCACGAGATTTTTCAGCCAATATGGTAACGCCTAGGTCCAGGAGAATTTTGTAGCGCGCCCTGCAAACCGTGAAGGAGGGAGTAGGAAGTTATGATTTTGTACGACCACGTCCCTGAACGAAGACACCTCCCTTTCTTCTTGGTGCCTTTGGCATTGATAATACTTGCTATCAGGCCTTTCACAATGAGTGTATCTTAGTACATTATTTCAGGAGGAATAAATTGTTAAGAAACAACTTCTTCAATGCATTGTTTTTTAAATGGTGTATCTATATTTAATGATTTAGATAACATGCATGCATTTGATTGGTCTAACCATGCTTTTTGCCTATGGTTTTATGCAAGAGGTGTTTCTTTAGCTAAGAGCAAGTATAATAGACCCATGTCAACTACCTATAAGAAGTAAAATATAATATTTGTGCTGAGTTGGAAGATAGAGGAGAGGAGAGAGAAGATAAGCCGGCTATAAGTTAAGAATCAGCTCTAGCACGTGCTCCTAGGTGCTTTGTGAGAGTGAAATATGAGCCACACTTTAATAAAGTAATACATCCTTTTGTCCAACTATTATACATGTTAGCTATATGACTGACTATAAATGACGTGGCAACATCTTATAACCAACAACCGGCTATACTATTATCAATCTCTTTCCTCATTAATTATAGTGTCACATAGGAAAAATTTCTAGGATACGCCGCTAAGAACCACCCATTGTGTAAGGCCTCAGCCGACCGATTGTGGAGCCATGGCCTTGCTAGCTACTTGCTAGCCTAGAGGAGAGACCACCGTAGGACACCGCGCCACCCCTCCGCCTGCTTCTTTGCGCCCTCCTCCCCTACTCTCTCCCCTCATGCTCCATGGAAACCCCAAGCTTGAGCTCAACAGTGGCTATGCCATGGAAACTTTAAACTCGAAGGCCCCCCATTGTCCCGAGCCTGAAAAAACAATGAACCTGTGGGGAGTGAAATAGAGTCACGTTCCCCAGCGACGCCAGGCTCCGACGAGCCGAATTCTTGGCCAACGCCGTCGAATCGGTGAGATATGGCCCACCAAGGTCAAGTTTTCCCATGAAATTTGGAAGTTGATATGTTAGTTAATATTTTGTACCAAATGTGTATTCGTTTTGTAGGAAAGCACACACGAGATGTTGCAATGTTTACCTGGGCATTTGCCCCAAGTTTCTTTTTTCCCAGATTTTTTATGTTTGTAAATGTTATTTCATAATGTAACAAACTTGTATGAGATTTGTTGGGAATGCACACGCCAGATGTTTACAAGGGTTTGTTACAAGTTGTGTGTTTTGTTAGATTTTTTGACGATGTTTGCGTGCTTTTTAAAATGTTGCAAACATATGATTTTTCTTTGTTATAATACCTTGTGACTTTTTTTGAAACACTTAATGAGTTTTGTTGCAGTTCAAATCTGTAGCAAATTAATTGTTGCTTGACCATTTTTTTATTTGATGTAGTTTTTATTGTTGTAGTAGTTTATAATTTTTGTTATAAGGTGGTGATTTTTATTGGAAATTAATCCGCATCTAAATATTTGTTGCTTAATCCCTATTTTATTTGTTATATACACATTTTTTGTTGTAATAGTTTGCATTTTTTTTGTAGTTGCTCGTGATTTTTGTTACAAAACAATGTGTAGCAAAAATGTAGTTGCTTAACCACTTTTTCATTGATGCAAACACATTTTTTGTTGTTGTAATAGTTTCAAATTTTTGTAGAATTTGTTGGTGATTTTTGTTGCAAATCATTCTGCATAAAAAAAGTTGTTGCTTAACAATTGCTAGTAATATCTTTTTTAATTTGTTGCGATGATTTATTGTAATATTTTTTGTGCGTGCGTTTAGTATTATTGTTAGAATACTCAGTATGACACATATCTGCCTCTACAGTGGCATATTTGCCGCAAAACTCATGAAATTCGGGTCCCAAAGAAATGTACCCTTCGGGTTTTACTATGGAAGGTTAGGACCGTGGGTTGAGTTTACAAAAACCGAAGGAGAAAAATGTAGAAATACCATTGCGGTTGATTGCCTGATGTGGGATCTTGATCTGATGAACGTGGAGCAGACCGATTCTTTTGGCTCCCGCTGGCAGACCAACGCTTAGTGCTGCCGAGTGTACTTTCTCCGCCTAGAAATATAAAATGTTTTAGTTATGTGATACGAATATATGTAGATAATTTTTATGTATATATTCAAAGTAAACCTATACGCTAAAAAATATTTAGATAAATTTATTTCAAAAATGTATTATATTTCTGAAGCGAGAGAGTACGAATTAGAAAGACGTGGGGCGAAGCGGAAGGACCCGTCCCTCTCAACAACCGCCGAAACGGCACATAGCACGAGCTAGCGGACGAAAGCAGAATGGTGTTTGTGTATGGACGGAACGGCCGAACGGACCACTTCCATGCATGCATGCATAGAAACGGCGTTGACCACTGCGGCACTCAGTCACTCGGTCGACGTCTCTGTCTATCCACGCGGCCACGTAAGCGCACATGCACACTCGGCCAGCTGCGTGGCACCAAGACGCATTGATACTGCCTTGTCGCTCACCGTTCGGGCCGAGGCCGGGGCCGAGTATGCATGGGCCGCGGGCGCGCGTCTGTTCCCTGCGGCGTCCCTCCAAAAACGGCCGGCACGGCGCACATGCCGCTGCGCCCGCCGGCCGGGCAGCGCGCTCATGGTCATGGACTCATGGATGGCTCGATCGGACGCGAACTCTCGCCGCAGACGGCAGCAACAGTGCCTTCTGCTGCGCGCCCTCGTAGACACGCGTGGTGATGCATGGTGAAGACGAGAAGCCCGTGACTCGGTCGATGCAGCTGGTGGCCGTTCTGTTGCGCGCAGTGTGCCGGCCGGAGGCGTCCTGCCTGACCTGCATCAGGCCACGTTTCCGGTGCTCTTGCATGCGGTCGTGTACCAGCAAAGTTGTTTAGTAAGTACTCCCTCCATTTTAAAATATAAGATGTTTTAGCTTCGTGAAACAAATGTATCTAGACTTTTTTAGTACTCCCTCCGATCCATATTAATTGACTTTGATTTGTCAAAAATTGGATGAACCTATATACTAAATAGTGTCTAGATTCATTCAAATCTAGACAAATTTAAGTCAATTAATATGGACCGGAGGGAGTAGGTAGATTCACTCAAGTTTAAAATGAATCTTACACTAAAATAAACGGTTTTGCTAGCTCTCATCTGACCGAGAACGCTCGGTCACCTCTCTAGCCCTCAGATCATCATCGTGATTCGTGTGTTCCTATGAGTTGCAAGTTGGTTGTAACTGAGTTTTTTCAGTTGCAACTGGATTGCATGTGAGTTTTTTCAGTTACAAGTGGGTTGCAACTGATAAAAACAATTCACGCAGTACAAAAAAAAAGTTTACGTAGATTTTTTGAATTCCAAGCGGGTTGCAAGTGACAAAAAATGTGCCATACCATATAATAAATGTTCGGATAGTACAAAAAAATGTTCATGTAGCACAAATTTTTGTTTAAGTAGTCAAAACGTGTGCCCGGCGTCACCTGACCGAGAACCTCGCTCAGATGAGAGCTAGACACACCCTAAAATAAATCTAGATACATTTTCTTCACATACATTTGTTTCCTATCCTACGACAGGGTACGTTCGAACGTCGGACGACGTTGTGCGAGCTTTGGCCGTCAGCGCTGGCAGCCAATGCGTTGTCGGCGAGGGACACCGAGGAATATATTACTCCGTATCTTGTTTAGGGCCGCTCAGATTGGTGGTGACTGTTTATCATCGTTTAGATCCAGATGGGAATATTGATTATGGCACGGAATGAGTGATATCGACTGTGCTCTGGCCGCATATCCACGAATATGTATAGTGTACGTGTACGTGTACGTCGACCGACCTTGAAATGGGCACGCCTGTCTCTTCTTTACTTCTGCCACCAGTCTACCATGCTCTCGCTGCTTGGACCACGTGGTCCAATCAGTTGGGGGAGTCCCGATCTCCTCGAAAACCACGTAACGGTCAGTGCTCGGTGATGGGTGCAAATCTCTCGCGCCAACAAAGTTGCAGAGTGTACGCGTGCCAGGCAGGCAACTGTCACCTTTTGGGACAGATTAGCAGCATTTCATCCTGATTTACACAAATAAAACAACCACGTATGCATACGATAGTGAAGTCAAGCACTGAAGTGAAACAAAGCCTGATGGAGCAACAACAAAAACATGTCAACCTGAAAGAAAAAAGAGTAAGGTAGAGATACACAAATCCCCACGAGAGCAAGACTCGATGGCCTGACTACTTAGATAAGTGATGGACTGCCACTAGAAGACCCTTCAGGATGTTGCCCCGCATGTCTTTGTCCCGTTGCTTACAAAACAAGTAATATTGGTGAAATAATCAAGTTAAGAAATTATACACTGAGTCAGAAGCACGCGACATGAAGACTCGCTCGATAACCATATTATTACATATAGTCTAAACGGTCCATATCATCGCCACAAACACTAACCGGAAGAAGCGCGTCCTCCTATCAACATGGTTTGCGTTTGCTTCGTGGAACTCCCCAAGGTCTAGGCCTACCACTCAGGCCCTAGAGCCTCGTGTACAAAGCTCCATATGAAGCATGCACCAGGACAGGTAAACAAGACGTGGGTACCCATCTCTGAGACCACACACAAGGGACACATGCCATCCCACGGCAGTGCCGCTTCGCCACCTCAACACAAGAGGGTAGTTGGTCACACAACAACTATCACACAAAGATCTTAGTCTTTAAGGGCAGTTGTGCCTTCCACAACGGGAAGGTCCAAGTCAAGGCGGATCCAGTCAAAAGGGCCAGATACATAAATCTAACAGTTAAGGTCCCTCAAGGGGCCAAGTACAAGAACACGCTATTCAGGACATCCAAAAGCGACAACGGAAGGCAGACACATGGCGCAGTCCAAGCTATAGTTTCCTCTGGACTAAAAGTCCATCGTAACAGAATGTTCCAACACTAGTAGAAAACAGGCTATCCGTTCGTGCCACGAACCGGGACTAATGCTGGCATGCGTCCCGGTTCGAGCGGACACGGTGGCCGGAGGCATGCGTCCCGGTTCGTAAGGGGTCATGCGTCCCGGTTTGTAACACAAACCGAGACTAAATGTTGTGCGTCAGTCATGTGGCGTGGCACACACCTTTAGTCCACGGTTTGTGTTACAAACCGGGATGTATGATCCCGCCCTCTATAAATACGATGCCCCAGCCCTCTGTCTCCCCTCTGTTTTTTCTTGGTGGAAGGTGTGAGAGGTGCTAGTTTATTTTTTTCCTATGCATGCATTCAAGGTGTTTGATGAAATGTTTGAGTGAATGACCCCGTTCAATTTTTCACAGAACAAAAATATAGAAGGTGTCCGAGACGCACTTGAGCTTTCTCCTCTTTATTTCCCTCGATCGAGGTTAGCAATCTTATCTTTTCTCTGTCATTGATACAATGCATGTGTCAATATGAATTGGTCATTTCACTATTTATGATGCCCTGTTTTTGTTAAACTTACTTATATGATGCAGATGAACGGTCGGGAATGGATGTACGGTGACCGGCGTGTACCCGGGTACATTAAAGGCGTGGATAAATTTATCGATGTGGCTACGACAAACAAAGAGAATGGTTTTATACGTTGTCCATGTGTTCAATGTCGGAACAACAAGGAGTACTCTTTCTCGAAAATCATTCACGCCCACCTGGTTATGAAAGGTTCCATGCCCAACTATAATTGCCGGACCAAGCACGGGGAAAGAGGGGTTATGATGAAAGAGGGTGAAGAAGAAGATGATGATAACAACTATCATCATATGTTTCCTGAATACAGTGATACTGCAATGGAAGACAATGAAGAAGAAGGAGGTGAAGAACGGGCATCAGATGAGCCCGCTGATGAACTTGGTAGGGTCATTTCTGATGCAAAGAGAGACTGTGAAACAGAAAATGAGAAGTTGAAGTTAGAGGGCATGTTAGAAGATCACAATAAATTGTTGTACCCAAATTGTGAAGATGGCAGCACAAAGCTCGGTACCACACTGGAATTGCTGCGATGGAAGGCAGAGTGTGGTCTAACTGACTCCTCATTTGAAAAGATGCTAAAAATAATGAAGCCGAAGTTTCCAAAACATAACGAACTTCCCGAGAGTACCTACGAAGCAAAGAAGACTCTCTGTCCTCTAGGATTAGATGTGCAGAAGATACATGCATGCATTAATGACTGCATCCTCTACCGCTGTAAGGAGTATGAGAATTTAGATAAATGCCCGGTATGCAATGCATTGCGGTATAAGATCAGACGAGATGACCCTGCTGATGCTGAGGGAGAGCCCCTCAGGAAGAGGGTTCATGCTAAGGTTATGTGGTATGCTCCTATAATACCAAGGTTGAAACGCATGTTCAGAAACAAAGAGCATGCCATGTTGTTGCGATGGCACAAAGAAGACCATAAGAAAGACGGGAAGTTGAGACACCCTGCTGATGGGTCACAGTGGAGAAAAATCGAGAGAGACTTCCCGGACTTTGCAGGTGACGCAAGGAACTTATGGTTTGGTCTAAGTACGGATGGCATGAATCCTTTTGGGGAGAAGAGCTGCAGTCACAGCACCTAGCCCGTGACTCTATGTATCTACAACCTTCCCCCTTGGTTGTGCATGAAGCGTAAGTTCATTATGATGCCAGTGCTCATCCAAGGCCCGAAGCAACCGGGCAACGACATTGATGTGTACCTTAGGCCATTAGTTGAAAAACTCTTACCACTGTGGGGCAAACCAGGTGTACATGCGTGGGATGAGAACAAACAGGAGCCATTTGACCTACGAGGGCTGCTTTTCGTAACCATCCATGATTGTCCTACTCTTAGTAACCTTTCAGGACAGACAAACAAGGGATATAATGCATGCACGCACTGTTCAGATAAGACTGAGGTTACATATTTGCATAAATGCAAGAAGGTTGTGTACCTGGCGAATCGACGATTTCTTCCGACCCATCATCCCGTAAGAAAGAAAGGCAAGCATTTCAAAGGTGAGGCAGATCACCAGAAGAAGCCTGAACTCCCTGCTGGTGATGATGTATTTGGTATGGTCAAGGACATAGAAGTAATCTTTGGAAAGGGTCCCGGCGGTCAATCAGTTGCGAACGACGTTGCTACAGGACACGCACCCATGTGGAAGAAGAAATCTATATTTTGGGAGCTGCCATATTGAAAAGTCCTACGTGTCCGCTCTTTAATCGACGTGATGCACATGACGAAGAATCTTTGCGTGAACCTGCTAGGATTCCTAGGTGTGTATGGGAAGACAAAGATACACCAGAAACACGGGAGGACCAACAAATTATGAAATATCCAAAGAACATGCATACACAGAACAAGACGGATAAAGGG
Source organism: Avena sativa (assembly GCA_916181665.1). Lineage (NCBI taxonomy): Eukaryota > Viridiplantae > Streptophyta > Magnoliopsida > Poales > Poaceae > Avena > Avena sativa. The sequence goes on along the minus strand of OV702298.1, from coordinate 214,610,385 downwards.
CATCACTTAAGTAGTGCCAGCTATGCTCTTACCAAAGCAGAGAAGGAAATCTTTTTTGAAGTCCTTTACAGTATCAAGGTGCCGTCTGGCTTCTCATCTAATATAAAGGGGATGATAAATATGGCAGAGAAAAAGTTCCAAAACCTGAAGTCTCATGACTGTCACGTGATTATGATGCAGTTGCTTCCGATTGCATTGAGGGGGCTTCTACCGGAAAATGTTAGAGTAACCATTGTGAAGCTGTGTGCATTCCTCAATGCAATATCTCAGAAGGTAATCAATCCAGATATTGTGCCAAGGTTACAGAAGGATGTGGTACAATGTCTTGTTAGTTTTGAGTTGGTGTTCCCACCATCCTTCTTCAATATTATGACGCATCTCCTGGTTCACCTAGTGGAAGAGATTGCCATTCCCGGTCCTGTATTTCTGCACAATATGTTCCCCTTTGAGAGGTTCATGGGAGTCTTAAAGAAATATGTTCATAACCGTGCTAGACCAGAAGGAAGCATCTCCAAGGGATATGGAACAGAGGAGGTCATTGAGTTTTGTGTTGACTTTATTCCTGACCTTAAGCCGATTGGTGTTTCTGACTCGCGGCATGAGGGAAGACTAAGTGGAAAAGGCACGCTGGGAAAGAAAGCAATGATATGTAGGGATGGGAATTCTTTCACTAAAGCACACTACACAGTTCTACATAATTCCACCTTGGCAGCTCCGTATATCGAGGAACACAAAAATATTGTACGCTCCAAAAACCCGGGGAAGCCTGAATCATGGATTACAGATGAACACATGAAGTCTTTCGGTGGTTGGATGCGGACACATCTCTTGAATGACACCACTGTTGGAGATCAGCTATACTTGTTGGCTGCGTCACCATCTTCTACTATATTGAATTTCCAAGGGTACGAAATAAATGGAAATACATTCTACACGATCGCCCAAGATAAAAAGAGCACCAACCAAAATAGTGGTGTCCGCTTTGATGCAACAGACGAGAATGGGCAAAAGGACACATACTAAGTAGACTATGAAGTCTCTTTTAAGGTCCCTTTGTTTCGCTGCAAATGGGTCAACCTGATTGGGAAAGGGGTAAAGATAGACCAGTTGTATGGAATGACAACAGTGGATCTCAACAATCTTGGTTATAGAGATGAACCATTCGTCCTAGCCAATGATGTGTCTCAGGTTTTCTATGTGAAGGACATGTCCTCCTGACCGAAAAAAAGAAAAAATATGCAAACGAATACATCATATGATGAGCCAAAGCGTCACATAGTTCTTTCAGGGAAAAGAAACATCATGGGAATCGAGGACAAGACAGACATGTCAGAAGATTATAATAAGTTTGATGAAATTCCGCCCTTCACAGTGAAAACTGACCCAAGCATTCTGTTAAGTAAAGAAGATGCTCCATGGTTACGTCTGAAGCGATCATAATAAAGGACATATGCCAAGAAGTTCATGCTCATATTGTGTAACTGTAGTTCATGTCTGGCCGGGATATCTTATGATGTTTGCAATTTTCCAAGTTTATAAATGTATTGAGTGTTAGTCCCGGTTTGTGGCTTGACCGAGACTATATATAGGGGGGCCTTTAGTCCCAGTTTTGTAGTCTCGATTTTTAATATTAATAAATGTATTGAGAGTTAGTCCCATTTTGTGGATGGATCGGGACTAAAGGGGGCCTTTAGTCCCGATTCGTAGAACGACTTTCCCGAAATATGAAGAAGTTGTTCCGATTCGTACTTACCATTAAGATCTGATCTCCAAACGCGCGTGGTCACATATTAGGGAGTGCCTCTATGACCAGTTTCTTGGAGATGCCGGAGGACTGGGATCCGGCGACATCTCCGTGAAACTGGTAGTAGTGGTGTCCCTGCTCTCGCACATCATCTTACAGCTTGTAACGTCTCTAACTATATCAATACACCTGGGAGCTAACTAATTTCACATATTAGGGAGTGCCTCTATGACTAGTTTCTTGGAGATGCCGGAGGACTGGGATCCGGCGGCATCTCCCTGAAACTGGTCGTAGTGGTATCCCTGCTCTCGAAAACCATATTGGAGATGCCTCAATCTGGCTGGAGGACTGGACTCACAAGGATGCCTATTTATAGTACAAGCAACTCAGCATAGTGTCGACACTCACCCCTATTATTAGTGCTGACTCGTGTTTTGTCCCGGTTGGTGTCTCCAACCGGGACTAAAGGTCCATCTTTAGTCACGGTTGGTGACACCATCCGGGACAAGGTACACGCCGCACGACATAATGTCGACACTCACCCCTATCATTAGTGCTGCATGGCCCAGCCTGCCGAAATCCCTCCAACCGGGACTAAATATGAACCTATCAATGTTGTTGTGCCCATATTATGCATGCATGTGGACACTGGTATGGAGAACAATGTTGCAGGAGGAAGTTTTCCTTTTTGTAGCACGGAAAAACCATTTTCCATTTTCCGAGCGCAAAAAACGGGTCGTTTTGTGAAGTAACCACCAAAATGTTGTTTCAGAATGCTACCATCCCATTTTTCTAAAATACTAGACCACCTTACATGGACTATATCCCAACCGGGACATCTCAAACCTTTTCGTCCATCCCGGGTAAAAAGGACAAATGTCTGCCGAATCGGTAGGAAGTGGGTCCGGTGTGTACTACAGGTACATGATCTAACGCCCGTGATTTTTTGAAAAATCATTTTTAGACTCGCAATATGTGGGTTCTTCAGATATCCAGTGCAAGTTCTAACGATGCCCGTCCCCTATCTTCATGCACGCCGGTTCGACCATAGTTAGAAATTCAAAAAATTCAAAACGGGCATAAGAAATTCAAAAAAAATCCGAATAATATAAATCCTTCGCGTGGTGTCATATTATGTGACATAGTTGCAAGGAAAAATACCAGACTTTGTATATTGATCATGTCTCAAAAAACCTTCACAAAATGACCTATCATGTTCGAGGTTTCATGGCTTTGGTCCAAATGACCGATGTTATGTGCTGAATCACGACATAGTTTGTGATGCTGTGCCCATATTATGCATGCATGTGGAAATTGGTATGGAGAACAATGATGCAGGAGGAAGTTTTCCTTTTCGTCGCACGGAAAAGCCATTTTCCATTTTCCGAGCGTAAAAAACGGGTCGTTTGTGAAGTAACCACCAAAATGCTGTTTCAGAATGCTACCGTCCCATTTTATAAAATACTAGACCACCTTACATGGACTATATCCCAACCAAGACATCTCAAACCTTTTCGTCCATCCCGGGTAAAAAGGACAAATGTCTGCCGAATCGGTAGGAAGTGGGTCCGGTTTGTACTACAGGTACATGATCTAACGCCCGTGATTTTTTGAAAAAATCATTTTTAGACTCGCAATATGTTGTTTTTTCAGAGATCCAATGCAAGTTCTAACGATGCTCGTCCCCTATCTTCATGCACGCCGGTTCGACCATAGTTAGAAATTCAAAAAATTCAAAACGGACATAAGAAATTCAAAAAAAATCCAAACAATGTAAATCCTTCACGTGGTGTCATATTATGTGACATAGTTGCAATGAAAAATGCCAGACTTGGTATATTGATCATGTCTCGAAAAAACCTTCACAAAATGACCTATCATGTTCGATTTTCATGGCTTTCTGTCCAAATAAACGATGTTATGTGCTGAATCACAGCATAGTTTGTGATACTGTGCCCATATTATGCATGCATGTGTACATTGGTATGGAGAACAATGTTGCAGGAGAAAGTTTTCCTTTTCGTCGCACAGAAAAGACATTTTCCATTTTCCGAGCACAAAAAACGGGTCGTTTTGTGAAGTAACCACCAAAATGCTATTTCAGAATGCTACCGTCCCATTTTTATAAAATACTAGACCACCTTACATGGACTATCTCCCAACCGGGACATCTCAAACCTTTTCGTCTATCCCGGGTAAAAAGGACAAATGTCTGCTGAATCGGTAGGATGTGGGTCCGGTTTGTACTACAGGTACATGATCTAACGCCCGTGATTTTTTGAGAAAATCATTTTTAGACTCGCAATATATGGTTTCTTCAGAGATCAAATACAAGTTCTAACGATGCTCGTCCCCTATCTTCATGCACGCCGGTTCGACCATAGTTAGAAATTCAAAAAATTCAAAACGGGCATAAGAAATTCAAAAAAATCCAAACAATGTAAATCCTTTGCGTGGTGTCATATTATGTGACATAGTTGCAAGGAAAAATACCAGACTTTTGGTATATTGATCATGTCTCGAAAAAACCTTCACAAAATGACCTATCATGTTCGAGGTTTCATGGCTTTCGGTCCAAATGACCGATGTTATGTGCTGAATCACGGCATAGTTTGTGATGCTGTGCCCATATTATGCATGCATGTGGATATTGGTATGGAGAACAATGTTGCAGGAGGAAGTTTTCCTTTTCGTTGCACGGAAAAGCCATTTTCCATTTTCCGAGCGTAAAAAATAGGTCGTTTTGTGAAGTAACCACCAAAATGCTGTTTCAGAATGCTACCGTCCCATTTTTATAAAATACTAGACCACCTTACATGGAATATCTCCCAACCGGGACATCTCAAACCTTTTCGTCCATCCCGGGTAAAAAGGACAAATGTGTGCCGAATCGGTAGGAAGTGGGTCCGGTTTGTACTATAGGTACATGATCTAACGCCCGTGATTTTTTGGAAAAATCTTTTTTAGACTCGCAATATGTGGTTTCTTCAGATATCCAATGCAAGTTCTAACGATGCTCGAAAAAACCTTCACAAAACCCTAAACCCTAAACCCAAGTTTCTTCCCGCCATTTTTCTTCCCGCCATTTCTTTCCGCAATTTCTTCCCACAGTTTTTTCCCGCCATTTCTTCCCACGGTTTTCTTCCTGCCATTTCTCAGTACATATATGTAGGATTGGCCTCCATTGTCATTGCACATCTCTAGACTCATATCTGCAACCTCATCACTCTTTCCCATGGCTTCCACCATACGACTAACCCCTAGGGAGGCGGAGGCGCTTTGCGCCTCGAACTACCCCTGCCTGTCGGGCTACTGCGTCCCCGTCGACTGGATGCTGAGCACCGGAGGCGTGCCGGTTCCTCCTATCCCTCTAGGTGTGGCGCGCCGGATGGCCATCACGAACCACTACTACTTCGAGCTCACGCCGGAGCAGTGGAGGAATCCCAACTGGCATCCCGACTATTTCCCGACTTGGGAAGCCTTCTTTGGGGATCGGCGTGAGAGGGCGCTTGCCAGGCACGAGGAGGACGGCCCACCTCCTCCGAACTTCAACGAGTCCGGCCATCGGCTGTGGTGGCGCGGCCGGACTCTCCAAAGCGTCATGGCCTACGACACGGCCGCCGAATCTAACCCCCGCCTGCGCTACCCTCAAGTCCAGCCCACTCGTACTCAGCCTTCGAGGTTCAACTACGGCGACCCCGACGACGACAACGACGATGGCCGCAGTGAGTACGACGACTACAGTGGCGAATATTACAGGTGTAGGCAAGAGCATGACTGAATCACTCCAACATTGCAAAACAAGTTCGGCCAATTGTGACTTAATCTGGCCATATATCTTAATTTTCAGTTCTTCTATGTATCTTAATCTTTAGTCGTGCTTTATGTAACTTAGTGTTAGTTGCGTTATGTACTTTAATTTCAGTTCTATCGTAATAAAATTTTCTTCCCGCCCATTATTTTCCATCCTTTTTTTTCCGCCCATTAATATATAAAAAATATAAGTTAATTTAAATCCAAATTAAAAACAGAAAATGGTTTTGAATTAGTTATTCAAATCCAAACACTTTTTATGTTTAAAGTTTTTCTAAATTCCAAATTAATATTCATAAAATATAAGTTAATTCATTTTTTATTTTAAATGGTTCATAGTTTAAATGGTTACATTAATTATTTTTAAAAACAGAAAATGGTTTTGAATTAATTATTCAAATTCAAACACTTTTTATGTTTAAAGTTTTTCTAAATTCCAAAGTAATTATCATTTAAAAAACATTACAAATTTAAACCCCAAAATAAAAAATAAGGCGGGAACAGAGAGAAAATTTCTGATTTTTTTTGAAAACAGGGTCATACGTCTCGGTTGGAGCCACCAACCGGGACTAAATACCCCTGCGCGCGCCCCTTGGGTTGTTGAAAAAAAGATGGAGTATACGTCTCGGTTGGTGGTTTCAACCGGGACGTATGACCTTTTAGTTCTGGTTGGAGCCACCAACCGGGACGTATACTCCCACCTTTATAACTTGCGCGCCTCTTCTTCTTTTTCTTCTTCCCCATCTCGTTCATTGAATCGCGCACAGGAAACCCCAACGACGCCGACAAGATGCCCGAGCTCGTCGCCGCCACACCAACGTCTCCGTCCGCACGCGCCCCGGCCGCCTCTGTCCGCACAAGCAGAGGGCTCGAGCACGCGCCGCCGTTGCCACGCCTCGGTTGCCGTTGCCGCCCAGGCGCCATGCCGCCGTTGCCGCGCAAGCAGCAGAGGCCACCACCGTGTTGCCGTTGCAGCCAACGCGCCCGGCCCGGTCGCCCCTACCACCAAGGTGCGCCGCCGCCCCCTCGACGGTTTCTTCCCCAACCCCGACGAGGTTCGCCGCCGTCCATCAGCCCGATTCCGACCTCGCCGTGCTTCCCCGACCCCACCACCGCACTCAGGGTGAGCCACCCGTCCTCTAGGACCCTTCACTTCCTTTCCTCCCTCTCTGGTTTGCTCTAGCCTCGAGCGCCGCCGTCGGCCACCGCCATACCTCACCGTAGACGTAGCTTCGGCTACCAAATAGGAGTGGCGCCGCCTCTATATCGTTCGTCGTGCTACGCTGGTTCGAACATGCATAGTCACGCAGTCCCGCGCGCTCCCCAGGGTGTCCGTCGACCACCGTCCGCCGCGCTGCCCGTCATGGTGATGTGGTGCTCGCGTGGCTACCCGCGTGGCCCCGGTCCCACCTGCCAGACTTAGAGGCTAGGTGCCTCTGCGGTGCAAATAGTTTAGGTTAGGGTCTGACCCCGTCAAGCCCTGGTCCAGGTCCCACCTGCCTGCGTGGAGGCTGAGGTGGCCACGGGCCCCTCTGTCAGCCACTGTGGCTAGTAGTGGCCTCGGTGTAAAAAGGTTTTCAGTTTTTGTTTAAATTCAAAAATGGTTTAATTAAATCCAGAAATTGATATAATATTCTAAATTCAATAATTAATTTTTATAACTCAGAAAAATACAAATAATATATCAAAATGTTCAGAAAAATGAGATCTAACTATTTAACCTATAATCATGCATTGTTCAACAACTTTCAAGACAATTTTAATTAGAGAACAAAATCAACCCCTCTCATATACTTCGGAGTTTCGCCGAGTTAGGGTTTTCAACCCTCGGAACCCTGTTTAAATTGCCGAGCATGTCTTAGGGTTACTTTTAAATACAAATTAACTTGTCATATCATCATCCTTGTTTGATCATTGTATTGATGCCATGTGTTGATTGTTCCCCTCTCTTTCCGGTGTTCGGTTCTTCGCGATAGAATACGAGATCGAGATCAAAGACCGAGGTCAACACCATCGAAGATCAAAGATTTCTTGATAGCCATCGTATTGTAGATGCTTAGCCATGATATTAGTTTTCATAGACCCCAGTTGAATCTATGTTGTACCTAGGGTTAGCCAGTGTGTCCTCGCCAGGGCATCCCGAACCCGAGGGTTGATTGATTGCCGCCTTTCTTTACGGTATTGGTTCTTCGCGATAGGATCCGATCCCGATGGTTTCTCTGAATTAGGGTTTCTGATATTGTAAATTCATTTTTATTATTTTTTATGTATATATTAGGGTTTCTCCGAATTAGGGTTTATATCTCTCAACGCCGTACCTAACATTCTCCCTTAGCCGCTTTGACTTATCTGTTTTTCCACCTATGCAGAAAATATGGACCCACACGACAGAGACGAAGAAAAGGAAGAGTTGATCCAAGGTGTGATCCGCGGGGAAGAAAATTTAGATGTATCGACATTTCTGAACAACTCCGGTGAGGGTGATCCTCTTTTTGCCGGAAGAGACGACTTGTTTGAGGTTGAAGGTGATGCCTTCCGCGAGGGATAAGGCGATGCCTTGTGTGATCGATAAGACGACCGCTCTGGCGAGGTGCATGTAATATAATTAATTCATTAATTAATCATCTGCTATCTATATAGAAATAGTAACGACGATCTTTCTTCTTTTAGCTCTTCGGATCGAAGAAATCTACTGAAAAGAGCGGACGAGGCCCAACCAAAAAGTTGGAAGACCATGAGAGGTTTAGGATCAAAGATATCGGCGAAGACGGCAAACCGATTGCTCCCGAAGTTGTCGCAAACAAATTTGTGGCACAATGTGGAGTAATTGTTAGGGACTTCACCCCGATCACCATTCAAAATTGGAATAGGACTGCTGATGCGGAAGAAGAGGGAACGTCTTTATATCTCCCTACTATGGCCAAAGATTTACTGTGGAAGAGGCTCACGGTTAATTTCAAACTACCGAAGATAGAGCTGGATCCAAATGCGGAGGATCCAGTTGAGGACGACTTAGAACATGCGCGAGCCATGGAGATGAAGGTAAGGGAGTGGGCTATGAAGAATATGGCCCAATGTTTCACCAACTGGAAGAAAGATTGCACCTTGACTATGTCGTGAAAGAGAAGACTCCGGATTTTGAGAAGATTCAGTTTTAGAAGATAAAACCATTATGGGCTGAGTTCGTGGATTACAAGACATTAGAAAAAGCTAAGAAAATGTCTGCAACAAATAAGCTGAATGCTGCTAACAAGAAGTAGCACCATACTATGGGGCAAGGTGGCTATAGGGCTAGCATTCCTAAGTGGACGAAACTTGGGGATGAACTGCGTGCTAAAAAGATCATCCCAGAGACAAACGATTGGATTGAACGTGCAAATAATTGGTTTTACGGGCATGGGGGCATGTTGGACTTGGAAGGGAAGTGTATATATAACATACGACATAAAGAAGACCCCTTGCCAATCGAGAAGATGAGAAAAGCAGTAAAGGCTGTTAAAGATGGGGACTTCATTCCCGATAGAGAGAATGATGAGCTCACACTCGCCCTTGGAAATAAGGAACATGATGGACGAACACGAGGCACAATAGGCTCCAAACCATGGAGCACTGGGTTTCCTGAAGAGAGGAAGAAATATCCTGATAGAAGCCGTCCTTTGTGTTTGGCTCTGTTCAGATTCTTCCTTGCTTGTGACTAGGGTTTGACTATAGGCACTTCCTTCTCCTGCAAGCTTCATGTCATTCGGCCCTGCCTCGCTTAACTTGGCTTGGCCTTCACCTGCATTCATATTATTCGGGCTGACCCGGCCGACTTAAACAGTACATCGGCCGGGTAACGTATTGCTCTTCTCATAAGTGTCCTGCTCTCGCTTACCTCGGCCGACCTTTACAGGATTCGGCCGATTTAGACAGTAACTCGAAATTTGGACGGGGAACTTCCTTTTGTCTTTCCCCGTCCTGACCCTATCCGGGTTCACCTCCCCAACATTAGTCCCCGAAGCTGGTATGGTCCTGCCTATAACCTCGACCGGGCCATATCAGTTTCCCAATACTCGTGTATCCTTGTTTCCGAGTTACTTTTCCGCCGTCCGAGGTATCCACGCAGCTTCTCGCATACGTCTCATCCTACGTGTAACACTTATCATTGTTTCTCTAGTTTTTTGTTCCTCTATAGTGCCCACTAACAAGCTACAGTAATTACTGCGCCTGTCGCGTCGGCGCTGCAACACCTCGCGCACCGTTTCTGTCAGGGGGCCTAATCGTCTCCTGCGTCGTGTGGTCGTTGGTGCGGCTCCATTCATCATCGAGCGGTTACGCCTCACACACGATCTACACGGTTGGTGCCCGCACCCACGATTCCACTACCGCGCCAAGCCCACGCGGTTATAAAGAGGGGCACGAAGCTAGAGGATTTACTTTCCTCCTTCGCTCCCCATTGCCCTTATTCATCCTCTCGCCCTCGCATCTGTTTGTGCTCCTGCGGCCGTGCGCTCGTCGGAATCTTCGACGGTGAGGCCCCAATTCCTCTGCTCCGTCGACCTCGCCCCCGTGCGCTTGCTCCGGCACCGTCGCCGGTGAGTTTCTCTGGTCTCATTGCCTAGATTTCCCTCTAGACACGTCTGCCACTCTCTAGATTTCCCGCGGCGGTCCCTTTTCCGCTCCGCCGCCGTTTTTGCCTAGGACCACGACGGGGCCTTGCAGTTCTAGGCTTTGCTCCGCCGCTAGCTCTTCCTCGGTAGATTCCTCCGGCGACCCTATGTCAAGCTCTGTTAGCGGCGCGCTCATCGAGGATGACGATGCCGCGTCTGGTCCCGAGCGGGGCTCCTGGCAAGGTTCCACCGTCACCCGCCGAGAGATTGAGTGGCTAATCAGAACCCGCCGGATTCCTGCCGAGGTAGCCTGTCGCTTACCCGGCAGCGAATCTTCTCCCGTTCTAAACGAAGGCGAGTATGTCGTCTTTATGTCCCATTTCGCTCGCGGGTTTGGTCTTCCTCTTAGCGATTTTGCTAGGGAATTCCTCGATTTCTTCGGCCTACAGCCGCATCATCTTCCGGCTAACGCCATTTCTTCTCTGTCCGCTTTTATCTCGGCCTCGAAAGGATACTTCGGCCTCTGGCCGTCTGTGCATGTATGGTCAAAGTTCTTCCAGATCCGATCTAATGTCGTTCCAGACAAATCCCTTCAACCTTCCGAGAAACTGCTTACCCAGTGCGGAGCCGCGTCCATCACACCTCGGAGGAAATCCGAGTTTCCTCGCGTCGCTGGTCTTGAGTCATGCAAGAAATGGCATAGATCGTTTTTCTATGTCAAGAATTCTGGGAAGGAAGACAAGATTCGGCTCCCTGCCTTCTCCATCGGCCCCCTTCCAAGAAGAACTGGACTTATAATCCTAGGAAGAGCCATGCCCTGGCGGAGGTCTTTGAGATTCGGCTAAAGGAACTGATCCGCGCCGGGTTACGTGGCGAGGATCTGATGACTACCTTCATCAGCAGCCGAATCTGCCCTTTTTAGCAACGCACGCATAAGCTCTGCTATATGAGCGGACCCCTTGATCCCAATCGAGTCTCAATGGTTGAGCTCGATAACTATCTTATTTTCAAGCGTGTCCGAGCTATCTTTAAGACGGAGATGCCGGAGGATTGGACCTGGGGACTGAAGCCGTTCACCCGCGAGCATCCTCCTCCCAAGGTAGGTTCACGTAGTTGTGTTTTGACTTTTAATCGCGTCTGTGATTTCTCTTGCTAATTTCTCTGTCTCCTTTGCTACAGAGGTTTGAGGAGCAGAAGATCGAGGAAGCCGTGGTTTTGTCTCTCCCATGGACCGCAGATCGGAACACCCCAGATAGCGAGGAGCCTGACTCGGAGGAGTTTGTTCCCAAGTTGGACCTCGCTCCGGCTCGTGCCCGTGGCAAGACCCCGGCCCACGAGGAGGAAGGTGATTCGGACGAGGTCCAAGTTCTTGAGGTAGTCGCCGCAATGCCAATTTCTTATGCATTTCCGGCCTCTACTTTCTCAGCTAATCAGTCCAGTCAGGTTCACGATGCCGAGCCTCTCACCTCCCGACCTCCTGCTACCTCGAGGAAGCATACCGCTCCAGCTGGTGGCTCGGAAGCCGCCCCCAAGAAACGAACGAAGAAGTCAGCCCAGCACCCTCCGAAGCGTAAAACTATGCCCGGGGTTACTGGGTGAGTTACTTTTCATTTGTATTTCTTGTTTCTCTCTCTGTCTTCCGAGCTGACCCTCTGTGCCTTTGCAAAGCTCCTCTTTCTGTTAAGCCCAGTGGTCCTAGCATGACGAGTCATACGACTCGGCCGCCTTCTCCTCCGCCTCCTGAAGATACTAGATTTCCTAGTCCTGATCGCGCAGACTCTCCTCCCGCTCCGAATCTGACGTCATCTCGCCAGGATGCACCTGAGGTCTCTCCTGTTGATGCCAACACAACTCGGCCAGTATATATTTCTACTGAGCCTACTGCCTCCTCCGTGAACCCCGGAGTTTCCCCCGAGATTCCTTCGACCCCCATAGTCTCTACTGCACCTCCGACTCCAGCCGAGGATATCACTATCTCGGCGCCCTCAGAAACCGTAATCCCTCCTGTTTCCAAGGACACCACCCCTAGCACCGAGGTAACGGCTCCTGCCGACGCCTCTTCTAAGGCCAGGAAGGTCGTCGTCACCAAACCTCCCTCATCTCAGAAAGGGCTTGTTAGCTCTTCTCAGCCTATAATTGCTGATGCACTCCGCAAGGGGGTTTCTTCTGCCAAGACCGTTGTCACCCCGGCCGCTGATACTCAGCTCGCTCTTCACAAGAGTCCCGCGGCAGCGGTGGATACACAACACATCCGAGGCAAAATCCTGACTCATACTGAGAGTGGGAACAGCCTTGGCTCGTTGGTTGAGTATGCCAATAACTGGAACGCTGCTGATCAGCTCGAGGGCAATCCAAGCAGTCGGCCATTTCAACTCTCCGACATCAGCAGTCGCTTGCATCTGGCTGCCAAGATCGTGCTTGACAGCGATAAGATGAACGAGGTAATTGTTTTTATTAACGTTTGATTAGTCATTCGAATGATATTATATATACTCTAGTCCCCGAAGCTTTGGAAGTTTTATTAGGTTTTGCCTGTTTCAGTTGTGTCTTAGTGTTCAAATATCCAGCCACCTAGATCTGAGTTATGCTTTGCTTAATTTGGATCTGTCCTAGCTTCGAATATCCAGCCACCTAGGTCCGAGTTAAGCTTTGCTTGATTCGGATCTGGCTTAGCTTCGAATATCCAGCCACCTAGGTCCGAGTTAAGCTTTGCTTGATTCGGATCTGGCTTAGCTTCAAATATCCAGCCACCTAGGTCCGAGTTAAGCTCTGCTTGATTTGGATCTGGCTTAGCTTCGAATATCCAGCCACCTAGGTCCGAGTTAAGCTTTGCTTGATTCGGATCTGGCTTAGCTTCGAATATCCAGCCACCTAGGTCCGAGTTAAGCTTTGCTTGATTCGGATCTGGCTTAGCTTCGAATATCCAGCCACCTAGGTCCGAGTTAAGCTTTGCTTGATTCGGATCTGGCTTAGCTTCGAGTATCTCACTACTATTTATTTTGTCGCTTAGGTTGCGCATGATCGGCGGACTGCCGAATTCCAAAGGCTGCTTTTCGCACATAAGAAATTGCAGGATAAGTATGAGAAGGTCATTCCCGTGGTGAAGAAAGCTGGTAAGTTAATAAACTTTTGCATTGTCCCTAGAGTTCTTATTGTTTTGGACGTGAGGTGTTAGCTCATTTTGCTGGTGAATAGGTAATATCAACAATCTTAATATCTGTCTTGAGAAGAAAGTCAAGGCCCTGGAAGGTTAGTTACCCTTTTTCTTTACAGATTTCCGTTCGAGACTTATACCGGGTTTCTTTTAACCCTTTTGGCTTTGGTATAGCCGAGTTACAAACTTTTGTAGCGTCACATCAAGAATGCATACCCATGCCTGATATGATGCTGCATTTTTTAGAACAAGCCGCTACTCACTCGACGCAGCTGCAAGATAAAGATAACGAGATAATTCGCTTGTGCGCCGAGGTGGAGTCCCTCAAGCTCTCTCAGAAGTCCGAGTTAGAGAAAGTTGACCAGGAGTTCTCCGAAGAGAAGAATCGGCTAGCTCTGCAATTGCAGAAAAATAAAGAACTCCTCGAGGCTACCGAACTCAAGACACGAGCGATGAGCGAGGAGATCACTCGCTTTGAGAAAACCAAGGGTGATTGGGCTCAAGATCTTCAGAGAATGCTGAGCTATATTCATCGCAAGCCTCTGACCGTGGCTGAGTTATCTTTTTCTCTTTCTTACTGTTGACCGATGTACTTTTATTTTGCGTAGACCACTTTCCAGAAGCTAAGCCCGTGAGCTCTAGAGCGGTGGTTAATGATCGTGTGCGCCGAGGTGTCCCCGCAGATGCGAGCCCAGAATACTCGATGGAAGACTACTTGGTTGCCGTTGGCGCTGCCGTTGGTCCGATGAAGATTATGGGCAGGGACTTGGTGCAGGCAGTCATCCGGTCCTACCATGTTCTCTGGCCGAATACTTCTAGAACTCCTGATATTGATGAGATCAAGATACTGGTGGAAAGATTGATGGCATCCCAGAACCAGTTAAATCTCTGGAGGGAGTCCGCTGGACGAGCTGGTGCTGATATGGCGCTCACAGTCGTTATGTCATGGTACGAGGATATTTCCCTCGATACCTTGATAAATTTGCGCACTGGCTCTCATTGGGTTGAGGATCCAGAATTCGTCGCTCGCCGACAAGCTCGTGCCTTCCAGCTTGTTGAGTATGCGGACATGCATAACTGGATTGAAGGGCCGAGTTTCCTTTCTAACCCGGCGGATGATGTCGAAGTCGAAGATGCCTCTGATGATAACTCGGCCGACCAGGACGAGGATGAGGGTGACTCGGATACTTCTGGTGATTCCAGCGCAAGCTCGGATGGGGATGGCGACGCGCGATCATCCTCCAAAGGGACTGGGCATTCTCAAGCTCAAGCTAATGTTTCTCAACAGCCCCGGGTTTCCCCCGAAGTCGCTCCTGGTTCTGTGGAGGGCGAAGCAACTTCGGCCGAGGTGCTGTCTACCTCGGAGCGCCTAGTGCCTGAACAAGTCACTGCCCCTTAGGTTCAAAAAACTTTAAGTTGTTTCTTATCCCCGGTATGCCGGGCATATGATGTGTGTGAAAAAATTGTCCAACTTTATCTTTTGCCTTTTGCCGCTGAGGCACGTATGATGGCGATCGTTATTAGTTTGTCTAAATAGATCTTGTTGGTTTAAATCTTTGCTTTGGTGGCCTTCAATCTCATAAGTTTGGATTGCGTATTTTCATTTGACCCATCTTAGTTCGGCGTTTAATTTTGCCTGGCCTTTATAAGTTCGACGGCTCAACCATTGTGTTGTTGATCGCTATCCGAGCCATAAATCCCGAAGCCCATATTTGGGAGAATTGAAATAATATTGTTCAAGGTAACTTTTGTCCTATCGTTCGGGGTGCCGAAGTTTAATGCCCATTTTTGTAATGGGTGACCATCATGGGGCAATTACCCTAGTTAGTGCTCTAGAAATCGAGCTTTTAATACTTAACTCGTGATAAGGGATAATATATTATAGTCCCCGAGTTCCCTGCCCGAGGGACTGAGATTCAACACATAATTCAGGAATAAAAAATAACGTTGATCAGTCCCTGTGTCACTGCTCAAAGTGCATAACTCAAAGTGCCGAGGTTTAGTACATAATCCATAAATGAGAAATAACTTAGGGCAGTCCCCGAGTCACTGCCCGAGGTGCCAAGGTTTAATACATAACCCAAAATGAAAAATAACATAGGGCATTCCCCGAGTCACTGCTCAAGGTGCCGAAGTTTGATACATAACCCGAAATAATAAATAACATAGGGCGGTCCCCGAGTCACTGCTCAAGGTGCCGATGTTTGATACATAACCCAAAATAAGAAAGAATATAGGGCAGTCCCCGAGTCACTGCTAAAGGTGCCGAGTTTTAATGCATAGTTGATACTTCATCCTAAAGCGTCACTTTACAACGTGTCATAGATGACTCCTACGAGTAAAATGGACGAAGTAAAGCTATGTTCCATGGTCTTTTCGATTCTTCGCCGGCTTTGTCTGCCTTGTTCTTTTCTAGTGACTGAGCATCAATTAGGTAATATGCATCATTGTGCAATGCTTTGCTCACGATGAATGGTCCTTCCCATGGGGGTGATAGTTTGTGCATGCCAGCCGTGCGTTGCACTAACCGAAGAACCAAATCTCCTTCTTTAAACACTCTTGTATTGACTTTCTTGCTGTGATATCATCGCAAATCCTGTTGATAAATAGCTGATCTTGATAGTGCCAATTCCCTGGCTTCTTCTAGCAGATCGACATCATCTTGCCGAGGTATCTCATTTACCTCAGCGGTTGTATACTGGGTAACTCTTGGCGAGTCATGTATTATGTCGGCTGGAAGCACGGCTTCTGCTCCATATACCAGAAAAATGGGGTATACCCTGTTGACCTATTCGGGGTAGTTCTGAGGCTCCATAGCACTGCTGGTAGTTCCCCGATCCAACACCCTGCCGACCTTTGCAGTGGTTCGACGAGCCGGGGTTTTATTCCAGACAATACTAGTCCATTGGATCTTTCTACTTGCCCATTAGATGCTGGGTGAGCCATCGAGGCGACATCTAGTCTTATGTGTTTTTCTTGATAGAATCTAGCAAAATCTCCTTCAGCAAAGTTTGTACCATTGTCTGTAATAACACTGTGTGGGTAACCATATCTCAAGATAACATCTTTGAGAAATTTTACTGTTGTGGGTCCATCACATTTTTTTATTGGTTTCACTTCAATCCATTTTGTGAATTTGTCGACCATGACTAAAATGTGGGTCATCCCGCCCCGGGCCGGCTTGAATGGTCCCACCATATCTAAACACCATAAAGAAAATGGCCAAGTAATTGGTATTGTTTTTAACTCGGACGATGGCATATGTATCTTGCTGGCATATCTCTGGCAACCATTACATTTTTCCACCAATTCTTTGGCCTCTTTCAACGCTGTTGGCCAATAAAATCCATGCCTGAATGCTTTGGCCACTAAAGCTCTGGACGAGGCATGATGCCCGCATTCTCCTTGATGTATATCTAGGAGGATCTCCTGGCCTTCCGCCGAATCCACACATCTTTGCAACACGCTTGTGACGCTCCTTTTATACAGCTCATTGTTTATGATTGTATAAGCTTTAGCTCTTCTCACTGTCTGTCTAGCCAATACCTCGTTATTCGGCAAAGTTGCATCTTTAAGGAAGGAAAATATGGGTTGCACCCATGTTGGCATGATTTTCTCTAGGATAATCTCATTATCTATTTCCATATTTTCCGCCGACATAACCACCTCGGATTTTTCCATATCCGTCCGTGCATCGGCCGGGTTGCCTGGCGGAAACTTCGGGTTACATTCTTTGTGAACTTCCATCGGCATACTATCTTCTCTTGATTTCGCCAGAATAAAGATGGATTCGGACTCTGGTGATGGTGTTATTGATGGTTTTCTCAGGTGCTCTAGGGCGATACCTGGGGGAATTGATTGCCTGGTTGATCCGAGTTTTGACAACGTGTCTGCAGCGTCGTTTTCTGCCCGAGGTATATGATGAAATTCACATCCATCGAAGTATCCACTGAGTTTTTGTGCATGGAATCTATATAAGGCCATATTGGCATCTAGGGCATCCCAATTGCCTGATACTTGTTGTACTACTAGATCTGAATCTCCGTAGCATAAGATCCAGCGTATCCCAATCTCTTTTGCCACCTTTAATCCATGGACGAGTTCTTCGTACTCGGCTACATTGTTCGATGCGGCAAAATGTATTTGTAGCACATATTTCAGCTGATCTCTTTTTGGCGAAGTTAACACTATCCCCGCCCCCAAGCCATTTCTTAGCTTGGAACCGTCGAAGTGCATTGTCCAATAATTCGGATCTGGTAATGGTGGCTCATATTGTACCTCGGCCCAATCCACAAAGAAGTCAGCCACAGCCTGAGATTTAATTGCATCTCGCCTATCGAATTGCGGAGCATAAGGTGACAATTCAATTGCCCATTTTGCTATTCGGCTGCTTGCATCTTTGTTGCTCAATATGTCGGCTATGGGCGCTTCACAGATCACTTTGATCGGGTGCTCCTCAAAGTAATGTTTAAGTTTCTTTGCCGACATGTACACTCCATATGCCATCTTCTGATAATGTGGGTAGTTCTGCTTTGTGGCTGATAGTACCTCACTTAGGTAATATACCGGCCTTTGTACTGATTTTTCATTTTCAATTCGTTCCACAACGATCACAACACTTACTACTCTGTTTGTGGCGGCTATGTAAAGTAACATAGGCTCTTTTGACAATGGAGAGGCCAGGATTGGCGCTGTGACCAACATCTTCTTCAGTTCATGGAACACATTATCTGCTTGTGGTGTCCAAATGAACTTATCAGATTTTTTCATCAGTTGATAAAGTAGTATGCCTTCTCTCCCAGCCGACATACAAATCGGCTAAGCGAGGCCAGGCAACCTGTGAACTTCTGTACGTCATTTAGACGTCTCGGAAATTCCATCCTTTCTACTGCTCTTATCTTAGTTGGGTTGGCCTCTATACCTCGGCTAGATACGAGAAAACCGAGTAGTTTTCCAGCCGGTACACCGAAGGTGCATTTTTCCGGGTTAAGCTTCATTCGGAACCTTCTTAAGTTCGCGAATGTCTGCCGAATATCATCCAGTAGCATTTTGCTTTCTTTGGTTTTGATAACCACATCATCTACATATACTTGTACATTTTTTCCTATCTGGTCATGCAGACATTTTTACATACATCTCTGGTACGTTGCCCCTGCGTTATGCAGGCCGAATGGCATGGTGCGATAGCAATAAGCCCCGTACAGGGTAATAAACGCAGTCTTTATTTGATCGGCCGAATTTAACGGTATCTGGTGAAAACCAGAATACGCGTCTACAAATGATAACAGCTCACAACCAGCGGTCGAATCAATGACCTGGTCTATTCTAGGTAAAGGAAAAGGATCTTTTGGACACGCCTTGTGCAGGTTCGTGTAATCAATACACATTCGCCATACGACGGCTACATTTGGATCGTCCTTTTTCTTTTCTACCAACACCGGGTTTGATAACCAATCCGGATAAAGCACTTCCATGATGAACCCGGCCGCCAGGAGCCGAGCTATCTCATCCCCTATTATTTTTCTCCTGTCTTCGGCGAAGCGGCGGAGAGGTTGCTTCACCGGCCTTGCTCCTGGCCTTACATGTAGAGAGTGCTCAGCCAACTCCCTCGGCACACCTTGCAGGTCTTGAGTTGACCATGCAAAGATGTCCCGATTCTCATAGAGGAAGTTGGTGAGCTTGCCTTCCTATTTGGCATCTAGGCCGGCACCAATTGTGATGGTGCGTTCTGGGAACTGCTCATCTATCTGGACTTTTTTCGTTTCTTTAGTCGGCTGGAAAGAAACACTTCCATGTGGGTTGGCCAATGCCGGCATATTCAGTTGCCCCGACTGAGCAAGAGCCGCTACCTCTTGAATCCTTCTTTTTTCTCTTGAGATCACCAATGACTCGGCCAGGTTTGATCCGGCCAAGGCACATTCCATCGACTTCCTGTAATCTCCTGCTACTGTTATCACCCCTTGTGGTCCGGGTAGTTTCATTTTCAAGTAAGTTATGTGGCAGCTGCTCATGAATTTGGCCAATGCCGGCCGCCCGAGTAAAGCATGATAACAACTCTCTAGATCCACCACCTCAAACTCCAAATTTTCTGCTCTGCAGTTATCCCTTGTGCCGAATAACACATCTACCTGAACCTTCCCAATGGGTTCGCACGAAAGTCCTAGCACTATTCCATGGAACATGGTTCTCGTGGATTGCAGCATATTCTGCGATATTCCGAGTTTATGCATTGTATCCTTGTACACAATATTGATACTACTCCCATTGTCAATGAGTACTTTTGAAAATTTCACATTAATGCTCGGTCCGACAAATGTCGGATCTAGTACGAGTGCGTACGACCCCGGATTCGGCATTATTTTGGGATGATCCTTTATGCTCCAGGTTACTTCTTGATCTGACCAAGGCACATATCTTGGTACTGCCGGCATAACTGCATTTACTTCCATATGTCGGCGTTGTACACTTTGCTTGTCTTGCTGTTCTATTGTGAACACGCAATATGATTGATGATGTTCCCTATAATCATTGCATCCATTATTTCCGGGGTTTGTCCTTCCATCCTAACCCTGATTTATCACATGATGCACTGCATCTCTCCGGTCCAAGTTATCATACCTTGGGGGAGGAGGGGGTAACATTAGTTGCTGTGCATTTGCTCCAGTCAACTGCGGCTGCTGCTGCTGATGTGCCTGGTGGGAAGGTGCTTGCATGCCCGCCGGGTTACCCATTGCATTTTTCATCCAGGCGCATTGCCGAGTTGTATGATTGGCCGACTTGGCCGGGTTTGGTGTGTGAAACTTACACGGTTGATCCAACATGGACTCAAATGTGTACTTCGGCCTTTCCTGCCAATGCTTCTTCTGTTCTGGTGTCCACTGTCTCTTCCCTTCATTCCTTGGTGTCCATTGCTGAGGACCATTCTTCTGCCGCTGACTGTTTCCGTGACTCGGCTGATCTTGCACTACCGTTGCCACCTGTTTGGAGGCATATCTGTAATCCGGTCTTTCCTCTCTTCTTCTTCCTCTGAATTCATTGCGCCTCGATGACCCGGCCGCATCTCTTGCATATTGATCTTGATGCTCCCGATGATCTGCCGACATCAGCTCTGGTTGCGTCGGATCTCCCAATGCATACGAATCCGCTATCCTGATGGTTTCTGCCAAAGTGGTTGGCATATCTCTTTGCAGTCGCTGCCACAAGACACTAGCATAACAACATCCTTGGGCGAACCAAGCTATCGCTTGTGATTCTATAACTCCCTCGCATGAATTCCTGAGGTTACACCACCGAGTTAAGAATTCTCTGTCTGTCTCATTCGGCCTTTGCTTGCACATGGCTAGCTGTTGCGGTCTGTTTGGCCTTTTGTAAGTACTGGTGAAGTTGCTGACAAACATCTCTTCGAAATCCAACCATCAGTTGATGCTGCCTGGGGGCAGATTATTCAACCATACTCTGGCCAGTCCTTCCAGCATTTGCGGGACATATCTTACTGCCCATCGCAAGTTTCCACTTTCTGTTTTTATAGTAGTGGCATATTCAATCAACCAATCCTGTGGTTTGGTGCTCCCATTATATGTTTTCATGCCTCTTGCCAGCTGAAAGTTCGGCACTGGTGGCTCGCCCATGATCCGTGGTCTGAAACATGCCGGACCCGGCGGACCCTGCTCTTCTAACAACTCGGACCGGTACAGTCGGTCTAGTTTTACTCTTGCATCACTTGATGGCAAATCTCTGTACATAATTCTTTCCTGCGTTCCATAGCGGTTATTTACACCATGAACCGCATATTCCATTTCTGAATAACCATCATTGTACCTCTCATTCACCTGATTGTGGCGAGCTGATCTCACTTCTCTTTCCTGCCGAGGTTCATACCTCGGTTGAGGATTAGGCGGCGGATCTCTCCTTCCTTCTGCCGGGATATTATTCTCATGATTTCCTCTTCCGAGATCCCCATTACCTCGGCTTCCGTTGCCTTTATCGTCACGGTTGGGGTTTCTTTCGCCACTGTTACCTCGGCTTCCATTGCCTCTGTTCTCATTTGCTTTTCCGGCTACTGCCGGATCATATGGAACAATTTGCTTATTTCTTTTTCCCAAAGTTACTGCTCTGTCTTTTCGCGCATTGTTTCCGGGTGAGGATGCTGCTGCTACAGATAGGGCAGGTGCTGCACCAGCCGAATGAACCATTGGCGAGGCACCAGGCCTTGCCGGGTCTGCCTTGAGCATTTCTTCATTTTGCTGGTTCGCAATGCGCACCAGCTCATTCACTCTTTCTTGCTGTTTTTGCCGGGCTTCACCGGTCAGCCCTTCCAATTCCAGTGTCGCGGCATTCGCAGCCCTTAGGTTTTTCGCTGGGGTGTTATACCTCGGCAAACCTAGATCGATTGAATCTCCCTCACGGGCTTCATGCTCTTTGTTGATATCATTCATGAGGTTTTTTCCTCTCAACCTTAGATCATCAACCCGCTCAGGGGCAACATCTAACTTATTTGCCTTAGCATATTCTCGCAGGGTCCTATTTAGGGACTCCCGCAATGCCGACACCTTTTTTGCCTCTACAAGTACTTTCTGCCTGGTTTCTTCTAATTCTGCCTGAGCATTAGCCAGATCAAGTATCGGTGCCACAGGTGTAGTCAGATTATCTATAGTTGCCTGGAGAATATTCTCTGGTCTTTCCAGAGGTGGCCATCTTACCCTTGGTGCCTTCGGGGTTGTCTCCTGCACCTCGGCTGGGTTGGCTGCCAAAGGATTTACCTCGGTGGGCGGTAGAGCTGCCTACTTTGTGGTCACCTGTACTCCCATCGTCGGATCCTTGCTTGATCCGGCGCCTGCTGCTCCCGCCTGCACCCCGGCTGCGACCATCACCTCGACGCTGCCGACGAGGCGTTCTCCACGCGGACCGTTTCCGGCGCTAAGGGGAGGCTCTCCTGCAACAACAACTTTGTGAGGATAAACGCCGGAGGTGTCGACGCCGATGTAGATCTGGTGCATGCCCAGGTTGATGAAGACGCCGTTGCGCGGAGGAGTTTTCCCCTGAAGCTGCCCGCATTATCGGTGACATAGTCACAGAGATCTAATCTCTGGACTAAGCCAGAGACAACACGCTCGCCAGTATGGATGAAGTTTCCCATCCGGATCATGACTCCAGCTAGCACCGCTGCTGGCCCCATGGTGGGCGCCAACTGTCGTGGTGGTCGCATGGCAGATGCCATGGGTAGGATAAAGTTTGGGGCCAATGGATACTAGTGGGATCTGGGGAGGGAAGACGTAGTTGATTCTACACACAAATGAATAACACACAAATCTTTATTTCTCCTCCTCTGAGATACAAGTGCTCCTTGAGCTGTATACAGGAAGAGAATAAGAACTTCTACTAGCCTAACGGTACCAAGATGAGCTGATCCCCTTCTCAGAGTCCAAGCCTCTCCTTATAAAGGGGCGTCTTGGCTCCTCTAGGGCTGACGTGGCAAGCATATTCGAAGAATATGCTTGTCCCAATATAGTAACTCGGCGGCCTCCTTTCCGTGTCGCCCTTCTAATGACAGCAAGGTTTCAGAGAACCCCACCTGCACGCCTCGGGCTCCAGGACTGTCACCTCCGTGACCTACTTCTTATAGGGGTTCGTAGCATGGAAAACAAAAAATTTCTATCGCATACAAAAAAACAAGCCAAGATCTATCTACTAGATTGTAGCAACGAGTCGATAGAATAACTCACCCTCGAAGATTCCAAAGTGTTTAACGAGAGCGGATTCTCGTGGGTGATGTAGTCGTACTCTTCCCGATCTCAAGATCGTGTAGACGATCCTTCCGGCGCTGCGTTCCAGCAGCGCTTCCGCAGTCGGTCAAACGTTCGGTACTCGACGAAGACCTTCCTCTCCCGTGTTCCAGCAGGCAATGTAGGTTGTAGCACTCTCCTCGCGATTCCGGCAGCACGATGGCGTGGTACCGGAAGTAGAGGGGAGATCTCGCAGGGCTTCGCCTTAAGCCGGAGCGAGTATGGTGGACTATGAGAGAGCCTCGGTGATCTAGGGTTTAGACACACCAAGTATAAGGAGCTAGGCCGGCGGCTAGGGCAACTAGAAGCCCCAACTCGGCGGCTTGGGAGAAACCCTAGGGCGGCGGCGGCTAGGGTTAGGGTTTAGAGGGCAAGGTGTAGGTCTAGGAGGGGCACCATTCTAGATCTCCTCGTGATATCCCGGATCCCATACGAGACTCCGAACAACATTCGGTCTCTTACTTATCATTCCATAACTACTCAACAACGTCGAATCCTTAAGTGTGTCTCCCTACGGTTCGTGAATTATGCGGACATGATCGAGACACTTCTCCGAACAATAACCAATAGAGGAATTTGGAAATTCATATGGCTCCCACATATTTCTACGATTAGTTTGTGATCGAATGAACCACTTACATATGATACCAATTTCCCTTTGTCTCACGATAGTTTACTTATCCGAGGTTTTGATCGTCGGTATCTCTGTATACCTAGTTCACCTCGTTACTGATAAGTACTCTTTTCTCGTTCCTGTTATATGTGATTCCTTGTGAGCCAGTCACATGCTTGCAAGCTAATTGGATGACATTCCACCGAGAGGGCCCAAAGTATATCTATCCGTCATATGGATGGACAAATCCCACTCTTGATCCATGTGTCTCAACCAATACTTTCCGAACACTCAATGCCACCTTTATAGCCACCTAGTTACGGTGTGGTGTTTGATGTCATTAAAGCATCCTTCCGGTGATGGTGATATGCATGATGTCATGGTCGAAGGAATTAGGTTACTATGTATCAGAAAGCATATAGCAATTTAACTATTAAAATGACTTGATCTTTATGCTACGCTTATCTATAGGAGTATGTCCATCATACCATTCTCCTAACGATATGATCTTGTTGTTAATAACATCTCAATGTTCATGATAGGGAAACCACAATCATTTATTAACCAACAAGCTAGTATTATAAAGAGGCTTTACTATGGACTCTAATTTAGTTTACAATTCACACAAGTATTAATGTTTCCTTGTTAATACTATTATAGCATGAATGTAAACATTTATCATAAACACAAAGATATAATAATAACTATATTTATTATTGCCTCGAGGGCATATCTCCAACAGTCTCCCACTTGCACTAGAGTCAACTAATCTAGATTACATGGTAATATACCAAACACCCATGGCAGTTTGGTGTTGGTCATGTTTTGCCCTCGGGAGAGGTTTAGTCAACGGATCCGCCACATTCAGATCTGTGTGTACTTTGCAAATCTTTATGTCACCATCTTGGACATGTTCTCGAATAGCGTGAAAACGTAGCTTGATATGCTTCAGCTTCTTGTGTGACCTTGGTTCTTGCGCATTGGCTATGGTGCCCATGTTATCACAGTAGATAGACATTGGGTCCAGCGCACTTTGAACCACACCGAGATCTGTAATGAACTCCTTCATCCATATCACTTCTCACGAAGCCTCCGAAGCAGCCATGTATTCCGATTCAGTTGAAGATCTCGCCACAACGCTTTGCTTTGCACTCCTCCAGCTTACTGCTGCACCATTCAAAGTAAATACGTATCTAGATTGTGATTTAGAATCATCCGGATCGATGTTCCAACTAGCATCGGTGTAACCATTAACAACGAGTTGTTCATCACCTCCATAAGAAAGAACCATATCCTTAGTTCTTCTCAAGTACTTAAGGATGTTTTTGACCGCTGTCCAATGATCCACTCCTGGATCACTTTGATATCTGCTAGTCAAACTAACAACATATGCAATGTCGGGTCTAGTACATAGCATGGCATACATTAGAGATCCTATGGCTGAGGCATATGGAGTCTTACTCATCCTTTCTCTATCTTCTGCCGTTGTCGGACTTTGAGTTTTACTCAAGGTCGTATTGGGTAACATGGGCAAGAACCCTTTCTTTCTATCTTACATTCCAAACCTCTTTAGAACTTTGTCCAACTATGTACTTTGTGACAATGATATTAGGCGTCTCGATCTATCTCTATAAATCTTTATGCCTAATATGTAAGATGCTTCGCCAAGATCTTTCATTGAAAAACTATTATTCAAATATTCCTTGACACTATTAAGAAGGTTTACATCATTCCCAATCAACAATGTGTCATCTACATATAGTATTAAGAATGCTACAGAGCTCCCACTCACTTTTTTGTAAATACAAGCTTCTCCATAAGTTTGTATAAAACCAAAACTTTTGATTACCTTATCAAAACGTTGATTCCAACTTCGGGATGCTTGCTTCAATCCATATATGGACCGTTGAAGTTTGCATACCTTGTTAGCATCTTTAGGATCGACAAAACCTTTGGGTTGCATCATATACAACTCTTCATCAATGTCTCCATTGAGGAACGTTGTTTTGACATCCATCTGCCATATCTCGTAATCGTAATATGCAGCGATTGCTAACATAATCCTAACAGACTTTAGCTTCGCTACTGGTAAGAATGTCTCATCATAGTCAACTCCTTGAATTTGTCGAAACCCTTTTGCGACAAGTCGAGCTTTATGGACAGTAACATTACCATCAGCATCTGTTTTCTTCTTGAAAATCCATTTGTTCTCGACAGCCTTTCGTCCATCCGATAAGTCTACCAAAGTCCATACTTGGTTTTCGTACATGGATCCAATCTCGGATTTCATGGCTTCTTGCCATTTATTGGAATCTGGGCTCATCATCGCTTCCTCATATGTCGCAGGGTCATCGGTGTTATCCACCAACATGACACTCATAACGGGATCATACCAATCAGGAGTGGTATGAGTTCTCGTTGACCTGCGAGGCTCTGTAGCAACTACAACCGAAGTTTCATGATCATCATCATTAGCTTCCACTCTTATTGGTGCAGGCACCATAGGAACTTCTTCCGGTGCTGCGCTACTCGCAAGTTTGAGAGAAGGTTCCACAACCTCGTCGAGTTCTACTTTCCTTCCAGTCACTTCTTTCGAGAGAAATTCTTTCTCTAGAAAGGATCCATTCTTGGCAATGAAGATTTTGCCTTCGGATCTATGATAGAAGGTATACCCAATAGTTTCCTTTGGGTATCCTATGAAGACGCATTTTTCCGCTTGTGTTCAAGCTTGTCCGGCTGTAACTTCTTTACATAGGCTTCGCAACCCCAAACTTTAAGGAACGACAATTTAGGTTTCTTCCCAAACCATAATTCATACGGTGTCGTTTCAACGGATTTAGATGGTGCCCTATTTAAAGTGAATGCGGCTGTTTCTAATGCATAACCCCAAAATGATAGCGGTAAATCTGTAAGTGACATCATATAACGAACCATATCTAAGAGAGTTCCATTACGATGTTCGGATACACCATTACGCTGTGGTGTTCCCGGCGGTGTCAATTGTGAAAGTATTGCGCATTTCTTCAAATGCTCACCAAACTCGTAACTTAGATATTCACCTCCACGATCAGAACATAGAAATTTAATCTTCTTGTTACGTTGATTCTCTACCTCACTTTGAAATTCCTTAAACTTCTCGAAACTTTCGGACTTATGTTTCATGAAATAGATATACCCATGTCTACTCAAGTCATCTGTGAAGGTAAGAACATAACGATAACCACCGCGCGATGCTACACTCATTGGACCACACACATCGGTATGTATGATTTCCAATAAGTCCGTAGCTCGCTCCATCATACCAGAAAATGGAGTCTTAGTCATTTTACCCATTAGACATGCTTCGCATCTTTCAAGTGATTCGAAATCAAGAGATTCAAGAAGTCCATCGGAATGGAGTTTCTTCATACGCTTCACTCCAATGTGACCAAGACGACAGTGCCACATATAGGTCGAGTTATCGCTCGATTTCAAACGTTTAGTTTCAATGTTATTAATATGTGTATTTCCACTATCGAGATTCAATAAGAATAGACCATCTATCAAAGGTGCATGTGCATAAAACATATTACTCATATAAATCGAACAACCATTATTCTCGGACTTAAACAAGTAACCGTCTCGCAATAAACAAGATCCCGATATAATGTTCATGCTTAACGCAGGCACCAAATAACAATTATTTAAGTATAATACTAATCCCGATGATAGATGAAGAGGTAGCGTGCCGACCGCAATCACATCAACCTTTGATCCGTTTCCCACGCGCATCGTCACCTCGTTCTTCGCTAGCTTCCGTTTATTCTGCAGCACCTGTTTCGAGTTACAAATATGAGCAACCGAACCAGTATCAAATACCTAGGCACTAATATGAGTACTAGTGAGATACACATCAATAACATGTATATTGGATATACCTTTCTTCTTGATGTTGCCGTTCTTCAAATCCGCCAAGTACTTTGGGCAATTCCGCTTCCAGTGACCTTCTCCCTTGCAGTAAAAGCACTCTCTATCAGGCTTGGGTCCAGCCTTGGTCTTCTTCGTTGATGCGGTAACTTTCTTACCACCCTTCTTGAAGTGTCCCTTTTGCTTAGACTTGCCTTTCTTGAATTTGGTGGTCTTATTGACCATCAACACTTGGTGCTCTTTCTTGATCTCCACTTCTGCAGATTTTAACATGGAGAAGAGTTCTGGCAACTGCTTGTTCATGCTTTGCATATTGTAGTTCATCACAAAGTTCTTGTAACTTGGTGGTAGTGATTGGAGGACACGGTAAATCCCCAAAGCATTAGGAATCACTATACCCAAGCTTTGAAGTTTGTTTGCGTGCCCAGACATCTTAAGCACATGCTCACTGACGGAGCTGCCCTCTTCCATCTTGCAGTTAAAGAACTTTTCAGAAGCCTCATAGCTCTCAACTGTTGTGTGAGTCTCAAAAATCAATTTGAGTTCACGGACAATATCATGTGCGTCTGAATTCTCAAACCTTTTCTGAAGCTCCGATTCTAAACCATACAAGATAGCACACTGAACTGTGGAGTACTGATTCTTCCGAGCAAGGTAAACATTCTTTACTTCATCGGTAGCATCAGCTGCAGGCGGGTCACCCAGCGGTGCATCCAGCACATAGGTCAAATTACCAGCATTGAGGACAATCCTCAAATTGCGGAACCAATCTGCGAAGTTGCTTCGATTGTTTTTCAAATTTTCTTTCTCTAGGAACGCATTAAAATTGATGGTAGGGGCCGCCATTGATCTACAACATATTTGCAATAGTTTAGACTAAGTTTATGACAAATTGAGTTCTAATTAATAGTTAAATTAATCTAGGTGAACTCCCACTCAAAACAACATCCCTCACATTGTTTTAGTGATCAGACGAACCAAATCCACCACATCAAAATCGATCATCACGAGAGTTGATGTTGCTTCAATGGCGAACAATCGACATGTTCATCATATCTACTATATGATTCATGCTTTACCTTTCGGTGATCCGTGTTCCGAGACCATGTCTGTACATGCTAGGATCGTCAAGATCAAACCTTAGCTTCCGCATGAGCAAATCTGGCTTGCCCATGTTGTATACACTTGCGGAATCTAACACACCCGATCATCACGTGGTGCTTCGAAACAACAAGCTTTAGCAACGATGCTTACTAAGGATGAACACTTTAGAACTTGAAATTCATGTGCATGAGGGATCATCTTATAATGCTACCGTCGTTTAACTAAGCAATACAAGATGCATAAGGATTAACATCACATTCAATTCATAATATGTGATATGATATGGCCTTTCTTCTTTGTGCTTCCGATCTCCATCTTCAAGCACGAACATGATCTCCATCATCACCGGCATTGCATCAAGGTCAATGACGCTGATCCATGGTTGTCGTCCACCGGCTTCAACTATTACAACTACTTTGAATAGACACGCATGTCTTAACATAAATTAAAGACAACCATATGGCTCCTGATGGTTGCCAACTTACAATAAGGAACATTGCATACATCTCATATAATCACAATCATGGCCATATCACATCACAACACACCCCTGCAAAACAAAGTTAGATGCCTCTAATTTCTTTGCATATTTTACGTGGTTTGGGGCTTTCAATAAGTGTCGATCTAACTTACGAACAAGAACCACAACGTTGATGTTTGAACTATCAAGTGCCCGTTGTAAATTGGATCTTTACTATAATGGGAGAGACAGACACCCGCAAAGCCACTTATGCAATACAAGTTGCATGTTGAGCGTGGAGCAAGTCTCATGAACGATGTCATGTAAGGTTAGCCCGGGCCGCTTCATCCCATCATACCGCAAGATGCAAAGTACACAAGAAGCAATTGATAATAAAAGCACTACCGCCCACAATGACCATTGTGTCCTACTCGTGCAACAAATCTACATATAGACACGGCTCTGATACCACTATAGGGGTTCGTAGCATGGAAAACAAAAAATTTCTATCGCATACAAACAAACAAGCCAAGATCTATCTACTAGATTGTAGCAACGAGTCGATAGAATAACTCACCCTTGAAGATTCCAAAGTGTTTAACGAGAGCGGATTCTCGTGGGTGATGTAGTCGTACTCTTCCCGATCTCAAGATCGTGTAGACGATCCTTCCGGCGCTGCGTTCCGGCAGCGCTTCCGCAGTCGGTCACACGATCGGTACTCGACGCAGACCTTCCTCTCCCTTGTTCCAGCAGGCAGCGGAGGTTGTAGCACTCTCCTCGCAATTCCGGCAGCATGAAGGCGTGGTACCAGAAGTAGAGGGGAGATCTCGCAGGGCTTCGCCTTAAGCTGGAGCGAGTATGGTGGACTATGAGAGAGCCTTGGTGATCTAGGGTTTAGACACACCAAGTAGAAGGAGCTAGGCCGACGGCTAGGGCAACTAGAAGCCCCAACTCGGCGGCTTGGGAGAAACCCTAGGGCGGCGGCGGCTAGGGTTAGGGTTTAGAGGGGCAAGGTGTAGGTCTAGGAGGGGCTGCCCTGCCCCTCCTTATATAGGTGGGAGGGCGCGGCCAAGGGGAGGGGAGTCCCTCCCCAACTCGGCCTCCTTGGACGGCGGTGGAGGGAGAGGGACTTCCTCCCCAAGTAGGTTTCCTACTCTCCCTCCACCAAACAAAATAGCCGTTTGACTTTTCAAATTGGCGTTTGACTTTTCAAACTAGGATTTGATTTAACCCTTTATTTTGTTCAGCGATGACACCTATTACATGATGCAACCATTCCAACTTGTTATGACACATTCATGTAACCTTCCCCTCCGGAGTGCCGGACATTCCAGAACCTTCTAGAACATTCCCAATGAAAACACCGGAACCATTCTCCAACCCCGAAACAGGACTTTCCTTATATGAATCTTATTCTCCGGACCATTCCGGATCTCCTCGTGATATCTCGGATCCCATCCGAGACTCCGAACAACATTCGGTATCTTACTCATCATTCCATAACTACTCAACAACGTCGAATCGTTAAGTGTGTCTCCCTACGGTTCGTGAATTATGCGGACATGATCGAGACACTTCTCCGAACAATAACCAATAGAGGAATCTGGAAATTCATATGGCTCCCACATATTTCTACGATTACTTTGCGATCGAATGAACCACTTACATACGATACCAATTTCCCTTTGTCTCACGATAGTTTACTTATCCGAGGTTTTGATCGTCGGTATCTCTGCATACCTAGTTCAACCTCGTTACTGATAAGTACTCTTTTCTCGTTCCCGTGATATGTGATCCCTTGTGAGCCAGTCACATGCTTGCAAGCTAATTGGATGACATTCCACCGAGAGGGCCTAGAGTATATCTATCCGTCATATGGATGGACAAATCCCACTCTTGATCCATGTGTCTCAACCAATACTTTCCGAACACTCAATGCCACCTTTATAGCCACCCAGTTACGGTGTGGTGTCTGATGTCATCAAAGCATCCTCCCGGTGATTGTGATATGCATGATCTCATGGTCGAAGGAATTAGGTTACTATGTATCAGAAAGCATATAGCAATTGAACTATTAAAATGACTTGATCTTTATGCTACGCTTATCTATAGGAGTATGTCCATCATACCATTCTCCTAACGATATGATCTTGTTGTTAATAACATGTCAATGTTCATGATAGGGAAACCACAATCATTTATTAACCAACAAGCTAGTATTATAAAGAGGCTTTACTAGTGACTCTAATTTAGTTTACAAATCACACAAGTATTAATGTTTCCTTGTTAATACTATTATAGCATGAATGTAAATATTTATCATAAACACAAAGATATAATAATAACTATATTTATTATTGCCTCTAGGGCATATCTCCAACACTTCTGCCCTTTTGCCGCTCTGTGCCTTGTCCTTTGTGTTTGGCTCTTTTCAGATTCTTCCTAGCTTGTGACTAGGGTTTGACTATAGGCACTTCCTTCTCCTGCAAGCTTCGTGTCATTCGGCCCTGCCTCGCTTAATTCGGCTTGGCCTTCACCTGCATTCAGATTATTCGGGCTGACCCGGCCGACTTAAACAGTGCGTCGGCCGGGTAACGTATTGCTCTTCTCATAAGTGTCCTGCTCTCGCGTACCTCGGACGACCTTTACAGGATTCGTCCGATTTAGATAGTAACTCGGAATTTGGACGGGGAACTTCCTTTTGTCTTTCCCTGTCCTGACCCTATCCGAGGTCACCTCCCCAACACATGGATATACCCTAGGGGTGCACAACATTGGTATACCCGGTCCAGCCCAAGGAAGGCCCACGCGGGGATTTGCAGCCTAGGAAGATTTCGGGTGGTCCAAGCCAATGGTGAATTCGACTCCTTGGAGAACAAGTCTAGACTAGACAGAATTTCAAAGGTATCAGCCCTAATCTGTAACCGACTCGACCTACCCCCAGGACCTGGCCTATCTATATGAAGGCTAGGAGGGCATGATGATAAGGACAATCACCACCTCATACACACACCTCACGCCAGATTGCATCTGCGCACCCCTGTAACCTTCGGTTTCGCCGTAATCAAGAGCAGACAAGCAGGAGTAGGGTTTTCCCTCCCGGGGCCTGAACCTGGGTAAATATCGTGTCCTTGTGTTGCTTGTCTGTTAACCGTTCCATGACTTCCAGCATCCCCATCTTCTTCAAACCAAAGTCCATAACAATGAGCATTGACGAGTCAAACCCTCGTCAATTGGCGCTGTCTGTGGGAAACGAGTACACTGATCGTGCGGTCGTGACGGTTCCATCCGGAGCAATCTACAATTCATCGGCAACGGAGATTCGCCTCCTCTTCGGCGCCTTCGATTTCACCGCCCAGTCACCGGCCACCCTAAAGGATTTCGAGTCTATTGGCTATGGGCTCGAGATGCTGTCCTGGAGCTTCTGCTTCCAGGTGGGGTAGACCGGCAATCTCTACCTCCTAGAGCAGGTGCCACTTCTATCCATCAGGCCTGCTTTGTGGGTCCCACCCATCAACGCCCTACATACATCGACGCTGACGGGAGATTCGGATGATAGCAACAGCAGCAACTCCGATTTGTGCGATCCCCCTTCAGATGAAGGAACCTATAGTTCTAGATCTGAGAGCTACGGCAGCAGCGACTCGCTCCACGAGCGTCACCTGTGCGCCGTCATCCATAGCGGTGACATCAATAATGGAACCGATCCACCACTGGGTTTGAGTGCCATCCCACCCAATCCCCCTCCCAACCCTCAGGTTGAGAACAGGGGAAACCCGGCTAACAGGGCGGCTAGAGCCACTGAAGGTGGCAATCGCACCCACAACCAAATCAACCTCAACGAGGAAGGCTGGGAGATCGCACGCGAAGTCGTGCGAGGCAATAAAATCCTACATGTGGATGCCTCCCATGACTTGCTGATGGCCTACCACTTGCTCCTGATCGATGAGCACAATTGGCAGGTCAAGCTACAGGACGAGCTCGAAAAGCGCAGGCAAGCGGCCGCAAGTCAAGTGCGCGGCGAGCTGCGCTCTCCATCGTTGGCGGCTCCACTTCACACGAGAACAACGCCAATCAGTATCGCTCCCGCCTGGAGCGCATGGACCTCGCCACGCGATGCGAGGTCACCAAGGCACTCGACAGTCGACACATCCTTCATGATGATGGACTCGCAAGGCAACGTCATGCCGAAAATGCCGCAGGCTGCAATCATGGCGGCCACCACCTATCTCGCGTCCAACCCGCCACCGGCAGGAGACCCGAAGATCGCGATGCACAAGTCTGTGCTAGTAGGCCTCAGACTCGTTGAAGCTGCGCTCAACGACAAAACTCCCGCCGAGCCAAAGAAGAAGGCCGCGGTCAAGTTCACTCAAAGCCGCACACCCTTATCTAACGAGGAGGAGCATGACCTGCCCCGACGTTGTTGGAGCCCACGGTGCCACAACATCAACTACGATGCTAGTAGTGAGATCACCCAGCGCAAGATCGACAAATCACGTGCTGTGTGCATGCTCGACTGAGTTCAAGGAGGAGGACGACGGAGAACTGTGCGAAGCAAAATGCTTAAACAGATTGGTTCGGAAATCGTGGATGCCGAAAAATTTCAAGCTCCCTTCGAACAACCCGAAGTTCGACGTCACGTAGGAGCCAAAAGCTTGGCTTGAAGATCATCTGTCGTCCGTCAAGCTCCACGATGGGAACAAGAACACCACCTTATAGTGCCTTTAGCTGCAGCTGATAGGCGCATCTAGGGTCTGGCTCAGCAGCCTACCCTCTGGCTCCATCCGAAGCTAGGAATAGCTGGCGTACAACTTCATCCGCAACTTCAAGGGCACCAGCAAGAGGCCAGCCTCAATCGAAGAGCTGCGGGCCTGCACCCTGTGGACCAACGAGTCCATCCGCTCGTACATACATCTCTGAAGAAAGGGCAATCAACGCCATCAAGGACGGTGCCAGGCACCCAGATTTCAAGGAGGAGCTCGGGCGCGTCAAGCCCAAAACCCTTGACCACCTCATGGACATTGCCAACCGCTAGGAAGACGGCGATGATTCTGTCAAACGAACACATTTGGCTGACGAAGACGACTTCGGCCGCAAACGCGAGCGCCGTAGCAAGAGAAGATCACATGTCTATGACGATCGCGATGGAGCCGACATGGTTGCGGCCGGATACACCGATCGCTGCGATGATGGCAACCGCAACAGCGGATACTACAGCAGCAACTATTTTCGCGACGATGAGCGACCCACGCAAACATGGCAATGTCACAACTGCGATGACGAACCTTCGACATACGATAAGCTATCCGGACCCTGCACCATCCACTTATACATTGATAAACAAGATGGTAAGAAGAAGGCCAGCCACATGCTCAAGGACTGCCGAGAGTTCCAGAAGCTCTGCGAGGACTTCACCCAAATGCGACGCTAGGCGGTGAATCCAGGATTCGCACCAGCCCCTGGGTCCGTCACCCACGGATATCCTCCACCACCGCCTGGCGGACCCTCGCAGCCGCTGGTCGCACCAGCACCGAGTAATGGTGCAGATGGGTACCCCCAACCGAAAGGGGCCCTGATGATCCAGAAGGGGCGCCCAACCAACAGGGTGCAGAAGAAGATCACCCGCTAAGTCAACCTGGCCGTGACCTCCCAACCAGCCATACCTGAGTACCTCAGCGGCTCGGAGTCCTGCATCACGTTCGATCGTTTGGATCACCCACGCCAGATCCCTCGCCAAGGTCACTCTGCCCTGGTGCTCGAGGCCCAGATCGGGGGATTCAAAATGAGTCGCGTCTTCATGGACGGCGGCAGTGGCATCAACCTGATGTTCGCTAGCACACTCGCAATGAAGCGGATCCCGCTGTGCAGCCTGGAGCAATCGGACCCGACGTTCCACGACATAGTCCCAGGGAAGGGCATATACCCCATGGGCAAGATATGGCTCGACATCATCTTTGGCAATCCCGAAAACTTCAGTCGTGAGCGGCTGGAGTTCGAAGCGGTGGACTAGCCATCATAGTACCACGCCATCCTCGGGCCCATGGCATTCGCAAGATTCCTAGCAGTACCACACTATGTGTACCTGCTACTGAAGATGCCAGGACATAGGGGCGTCATCACCGTCCCAGGAAGCTTCACCAGGTCAGACAACTGCGATAGAGACTTCAACAGAATCTCTCAGTCGTTCGGCATGCATGAGGAGCTCACAAGAATCAGAGAGGTGACAGACAACGGGGCACCCCAGTCACCAGGCAAAATGCACCTGACATGTCGTTCTACTGCATAGTCAACAGAAAGAAGGTGCAGGTTCGCCCGACGGATGCCTCCAAGACGATGTTGATCGCCAACGACCTGAGTCTCGCATAGGAAAGCGTGCTCGTCGAATTCCTCCATGAGCGCTGGGAATTTTTTTGGTGTCCTGCGGACATGCCAGGAGTTCCCAGGGAATTCGCCGAGCACAAACTCAATGTGTTTCCAGATGTGAAGCCAGTCAAGCAGTCGATGCGTTGACTTTCCGAGCCAAGATCCGAAGCCGTTGGAATCAAAGACAACAGACTCCTCGATGCAACTTCATCAGGGAAATCAAAGAAAGCGAGTGGTTGGCTAACACCATGATGGTCCCCAAGAAGGAAACGGACATCCTATGGATGTGCATGGACTTCACATCGCTTAACAAGCACTGTCCCAAGAACCACTTCCCTCTACCGCGGATCGATCAAATCATTGATTCCATTGCAGGATGTGAGAAGCTCTCCTTCCTCGACGCCTACTCAGGCTACAACCAAATTCGACTGAAGGTCAAAAATCAGGAGAAAACAGCGTTCATCACGCCGTTCGGGGTGTTTTGTTACAACACCATGCCCTTCGGCTGAAGAACGCAAGCGCCACCTATCAGAGGTGCATGCAAGCATACCCGAAGGACCAGATCGGCCGCAACATCCAGTTCTATGTCGATGACATAGTAATCAAAACCAAGGAGGCCAGGACGCTAATCGACGATCTCAGCGTGACGTTTGATAATCTTGATCGCTAAAAGATCAAACTGAACCCAGACAAGTACGACTTCGGCATCCCGTCTGGCTAGTTGCTCGGGTACTTCATCTCCCAACGAGGCATCAAGGTGAACCCGGAGAAAATCGGGGCCATACTAGCCATGGAGAAGCCGAAGAACCTCAAGGGGGTCCAGCATCTAGCCGGACGAATCGCGGCGCTGAAGATTCATCGGTCGAATGGGTGAGAAGGCCCTCCCATTTTACCAACTGCTACGCAAAATGGACAAATTCGAGTGGACACCCGAAGCAGACGATGCATTTTAGGACCTCAAACGGATGCTCTCCATATCTCATGTCCTGGTCATGCTGAAGGAGGGGGAGCCTTTGCTGCTGTACATTCACAGAAGGATCAATGTCGGATCTCTCTTCGGAGTTTGCCGGCAAAGATCGGAAAAATTCAAGGCCCACCCAAACCGCCCCTGCGCAGGATATAACGGTGGAAGATCGCTACAAGTCCGCCGACTTCGTCCGAGCGTCTGGACAGCAGAGATCCAAGTTCATCGGAGTGGTGATCATGGCGCATTGCATCCAGAGAGAGGGTTAAAACCCCCGCGATTACCTGGCCAGATGGCTCCGTATATGGGCTGATCTGGCATATTACCCCAATGATGATGCCATGTACCACTTTGTGGAAGGACTAGATCAAGGTACACTCCTCCGACATACGCTAAGGCGGCAGCAGGCTTCAAGACGCCTCACTTTCGAAAGCATGGTGAATACCGTCAACAACTACGCGGAGGCCGAGGAGGCAACTCAAACAGCCCTTGTGCTCCTTGACGGTGCCCCTCTGCCTCAGCCACCACCGCCACCGCCTCCGGTCATCATCGTAGTAGCTGCACCACCACCTCCAATCATCGTCGCTGCTGTTGCACCTCCACCACCCATCATCGAGGAAGCCCCGACACCCTCCGACTATGTGCTCGACGCGCTCTACGCCGACATCATCGCTAACTTAGAGGAGATAGATTTCAGCCCAAAGGAGCTAGACTCTGCTATGTAGGATATGGAGGAGGATTACAAACGCGACGAGAAGGCCAACAATGCCGTCATGTCTCGAGAGGTGTTCGTCGCCATTGGGACGACGATGGATGAAGATCAACCCGGATGAGCTCTGCCTACAACGCTGGACAAAGGGAAGGGACCACCTGCTGCTGCCGACAATGATCGTGCAAAGGTCATGCCCCCTCCGCCTAACCCAGTACAGCAGCCGCAGGAACTCGGCACCGGTCCGAGTAACAACAACACCGCAAACCCGCCGCCTCCAGCGTCTACGTCTATTGCTGCCCAAGTCACTCCAGCTGATAGAATGATGTACGACAACCTACTTGTCGAGCCCATGACCGTGGCCCATATATGGAACGTAGTCCAGCTTGATGAGAAGCACCGGCAGCTGCTGGAGGAAGCGCAGGCCATTGCGGAGCAAGGCGCTAAGCTGGATCGAGTCTAGCCAACACGCAGAAGTCAATAGAGAAAGCTCGAGCCATGGAGGCCGAGTACAAGACTCTGCTCCAGCAGCAGAAGGCTAAGAAAGCTCTGGCTCGCGTCATCAATGATCCTGGTGTACGGCGAAACCTAGGATGGGCCCCCTCGAAGCTGCCACAAGCAAAGCCACACATTGACAACGAAGGTAGGAAGGTGATTCCCACTCCTCTCCTCAACCTCGTCGTTGCCAAGACCCTTCTGGAGCCGGATAGATCACCCGCAGCTGTGGAACAGGTCTGTGACCTTGTGGCCAAGGTGGTGAAACAACAAAAAAAGGCCATCTCTCAGAGGCTTGAGTATGACCCAGCGTTTTGCCAGTCTAGCCAACATGAGCCGCCAAGGGATCGATCTCCTCATGATATCGGGTCCCAGACGAGTTCATCAGAACAAAGACAGAGTGATGCGCATAACATGAAGGACGCTATCCCCATATCCTCCGACCATGGAGGCAACGCTCAACCTCGTCTCCCATCTCCACCGCCCTGGCCCCCCAACATCGTGAAGACCCCAAGGCTCACCGTCGAACGGATACGCCTCCGCCAAGGCAGAGCGGCATCGTCACCCGCGACAATGCGGAGCAGACTCGTCACGATGGAGAGCGCAACCAAGGACACAATAGCAGGTCGCATCATGACCCTCCGTGTCCGACAAGCAACCGCGAAAAGCGTGAGGCATCGCAGGAGGGTAACAACAAGAAGGCTAACCCACCGCCACCTCCGCCTCTGTCACCCCCTAGCAGCCACCATGGCGAAGGAGGCCCGCGCCGTTCATGTAGCCCTTCCCCTGGAGGCAAGAATAAAAGAGCAAGCCCGGATCCATACGATGCACGTTCACGCTTGGACAAGATTCACGAGGCCCGGGAAGGACAATACTTGGGACCACGTTGCTTTGGACCTGTAATACGGACCGCAACTTACCCCAAGGGTTTCCGGATTGACAACACCATCAAGCCCTATGACGGCACCGCCAAGCCAACTACATGGTTGCAGGATTACGGCAACACGGTGGAGATTGCCGGGGGTAACCCCAATATCGCCGTCAAGTACCTCCCGTTGATATTGGTGGGCACGACCCGACAACAGATTGATGACTTGCCGGAGAAATCCATCGGCAAATGGTTGGACATGCAAGAAGCGTTCACCAAGAACTTCGAGGGTGCGTATAAGCGTCCCTGTACTGTTGGCGATCTACAGCGGTGCGTGCAGGAGAAAGACGAGTCATCTCGCGCATACCTCTCTCGCTGGCTGGATATGAAGAATTCTTGCACAGGAGTGCACGCTCAGACCGCCATGGCCGCCTTCATCCATGGGTTGGAGAAAGGTACGTTGCTCCGACAGAAGTTGAAGCGCTTGCAGGACAATCACCGACTAGATCTCAACTAGATGATCCAGCTGGCAAGTGAGTTCGCAGCTGCCGATGATGATGCTCGCGGCTTCCTGCCGGCAACGGCCGTTCCAACTCAAGCTAGGAGGAACAACAGCACCAAGCGAAAGAGCCCGCCAGAAGAGAAGCAAACCTCCGACATGGTCGCCATGACATTTGCAGGACGCGGTAATGGAGGACAGCCTGGCAGAGGACGGGGGGCTGGTCGTGGGCAGCAGCGAGGTAGTGAAACTACCTCGGTAGCACTCCGTGTTCCCCAAACCTACGAGTAGTACCGCGATATGTCGTGCCTCGTACACCTCAACGCCAACGGCAAGGCCACTCACACCAATTACCATTGCAAGTTCGTCAACGATCTCAAGGAGGACCCGTAGTCCGGCTACAAACGAAGTTGGAAGAACAGACCTCGAGGCAAGGGAAAGGGGAAGAAGAAGGAAGAGGAGTCCAAGGATTCAAGTGACATGGATGAGGATGTTGACCCCAAGCACGCCGCCAAGAGCGATGGCAAGGGCAAGAATCCCTTCGAGAAGAAGGCGGCCGTTTTCCACACTTTCCTTGGCACCCCCACTGTCCAACAACAGAAGACCTCTATGAGGATACTGATGGCCACTCTACCCCCAGTTCCCCAATACCTGCGCTGGTCGGAGATTCCAATTACTTGGGATAGGAAGGATCACCCAGACCTCATCCCTACGGAGAACTGGTACGCCATGGTCATCAACCCCCTGATTGACGACAATGAGTTCACCAAATGTATGGTGGATAGTGGAAGCAGCATCAACATCATGTATCTGGATACACTGCACAAGCTGAACTTGACGGAGGCTAACCTAAGGCGGACCAGCACCATCTTCCACGGCGTAGTTCCTAGTCGGGAGGCTCGGTCCCTTGGGTGCATCATACTTCAAGTCACTTTTGGCGATGTAAATTATTACCACCAAGAGCGCATGACCTTCGAGGTGGCCCCCTTCAAGAGCGTGTACCACGTCATATTCGGACATGACATCTTCCACGCCTTCATGGCCAAGCCATGCTTCGTCTACAACAAGCTCAAGATACCCAGACCAAACAATGTCATCACCGTATCCGGAAGCTTTACCAAGGCATGGGACCGCGAGATTGGAGAAGCAGCCTTTGTAGAAGCTGTCCTCTACAGCGAAGAATTTAAGGAGATCCAGAGCAAGGTCGATGCCTCAGAGATGCCCGTGTCGAAGAAACAGATTTCTGACTCTGTCCCAGCATTCAAGGCCGCCATCGAAACCAAGTCGGTGGAACTTGTGGTAGGCGATGCCTCCAGGACCACCGCCATTGGGACGAACCTGGACCCCAAACAGGAAAGCGCTCTCATCGAGTTCCTCTGTGAGAATAGGGATATCTTTGCCTGGCAAGCTGCCGACATGAAAGGTGTACCTAGGGAACTTGTCGAGCACAGCTTGAATATTGATCCAAAATGCAAACCGGTGAAACAACCTCCACGACGCTTCAGAGACGAGAAGAGAAGCGCCATAGGCAAGGAGATAGCTAGGTTACTTAAGGCTAGTTTTATCCGAGAAGTCCTTCACACCCAATGGATGGCCAATCATGTACTTGTCCCTAAAAAGGGAACCAAAGAATTAAGAATGTGCATTGATTACACCGGCTTGAACAAAGCGTGTCCCAAAGATCTATTTGCTTTGCCTCGCATTGACCAAGTCACTGACTCGACGGCTGGCTCGGAACTTTTGTGTTTTCTCGATGCATACTCAGGATACCACCAAATTAAGATGAGGAAGTTGGACCAATTGGCCACTTCGTTCACCCACCTTACGGCATGTTCTGCTATGTCACGATACCCTTTGGTTTAAAAAACGCAGGTGCTACATACCAGCGAATAATGCAGCATGGCCTACATGATCAAATTGGTCAGAACGTTCACGCCTATGTGGACGATATAGCGGTGATGTCTAAAAATTCAAACGACTTAACCTCCGACTTAAAAGAAACCTTTGATAATCTCCAGAAATACAACATGATGCTTAACCCTAAGAAGTGCGTATTCGGGGTTCCAGCCGACAAATTGTTGGGCTTCATCGTTTCCCAGCATGGAATCGAGGTGAACCTGGAGAAGATCAAGGCTATCCTAAACATAAACCGTCCGACATGCCTGAAGGACACTCAACGGATAATAGGCTGCGTTGCAGCGGTTAGTCGTTCGTCCGCCGGCTTGGAGAGAAGGCTCTTCTGCTGTACAAGTTGCTAAAGAAGGCGGGCAAATTTACATGGACGGACGAAGCAGATGCAACATTGAAGCAGCTAAAGGAGATACTATCCTCGGCACCTATCCTTGTAGCACCCGAGCCTATGTAGCCTATGTTAATTTACATGGCGGCCACCAACCGGGTAATCAACATCGTCGTAGTGGTAGAGAGGAAAGAACCAGGTTACGAGTACGGAGTTCAATGACCAGTTTACTATGTAAGCGAGGTCTTGACGAAGTCCAAGCAACATTACCCGCACTACCAGAAGATAACTTATGGAGTGTTCCTTGCTTCTCGGAAGCTAAGGCACTACTTCTAGGAGCACCCTATCACAGTTGTGAGTAAAGCTCCACTGTCCGACATCATCAACAACAGCAATGCCACGGGAAGGGTCGTGAAGTGGGGAATTGAGCTTGCCGCCTTCGAGATCACCTACAAGAGACGCGACGCTATCAAGTCACAACCCTTGGCGGATTTTATCG
Source organism: Avena sativa (assembly GCA_916181665.1). Lineage (NCBI taxonomy): Eukaryota > Viridiplantae > Streptophyta > Magnoliopsida > Poales > Poaceae > Avena > Avena sativa. Next base: position 214,568,584 of record OV702298.1, on the reverse strand, counting down.
CATATTGGATGGAGATGCCAGATGCTACCCCCATGCCAGAGCCAGAATACTGGGTGATGCACTTTGACGGATCAAAACTACTCAATGGCTCGGGGGCTGGTGTACTATTACAGTCACCAACCAGGGAAAAGCTACACTATGTTCTGCAGATCCACTTCGAGGCTACGAACAACATGGCAGAGTATGAAGCACTCATTCACGGACTACACGTAGCCAAGGACATTGGCATCAAGCGCATAGTTTGCCGTGGAGATTCCGACTTGGTTGCCTAGCATGTGGCTGGCACCTGGAGCGCGCGGAACCCTATGATGGCGGCATATCGAGACGAAGTGGACGAGATAGCCAAGATCTTCTTGGGCTACGAAGTCAAGTATGTGCCTAGGGAGAAAAACGAAGCGGCTGATCTACTGTCTAAGCTTGGATCAGGGCGTAAACAAATTCCCCCTGGCGTTTTTCTGGAGCATCTACGGACACCATCCGTGAAGGGAGCAGATATCGACAACCCGGATAGAGTTAACTCTTTCGTTCATACAGTGAAAAAGGTCCCTCCGGCTTGGACACAACCATTCATGGAATATATCATACACGGAACTTTGCCCGACGACGAGGTCAAAAGACGGCAAATAGTACGTCGACCAAAGGGCTATACCATAATCAATGGATAGCTCTACAAAAGAAGCACTATTGGTGTATACCTTAAATGTGTTTCCCAGCAAGAAGGTATTGAAATCCTACGCGAAATCCATCTCAGAGATTGCGGGCATCACGCCGCTCCCTGATCGTTGGTCGCTAAAGCTTTCTGGCAAGGATTCTACTGGCTGACCGCGAAGGCGGACGCCGACAAGCTGGTTGATACATGCATGGGATGCCAGTACTATGCCCGACAACCCCATGTTCCAGCTGAAGAGTTGCGAAGAATACCAATAACTTGGCCGTTTGCAGTCTGGGGGCTAGACATGGTTGGTCCATTACAGATGGCACCATGTGGGTTTACACATCTGCTAGTAGCAGTTGATAAATTCACTAAATGGATAGAAGCTAAACCCATTAGAAAGCTTGATGGGGCAACTGCCCTTAGGTTTGTCCGGGATCTAGTGGTGAGATTTGGTCTCCCACATAGCATTATCACCGACAACGGCATCAACTTTTCACTCAGAGAAGTGGAAGCTTATTGTTGGGACAAGGGCATCCGACTTGACCTAGCATCTATGGCACACCCACCGTCCAATGGACAAGTTGAGCGAGCCAATGGATTAATTCTGCAAGGAATCAAGCCACGTCTTGAGGCACCGCTACATAGAGCAGATGGAGCCTGGGCGGAGGAACTACCATCTGTTCTGCGGAGTTTACGAACTACACCCAACAGATCCACCGACTACACCCCTTACTTCATGGTATATGGAGCAGAAGCCATCCTGCCTTCCGACATCCTCCACGATTCACCTAGAGTTGCCGCCTATGACGAAGATGACGCTGAAGAATCCAGACGCCTAGATGTGGACCCCTTGCTTAGTTTTCGCTCCGCTCGTGCATGGCACTCCTTGCTTGCGGAGCGGCATATCGGAAAAATCAGGATTGACTTTCTATACGGGCCCGTCCCCTCTTACCCCTAACTAACAATTATGCTGCTCTCGCCTTTTTTTTCTTATATTTCAAAAATGCACTACTAATTTTTACGGCCTCCTTAGTCACCCTATCCACTCTCTTCCTGTTTTCGGGTGGGAAGGAGGATATTTCGATGATTTCTCCCTCCGTAGGTGGAAAACGCGTGGGTGAGTAAGTCTGTGCTTTGCTTTGGGGGGAACCGGCAAGAAGCTTCTCGGCCACCCTACTCTGACTAAGAGCGCATTTTGGCATGCCAAAGATCCGCCATCTACCAGCAGAAGCTATGCAGCTACCACAGTCGCCGCGTTCGGCATCACTCGTTTAAAGAGGGGGATCTGGTGCTCCGACTTAAGCAGAAGAAGTCACACAAATTATCCCTACCATGGGGAAGACCGTTCATCATAAGCAAGGCGCTGCTCAATGGGTCTTACTACCTCATTGACAATCATGAACTTGAGGATATACCCAGCAAAGATCATAAGCGTAAACGACGTTGAAAGAACATGTGGGCCCCCATGTGTGGTTTTGGTAATTAATGACAATCTTCATGGACTAATGTGTGTATTGAGTTGTACTTGTAGGAATAGTCCATCAGCATCGCTTGGAGCATGTGTTGGCTTCAAGGTCGATGAAATGAGAAGAAGATGTGTTGTGCAAGCTCAAAATGCGCCATATGTAGAAGATATCATGTTTGATTCTTGCCATCCTCGGTGATCATGGATCAATGATGAAGAATCAAGAAAGGCGTTCCATCTTGAGAAGGGCAAGATGGTCTACATCGATCTCAAGTGGAATGCTCAAGGCAAAGGTATAATCTTGATAGGTTTTCCCTTTTACCGATCTCATGTTGTTAGTGGGAGACCAGGTTTAGGATAGATAGCCGTACTATCAAGAGGGGCTCTCGAATGAGCAACTCGATCACATCATTCAGAGAGAGATCAAACCTTTGCATAGTTGCATCATCGTATTTGGTTGTTATTTGGTCTTATCCATGTGAGGATATAGAGCTTGTGTAAATCTCCATAACAAGCTCTTGTTCATCAATATCGGATCTCCCCTTTATATCTTGTTGTGAGTTTGTTCTTGGAGGTTTTCCAGATTCTCACCAAGTGAGGTATCACACTATAAAATACATGAAGTATTCTCACTTGGTGGTATCCAATATTTTTATAGGATAGCTATTGTCGTCCTCTTTCCAACGCAATTGGAATTGGGTCAATCGGAGCTACCAATCAAAAGTTATTAACGTTTGAATATTTGCCTATTTGATTCTAATAAAGAAAAAGGAAAAACAGTTTTATTGGGCTGTCCGGTAGTACCGGGCCTAGTACCGGACACCCTTGTTTCGGCCCGCTCGCTCTCAGTTCTGCCCGGTAGTCCAGCCAGGCACTATCGGCCCGTGCGGTACTACCGCCCCGGGCGGCCGGTAGTACCGGGCTGCCTGCGCCAGGCCCATCCCCGTGCCAGCGCCAGCCCATCTCCTCACACCGCGTCGCTGCCTGCTGCTTGCGCGTGCCAGCCCGCGCCCACGTTGACCCGTGTGCCGCCGCCTCGCTGCGCACGCCCGCACGTGTGCCCCGCAGCGCTCGCTCGCTTGCGCTGGGACCTGCCGCTGCAGGCTCCGCTCGCGCATCTGCCGCCTTGCGCCGCCTTGGCCCCACTCCGCTTGTGCTGGCCCCGCGCGTGTGCTGCCCCGCTGGCCCGCAGCCGCCGCTGCCCCAACTCTCGCTCTCGCGCGCGCCCTCCCGTTGCATTCCCGCCGCGTCCCCGCGCTGCTGGGGACTTTGTATCCATTTTAAGTTCCAACAATGCTTTGCCCATTTTAAGTTTGGGTTGCTTCTTCTTCTATTAGGCTAAGCTTTGTCCACACTTGCTCTAGATTTTGAAGCTTGACTAATCTCTTCCCCTTCGATGATTCTTGCCCATATTTGAGTGGAAGTGAGAGGAGATCTAGATCTACGTTTTGACCTAACCGATTCATCTCTTTGTGAGTGTACCTTTGGGGATCTAGATTTTGGGGGATTTTGTGTCCCTCTTTGATTCCTCCTCTCTTGTTTCCCCAATAGATTTAGTAGCTTTGTTGGAACTTGAGAGTGAGGGATTGGAGAATCTTTGTGGTGTTCTTACCATTTGCATTCGGTGCATAGGTTTGAGTTCTCCTCGGAGGATTTGGTTTGAGTTACTCATTGGAGCTTGTCCCTCTTGGGTTCTTGTAACCCTAGACGGTTTTGTGGCCTTGGTAGCATTTGTTGAGGCCTTGGTGGCGTTTTTTGGGAGCCGCCAATTAAGTTGTGGAGAAGTGCCCCAACCTTGTGAGAGGTTTCGGTTGCCACTGACAAGTGCACCGATAGTGGAAGCGTGGATCGATCCCGTTGGGGTGAGATTCACCGGAGAATAAGGGAGGAATTTTGTGGCGTTAGTGGTTTGATACCACCCCCTCTCCAAACGAGACGTACTCCATGTTGGAGGAACTCGTTAAAATATCGGTGTCCCCGCGTGCCTCGGTTATCTCTATACTCGAGCTCTTTACTTATGCACTTTACATTGTGATAGCCTTCGTGCTTGAAGTAATATATATATTGCTATCACTTTGTTGCTTGTATTTCTTAGCATAAGTTGTTAGTGCACATAGGTGAACCTTAGTTGTTCTAGGTTGTGCTTAACAAAGTAAACACTAGTTTTATTCCGCCTTTGTTGAGCCACTCTAGGAAAAGTTTTAATTGCTTATTCACCCCCCTCTAGGCGGCATCCGTATCCTTTCAGACGTGACCCGGATGATGACTACCCGGAGCTTGATCGGCCATGGAACATAGCACAACTATGTCCTTTTTACACTTAGCATATTTTTTATCTACTGTGTTCCTCTTATATGATCAATGAAATAAAGATCTCGGGTTCACTCATATTTCTGAGTCTTTTACCTCCTTTAGTGTTCATTTTTGGATCGTATAAAACCTTTATGCGCAAGCTTTGCATTTGCACTTGTGAAAATTCCGCCTACGGGAGTTAGCTTAAGTTTTCTGGTCTACACGTTCTTTATTGTTTTTATGTGGATTCTGGAGTAGTGACTTTTGGCACTTGTTGTCGGCGAATTGTGCTTAGGTTTTTGACAGTGCCATTGGTCATCACCACCTAAGCACATGGTTCCTACTACGAGTCTTTTGACTCATGAAAGGTCAAGCATAAAACCAGAGTAATGGATAAGCCAGCACTTGCTTAAAAAATAATTACATGCTGGAACCAATACTTGAGTAGCAGGAAATTACACCTATTTTTTCCGCCTTAAGTTAACATAGTATTTTCTCCGCATACACCAAACCAGAGGAAAAAATATTACAAAGTGTTTTTTCATTCCTGTGGCGCATGGGACTTTGATGCAGCATAGTCAGCAGAAGGAGAGCCATCATCTTCGAAGTTGGTGGTCTTGAGGGACTCGGAGGAGCTTTGGTGGTTATCGTCAATGATCTCTAGAGGCACGAAGATGTTGTGATCGACCAACTTGGCAACCCTAGTGTCAAAACCCGCGAGCGATGACCAGATAGCCTTGTGGTCAATCTTTTGGCCTTCATCGTCTACATCGGGGAGACCTGAGGTTACCGTGGGGATGTCGGCATTCTCGTAGTGGGCCTTGACCATTGCCAACGCCATCCTTGCGCCAGCCCGGGTACATGAAGCTTTCCATCTTACAATACGCTCGGGGGCTTGACACAAGATCTCTGAGTACTTCATCACAGAATCCACCGCCTTGATATTAATATTGAGGGGCTTGGCGATCTCCTTGGACTGCTTGATGGCGGTGCCGATCAAGTTGCCGGCAAGGACCATGCATTCCTTTGGTGGAGGAGGCGACTTGGTTAAACCAATAGGAGCTGCAATTCCGACAAGGGAGCACATGAGTTCAATAACATAAAAGTTCAAAGTACGAGGCTTACAGAAGCACAAGACGGAGGATCACTCACCAAAGATGCTCGCCTCAGCCTACTGAAGCGTTTCTACCATGGAGTCCCGTTCTTATCGAAGGATCTTGTATGCTTGAAGATTGCGCTGATTTTGCTCATCGGCAGCTTTCTTCTTCTCTTTCAGCATTGCAATCTCCTCCTTCAAGCGGTTCATCTCCGTGTTGGCGGACTCCTACAAGGCCTTCATGGAGTCCTCGTGCATCTTCAGGGTATCAGTCCTCTCCTGCTTAAGGATCTTGTTTTCGCTATCCAGCAACTCAATGTGCTTGGATTGCTCAACAATGTCCTTGGGCTTGGCGATGGTTTCTGCAAGTTGGTGAAAAAGAATAGTACACAGTGAGAAGTCGGAGAGTGATGACACAAGACCAAGTCGGAGTACGAAAACGAAAGGAAAAACAGACTCTTGATCTTGGTGATTTGTTCCTTCAAGAAGGCAATTTTACCCTTTTCAGCTTCCAGCTCTACGCGCATCTTGTGGAACATCTCATTGGTGACGCCTCTCCGAGCATTATCATTCTGTGGAAAGAAGATCAAAATCAGTCTACTTGGAGCATCTAGCCGTATAAATATCCACCTAGTTCGAGTTTTTAATTCAGCAAGTATGCTTAGACTTTCTTTAAGCATCTAGTCGGAACTAATTTAGTTTCAACTAGAGGCTTGGGGGATATAGTATTGAAGTTTACAGACACTGCATATGCTACTCTGAAAGTATCTAGTCAGATTAATTCATTCAAACTACATACTTGGGGGCTATAGTGAGAAGTTTTCTAGCTTAGTCACTCTTAGAGCATTCAGATGCAAAGACCTATGATTTTTCCGTCTAAATCCTCGGGGGCTACAGTGGGATACTCATATGAAATGCAAAAGGCAAATAAAATTTACAAGTGCGATGATCTTGAGATTGGTGTCACTCTCGGCAAATATCTTGCTGAAGGAAAGGCTATTTCCTTGCAGGATATCAGCTTGCCTGAGGAGCTCCTCAAGACCGCAAGTCGGAGATGTTGGTGCTGCACCAGGAGCCAGAGTTGAGCTACTCGGCGTAAGCGCCGGGTAGACTATCTTTGGAAGCTCTGTGGAAATCCTGGGTGCAGAAGCACCGCCTTCGAGAGACGCTCCGCCTACCACCATCGCCTTACTGCTACCGATGGCATCCTTAGCCAGAGCTTTAGCCATTTTGTAAGCAGTACTTTCTTGTGTCGCCTGCTCGCCGGCAACGACGAGCTCCGCGGAGGCAGCTGGGTCCACATCCATGGAGGAAGGGCCAGATGCATCCTTAGCCGGAGAACTTATCGGAGCGGTGGCAGGAAGGACGCTGGGAGTGGTAGGGGCGATGGCGGGAGATGCATGGTGCGCCACATCCCGGTGCAACATATCTTTAATGTTTTTAGAAGCCCCCGACGTTTTGGAGGTCTTCTTCAAAATTAAACTGGCCTTCTTCCTGAAATGTGCAAAAGTATAAGTACAGGAAAAATATGAGCAATGGACAATGTCAGAGGAAAAGAGGCTTACACAACAGTGGGTGCTTTGGTAAAAGGGATCCCGGTAATCTTTCTTTTCTCCGCCTCCAGGGCGGCAGTAGTCTTCTTGGAGGCTCCACCCTACGTCTTCTTCTTCTTACCTCCATCGGCAGCATCAGAGGTGGAGCTCTTCCGCTTACGCACCAATGGGACCTCGTCGTCAGACACAACGGTGTCTTCCTTCATCTGGGGTCATAGATTTGGACAGACGTGTCGTCCTCCTCTAGACTTTTGAGCTGTAAGTGAAATCCCAAAGTGTTAGATTGGATGATACTGGCTAGACGGAAGAACTAGAGTATATGTCATACACGGAAAATAAACAGGTACCTCTGGGCACTTGCCCTCCTCGAACATGTCGTAGGTGATGGTGAAGCCACGCTTCCTATCCTTCACCTTGACGATGTCCTTGAGGCGGAGCTTGATGGAGTCACTCGAAAATTTGTCCTCAGAGATGCGGAGGCTATCTTTCCTCTCCTTGGTGTACTGGTGCATCATGTTTGAGCGGTGCTGCAGAGGCTGGATCCGCCTGATGAACCAGCACATGGCTAGGTCCAACCCGGTCAGACCCGTCTCTATGAACCACTCTATCCGCCTTATGGCGCGAGAAGCATCATTGTCGGAGGGAAGGGAGGCATGGGATCTCCATGTCGGGGCTTCGGCGACAGCTCCATCGACGAAGTCCGAATACATTCCTTCTCGGCCGGCCAGAGGGATATCTAGGCCGTAGAAGTACGTCTGTTGCCAGTTCTTGCAGGATTCATGGCCGACGATGTCGGGGAACCGCTGGCCAGGTCGGATCTTAAAGCTAATCGTCCCGAAATTCCTGAGCTCGTCCTTGCTTGCTCTGGCTTCCCTCTTGATGGTAAAGAAGTAGAGGAACAAATCTAACCTAGGACTAATCCCTAGGTAACCCTCACAAAGCGCCGCATAGTTGCTAAGCACGAGGATGCTATTGGGGGACATGTTCTAAGGTTGAACCCGGTAATGCTTGAGGACAGAAAGGAAGAAGTCGGAGATGGGGAGGGAGACGCCGCATACCAGTTGAGCTTTGAGGTACACCTTCTCTCCGGCTTGGGGAGAAGGAGTGACCTCGCCGGCCGGCGCCGCCCACCAGACAAGCCCCTCCATCGTAGGGAGGTAACCTTTGACAAGCAGCTCCTTGATATCATTGTTGGTGATATCTGAGCCACGCCACTCCTCCTTACGGTAGTCGCCTTCCTCCTCCAGCAGCTCTAGCACCACTGGAATATGGTCCCCGCCGGTGGACTCTACCACCGCAGACTTGGGCAGCAACAAACCCTCTGGGGGCACTTGGACGGAGCTCGCCGGCTTCGCCACGGCATCGGCCGCCGCCATGGAAGGGTTAGAGCTGCTGCTTGCCATTGAGATGGGAGGAGAGGTGGTTGGGGATATTGGAAGATTAGGGTTTTTTGCGTACGCGCGGAGGGCTCGAGGAGGTGCTTGCATGAGGAAGACGATGACACAGCGGAAGAATGAGGTGAAGAGATGAAAATCTGCCACGGTTAATATTTATAACCCCAGCGTCAAGATTCGTGCAAGACGATCGAATGGTCAGCGCGTGGACAACGTGTGCGGGCGCGTGCGCGGAAATTTCGCCATGTTCCCAACCACCGCCGCCAACGGTTCGTATCCTTCGCGCGGGAAAAACGGACATGATTGTGTTCTCTGCATGTGTGAGTTACGAGGCGCCGCTGATCTATGTCTATGTCATTCTAGCTGACACGAGCAGGTGAACCATCACATCGGAATATTCCGGCATGGAAGGATCCAGTCCGGCTATGAGAAGAGTACGATGGAAGATTCAGCATTTCTCTGACTTATAAGTTGAAGACGGAGAGCATTGCAGGGTTCTTGGGAGGACTACAAGATATTGCTTCACGATTTGCCGACATTTATCTAGATGGTGCATTCAACCTGAAGAGGCAAGACGGCGCAAGATCTCGGAGTTCTCCGGGGGGTACTGTTGGGGATATGCTATATGGGTATCCTCATAGCATGTGTCCTATCCGGATAACCTGGGTGGCCCACAGTTGGTAGCATGGCCCATGGCCTGCTGGGCAGCCTAGTTAGATGGATCCAGAAGGGAGGCCCATGCCGGATAAAGGAAGGCTACGGAGGAGTCACCGACGTACCCGGAGCCTTGCAGTGCAAGACACATTTGACTGATTGTATACTGTGTAGGACTTTGTAACCTGTCCGGCTAGGACTTTCCCTGTAACCCTAGGACCTGGAGACTATATAAGTCGGCCCTATGGGAGCCTTTAGGGCATAACTCAACACATACCTTGCACAATGAACCGATCCCTGTAACTCGGCGTATTGCCATTATAGTGATTAATAGAAGGACTAGGATTCCGCCACCGTTGTGGGATCTGAACCTAGGTAAGCTGTGTTACCTCGTACCCGTCAACCTTGCGCCTTACCCCACGTCTCTAAACACGCACTACGAGGACCCCTCCATGGCGTACTCGTTGGCAATACCACGACAGCCGGCATCATACTGACGTCCCCTCAAGGCGACAAGATGAAGTATGTCCTTCGAATGAAATTCCACGCCTCCAACAACAAGGCCGATCACGAGGCTCTCATCCACGGCATGAGGATGGCTAAGGTGTGCGGCGCAACACGCCTTGTCATCTACGGCGATTCAAACCTCGTCGTCCAGCAGACGATGAACGAGTGCGACGCTCACAGCACCAACATGATCGCATACTTTGCGCTCTACAACTCACTCGGAGGAGACTTTGACGGCTGTGAACTTCGGCACGTTGGCAGAGAAAGCAACGAGGAGGCCGACAAACTCACCAACATTGGCTCCACCTGCGCTCGGGTGCCACCAGGAGTGTTCCTTGAACAAACCTGCGTACCCTCCATCAAGAGAAAATTCCCAAAAGGCTCAGCCGAATAAGCAGAGCACTCAGGGGTTGCGCTACCCGAAGGACAAGAAGGGCCCGAGAAGCTCGACATGAAGGTCGAGTTGGACAGCCTTATGCAGGTCATGGCGGTTGAAGAAACATGGACGCAACCGTACCTCCGCTGCCTGATAAACAATGAGCTGCCTGAGGACCCGACAGATGCCCGGTGCATATCTCGCCGATCAAAGGCCTTCACTATCATCAATGGCGAGTTGTAGAAGCGCAGCATTTCAGGTGTGCTCCAACGATGCGTCACCATCAGTGACGGCAAAAGCATCCTCCTAGACGTCCATGAGGGCATATGCGGCCATCACACAGGCAGTCGCGCCCTGGTCGCCAAAGATCTACGAGCTAGGTTCTACTGGATAACCGCAATGAACGACGCCAAGGAGATAGTCCAAAGGTGCAACGCCTGTCAGAGGTACGCGGACAAGCCACACACGCCAGGATCCGAGATGAGGCCAATACTAGTGGCCTGGCCCTTTGCCTAGTGGGGCCTCGACATGATTGGCAAACTGCCAAATTCCTCGCCAGGAGGCCATGTCTTCCTCTTGGTCGCAGTCGACAAATTATCCAAGTGGATTGAGGCCATGCCCGTCACCAACCAAAGAGCAAAATTGCCGTCAAGTTTTTCGAGTCCATTGTCTATAGGTTCAGAGTTCCCCATAGCAGCATAACAGAAAACTTATCGAACTTCATCTCGAAGGAGTTCTGAAACTTCTGTGGGAACCTCGGCATCAACCTGTCCTACGCCTCAGTAGCGCACCCGTAGACCAATGGACGGGTCGAAAAAGCCAACGCCTCATCGGCAATGGCATCAAGAAGCGCCTGCTACGCCCACTCGAAAGGCTTGCGGGAGCCTAGACGGACGAGCTACCCTCCGTTCTCTGGAGCCTGCGCACAACGCCAAACAACTCAACTGGCTATACACCCTTCTTCATGGTGCATGGAGCCGAAGCCGTGCTACCTGCTGAGGTACACAACAAGGCCCCAAGGTCATCTCATAAAGCAAGGCCGAATCATCGACCGCACTCGAAGATGCCGTCGACACACCCGACGAGGCACGTGACATCACTGTGGCCCGCTCAGCAGTGTACCAGCAGAGCCTCCGCAATAACCATAGCCGTTGGCTGTGCCCAAGGTCCTTCGTCGAAGTAGACCTCGTCCTGCGACTCAAGCAAGAAGGGCACAAGAAGCTCGAGTCACCCTGGGAAGGATCCTACATCACCACCGAAGTCATCCTAGGTGGCGCCTGCCGCCTCATGGATGTCGCATCAGGAGTCGAATACCCCAACACCTGGAATGTCGCATGACTGCGACGCTTCTACCACTAGCTACCCTTTACTTTCAATAAGGCTATTCAGCCAAAAAATGTACATCCTCGTTTACGATGAATAAAAGCTAAGTTCCTTGGCCCAAAACAATCTTTTTCCTTTCAATTACTTAGCGCTAAACACGCTTGGGGGCTGCGCCTCACCTTACGACTCCGTCGACTGACAAACAAACGCATACAACCTGAGTAGCTGACCACGTCAGGCTAACGAAAAGGATATGCACATACAATGCACTACGTGCCAACATATACAAACTTTACAAAGGGCATTACAAGCCCACTCGAATAAAATACAGACTTTACATTATCTCGTTTTCTTTTATAGGACTTAACTATGCTAGAGCGGAACATTTGTCCGCTCCTCAAACACATCTACAACCATGATGGTGCTGACGTGGAGCACTTCGTTGGAAACCCTAAGAGCAAGGTGTGATGAGCACAACAACAAGTCTTCCCTCAGTAGAGACCGAGGTTATCGAACCAGAAGGAGGAAGGAAACGTCACACACGTGTTGCAAGCAATATGGATACCTGCACAACACAAACTCAAGACTTTGCCCCAACGAATCAGTGAGGTTGTCAAGCTCACTGGTTTGCTGTAACAAAGGATTAAACGTATGGTGTGGAAGGTAATGGTGGTTTGCAGCAAGTAAACAAGTAACAGTGGAAGATGTATCAATGGTAAAGATTGGACCAGGGTCCATAGTTCACTAGAGATGCTCTCCTTAGATAAAGAACATGGCATGGAGGGTAAACAAATTACAGCAGGGCAATTGACAGGAAATGAGCAAGGCATAACAATGCAATTACTAGTCAGAAAGATCCTATGAGATTCGATTGGGCAATACAACAAGATACATAGACCTCCATCCAATTGCATCTATGAATAGAAGTCCACCTTCAGGTCATCATCCGAACCCCCTCCAGTATTAAGTTGCAAGCAACAGACAACTGCTTTAAGCAAAGTGTGTAAGGTAAACAGTCCACATGTTCTATGAACAAGAGACCGTTGCTTTCTCCCTAGTGGCAATAGAACATCTACAACCGAAGAGATTTCTATCACTTACCTTGGAAACTAAAGGCATGAACCCACTATCGAGCATAAATACCCCCTCTTGGAGTCACTAGCAACTACTTGGCCAAGATAGCTACTAACAACGGAGAGCATGCAAGATCACAAACATCACAGACAAGATAGAATCATAAAGACAAAACCATTAATCAAACCAACATAATAATCTCAATATGCATCGGATCCCCGCAAACACAACATGCATAATTACAAATAGATTAGATCTTGATCATGAACGGAGCTCACAAGATCTATACATGAAAGCACAAAGGAGGATATACAACCATCTAGCTACTACATGGACCCATAGTCCAAGGTGGAACTACTCACACATCATATCAGAGAGAAGGCCTCCGGGATGATCTTCCTTCCGGCAGGGTGCCGGGAAGAACTTCAGATCCCCCTTGATCTAGGGATGATGGTGGCGACGGCTACAGACGGTTTCGTGGAGATTTTATCGGGTACCTAGGGTTTCTGCATCGAGGGCTTCTTATAGGCGAAGGAGGACACCGAGGCGGCAGCCAAGGTGGCCAAACCCTAGCCAGGCGCGGGGCTGGGCCCACCCATGCCTAGGGTGGGTCTGGACCCCCTGGTTGGCCCATCCGGCTCCCCTCTGGACTTCTTGTTCCCCACGGAAAGTAATTGACTTTGACGTTTGTCCCGTCCAATTCCGAGAATATTTCTTTAGTAACTTTTCTGAAACCAAAAACAGCAGAAAACAGGCATCTGGCACTGTTGCAACTTGTTAATAGGTTAGTACCAGAAAACATGTAAAAAGCACCTCAAAAGTGTGGACAAGTAAAGCAAAGTAGATACTAAACAAGCATGGAGCATCAAAAATTATAGATACGTTTCCGACGTATCAAACAACAGCTGCGCAATGTGGGCGCATATCCCATGCCATGCCATCTGGAGGAGGAGGTGACCTAGCCGCTATCTCTGCAATATTAACATCATGAAGATGCAGTCGAACAAGAGATAGAGCTGCCTTCACACCCGCAATAAGTTTGTGGCGCATCAGCTCCTTCACGTGACCCGCATCTAGAAACTTCCCGAGCAAGCCTAGAAAGTTAGAAGGTGCAGCGTACAAAGGAAACATGGTGGACCAAATAGCCGCCAACGACGATCTCACCTGCTTTAGTACCCTAAGAACTTGGTGTACGCGATCTTGCACCGTCACAAGGACGATCGCTCGATCACGGTCCATCCAGAAGAAGCCTCCGACCTCCAAGTCTTGTTGCGTCAGGCAATTCATCCGAATTGCGACGCGCTCCTTCCCTTCCTTCGAAATTAGATTCACAACTGCACAAACATCGGGTGAGCCAACAAAAAATAAGGCGCACTCGAGAAAGCATTGGTTCATGAGGACTCACATTGGAGTTGCTCACCCATATGCCAAAATTCTTCAAGCAAGAACTCTTTCCTGGCAATGGCTCGCTTAGCCTTCGACTTCCACACATCCGCATGACCGCAGATGCTGAGGATGTCCTTCTCCAAACTTCGGACGCGGTCATGGAGGAAAGGCAACTGTGATGACTCGCTCAGTGACGGTTGAGGACCAGGCGCAGGATACGGTGTGATCACTGGAGCCTCACCCGAAGGACCCTAAGGATAAAAAGGCAAACACTAACATCACAAACACTTTCGATAGCAGTTGAAAGACAAATTCATACATATACATAATCAAAGCCATTGCATGGCAAACTGAAGCTTGTTCATCCAAAATACGTTACAGAGGCAGCAAAAGTCAGAAGACTAGACTAACTACACTAAAGAACGACCTAAGAGCCAGCACCCGGAGCAGCTTCGGATCTAGAGTGCTTACTCTTGGCCGCTCACTGCTGCTCTGTCGAATAGTCGGTCAGGAGATCAATGAGCTTAGGCCTAAAATGCTTGCAACGGTAGGCAAAGGTGGCAAAAGCTACCTCACAGCCATCCGCTGCGGTCGGCATCCTGGACGTGACCTGGGCCAAATCCAGCTCCGCTCTGGGCACCATTACCATGGCCAACCCCATGGCAGCGTCGATCCCTTCTGCTTGCGTTTGAACTCTGCCGGAGTGTCGCCCGACAGAGCATCCACCAGCGAGTCGATGTCCTCGAGGGCAACGCCCTTGGTATTGACCTCCTTATAGAAGCGCGTCAGCACCTTCTTGGCCTTGTCTAGAGAGTTCACGACAGAAGAGCAGTGATCCTCGATCGCTGCGGCAGCATCTACCAGGAGATCCCCATGCTCCAGCACGCCGCGGTCAAATGCAACGCTATATGCATCTGTCATAAATAGCACTAGAAAAAAATTCGAGTGAGAAACAAGTAAAGGCACCCCAAGATACGGAAGATACGAAACAGAGACAAGGGCAACTTACCAGAGATAGCCTTGGTAGCATCCATGAGCTTGTCAGCCGTGGCCTTCTCCCGGGTGGTTGCAATGGACGTGAGCTGCTGCTCACGATCTTCAGCCTCCTTCTTTGGCGCTCAAGGGCCTCCGCAGCATTCGCTGCCTTCTTATCCGCCTGGCCAAGGTTCTTTTCGAGAGCGTTCAGCCTATGGAGAGCAGCATTGTTCTCATCTGCAGCATTGAGAAACAATGGATGAATATTCAAACATACTTGACGCACTCGAAAAATAAGTAAGAAGACACCTACGCACCTTGGAGCTTCTTGAGTTCACCCTCCAAAGACAGATGCTGCCGGATAAGGAGGTTGGAACCGCGGACAAAAGGCTGCAAAAAGGCCAGCAGATCTAATGAGTAAAGGACTCGCCCCCCCCCACGTAGTGAAAGAACAACACTTACATGGTCTGGCGTGGACTCCGAAGGTTTACATATAGTCTTCCGAGTCACGAGTGCACGAGCCTCCCGCCTCGCGGAGCTCGAATCGTCGTCCTCAGAGTTGCCCACCATCTTGGGAAATGAAGCCATCGGCTTCGATTCCGCGATCATTTCATCGGTGTCCTCATAAAGAGACTCCTCGAATGGTTACTTCTAGTACTTATAGAGAACTAGATCAACAACAGGATAATACTTAGCAAACGAATAAAGTAACAAGACTCGAACAGAGTGACTTACGATGGTATGTCTGACAAATTGAAGACAAGAGGTTCCTTCTCCTTCTTCTTCTTCTTGGCCGGCGACTGCGGGGCCATTGCTCGAATGGGCACAACAGGAAAATGTGCAGAGGTCGCACCCTCATTCCCGTCGTGTTGATCAAGGAAGGATATACCTTTCGGCGTTGGTGGCGTCGCCCCATCCGAAATTTCACTCTAGGACCTCTTTCGGGTCTGCCCTTCTCTCGGCTCGGGGGCTTCCAAGGAAGGAGATTGCGCCGAGGGGAGCTCGGATTCCGATTCTGCCTCCTCGTTGTCCGGTGCATCCGTGTACTTCTTAGGTAGAGGGGGCATCATCCCCGCTACCTTGAGGCCCTGCAAACGAAAAACAAAAGAGAACGAGATAAGTAACACTGACAGGCAACAAGCACTCAAAAAGCTCTACGTGCACACTACAAGTTTTCACCTAGGAACTGCTTTCTTGGCATTGAAAGGGGAGGTCAAAGATTTCCCCCGGAGGTCCTTATCGGCCTTGAACTTCAGCAGAGGCCGAAGCGCTTTATCAAGGTCACCCGAAGACATCTCCTAGGCGATACCCTTGTCAGATCATTGCGGCCAGCATACAGGAGCATCGGATGCGCCCTCGCTTGGAGAGGCTGCACCCGACGCTTGAGGAAGGTGCGGATGATGTCAATACCATTGACCTCTTTGCCGGCTACAAGCTAAAGATCTTCCACCCTCTTGTAGAGCTTCTCCACCTCTACGGATTCACCCTCTGAGATGTCATTTCCCCATGACCTCTTTTGGGTGATCTTATGGGTGGAATCGAAAGGGGCAAGACCAAAATGCTGACCGTCCAGCTTTACGTCACATGTAGAACCACTTTTGATGCCAGTACTGGACGGACTCGCAAATGGAGAAAGAGAAGAATTGGACGGTGGAGCAGATAAAGATGATACAGCCACCAAGTGGATAAACATCACCGGTGCCAGATTGCCTCTTCACGGAGTAGAGTCTCCGGAAGAGGCCAAAGTGCAGCTCGATGCTGAGCCAGCACTCGCACAGAGTGATGAAGCAAGCAATGTGAAGGAGAGAATTGGGGGACAGATGATGCAACTGAATCCCGTAGAAAAAGAGAATCCCACGAAGGAATTTGTGGGCGAGAGACCCCAGACGACAAAAGAAAAAACATCACTCGAAATCCTTCGGGTGGGCGTGCGATTACCTCCTGGCCGGGAAGGATGGTGTTGTCCTTCTCCTTGGAGATCAGCCCGACATCACGAAGTTTGTGCAAATCTGAATCACGCATGTCCGTGCGCCGCCACCCATCGTCGGTGGTGCGGCCCAGAGCAGCAGCCTTCTTCCCAGTGCCGGCGGCGCTCGACCCTGCTACAGCGGACGATGCCTTCTTCGGCTTTCCCATCTTGGAGCGGTGGATGCGGCGATGAGAACAAAGAAAAGATGAAGGAAAAGTACGGAGGGCGTCCAGTGCGCGACGAGAACAGAGAGCTCAGGAAATGGTGGCAATGGCGATGAGGCAAAAGCAAATGATGAAGGATGAAAAATCATAGTTTTCCCCACGGTATAAAAGGGAGAAGATGATGTAGCAGAGCCGTCGATTGTGAAGCCCTAACACGTGCCGCAAATCTCGCTGTCCACGTGTCAGCACCAAACTGAACCGTCGCCAGCACGCCATCCACTATGCATTGAAATCGAGGAGACACCGTAACTTTCGCCATGCCTACACGAGACTAGTCAATGTCAGGTCAGACGGTGGGACCCATGATCGTCCTCTCGCATCGTTTCTGCTGCCGCGGACGGTTGAGCTCACCAGTCGTCAGCACTAACGTCACCAAAGCAAAGCCAGCAACGGCTCGAAGATTTCGAGTGATCATAAAAAGTACTTACTCGAGTCTACGACTCAACAAACTACTCGGGGACTACTCCTATTAGGAGCGCTGGCCGCGCACCTGAGAAATTACGACGGTAACGTCACCTAGAAAATATCTTCAAGTCATACGTCGAGTCTGCGACTCCACTACGGACTCGGGGTCTACTCCTAGGGAGTGATGGTCACGCATTCAAAAAAATGTGTCCTTCGGACTAATAATGAAAACGTGTGAGAACGATTGAACTAAAGTCTCTACTCGAGTCTATGACTTGAACAGACACTCGGGGGCTACTCCCATAGGGAGCGCTGGTCACTCACCCTATGAATTATTCGATTGAGATCCTTCGGATCAAATACGACAAAAATCTTTTGGCAACTTTGCCCAAATTAACACTAAGTGAGAAGCAGTCTCCTTGGCCACCTGAAACACCTCCACGGTGATAAAAATTTCGGATGCTATCTCTACGATGCAAAGATAAGTCCTACAGATACCATCTAATGGCCTGGTAGCGCACCCGACTGCGCTCTGCCAGTAAGTTCCCATGTCAGCAGACACGGTTAAAATCCCGACGAACGCGTTGGGTACACCACTTGAAAAATCACTGGTATTCGACTCCTATAAGACCTCAACGGCCTGAGTCAAATTACACCAGTATTAGTTACGGATTCGAGTTCGGGGACTCGAGTCTGATAAAGATCATGTTGTTTTGTCTTATGACAGTTAACTGGCCCTGATCCGTCAGGTGAGCCAGGCACACGCATCAACAATCCCTATGAACTAAACGTTTCTTCCTGAAAAACAGGTTCAACTACAAAGCACCCGAAAGATTGTAGAGTCTCCAGCCGAATCTACGATTCGACTGAACACTCGGGGGCTACTGACATGGATATACCCTACGGGTGCACAACATTGGTATACCCGGTCTAGCCCAAGGAAGGCCCACGCGAGGATTTGCAGCCCAGGAAGATTTCGGGTGGTCCAAGCCCATGGAGAATTCGACTCCTTGGAGAACAAGTCTAGACTAGATAGAATTTCAAAGGGTATCAACCCTAATCTGTAACCGACTCGACCTACCCCCAGGACCTGGCCTATCTATGTAAAGGCCAGGAGGGCACGTCGAGAAGGACAATCACCACCTCATACACACACCTCACGCCATATTGCATCTGCGCACCCCTATAACCTTCGGTTCCGCCGTAATCAAGAGCAGACAAGCAGGAGTAGGGTTTTCCCTCCGAGGGACTGATGAGTCCCTCACGCCATATCGTGTCCCTGTGTTGCTTTTATGTTAACCGTTCCACGACTTCCATCATCCCCATCTTCTCCAAACCCATGTCCATAACAATGGGCATTGATGAGTCGAACCCTCGTCAGAGATATATACAACAATGACTCATTGAGTCAAAAATGCAGATATACAATACAAATATCCATATCACATTGAAAACGATACAATCGTCCGAGTACGGACAATATGCAAATGGGGATAAGAGCCCTGAAGAATAAACAATATTGTCTATAACCCTACTCAGGCCAAACCGGAAGGGTAACCCTGCTAACGACGTCGATCTCAAACCTGCTAAACAAAAGGGGTGTCTGCAAACGACAAAGGAAAAAATATAGCGGTCAGTATTAAGGCCAATACACGGCGTGTTTTTGAATTCGGCGGCTCTCGCCTACATAGGTATGGTGGGCTAAAATAGCAGCGCAGCATGCACTAAACAACCTATAGAGACTCGATACAACTGTCGGCTATTAGAGAGAGATGAGAAAGACCTATCCGGAATCAACCTGATACTACTACCAAACATACCCATCCTGGTATTTCCCCCTCGAGACCAAACGATGAAGTCAATCCGAGGAAACTCACACGGTTGACAGTTTTATTCATTCTTTCCATGGTGGTCATCCAAATTACTAGTCATATCAGATACAAGTCAAATTATAGCAGCAAACTTTAGTTATAGTTGTCTATGATCGATATACTGTGCTCCAAATCGTCCATAACCGCGGACACGTCTTTTCAAAAAGATTTAACCCTACAGGGGCGCACAAAAGTTTCTACACGCACTTTGACCCTTGTTGCTACATCAGTTAACATACACCCATCGGTATGTCGGCAGGGCCTCGAACACGACACTTTCCTAGACCCAAAGCAAGTACATGGGGGCCACTCGAAAGAGCTACCCATACGAGGTATAGCTAATCCTCCTCGTACGGACCCTGAGGTTGCATGGACTTGCACGGGAGCAGAAGTCATATTCAAAATTTTCCCTTGAGAGAGTGTCGCACCTACGCAACAGCAATAGAGCCAATATAAGACTAGAAAAGCCCGCATATGGTCTCCATATTTAATTATGAGGTGAATCGGCATAATGCTCCCAAACCACACAATATGTATGCAAAATGAACAATTATATGCAATAGGTAGATATTATATATTATAAAAATATGGGGCTCGGAAAAGGGGTCACACATGGCGGTCCGGAGATCTTGGGGTTTCGAGGGATCGGGCTTCGGATCAGGGCTTAAGGGTTCGGATCCAGGGTCTTGGCGCTGTGTAGGAGGCCATGGACTTCCGCGACAGAGGTTCTTCGGATTCCATGAAGGAGAGCTCTGGAATCCAACTTTGTGGTTGTTACGGGAGACCTTGGCGGTGACACGATGTCCGTGTGGGGGTTGTGGATCGTCTCGATGCATCTTCATCAGATTCGGTCTCGAGGCAGAACACATCAACATACGGGATCGTGGAGGAGTCTGTGATGAAGCTAGTATTCATGCCAATAGCGCTCCCCAAAAGCATTATCGCCCTTCTCCCGTACCGGACTCGAAGCAGCGGGGTCTCGGAGATTCTCGCAACTCGCGCGCGCGTCGTGGCGTGGCGTGGCGAGGTGAACAAGGAGGAGGAACGCACGTGTATATGTCTTCTCTTGTCAAGCTTTTACAAGTGGTGAAAGAGCTCTCCTTATAAGCTGGTTCAACTTTCAGTTAACTAGCCATGTGAGACTAAACTTTTGTCCAACTCTTCCCTTGCATTAATGGGCCAAATGGGCCTTTAGAATTTCAAGAATTTATTGGCATATAATAAATGGGCTGGGCCTATTTAGGCAAAAATTCCAACAATAGGCCATTCCATAAAATTTTAAAGAATTTTAAGATCTCCATTCCTTTGTCTCATATAGTGTCTTTGAAAAAAAATCCACAAAAATCCTACACTCCAAAATTACTATGGTTTTAATTTGTTCCAAATATGGCCTAAATCTATTCCATACACCACGTGCCTAACGATGGCAATTTTACACATGGTACGGGTACCTGTGGGTACCGTATCTGCATAGATAGGGTATAAGCACACTTTTATACCCACAGGCAATATCCATACTCTATCCATTAAGTTACGGGTATGGGCACGGGTATAGACTTGTACTCATGGGCATGCCAATACCCTGCCCGTTTAAACTGACATATCGAACTTACCTATACAGTGTCAATCTATGCGGCCAAAAATTCTAGGGACAAGTATGCGATTGGCAATTCTAAACTTCGATACTTTCATGTACTCATCTACCTATTATTAAGTAGAGATAATTGTCTTTTTTCAAATATATATTATTGATGTATGTAAAATTGTAAATAGTTTATGTACTATTAGATTTACCCACCAGATACCCAATGGGTATGGGTAACCGGCAGGTATAGCTATGGATAAAGTTTTATACCCGCGGATACGGGTATGGGTAAAGTTTTATACCCATTGACTATATGGATATGAATATGATATTGCTTTACCCTGTCAATACCCTGCCGTTTGCCATCCTTACACGTGTTAGGTCATAGTTCTATGATATGCCATGTCCGTTTAGAGCATCTCGAACACATGTGTATATAGGAGAGAGAAGATTTCTACAAAAGTGTGTGCTCTTCTTAAGTGGATTGACTAAAACTGTTTACCTATAATTTATTTTACTTCTACTGCACAAATAGTAATTCAAAGATGATCGAATTCCAAAATAGTACCTCCCGGTTTGACATTTGTGACATCACTTACCCATTGATGAGTAGCAACCTTCCTTACAACATTTGTGAAAGTTGTTCCAATTTTACCCTATTTAGTGAAGTTGTGCTAGTTTTCACCCAATTAGTATATGTCAAACTTCATGCACTAGTCAATAAAACTAAGGCAATCCACATACACTATAACAATATCAGTATTAACTTAGCAAGTTTGCATGCATGCTTTAATAAAATTCACGACAACATCATTAGCGTTCCTATAGCTAGCTTTTGACTACCGAGCCACACACACATTGGGTTCTTTCTTAGATCTGGATGGAGCGGGAACACTTAAAGCACAAAAAGTAAGGAAGGGAAAACACCATTTTTTGCAATAACTGTTTATTTATTTGAACTAGCTAGGCTAAACTAGAGGATATTCTAAAGATTCCAAAGTTCCATCTCTAACAAAAATACGAGAAGGCAATGATCTAGGTTAGATCTAATTGGTGTTGCTAGCGAGACCAGACTGACTCAAACACCCTAGAAAGTAAAAGCTCCCCTGTTGTAAATTACTAACATAGATAAATACT
The DNA here is from genome assembly GCA_916181665.1 of Avena sativa. NCBI lineage: Eukaryota > Viridiplantae > Streptophyta > Magnoliopsida > Poales > Poaceae > Avena > Avena sativa. Next base: position 214,546,643 of record OV702298.1, on the reverse strand, counting down.
CTCTTCGTTTCATAATATAAGCCATTTTAGCAAGCTAACGGAGGTAGTACTACCTACATGCCGGTTTATTGGGCTAACATAAAGTTTAAGAAAAACGTTTAACCATAAAATTTATCAATAAAACATGAGTTATATGTCACAAAAATTATACCATTGGATTGATATTTAAAAGATCTTTTCAATGATATAATAGTTATAACATATAATCCATATTTCGTTGGTCAAATAGTCAAATATATCTCGAATAAACCTGTACGGAGGGAGTATGTTGTTAGGACAGTAAGCGCTGAATGAATTCCAGGCGATGGTTGGATTGATTGCTCTAGGGCTTATGGCCATTACTCGCGCGCAGCTCAGAAGTAGCAGTACGTTCACGCGCGTTGCTCGATCGTGGCCACATTGTCGGCTTGTCATTCCCTTTACTGTTAATCCATGTGAGCCGCCCCGGTATATGTACGTGTTTCGTTGTCCAGTAACCATTTGGGGGAACAATCTCTTACGGGGCGTGACATCTCAGGACGGGCCGCTGCAGAATCACTATGCACGCACGCAGATCGTTAGTAGTACTCTCCATCTTGAGATTATCTTTGCATGCTTTGATATGAGTTTGTTTGTGTGCACATACCAACGTTGCAGCCCGTCCTGGATCTGACTACTCGGCAGCAGTCACACACACACACATAGACATAGCACGACGCACTGCACAAAGAACACAGTGCAGATGATACAAAAGAGGCCAGCCTTTTGATCATTTGGTGCCTACTCTACTGGGAGCAGGGCCAGGGCCGAGAGAGGGAGAGCTGCGGCAGCCACTGCCCAAGCAAGACACAGCGCGCGCCTGCATCCTTGCTTGCACTGTTTGCTACGCGCGAGCAGGCTGGCGTGCCCGCCCAAACCAAACCTTATCTTTTCCCCCATATACCACAGGGCAGAGGTCCAGTCCAGTCCAGTAGCCACCCCACCGGAGAGAAAGAAACATACGCATCCCACCAACGCGAGAGGGGAGCTCAGAGATCCTCAGAACCACTGCTGCATTTGTACCGCTCCTCAAGTCAGCCGCAGCAGCAAAGGAGAGCGAGATAATAAGAGCGGTTGTGTGGTGTCGTTCGTCGCCAAAAGCATCGCGACACCAAGAACCGGCCACCGAGCGAGCGACTCATCCGTCCGTCCTTGGAGCATGGCAGCGCTAGTGGACGCCCTGTGCGCCTCCAGCGTCGTCGTGGACAATGCGGCGCTCGTCTACGACACCTTCAACGCCGCCTCGGCCGCGGGGTTCTTCTTCGACAATGCCGCGGCGGCTTACTGCGACGGCGCCGCCGGCATTGTCGTCCGTCCGGGGCCCGTGCCGCAGCAGGAAGCGCCGGCCGCTGGCGACCTGGCTGCGGCCAGGGAGACGTCGTCGGTGGCGCTACCGCTGCCGCCCAGGAGGAAGCGGCGGCGGCGGGCGCGGAGCTGCAAGTCGAGGGAGGAGAGCGAGTGCCAGCGGATGACGCACATCGCCGTGGAGCGCAACCGCAGGCGACAGATGAACGAGTACCTCGTCCAGCTCCGCTCTCTCATGCCCGAGGCCTACGTCCAGAGGGTACGTCTCGATCTTGTTTTTTTTGTTTTGCGTCCGTGTGCTATCTGATTCGTCAAGAAGAGAGGAAGAAAGGGACGCCGGAGCGACTTGGTGGGGAGAATGATGGAAGAATGTTTTCTTGGGCTGAAAGAGACCCACTGCCACTATTGAGTTCGTTCTCTTTTCCCAACGCGCAATGCCTTTACTGCTGGACGCAGTATGAGGGAGATTTGTTCAGGCCGGAGAAGCATCCATTCCTGGTCGGACTCCGGGACGCCATTAATGTGTCTCCCTCCCAACTCATCAATTCAATCTTGCTGCACGAGAAGCCATTGATTGTCCCATGACCATGAGTAGGAGCGTAGCACTGTTTCTCTGACAGAGTTATTGCTCGTTTTCCTTTTTATTGTATGTATAGGGAGACCAAGCCTCGATCGTTGGAGGGGCCATAGATTTCGTCAAGGAGCTGGAGCAGCAGCTGCAGTCCCTGGAAGCGCAGAAGCGTAGGCTCTCTGATCACCACCACCAGCACCAACACAAGGCGGCATGGCACGAGCCGACGCACGCCGCCGCACCCTGCGTGACTGAGTCGACGAGCAACTGCAGCAGCGGCGTGACCGAGTCCGACGCGTCCGACACCGCCGCGGCCCCGTTCGCGGGGTTCTTCACGTACCCGCAGTACGTGTGGTGCCACTCCCCGCGCGACTCGGGCGCGACGCTGTCGGCGGAGGAGAGCCGCGCCGGCGTGGCCGACGTCGAGGTCAGCCTGGTCGAGACGCACGCCAGCGTCCGCGTCATGGCGCCGCGGCGGCCGGGCCAGCTGTTCCGGGTGGTCGCCGAGCTGCAGGCGCTCCGGCTCACCGTGCTGCACCTCAACGTCACCGCGCTCCACTCACTCGTGCTCTACTCCCTCAGCGTCAAGGTACGTACGCAGACTTACTGGTGATTTCGGCTTATTTAAACAGAAAAGTGCCACACTTTAGTCAGTAATCTCTTGTCTTACAAGGACATCTCGTGCACGCTTCCCAACGTATAGGACGTCCCGATTCACACACTCGAGGCAGACGGCTAGAACTAGTCTAGTGCGCACGTTGTAGGCTCTCGGATCGAGCGACGCCCATCGGGAGGATTGCGTGTGTCCGGACGCATGATTTAGGAATCATGAGCCCGTTCTGCACCGCGGAGCAGGGAACGGAGCTGATTAATTAATTAATTAATTAAATTCCAGTGGTAGCAACGTTTGATTTGGGCATCTCAAAAAGAAAACATGTCAGATATTCCCCTGCCTTCAGTGCCCCCTTGGATGGACTGACCAGACACAAAATATGGGTGATCACATCACAACGCAGACGTCGAAGCTCGATCAAGTGCTCGCATTATTGATCGCGACGCATCGAGATTTTTTTCAAGAATTCAATCAGAATCCGATGAACTTGACCACACTTGTAGACACCTGGGTCTTTTCTTGCTCCCCCTTGGGCACCGTACGGTTCAGTAGCGGCACAGAGTGAGTGGTGCTGCTGATTCCGTGTTCGCTTGCTTTTGACCGGATTTAATTCCCAGTAGTATCGGTCGTGAAAAAGGTGTGATGCATCAGCGTTGCTGTCATGTCTCCTGGGAACGTGCATCTTCGGTGTTGTTGCAGGCCGACGCTTCATGAAAAAGCATCGCGTCCTAGATTTGCCAGTCTTTAGCACTACTGCCAGCAGGGGCAGGGAGAATCTCTTTTCCTCGACTGGTATCGAGATCGGCATCCGATAGATGAGCAGAAAAAGGCTATCTAGCGCTTCTAGCTAGCCGGCGACTGTAGCTGGGCAGTGTACCGTGTCGCTGCTCCCTTGCGCCAGCCATGGCAGCAGCGTGAGACACTGTTCGCCTGTGGAATCTATTCTACGCTGTAGCTTTTTCTGCGTAGCGGCAGGTTCCCTGATTCCCTGACCGGCCATTGCGTTTCGCACATGCGTGCCTCTTTTTTTCATCAGCAAGTTTGAGTTTGACTGAGCTGTGCCGTGTGTGTGCTGCAGGTGGAGGAGGGGTGCGGCCTGACGACGGCGGACGAGATCGCCGCCGCGCTGCACCATGTGCTATGCTGCATAGAGGCGGAGGCGGAGGCGGAGCTGCTGCTCGCGGCCGCGCAATAGGCGACCACGGCCACGATCTGGAGCGAGGATTACGCCACGTGTAGTATGTAGTAGTACTCAGCTAGGTAGCGCAATGCCACGGGGAGTAATAAGGATTTTTCACGTCGGTTAGTCCGTCGGATCTACTGAGCCTAGATATTGTACTCCAGTGGTGCACGTCGGCCTGCCGTTTTTTCTCCGTGCAACGATCTGGCGGGCTACTATCCAGTAGAGGAAGGTGTGGCGGTGTAGTGTAGCTTAATTTGGTTCTCTGAGATTCCGCAATGTTATGGGGCAAGTTAGTTCCGGTTTCTGAATAATGCGTCATGTGCCGTCCCTGTTTTCAGTCGGTGCCATTATTAATGAAGTACATGTTCGCCGCGCAACGATGAACAGAGGTCTTTGAGGTTCTTGTGTGTCAATTTGAGAATTTCATATTTTTTTCTTTTCAGAAGATGATTTTGCTGCGACCGCAAATCGAGCGAAACCCGTGCCGCTCCCTAGGACGGCATCGGGGCCTACCACCGCCAGAGAAGCCATCCCTATCGTAGATCCCCGATGCTACCAGCCTCGTCATAGATGGTGGCGGGGCCGGCGCTGAAGGATCTTGGTGGGCTGATCGTGGCAACGACGTTCAAGTGGGGTGGCGCGAGTTCATCCCATCGAGCGCGGAGGTCGCGACAGAACTCTCGGGTTGAGGTGGCGGCGCTGATTCCCTTCCTCGACGATGCATTGCGGTGCGATCTTATGGAAGAGACGGTCTTGTGGATCTTGGTTCCCACCTGGATCCACCATCAATGTGTTTCCAACCGTCTGATGGCGCAACGCGGAGGCTGTGCTTGGCAGCGGTTTTTGAGGTGGGCGCGGCGCGGTGGTTCTGGCTATTGCTCGAGTGGACTTCTGACTCGTGTGGGTGGCGACCAGTGTGTGCGGTGCCTGCGATCTGAAAAATTGTGGTTTTGGCCCTGCTGATCTTCGCACACCATGTCACCAATTTGCTTCATGTCGACCTCCTTGATCTGGATGCCGACGAGTTACGGTCCTCCTCTCTGAGATTTTCGTGGTCAGGTGCATGACGTCCATGGATATCTAGATTGAAATTGATCTGGTCGTGTGCACGCTTCATAGGGGCATGGCGTGAAGCTTCATATTCAGTTAGTGACATGGGACATGTCTACTTATAGATTTTCATGGTATATGGACAGAGGTGAAGAAAGTCATGACGTCTGCGATCGGAGGTTTGCAATGGTAGAGAGGTTTTTTTGGTTGCGATGAAGACTGGCTATACATGTTCTTCATGTGTGTCGGGTGTTGTTGGGAATATATGTTTGTAATAAATGGAGGTGCTGTGAGCTGGAAGAGTTCCAGGCAAGAGACTGTGTCTGCATCTACAACAAAGACTGAGTATATTGCCGCCTCGGAGGCAGCAAAGGAAGCTATTTTGATGAGGAATTTCCTCATGGATCTTGGTGTGGTTCAGGGCTCGTCCAATCTGTTAGACGTGTATTGTGACAACAATGGTGCTATTGCACAAGCCAAGGAACCTAGACAACACCAGAAGAACAAGCACATACTCATGCGGTACCACCTGATTCACCAGTTCGTGGATCAGGGTGATATCAAGTTATGCAAGGTACACACGGATGCAAATGTTACGGATCCGTTGACAAAGCCGTTACCACAGCCGAAGCATGAGGCGCACCTAAGGGACATAGGCATTAGATGCGTAGACATGTGATGTCGAAAGATTGACTCTAGTGCAAGTGGGAGACTATTGGGAATATGCCCTAGAGGCAATCATGTATGATGATATTTACCATTGTATTCATGAAGATATTAAGTTGTCCTTGTATGAGCATCTGATGTATATCATTGAATATGTGATTAGGTTGTGGAACTATACATTCATGTTGCTTGTACTAAATGTCCTTGGTCATTGAGGTTGTGCTGGACACACAACTTAGACCAATATGAAAGTCGGCTTGATGACTCGGTTCCACTTGTCATGGGCATGGAGATGCTATTCCGACTTACACAGATTCGGCTAAAGAGTTTAGCGAGTCGGATTGACCCATATTGAGGTACAATGAACAAGTTGTCATTTGTATATCTCAATCAATGTAATCCTTAGACCTAAGGTTATTGCAAAGTCCGAGTTGAGGATCACCGACTTAGGTTCTGTCAAACGCTGATCCGTAACTGGACAGTTATAAAGGCAGAGTTCGGGTTGGCTGAGAATCAAACTGTGTGATGTGAATAACAAAGATGGGATTTTGCCCCTCCACTCGGAGAGATATTCTCTGGGCCCTCTCGTGAGATATGATTCGGAAAGCATGGCCATGTGATACGTCCAAAACATATCTACTTTCTTGAACACTTTGCTATTGTTTCTTCTCTAAACTTGTGTGATTTGGATACAACTAACACAGACTGACGCTTTTTTTAGCAGAATTACCTTGGTGTCTTGTTTTTGTGCAGAAAATCAACTATCAGGAAAAATCCCGGAAAATATGCGAAAAACTATTTTTCACCGGAAGATCCACGGAGCCATAAGGGGAGACAAAGAGGAGGCCTGGGGGGCCCAGACCCACCCCAGGCATGGGCCTACCTGACCCCACGCCTGGAGGGGGTTTGGCCACCCCAATCAACTCCTCGGCCTCCCTCCGCTCCTATAAGTTGCCTTCTGACCTAAAAACTCAGGGGGGGGGGGGGTTCGATAGTTTTTCAGAAAGAGTTCCGCTTCGCCGCCGCCACCAGAAACCAAGTTTCGGATCCAGAAACTCCATTCTGGAACCCTGCTGGGACGGGGAATTTGGAGAGGATCATCGCCATCACCAACGCATGTCCATCAACCACCGATGTTTCCCTCATCCATGAGTGAGTAATCCCCCGCTGTAGGCTTGGGGATGATAGAGATTGTATGAGTTCTATCATATAATCGAATAAGATCTGTTAGGGGCATAGTGCCTAGTATCTCTATTAGTGCTATTTAACTTTGTTGCAACTTGTTGTGCTTAATGCTTGTCACTAGGGCTCGAGTGCCATGATATCATATCTGAACTTATTATTGAATCATTATGATAGTATTATTTGTGATCTTATCTGCAAGTTGTGTACACATATCATTGTCCGGATCCAAAGGCCCGAAAGTGACAATAATTGGGACAACCGGAGGGGATGGCTGTGGTGTGAGGATCACATGTGTTCACGGAGGATCACATGTGAGGATCACATGTGTTCACGGTGTGAGGATCACATGTGAGCACGTATGACTATATTTGGAGCACATGCCTAGGATTGTTTAGTACTTGGATGCTTGTTATTATTTATCTGCAATGCCCTAGATCTTGAAGTTACATGTTTAGACTCGTCCAAGCAACGCCCGTCCATCCATCCCTATGCCTACCGCACTCGATTCCCACGGTTGCCGTTACTGTTACTATTGCTACCTTCACTGTTTCTATTACTGCTTCTGTTGCTTTGCTGTTGCTACTACAAACTGTTGCTACTGATAAAATTCCGTGAGAAAGAACTATTTCCAGGTGCATCTGAACTGACAACTCAGTTGTTAAGGCTTGCAAGTATTCTTTGGCTCCCCTTTTGTCGAATCAATAAATTGGGTAATACTACCAGCGAAGACTATTGCGATACCCTACACTTGTGGGTCATCAAGACTATTTTCTGGCGCCGTTGCCAGGGAGCATAGCTTTATTTGTAAGCTCACTTGGATCTATTATTGTTCACTGCTACTCCTTTCATCATGGGGAAGTCTCGTGATGGAAAGTTCCCTATTTTACCATCCACTAAAAGAAGAGGTACAATCCTAAACACCTCTGCTACTCTTGATTCACTGTCTGTTATAAGTAAGCTTGTCACACCACCACCACATACTCATGCTACCCACACTGCTACTACTGCTGAATCTGAAACTGCTTTTGATACTCATGATGTTACTTCTACTGTGCTTGATGTGAGTGGTTCATTAGGTCCTTTTCTAGATGCTACTATGGCTAGTCTAGGAAATACCGAAACTCCTAGTAAAGACACTGTTACACCTGTTAGCTCACCTGAGGCTAGTGAGAGTTATGATATTAATGATGGTTACATTGAGTTCACTGATGAATTTGTTGAAGAGTGCTGAAATACACATGGTACTAGTGCTATGAAGAGTCTCCTTGCTAGACGTACTATTATGCCTAAGTTGTCCTCTGATCCTAAGTTTGACACTTCTCCCATAGATATTAAAGATGAAGATTATGATTTCTCTCTTGATTTGTCTTATTTAGATATTGTTGAGAAAGAACCTTTTTGTGGGACTGAAAATGAGAGTGTTGTGGCTCATATGAATGAGCTTTCTACTATGAGTGCTTTGTTCTCTGATGATTTTAAGATGTGCAAATACTTTGTTGCTAAGATCTTCCTTTTTTCACTAAAAGGAGAAGCTAGGGCTTGGTTTAATAGATTACCTCCTGGTTCCATTGATAGCCCTGATTGCTTCTTTCTTCCAAAAATATTTTCCTCCTAGTGCTAGACATGCTGCTTTGTAGAGACTTTTTGATTTTAAACAGGGAGAAGAAGAGAAATTGACTGAGTCATGGAAAAGATTCTGTTCCTTGATCCATGCACATCCTGGATGTCCATTACCTAAAAATGAGTTTGTTGATATTTATTATAATGGACTAACTGATGATTCTAGGACATACCTAGATAGCTTTGCTGATTGTGTTTTCAGGAAAAGGACTCCTACAGATGCTGAAGAACTAATGACCAAGGTAAGCAAGAATTATGATGACTGGAATTCAATTGAGCTGAATATACCTGAGCCTATTACTCCTGAACCAGTTGTTCCTGAACCAGTTCCAACACCAACAACAAAGAAGAGGGGAGTTATTGCATTAAATGATGAAGTGATGAAGGAAGCTAAGAAGTGTCTAAAGGAGAAAGGTATTAGAGCTAAAGATGTGAAGAATTTACCTCCTATAGAAGAATTATGTAATCCAATTCCCCACTCATCTACTATTGAGGTACACTCTCTCCAATTTACTGAAGGTGATATTCCTTATGGTAAGCCTCCTGATCAATGCTTAGAGGAACTTGACACATTTATTGTTAAACAAGGTAATTTTAATAAACAAGTTCAGAATCATTTATTGGAAAACTCTAGAGCTATCCATGAGTTGAAAGATATTGTGGAAAGAACTTCTAATGATATTAAAATGCTTTGTAAACACTTTCAAATGGTTCAAACTCAACTTGATCAACTTGCTAAGGTACAAAAGGATATGCTAGTTAATGTTTCAGGAAATAAACATGCTTATGGAATTAGAACTAGGAGTGGTGCAGCTACTCAAGATCCTTTATATCCTGAAGGACACCCTAAAATAATTGAGTAGAATTCCCAACAAGGTGAAGATAGTGGTAGTCCTCGTAAGAGGAAGAAAAGGAAACATAAGATAGTTGAGGAACCACTTGAACCTATTGTAGGTCCTAATAGTATATCTGTCTCTGATGCTGAAACTGAGAGTGGTAATAATAATGAGTCTTCTGATAAGGAGGAAGGTGAGGAAGAACCTGAGAAACACACTAAGAACACTAGGTACACAAAGGAATATTTTATTGCTAATAAACATGGTAAAGAGAGAGAACCTTGGGTGAAGAAACCTATGCCTTTTCTAGGTAAGAAACACAAGTCAAAGGAGGAAGAACACTACAACAAGTTTTGTGAGTGGATGAAACCTTTATTTCTGCAAATTCCTTTGACTGATGCTATTAAGTTGCCTCCTTATTCAAAGTATATGAAGGATATTGTCTCTAATAAAAGGAAGATTCCTGATGAGGAGATTTCTACTCTACTTGCTAATTACTCCGTCAATGGTAAGGTTCCAAAGAAACTTGGTGATCCAGGTATACCAACTATTCCTTGCTCCATTAAGAATAATTATGTTAGAACTGCTTTATGTGATTTGGGAGCTGGAGTTAGTGTTATGCCTTTTTCTCTCTACAAGAGGCTCCAGCTAGAAAATTTGATACCAACTGATATATCTTTGCAAATGGCTGATAAGTCAACTACTATTCCTGTTGGTATATGTGAGGATGTTCCTATTCAAGTTGCTCATAATTGCATGGTTTTAACTGATTTTGTTGTGCTTGAAATGCCTGAAGATGATAATATGTCTATTATTCTTGGGAGACCTTTTCTTAATACTGTAGGTGCTGTCATCACTTGCAATCAAGGAAAAGTAACATTTAATATTAATGACAAAGAGCACACGTTATATTTCCCCGAGAAGGTTGTTAGAAGCTATTGCCTGAATTCCATTAAAAATATTGAGAGCATCAAGGTTGGAGAAATATATTGTCCCATTCCACAAGAAAATTTTGAAACTATTATGATTGGGACCATTGCTATCAAGTATGAGGTAACATAATCACCTTGTGGAATGCAAAGTTTTGTTTCATATAAGATTGTTTTGGTAACAAGACTTGATTAACCTTGTTAACAAAAGGATTTTAATGAACAAAATAATGTTTCCACTGTGGTTATACTTGCTTTCTTTTACTTTTCTCCTTCCTAGTCTTTGCTTTAGCTTTAGTTTTGCTAGTTGTTTGCTTGTTTGAGTTTCTTAGAGCTGCTGTAGTTTGGCTTTTGGTTTGCTTTTGCTTCTTCTGAAAAAACTGTTTCTGCGAGAAAATCAATTTTCATACCCTGAAAATTGGCCACAAATAAAGTTTCCCGAAAAATCCCAGAAAATTCAAAATAATTTTTTCCTCGAAAAAAGGGGCAGAGAGGCACCAGAGGTGACCCAGGGGCCACCCGAGGCCACCACACCTGTGGTAGGCGTGGCCCCACTATTGGTGGCGTCTAGGGGGGTCTGACCCACCTGGGCCCCTCCCGGTTGCCTCCTCAAAGCCACCTTCTTTCTCTCTCCCGAAAAACACCAGAAAACTTGCTCAAGCTCGATTTTTCCTATTCTTTCTCGCGATTTTCGATCTCCTTGTTCATCCCATATCAAGTGCTAATTTTTGGAGGGTTTTCTCCTTGGTATGTGCCTCCTCCACTTGTACAATTAGATTTTTGATTGGTAGATTGTATCTTGAGTATTTTGCTGCTATAGGTGATAGGTTGTTTGAGCTTGCATGCTTGTTCTATGCTTAGAAACTTTGTTTTGATGCATGTGTAGTCCTATAGCAAGTTCCTATAGTAGTTGCTCATCATTTATCAACTTAGAAATCACTTGGTTTGATGGTTTCTTAAAATTTCAGAATAGTGAAGTCATGGACCACCACACCTTTGGTGACATATTTGAGAGTGATGCACCTAGAAGGGCAAGGCTTCCAAGGTCATCCACCAGTTCTAGACCCTCATACAATGAGGATCTCATCACTCCGTGATTTGGTGACAAGGGCGATGAAGGGGATGCGCACCCCTCCACCTTTCCTTGCCAAGCTTTCTTGCGAGCTGCTGGGATTCTTAACGATTTCATGACTTTGATTGAGAGGGCTGGTATAACAAGTTTCATGCAGGATGAGAGTGCACAATATGATGGGCTTACTAAAAAAATTGTGGAGAGTTTCTCCTTTACTAACAGTTTGTTCAAGCCCTTTGTGTCTTTCAAAATTTATGACAGGGCTCATTCAATGTCTTTGAAGAAATTTTGCAAAGCCCTGGGACTTGGTACAGCTGGATCATCAAAGAAGATTCCAGCCCTTCCCGCTGATTTTTTGGAACTATACCGAGGAATAACCAATGATGATGACTGTAACATCCCAAAAATACTAAACTTGGATCATCAAACTCTAATCATCAAAATTAGGGTTAACAAAAACTTTTCTAAATAAAAATATGCAAGCATGCATGTGTGTATGCATTCCAATTTGAATTCTTTTGAATTGCCTTGCTTGTGTGTTTCTTTGCTTGTAAAGGGATTCTTAGGTGAAATAAACATCATCTAAACAATCCCCACACTTTTCCCAAAGACAAATAAATTAAAACAAACAAAATAAGGGAATGGTCATTTTGGCCAAATTAACTCCCATGCCTACTTTGGCTGTCTCTAACTTTCAAAACTTAACAGAAACTTGTGTGGATCTTTGCACCCCTTGATAGTACTCATAACAAAGTACCAAGGCCCACCTTGTGATCATCCAAAAACATTTGAATGCATAGTTTAAAGGACAGTTCAAAATTGAATCTATATTATATGGGAAGATCCCACTTTTTCAAAAACCACTCAAACAAGCTCAACTTTCAAAACCCAAGCATCCACAGACTCACCAGCACCTACCTAGCACACCCACCAAAAATCTTTTCAAAAATTCAAAACTTGAATTTTTGCGGCCATTTCATCAAACACCTTGCTGATGCAAATCAATCAAATCCTAAACACTATTGTGAGAAGTGATTTGGGCCTAACTGGTTCCCTCTCTAGCTCACAGCAACCTCAGTAGATCATCTAGCAAACTTAACTAAGCACTATCCCCACTGTAAGCTTGGAAATGTCATCAATGGTGAACAGCCGAGCCTCACCATGTCACCCTAGTGTGGACATCAAGCTAGGAGAAGAACTAGCTGTGCCAACCTTCTCTAGGAGACAGCCCACCGTCCACCGCTACCCCCTGTCCAGCGCTCGAACCTTGCCAGCCCCTGGACCACCCGCACAGACCGTGCCCAGCTCGCCAGCAACCATGCCGAGCATGCGCCAGAGCGCCACCCTTGACACACGCCCACAGACCGCGCGTGCCCTCGCCGCGTGCATACATGATCACCACCGCCCCAGGAGACTGCTAGACATCCCCGTTCGCCGCCCCATGCCTCATAGCCACCGCTCGCCGTCGAAGACGCCGCCTCTGTCGCGCAGAGCATCGCGTGTTCCAGACCGTTTGCCACCGCCCCTACACGCGCATTAAAGCTGTAGAGCATCGCCAGGAGACCACCGATCGATCGCCACCGCCGGCCATGCCTCTAGCAGCCCGTAGCCATGTCGCCACCGTCGCCTGCCCATCCCGTTCGGTCTCGTCGTCGAGACTATAAATAGAGGCCACCCCAGCTCAAACTCTTCACACCATTCTACTCCCCTCTCCTCACTGATCGTTTCACCCTGTTCCCAGAGCAAGGCGAGCAGTGCTTCGCCGGAATTTCACCAGAGCCCGCCGCTGCTGGAGAAGAAGGGGGCCAGCGATTGGAGCCGCCCCAGGAGAAGCTGCCGGTACCAAGAGGTTCGCCGTCGTCGACTTCGTCGTTCGCCGGCCTCGTCGACCCTCGCCTGAGCCCCGATGAGCCTCCCACGACCCCCACCTGCCGTGTTAGGGTTCTGTCTCGCCGGCGCTGCCCGACGTGGACGATGAACCAGCGTTGGATTAGAACTAGATCTAATGCACCACATTGCCCCGTACCGCTTCGCACCCCCTGTCTCAGTGACACGTGGGGACAGCCACTTAACCTGCCCGCGTAAGCGCTGTGCTTAGAAGGCCGACCCAGTATCATTTCCCGCGCAGCCCATTTGTTTGAATTTGGATTTTTCCATTTTCATTCAAACACAGTTCAGTACCTAGTTTCAAAAATCAACCTAGCTCGATTTAGTAAACCAAATTGAATGAAACCAATTTTGTTAGAAAGGTCTGGAAATGCTGAATCCAAGCCCGTTGGTTCAAGTCATTTGGATCTGTAGATCACCCTTGGTAAAAATAACAAGGCAGAAGCTTTTCTGCATTCAAACATTTTTAAAATTTAAACCATGATAGCTTTTGAGTTGATTCCACCTCTCAAAAATCACATTTGATCATACCTTTCAGAATATATAAAAATATATGGGTTTACTTACAGAAATATTGTTCAAGAAATAAAAAGAAGGTCACATAGGCAGTTCTAGTCACTTATTTAATTAAAATAAAAGGGTAAAACCTTATTAAATTGTGACACCACTTTAAATCACATTCTCATGGACTAAAATATGTGGTGATGACATGTGTCAACATGATCCCATGTTTGGTTTGGAGAATATTAAATCTTAAGTAGTTTTTCAATGAGTAGAAATTACTTTTCTAAAACAAAAATCATTAAGTCAAGTGCCTTAGTCTTGTAATGTTAGTGATGATGATAGATCATCTATAGAACCCCTTTGTGTGATGATTGAAAGTAGTTAAGTATTGTTTGGTGATTGTGTACCTCGTATTTATTTATAGACACTAGTACCGACCAAGGATACGAGGAGGAAGGAGGATACTACGAGGAAGAAGCCGAGGAGAACTTCAACCACTACTCTACCCAAGGCAAGCTAACCCTTGCAAGATACTCTACTTATGCAAGCTTATACTGATATTGTGCAAGCTAATACTTGCAAGCCTAATACTACTAGTTGAATGTGCAAGCTAATACTTTCTTGTTACCATGCCCACCATATGCCTTAAGCATATGTGATCATACCCACTTGATAACCCAATCCTAGTTTTACTTGCAAGCTTTCCACTTTATTTGTTTCTTGATCAAAGCTTTCTTTTAGAGTTTACTTAAGTGACTTGTAGATTCGAGAAAGTTAACTGAAGGTTGCATAAAGAGCATAAAATTTGGCCTAAGCTAGATAATCTTGATGTCATCCTAAGGCATGAGGTGGTACTTAGTTGAAACTCCACTTGTTTATCACCCCTCCTTAGTACTCACCCCCACCTGTAGATGCTAGTGCTAAGCATAAAACTTGATCAACTTTAGATGGGAATACTTGGTGAAAATGGTTATGAAAACCTTAGAATGATGGATCATTCTACTGAGATGTTTTGACATGTGTTTCCGAACACCAGATGATTTTGGTGATGAAAATGTTAAGGCATGAGCCTTAGCCCTTTATAAAACTGATGGTTGTCTGGATGCGATACCATTCCAATTTTACCGTACAACCACAATACCCAAAGATTTGGTAGGGCTTGACTGGAAACTTATATACCTTAGTATTGGTTCCCTCACGGCCAAGGTCTGAGCTAAGGCTACCTTGTGAAGATTGACCACCTGTTCAGTACCCAAGATGACAGTTGGTCATGGTTGGGAGGCCAAACTCACAGGAGAGGTGCTTATACTAGGGCGTGTAATTGAAAGGTTAGGATTCATTATCCGCATACTGAGTATGGTGAATTCAGGATTTGTTCCTGACGGATGTATCGAATGTTGTGGTGAAAGTGTACAATCTCTACAGAGTGTCAAACTATTCGAATAGCCGCGTCCGCGGTTATGGACAGTTGGAGTGGCCATACTGTTCCACTGTCAGATGTTTTCAAAATGACTTGTGAAATGACTTGAGACTTTGACTTGACCACAACAGAGTTGTGGCATGAGATACAAGTTCCCACTTAGGAGTTATAAAATTGTGACTAGCTTCTCTTGTTTCTGAACTTAGTAGAGGTAAATCTGGCTTTTGCAAAATAACCCTAGAGTCTAGTGTCCTATTGCTACTTAAAGAGTACTCATGGATTTGTCCCTGGTTATTCCCGTGGCTAGACTATGAAGAGGAGTACCAGGATGATGGACCCCAGGAAGGTTACGACAACTAGGATCATCTCCCATCGTCAGCATTGCCTGTGACCCCGAAGATGGAGCTTCGCCTACGCTACCTTTATTATTACGTATTTCCGCTGCTTGAAGTTGTATTAAGAACTGGATCATGAGATCCTTATTTGTGTAAGACCTTATGTATGGTTTGTAATGGATGATGTACTATGGTATCCAATTCTGTTATGTCTCGCAAAAATGGTAATCCTGGGATTGCGATGTATGGCATAACAGGCATCTAGGATTAAAAATCCGGGTGTTGACAATGACCGTAGAGCTCAATGAGGGAAGATAAAGAATAATCAACTTCTAGCCATCAGGTACTTTTCCTACTATCTTACCACCAGTGTTCTTGGCAGGGAGAACACTAGTAATATCTCCAACTATCAACTGGCCTTCTTAGCTGCTACGCTCTACGGTGAGGATAAGTATAATCTTGGTTCCCTCATTGCTCGTCGTTTAGCTGCTAAGGGACCCATTTATGGGGGAATTATTGCTACTCGTATTGCTTCTACCTTGGACATTGTTGTTGATCCACATGATACAATTTTGGCTCCTCTGAGGCTTGATCTTGCTGCCATGAAGGCACACCATTTTGTCACCTCTAGATCTACTCTTGAGAGCTTGGTTTATAGAATGATGTGTACTGACGGGGAAGAGAGAGAGATCCCTCTACCCCAAACCACTTTGTTCAGTATTTCTCAGGGACCTTGGTCACGCACAAAGGCGGATATGGATGACAAGCTGTGCTCTCTCAACTTCCATGGGCGCTATCAGGGAGAAGCGCCCTCATATGACCCCGCAGTACACTATATAGGGGAGGCCTCGAGCTCGTACCAGGACGAGGGTGCTTCCTCGACATACTATGAAGGTGCATCTACTTGGGCACCATGGGATTGAGCCCCACTTAGGCCAAGAGCCTAAGCTTGGGGGGAGGTATACCGATGTCACACTCATATATATATATATATATCATGTTCGGTCGGTTCTTTGTATATTCATTGTTTTGCTTTCTTTTTGGTTTTTGTTGCTTCTTTCTCAAAAACAAAAAATACCAAAAATATTTTCGTTTTTTCTCTTGGTTTGTTTCTTTGCTTTGGTTTGTCTTAAAAGAAAAAAATCCAAAAATATTTTGCTTTATTTTTGTTTGGTTTTTCTTTGTTTGCTTGTTTCGAAAACACCAAAAATATTTGTTGTTCTTCTTTGTTTTTGTGAGTTCTTTGTAGGGTTCAGCCGTCCTCAGTGGATTTTGGTTCCATGTTAATTATTCAAGTAACACAAGTGAAGGGAAATAATGAAGATTAAGACAACTCGAGGTGTGGTAAGAGGCTGGTAACGAACTCTATTTGTTTCATTTTTGTACATATACTCATCATTGTGAGCATGCTTAGCCTGTTTGTGTAAGGTGTATGTCATTATGGATGCTTAGTAGTTCCTGCTTGTCTATGATTAGCTCCAGCTTGCTAATAGTTTGTGGCATGTCATATGAATGTTTGCTTGCATTGTTTTATTCATATTTTGGTACGACATTGTGGTATCCTCCTCTGATTGTTCATGTGAATCGACTTGGCACATGTTCACGCATGCATATGACTAATCAATAGTCAGTAAGCCTCGATGATTTATTTTGCCTCAGAGTTCTTGTATCACTTTCATGCCATAATTAGTCCTGTTTTGTTGCAAGCATGATTATGACAGTTATTGCTCTCTCGTTTGTCACTCCCTCCCTATTGCTAGCCTTCACTTGCACTGAGTATGTGCTCCACCTGTGCTTCCAACTCCCCAAAACCAATATTGCCAGCTGTGTCCACCATACCTACCTATTAGCATCGTTTGTTATTTCAGTGCATATTCAACATGCCTTGTTTTCTTCCAAATAAAATGTTTGTTTGTTTTGAGAAAGTTAGTTAGTAAAGCTCTCACGAACTTGATGGTACACTTTATTCCTTGCTCTTAATAATCCTGAACCATTGTGACTTGTCCATGAAAGTTATATGCTTGCTTATTATATGCTGGGAGTCAGCAGAACCGTGCTGTCACGGAGAACGCTTTCAACACCTGTTGGATATCTCATCCAGTTGATTCTTTGCTCTTTTATTTACGGATGTCGACAATGTGAAATAAAAGGGGAGGTTGTGAGTTCATGAAGTTTATACATTGTGTTAGAGAAACGCCTGGGCCGCTAGCCTAAGCCATGCCTAATCATGGTGGAAACTTGCAGCATCACTATAATGAGCATCTAGGAAGCATCCTCAATAAAAAGCTATGCGTATGGTAAATAAAAAGATTGCTGAGATGCTCATTGTCTGCTTGCCTTGTCATTTTGGCTATGGGAAAGCTCCTGTACCATATGCAAGGGGTACCCCGTTGGTGGTTCTCGATGATATGCATGTATTTTTACAATGACAAGAACTTTCAGGTGACCAAAGTTGAGTAGCATGCGGAGTGACCCTCGTGCTCAAGTGACTTGGGATTTTCAGCCTATGGTCTGTTAAGCATATGATTCAGAGTGGACCTCACTTTCACCTTAACCACATGAAGACGCCTATGATAGGGGCAATGAGAGCTCAAAGCTAACGAGTACCTTCCTTTCAGCATTAGGAAGCCTTTCAAACCTTCACAAAACCATTTTCACAATTTTGTTGAGTCATCACTTATTCTATGAGCACCTTCTTGAGAGCATAGTTGTCATTCTTGTGTTTGTTCCAAAACTTGGTTAATTATGTCATGACTTTGATGCTTGTATCTCTGATATCTTTATCTCTAGTCTTCATGTGATTTTCAGAGGTGCCTAAACATTCATATTGTGCTCTTCAAACAAAGGCAAACGAGATACCACTCTATCATACCTTATTATGAGCATTGCAATGTTGCTTATGTTTATATTTCATGCTACTTATTATTATTGAGTTGGTTTCTATTCATAGCTTGCAATGATTATTGAGTAGACTTAGTTGCATACTTATTATTATGAATTGTCTAAGCATCTACTCCTGTGTTGAGAATATATACATCATATGAAGCAAAGTGTTCGTGAAAGTTCTTTTATCGCACTCAGTTTTCAACTGAATTGCTTCAGGACAAGCAATAAGCTAAGCTTGGGGGGAGTTGATATGTACAAAACGTATCTACTTTCTCGAACACTTTGCTATTGTTTCTTCTATAAACTTGTGTGATCTGGATACAACTAACACGGTCTGACGCTGTTTTCAGCAGAATTACCTTGATGTCTTGTTTTTGTGTAGACAATCAACTATCAGGAAAAATCCTGGAAAATATACCAAAAACTATTTTTCACTAGAAGATCCACGGAGCCAGAAGGGGAGACAGAGAGGAGGCCTGGGGAGCCCAGACCCACCCCAAGCGCGGGCCCACCTGACCCCACACCTGGAGGGGGTTTGGCCACCCCAGGCAGCTCCTCGGCCTCCCTCGACGCCTATAAGTTGCCTTCTAACCTAAAAACTCAGGGGGGTCGATAGTTTTCCAGAAAGAGTTCCGCTCCACCGCCGCCACCAGAAACCAAGATTCGGATCCAGAAACTCCGTTCTGGCACCCTGTCGGGACAGGGAATTTGGAGAGGATCATCGCCATCGCCATCACCAACGCATCTCCATCAACCACCAATGTTTCCCTCATCCATGAGTGAGTAATCCCCCGCTGTAGGCTTGGGGATGGTAGGGATTGGATGAGTTCTATCATGTAATCGAATAAGATCTGTTAGGTATATAGTGCCTAGTATCTCTATTAGTGCTATTTGACTTTGTTGCAACTTGTTGTGCTTAATGCTTGTCACTAGGGCCCGAGTTCCATGATCTCAGATCTGAACTTATTATTGAATCATTATGATAGTATTGTTTGTGATCTTATCTGCAAGTTGTGTACACATATCATTATCCGGATCCAAAGGCCCCAAAGTGACAATAATTGGGACAACCAGAGGGGATGGCTGTGGTGTGAGGATCACATGTGTTCACAGAGTGTTAATTCTTTTCTCCGGTGCTCTATTAAAAGGAGCACCTTAATTGCTAGTAGTTCCCTAGAGGCCCCGCTGCCACGGGCTGGCTGGACAGAAGATGTTGTGCAAGTTCTCATTGCGAGCACGTATGACTATATTTGGAGCACATGCCTAGGATTGTTTAGTACTTGGATGCTTGTTATTATTTATCTGCAATGCCCTAGATCTTGAAGTTACATGTTTAGACTCGTCCATGCAATGCCCGTCCATCTATCTCTCTGCCTACCGCACTGGAATCCCACTATTACCGTTACTGTTACTATTGCTATTACTGCTTCTGTTGCTTTGTTGTTGCTACTACAAACTGTTGCTATTGATAAACTTCTGTGAGTAAGAACTATTTCCAGGTGCAATTGAACTGACAACTCAATTGTTAAGGCTTGCAAGTATTCTTTGGCTCCCCTTGTGTCGAATCAATAAATTGGGTAATACTACCCGTGAAGACTGTTGCGATCCCCTACACTTGTGGGTCATCAAGACTGCGCCTGGGGTGGGTCTGTGTAAGATCCCACCTTTATAAAGGTAAATATCCCTGTGATTGCAATGCTAGTCCCTGGATCAATGCTAGCATCCACAGTTTAAGATGAAGTACACAGATACAAAGGTCATTATTACAAATCATTCCAGAGACAAACATAGTCTTTTACAACTCCATGGCCATAGGCCTAATACAAGAGTTCAAATAGTAAATAAGATAAGTAAGTCTTCATCTTCATGTGCCACAGGAAAGCATGTTGAGTGTAGACTCATAACACCTAATCATCATCAGAATAACCTGCAACATTACAAGTTATAGCCACAGTGGGTCAATACATTGGAATAGTATTGGCAAGTGATACCTTAGTATAATATTGACATCTAGATACTACATGCATTTGGCTAAGTGTAGCTTAGGCTTTCTTTGCTCAAAATAGGTTTTACCTATTAGTTGAAAAACACTAAGTTTTTTTCTTTGACAAAACTTTCCCAAGGAATCACCAATAGACATTGGTGAAACTTCACCCTTGTTCAACCACAAATTTTAAATTAGAAATTGGGATGAGGGGATTATGATAGCTTCTATGTCTTGATGCTCAAGTTGTCCAATACCAGGGACATGGCTAAGTACTTAGATTCTTCCATCTGCAGAGGTTGTGCACTTTCCCCACAAGACTTGATTTTCACCAAGACAAGACCTTTCGGAAGCCTTCCCTTAGACCAAATGGACGCGTTCCAAACCTATCATCCCACTACCACCAACTGTCCAAATGGCTAAGTTATTGCAACCTATATGATCCAGGCAGAGCCCATAATGCCATGTGGCTGCACTAGAAGCTTCTTAACATTTGGCATCTCAAACCCCTTTGTTCCTGGGTGGATTTCCACAAGTGAGATACACAAGGTAAACCATATAAATGGGCCTTGTGTAACCACTCAACACAAACCATTCTTTCCATTCCACCCAGGTGTTTCATTCACTTAGTTGTTTTATTAAGCAAAAACACAAGTCAACAGACAGAAATATTTCATATAGAATGAATATAAAACCACCCTTGGTTGCTACTAGCTAGGCTAAGCATGGCAATGGTAAGCATCTTAACTTAGAGAAATTTCTAACAATTCTACAACTATTAGGATTTCCCAAGCATAGCATAGAGATACTTATCAAAATATTCATGCAAGTCCTATACAAAATAGTTCTAGTGCATAGGTGAAAATATAGGGATAAAAACATGAAGCACCACTATAAGGTTCCCAACCTTTAATAAGGTAGAGATCCCTGTGTTTACAATGCTAGTCCCTGGATCAATAGCTAGCATGCACAGTTAAGATGTAATATCAAGAAACAAAGGTCATAATACAACTTTATAACCAGGAATAAAATAATTCATTACATCTTACATAGCTCATTTGGCTATCACATTACATTGCAGCAGAATATCTATAAGCATGGGGTCCTTCATCTTCAAAATGCCACAGGCAATCATGTTGGTTGTAGACTTGTAATACTATTCAACACACTTCACTAACATCAAACAAACCTGCAACATAATAAGTTGCAGCCACAAGGGTCAATACATTTGAATTGTATTGGCAAGTTTCACTACTATGTAGAAATAAGTGGATCCTATCTTTTACATGCATATTTGGCTAAGTGGGGTTTAGGCTCTTTTGCAGAAAGCAATATAGTTTTATCCTATCTTTTCAAAATAGTTTTTGATCCTTGTCAAATCTTTTTGAACTTCTTGGAAAACTCCAAGTGCTTCTAATCCCTTTGTAACACCGCGATTCTGAAAAGACCGTGGCTTCTATGTGACATGCCAATCCCTGGATCGGTTCATTGGCCCAGAATAGAATAAGATGAATAACATAGCAAAATATCCGTGTATCATAAATAACGAAGATCCAGAGTACCATTATTACAATAAAAGCTTAGCCCAAGGCCAGCTCAAATTATTCAGGTAGCAACATAAATAAAGTAAATCCTCCATTCTTCAAATTGCCCACAAGTGAACAAGTGCCGAGTGGAGTACCGTGGCCTATCTCGATTACTCGGAATCGGAATAACCTGCAACATGAAACGTAGCAGCCCTGAAGGATCGATACATGGAATGTATGGCAAGTAGAGCTAGTAAAGGAGACAATAGTACTAACATCTACATGCATATTTGGCAAGTGGAGCTGTGTCTGGCTTGCATTTGCAAATACATTTGTCCTACTTTCATAAACAGTTTTGATTTTCTTTGAAAAGATCCCAATTAAGTTAACCCAACAATATTAAAGCAATTATGAAATTGGAATGGGCGAGAAACATGTCATGGAATCAATATCAAGCAACTCAGTTGTCCATAACCGGCGACACGGCTAATCGATTAGATTATACACCCTGCAGGGGTTAGTACACTTTACCCATGTGACTTGGCCAGCCCAGCTCGTACCATCACTCTCATTTTGGGTGATGATAGGGAGAAGTCCAAGAAGAGACTGTTCGGAAGTAGCACCCCAATCCCGACGCGCACCGGTCCAACCTACCAAAATTCTACATCTCTGGATACGCGGGTTCGAGTTACCACAACCTACTAAGTCCAACCAACCGCTCATTTCATTTTTGGCACATGGTTGTACACGTAAGCTACACAATAAAGAAGCCAATCAATTTCTCTCGAAACCTGGGTGCCTTTCCGCAATGAAACCACCAAAAATTATCAATCCCATCACACCCAGGAGATTCATTGATTAAGTTGTTTTAGTTTTCGCAAACCAATACTTTTAGAAACAACTTTCAGTGATGTAACCCAGCCCTCGTTCATCATAGCATGGCTAAGCACATCTACCAACGGTGGTTCATCTACAAGGAAAGCCCTACCACATAATAGGACATAGCATAGCGATAATATCATCCTACACATGCGTCTACAAAATACACGACAATGCATAGAAAATAGTAGGACGATATCATGAAGAAAATAGCATCTACTTGCCTTGGTTGTAGCGGTCGGAAGAACAATCCACACATGAGAAAGCGTTGCACTCGTCACAATCTACACGATACAATTGCAATCATAAACAAACAATCCACAAGCATATGCAACAAAGATGATGCATGAGTGCATGCAAGACAAGTGAATTGGTGCTACAGCTGCACCACATAGTCCTATTCAATAAAGCTACTGATTGCATGCATGGAAAATAGTTTTTGCGCAAGAAAAACTATTACGCAAAAAGTAATGCTCAAAACTAGAGCTAGAACTCAAATAGTTCACTACCGCTAGTATACTGTTTGTAAAATCTTGGGAAAATTCTACCGCATAGGCATCGCTGATTAGAAACAGCACCAATTGGAATTACACAAAAAGGAATTATAAAACTTCCGGAGTAATTAAAACACTGCAGAAAGCCACTAGACAGTTTCTGCAGAAGTTTTTACTGTAAGCCTATCTTTTTAATTCACGATGAGATTCCCCTCGTTTCACTGAATCCAGGGACATATCATACGCGATTTTTGGAGCTACAGATCTTTTTCTACGAATTAAACACTCCAAAAAGGCCATTAACTAATTTGATTAAACTGTACTAAATCTTGCTGCAAAAGTCTGAACCAAAGGTACAGCAAGATTCTACACAACTTACTGAACCTACACATATTTTATTTGCAATTTTTGGCCCAGCGTTTTAATTTCTACGCAATTTACAATTTTCTACCGAAATCTGTCAACTAAAACGATTAACGAAATTAACCAGTCAACTGTGTCTGTTGACTGATCAACGCAGCTGCTGACTGGGCGCTGACTGGGCGTCTGACTAGTCAACACCTGGGTACTGACCGGTCAACGTCGATCTGGACCGTTGATCTGAGATCTAATGGCGGCTGCGGACTCACCGGAGACGAACGGTGACGAGTTCCGGACGGTGCGTCGATCGGTTCCGGCGACGACGGTTACCTGCGCGAGAGGGAGACGGTCAGCACGGATCGAGGCGATCACGCAACGGCGACGCGAGACAGTGGCACGACGCGCGAGGCGGCGGTGCAAGGCGCGCGTGCACGCGGGCGAGCGCGAGCGGCTGCGGGCGTGCTGGCGCGCAGCAGCGGCAGCGGCAGGCGGCGTGCGGGCGCGCGCGTGCTGGCGAGCGCGGGCGTAGGCAGGCGCGTGCGTGGCGGCGAGGCGCGCGGCTGGCGGGAGGCGGCTCGGCGGCGGGGCGAGGCGCTTTAGGCGGCGGGGCAGGACAGGTAGGCGGCGATGTACCTGGGCGGCGGCGATCCCGAGGATCGAGGCGGCGGCGCGGTCTTCGAGGTGGCGGCGGGGCACGAGACCCGAGGCGGGGTGGGGCGATCGAGGCGGGCAGGGAGTGGCGGCTCGGCTGGGTGGGGTCCGCACTTTTGTGGGCCCCACGCGGGGTCCTAGTCCGATTCGGGGCGCGGTTGGATACGGACTCGGAAAAATCGGCCCGATTTTCTATCTTTTAATAAAACAGCCGTAATTTCTCCGCACGAGCTCCAAATCGAGTGATTCTTGCTCCTACGGTTTTGTAAAATCGAGGGGAACAATCTAGGGTCAAGGGTTGAGCGAAAACACTAGTCTACAAGGGTGAGCAACACTAGTTCTTCTAATGCCTCCCGCGGGAGCCTCGTAGTAAAATAGAAAAGGGTTTTGAAAATAGCGTTTCGCCGATTCTTTTCAATCGACGGTTTTGCATGGAAAAGTATGCTGCAATGATATGAATGATATGCAGAACCAAATCTAAAATTTGGGATGTGACAAGACTAACCCCCTTAAGATGAATCTCGTCCTCGAGATTCGGCGCGGCTAGCAAATAGGTGTGGGTTGTCCTCTCGGATGTCATCCTCAAGCTCCCAAGTGGCTTCGTCTTTAGTGTGGTGGCTCCACTGCACCTTGCAAAACCTGATCGTCTTGGTACGGGTAGTCCTCTCCGCTGTCTCCAGAATCTTGACCGGTTTCTCCTCATAGGTCAAATCATTCTCAAGCTGAACCTCCTCTAGCGGTACAGTGTCTCCCAATGGTGTATCCACCATCTCCGGATGACACTTCTTCAGCTGGGATACGTGGAACACATTGTGAACAGCGGACAGAGCCTCTGGCAACTCCAACTGATAAGCAACTTCTCCTTTGCGTGCTAGGACCCTGTACGGTCCAATAAATCGAGGTGCCAGCTTACCCTTAATTCCAAATCTCTTGATTCCACGAAGTGGCGACACTCTGAGGTATGCTCTATCACCTATCTCATACACCACTTCCTTGCGCTTGGCGTCAGCGTAGCTCTTCTGCCTTGATTGTGCCACCTTCAGCCTGTCCCTAATCAAGGCGACCTTCTCTTCAACGTCCTTGATCAAATCAGGTCCAAATAACTGGCGTTCTCCTACTCCATCCCATAGCAATGGTGTCCGGCACTGTTTCCCATACAGCACATCAAACGGTGACGTCTTGATGCTGGTTTGATAGCTGTTGTTGTAGGAAAACTCAGCATATGGCAAATTCTCATCCCATCTAGAGCCATGAGCCAAAGCGCAAGCTCTCAGCATGTCCTCCAAAATCTGGTTCACCCTCTCGGTCTGTCCATCAGTCTGTGGGTGAAACGCTGTGCTAAACTCCAATCTAGTACCAAGTGACTCGTGCAGCTGGCGCTAGAAGTGCGAGGTAAATTGGGTGCCTCTATCAGATACAATACTCTTGGGAACTCCGTGTAGATACACAATCCTGTCCATGTAAATCTTGGCCAGCTTTGCACTCGTATAGGTCGTCTTCACCGGTATAAAGTGGGCTACCTTGGTCAAATGGTCGACCACTATCCAAATGGAGTCATATCCTGACCTGGTCCTGGGCAATCCTGTGATAAAATCCATTCCCACTCTATCCCACTTCCAATCCGGCACGGGCAATGGCTGTAGCAATCCTGCTGGCTTCTGGTGTTCCGCCTTTACTCGGCTACATACATCACATAGGGCAATATGCTCGGCGATGTCTCCCTTCATGTTGTTCCACCAGAATCTGTCCTTTAGGTCCATATACATCTTCGTATTGCCCGGATGTATGGAGTACGGCGAGTCATGAGCTTCCTGTAGAATCAACCTCCTTATCTCGGGATCGTTGGGAACGCACAAACGATCTCCATACCACAAGGTTCCTTGCTCATCCTCGCGGAATTCCCTTGCTTGATCCTCCTTCATCTTTTCCCTTATTTCATCCATCTCTTTGTCTCCCACTTGAGCCTTCCTGATTCGGTCCTGTAGCGTTGGTTTGACTTCCATTGTTGCCAAGTACCCTTCAGATACTACCTCCAGTCTAAGGTCCTTGAATTGCTTGCACAAATCCTCATGCAATTCACCAATTGTCAATCCATTGGCATAAATCTTCCGGCTCAGAGCATCTGCTACTACATTGGCCTTTCCTGGGTGGTACTGCAAATTCATATCATAGTCCTTGATAAGTTCCAACCATCTCCTTTGCCTCATGTTCAGTTCCTTCTGCGTGAATATGTATTTCAGGCTCTTGTGGTCGGTGTACACATCACAGTGTTTTCCCATTAAGTAATGCCTCCATACCTTGAGCGCATGAACCACTGACGCTAACTCCAAGTCGTGTGTGGGGTAATTCTGCTCATGGTGTTTAAGTTGTCGCGAGGCATATGACACTACTCTCCCATCTTGCATCAGCACACTCCCAAGTCCCTGTCGAGAAGCATCACAGTACACTTGGAAATCCTTCTGAAGGTCTGGTAAGCACAGAACAGGCGCGGTCACTAGTCGACGCTTCAGTTCCTGAAAGCTGGCTTCACACACGTCTGACCATTCAAACTTTCTCTCCTTCTTCAGAAGTTCAGTCATTGGCTTAGCAATCTTGGAAAAGTTTTCAATGAACCTCCTGTAATATCCAGCAAGTCCTAGAAAGCTTCGAATCTCACCCGCATTCTTGGGTGCTTCCCACTCAGTTACTGCAGTCACTTTGCTTGGATCAACAGCGACTCCTTCTCCTGACACTACGTGTCCAAGAAATCCAACAGTGTTAAGCCAGAATTCACACTTGCTGAATTTGGCATACAGCTTGTGTTCCCTCAGCTTCTCCATAATCAGTCGCAGATGCTTTTCGTGCTCAGCATCATCCTTGGAATATATCAGTATGTCATCAATAAACACCACCACGAACTTGTCCAAGTACTCCATAAATACCTTGTTCATCATGGTCATGAAATATGCCGGGGCATTCGTTAGTCCAAAACACATAACCGTATACTCATATAAACCATACCTAGTGGTGAAGGCGGTTTTTGGTACGTCCTCCTCCCGGATCTTCAATTGGAAGTAGCCTGATCGCAGATCAATCTTGTTGAACACCTTCACTCCTTCCAGTTGATCAAACAAATCATTTATGTTCGGCAGGGGGTACTTGTTCTTGATGGTCACCTCGTTCAGCGAGCGATAGTCCACTACTAATCTCTTGCTGCTGTCTTTCTTCTCCACAAACAGAACAGGTGCTCCCCACGACGACGAACTAGGCTGAATGAATCCCTTGTCCAACTGCTCCTTCAGCTGCTTTTTCAATTCCTTCAGCTCATACACATCCATCTTATATGGTCTCTTTGCTATAGGTCATGTTCCCGGCATCAGGTCGATGAGAAACTCCACTTCCCTGTCAGGTGGCATCCCTGGCAGCTCTTCCGGAAACACATCGGGGTAATCCTTAATCACAGGCACAGTATCCATGCTAACCCCCTTAAGAGAATTCAACTTACACCTTCCTGGTCGTACAACCGACTTGAATCTAATCCTCTTACCATCCGGGGTTTTGAGTGAAACAGCTCGCTGTGCACAATCTATGTGTCCCCCATGCATAGACATCCAATCCATACCCAGAATAACGTCTAATCCCTATGATTCCAACACTACCAAATGTGCACTGAAGTTGTGTGTTCCAATCCTCACAGTTAAGTCGCGACATCCCGCGCTAGCTATCATGTCTCCTCCAGGTGAACTCACTCTAATAGACCTTTTCATAGACTCGGTAGGTAACTTATACTTATCCACAAATGCCCTTGATATGAATGAATGCGATGCACCAGTATCGAAAAGTATAAGTGCAGGGTAAGTGTTGATTGGGAACTTACCAATCACAAGGTCAGGCTCATCTGGAATCTCCTCCACATTCATGTGGTTCACTGTGGCCTTCTCGTTGTTGGTTGGCTTCAGTCCCTTCCTCTCCGGACAGTTGTCAGCATAGTGTCCCTTCTGTTTACATTTGAAGCATGTCACCTCACTCAGATCCTTCTTCACAAAGCTGTGATCACGGTTGCGGTCATGTCCACCATGTCCTCCAGAGTGGTGAGAGTGTCCTCCCTTGTGGCTGTGGTGGTTGCTCCTATGGTTGTCATGACGATGCCCATCGCCTCCATGGTGGTGGCGGTCATGGCTCCCATGGTCACTCCCTCCATGCTTGGAGTATCCATCATACGAAGTGCGAGACTTGTGATGTGAACCAGAGTGGTGATTGTTGCTCTTCCTCTTGCGGTTCTCCACCTGCTTGTGCTTCCCTTCCAAGATCCTGGCCTTGTCCATAAGCTCATGGAAAGTGGGGCAATAAACCACCAGTAGCTGTACTGAAAGCTCATCACTGAGGCCATCCAGGAATCTCTCCCTCCTTTTTGCATCAGTGTCCACATCCTCAGGTGCATAACGGGACAGGTTGTTGAACTCCTCAATATACTCAGCCACGGTGCGATTGGTTTGGCGCAAGTTGCGGAACTCCTTCCTCTTCAGGCTCAGAACTCCTGAAGATACGTGGTTGGTCCTCAAACCTTCCTCAAACATTGCCCAAGTCACGGTATCCAGTGGGTGGGTGATCTGGAAAGTGTCCCACCAAGAAGCGGCTGGTCCCTCCAGTAGGTGAGCGGCAAACCTCACCTTCTCAGCATCAGTGCATCCAACAGTTACCAGATCCTTGTTGACTGAACGCAACCAGTCGAGAGCAACCATTGGTTCCGTTGCAGTAGAGAACTTAGCTGGCCTTAGCCTCAGAAATCTGGTGAGAGCATCTCCCTGAGGCTGATTGTTTCCATTGTTGTTGTTGTTCTGAGCAGCCATGAACTGAGTCATCACTTGGGTCAGCTATGCCTGAGCTGCCATGAGTTGCTCCAACTCAGTGGGTTGACGGCGGGGAGGCATCTGTGGTTCAGCACATGTAAGTTTAGAAAGAATCAACTACGACAATAGGATACTACCCATGCATATGATCAAACAACAACAAACAATAGCAGACAATCACAAGCAAGCAACACATCAACAAACAAGTGATCCAGCAACATCCCAGGGGTTATCCTAGCAGTATATACCTACTGAAATAGTTTTACAAGAGTTGGCAATGGTTAACTAAACAGTCGATCAACTAAACAACAAAACAGCAATCTGCCAGAACAGTCCAGCAGCATTCGCGAATTTTTCCGCCTGAATTAAACTCGTCAGAAAATTTAGCTGATTTTTGCACATATAGTACAGAGAGTTTCGCATCAGCCCAATTTTTTCAGATTTTTCCCAGTTACCAGAAAAATATGAAAAATCATACAGTACTACTGTATCAGCAGAAAACTGCAGCAAAAATAACACAGATGTTAACCAAACTTGCCATAACTCTTTCATAAAATTCGCACAAATAAATCCTGGGATATTGGAGTACACAAATAAGCAACTAATCACTTTTAAACTAATTGTAACTAAGTTTCACATCGATCGAGACTAATCCTAACGAATTTACCTAACGAGGACTAACTGGTGGACTTCTATCTACTTCTTGAAGAGGTTGCGGTAGGTCCTTGCTGTCATGCGTTGATGCTTCGGCTCGCGGTACAACCATGGCGGCGGAGTGCACACTTCTCCTGAACCATCACTTGAGATCTCAAACTCCACCTCTTCTGGATCCTCCTCTTCTTCTTCACTCTCAGCTGCAACTGCAACAGCTTCATCTCCTCCACCATCATCGTCTCCATCATCATCATCCTCGTCCTCATCATCATCATCGTTCCCACTGTCATCATCGTCCCCATTGTTGTCATCATATCCATTGTCGTCATCAGAGGGTGGATTTAGCTGTGCTTGGAGAGCGGCAATCTGGGCTATCATAGCTTCAATAGTTTGATGTGGCGCCCCGCAAAAACCACTACTAGAAAATCGCGTTATTTTTGTGCATTGCATCATCATGACCCCATGCTCATGTCATCATGCCACATTGCATTTGAGTATCGTCATGTCATCTTGCATTTGTTTGCATAAAACTATTTTTGAAAAGCCTGTTTTTGTTTTCTAAACGCCCCGTCTTGATTTCAAATTAAAAACCCGGGTCTCCGGAATATTTTGTTTCGTCTACCAACGGTTTGCAAAAGCCCCGTTTTAAATAATAAAATATTTCTTTTATTTTTAGGAGGCAGCCCGCCAGGCCCGAAAGCCTGACCGGCCACCTCCAAAATTCCTAAAACTACCCAATCCTAGTCTACCCAGCCCCCTCCACATAACCACAGCCACTCACGGCTCGCCACATCCCCCTGGCCCAAAATCCCACCCCATCAGCCGCTGCCACCTCACCCCACCTACCCCTAACCCCCCAGCCGCCACACGTTGCCCTGCCCGCCTCCAGCCTGGCCACCGACCCGCCCACCACCTGCTGACCCCACTCCCCTACCCGCCTGGGCCCCACCCCTTAGTCGGCCCCACCACTCCCGCAACATGCCCCGCATCCCACCTACCATCCCCGCCTCGCTCTGCCTCTCTCCCCGCGAGACCAAGTCGCGTACACCGCATGCACCGCCCCCCGACAAACTCCCCTGCCCGTTTCCCTACACTGACCCCGCCACCTGCTCCCGGGCCCACCCCGCGGTAGCCCGCCCCCAGGCACGCCTCCCCCGCTCTCTCTTTCCCCTCGCCCTCGTCTTCCCACCGAGGCAGAGCCGCCTCCCTCCCTACCGACGCCTCCGCCGGGCGCCTGCCCCGTGCCAGCAAGCCGCCGCCACCGCGCGGTCTCCCGCATCACCGACCCGTCCTCCTCTCCCTTCCGCAGCACCCCAGTGCGCCCCACCGCGCTCGGGCCCTCCCCTCACCAACGGGTCGCCGCCGCCGCCAAGCTCCGCGCCGTCCGTCGCCGGCCTTCCTCGCGCCGCCAGCCTTCGTCGCCGTCTCCCCCAACCCCTCGTAGCCACCCCGTGGCCCTCTCCGCCGTGCCCCTTGAGCTCTCCGATCGGAGCTCCGCCCCGCCCGTCCTCGATCTCGTCGGTCACGGTCGCCCCTGCTTCGTGCTCACCAGCGAGCCATGTGCCCGGCGCCTCGCACCGACACCGCCAAGCCATGTTGCCTCGATCCCCTCGCCCAAGCTCGTCCTCGTCCCACGCCTGCGACTGCAGCGAGCATGCCACGACCGCCTCTCCTCTCCACGCTGCTCCGACGCCACCTCGAGCCCTTGTCCTCTTACGTTGACCACGCCAGGAGGCAACCGTAACCTTTGATACCATCAGCAAAGCTACAGAGAGAATCGTTTGTCTGTTGTTTTGTTAGACGCGCGTGTGCCCATGTTTTTGTCTTGGTCGTGATCTGCTACCGATGTTGAAGAGCATCCCGACGATTCGAATCCGAAGGTCCCATGTATGCTATCGGAAAACGAAGCCGCATCGAGTTCTTCTTCCTAGAAATCAACAAGGTCGACACCGAAGGTTGACACCGAAGAAGTGCCGAACCCGAAGAATCGCCGACAAGGACCGTCCCTACACCAAGATCTGCTTCCGAACACTTCGACCGAAGCCAAATCAAGATCTCCCCGGATGCGACAAGTTCTCCTTCCCGGATGCGATGCCCGAGAACCCGGATGCCAAGGACGTCGACACGGATACGCCAAGTACTTCCTCGAGGACGCCAAGATCTTCATCCCGAACGACAAGACCGATGACATGGCCCGACGACCGCGGATTCGACAAGATCTTCGCGATGACAAGATCGACACCGACCAGGGCGAAACCGATGATGCCGCCGACACCGGACCAAGTCCTTCGACAACCTCCAAAGACCGAACCCGAAGACCCGGTTGCGACAAGATCTACCTCCCGTGTCCGCGACCGATCCTGTCAAACCGTTCCTTCCTGTCGAACCCCGAACCCCCGGAACCAAGATCTTCCGAACCCCGATGTGTGAACCTTTTCCCGAGCCCCTATTTTATAAATGCTTTATATAAAACCTGTTGCATAATAATTGTTCATCTCGCATGCATATCATAATCATGCCGGATCTTCTGTCATAGTATTAAATATTGCACCCGGTGTTTCTTCTAGTGCTTTGCTTCTTCGTGGATTAGGACGATGAGTGGATGCGAGTATCGACAAGTTCTCCGGATATGAACCTTCGGCAGTGTTTCCCAGGCGAGCATCCCTTCCCCTTCTACCTATTTTGCATTTTTTTAGTCTTTATTTCCTCCTGTTGATCTATTGCTATCCGTGTCGCGATGCTTTAGTTTCCGTGCACCAGTTATATCCCGTGCAGCCTCTATATTGCCTTGGACACCTCCCATTACTTGTGTTTGGTAGATAGATGGCCTTGCGAGTCGTAGTTGTGTGCTCAGGTGCGATCTCGTGTTGTCGAGTACCACAGTTGTTGGTATGCTGACAGATGTTTATTTGGTGGAGATGCTTATTGGTGGAGATGATCATGACTTTAATTACAACCATTAAAAATGCTAGATATAACTAATGCAGAGGCATCGGTGGGCAATAGATGTTATTTGGTTCTTCCATGCCCACTTGTGTCCCATAGGACCCCGAGTACTTGATACCTGTTCCTTGATTTTTCGCACTATCCACATCCGGGAGGCCTTATGGACCCCCCTGAGCCAGAGCTTGATTCATTTCTATTTCTTGGGGACACAAACTAGTTTGGGGTTTTATTACTATCATGTACTTATGCCATGCTTTACTGCTTTATTTTTGATTGTGCGTGGAGCACCTGTACTGTTTAGGATCGTGACACGTTTTCGCTGTATCGACAAGCCCAGTCACACTTTCGGGTTCCTAGTCGTTTACAGCCGTCCACACAAACCCTGGGTCCGTTCCGGAGCCGGACAACTTCGTTACGGGTAGCTTAGTGGGGTGGACCCCTGAAATATTTCTGAATCCTGTGATCGCTTTGTCATGAATGCCTCGTTGGGTTTTGAGTTGGTTTTTCCGAGGTTGATCGAGTGTGTGTTGCTATTTGTGCACCCCTGCAGGGTAAAACTTTCTGAAAGCCGTGTCCGCGGTTATGGACGACTTGGAGCACAGTATCTCGATCATAGACAAGCATAACTAAAGTAGTGCTATAAATTTGACTTAATATATGACTAGTAATCAGATTCAACTATAACGGAATGGATATTAAAAATGCCAACAGCTGGTGGATTTGTGGTGATCTGTGTCATACTATACCTGTCTAGTAAGTATTGCAACTCCAATGGAATGTGATAAAAGTGCCAACAACTGCTGGGTTTTGGGATTCCTCAGGACAATTATATCTGACTAGTAAATGTTCCCAACTATAACGGAATAGTTATAAAAGCTGCCCACTACTTATGCTATCAGGATGACTCATGCTATCTATATCTGATTAGTAATTTCTGCAACTATAATGGAATGAGTAAAACTGCCAACTGTGTGAGTTCCTTGGTCCGACTTCCTCGTTTGGTCTCGAGGGGGGGGGGGGGAAATACCAGGATGGGTTTGTTTGGTGTTAGCTTCAGGTTGGATCCGAATAGGTCTTTCTTATCCCTCTCTGATAACCGCCAGTTGTATCGAGTCTCTATAGGTTGTTTAGTGTCGCTGCGCTGCCGCTTCAGCCCACCATACCTATGTAGGCGAGAGCCGCCGAATTCTAGCCTCACCGTGTACTGGCCTCGGTACTGACGCTCCTCTTTTTTCCTTTGCCCTTTGTCGGCACCCCTTTTGTTTTAGCAGGTTTGTGATCGACGTCGTTAGCAGGGTTACCCTTCTGGCTTGGCCTGGGCAGGGTTATGGACGCCATTGGTTATTCTTCAGGGCTCTTAGCCCAATTTGCATCTTGTCCGTACTCGGACGTTGTACCGTTTTCAAGGTGATTTGGATCTTTGTATTGTATATCTGTATTCTTGACTCATTGAGTCAATGTTGTATATATATATATCTGTTCTGTGGGTCCCATCGAGGACTGTTGTGTAATAGTATTACTTCGTTTCCACCCGCACGAAAGTGCCTGGTGGGCGTCCTTGAATCGTTTCTATGCGGGTTTGGCGGAAAGGGCTAAAACTTGCATAGGGCCGATCTCGAGGGCGTTACATTTGATCCCTTTCTTGGACGGTCCCTTGCAACTGTTGTATGTTCTGGGTGTTCTCCTGCACAGTACCATGAAGATGAGCTATGGTTGCATCTCTGGCTATCAGGGCATTCTCCAGAACTCCCACATCTTCATGCAGGGTGTCAATCTCCTGTCCTTGGACCACCATACCATTGCTAGCAAAATCTGCAATCTCCTTTATCATCATCACCTTCTCAGCTAGAGCTCCATTCTCCCTTTCAATGTCCTCTATGTGCCTCCGACGGGGCGGCATGTTGTTCCTGTCGCCCGGGGTAACCACAATGTGCCCATCTTCATCACGCCTCCCATAGTCATGGTAGGGTGAATCTGCTGGCAGTAGGTGTCGGACTTGATGGCACTGGCGAGACAGAGCTTCATGCATGGCCAAGTTGATTCCAAGTCCCCAGTTGCAGTATGTCTTGGTGTAGATCAAATGCACAGGGTTTGGTAAGGCGGCATCCCTGAATATGAAGGTAGTGATCTCCCATGCATCCTCTCCATATCCATAGGTGTACAACCTTCTTCCCTTGAACATGGGCAGTGGCAATCCCAATGACTGCGAGAGCTGTGCTAACTGCCTTGCAAAGGGCCTTGGTGACTCCATGGTTGCATACTCAGTCCTGACTTCTCCCATCTATCAAGTAAAAGAGGAAAGTGTGAGAATAGCATAAGGTAAGAATTTACGAGGGTGAAAGGCATAAGATGAAAGACAGAGTTAATATAGGCTTTAATAAATCTATGGTTTCCTAATCCAATCCTAGGTCACGATCCTACAGTCGACACACGGGCTCTGATACCATCTTGTAACACCGCGGTTCTGAAAAGACCGTGGCTTCTATGTGACATGCCAATCCCTGGATCGGTTCATTGGCCCACAATAGAATAAGATGAATAACATAGCAAAATATCCGTGTATCATAAATAACGAAGATCCAGAGTACCATTATTACAATAAAAGCTTAGCCCAAGGCCAGCTCAAATTATTCAGGTAGCAACATAAATAAAGTAAATCCTCCATTCTTCAAATTGCCCACAAGTGAACAAGTGCCAAGTGGAGTACCGTGGCCTATCTCGATTACTCGGAATCGGAATAACCTGCAACATGAAACGTAGCAGCCCCGAAGGGTCAATACATGGAATGTATGGCAAGTAGAGCTAGTAAAGGAGACAATAGTACTAACATCTACATGCATATTTGGCAAGTGGAGCTGTGTCTGGCTTGCATTTGCAAATACATTTGTCCTACTTTCATAAACAGTTTTGATTTTCTTTGAAAAGATCCCAATTAAGTTAACCCAACAATATTAAAGCAATTATAAAATTGGAATGAGCGAGAAACATGTCATGGAATCAATATCAAGCAACTCAGTTGTCCATAACCGGGGACACGG
Organism: Avena sativa; assembly: GCA_916181665.1. Lineage (NCBI taxonomy): Eukaryota > Viridiplantae > Streptophyta > Magnoliopsida > Poales > Poaceae > Avena > Avena sativa. Next base: position 214,511,202 of record OV702298.1, on the reverse strand, counting down.
CTAATCGATTAGATTATACACCCTGCAGGGGTTAGTACACTTTACCCATGTGACTTGGCCAGCCCAGCTCGTACCATCACTCTCATTTTGGGTGATGATAGGGAGAAGTCCAAGAAAAGACTGTTCGGGAAGTAGCACCCCAATCCCGACGCGCACCGGTCCAACCTACCAAAATTCTACATCTCTGGATACGCGGGTTCGAGTTACCACAACCTACTAAGTCCAACCAACCACCCATTTTATTATTGGCACATGGTTGTACACGTAAGCTACACAATAAAGAAGCCAATCAATTTCTCTCGAAACCTGGGTGCCTTTCCGCAATGAAACCACCAAAAATTATCAATCCCATCACACCCAGGAGATTCATTGATTAAGTTGTTTTAGTTTTCGCAAACCAATACTTTTAGAAACAACTTTCAGTGATGTAACCCAGCCCTCGTTCATCATAGCATGGCTAAGCACATCTACCAACGGTGGTTCATCTACAAGGAAAGCCCTACCACATAATAGGACATAGCATAGCGATAATATCATCCTACACATGCGTCTACAAAATACACGACAATGCATAGAAAATAGTAGGACGATATCATGAACAAAGTAGCATCTACTTGCCTTGGTTGTAGTGGTCGGAAGAACAATCCACACACGAGCAAGCGTTGCACTCGTCACAATCTACACGATACAATTACAATCATAAACAAACAATCCACAAGCATATGCAACAAAGATGATGCATGAGTGCATGCAAGACAAGTGAATTGGTGCTACAGCTGCACCACATAGTCCTATTCAATAAATCTACTGATTGCATGCATGGAAAATAGTTTTTGCGCAAGGAAAACTATTACGCAAAAAGTAATGCTCAAAACTAGAGCTAGAACTCAAATAATTCACTACCGGTAGTATACTGTTTGTAAAATCTTGGGAAAATTCCACTACATAGGCATCGCTGATTAGAAACAACACCAATTGGAATTACTCAAAAAGGAATTATAAAACTCCCGGAGTAATTAAAACACTGCAGAAAGCCACTAGACAGTTTCTGCAGAAGTTTTTACTGTAAGCCTGTCTTTTTAATTCACGATGGGATCCCCCTCATTCCACTGAATCCAGGGACATATCATACGCGATTTTTGGAGCTACGGATCTTTCTCTACGAATTAAACACTCGAAAAAGGCCATTAACTAATTTGATTAAACTGTACTAAATCTTGCTGCAAAAGTCTGAACCAAAGGTACAGCAAGATTCTACACGACTTACTGAACCTACACATATTTTATTTGCAATTTTTGGCCCAGCGGTTTAATTTCTACGCAATTTACAAGTTTCTACCGAAATCTATCAACTAAAACGATTAACGAAATTAACCAGTCAACTATGTCTGTTGACTGGTCAACGCAGCTGCTGACTGGGCGCTGACTGGGCGTCTGACTAGTCAATGCCTGGGTACTGACCGGTCAACGTCGATCTGGACCGTTGATCTGAGATCTAATAGCGGCTGCGGACTCACCGGAGACGAACGGCGGCGAGTTCCGGACGGTGCGGCGATCGGTTCCGGCAACGACGGTTACCTGCGCGAGAGGGAGACGGTCAGCGCGGATCGAGGCGATCACGCAACGGCGGCGCGAGACGGTGGCACGGCGCGCGAGGCGGCGGTGCAAGGCGCGCGTGCACGCGGGCGAGCGCGAGCGGCTGCGGGCGTGCTGGCGCGCAGCAGCGGCAGCGGCAGGCGGCGGGCGGCGGGCGGGCACGCGCGCGTGCTGGCGAGCGCGGGCGCAGGCAGGCGGCGAGCGGCGCCGGCGCGCAGCAGCGGCAGCGAGAAGGCGGCGCGTGGCAGCGGGTGCGGCGGCAGCAGCGGCGGCTGCAGGCGCGGGCGCGCGCGCGTGCGTGGCGGCGAGGCGCGCGGCTGGCGGGAGGCGGCTCGGCGGCGGGGCGAGGCGCTGCAGGCAGCGGGGCAGGGCCGGTAGGCGGCGATGTACCTGGGCGGCGGCGATCCCGAGGATCGAGGCGGCGGCACGGTCTTCGAGGTGGCGGCGGGGCACGGGACCCGAGGCGGGGTGGGGCGATCGAGGCGGGCAGGGAGTGGTGGCTCGGCTGGGTGGGGTCCGCCCTTTTGTGGGCCCCACGCGGGGTCCTAGTCCGATTTGGGGCGCGGTTGGATACGGACTCGGAAAAATCGGCCCGATTTTCTATCTTTTAATAAAACGGCCGTAATTTCTCCGCACGAGCTCCGAATCGAGCGATTCTGGCTCCTACGGTTTTGTAAAATCGAGGGGAACAATCTAGGGTCAAGGGTTGAGCGAAACCACTAGGCTACAAGGGTGAGCAACACTAGTTCTTCTAATGCCTCCCGCGGGAGCCTCGTAGTAAAATAGAAAAGGGTTTTAAAAATAGCGTTTCGCCGATTCTTTTCAATCGACAGTTTTGCATGGAAAAGTATGATGCAATGATATGAATGATATGCAGAACCAAATCTAAAATTTGGGATGTGACACCCTTGTTGTCACCATCAAGTTTTACTTTGAGAAATTGGAATGTCGAGATCTTCCATAGCTTCAGGCCTTAGTTGCTCAGAGTTGTCCGTAACCGGGGACACGGCTAAGTACTTAGAATTTTGATCTTCTGCAGAAGTTGTACACTTTACCCACATGACACAATCTCATATTTATGCCACCAGTAGCCGCTGGATAAGTACTCACCAAGATGGAGTACTGGCAGATTGAAAATGTGACAAAGTCTTTCCATAGAAGTCCTCCCAATACACAATGCTAGCTTGTCATCCAGGCACCAATGTAGGGTTTCAAGTTCCCTTACACAATTCTAGTTAACCTGGAGATGCCAATGCATGGGTCTTCCACTATGTAGTTGACTAAGCCAGAGCCCATTTAGCATGTGGCTGTACACGGAAGCCACTGTACGAGAAACATGTTCAATCTCTAAGTCCCTGGGTGGTTTTCTTCTAGTGCACATACAAAAAGAGATAGCCATATAAACATGGTTCCTTTTGTTGCCACCTTGTCCAACCTTGAGTATCCTTGTCCACCCAGGTGGTTCATTGAGTACTTGTTTTATTATATAAAACATATATCTTTTCAACTCTTCATATAATCATAACATGTATCCCATCCCAATATATAGCAGGGCTAAGCATACTACAACTACAATGTTTCCACTAAGGAATATATAAGGGTATCCTATTAGGATTTAGCATAGCATAAAATAATAGTAGTCCTTATCTTGCATGTTTCAAAAATACACTAAGTGTAATGAAAATAGTAGGACTTGGATGATAGTGTCACTTGCCTTTTTAGTAGAGAATGTTGGTTCACTTATTGATCTTGCAAATATCACACTCTTCTAACTTCACTACAATTCAATCAAGCAAACACATATTCAACACAACATTCAAACAATTTGTCACACATAAAATAACAAAAACAAGGTCATGCATGCAAGCATGCAAAAGATAGTTTTATTTGCAAAGGTGGTTTCTACTAGGCTCTAAACATTGTAAGGTTCAAAGTGGTCATTTTCTAAAGTGGTAAAACCATTTGCAAAAGGTTTTATCTATAAACCATTTTTAAATCAAATCATTATTTTATGTGGTTGAAAATGCTTTTAGCAAAGCAATATTCTCTTAAAGGGTTCACCAAATATATTTTAATTCTCAAAACTTGGTGTTTAGGGTCAGAAGGTTTGAATCAAACCATTTCCCAAAGGTTTTACTCAAAAATCATTTCTAAATCAAAAACAATATCTTTATTTGACTAGAAATGTGCTAATTCAAATATTTATTCCTAAACTTCACAAAATACATTTTTAAATCCATAGGTTGGTTCCTAGGGTCAGTAGGTTCACAACAATCCATTTTGCAAAGATTTCACATTAAAATTATATCTAGAACAATTTTTATATTCATAATAAGCCTACACATGTTTCTGCAAATTCAACCAATTTTACAGAAGCAAAACATTAAACAAAGTGCATGGTTGAAAAGTACTTGTTCTACTGATTCCATTGATATAAAATTTGCAAAATTTGGACGTGTAGAATTAAAGTTATGATTTTTACAAGTTTGCAATTCTAATAGAACATATTCTGTTTTTAAAACAAAACCAGTGCCACGCGGCGTGATTCTATTAGCCGGTACCGCTTCGTGCGGATCAGCCTCTGTGGACCGTAGGATTCCACTTAAATCGCATGGCTCAGATTGACGCATACCCCTTCGACCAAATCTAATCATAGCCACAGGATTTGGATCCGACGGGCTAAGTGTGTTTGACCACGAACTGGCGGCGCTAGCGGCAGCGCACGCTCGGGCGGCGAGCTTGCCGACGATACAAGAAGCGAGGGAGAGGGGGGGAATGGCTTACAGTGTTCGCGTGGTCGAGGTGAAGCTCAAGGTGGCGTTGGCTTGGCGAGGGGCGCATAGGAACGGCGATGATTGCTCGCCGGAGTAGCTCCTGGCGACGGGCGGCTCTGTTTGCTGTCGGAGGTGAGGCTGCAGGTCGCGCCGAGGCAAAACAAGGACGTGGTCAGATGCGTACTGTCCTGGGGATCTTAGGAGCATCAATAGGAAGGCTCGGGGCGGTCGAGGCTTACCAGGAGGAGTCACCGGAGAAGGGACAGACGCGGCGGTGCTCAGGTGATGACGAAGCCGATGTTTTGGAGCGCGCGCGAGTGAATGGAGCACACGAGCAGGTGCGCCTGGAGGTGGGGAGAAAGCTCGCGTGATCTGGGAGGAGAGAGGCGGCCATGGTTCACCGGAATTGCTCTGGGATGTCGTCGGAGACAGTGGTGGTTGAGCTCAAAATCGGAGCAGCCTAGGGGCAGAGGGGAGGCGCTGTTTGGGGGGAAAGAGAGGAGAGGCGTGGGCGATTAAATGGGCGTGGTCACGGCGAGGATTAAGTCAGCCATTTACTCGAATTTAACGGGATTAACTCGCGGCAGAACGGCGACGAGCAAGGGGGAAACGGCTGGCGCGGGGTTGATGACGATGACGAGGCAGTGGGGTCCGTCTGTCTGTGAGTGAGAGAGAGTGGGAGATGGGGCCACCTGTCTGTGACTCTGCGGGTGCGAGATTGAGTGAAAGAAAACGTTTCGCTAGGGGAAATAGTTGGGCTGCGAGTGGGCTTGCTGGGCCTGCTTAGTGGGTTGAGCCTTTTTCACTTTTTCTATACATAATGCTTTTTCTTTTTCTATTTGGATTTCTGTTTTGATTTTCAAACAAATAATTCAAACACCAATTCAAATCAAACCACCACCAAACTTTGTATTTATTTTAATTCTGTTTAACAACACAAATCAAAGTCCATAACAAAATAACTTTTATTCTTTTTAGGATCCATTAATAATTAAATAAAATAGACCTCAGTCCTTAATTCAAATATGATTTGATTTATTTTAAAATTCTATTTGAAATCTAAAATAATATCAAAATCATTTCAGTAGGTTTTATTACACTTGGGAAAACTTATTTAAAATAAAATAACAAGTTTTAATGTTTATTTAAAATGGAAAAGCCTTTACTTTAATAAAATTGGATATTAATAAATCCTCATTATTTTATTTAAATAACCTTTACTCTTTTTAACAAATAGAAATATTTTATTTCAAAAGCTTGGCCAAGATTTAATTTGGCTCTTTATAAATAATCCTTATTTATAATTTTACCTTTGCATTTAGAAAATCAAATCTTTTTATTAAAAGATTCAAAAATAGTGATTCCAACTATCATAATTTTATTTATTAATTGTTTATCTTTTTAAATCCTTTTAGGATTTTATTTGATCAAAATAAGTTTTGATGTTTCCAAATGGAATCAAAAAGTTTCTTCTCACCCTAAATTTCAACAATTGTTTATTTTGTTTATTTATTTTTCACATTTCAAAATTTGGAAAATTTTGGGATGTGACAACCACTTGCCTTGGTAGTTTGGGGAGTAGCAACAGTCTTCACAACCACAATCACTATTTGCACCAAAATCTACACATAAAATAATGGCACCAAAATCACATATCAAAATATACAAACAAAAATATATGAATGCATGCAAATGCCATGTGATGATTTTTCTACACAAACAAGACAAGTAAACAGTACTCAAACAGAAAAAAGTCCATGATACCCAAAATAATCTTTATTTGATCTTTAAAACATTTTTCAAATAATTTCTATATCCAAAATAATCTTACACAAGTTTCTGCAAAAAAAACAATTTTTACAGAGGAAAAACATTAAACACATTGCATAAACAGATAGGATTTTCTCTCCTGATTCCAATGATATAAAGTTTGCAAAATTTGAACGTGGGGATCAAAAGTTATGGAATTTACAAGTTTGGTTAAGTAATAGATCAAATTTCTGTTTTAAAATTACACTCAGGCCACGCGACGCTCTCTGATTCTTCGGTACCGCTTCGCACGGATCGGCCGATGCGGTGCGTTGGATCTAACTTAAAACCAGCGGTTCTGATTTGCCCGTACCTAGATCTACACCACTGGATCTAGATCCAGTGGACAAAAATGCTCTGACCTAAATCCGGCGGCGCAGCTGGTTGCTGATGGCGGCGGTGCTACTGTCGATGGCGGAATGGTGATTCCAGCGAGACCTAGGGGTGATGGAGATGCTTACCAGACTCGCATGTGCACGAGGGAGCTCAACGCGTTTGCGGTTGGGCAGGGGGTGTGCTGTAGCGGGTCCTAGGGCTCGTCGGCGTTGCTGGCGGTGTCGGGTGTTTGCAGACGTGGTCGTTGCCGAGGTTCTGGGTCGCCCTAGCACGAGTCAGTGGTGTTAATAGCTGCACAAAGACAAGGCGAATCTGACAGTATGCACGCGAGGTCAAGAGGAATTCGATTTATACCACTATTGCTCGTCGGAGTTGAGACGGTGGTTCTGTCATTCGCTGAGGTGGTCGGGGACGGCGACCTGGGTCATGCGCGGGCAAACCAAAGGCATTAGATGAATCACAGAGACATGGCGAACCTGATAGAGGCAAGCAGGAGGCGAGGGGCGCTCAGAGCTTACCGAAATTAGTCGTCGGAGCTCGTCGGAACAACGACGGTGCGAGCGAGAATTTGCGGAGCCTGGCGGTGCTTCTGGCTGGCTATGTTGGGGGAAATGGCCACATGGGGGGAGGGGATTAAGTATCCGGAGCGGAGGCGAGGATCACGCTCGCAATCAACGACAACTAACCGGATTTAAACGCGGTAGTGAAGGGAAGAAGAAACGGCGAGGGCCTAGTCATGGGCGGGATTTTGGGGACGACGAGCTGACCTGGCACTGGGTCCACTTGACAGCGAGGGAGGGTGTGAGATGCTGCGGTGAGAAAGAGAGAGGAAGACCCCCGGGTGGGCTTGCTGGGCTGGATCTGCTGTTGGGCTAAAAAGCTGGCGTCGGCGTCTTTCCTTTTCCTTATTCTTTTTCTTTTTATGATTGAATTTCCAGGAATCAAATTTAATTGATTCCAAAAGTGTTTGAATTCAAACTTGCTCTGGATTTTTATAAAGTAAAACTTGTACACATTTGGTTGCAGAACAATGTTGTGCATTTTAAAATAGTTTTGTACTTTGGAATTTTTAAACATAAACAACATTGTTTAATAAAGACAGGAAATGGTTTTGAATTTGTTTCCTTGTTTTGAGAAATTATTCCAAGCTTTGGAATTTATCAAGTAATCTTATGAACCAACAACATTGGTTTAAACCAATTAAAACAATTATTCTCTCACTAGAGGGTAGCATTAGGATCAATGCTTGTTTACATAAAATAACAAGCACCCAAATGCTTCTGTTTCTTTGAAATGACTTTGAAATTGATCCCTAAATGATCATGAATGCATGGATGATATGCAAGGCTGTGAAAACATGATTTTAGGGATGTTACAAATCTAACCCCCTTAAGGTGAATCTCGCCCTCGAGATTCGGATTGGCTAGCAAATAGGTGAGGGTGGTCTTTCCGAAGATCATCTTCTCTTTCCCATGTTGCTTCTTCTTCGGAATGATGGTTCCATTGAACTTTGCGGAATTTGATGGTCTTAGTCCGAGTAACTCTTTCTGCAGTCTCAAGAATCTTGATGGGTTTTTCCTCATAAGTGAGATCACTTTCCAATTGAACCTCCTCCAAAGGTATAGTATCCTTCAAAGAAGTCTCTTCCATCTCTGGATGGCATTTCTTAAGTTGACTCACATGAAACACATTGTGAACGGCAGACAATGACTCTAGCAATTCAATCTCATAAGCTACTTCTCCTTTACGACTCAGAATCTTGAATGGTCCAACATATCTTGGGGCCAATTTTCCTTTGACTCCAAATCTTTTCACTCCACGAAGTGGTGACACTCTAAGATAAGCTCTATCACCCACTTCATAGGTGACTTCTCTACGCTTAGGGTCTGCGTAGCTCTTCTGTCGGGACTGTGCTATCTTCAATTTGTCCTTAACTAGTTTGACTTTCTCTTCAGCCTCTTTGATTAGTTCTGGTCCGGAAAAATTTCTTTCTCCCACACCATTCCATAACAATGGGGTGGTACACTTTCTACCATAGAGAAATTCAAATGGTGCCATCTCAATACTAGCTTGATAGCTGTTATTGTAAGAGAATTCTGCGTAAGGCAGACTTTCATCCCAACTGTCTCCATAGTCTAGGGCACATGCCCTCAACATATCTTCAAGAATCTGGTTGGTCCTTTCTGTTTGTCCATCAGTCTGAGGATGAAAAGCAGTGCTGAATTCCAACCTCGTTCACAATGATTCATGTAGTTGTCTCCAAAAATGAGAAGTGAATTGAGTTCCCCTATCAGACACAATAATCTTGGGTACTCCATGCAGATATACAATCCTACTCATATAGATCTTGGCTAACTTAGCACTTATATAGGTTGTCTTCACGGGTATGAAATGAGCCACTTTAGTTAGGCGATCCACTACTACCCAAATAGAATCATATCCTGACCTGGTCCTTGGCAATCCAGTGATGAAATCCATGCCAATCTTGTCCCACTTCCAATCAGGAATAGGTAGTGGTTGTAGCAATCCTGCTGGTTTCTGATGTTCCGCTTTCACTCTACTGCATACATCACACAAAGCAATATGTTCAGCGATGTCCTTCTTGAGATTATTCCACCAAAATCTTTCTTTCATATCCATGTACATTTTTGTTTTACCCGGATGAATGGAATATGGTGAGTTATGTGCTTCTTGTAAAATCAGTTTCCAAAGCTCCGGATCTTGTGGAACACAGATACGTTTTCCATACCATAAAGTACCCTGTTCGTCTTCATGGAATCCTTTGGCTTTTCCTTTGCCAATCTTTTCCTTGATCTCTTCAAGTTCCTTGTGTGTCTTCTGGGCTTCTTTGATTTTGTCCAATAAAGTGGGTTGAACATCCAATGACATGAGATGTCCTTCAGGCACAATCTCCAATCTGAGATCTCTAAATTGGGCACATAGGTTATCTGGCAACTCTCCCTTAGTAAGGCCATTCACAAATACCTTACGGCTTAGAGCATCTTCTACAACATTTGCTTTACCGGGATGGTATTGCAAACTCAAGTCATAGTCCTTGATGAGTTCTAGCCATCTTCTTTGTCTCATGTTGATTTCTTTCTAAGTGAATATATACTTCAAACTTTTGTGATCTGTGAACACTTCACATCGCTTTCCCAAAAGGTAATGTCTCCATGTTTTGAGTGGATGGACAACAGAGGCTAACTCTAAGTCATGAGTAGGGTAATTTACCTCATGAGTTTTGAGTTGTCTCGAGACATAAGCTACAACTTTCCCTTCTTGCATTATTACTGCACCTAAACCATGATGAGATGCATCACAATATACCTGGAAATCCTTCCCCAAATCTGGCAGACATAAGACTGGTGCTGTCACTAGTCTCTTCTTCAAATCTTGGAAACTGAGTTCACATCCTTCAGACCAAGCGAATTTCTTGTATTTCTTTAGTAACTCTGTCATTGGTTTAGCTACTTTGGAGAAATTTTCAATAAATCTTCTGTAGTATCCTGCCAAGCCAAGGAAACTACGAACCTCTTTTACTGACTTAGGAGATTCCCATTCAGTTACAGCTGACACTTTAGCAGGATCAACTGCTACACCATCTCCTGACACAATGTGTCCAAGAAAACCAACTTCATTTAACCAAAATTCACACTTGCTGAATTTGGCATACAGTTTATGCTCTCTAAGCTTATCAAGTATCAAACGCAAATGTCCTTCATGCTCTTCCTTGCTCTTGGAGTAGATCAAAATGTCATCGATGAAAACAACAACAAACTTGTCAAGGAACTCCATGAACACCTTGTTCATCATATTCATGAAATAAGCTGGTGCATTGGTTAAACCAAATGGCATCACGGTGTACTCATACAATCCATACCTAGTGGTGAAAGCTGTCTTAGGTATGTCTTGCTCCCTTATCTTAAGCTGGAAATAACCTGATTGGAGATCAATCTTCGAGAACACACATGCTCCTTCTAACTGATCAAACAAGTCATTGATTCTAGGCAAAGGGTATTTGTTCTTGATGGTCACCTCATTGAGTGAACGGTAATCTATGCACAACCTTTGACTTCTATCTTTCTTTTCCACAAACAAAACTGGTGCTCCCCAGGATGAAGAACTTGGTTGAATAAATCCTTTTTGCAACTGTTCTCCAAGTTGTTTCTTGAGTTCTTTCAACTCATCAACTGACATCTTGTACGGTCTCTTTGATATTGGTACAGATCCTGGTAGCAAATCAATCAGAAATTCCACATCTCTATCTGGTGGCATTCCTGGCAATTCTTCCGGAAATACATCCGGATATTCACTCACAATAGGCACACTGTCTATGCTAACCCCCTTAAGAGAATTTAGCTTACTCCCTTTCAGTTCAAAGTTAGTCTTGAATCTAATCCTTTTGTTCTCTGGAGTTGTGAGTGTGATAGTATGGTTGGCACAATCTAGCACTCCCTTGTGCTTGGTCATCCAGTCCATTCCCAAAATGAAATCCAATCCTTGGGAATTTAGGATTATCAGATTAACGGGAAACTTATACTTCCCAAACTCTATGACTAGATCATGACATCCTGAGTTCACTATCATTTCTCCGCCAGGAGAACTTACTTTTATATGACACCCTATAGTTTCTACCGGTAGTTCATTTCTTTCAACAAATGCTCTTGAGATGAATGAATGAGATGCACCAGTATCAAAGAGAACAAATGCTGGAACAGAATTGAGTTTGAACTTACCAGCAACAACATCAGGTTCCTCATAGATTTCTTCCACATTGATGTGGTTCACTTGTCCCTTTTGGAAAGGGTTGGGCTTGTTGGGTCCTTCAACTTTCTTTTCTGGGCATTCATTTGCATAATGCCCCATCTTCTTGCACTTGAAACATTCAACCTGACTAAGATCCTTCTTGACAGGCTGGCTTCCACTACCACTTCCACTTCCATTGTGGTGGCTCTTATATCCACTCTTGTGATTCTTGTACTTGTCATTGTCATGACTACGGTGATGCTTGTTGTCATGATGACGGTTGTGGTTGTGGTGGTTGTTGTACTTTCCATGCTTGTGGGATCCAGAACTCCCACTATCATCATAATGGGAACGCTTGTGAGACGATCCCGAGCTGTGCTTATCAGAGTTGTGTTTCCTCTTCCTGCTTTCAACCTGTTTCATCTTGCTCTCCAAGATGGCAGCCTTGTCACAAAGAGATTGATAGGTAGGGACATAGGCCACAGATAGCTGCAGGTTCAGTTCATCGTTCAACCCTTCGAGAAACTTCTCTTTCCTCTTAGCATCAGTGTCAACTTCATCCGGTGCATAATGCGCCAGATTGTTGAACTCCTCAATATATTCAGCCACGCTGCGGTGGCGCTGTTTCAGATTATGAAATTCCTTCTTCTTCAAACTCATCACTCCGGATGAGATGTGAGTTGTACGGAAACCATCTTCAAAGATAGCCCATGTCACATCCTCAATAGGAGTGGTGATCTGGAAGTTATCCCACCATGTAGCTGTTGGTCCTTCCAACAAGTGTGCTGCAAACCTGACTTTCTCCGCATCAGTACAGCCAACAGTTACCAAATCCTTGTTCACTGAGCGTAGCCAATCATTGGCCACCATGGGATCAGTAGTTCCTGAGAACTTAGCAGGCCTCAGTCTTAAGAATTTGGTAAGCATGTCAAAACCTGGTGGATTGTTATGATTGTTGTTGTTATTGTTGTTGTTCTGATTCTGCATAAAGGTGGTCATCATTTGCATCAGCTATGTCTGAGCTGTCATCAGCTGCTGCATCTCTGGGGTGACATTGTTGTTGTTTGGGTTGGGGTTGGCACGTCGAGGAGGCATCTGTGGTTTTCAATAAGGATAAGAATGAGATACCCATAGATGCTTAACATGCACAATACATCACACAGACAAACCCAAACAAGCATCAAAATAACCAAAGTTCAACAACATAGACAACAAGTTTTGAAAAGTAAACACACCAATAGCAAGCCATACACATGTTGGAGGGTCATTGCAACTCAATAATCAAAAGCATGGTGAATGAAAGGTAAATGAGTAGTCATCACTACTCCTCTGCATCAACCTCCTCATCAACAAGTGTAAGACCTGCATTCTCCATAGCGGTCTTGTATTCCTCGACATTGGTAGTCAAGGCCTCTACTTTGGCTTTGAGAGCCCTCTTCTATGCACGAAGCCTCTCAATCACACCCTGCTGATGCTCGAGCTCGAAGTCCTTGGCCTCTAGTTCTGTAGTCATGTCTCGAATCCTCTTGTTCCTATCTTGGACTCTTTTCTCTTGACTCTTGAATTTTATATCCTGACTCTCAAACTTGGCCTCCATTTCCTTGACGACCTCATCTTGCTCCGCGAAGAGCTTGTCCTTCTCACAAAGCTGCACCTGGAGTTCGTCATTTCTAAGCATGATGTTGGTCCTATCAGTGTCTAGGTGCCTAAGAAGAACCTCTAGGTCCTGGAGGTACAGACGAATCGGCTCTACCGTCTCTCTAGCAGTATCCTCGAACTCAATAGCCTCACCATCCTCGTCAAGTCTACCGAAGGCGTGGAAGTGAGTACCTCTAACCTCTCGAGAGTGTCTCCCTAACAAGCGTCCGAGCAAATCCTGCATGACTACCTCTAGGCCTCTCTCCTTGTCATCATGCATAAGATTGAAGGTGATGGCCTCCATGGCTGGCTCAATTTGGCGTCCTGGCTGAGTAACCTTGAAGCCCCAAAGGTCCTTCCTCTCGAACTTGGTGAGGGGAAGCATCATGATGCTAGGAACCGGAAGATTGAGCACACTAGTGAGCTCAATAAGGCGAGTGCCAAAACGAGTTCCCTTGAACTCTTCAGCCGTGCTGATAGTAACATTAGGCATCTATTTTATAAGATAGAGAAAATTTAGAATCAACATCAATAGATAAATACAAGACAAGGTAGTAAAAGCATAACATTTGCAAACCAAACACCAGTCATGGCATACATAAATCCATTACAAATATCCAAGGTTCAACATAATTTAGACAAAAAAATTTGGAAATAAAATGATAAGTGTGGTCCAACTAACGAAGTATGTTACAACTCTCACTCACTAGACAAAATGGCTATCAAAGCATCCTTAGTAACCATCTGCCTATCTTGTTCACAAGATTCCCAAATCAAGTCTATGATGTCTTCCCTTAGTTGTTGGTTGGTAGTTTCCAACTCTTGGGTATGCTTCTTTTCTTCCCTTAGGTCATTTTGGGTGTTGAGCATTCTGCACTTGAGTCTTTCACCAAGCTCTTTGATGGCCTTCCAAGGTGCATCCCTTGCTGAATCAAAGAATGTGGTGTGCATCATTGAGTTGGTGACCATGCAGAATCCTGATTCTTTGTGGTTGTCTTCCTTATTTTTTGTATAAGTGAAGTTGCACCCACCAATATTCTTCTCCTTCATCCATCACAGGAAAACCTTTGTACACAGCTGCACCATGTATTCCCATAGTAACCATAAGGTTCTTGAGGGCCTTTGGAAATTTAGTCTCACACTCTAGGGTCATGGTCATGAGTGGTCCCTTCCTTACAGCTTCGTTGATGGAGTTCATCTACAAATAGAGATGAGAAAGAAGAATTAGAAAAGTTTATGAGAAGAAAAAGACAAGTGTGGAAATTGTTGAATTTTTTTCCTTAGTGGTTTCTAATCCAATCCTAGGGTCATAATCCTACAGACAACAACCTGGCTCTAATACCATCTGTAAGATCCCACCTTTATAAAGGTAAAGGTCCCTATGTTTGCAGTGCTAGTCCCTGGATCAATGCTATCATCCACAGTTTAAGATGAAGTACACAAATACAAAGGTCATTATTACAAATCATTCCAGAGACAAACATAGTCTTTTACAACTCCATGGCCACATGCCTAATACAAGAGTTCAAATAGTAAATAAGATAAGTAAGTCTTCATCTTCATGTGCCACAGGCAAGCATGTTGAGTGTAGACTCATAACCCCTAATCATCATCAGAATAACCTGCAACATTACAAGTTACAGCCATAGTGGGTCAATACATTGGAATAGTATTGGCAAGTGATACCTTAGTATAATATTGGCATCTAGATACTACATGCATTTGGCTAAGTGTAGCTTAGGCTTTCTTTGCTCAAAATAGGTTTTACCTATTAGTTGAAAAACACTAAGTTTTTCTTTGACAAAACTTTCCCAAGGAATCACCAATAGACATTGGTGAACCTTCACCCTTGTTCAACCACAAATTTTAACTTAGAAATTGGGATGAGGGGATTTTGATAGCTTCCATGTCTTGATGCTCAAGTTTTCCAATACCAGGGACATGGCTAAGTACTTAGATTCTTCCATCTGCAGAGGTTGTGCACTTTCCCCACAAGACTTGATTTTCACCAAGACAGGACCTTTCGGAAGCCTTCCTTCAGACCAAATGGATGCGTTCCAAACCTATCATCCCACTACCACCAAATGTCCAAATGGCTAAGTTATTGCAACCTATATGATCCAGGCAGAGCCCATAATGCCATGTGGCTGCACTAGAAGCTTCTTAACATTTGGCATCTCAAACCCCTTTGTTCCTGGGTGGCTTTCCATAAGTGAGATACACAAGGTAAACCATAGAAATGGGCCTTATGTAACCATTCAACACAAACCATTCTTTCCATTCCACCCAGGTGTTTCATTCACTTAGTTGTTTTATTAAGCAAAAACACAAGTCAACAGACTTAGAAATATTTCATATAGCATGAATATAAAACCACCCTTGGTTGCTACTAGCTAGGCTAAGCATGGCAATGGTAAGCATCTTAACTTAGAGAAATTTCTAACAATTCTACAGCTATTAGGATTTCCCAAGCATAGCATAGAGATACTTATCAAAATATTCATGCAAGTCCTATACAAAATAGTCCTAGTGCATAGGTGAAAATATAGGGATAAAAACATGAAGCACCACTTGACTTGGTAGTTTGGGGAGTAGCAACAATCTTCACAATCACAATCACTATTTGCACCAAAATCTACACATAAAATAATGGCACCAAAATCACATATCAAAATATACAAACAAAAATATATGAATGCATGCAAATGCCATGTGATGATTTTTCTACACAAACAAGACAAGTAAACAGTACTCAAACATAAACAAGTCCATGATACCCAAAATAATCTTTATTTGATCTTTAAAACATTTTTCAAATAATTTCTATATCCAAATTAAGCCTACACAAGTTTCTGCAAAAACAACCATTTTTACAGAGGAAAAACATTAAACACATTGCATAAACAGATAGGATTTTCTCTCCTGATTCCAATGATATAAAGTTTGCAAAATTTGAACGTGGGGATCAAAAGTTATGGAATTTACAAGTTTGGTCAACTAATAGATCAAATTTCTGTTTTAAAATTACACTCAGGCCACACGACGCTCTCTGATTCGTCGGTACCGCTTCGCACGGATCGGCCGATGCGGTGCGTTGGATCTAACTTAAAACCAGCGGTTCTGATTTGCCCGTACCTCTTCGCTTGCATCTAATCTACACCACTGGATCTAGATCTAGTGGACAAAAATGCTCTGACCTAAATCCGGCGGTGCAGCTGGTTGCTGACGGCGGCGGCGCTACTGTCGACGGCGGAATGGTGATTCCAGTGAGACCTAGGGGTGATGGAGATGCTTACCAGACTCGCACGTGCACGAGGGAGCTCAACGCATTTGCGGTTGGGCAGGGGGGGTGTGCTGTAGCGGGTCCTAGGGCTCGTCGGGGTAGCTGGCGGCGTCGGGTGTTTGCAGACGTGGTCGTTGCCGAGGTTCTGGGTCGCCCTAGCACAAGTCAGTGGTGTTAATAGCTGCACAAAGACAAGGCGAATCTGACAGTATGCACACGAGGTCAAGGGGCGTTCGATTTATACCGCTATTGCTCGTCGGAGTTGAGACGGTGGTTCTGTCGTTCGCTGAGGTGGTCGGGGATGGCGACCTGGGTCATGCGTGGGAAAACCAAAGGCATTAGATGAATCACAGAGACATGGCGAACCTGATAGAGGCAAGCAAGAGGAGATGGGCGCCCGGAGCTTACCGGAATTAGTCGTCGGAGCTCGTCGGAACAGCGACGGTGCGAGCGATAATTTGCGGAGCCTGGCGGCGCTTCTGGCTGGCTAAGTTGGGGGAATGGCCGCAAGGGGGAGGGGATTAAGTAGCCGGATAAGAGGCGAGGATCACGCTCGCAATCAATGGCAATTAACCAGATTTAAACGCGGCAGTGAAGGGAGGAAGAAACGGCGAGGGCCTGGTCGTGGGAGGGATTTTGGGGACGACGAGCTGACTTGGCACTGGGTCCACTTGACAACGAGGGAGGGTGTGAGCTGCTGCGGTGAGAAAGAGAGAGGAAGACCCCAGGTGGGCTTGCTGGGCTAGATCTGCTGTTGGGATAAAAAGCTGGCACCGAGCTCTTTCCTTTTCCTTATTCTTTTTCTTTTTATGATTGCATTTCCAGGAATCAAATTCAATTGATTCCAAAAGTGTTTGAATTCAAAGTTGCTCTGGATTTTTATAAAGTAAAACTTGTACACATTTGGTTGCAGAACAATGTTGTGCATTTTAAAATAGTTTTGTACTTTGGAATTTTTAAACATAAACAACATTGTTTAATAAAGACAAGAAATGGTTTTGAATTTGTTTCCTTGTTTTGAGAAATTTGTCCAAGCTTTGGAATTTATCAAGTAATCTTATGAACCAACAACATTGGTTTAAACCAATTAAAACAATTATTCTCTCACTAGAGGGTAGCATTTGGATCAATGCTTGTTTACATAACATAACAAGCACCCAAATGCTTCTGTTTCTTTGAAATGACTTTGAAATTGAACCCTAAATGATCATGAATGCATGGATGATATGCAAGGTTTGAAAACATGATTTTAGGGATGTTACAGTCTGGGGCACCCTAGGCAGCTCCTCGGCCTCCCTCTGCGCCTATAAGTTGCCTTCTGACCTAAAAACTCAGGGGGTTCGATAGTTTTCCAGAAAGAGTTCCGCTTCGCCGCCGCCACCAGAAACCAAGATTCGGATCCAGAAACTCCGTTCTGGCACCCTGGCGTGACGGGGAATTTGGAGAGGATCATCGCCATCACCAACGCATCTCCATCAACCACCAATGTTTCCCCCGTCCATGAGTGAGTAATCCCCCGCTGTAGGCTTGGGGATGGTAGGGATTGTATGAGTTCTATCATGTAATCGAATAAGATCTGTTAGGGACATAGTGCCTAGTATCTCTATTAGTGCTATTTGACTTTGTTGCAACTTGTTGTGCTTAATGCTTGTCATTAGGGCCCAAATGCCATGATCTGAGATCTGAACTTATTATTAAATCATTATGATAGTATTGTTTGTGATCTTATCTGCAAGTTATGTACACATATCATTGTCCGAATCCAAAGGCCCCAAAGTGACAATAATTGGGACAACCGGAGGGGATGGCTGTGGTGTGAGGATCACATGTGTTCACGGAGTGTTACTACTTTGCTCCGGTGCTCTATTAAAAGGAGCACCTTAATTTCCAGTAGTTCCCTAGAGGCCCCGCTGCCACGGGCTGGCTGGACAGAAGATGTTGTGCAAGTTCTCATTGCGAGCACGTATGACTATATTCAGAGCACATGCCTAGGATTGTTTAGTACTTGGATGCTTGTTATTATTTATCTGCAATGCCCTAGATATTGAAGTTACATGTTTAGACTCGTCCATGCAATGTCCATCCATCCATCCCTATGCCTACCACACTCGAATCCCACTGTTACCGTTATTGTTACTATTGCTACTCCTTCACTGTTGCTATTACTGCTTCTGTTGCTTTGCTGTTGCTACTACAAACTGTTGCTACTGATAAACTTCTATGAGCAAGAACTATTTCCAGGTGCAGCTGAACTGACAACTCAGTTGTTAAGGCTTGCAAGTATTCTTTGGCTCCCCTTGTGTCGAATCAATAAATCGGGTAATACTACCCCCAAAGACTGTTGCGATCCCCTACACTTGTGGGTCATCACCATGCACGACTCGGTTCAGTGTTAACCGAGGTGATATACTAAGAATTAGTCGGATGAATCACTTATCTCGGACCAAGAAGAGAGTCGGGCTATTTAAGGGACGCAAATTATTTGCCTATAGTCCGACTATGTATATCGTGAGGCAAAAGGGACTCAGACGCAAGTCGCATTGGAAAGGCAAGTCGTCATGACTCTTTTGTACTTGGGAGTCGGCACGTTCTGCTAGGAGCCACTACCGACTGATCGATTGAGAGTCGGACTCCAATCGTGTCCAAGTAGCCATGAGCCTGCGGGGTCACACACTTAAGAGCGGGAGCAAGTTTGGATTGGATCTGAACTTGAAATCTGGTTGGGTTGGACCCGAACGGATTTGGACTGAGTCAGTGAGTCGGAATCACAGTGACTGATATTATATGGGCTTTAGTGAATGGGCCACGAGAGTGTTTCCCACGTTCACTCCCTATATATAGTGGGGCACAGAAACCAAGAAGGGTTAATGGTTTATCGGTTAGTTCATTCCATGTGTTGGAAACCCTAGCTCCACAATAGTCCTGCCGTCGTAACGAACCTAGCATTTCACCGTCGGCGCTCCTCCTTGTATGTGTGGATACCAGCAGAGGTGATGTACAATCAGCACCAGGACGATCGAATCGTAAGGACTACACTACATTCAACAGACGTGCTACATCAGTAATCCGCAAATGCGCGTCTAGTGGTAATCCCCGTGGCCTTCTACCTCAGCTAGATCTTGGGATCACAACGTTAGAAAGAAAAGTTTTATTTTATCTCTACATGGCCCAACAGGTGTTTCGTGACTTGCAACACTAGCAACCTTGGTAGGAGGGGGTGGCAGCACATGTGGACTTCATTTTTGACGGTTCTCCTTGAGCACCAAGTTGCAATCTGTAGGGTGAAAACCCATTGTATGTCCTTCATTGATTATACATGGCAATTGTCTTGCAGAAGGCACTATTTTAAAAACTCAGACTTTTTCGAGGTTGAAAACCCAAGATCTTCAATGAGGCGACAATAACACTTGTGTTCCTTCTTGGAGGCCTTGCTTTTGTAGAATCCCTTGTGTCATTCGAGTATTGTCTTCGGTGGTGGCTTTGTTTTTCAATCTTTTTATTTTCTTTCTGGGTTGTGTGCATTAGAAATCTTGTTGGTGCATACGTTGGGTGTAATTGGTATCTTCGCAATATTAATATATTCTCTTCATAAAAAAATAAGGACATCTCGTCCTCTACACCTAGCAATACCCGCATCCATCTTTAATTGAATAATATTAAGTCTTACAAGAGGAAAATTAAATGGTGTAACACCAAAAATAGCATCAGATGTGACACTTATGCATCACCATATTCTATACCATTAGAGGATGGAAATTTTGAAGGGAATATGCCCTAGAGTCAAATATAAGATGACACATTTCATAAAGTTTATGATTAAGTTTTATACCAGGCTATAACTATATTGATAGGGAAACATCAATACACGTGTGATATACAAACAAACAGTAGTTCCTAGTGAAACTCTAGTCACTGGTTCATTGGTCAATGAATGATCAAAGGTTTCCTGATCATGTTGGTGCCTCGGCCCCTAATTGATAATGAGGTCATTTAATTGGGGAATGAGATGATGAACATACCCTATCTATAACATCATATCACGATCATGTAATAGCGTTCAGGTTATGATGATTAGGAAACGTAGTGACTCTTTGATGTCTACGCACTTCTATTCTTGTAGACAGTTGTTGGGCATCCAAGTGCAGAGGTTTGTAGAACAGCAGCAAGTTCCCCTTAAGTGGATCACCCAAGGTTGATCGAACTCAGGGAGGAAGTGGTCAAAGGTATTCCCTCTCAAGTAACCCTGCAATCAAGATACAAGAAGTCTCTTGTGTCCCCAACACACCCAATATAGGTGCACTAGTTCGGTGAAGAGATAGTGAAATACAAGTGGTAACGGTGCGAGAAAATAGCTGATGGCGTGGAGGACTAAAGCAAGCAAACATGCAACAGATCTAGTGTCAAACGGTGTTTCAATACTTAGAAACAAGGCCTAGGGATCATACTGTCACTAGTGAAAACTCTCTCATATAAATATCTTCTCTTTATGATACTACTCTTAACTACTCTCCAGTTGAACACTCTAATCCACGGTAGGGCCTTCCCCAATCTAGATAACCCCACACTATCACCTTGAGCGCTAGATGGTTCCAACAAACACCACAATTTCATAGAGACATCCAACTCCAAATATAACTCATAACAAATATTCAATCTAGCCAAAGTGCCACACACGTTATGCACGCTGTCACTTTCACACACGTGGGGAAAAGCATAGATCTATTAAAGCAAAAAGAGTATTTATGTAGACTCAAACCTAAGTGCCACCATGGCGTGCATGCTGTCACTTTCACACACATGGGGAGAGCAGAGATCTAATGAAGCACTTGAGTAGCAAGGTAGATCTACTTGATTACAAAGCTCATGACCACAACAAGATCATGCATAGAGAGAGATGAACACATAGCTACTGGTAGAGCCCCTAGCCTTGAGGAAGAACTACTCCCTCCTTATCATGGGAATCAGCAACAGTGACGGAGATGGCGATGGAGATCGATGGAGATGGCTCCGGGGGCACTTCCCCGTCCCGGTAGGGTGCCGGAACAGGGACTTTCTGTCCCCCGAATCTCCCTTTCGGTGGCAGCGGCGCTATGGAGGTTTTAGTGGATTTCTTCTGGATTGTTTAGGGTTTTCCCATCAGAGGCTTCTTATAGGCGTAGGAATCAAGGTCGGTGGGGGTCCAGGGGGCCCACACCCCCTCCAGGTGCCTCCAGGGCTTGCTTGCGCCTAGGGGGTTTGACCACCCTGTGGCCCCCTCTGGCTCTGCTTCGTGGTTCTGTGTTGCTCCGCGAAAATAATAATTTCGGCTTTTGTCCCGTCCAATTCCGAGAATATTGATTTTCTGCCTTTCTAGAACCAAAAACAGAAGAAAACAGGCAACTCGCAGTGTGGCATCTTGTTAATAGGTTAGTTCCAGAAAATATATAAAAACACCTCAAAGTGTAGACAAAGCAAAGCAAAGTAGATACATGAAGGAAATATGCCCTAGAGGCAATCATAGAGATGATTATATTTCATATGTATCCATGAGTTATTGTAATATTCCTTGAATATCCATATCAGGCAACTTGTATTGATTCGCAATTATGTGAATTTTTTGTGAAACTCATTACTTGTATGGTTATTTAAGAGTTGTCCGTAGTCGGAGTTCATGTGAGGACACACGTGAATATTAGACTAGCACATCGATTTGTTGATGACTATGTTTCGCAAGTCATAGATATGGAGATGTCAAACCAATGATGTGGACACATGTTATGAACATGGGGTTGGACTGACCCAACTTGAGACTGGCAATTAGTTGCAGCTCTCTCTCTACACATCATGTACATTTTGTCCTTAGACCTAAGATTGTCGCATGTACTTGAGATGTGGATCGACCTACTTTGGGGCTATCAAACGCTACTCCATAACTGGGTAGTTATAAAGGTAGCTTTCGGGTTTGTCCTGAAGCATGCTGCAAGGAATGGTCAATCAAGATGGGATTTGTCCCTCTCTACATGAGAGAGATATCTCTGGGCCCCTCGAGTGATCGGATCCAGAAATGCATGGCCGTGCTACATATGGTTAAGAGTTAACCTAGTAAAGGTATTCCGAATCATAGTATCAAGAAAGGGAGGTCAGCTTGGAGCTAGACCAAATATCATGAGGAAAAGGGAAAGACATGTACTAAACCTTGTGATGGTTCGTCCGATATGATCTTTGTATGCGTTTAGGAGTTGGCACGTCTTGCTAGAGGCAAGTACCAACTATTGACAGAATAAGTGTATTCGTGTCATGTCTATACGTATATGAACCTATAGGGTCACACACTTAAGGGGCTAGAAGCCTAATGAGGATTGGATCCGAATTAGACCAAGCTTAGGCTACTAATGGGCTACTAATGTAGAAGCCCACTAGGGACGCCTATATAAGAGAGGGTGGGGCGAGCTGACTAGGGTTAGACCTTAGACCATTCCACCCAGCCGCCACTCCTCACGCCTATGTTGCATGCGCGGACCTAGCAGTCTGGCGTCTGACGCTTCCACCCTGTACGTGTGGATACCTCGGAGGCGCTGCATCTGTAGCGCTTGGACGAGCCGCACAAGGGGAGCTGCTCGTGGGACGAGGATAAGGAGGATACGTGGAACGTCTGCACTGCCTCGACGCGCTTCATCAATTCCGCAACTGCGCGTCTAGTGGTAATCCCATGATCTATGAAAACAGTAATCCTGGTTTACGTGGTAGAAAATTTTGATTTGCCCTAGTGTAGCCTACCCGTATCCCTTCAGTGGTATCAGAGCCGATGCTGTTTAGTTATAGGTTCAGGATGTTTGCATATGGTGATATGCAGATTGATATGAATGATGTGATCGTTTATATTGTGGTGGTTCAGGATTGATCTATGATCTTGCTTTCCGTGATCGTGATTCTGAGGTTGTCGAACGACTTACCCCTACCGGTCGGTTTCCGCCATCGGGGTAGACAGTGACACATAAATCCTGTTGAATCACGCGAAGATCAATATGATTGATCGAATCGGAACCTAGATATAAAATCGATGTACCGTGATCAAAGGAGTTTGATTGAATCA
This sequence comes from Avena sativa, assembly GCA_916181665.1. Classification (NCBI taxonomy): domain Eukaryota; kingdom Viridiplantae; phylum Streptophyta; class Magnoliopsida; order Poales; family Poaceae; genus Avena; species Avena sativa. The sequence goes on along the minus strand of OV702298.1, from coordinate 214,487,948 downwards.
GGGTAGGAGTCGGTTTTATGGTAAATTTGATTTGCCGATCAAAATCCTTAAAGAAAATTGTGAAGATTCGATCTCTCATTTTTCACGGTTTTGGGCGCTGCCCCTTCGAACCCCACAGGGGGAGACCCCCTAGCCCCCCATTAATCATAGCCCCTTTTGTATCTCGTTAAGGTAACTAGGTTCTGCGATGTCACATAATCCGGTAGAATGCGATTCTATGCATACCTTGTTTTTGCAGGATGTATGTGACCAGCGTGGCCCATATATGTATGTGATGCATGTATGAAATTTATCATGACCTGCGTGTCGTGAGTAGGGCAACACGGCTGGATCCATGTGTGTTGTCATTTATTGTAATGGCCTGCGTGCCAACTTGTGATGATCCCAATACTATGTTATTTTGATTACTAGCTGTTAGGAGTAATAGCTTGTATTAGTTCTTGGAGGACTCATCACTTGGAGGATGGCTTGCATGGAACATGAAGATGGAGATCATCATGGTGGACAGGTTCTATGGCGATGGAGATCACCATGAGAAAATGGGCCATACTGTGTCACATCTATGTGAATGCTATTCTTATGTGTTTTACTACTATGCATGCTTAGATGATAGAAGTAGAACGATCCCTCAAAAAGTTTAAGTTAAACCATGCCCTCTCAACCAAACCTTGCACCATCCTATGCCCTGTACAATCGTTGGTGGGCCTATGAAATTAGGGTGCTTCGGTTTTCCTTGGCTGGATGGGTTTGTATCGGATACCTACACGCATAAGGGTTGGTGAGCTTGAAAAGGTCATCTTAACAGTTAAGGACCTTGGGGCATAAAGGTTGGGCGCCTAGTTTTGACATAGAGATGTCACCCAACAACAAGAGTCATATGTGATATGATTAGCAAGTGTTGCTTACCGATTTACCTTGTCTTCTAGCAGTGATGCTAAAGCTCACTAGTCGACTTGTTAATTGTGGATCTTGAATCACTTAGTATCAATAGAGGGATATTGATTTAAGTGGGAGTATATGCTATTAAATTGTTTAATATGTTTTACTCTTTCATGGTTACATGGCTTAGTATTTCGCATGTTTTCTGTTGTAGATCAATGGCACCGAACACTACATCACCTTTTTCTTTGCGTTCGATTCTAGACAAAGATAAACTTAATGGAACAAACTATTCAGACTGGGTCCGTAACCTGAGAATTGTTCTCAGGTCAGATAAAAAGGAAACGGTTCTGGATACCCCAATCCCCGATGAACCTGCTGATAATGCATCTGCTGCCCTAAAGAACGCCTACAAGAGAGCATGTGATGATTCTCTTGAGGTTAGCTGTCTTATGCTTGCATGCATGGAACCTGAACTCCAAAAGAAGTTTGAGGATCAGGAAGCGTACGATATGATCGTCGCGCTTAAGGACATGTTCCAAGATTAGGCAAGGACTGAGAGGTACAATGTTGTCAAGTCCTTTGTGGAATGCAAGCTGGCAGAGGGAGCAGCTGTAGGCCCCCATGTGATCAAAATGGTTGGTTACAGTCAGACTTTGGAAAAGCTTGGTTTTCCACTAGGCCAAGAGTTGGCCACTAACTTCATTTTGGCGTCTCTTCCATCCAGCTATGGGCAGTTCATTTCAAACTACCATATGCATGGGGTGGAGAAGGGCCTTAATGAGTTATGCGGGATGCTAAAAACAGCAGAAAGTGACATGAAGAAGTGTGCAGGGCATAGCCATGTGATGGCTGTGCAGAAGAAGCCTAGCTTCAATAAAAAGGGTACTTCTTGGAAGAAGAAGGGCAAGGCTAAGGATACGATCCCTAAGTCTGCACCCAAGCAAAAGGCTGGACCTGTAGATGACACTGAGTGCTTCTTTTGTCATGAACATGGCCACTGGAAGAGAAAATGCAGCAAGTACCAGGCTTCTTTGAAGAAGAGTGGAAGTAAGAGTACTTCCCACTCAGGTACGCTTGTTGTAAATGTTGTGGACATTCTTCTCACTGATTCCTATGTTAACTCTTGGGTATTTGATACCGGATCGGTTGCTCATATTTGCAATTCGATGCAGGGGCTAATAAGGACTAGAGAAGTGCAGAAAGGCGAAGTGGATTTTCGCGTCAGAAATAAAGCAAGGGTTGCTGCATTATTCGTCGGCGTCATGCAACTTCACCTTCCGTCAGGATTTATTATGGAGTTGAATAATTGTTATTACATTCCAAGTATGGGTCGAAACATTTTATAACCTTCATGTTTGATGAGGGATGGTTATTCATTCGCGAGTGCAAACAATGGTTGTGTAATCTCTAAGAATGCTATATTCATGGCTAATGCTCCCATTGTGAATGGGTTATTTATTTTAAATCTTGATGATGCATCTGTTTACAATGTTAGTGCTAAAAGGCTTAGGCCTAATGATTTGAGTCCTACCTATTTATGGCATTGTCGTTTGGGGCATATAAGTGAAAAGCGCATGAAGAAGCTCCATGGTGATGGTCTTCTAACTTCGTTTGATTTTGAATCATACGAGACATGTCAAGCTTGTTTACTTGGAAAGATGACCAAGTCTCCTTTTCGGGTTTACCCGAGAGAGCGACAGACTTGTTGGAACTCATACATACTGATGTATGTGGACCAATGAGCACGACAGCCAGAGGAGGATATCACTACTTCATTACTTTTACTGATGATTTCAGTAGATATGGTTATGTCTACTTGATGAGGCATAAGTTTGAAACTTTTGAAAAGTTCAAGGAGTTTCAGAGTGAAGTAGAGAATCAACGTGGCAAGAAAATAAAGGCCTTGCGATCTGATCATGGAGGTGAATATTTGAGTCACGAATTTAGCGATCATCTTAAGAGTTGCGGAATTGTTCCACAACTTACGCCTCCCGGAATGCCTCAAAGAAACGGGGTCTCCGAACGGTGTAATCGAACTTTGTTGGACATGGTTCGATCGATGATGAGCCAGTCGGATTTACCATTGTCATTTTGGGGTTATGCTCTAGAAACGGCAGCTTTCACACTTAATAGGGTACCATCTAAATCCGTAGTTAAGACACCATATGAGATGTGGACTGGAAAGAATCCCAGTTTGTCTTTTCTAAAGATTTGGGATTGTGATGCATTTGTCAAGCGACTTCAGTCAGACAAGCTAACACCCAAATCGGATAAGTGCATTTTCGTGGGATATCCAAGGGAAACCTTAGGGTATTACTTCTACAACCGAGAGGAGGGCAAAGTGTTTGTCGCTCGTAGCGGTGTTTTCCTAGAGAAAGAGTTTCTCACAAAGGGAACAAGTGGAAGATCGGTGCGACTTGAAGAAGTTCAAGATGAGCCAGTTGGGGATGCTTATACGAGTGATGCTATTGTAGCAGAACAAGTTGAGAAACCCGTGGCAATAGAACCACCACAACCACGAAGGTCGGAGAGGCTCCGCGAAGAGCGAGAATTATTATTGTTAGACAATGATGAGCCTATGACCTATGCAGAAGCGATGGTGGACCCAGACTTTGAGAAATGGCTGATCGCCATGAGATCCAAGATAGAGTCCATGGGAGACAATCAAGTTTGGAACTTGGTTGACCTGCCTGATGGTTTTAAAGCCATCGAGTGCAAATGGATCTATAAGAAGAAGATTGATATGAATGGAAATGTTCACATCCATAAAGCTCGACTTGTTGCAAAAGGTTTTCGACAAGTTCAAGGAGTTGACTACGATGAGACTTTCTCGCCCGTAGTGATTCTTAAATCTATACGGATAATTCTAGCCATTGCTGCACATTTCGACTATGAAATATGGCAGATGGATGTCAAGACGGCTTTCCTAAATGGAATCCTAACTAAGGACGTGTATATGATGCAGCCCGAAGGTTTTATCGATCCAAACAATGCTGGAAAGGTACGCAAACTTCTGAAGTCCATTTATGGGCTAAAGCAAGCATCTCGGAGTTGGAACATTCGATTCGATGAAGTTGTGAAGGAGTTTGGCTTCATCAAATACGAACAAGAACCTTGTGTTTACAAGAAGGAAAGTGGGAGAGCGCTGGTATTTCTAATCTTATATGTAGATGACATATTGCTGATTGGAAATGATATTCCTATGCTCGAGTCTGTTAAGACCTCATTGAAAAATAGTTTTTTGATGAAGGATTTGGGAGAAGCGGCATATATTCTGGGCATCAAGATCTATAGAGATAGATCAAGGAGGCTAATTGGATTAAGCCAGAGTACATACATTGACAAAGTGTTGAAACGGTTCAGCATGGAAGAGGCTAAGAAGGGGTTCTTGCCCATGTCTCACGACATTAAACTCAGCAAGACTCAGTGTCCTTCGACTACTGATGAGCGTGAGCGCATGAGAAGGGTTCCATATGCTTCGGCTATATTATCCATCATGTATGCAATGGTATGCACTCGCCTAGATGTTTCCTATGCTCTAAGTGTTACGAGCAGATACCAGGCTGATCCAGGTGAAGGTCACTGGACAGCGGTAAAGAACATCCTTAAGTACTTGAAAAGGACTAAGGATGTGTTCCTAGTTTATGGAGGTGAGTATGAACTCAGTGTAAAGGGTTACACAGATGCGAGTTACCTTAACGACTCAGATGATTCGAAATCGCAATCAGGTTATGTGTTTGTCATGAATGGTGGTGCTGTGAGCTGGAAAAGTTCCAAGCAAGATATGGTGACCTCCTCTTCAACAAAAGCTGAATATATTGCTGCCTCGGAGGTCGTAAAGGAAGCTGTTTGGATTAGGAATTTCCTGATCGCTCTTGGTGTGGTTCAGGGCGCGTCCAATCCCTTGGACGTTTATTGTGACAACAATGGTGCTATTGCACAAGCCAAGGAACCTAGACAACACCAGAAGAACAAACATATTCGCATGCGTTACCATCAGATTCTTGAGTTCGTTGAGGATGGTAGTGTCATGATATGCAAAATACATACGGACTCAAATGTTGCTGATCCCTTGACTAAGCCTCTCCCGCAGCCCACGCATGAAGCACACACAAGAGCAATTGGTATTAGATACATTTTAGATTGACTCTAGTGCAAGTGGGTGACTAAAGGAAATATGCCCTAGAGGCAATCATAGAGATGATTATATTTCATATGTATCCATGAGTTATTGTAATGTTCCTTGAATATCCATATCTGGCAACTTGTATTGATTGGAAATTATGTGAATTTTTTGTGAAAATCATTACTTGTATGGTTATTTAAGAGTTGTCCCTAGTCGGAGTTCATGTGAGGACACACGTCAATATTAGACTAGCACATCGATTGGTTGATGACTATGTTTCGCAAGTCATAGAAATGGAGATGTCAAACCAATGATGTGGACACATGTTATGAACATGGGGTTGGACTGACCCAACTTGAGACTGGAAATTAGTTGCAGCTCTCTCTCTACACATCGTGTACGTTTTGTCCTTAGACCTAAGATTGTCGCATGTACTTGAGATGTGGATGGACCTACTTTGGGGCTATCAAACTCTACTCCGTAACTGGGTAGTTATAAAGGTAGCTTTCGGGTTTGTCCTGAAGCATGCTGCAAGGCATGGTAAATCAAGATGGGATTTGCCCCTCTCTACCTGAGAGAGATATCTCTGGGCCCCTCGAGTGATCGGATCCAGAAATGCATGGCCGTGATACATATGGTTAAGTGTTAACCTAGTAAAGGGATTCCGAATCACAGTATCGAGAAAGGGAGGTCAGCTTGGAGCTAGACCAAATATCGTGAGGCAAAGGGAAAGACATGTACTAAACCTTGTGATGGTTCGTCCCATATGATCTTTGTATGCGTTTAGGAGTTGGCACGTCTTGCTAGAGGCAGGTACCAACTATTGACAGAATAAGTGTATTCGTGTCATGTCTATACGTATATGAACCTATAGGGTCACACACTTAAGGGGCTAGAAGCCTAATGAGGATTGGATCCGAATTAGACCAAGCTTAGGCAACTAATGTAGAAGCCCACTAGGGACGCCTATATAAGAGAGAGTGGGGCGAGCTGACTAGGGTTAGACCTTAGACCATTCTACCCAGCCGCCACTCCTCACGCCTGTGTTGCACGCGCGGACCTAGCAGTCCGGCGTCTGACGCTTCCACCCTGTACGTGTGGATACCTCGGAGGCGCTGCATATGTAGCGCTTGGACGAGCCGCGCAAGGGGAGATGCTCCTGGGACGAGGACAAGGAGGAGATGTGGAACGTCTGCACTGCCTCGACGCACTTCATCAATTCCTCAATTGCGCGTCTAGTGGTAATCCCGTGATCTATGACAACAGTAATCCTGGTTTACGTGGTAGAAAATTTTGATTTGCGCTAGTGTAGCCTACCCGTATCCCTTCAATACAAAACAAGCATGGAGCATCAAAAATTATAGATACGTTTCCGACGTATCAAGCATCCCCAAGCTTAACTCCTGCTCATCCTCGAGTAGGTAAGTGATAAAAGAATAATTTTTGAGGTGACATTCACCTTCATAATAAAGATCAAACCATTTGCAAGCATTGAAAGATGGGATCAAAGAACTCTAAACATGTGCATGAAAGATGGAGTTCTAACAATAGTACAAAGTAACTATGCATGCAACATGAAAGGCTACAAACAAAGATCATGAATAACATGCATTGAAAAACATTTGTTTGTTTGACATACAGAAAACATAGCATAGTGGCAACCAGTTTTCCCTCGTAGAGTAGCAAATAGATGCATAGGACACCTTCAAAGTTCACAAGGGTGACTAGAAACAAGTAGCACAAGAACAAGTAATATCACAATATGCATCAATTAATAAGCTTTGGAACACTGCACATAGAATGACAACTAGGCTCTGTTAATGGTTCCTAAAGGTAGAAGGTGGAGACTCAATAATGGTGGAAGAAAGGCCTTTTTTGTAAAGGAAGCAGGGATTACAAGTTTGAAAAAGAGCTTCCAAAAATTATGGTACTTGTTAGCTTTCAGCCCTCATTGCCCCTATCATAAGCATCTTGAAGTGGTTAAGGTTAAAGTGGCAAAGCTAGTGTATATGCTTGACAAAGTATAAGTTGGCAATCTCAAGTCCCTTGAATACGAGGGCCACACCTCATGCATACTCAACTTTGGGTCCAGGTAAGTTCTTGTCATTGTAAGTATTTGCATATCATTGAGAACCACCAATGAGGTACCCCTTGCACATGGTACATGAGCTTTCCCATAACCAAAATGATAAGGCAAGCAAACAATGAGCATCTTACCAATCTTTTTATTTACCATATGCATAGCTTTTTATTGAGGATGCTTCATAGATAGCTCATTATGGTGATGCTGCAAGTTTCCACCATGATTAGGCATGGCTTAGGATAGCGGCCTAGGCATTTCTCTAACACAGGATACAAACTCCATGGACTTACAAGTTCCCTCTTTATTTCACACCAGTGAAATCCATAGACAAAAGAGTATGATATCAACTGAGTACAAAGTACAAGTGCAATGTTGAAAACGTTCCCCGTGACAACACGGTTCTGCTAATTCCAGCTTATAAGTGCAAGCATATACAACAAAGTTTTCACAATGGTTCAAGTTTATTAGGGGCAAAGAATAAAGTGTGCCATCAAGTTCATGAGGGCTTTAATCACTAAGTTTTCACATAACAGAATAGTTTTTAATTGGAAGATAGTTGAAAACAAGAATATAATTGGAATGGCGTAACCCACCATGCATAGGAGTTTATAGTAGACACTTTGGAAAAACTTGGTTTCTTGGGAGTTGGAAGTATGATTAGAACTTACTCATACAAGTGGAGGCTAGCAAAAGACTGGGAGCAACCAACTAAGAGAGCATAATGGCCACAATCATGCAGTGCAACAAAGCATACTAATCAAAGCAAAGAGTGGTACTATAGGTCAAGGACTAAATGATCATATAGGCTAATGGTGACTTGTCATAGTCATAACATGGTGTGAGCATGTGCCAAGTCAACCCAAGCAAAGCATCAAAGGAGAATACCACAATACTATGCTTTTGCATGCTAAAACAACGCATAATTTCTTCAAGGCACACTAAGCAATCCCAATTGTTTGGAACAAGACATGCTATAGCAATAATTACTAAGCATAAGTTCAAAACAACACCTAGCATGTCATGCTAAAGTCTAAGTCATAGTCAATGCAAGCTCCCTTTTGTACCACTATAAGAATGAAACTTTCTACTCTTTTCCAACACCAAACAACTTATTTGAAACAACTCACAAAGATAATAATCAATAAAGATCAGTGAGCTTGTCTCATAAATCCACAAAGAAGAACTAAAAAGTTCTAAGTTGAAAGCACAAGAAAACTAAGGCTGAACGCAGTGCTAGCAAAAGTGAACACTCACAAAACAATAAGAGTGAAAACTAGAGTGTTCTAGGCAACGGAAACAGAGTGTGTCTCTCTCCAAAAGAAGTGTGGTGTAACCAACCAACTTACTCAAGCAAACGAAAACCAAAAACAAAAACTAAGACGCTCCAAGAACAACACAACAATGCATGAAACAATAAAAACAAAGTGTCTAGAAAGACTTGAGCTTTTTATTGATGAAGAAGGGGATGCCTTGGGCATCCCAAATCTTTGATGCTTGTACCTCTTGAATATTTCTTGGGGTGACACCATGGTGGCATCCGCAAGCTTGAGATTTTGTCCATTCTTCATCTCGTTGCATCATTCTCTCTCTACACCTGAATTTTTTTCTTTCACACAAAACTTCACACAATCTTCATGAGCAACATTAGTTTATTCAAAAGATATTAGTCCTCTGGAAAAGCTTTGGAATAGCAAGGCTTTTCACTAAAAACACAAGCTACTGTAGTAACTCCTTCAAAAATCTCAATTCACCTAAAGAGAACTCAAAAAGGAATCAATAAGAAGCAAATACAAATAATGGCAGAAATCTGTCAAAACAGACCAGCAGGTAGAAATGTAAGATCCCACCTTTATAAAGGTAAAGATCCCTGTGATTGCAATGCTAGTCCCTGGATCAATGCTAGCATCCACAATTTAAGATGAAGTACACAAAAACAAAGGTCATTATTACATGTCACTCCAGAGACAACATATTTCTTTTACAACTCCATGGCCACAAGCCTAATACAAGAGTTCACATATAACAATATAAATAAGTCTTCATCTTCATGTGCCACAGGCAAGCATGTTAAGTGTAGACTCATAACCCCTAATCATCATCAGAGTAACCTGCAACATCACAAGTTACAGCCACAATGGGTCAATACATTAGAATAGTATTGGCAAGTGATACCTTAGTAGAATGTTAACATCTAGTTACTACATGAATATGGATAAGTGTAGCTTTGGCTTGATTTTCTCAAAATAGGTTTTACCTATTAGTTGAAAACACTAAGTTTTTCTTTGACAAAACTTTCCCAAGGAACCACCAATAGAAATTGGTGAACCTTCACCCTTGTTCAACCTCAAGTTTTAACTTAGAAAATTGGGATGAGGAGATTCTTGATAGCTTCCATGTCTTGATACTCAAATTGTCCAATAACAGGGACATGGCTAAGTACTTAGATTCTCCCATCTGCAGAGGTTGTGCACTTTCCCCACAAGACTTGATTTTCACCAAGACATGACCTTTCAGAAGCCTTCCCTTAGACCAAAATGGACGCGCTCCAAACCTATCATTCCCCTACCACCAACTGTCCATTTGGCTAAGTTATTGCAACCTATATGGTCCAGGTAGAGCCCATAATGCCATGTGGCTGCACTGGAAGCTTCTTAACATTTGGCATCTCAAATCCCTTTGTTCCTGGGTGGCTTTCCACAAGTGTGATACACAGGGTAAACCATAGAAATAGGCCTTGTGTAACCACTCAACACAAACCAATCCTTCCATTCCACCCAGGTGTTTCATTCACTTAGTTGTTTTATTAAGAAAAATACAAGTCAAAGACTTAGAATATTTCTCATAGCATGATTATATAATCCACCCTTGGTTGCTACTAGCTAGGCTAAGCATGGCAATATCAATATCTTAACTTAGAGGAAATTCTAACATTGCTACAACTACTAGGATTTCCCAAGCATAGCATATAGATACTTAGCAAAAGAATCATGCAAGTCCCATAAAAAATATTTCTAATGCATAGGTAAAAATATAGGGATAAAAACATGAAGCACCACTTGCCTTGGTAGTTTGGGGAGTAGCAACAATCTTCACAACCACAATCACTATTAACACCAAAATCTACACATAAAATAATGGCACCAAATTCACATATCAAAAATATACAAGCAAAAATATATGAATGCATGCAAATGCCATGTGATGATTTTTCTACACCAAACAAGACAAGTATACAGTACTGAATCATAAACAAGGTCAAGACACACTAAATAAACTTTATTTGATCTTTAAATCAATTTCAAATCATTTCTATACTCAAAATAAGCCTATCAATGTCTCTGAAAAGTAACCAATTTTATAGAAGCAAAACATTAAACACATTGCATAAATGGATAGAATTCTTTCTCCTGATTCCAATGATATAAAATTTGCAAAATTTGAACGTGTGGATCAAAAGTTACGAATTTTGCAAGTTTGATTCACTAATAGATCTAAATTCTGTTTTTAAAACGAATAGCAGGCCACGCGTCATGTCCTGATTGGCTGATACCGTTTCGGCTGGATCGATCAATGAGAGCCACAGGATCTAAATGAAAATGCACGGCCAGATCTAACACGTACCCCTTCGATAAGTGATCTATTCCTATGCGCTCGATCTAGATCCAACGGCTATCGAGCAAGCGACCACGGATGGGCGGCGCTAACAACGGCGGCGCGGCTCTGGCAGTGATATTCCGGCGGCTAAGGAGGGGGCTGGGGTCAGCATAGGGTCTTACCAGACTCGCGATGCCACGAGGAAGCTCAACGTGCAAACGGGCAGGGTTGGGGCGCGCTGTAGAGGTTGCTGGGGCTCGTCGGACTTGCAGACGTCATCGAGTGCTTTCAGATGAAGATGTTGCCGACGATGTAGATCACCCTAGAACAAACTAGTTGTGTTAGAGGATGCACAAGGTTGTGGCGAACATGACAGGGTCAAAGAGGAAGCAAGGGGCGCTCGGAGGTTACCGGTATTTCTCGTCGGAGTTGAGAGGCGGCTCTGTTGTTTGCAGAGGTGGACGGAGGTGACGTCCTGGTGCATTACAGAACAAACGAATGGTATGAGGTGATGCACAGAAGCTAGGCGTACACGCTCGCATGAACCAGAGATGAAGAGGGGTGCTGTACTCACCAAAATGCATCGTCGGAGGTGCTCGGTACCACGGCGGTGCAAGTGGAATTGTGGGCAGCCTGGTGGTGGAGAAGAGGCGCTGAGTGCGGGGAAAGATATGGAGAGGAGAGGGGGTTAAATAGCTGGTGAGGGGCGAGGAGATCGAGCGGCATTGATCGGCAATTAAGCCCGCTTCATTCGCGGCAGTGATGGTGGTAACAGCGACGTCGACGGGGTCGGGGGGTGCGGGGTTTGGGGATGATGACTGCGTGGAGTTTGGGTCCACCGGTCAGCGAGCACGGGGTAGGTCTACGTCGCGTGAGAGAGAGAGAGGAAAGCCCCGGGTGGGCTGCTGGGCTAAGTCTGCTGTTGGGCCGAATTGGTGGCGCCTGGCCCAGTTCTGATTATTTATCCTTTTTCTTTTTCTGTTTGAATTTCTAGGAACCAAATTCAAATTATTTCAAAAGTGTTTGATTTCAAATTCTTTCTGGGATTTTATATAGTGAAACCTACACATAAATAAGTGTAAAATCATGTTGTTTCACCAAACCTGCTTGGTCCTTTGGATTTTTCAAAGAAAACAGTGCCTTTTCCCAATGTTTAATAAAGATCTAAAAATAGTTTTAAAATCATATTTTGTTTTTGAAATTTTTATCCAAGCTTTGGAATACAACAATCAACCATAGAATCAATATATTTGGTTTTTAAAACAATCAATCTCATATTAAAGAGTAGCATTGGGCCAATGCTTTGCTTACATAAAATAATAAGCATTCAAATGCTTCTGTTTTTGTAATGACTTTGAAAATGATCCCTAAATGATTATGAATGCATGGATGATATGCAAACTTTGAAAACATGATTTTAGGGATGTTACAAGAAACCAATTTTTTCGAACATCTTATGTTGCTCAAATCAAAAAGTGTTGAACTAACAAAGTTAGCTAACATACTGGGGGATTTATTCATAAATTTTGAGCTCAATCCGAGTTACATAGACTCCTCACGAATTTTTTTGGTGGAGGACAGAAATATGTTTCGGGACAACAACTCCCCAAATCTTACTTCACTCTCATTAGAGGTCATTCTTGGCACAAAAAGCAAACAAAAAGGATAAGGAGAGGTCATTACTGAAGTAATAACTTCTAAGACTCAAGAATAATCTTGGGTTATCTCCCAACAAGTACTTTTCTTTAACGCCTTTAAGTTAGGATTGATAGTTTGAGAAGATGCTCACATAAGAAATATGAATTGAAGTAAAAGAGAGCATCAAGAAGCAAATTCAAAACACATTTAAGTCTAGCCCACTTCCTATGCATAGGAATCTTGTAAAGAAACAAATCATTAAAGCACAAAGAAACAAGCATAGGAAAGCAAAATAAGTGCAACTTCAAGATTTTCAACATAAAGAGGGGAAACTTAATATTTTTTAGATGCATAAAACCATGTTTAACTCTCTCTTTCAATAGCATCATGAATAAAATTAACAATATAACTATCACATAAAACATTCTTATCATGAGCCACATGCATAAAATAATTATTACTCTCCACATAAGAATAGTCACTCTTATTAATTGTAGTGGGAGCAAATTCAACAAGATAGCTATCATTACTATTCTCATCACCATAATCATCAAATATAGGAGGCATATTGTAATCACAATTAACTTTCTCCTCAATAGTAGGTGGACTAAAAATATCATTTTCATCATTGTAATCATCATATATTGGAGGTTTGGTATCATCATAATAAATAGAATAGCTATCTTCCAAAGCTGGGGGACTAAAAAGATCATTTTCATCAAAACTAGATTCCCCAATCTTAGACTTTTCCATAGCATTTGCAATAATGGTGTCCAAATAATTCATACTAATAACATTGCCATTAGCATGCAAATAAATCTCCATGGTTTTTTTAATTTTCTCTTCAAACACTTCATGTCCTAACTCAAGACAAACACTATAGAGCTCTCTAATTTTTTTGTTCTTTTCCATTAAGCCTAACTAGTGAAAACAAGAAACAAAAAGACAAAATTGCAGGATCTAAAGTAAATAACTTCGAGCACTCACACTATAGGATGTGAGTACCTTTTACCTTACCTCCCCGTCAACGGCGCCAGAAAATAGCTTGCTGGCTTGCTGTTGCCATGGGGTAACGTGTGTGAGTGCCTTTTACCTTTCCTCCCCGGCAACGACGCCAGAAAAGAGCTTGATGTCTACACACTTCTATTCTTGTAGACAGTTGTTGGGCCTCCAAGTGCAGAGGTTTGTAGAACAACAGCAAGTTTCCCTTAAGTGGATCACCCAAGGTTTATCGAACTCAGGGAGGAAGTGGTCAAAGGTATTCCCTCTCAAGCAACCCTGCAATCAAGATCCAAGAAGTCTCTTGTGTCCCCAACACACCCAATATAGGTGCACTAGTTCGGCGAAGAGATAGTGAAATACATGTGGTAACGGTGCTAGAAAATAGCCGATGGCGTGGAGGACTAAAGCAATCAAACATGTAACAGATCTAGTAGCAACCAGTGTTTCAATACTTAGAAACAAGGCCTAGGGATCATACTTTCACTAGTGAACACTCTCTCATATAAATATCTTCTCTTTATGATACTACTCTTAACTACTCTCCGGTTGAACACTCTAATCCATGGTAGGGCCTTGCCCAATCTAGATAACCCCACACTGTCACCTTGAGCGCTAGATGGTTCCAACAAACACCACAATTTCATAGAGACATCCAACTCCAAATATAACTCATAACAAATATTCAATCTAGCCAAAGTTCCACACATGGTATGCACGCTGTCACTTTCACACACGTGGGGAAAAGCATAGATCTATTAAAGCACAAAGAGTATTTATGTAGACTCAAACCTAAGTTCCACCATGGCGTGCATGATGTCACTTTCACACACATGGGGAGAGCAGAGATCTAATGAAGCACTTGATTATCAAGGTAGATCTACTTGATTACAAAGCTCATGACCACAACAAGATCATGCATAGAGAGAGAGATGAACACATAGCTACCGGTAGAGCCCTTAGCCTCGAGGAAGAACTACTCCCTCCTCATCATGGGATTCATCACGGTGATGGAGATGGCGATGGAGATGGCTCCGAGGGCACTTCCCCGTCCCGGCAGGGTGCCGGAACATAGACTTTCTGTCCCCCGAATCTCTCTTTTGGTGGCGGCGGCGCTACAGAGGTTTTCGTGGATTTCATCTGGATTGTTTAGGGTTTTACCATCGGAGGCTTCTTATAGGTGCAGGAATCAAGGTCGGTGGGGGTCCAGGGGGCCCACACCCCCTCCAGGCGCCTCCAGGTCTTGCCCGCGCCTAGGGGGCAGGTTTGGCCACCCTGTGGCCCCCCCTCCAGCTCTGCTTCGTGGTTCCGTGTTGCTCCAGGAAACATAATAACTTCGTCTTTTGTCCCGTCCAATTCCGAGAATATTGATTTTCTGCCTTTCTGGAACCAAAAACAGAAAAAACAGGCAACTGGCACTGTGGCATCTTGTTAATAGGTTAGTTCCAGAAAAGATATAAAAACACCTCAAAGTGTAGACAAAGCAAAGAAAAGTAGATACAAAACAAGCATGGAGCATAAAAAATTGTAGATATGTTTCCGACGTATCACTCTTTCCTTAGACCGTGAGACTATATCAAATCATAGTCTCCCGAAGTTGCTTTGGTGGCACATAATGTCACTCGGTGAAATGGTGATCATAAAGGTGTCGTTGGGTATCCGGAGGAAACAGGTTGAGGAGATTGTGTCAAGATCGGTATTTGTCCATCCGCGTGACGAAAGATACTCTAGGCCCACTCGGATAAGTTATATCTATAAGTTTCACAACGTGTGACTAGGTCATGGGGATATCACTTATCGGATCGAGTAAAGAAGGTATTACCGGTAACGAGGTTGAACACTGACATGGGGATGTCACTTGATCAAAACCTCGGATAATACAGTATCACAAAGGCAAAAGGAATAAGGCATAATTTTTACGGTTCAACGACAAATATCGTTGAGTACACAAGTGCTCACTATGGGCATCCTGTTCGTAGAGGAGTCTTGGCCATGTCTGTAATATTCTTGAACTTTTGGGTAGCACGCTTAAGGGATCGACAAAGCTTGGAGATAGTTACTGGCTAGTTTGAATAACTGAAGAAATGAGAAGAGAGAAACTAGAAAAGTTCTGGGAAGATTCGAAGGTGTTCAGAGAAAGAATAAGGAGAAGGACCGGAAAAGGGTTTTTGGATAAATGGTTATTTTACTATGATTATTATATATTAAATGTGAATTAATATATTGCAAAAGAATATTTAAATAAAGATTTATAAAAGTGCATCCTAAAAGTTAGACAAAATCCTGGAGGGAGTTTACCTAAAATAAACGGACAGAAAAAAGGCAAAGAAGGTTGTTTTTGAAACTGTCTATGTGGGCAGCGCATAGTCCACGCCGCACGTGGACGGTAGGCTTTGTGCGCTGCAGCTACTGCTGCTTGTGGGCTGCTGCCAGGCCGGCCCGCCTGGGCGCCACCACAGCAGGCTGCCATGTGGGCGAGCGCCAGCGTGCGCGGGCTGCTAGGTCGGACCACCCGGGCCAGGCACTAGGAGCCACCGCTGGCAGATCTGCCTCATGGGCCACCTCGGCTAGTGGCCCACCCAGGGCCTCTTTCCCTCTTCCGCCTTAGTCGACTTGGGTAGGGCGCGGGTGGGCAGGTGGCCCACCTGGCCGGCGGCAGCTCTGCCCCCTTTTTCCTTTGTTTTTTAGTCCCACATTGGGACATAAAGGTGGAGGGACCCCATCCCTCCGCCTATATAAAGAGGTGCCCATGGGAGGATTAAACACACCAATTTCACTTGGAAATCAATAAAAGGCATGTGTTGCATCTCCTCTCTCTCTCACACAACCGTGACCCCTTGTCTGGGTTGTGCAAGCGAGGAGTTCTTCACCGCGGAGCGCCATCATGCTACGGGATTCGGAGACGGGAGATATACTTACGAAATCTCTGCTGGATCAGAGAGAAGCAAGGGTCGTTGTCAAGCACCATACGTGTGTGACTACCACTGGCGGCACCATGTTTTCGGTGCTAGGAGTTGTCGTGGATCCGCGAGAAGATTGTAACCTCGAGGTCAGCGTCGAAGCGTCTTCTTCATCCATGTTCCTCATGGTACGTTAACCGCGCTTGGTCTTCAAAGGTATGAATACCGTATCCCCTCCCGTTACTGCATTACTAGTAGATAGATATTGGGCTTCCGGGGTTTGCCATGTAGTATATTTTTTTGATTTTCTGCACCGAACCCCAATAGTGGTATCAAATCCGATCTATGTGTAGTAATGCTAGAACGAGTAGAACACACTAGTTGTGATGTGTGGGCATAGACTTTATGATTGTTACCCTCCCACGTGTACTTGTTTATATCGCAGTATTGATTGATGAAAGCGGCCCAGACTGAACTTACACGTACTCTTACACGATGCTGGTTCCACGCTCAATATACGGCTTGTACCATATAAAAGGCTTGCGGGTGTTTGTCTCTCTTTCAATAGTTGATATAGCATTTACAAAGGAGGGCCCCGATAGGAGGGTTAGTGGAGACAATCATTTAATCGGCGTTATGGTTGAAGTTTGTAGGTAAGAAATGGTTCTTATACGAAAGCCCATACATCCACATAAAACTTGCAAAAGATAAAGTAGAGGCTTCTAACTTCGTTTTGTAGAGGGCGTTGTGAGGTGATATGGTTATAGTCAAGGTAAAGTAGTTTATTTTCTATTGCTAAGTGGTAGTAACGGTCATCATCGTGATGGTGGACTATGAAGCCGAAGGAACTAGGGCCATGGCGCAAGACTCGGAGGCGTCGGCCCTAGGCACCGGACCCCGGGGGCGTCCCCCTGGCACCAGATCCGAGGCGCAAAGATGGAGATCATAGCTCAAAGGCCATATCACATTGCATTTACATTTTGATGTATGATTGTTGTGTGTATCTTATTGTGTGCTTAGTATTAGATACTCGACAGTAGCATTGGTGAGATGATACCTAAACAAATGAGTTCCAATGATAGTGTTGCCCTTGTGTGTGCACCACCAAGAAAGTTCTTTGGTATGAGGCATGCCGTGTTAATTGGGTGTCAGACATACCTACGTTCGCGGTGTAATGGTTGCACTGCAATACACACGAGTTTTAGTTGGTGAGCCTAGCATGTGTAGACATGGCCTCGGAACACAAGATGGTCGAAAGATCGAGCACGAGTCATATGAATGATGTGGTCGACGTGAAGTGTCCACCTTTGCAACTATAGTGCCGGTCGTGACGATCGGGGGTGAGGTAGTGAATAAGGATCGAAATTTGTTAGGGATAATGTTTTTATTGGAGTTATTTGAACTCATATTTTCATAAACTTAGTCTAAATACATTGCAAACTTTAAATGTAGATCATGGCCGGCCGCAAAGCCTATTTCAGTGTTGACGAGTGGGTAGTTGCTGAGAAACTCAAGCTAGATGGATCCAACTTCCTAGATTGGCTAGTGCTTCTGAACTCTCTCCTTGCCAAACATGACGTGGTAGACTATATACACTACAGTATGGATTTGGAGCCTCCAAAGGATGGCATGAAAACCCGACACCAGTGGATAGAACGCTATTTTCGCTGTGACATGTCACTATCATCCACTTGGTTATGGTCTACGGGATGGTTGATGAGCTGAAGCCACTCATGGGTGATCTTGATCCAAATGAGATGGTTGATCTATTGAGATCACAGTTCGAAGACCAAGTGCGTCTGTGGAAGCATGAGCTGGTTGGAGATTTCCTTGGCATAAAGATGGTGTAACATCCCTAAAATCATGATTTCAAAGATTGCATATCATTCATGCATGCATATAATTTTGAGATCATTTTCCAACTATTTTCAAGAAAACAGAAGCACATAGTGCTATTATTTTATGTGAGCAAACTTAAATCAAATGACCATCCTCAATTGAGAGCATAAGTGTTTTAAACCAAGTTTTGTTGGCTTCCTTGTTGATTGGATTGAATGTGGAGTTTGGACAAAAATTCATAGAACAAATGTGGTTTCAAAACCATTTTCAAAACAATTCCAAATAAAATGCTATGTCACTGTTTATTTTTATTTTATTCTAAATGACCAAGCTAATTCAAAGTAACCACTTGATTTTATGCCCAGAAGTGTGAATGTTGCACCCTACAAAATCCTGAAAAAGTTTGAATTGAAAAAGCTTTTGAAACCATTTGAAATTCATTCCAGAAATTCAAAACAGAAAAAGAAAAAGATAAAGGAAATAGAAAAGGGCCAGCGCCAGTCTTTTGGCCCAACTAAGAAAGCAGCCCACTAAGCCCACCCGGGTTCCCTCTCTCCCTCTCTCACTCGCAGACGCACCCATCGAGTGACTGACGCCAGGACCCCACCCCCTCTGTTTCTCTCGCTGACAACTGGGCCCCGTCCACGTCACCGTCATCTTCCCCAAATCTCGCGAAGAACACGTCGCCGCGGGCCGTTGCTGGCGTTGATCACGCGGCGTAATTACCATTGAATCCGCAGGCGTTTCCTGTCGAGCCCCTGCCTACTTAACCCCCTCTGCACCGTGAACATTTCCCCTCACTCAATTTCCTCTCCACGCCACCAGGCTGCCCGTAGTCTTGCCCATACCACCGTAGCTCCGACGACCTCCGGCGTGCGATTCCGGTAAGACCCCGTCACCCCTTGCTGTCTAAGTTTGCCAGAATGATCACGACAACCATGCGCATCTTCTCACCCTATTGGTGCATGCTAGGACCGTCTGGAGACTCGCCAACGACGACGACCGCAAGTGCCTGACGCTTTCTTCTTCTTTGGCGATTGATTGCGGTAAGAACTGAGCGCCCCTTGACCTCTCTCGCATACGACTAGGTTCGCCTTGTCCTTGCGCAGCTACTGATGCCTCTGGTTGGTACTAGGAAGACCCAGAGCGTCGGCAACAACTTTGTCTGCAACCACCCGACGCCGTGCACGACTCCGACGAGCTCCAGCAGCCCACTCCGTGCGCCCCTTGCCAAGCCACCGCCAGGTTGAGCATCAGCATGTCGCCACGGTTCTGGTAAGCCCCTCCGACGACCCTAGGACGACCGGTAGCGCCGCGCCGCCGTAGGCAGAGCTCGCCGCCGCCAGTAGCCGCCGCCAGCGCCGTTCGGTTTTGGTCGATTGATTCGTGGCCGTGAGATCTACATCCAGCGCGTAGGATTAGTTCACTTAACGAACCGTTACACGTTAGATCTGGACGTGCATCTTTAGTTAAATCGTGCGGCTCTCGTTGATCGATCCGCCCGAACCGGTACGGGCCAATTAGAAACAGACGCGTGGCTAGGGTTTAGATTTAAAACAGGATTTGAATCTGATTAATGTTTGAATTTGATTTGGCTATACTTTTGATCCCCATGTTAGAATTTGACAAATTTTATACCGTTGGAATCAGGAGAGCAAGCTCTTTCTGATTATGCAATGTGTTTAAAGTTTTGCTTCTGTTAAAAAGGTTTTATTTGCAGAAACTTGTGTAGGACTAATTAGAGTTTATGAAATGTTTAGGAAATGAATTAGGGTTTAAATAATTGTGGTTGGCAAGATTTTGACTTGTTTATGAATCAGTACTGTATACTTTCTTTGTTGAGTTTTAAAAATCATCACATATCATCTTGCATGCATGCATGTATTTTTGATTGTATATGTTTTGTGTGTAATTTGTTGCTACCATTCTTTGTGTATATTTTGGTGCTAGTGATTGTGATTGTGAGGAGTGCTACTCTCCCAACTACCAAGGCAAGTGGTACTTCATGAATATTTTTATCCCATGTTTTATACTAAGCATTAGAAATATTTTTGCTAAGTCTTGCATGATATTATTTTGCTTATATGCCTTGTTGGGAAATCCTAAGTAGTTGTAGAATTGCTAGGGAATTTCTAAGTTAAGTTACTATCTATGCCATGCTTAGCCTAGCTAGTAGCAAACCAGGGTTGGTGAAATATACATGCTATGATGAAAATATTTCTAAGTCTTTGGACTTGTGTTTTGCCTAATAAAACAACTAAGTTAATGAAACACCTGGGTGGAATGGAAGGAAAGGTTTATGTTGAGTGGTTACACAAGGCCCATTTCTATGGTTTACCTTGTGTATCTCACTTGTGGTAAGCCACCCAGGAACAAAGAGATTTTAGAGGCCAAGTGTTAAGAAGCTTCTACTGCAGCCACTTGGCAATACAGGATCTGCCAGGATCACATAGGTTGCTAGAACTTAGCCATTTGGACAGTTGGTGGTAGTGGGATGATAGGTTGGAACACGTCCATTTGGTCTAAGGGAAGGCTTCTGAAAGGTCCTATCTTGGTGAAAATCAAGGCTTGTGGGGAAAGTGCACCACCTCTGCAGATGGAAAAATCTAAGTACTTAGCCAAGTCCATGGCAATGGACAACTTGAGCATCAAGACATGGAAGCTATCAAGAATCTCCTCATCCCAATTTCTAAGTAAAAATTTGTGGGTAAACAAGGGTGAAGGACCTCAATGTCTATTGGTGGTTCCTTGGGAAAAGTTTTGACAAAGAAAAACTTAGTGATTTCAACTAATAGGCAAAACCTATTTTGAGCAAAGCGAGCCAAGCTACACTTAGCCAAATTGCATATAGTATCTAGTCCACCTAAATTATACTAAGGTATCACTTGCCAATACTATTCCAATGTATTGACCCACTGTGGCTGTAACTTGTGATGTTGCAGGTTACTCTGATGAGGATTAGGTGTCATGAGTCTACACTCAACATGTTTGCCTGTGGCACATGAAGATGAAGACTTTTATTTATTTACTTATTCAAACTCTTGTATTAGGCCTGTGGCCTTGGAGTTGTAAAGACTATGTTTATCTCTGGAATGGCTGTAATAAATGACCTTTGTATCTGTGTACTTCATCTTAAACTGTGGATGCTAGCAATGATCTAGGGACTAGCATTGCAATCACAGGGATCCTTTTCCTTTATAAAGGAGGGATCTTACAGATGGTATCAGAGCACTGTGTTGCCTATAGGATTATGACCCTAGGATTGGAAACCACTAAGGAAATTTTTTTCATCAACTTCTACACTTGTCTATTCTTCTCGTAAAACTTTTCTAATCTTCTCTCTCATCTCCATTTGTAGATGAACTCCATAAACGAAGCCGTAAGGAAAGGACCACTCATGACAATGACTTTGGAGTGTGAGACAGAATTCCCCAAAGCTCTCAAGGACCTCATGGTTGCATTGGAGATACAAGGTGCAGCTGTGTACAAAGGTTTTCCTGTGATGGATGAAGGAGTGGAATACTGGTGGGTGCAACTTCACTTGTATAAAAACAAGGAAGACAACCACCAGGAAAAAGGATTCTGCATGTTCACCAATTCAGTGGTGCACACTACATTCTTTGAATCAGCAAGGGATGTAGCTTGGAAGACCATCAAAGAACTTGGTGATAGAGTCAAGTGCAGAATGCTCAACCTCCAAAATGATCTAAAGGAAGAGAAGAAACATACCCAAGAGTTGGAAGCTACCAACCAAACCTTAAGAGGAGACATTATAGACTTAGTGATGGAGTCATGTGAGCAAGATAGGCTGATTGCTTCTAGAAACATTGTGTTAGCCAACAGATCCAGTGAGATAAGATTGTAAACGTACTACGTTAGTTGGACCACCACTTATCACCTTATTTTCCAAAATGTGACTTTAAAATAAGTTGAACCTTGGTTGTTGTAATGGATCCATGTATGCCATGACTTGTGTGTTTTGATTTCCAAGGATATGTATGTGATGTTTTGTCTTTTGTTTATCTTGAATTGTGTTGTTCTAACTTTTCTATCTTATAAATAGATGCCTACTGTTACCATCAGCACTGTTGAGGAGTTCCAGGGTACTCGCTTTGGTCCTCGTATTGTTGAGCTTACTACTTTGCTCAATCTCCCTCTTCCTACCATCATGGTGCTTCCCCTCACCAAGTTTGAGAGGAAAGACCTTTGGGGCTTCAAGGTCAACCAGCCCGGACGCCAGACAGAGCCTACCACGGAGGACATCGTCTTCAAGCTCATGCATGATGACAAGGCGAGAGGCCTTGAGGTAGTTATGCAGGATCTGATAGGACGTCTGCTAGGGAGACACTCCTGACAGGTTAGAGGTACTCACTTCCACGTCTTCGGTAGACGTGATGAGGATGGAGAGTCCATCGACTCCGAGAACGATTCGAGGGACACAGCAGAGCCGATTCGTCTGTACCTCCAGGACTTAGAGTCTCTCATTAGGCACGTGGACACGGATAGGACCAACGTCATGCTCAACAATGATGAACTCCAGGTGCAGCTTCGCGAGAAGGACAAGTTCTTCGCGGAGCAAGATGAGATAGTCAAGGAGATGGAGGCGAAGTTCGAGAGCCAGGACAGGAAGTTCAAGAGTCAGGAGAAGCGAGTCCAGGATAGAAACAAGAAGATCCGGGACATGACTGAGGAGCTGCAGTCCAAGGACTTCGAGCTCGAGCAACAACAGATGATGATTGAGAGGCTTCGTTCCCAGAAGAGGGCTCTCAAAGCCAAGATAGAGACCTTGACCACTAGTGTCGAGGAATACAAGACCGTGATGGAGAACGCAGGTCTTACCTTTGTCGAGGAGGAGGTTGATGCCGAGGAGTAGATTTGACTACTCATTTATCATTTATTATCGTACTTGTTGTTTGAGAACTTGTTATTTGACCATCCGACATGTGGATGGCTTGCTACTTGTGTGTTATACTGTGCGAACTTGTTATCCTGTTGTTGAACCTTTATCTATATGTTGCATGCTTTGTGTTGTTTATGTGATGTAATGTGCATGAAAGCATCTATGGGTATCTCATTCTTATCTCTATTGAACAAACCACAGATGCCTCCCCGTCGTGCAAACCCCAACCCCAACAACAACAACATCACTCCAGAAATGCAGCAAATGATGACCGCTCAAACTCAGCCAATGCAGATGATGATGACGTTCATCCAGACCCAAAACAACAACAATAACAACAATAACAACAACAACAATAACAACAACAACAACAATAACAACAACAACAACTCACCGGGTTTTGACATGCTTACCAGGTTCTTGAGATTGAGGCCAGCAAAGTTCTCAGGGACGACTGATCCCATGGTGGCCAATGATTGGCTACGCTCTGTGAACAAGGACTTGGTAACCGTGGGCTGTACGGATGCTGAAAAGGTCAGATTTGCAGCACATTTGCTGGAAGGACCAGCCGCCACTTGGTGGGATAACTTCCAGATCACCACTCCCATAGATGATGTGACATGGGCTATCTTTGAGGATGGCTTTCGTACTGCTCATATCTCATCTCGAGTGATGAGTCTGAAAAAGAAGGAGTTCCATAACCTGAAGTAGCGCCATCGCAGCGTGGCTGAATATATTGAGGAGTTCAACAATCTGGCACGATATGCACCAGATGAAGTTGACAGTGATGCTAAGAGGAAAGAAAAGTTCCTCGAAGGGTTAAATGATGAACTGAATCTGCAGTTGGCTGTGGCCTATGTTCCCACTTATCAGTGTCTCTGTGACAAGGCTGCTATTTTGGAGAACAAAATAAAACAAGTTGAAAGTAGAAAGAGAAAGCTCTCAGACAAGCACAGCTCGGGATCGTCACACAAACATTCCCATTATGATGACAGTGGAAGCTCAGGATCCCACAAGTAATGGTAAATTCAACAAGCACCACAACCACAACCGTCATGACAACAAGCATCACCGTAGTCATGACAATGACAAGTACAAGAACCACAAGGGTGGATACAAGAGCCACCACAGTGGTAATGGAAGTGGAAGTGGAAGTCAGCCTGTCAAGAAGGACATTAGTCAGGTTGAATGCTTCAAGTGCAAGAAAATGGGGCATTATGCAAATGAATGCCCAGAAAAGAAAGTTGAAGGACCCAACAAGCCCAACCCTTTTCAGAAGGGACAGGTGAACCACATCAATGTGGAGGAAATCTATGAGGAGCCTGATGCTGTTGCTGGTAAGTTCAAACTCAATTCTGTTCCATCATTTGTTCTCTTTGATACTGGTGCATCTCATTCATTCATATCAAGAGCATTTTTTGAAAGAAATGAACTGTCGGTAGAAACTATTGGGTGTCCTATAAAAGTAAGTTCTCCTGGTGGAGAAATGATAGTGAATTCAGGATGTCATGATCTAGTCATAGAATTTGGGAAGTATAAGTTTCCCGTTAACTTGATAATTCTAAACTCCCAAGGATTGGATGTCATTTTGGGAATGGATTGGATGACTAAGCACAAGGGAGTGATAGATTGTGCCAACCATACTGTCTCACTCACAACTCCAGAAAATAAAAGGATCAGATTCAAGACCAACTTTGAAGCAAGAAGGAGTATGATAAATTCTCTTAAGGGGGTTAGCATAGACAGTGTGCCAATTGTGAGTGAGTATCCGGATGTGTTTCCGGAAGAATTGTCGGGAATGCCACCAGATAGAGATGTGGAGTTTCTTATAGATTTGGTACCAGGATCTGGACCAATAGCAAAGAGACCTTATAAAATGTCAGTTGATGAACTGAAAGAACTCAAGAAACAACTTGGAGAACAGTTGCAGAAAGGATTTATTCAACCAAGTTCTTCATCTTGGGGAGCCCCAGTTTTGTTCGTGGAGAAGAAAGATAGAAGTCAAAGGTTATGCATAGATTACCGTTCACTCAACGAGGTAACTATCAAGAACAAATACTCTTTGCCTAGAATCAATGACTTGTTTGATCAACTAGAAGGAGCTTGTGTGTTCTTAAAGATTGACCTCCGGTCAGGCTATTTTTAACTCAAGATAAGAGAACAAGACATACCTAAGATAGAGTTCACTACAAGGTATGGATTGTATGAGTATACCGTAATGCCTTTTGGTTTGACCAATGCTCCAGCATACTTCATGAATATGATGAACAAGGTGTTCATGGAATTCCTTGACAAGTTTGTTGTTGTCTTCATCGATGACATTTTAGTCTACTCCAAGAGCAAAGAAGAGAATGAAGGACATTTGCGTTTGATACTTGAGAAGTTAAGAGAACATAAACTTTATGCCAAATTCAGCAAGTGTGAATTCTGCTTGAATGAAGTTGGATTTCTTGGACATGTTATGACAAAGGATGGTGTAGCAGTTGATCCTGCTAAAGTTTCAGCTATAACTGAATGGGAATCTCCCAAGTCCGTGAAAGAAGTTCGTAGTTTCCTTGGCTTAGCAGGTTACTACAGAAGGTTCATTGAGAATTTCTCCAAGGTAGCTAAACCCATGACGGAATTACTAAAGAAAGACAAGAAGTTTTCTTGGTCTGAAAGTTGTGAACTCAGCTTTCAGGAATTGAAGAAGAGACTTGTGACAGCACCAGTCTTGTGTTTGCCTGACTTGGAAAAAGATTTCCAAGTATATTGTGATGCATCTCATCATGGTTTGGGTGCAGTACTTATGCAAGAAGGAAAAGTTGTGGCGTATGCCTCGAGACAACTCAAAACTCATGAAGTGAACTACCCTACTCATGATTTAGAGTTAGCCTCTGTCGTCCATGCACTCAAAACATGGAGGCACTATCTTTTGGGAAAGCGTTGTGAAGTGTTCACAGATCACAAGAGTTTGAAGTATATCTTCACCCAGAAGGAAATTAATATGAGACAAAGAAGATGGCTAGAACTCATTAAGGACTATGACTTAAGTTTGCAATACCACCCCGGTAAAGCAAATGTTGTAGCAGATGCTCTAAGTCGTAAGGTTTTTGTGAATGGCCTTACCAAAGGAGAATTGCCAGATGATTTGTGTGCCCAATTCAGAAAACTCAGATTAGAGATTGTGCCTGAAGGACATCTCATGTCTTTGGATGTTCAACCCACTTTGTTGGACAAGATCAAAGAAGCCCAGAAGATTGATAAAGAAATTGAACATATTAAAGAAAAGATTGGCAAAGGAAAAGCCAAAGGGTTCCATGAAGACGAACAGGGTACGTTATGGCATGGGAAACGTATCTGTGTTCCACAAGATCCGGAGCTACGGAAACTGATTTTGCAAGAAGCACACAACTCACCATATTCCATTCATCCGGGTAACACCAAAATGTACATGGACATGAAGGGAAGATTTTGGTGGAATAATCTCAAGAAGGACATCGCCGAACATATTGCTTTGTGTGATGTGTGTAGTAGAGTGAAGGCGGAACATCAGAAACCAACAGGTTTTCTTCAACCACTACCTATTCCTGATTGGAAGTGGGACAAGATTGGTATGGACTTCATTACCGGATTACCAAGAACCAGATCAGGATATGATTCTATTTGGGCAGTAGTGGATCGCCTAACTAAAGTGGCTCATTTCATACCCGTGAAGACAACCTATACAAGTGCTAAGTTGGCTAAGATCTACATGAGTAGAATTGTATGTCTGCATGGAGTGCCCAATAGTATTGTGTCTGATAGGGGAACTCAATTCACTTCCCATTTTTGGAGACAGTTACATGAGTCATTGGGAACGAGGTTGGAATTCAGTACCGCTTTTCATCCTCAAACTGATGGACAAACAGAAAGGACTAATCAGATTCTTGAAGACATGTTGAGGGCATGTGCCCTAGACTATGGAGCCAGTTGGGATGAAAGTCTGCCTTACGCAGAATTTTCTTATAACAACAGCTATCAAGCCAGCATTGAGATGGCACCATTTGAATTTCTCTACGGAAGAAAGTGTACCACCCCATTGTTATGGAATGGTGTGGGCGAAAGAAGTTTATTCGGACCAGATCTCATCAAAGAAGCTGAAGAGAAGGTCAAGTTGGTCAAGGACAGGTTGAAGATAGCACAGTCCCGACAGAAAAGCTACGCAGATCCTAAGAGTAGAGAAGTCACCTACGAAGTTGGTGATAGAGCCTATCTTAGAGTGTCACCACTTCGTGGAGTGAAGAGATTCGGAGTCAAAGGAAAATTGGCACCAAGATATGTTGGACCATTCAAGATTATGAGTCGTAAAGGAGAAGTTGCCTATGAAATTGAACTGCCAGAATCTCTGTCAGCTGTCCATAATGTGTTTCATGTGAGTCAACTTAAGAAATGTCATCCAGAAATGGAAGAAACTTCTTTGAAGGATACTATACCTTTGGAGGAGGTTCAACTGGAAAGTGATCTCGCTTATGAAGAGAAACCTATCAAGATTCTTGAGACTACAGAAAGATTGACACGGACTAAGACTATCAAGTTCTGCAAAGTGCAGTGGAATCATCATTCCGAAGAGGAAGCAACATGGGAAAGAGAAGATGATCTTCGGAAATACCACCCTCACCTATTTGCTAGCCAATCTGAATCTCGAGGGCGAGATTCACCTTAAGGGGGTTAGATTTGTAACATCCCTAAAATCATGATTTCAAAGATTGCATATCATTCATGCATGCATATAATTTTGAGATCATTTTCCAACTATTTTCAAGAAAACAGAAGCACATAGTGCTATTATTTTATGTGAGCAAACTTAAATCAAATGACCATCCTCAATTGAGAGCATAAGTGTTTTAAACCAAGTTTTGTTGGCTTCCTTGTTGATTGGATTGAATGTGGAGTTTGGACAAAAATTCATAGAACAAATGTGGTTTCAAAACCATTTTCAAAACAATTCCAAATCAAATGCTATGTCACTGTTTATTTTTATTTTATTCTAAATGACCAAGCTAATTCAAAGTAACCACTTGATTTTATGCCCAGAAGTGTGAATGTTGCACCCTACAAAATCCTGAAAAAGTTTGAATTCAAAAAGCTTTTGAAACCATTTGAAATTCATTCCAGAAATTCAAAACAGAAAAAGAGAAAGGAAATAGAAAAGGGCCAGCGCCAGTGTTTTGGCCCAACTGAGAAAGTAGCCCACTAAGCCCACCCGGGTTCCCTCTCTCCCTCTCTCACTCGCAGACGCACCCATCGAGTGACTGACGCCAGGACCCCACCCCCCCTCTGTTTCTCTCGCTGACAACTAGGCCCCGTCCACGTCACCGTCGTCTTCCCCAAATCTCGCGAAGAACACGTCGCCGCGGGCCGTTGCTGGTGTTGATCACGCGGCGTAATTACCATTGAATCCATAGGCGTTTCCTGTCGAGCCCCTGCCTACTTAACTCCCTCTGCACCGTGAACATTTCCCCTCACTCAATTTCCTCTCCACGCCACCAGGCTGCCCGTAGTCTTGCCCATACCGCCGCAGCTCCGACGACCTCTGGCGTGCGATTCCGGTAAGACCCCGTCACCCATTGCTGTCTAAGTTTGCCAGAATGATCACGACAACCATGCGCATCTTCTCACCCTATTGGTGCATGCTAGGACCGTCTGGAGACTCGCCAACGATGACGACTGCAAGTGCCTGACGCTTTCTTCTTCTTCGGCGATTGATTGCGGTAAGCACTGAGCGCCCCTTGACCTCTCTCGCATACGACTAGGTTCGCCTTGTCCTTGCGCAGCTACTGATGCCTCTGGTTGGTACTAGGAAGACCCAGAGCATCGGCAACAACTTCGTCTGCAACCACCCGACGCCGTGCACGACTCCGACGAGCTCCAGCAGCCCACTCTATGCGCCCCTTGCCAAGCCGCCGCCAGGTTGAGCATCAGCACGTCGCCACGGTTCTGGTAAGCCCCTCCGACGACCCTAGGACGACCGGTAGCGTCGCGCCGCCGTAGGCAGAGCTCGCCGCCGCCAGTAGCCGCCGCCAGCGCCGCTCGGTTTTGGTCGATTGATTCGTGGCCGTCAGATCTAGATCCAGCGCGTAGGATTAGTTCACTTAACGAACCGTTACGCATTAGATCTGGCCGTGCATCTTTAGTTAAATCGTGCGGCTCTCGTTGATCGATCCGCCCGAACCGGTACGGGCCAATTAGAAACAGACGCGTGGCTAGGGTTTAGATTTAACACAAGATTTGAATCTGATTAATGTTTGAATTTGATTTGGCTATAACTTTTGATCCCCATGTTAGAATTTGACAAATTTTATACCGTTGGAATCAGGAGAGCAAGCTCTTTCTGATTATGCAATGTGTTTAAAGTTTTGCTTCTGTTAAAAAGGTTTTATTTGCAGAAACTTGTGTAGGACTAATTAGAGTTTATGAAATGTTTAGGAAATGAATTAGGGTTTAAATAATTGTGGTTGGCAAGATTTTGACTTGTTTATGAATCAGTACTGTATACTTGCTTTGTTGAGTTCTAAAAATCATCACATATCATCTTGCATGCATGCATGTATTTTTGATTGTATATGTTTTGTGTGTAATTTGTTGCTACCATTCTTTGTGTAGATTTTGGTGCTAGTGATTGTGATTGTGAGGAGTGCTACTCTCCCAACTACCAAGGAAAGTGGTACTTCATGAATATTTTTATCCCATGTTTTATACTAAGCATTAGAAATATTTTTGCTAAGTCTTGCATGATATTATTTTGCTTATATGCCTTGTTGGGAAATCCTAAGTAGTTGTAGAATTGCTAGGGATTTTCTAAGTTAAGTTACTATCTATGCCATGCTTAGCCTAGATAGTAGCAAACCAGGGTTGGTGAAATATACATGCTATGATGAAAATATTTCTAAGTCTTTGGACTTGTGTTTTGCCTAATAAAACAACTAAGTTAATGAAACACCTGGGTGGAATGGAAGGAAAGGTTTATGTTGAGTGGTTACACAACGCCCATTTATATGGTTTACCTTGTGTATCTCACTTGTGGTAAGCCACCCAGGAACAAAGAGATTTTAGAGGCCAAGTGTTAAGAAGCTTCTAGTGCAGCCACTTGGCAATATGGGCTCTGCCAGGATCACATAGGTTGCTAGAACTTAGCCATTTGGACAGTTGGTGGTAGTGGGATGATAGGTTGGAACGCGTCCATTTGGTCTAAGGGAAGGCTTCTGAAAGGTCCTATCTTGGTGAAAATCAAGGCTTGTGGGGAAAGTGCACCACCTCTGCAGATGGAAAAATCTAAGTACTTAGCCAAGTCCATGACAATGGACAACTTGAGCATCAAGACATGGAAGCTATCAAGAATCTCCTCATCCCAATTTCTAAGTAAAAATTTGTGGGTAAACAAGGGTGAAGGACCTCAATGTCTATTGGTGGTTCCTTGGGAAAAGTTTTGACAAAGAAAAACTTAGTGATTTCATCTAATAGGCAAAACCTATTTTGAGCAAAGCAAGCCAAGCTACACTTAGCCAAATTGCATATAGTATCTAGTCCACCTAAATTATACTAAGGTATCACTTGCCAATACTATTCCAATGTATTGACCCACTGTGGCTGTAACTTGTGATGTTGCAGGTTACTCTGATGAGGATTAGGTGTCATGAGTCTACACTCAACATGTTTGCCTGTGGCACATGAAGATGAAGACTTTTATTTATTTACTTATTCAAACTCTTGTATTAGGCCTGTGGCCTTGGAGTTGTAAAGACTATGTTTATCTCTGGAATGGCTGTAATAAATGACCTTTGTATCTGTGTACTTCATCTTAAACTGTGGATGCTAGCAATGATCCAGGGACTAGCATTGCAATCACAGGGATCCTTTTCCTTTATAAAGGAGGGATCTTATAGATGGGGGCCTGCCTAGAAAGCCACCAGATACGCATGCATGATGCTTATATGAGGATGGCTTATGTTGTGTACCATTGGATGGATGATGCTTTTGCCAATGGGATACTTCTACGATCGGTACTAATTAGCTACCAGGAGTATGCCAAGGGGTTCATCAAGAGAGGTCAAGTGGAAACTTACAATTTCCACGAATTCATATCACTCTTGAGAAGTGTGAAGGTTGAGCCCATTGTTGGAGAAGTCATCGACATCAAAGGTATATATATATGATATATAAAACTTTATAAATGTTATAATCTTGCAAACACTTGTTGCAGTAACAAAGTATATGATACTTATTATGTTTTATGGAAAACAGGTCCTTCTGCATGAGAGATGGTTGCGAGAGAGGAGGTGACTTTGCGTGTTGATGGAAAGCATGATGATGATGGCCGACGACACTCCCCCTCAAGATTTATCATATAGTTTATAGTTTTTGAATAATTATTGTAATCGGTGGAATATGAACCTTTTATAGTGTGTCTTGCATTTTATGAGAATTCATACAAGTTTGTAACAAGTTAGTTGTTCTGCTTTTATGAATGATTTCTATTATGTTATTTTCGATTATGTTTGAATTATTTGAATTAATAAACTAATTGATAATACGTGAACATTTGTAAAGTGCCCTAATTGGCATTATGTGGAAAAACATCTGGAAATAAACCAAATAATACTTAGTGGCGTTAGTAAAGAACATTGAATGAAAAGCAATCACTCACCTAGAATATAGTAAGCCATCTAGAATTCGTGGAAGCTTTTGGGTTTATGTGATAAAACCAAAATATTAATGAATAAGTCCTTGGAATTTGTAAGACAAAATTTCATAACAAGAACCAAATAAAGGGCAAAGTTAGTATTGCTAAAAGTTTGGTGCATTCTCGAGAAAAGGAGTTTCTCGACAATGGTGTTTATGAAATAAAAGTAGGAGCATGATGAAGGTCTGTGACCATGCATCAGAATGATTGAGAAGCGCAAGTAAAAAATGTTCAAGGACGCGGCTCTTCATGAAAAGGAGTCAATGATTTGATCATTATAGTTTTTAGTTATGCTTTTACAAAAAGTAGTAGTATTCATAAATATGCCCTACACCTGATGTAGAGATAAATGTGAATTGATTGTCGCGTTACTAAAACAAGACATACCTACGAACTATACGGAAAATGATGGTAAACTAAAGTTACAAGAAATCCTAAAATTAAAAACTTCACTTGGGATTAGATAGTAAAATTGTTACCGAATCTCGTCAAGTAAAATGGTTACTTGAAATTTCTAAAGGAACGCAAGGTTATAAGAAATAAGTGGGAGTCTTAAAAGACAAAGCACGATTCGTCAAGAAGGGTCTTGAGTGAATTTGAATGAATTCAATTTAGAGTGCTAAATGTATAATGAATTTTAGAATCTTGTAAAAAGGAAAGTCTCGAATTGATAGTTGATCAAGAGATTTTGAATTGTTCAAAATGTCGAGATAGTATATGAAAAATGCATAAAGTTGAGCGGGAGCTTGGGAGTCTTCGTAGATTAATATGTGAATGACATATTTTTGTCAGGAAATATTATTAAGTTTAAACTCACATATGTAGGTGACATATTTGAGTGGGAGCTTAATAGGATTCATATCTGTGAGTGACACATTGTGATAAGGACCAAAAGGCCAATAATTAAAAAAATGGTGATTTATGGGAGCATACGACATTAAAATCTGGGAGATTAAGATATGCCCTATGGAATTATGTTGGAATGAATTCCTAAAGGAGATTCTGAATGGTTCATAATATGAGTTAATTTAGGGAGAGTCCAAAATAATTCAAAGGGATTAGGAAAGATCATTAAGTATAGAAGTCTATGATTTAATAGATGAATAGGATGTTCAGACATCCATTATGTTGTGACATAGGATTCTAAATGGAAATCATGACAAATACTCAACATAATATGATCCATGTTCTTATTTGGAAGAACATGTTCAGAAAATGATTAATGAATCATTGAACAATGAGTTAGGATTATCCACAGCATCTGGAGAGATCTATAGACATGTTTCCTGATTTTCAAAGACAACATACTTGAATTATTGAAGGTTATACCGGAAAGGCTGTATGTTGAATTTAAGAAGATCGGAAATCTCTACATTAAAGGATACCTCAGGCATAGTTGAAGCGTGATGGATAAATATTCTAAATTGCACAAGGTGCATTTTGAATTGGAAATCTATATTTAATAACATAGTATATGAATGCTACCATGTGTTATATAAATGTTAAAGATTTGAGAAGTATTTTCTCACAGAGTGTGTTCCAAATACTTAGTGCCAATGAGAAAGTCCCCGAGACCTATCTAAAGTCACTGCTGGTATCTGGAACTTGAAAAATCCCATTCTTTTGCCAAAACATTGTACACGCACAAGAATTTATCATGGGGATGATAAAAGGTATTGGTGTCATATAGGATGACATTAATAAGTTGCAAAGGATACACAAGGAATGAAATATTCATTTCTTAGACTTAGAACTCTTCCATGAGCAAGCATAATCAGAAGCGCCAAGGAGTATGGTACTGATGATTGGATAACAAATGCAGCTAGTTTATTTGTACTCTAGTGCAACTGGGAGACTGAAGGGAATATGTGTAGAGGTCCCAACCTTTAATAAGGTAGAGATCCCTGTGTTTACAATGCTAGTCCCTGGATCAATAGCTAGCATCCACAGTTAAGATGTAATATCAAGAAACAAAGGTCATAATACAACTTTATAACCAGGAATAAAATAATACATTACATCTTACATAGCTCATTTGGCTATCTCATTACAATGCAGCAGAAATATCTATATAGCATGGAGTCCTTCATCTTCAAAGTGCCACAGGCAATCATGTTGGTTGTAGACTTGTAATCCTAATCAACATACTTCAGTAACATCAAACAAACCTGCAACATAATAAGTTACAACCACAAGGGTCAATACATTTGAATTGTAATGGCAAGTGATACTATGGTAGAATAGTGGTAACTATCATCTATATGCATTTGGCTAAGTGGAGCTTAGGCTTTCTTTGCTCAAAATAGATTTTCCTTATAAGTTGAAAACACTAAGTTTGGTTTGTCAAAATCAGCCAAAGCATCCACCAATAGACATTGGTGATCCTTTACCCTTGTTCAACCACAAGCTTTTAACTTAGAAATTGGTATGAGGATATTCTTGATAGCTTCCATGTCTTGATGCTCAATTTGTCCATTGACGGGGACAAGGCTAAGTACTTAGATTTACTCTCGAGAGAGGTGGTGCACTTTCCCCACAAGACTCGACATGCATCTAGACAAGATCTTTTAGAAGCCTTCCATTAGACCAAAATGGACGCGTTCCAAACCTATCACCCCTACCACTAACTGTCAATTTGGCTAAGTTATTGCAACCTATATGATCTAGGCAGAGCCCATAATGCCAAGTGGCTGCACTTGAAGCTTCTCAACATTTGACATCTCAAATCTCTTTGTTCCTAGGTGGCATTCTGTAACATCCCAAAAATATTAAACATGGATCATCAAACTCTAATTATCAAAATTAGGGTTAACAAAAACTTTCCAAATTAAAAATATGAAAGCATGCATATGTGTATGTATCAAAATATGAATTCTTTTGAATTGCCATGTTTGTGTGTGTCTTTGCTTGTAAAATGATTCTTAGGTGAAATAAACATCATCTAAACAATCCCCACACTTTTCCCAAAGACAAACAAGTCAAAACAAACAAATTAAGTGAATGGTCACTTCGGCCAAATTAACTCCCATGCCTACTTTGGCTATCCCTAACTTTCAGAACTTAACAGAAACATGTTTGGATCTTTGCACCCCTTGATAGTACTCATAACAAAGTACCAAGGCCCACTTTGTGATCATCCAAAATCATTCAAATGCATAGTTTAAATGACAGTTTAAAGTTGAATCTATATCATATGGGAAGATCCCACTTTTCAAAAACCACTCAAACAAGCTCAACTTTCAAAACCCAAACATCCACAGTATCACCAGTACATGCCTAGCACACCCACCAAAAATCTTTTCAAAATTCAAAACTTGAGTTCATGCGGCCATTTCATCAAACACCTTGCAGATGCAAATCAAACAAATCCTAAACACTATAGTGTGCAGTGATTCTGGCCTAACTTGTTCCCTCTCTGGACACCACTAGCCTTAGTAGATTATCTAACAACCTTAGCTAATCACTAGCACCACTGTAAGCTGGCCATTGTCATCAATGGTGAGCAGGCCGAGAGCACCCATGTCACCCCAGTGTGGACAGCAGGCTAGGAGAAGAACTAGCCGTGCCAACCCTGTCTGGGAGGTAGCCCATGCCTCACCGCCCACTCTTGACCAGCCCTAGCTCGAACACAACTCCCAGAACCGCCAGGAACGCCGCGCCCGTGCCGATGTCGACCATGCCGAGCATGCGCCAGAGCACCGCACCCGGCACGCGTGCACACGCTGCCCCTCGACCGTAGCTCGTGCCCACCGCTTCGCCACGACCCAGGGAGCACGCCAGACATCCCCGTTCGCCGCCCCATGCCTCACAGTCACCGCTCGCCGTCGAAGACGCCGCCGCTGCCACGTAGAGCACCGCACGTTCCCGACCGTTTGCCACCGCCCCTACACGCGCATTAAAGACCTAGAGCATCGCCAGGAGAAGACCGATCGATCGCCACCCTCGGCCATGCCTCTAGCTGCCCATAGCCGTGTCGCCACCGTCCCCTGCCCATCCCTTTCGGTCTCGCCATCGGGCCTATAAAAGGAGGCCACCCCAAGCCATTTGAAGCACACCATCTCACTCCCCTCACCTCAATGATCGTTCCACCCCTTAGCCAGAGCAAGGCGAGCACCGCAACGCCGGAATTGCGTCGGAGCTCGCCGCTGCAGAGGAGAAGAGGAGCCGTTGATTTCGTCCACCCCCCGGAGCTGCCGTGACCACCCATGGGTTCGCCGTCGTCGACTTTGTCGTTCGCCCGCATCGCCGACCTTCGCCTGAGCCCCGGTGAGCCTCCCACGACCCCTACCTGCCGTGTTAGGGTTTTGTCTCGCCGGCGCTGCTCGACGTGGACGATGAACCAGAGCTGTTAGATTAGAACTAGATCCCACAGTCCACGTTGCCCCGTACCGCTTCGCACCTCCCCGTCTCACTGACGCGTGGGGACAACCACTTAACCAGCCCGCGTAAGCGTTGTACATAGCGGGCCGGCCCATTATCGTCTCCCGCGCGACCCAGTCGTTTGAATTTAGATTTTTCTATTTTCATTCGAACTCAGTTCTGAACCTAGTTTCAAAAATCAACCCAGCTCGGTTTAGTGAACCAAATTGAGTGAAACCAATTTTGTTAGAAAGGTCTTGAAATTCTTAATCCAAGCCTGTTGGATTTAAATCATTTGGATCTATAGATCAACCTTGATAAAAATAACAAGGAAGAAGCTTTTCTGCATTCAAACATTTTTCAAATTTAAACCATAATAGCTTTTGAGTTGATTCCAACTCTCAAAAATCACATTTGATCATACCTTTCAGAATATATAAAAATATATGGGTTTAGTTATGTGGTGATGACATGTGTCAACATGATCCCATGTTTGGTTTGGAGAATATTAAATCTTAAGTAGTTTTTCAATGAGTAGAAATTACTTTTCTAAAACTAAATCAATAAGACAAATGCTTTAGTCTTGTAATGTTAGTGATGATGCTAGATCATCCATAGAACCCCTTTGTGTGATGATTGAAAGTAGTTAAGTATTGTTTGGTGATTGTGTACCTCGTATTTATTTATAGACGCTAGTACCGACCAAGGATACGAGGAGGAAGGAGGATACTACGAAGAAGAAGCCGAAGAGAACTTCAACCACTGCTCTGCACAAGGCAAGCCACTACTTGCAAGCTATTAACTTAGCAAGCTTATACTGATACTTGTGCAAGCCTTACTAATCAAGTTGACCTATGCAAGCCTAATACTACTAGTTGAATGGGCAAGCTAACACTTGCAATTATGAAAGTATATAACCTATGCAATTCCCTAAGCATGCTTAGTTGGGCACATTTGATGATACCCCCTCCTAGTTTTACTTGCAAGCTTTCTACTCTATTTCTTTATCAAAGCTATTACTTAGAGTTTACTTAAGTAAATTGTAGATACTAGAAAGATAATTGAAGATTGCATAAAGAGCATAAAATTTGTCCTAAGCTAGATAATCTTGATGTCATCCTAAGGCATGAGATTGAACTTAGTTAAAACTCCACTAGTTTATCACCCCTCATTAGTAGATGCTAGTGCTAAGCATAAAACTTGATCAACTTTAGATGGGAATACTTGGTGCAAAGTGGTTATGAAAACCTTAGATTGATGAGTCATTCTACTGAGATGTTTTGACATGTGTTTCCAAACACCAGGTGATTTTGGTGATGAAAATATTGAGACATGAGCCTTAGCCCTTTATAAAACCAATGGTTTTCTGGATGCGATACCATTCCAATTTTACCGTACAACTACAATACCCGAAGATTGGGTAGGGCTTGACTGGAAACTTAGATACCTTAGTATTGGTTCCCTCACGGCCAAGGTCTGAGCTGAGGCTACCTTGTGAAGATTGTCCACCTGTGCAGTATCCAAGATGACAGTTGGTCATGGTTGGGAGGCCAAACTCACAGGAGAGGTGCCTATACTAGGGCGTGTAATTGCTAGGTTAGGATTGATTATCCGCATACTGAATATGGTGAATTCAGGATTTGTTCCTGACGGATGTATCGAATGTTGTGGTGAAAGTGTACAATCTCTGCAGAGTGTCAAACTATTTGAATAGTCACGTCCGCGGTTATGGACAGTTGGAGTGGCCATACTGTTCCCCCATCAGATATTTTCAACAGGACTTGTGAAATGAATTGAGATTTTGACTTGACCACAACAGAGTTGTGACATGAAATTCAAGTTTCCACTTAGGTGTTATAAAATTTGACTAGCTTTCTCTTGCTTCTGAACTTAGTAGAGGTAAATCTGGCTTTTTGCAAAACAACCCTAGAGCTTAGTGTCCTATTACAAAAAACCCCTTCCCCTAATAGTATTAGTTTGCGAGTACTTAAAGAGTACTCATGGATTTGTCCCTGGCTATTCCCGTGGCCATACTATGAAGAGGAGTACCAAGATGATGGACCCCAGGAAGGTTACGACAACTAGGATCATCTCCCATCGTCAGCATTTCCTGTGACCCCAAAGATGGAGCTTTGCCTACGCTACCTTTATTATTACGTATTTCCGCTGCCTGAGTTGTATTAAGAACTAGATCATGAGATCCTTATTTGTGTAAGACCTTATGTATAGTTTGTAATGGATGATGTACTGTGGTATCCAATTATGTTATGCCTCGCAAAAAGTGTGAATCCTATAATTGCGATGTATGGCATAACAGGCATCTGGGATTAAAAATCGGGGTGTTGACAAGTTGGTATCAGAGCCATCCTGACCATAGGAGACCCTAGTTAGACTGGACGTTTGAATCAAAAACTTGGTTTCAAAACCAAAGGAAGCAAATATTTACAAAAACTTATTCCCGTTCTTATCACTTTGCTTCTTTCATGAAAATTCATGTTCCTCAAAAATTCTTGCAAAATACATAAAATTTGACACACTTGATCACTCTACTAACTTACTCATCCTATATTGTTATAGATGGACGTGAAGTACAGCAAGTTTTATCAGTTGGGGAATGGAGGAGACCTTATCTTTGAGCGGGATTTGGACCAGCTTTCGGAACTTCTGGAGCGTACGCACCCCGAGTTCTTCGGAGCTCAGCTCAATGATCAAGGAGGAGAAGATCTGTAGTGGCTAATTGTTGCAAGTCTCCGAGGAAAGATTGAACCTCCCACTGTTGAGGGTATTTAGTTCACCTTAAGAGAGAACAACTGGCTCGATGGACTTGCCAGGGCCATGCAGGAAGCTCGTGCCCGTCTGTGTGGGCAGAGTATCAACCATATCAAGGGTACGCACTTTGAGTTTTTCCCAAGGCGTGATGCTAATGGATAACCACTGGAAGCCCCATACCACCTCGAGCTGAAGACTCAGTTGGACCACCTTAGCTTCATGATGTACGATCGTCAGTAGGAATTGGACAATTGCCGTGACTACTCCAACCACAAGTCCACCATCATCAAGACGAAGGATCAGACCATCGCCATGCTAGCGAAGGATCGCAAGTCTCACCGCCGTCAGCTTGACAAGAAGGAACGCATCATTGCTCGTCTTCGCCACCGTATCTTGGATTTGGAGGAGACCATCCATGAGAGAGACATGCAGTTGGAAGAAAGAGAGAATGCCGGAGAGGATCTTCGTGGAGACCCCTACTCCTATCTCAGCGATGATGATGATTTTCTGGAGGATCAGGCTATGGACATCTTCACCGATGAGGATGATTTCGCCTTCATCGATGACGATGATGAGGATGACGACTACACTGACTCCGAGGAGTAGTAGCACTTGAGCACTAGCGTAGGGAGTTGTATTCGGTCCCACTGTATGTCACATCCCAAGATTTTCCAAATCTTGTAATGTGAAAAAATAAATGAATAAAATAAAACTTTGTTGATTTTCAGGGTGAGAAGAAACTTTTTATTTCCAATTGGGAACTTTCAAAACCTATTTGGATCAAATAAAATACTAAAGGAATTTAAAAAGATATTTAAACAATAAAACTTAAAAATATTTAAAATTACTATTTTTGGATCTTTTAATGAAAGATTTGGTTTTCAAAAGAAAAGGTGGATTTATAAAAATAAGGATTATTTTATGGAATCAAATAAACCTTGGCCAAGTTTTTGAAATAAAATGTTTTGTTTTGATAAAAATAGTAAAGGTTTATTTAAATAAAATAATAAGGATTTAATATCCAATTTTATTTTAGTAAAAGCTTTTCCCATTTTTAAATAAACACTAAAACTTATTTATTTAAATCAAATAAGTTTTCCAAGTATTTTATATTCTCAAATAAAACCTACTGATTTGGTTTTGTTATTGTTTTAGTTTTCAAAATGGAGTTTTGAATAAATCAAAATCTATTTGATTTAATAACAATGGTCTATTTATTTAATTAATAATGGACCCTAAAATAAAAATATTATTTTGATCTTTGAACTTTGGATTATGTTGTTAAACAGAACCAAATTCAATTGCATTGTTTGGTGATTGTTTGAATTATTTTGGTTGTTGATTTGTTTGTTTGAATTTCAAAACAGAAAAATAGAAATAGAAAAGGATAAAACAATCAGACAGAAAAAATGTGATTTGGACTCGACCTAACCCAACCTGGCCCATTAAGCCCAGCAGCCCATTTTCCCCTCCCCTCTGCCAAAACGTTTTTCTCACTCAGACTCGCACCCGCGCAATCGCTGACTGGTGGACCCAACTTCCCTCTCCTCTCTCTCGCTGACCAGCCGACCCCACCCCCTCCTATTCATCGTCTTCAAGCGCGACGACCACGCCGGCCGTTTCCTGCCACTAACGCCGCGGTTGAATTCGCTTCAATGCCGCGCCTTAACCTTGCTGTGACCACGTCCTATTAATCGCCAGCGTCTCCTCCTCCTTTCCCCTCTGTCGCCCCACCTCGACACGCCCCCAGGCTGTCGAATTTCGCTCGACACCATCCTCTGTCCGACGAAACTCCGGTGACGATTCCGGCGAGCACGAACCGCCCCACTGCCCCCAGAGCACACAGGTGTGATCCCCATCGTCTCCTGCATCTCCTCGCACCAACCCCACATCCGCGCGTACTCTACAACGTCGACGTCGTCTTCGACTGAACGACTCTGCCGTTCGCTCCAACTCCGACGAGTTCCCCAGGTAGTATCCGACCGCCCCTATTCCTCTCATTCACGCACGCAACTTCGCCTTGATCTAGCGCATCTGACAGCGTCTTCCTTTTTCCTCGGGGCGAACCACAGCACCATCCTCGACGAGCTCCAGGATCATCTGACGCCGACCACGTCTCCGGCGAGCAATCGCTACTGTCCCTGAGCGCCCCTTGTCAAACAGACCACACGTTGAGCACCACCTCTACCCCACGAACACGGTGAGCACCTCCCCTCCCCTCTTTGCTTCCTGTAGCCGCCGTAGCGCCACCGCCTGGCCGTGCGATGCCGCTAGCCACCGTCGGCACCGCTCGCGTTTGGTCAAGCAAACCAGCACCGTTAGATTTTCATCTGGCGGCCACGATAGATTCATTTAGCGAAAGGGTACAGGCTAGTCTGAGCCACGCGATCTGTTTAGATCCAACGGCTGCAGCTGCGCGATCCGTGCGAACCGGTACCGGCCAGTCATTTCACGCCGCGTGTCACCAGTTCTGTTTAAAAACAGATTTGAAATCAGATTAGTTTTGCAGTTTTGAAAACCCTATAACTTTTGATCCACACGTCCAAAAATTTCAAACTTTATATCGCTGGAATCAGTGGAACAAGCCCTAGCCAACCATGCAATTTATTTAGTAAATAGTATCTGTTAGATTGTTTGTTTTTGCAGAAATATTTGTATACTTGTTTAGAGTAGAAAAATTATTCAAAAATGTTTTTGAGGTTGAAATCTTTGCAAAATGGTTTGTGGTGAACTTACTGACCCTAGGAACCAACCCATGGTTTTGAAAAATGGTTTTGTTGAAGTTTAGGATGGATTAATTGATTTAGCCATTTCTAGCCAAATAAAATTATTGGTTATGTTACGAAAATGATTTTGGAATAAAAACTTTGGGAAAATGACTCAGATCAAACCGACTGACCCTAAACATCAAGTTTTGAGAATTAGCAACTTATTTGGGGAAAATCATAAAGTTTTGATTTGATAAAAGCATTTTTCCACCACATAAAATAATGAATGGATTTAAAAATGGTTTTTGACAAAACCCTTTTGCAAATGACTTTGCCACTTTGAAAAATGACCACCTTGAACCCTACAAAGTTTAGAGCCTAGTAGAAACCATCTTTGCAAATAAAACTATCTTTTGCATGCTTACATGCATGACTTAGATCCCATTGTTTTATGTGTGTTTGATTGTTTGAATATTGGTTGGAATGCTAGTTGATTTTGTGTTTGCTTGATTGATTTGTAGTGAAGTTAGAAAAGTGAGAAACTAGCAAGATCAAGGAGTAAACCAACATTCCCTACCAAGAGAAAGGCAAGTGACACTATCATCTAAAGTCCTACTATTTTCATTATACTTAGTGGATTTTGAAAACATGCATGAAAAGAATTTCTATACTCATGCTATGCTAAATCCTAATAGGATACTCCATACATTCCTTAGTGAAAACAATATAGTTGTTACATGCTTAGCCATGCTATACTTTGAAAAGAGATACATGTTGAGATTTTATGAAGATGAGAAAAGGACTTGTGTTTTATATAATAAAAGAAGGACTCAATGAACCACCTGGGTGGACAAGGATACTTTGAGTTTTGGAGAAGGTGGCAACAAAAGGAACCATGTCTATGGCAATCTCTTTGTGTTGTGCTCCAAAGGAAAAACCACCCAGGAAACTTAGAGATTGAACATGTTTCTCCAATTGTGGCTTTCGTGTGCAACCACATGCTATTTATGGCTCTGGCTTAGTCAACTACATTGGGAATACCCATGCATTGTCTTCAAGTTACTGGACATGAGGACCTGGAATCCTACATGGGTACTGAAGACAAGCTAGCAATGGTGTATGGGAGGACCCTCTGGAAAGACTTCGTCACATTCTCAATCTGCCGGTACTCCATCTTGGTGAGCACAAATCCAGTGGCCACTGGTGGCAACAAGATGGGATTGTGACATGTGGGTAAAGTGTACTACTTCTGCAGAAGATAATAAAATCTAAGTACTTAGCCGTGTCCCCGGTTATGGACAATACTGAGCAACTAAAGTTTGAAGCTATGGGAAATATCGACATTCTAATTTCTAAAAGAAAACTTTTAAGACTTGATGCACTTGGGGTTACCAAGGAGCTCAAGAGATTTTGATAAAACTTGATGCACTTGGGGTTACCAAGGAGCTCAAGGGATTTTTGACAAGGACTTGAACACTTGGGAATTTACCAAGGAGTTCAAGGGATTTTGAAAAGGAGATTTGACAAAGGACCAAAACCATTTTGAAAAGATAGGATAAATTATTGCTTTCTGCAAATGAGCCTAAAATCCTACTAGCCAAATATGCATGTAATGATAGGATCCACTTATATTCTACATAGTAGTCAAACTTGCCAATACAATTCAAATGTATTGACCCTTGTGGCTGTAATTTGTAATGTTGCAGGCTTGAATATTTTAGTGAAGATTGATTGATTAGGATTACAAAGTCTACAACCAACATGTCTGCCTATGGCACTTTGAAGATGAAGGACACCACACTTATAGTTATTCCGCTGCAATGTAATGTAATAGCCAAATGAGCTATGTAAGATGTAATAAAAATTATGTTATTCCTGGTTATAAAGTTATATTATGACCTTTGTTTCTTGATATTACATCTTAACTGTGGATGCTAGCTATTGATCCAGGGACTAGCATTGTAAACACAGGGGACTCCACCTTATATATCCTAAAGGTTGGGATACTCCCTCTACACTGTATCGTAGTTTCCAGAATGGTTCTTAAAACCATCTGTTTTTCTTGTTTTGTGGTGTGTGTTTGTATCGTGTGCTATGAATGAATGAATGAAAAGCAAGTTGCTAGAAAATCTTAGTCAAACTTTAAAAACTTTTCAAAGTCCCGAAACCTTAGAAAACTTCCCTATTTTCTCATGATCTATCTCAATCTTCAGATGCCACGCGGAGAAAGTGGTTCATCCCCGGACCCGATGTTGCAGATCCTGCAAATGTTGGTGTCTGACCGCGAAGCCGAAAGAGCCGAACGTCAAGCCAACCTAGCCACCCTTCAGCAGATAGATCAGCTAGCCCACAACAATAAAGGCCAAGGAAATCAGGACAACCATGGATCTAAGCTCAAAAATTTCTAGAACACCAACCCACTTGTTTTCACTAAGTCGGAAGAGCCCCTAGACGCTGATGATTGGCTGCAAACCATGGAGAACAACCTGGAAGTCGCCGGAGTGGAAGCTAACGAGAAAGTTCTGTTCACCACCCACTATCTAGCCGGAGATGCAAGAGCGTGGTGGAACATCGTTCGTGCAATGACCGGAGGACAGATGATGACCTGGGAGGAATTCAAGGTCAAGTTCAGCAGAACCCATGTGCCACCGGGTTTGATCAAGAGAATGAGAGATGAGTTCAGAGAACTAAAGCAAGGAAGGATGACCGTAGTAGAATACCGTGACAAATTCTTGTCATTAGCTAGGTATGCCTCGGGGATGAGATCGACACTGAAGCCAAGAAGAAAGAGAGATTCATGAATGGTCTGCACGATGAGATGCAGACTATGTTAGTCAATATCCCCTTTGCTGATATTGAAGC
Organism: Avena sativa; assembly: GCA_916181665.1. Lineage (NCBI taxonomy): Eukaryota > Viridiplantae > Streptophyta > Magnoliopsida > Poales > Poaceae > Avena > Avena sativa. Next base: position 214,443,588 of record OV702298.1, on the reverse strand, counting down.
CCTTGTCGACTCTGTCATCCAGATGGAAGGAAAGATCAACCAAGCCAATGAGAACCGCAAGCGTCGCATGATGCATCAGCCAGGAACCCATCAGACCCCAAAGTATCGCCCTAACCCATCTCTAGGATTTGCCCCGAGAACCAACAGACCCCCGATGAACCGTCCTACCTATCCCAACTGTGGAAACCCGAGGCCCGGAGGAAACCACAACAACCCCGGCAACTCTAACAATTTCAACCCTGCACCACCCAAGTTCAACAACAACAATGCGCCGCCAACACCAAAACTGCCCCGAGGACTGGAAGCAGTGATGTGCCTATTGCAGCAAAGGACCAGTTGCAAGTGACTTGTTACGACTGTGGAAATAAGGGTCACTACTCCAATGAGTGCCCCAAGAAGAATGCCGCAGCCCCCAATGCCAATGCCCCAACTCAGCAGCAGCATCGTGTTCAGCCTGGAAGAAGGTTTGCCCCAGGGAATTCGCTCAACCGCAACGGCCGTCTTTTGCTCATGCATGCTGAAGAAGCTCAGGAAGCGCCAGACGTCGTGCTGGGTATGTTTTCTGTTAATTCAGTACTAGCTAGAATGTTGTTTGATTCTGGTGCATCGCATTCATTTGTCACCGAAGAATTTGCATGCACTAGTAAGATTCAACCAACCAAACTGAAGCATGTTATGATTGTTCAAATTCCCGGTTCAACCACCAAAGCTAGGCAAATTTGCAAAGCCGTCCCTATCTGAATCCATGGCATAGATTTTTATGCTAATCTGATAGTACTCGGAACTAAAGGTCCAAACATAAAGGATTGATTGACTATGCCAAGAAAGCCATAACCATGACCAGTACAGCCGGAATATCAGTCGAGCATATATCTGAAACCTTACCTCGTCAATTCAAGTGCAACGAGAGTATAGCCCAACCTACCATTGACCAAGTCCGGATAGTCTGTGAATACCCCGATGTATTTCTAGATGTTTTGCCCGGTATGCCCCCAGATCGAGATATCGAGTTTATTATTGAACTAATCCCCGGAACAGGACCCATAGCTCAGAGACCCTATAGTATGAATCCGTCTGAACTGGAAGAACTGAAGAAGCAACTGGATGCCATGTTGGAGATTGGATTGATTCAACCAAGTGCGTCACCATGGAGATCATCCGTCTCATTTGTGGATAAGAAGGATGGAGGTAACCGTTTGTGTACGGATTATCGGAAGTTGAATGATGTCACCATCAAGAACAAGTACCCATTGCCCAAGATAGAAGATTTGTTTGATCAGTTGACCGGTGCCAAAGTGTTTTCTAAGATTGATCTTAGAACTGGCTATCATCAACTCAAGATTCGCGCAGAGGATATTCCAAAGACTGCCTTTACCACCAGATATGGATTATGCGAGTATACTGTCATGTCTTTTGGATTAACCAATGCCCCCGCTTATTTCATGAATCTCATGAATAAGATTTTTATGGACTTCCTGGATAAGTTTGTCGTTGTTTTCATCGATGACATTCTGATTTATTCCAAATCGGAAGAAGAACATGAGCTACACCTAAGGACCATTCTTGGAACCCTTAGAGAGCATCAGTTGTATGCCAAGTTTAGCAAATGTGAATTCTGGTTATAGGAGGTAGGATTCCTCGGCCACATTGTATCAGCCGGAGGAATTGCCGTTGACCCTGCAAAGGTGAAAGATGTCGAAGATTGGCAAGCCCCAACCACTCAAACCCAAGTTCGTGCATTTCTCGGATTGGCGGGATACTACCGCAAGTTCGTAGAAGGATTCTCGAGTATTGCCAGACCATGACCCAATTGCTGAACAAGGACAAGAAGTTTGAATGGACAGACAAATGTGAAGCGAGTTTTCAAGAACTCAAGAGAAGATTGATTTCAGCCCCAATCTTAATCATGCCAGATATCACGAAGCCCTTCGACGTGTGTTGTGATGCATCCAAGATCGGTCTCGGATGTGTGCTAATGCAAGAAGGCAAAGTCATATCTTATCTATCTTGACAACTGAAACAACACGAGCAAAATTATCCAACCCATGACCTCGAACTCGCAGCCGTAGTTCTAGCCCTGAAGACATGGAGGCATTACCTGATGGGAAATCGTTGTGAGATTTATTCAGATCACAAGAGCCTGAAGTATATATTCACTCAGAAGGAGCTAGATATGAGGCAGAGAAGATGGATTGAGCTAATCAAGGATTACGATCTGGACATTCACTATCACCCCGGTAAAGCCAATGTGGTAGAAGATGCCCTTAGCAGATTGCCGTGTTGCTTGAACTCCATGATTTTGAAGGAGCAACCAAGCTTGCACAAAGAGATGGAAGATTTTCGAATGGAATTAGTAAGTCAAGGATTTTTGGCTAGCATAGAACTTCAACCCACTTTGATCAGCCAGATCAAAGAGGCGTAGAAAGGAAATGCTAGTATCGACGGAATCAAGCGTCGTATCGGTACAGGCAAAGTACCTGGATTCACGGAAGACAAAGAAGGAGTTCTATGGTACAAAGGACGCCTTTGTGTACCAGCAGATTCGGAGTTGAAAGAAGTGATTCTAAAGGAAGCTCATGGTACTCTTTATTCTATCCACCCCGGAGGGACTAAGATGTATCAAGATTTGAAAGAGCAATTTTGGTGGCATAAGATGAAGAGAGAAATCAGAAGCTATATCGCCAAGTGTGATATATGTCAGCGAGTCAAGGCAGGACATCAAAGACCCGCTGGATTGTTGCAACCATTGAAGATTCCGGAATGGAAATGGGATTCCGTTGGAATGGACTTTATCACCGGATTACCTACTTCTAGTAGGGGAAATGACTCTATATGGGTCATAGTGGACAGATTGTCCAAAGTCGCCCATTTCTTACTCGTCAAGACCACATATCAGAGTTCGAAGCTAGCGGAGTTATACATCGCTAGAATCGTCAGTTTGCATGGAGTCCCCAAGAACATCGTATCGGATCGAGGAACTCAATTTACCTCGAGATTCTAGAAGAAAGTCCAAGAAGGTTTAGGAACCCGCCTAGATTTTAGCATCGCGTATCACCCTCAGACCGATGGACAGACGGAGCGAGTAAATCAAATACTCGAAGATATGCTGAGAGCATGTGTGTTAGAATATGGATCTAAGTGGGAATACTGTCTGCCTTTTGCAAACTTTTCATACAACAACAGTTATCAAGCTAGTTTGCAAATGGCCCAATTTGAATTCATGTATGGAAGGAAGTGTCGCACCCCTTTGAACTGGTCGGAAGTAGGAGAGAGTTAGATTTTCGAACCCGACATCCTACGAGAAGCAAAAGAGAAGGTTCACAAGATTCACGAGCACCTCAAGATAGCCCACTCCAGACAGAAGAGTTACGCCGACAAGAGACGTCGAGACCTCGCCTTCAACATCAGAGATTTTGTGTATCTGAAAGTGTCGCCATTGAAAGGAATGCAGCGTTTCCAACTCAAAGGAAAGTTAGCCCCCAGATATATCGGACCCTTCAAGATTCTGAACCGTCGAGGAGAAGTGTTGTATCAATTGGAGCTACCCGAAGAGATGTCAGCCGTGCACAATGTGTTCCATATCTCATTACTTCGCAAGTGCCTCGAAGTTCCAGAGAAGACCGAAGTGTTCAAGAATATCGATCATCGGACCATAGAGATCAATGATGACCTGACCTATCCCGAAGTACCCATCTGTATTTTTGAGGAAGCTTTCAGAACTACCAGAACCCGGAGCATCAAGTTTCTCAAGATTCAGTGGAGCAACCACACAGAAGAGGAAGCTACCTGGGAGCGCGAAGATCACATCAGGACGGAGTTTCCCGATCTCTTCAAATCCTAGGTAATCTTTTTCGTCCTTTTTCAAATCTCGGGACGAGATTTTGTTTAAGGGGGGAAGGTTTGTAACATCCCAAAAATATTAAACTTGGATCATCAAACTCTAATTATCAAAATTAGGGTTAACAAAAACTTTCCAAATTAAAAATATGAAAGCATGCATATGTGTATGTATCAAAATGTGAATTCTTTTGAATTTCTATGCTTGTGTGTGTCTTTGCTTGTAAAATGATTCTTAGGTGAAATAAACATCATCTAAACAATCCCCACACTTTTCCCAAAGACAAACAAGTCAAAACAAACAAATTAAGTGAATGGTCACTTTGGCCAAATTAACTCCCATGCCTACTTTGGCTATCCATAACTTTCAGAACTTAACAGAAACATGTTTGGATCTTTGCACCCCTTGATAGTACTCATAACAAAGTACCAAGGCCCACTTTGTGATCATCCAAAATCATTCAAATGCATAGTTTAAATGACAGTTTAAAATTGAATCTATATCATATGGGAAGATCCCACTTTTTCAAAAACCACTCAAACAAGCTTAACTTTAAAAACCTAATCAGCCACAGTATCACCAGTACATGCCTAGCACACCCACCAAAAATCTTTTCAAAATTCAAAACTTGAGTTCATGCGGCCATTTCATCAAACACCTTGCAGATGCAAATCAAACAAATCCTAAACACTATAGTGTGCAGTGATTCTGGCCTAACTTGTTCCCTCTCTAGACACCACTAGCCTTAGTAGATCATCTAACAACCTTAGCTAATCACTAGCACCACTGTAAGCTGGCCATTGTCATCAATGGTGAGCAAGCCGAGAGCACCCATGTCACCCCAGTGTGGACAGCAGGCTAGGAGAAGAACTAGTCGTGCCAACCTTGTCTGGGAGGTAGCCCATGCCTCACCGCCCCCTCTTGACCAGCCCTAGCTCGAAGACAACACCCAGAACCGCCAGGACTGCCGCGCCTGTGCCGATGTCGACCATGCTAAGCATGCGCCAGAGCATCGCACCCAGCACGCGTGCACACGCCGCCCCTCGACCGCAGCCCGTGACCACCGCTTCGCCACGACCCAGGGAGCACGCTAGACATCCCCGTTCACCGCCCCATGCCTCACAGCCACCGCTCGCCGTCGAAGATGCCACCTCTGCCGCGCAGAGCACCGCACGTTCCCGACCGTTTGCCACCACCCCTACACACGCATTAAAGACCTAGAGCATCGCCAGGAAACCACCGATCAATCACCGCCCTCGGCCATGCCTCTAGCTACCCGTAGCCGTGTCGCCACCGTCGCCTGATATCCCGTTCGGTCTCGCCGTCGGGCCTATAAAAGGAGGCCACCCCAAGCCATTTGACCAACACCATCTCACTCTGCTCACCTCACTGATCGTTCCACCCCTTAGCCGGAGCAAGGCGAGCAGCGCATCACCGGAATTGCACCGGATCTCGCCGCTGCAGAGGAGAAGAGGAGCCGTTGATTTCGTCCACCCTCGGAGCTGCCGCGACCACCCCTGAGTTCGCCGTTGTCGACTTCGTCGTTCGCCCGCATCGCCGACCTTCGCCTGAGCCCCGGTGAGCCTCCCACTACCCCCACCTGCCGTGTTAGAGTTCTGTCTCGCAGGTGCTGCTCGACGTGGACGATGAACCAGAGCTGTTAGATTAGAACTAGATCCCACGGTCCACGTTGCCCCGTACCGCTTCGCACCTCCCCGTCTCACTGACGCGTGGGGACAGCCACTTAACCAGCCCGCGTAAGCACTGTGCGTAGCGGGCCGGCCCATTATCGTCTCCTGCGCGACCTAGCCATTTGAATTTAGATTTTTCTATTTTCATTCAAACTCAGTTCTGAACCTAGTTTCAAAAATCAACCCATCTCGATTTAGTGAACCAAATTGAGTGAAACCAATTTTGTTAGAAAGGTCTTGAAATTCTTAATCCAAGCCCGTTGGATTTAAATCATTTAGATATGTAGATCAACCTTGATAAAAATAACAAGGCAGAAGCTTTTCTGCATTCAAACATTTTTCAAATTTAAACCATAATAGCTTTTGAGTTGATTCCAACTCTCAAAAATCACATTTGATCATACCTTTCAGAATATATAAAAATATATGGGTTTAGTTATGTGGTGATGACATGTATCAACATGATCCCATGTTTGGTTTGGACAATATTAAATCTTAAGTAGTTTTTCAATGAGTAGAAATTACTTTTCTAAAAATAAATCAATAACACAAATGCTTTAGTCTTTTAATGTTAGTGATGATGCTAGATCATCTATAGAACCCCTTTGTGTGATTATTGAAAGTAGTTAAGTATTGTTTGGTGATTGTGTACCTCGTATTTATTTATAGATGCTAGTACCAACCAAGGATACGAGGAGGAAGGAGGATACTACGAAGAAGAAGCCGAAGAGAACTTCAACCACTGCTCTGCACAAGGCAAGCCACTACTTGCAAGCTATTAACTTATCAAGCTTATACTGATACTTGTGCAAGCCTTACTAATCAAGTTGACCTATGCAAGCCTAATACTACTAGTTGAATGGGCAAGCTAACACTTGCAATTATGAAAGTATATAACCTATGCAATGCCCTAAGCATGCTTGGTTGGGCACATTTGATGATACCCCCTCCTAGTTTTAATTGCAAGCTTTCTACTTTATTTCTTTATCAAAGCTATTACTTAGAGTTTACTTAAGTAAATTGTAGATACTAGAAAGATAATTGAAGATTGCATAAAGAGCATAAAATTTTTCCTAAGCTAGATAATCTTGATGTCATCCTAAGGCATGAGATTGAACTTAGTTAAAACTCCACTAGTTTATCACCCCTCATTAGTAGATGCTAGTGCTAAGCATAAAACTTGATCAACTTTAGATGGGAATACTTGGTGGAAAGTGGTTATGAAAACCTTAGAATGATGAGTCATTCTGTTGAGATGTTTTGACATGTGTTTCCAAACACCAGATGATTTTGGTGATGAAAATGTTGAGGCATGAGCCTTAGCCCTTTATAAAACCGATGGTTGTCTGGATGCGATACCATTCCAATTTTACCCTACAACCACAATACACGAATATTGAGTAGGGCTTGACTGGAAACTTATATACCTTAGTATTGGTTCCCTCACGGCCAAGGTCTAAGATGAGGCTACCTTGTGAAGATTGTCCACCTGTGCAGTACCCAAGATGACAGTTGGTCATGGTTGGGAGGCCAAACTCACAGGAGAGGTGCCTATACTAGGGCGTGTAATTGAAAGGTTAGGATTTATTATCCGCATACTGAGTATGGTGAATTCAGGATTTGTTCCTAACAGATGTATCGAATGTTGTGGTCAAAGTGTACAATCTTTGCAGAGTGTCAAACTATTCGAATAGCCGCGCCCGCGGTTATGGACATTTGGAGTGGCCATACTGTTCCCCCGTCAGATGTTTTCAAAAGGACTTGTGAAATGAATTGAGATTTTTACTTGACCATAACAGAGTTGTGACATGAAATTCAAGTTCCCACTTAGGTGTTATAAAATTTGACTAGCTTTCTCTTGCTTCTGAACTTAGTAGAGGTAAATCTGGCTTTTTGCAAAACAACCCTAGAGCTTAGTGTCCTATTACAAAAAACCCCTTCCCTTGTTAGTATTAGTTTGCGAGTACTTAAAGAGTACTCATGGCTTTGTCCCTGGCTATTACCATGGCCAGACTATGAAGATGAGTACCAAGATGATGGACCCCAGGAAGGTTACGACAACTAGGATCATCTCCCATCGTCAGCATTGCCTGTGACCCCGAAGATGGATCTTCGCCTACGCTACCTTTATTATTACGTATTTCCGCTGCCTGAGTTGTATTAAGAACTAGATCATGAGATCCTTATTTGTGTAAGACCTTATGTATGGTTTGTAATGGATGATGTACTGTGGTATCCAATTCTGTTATGTCTCGCAAAAATGGTAATCCTAGGATTGCGATGTATGGCATAACAGGCATCTGGGATTAAAAATCCAGGTGCTGACACATTCCACAAGTGTGATACACAAGGTTCACCAGTCCCCTGGCCCTGTGTAACCACTCAACATAAATCCATTCCCACCATTCCAACCAGGTGATTCATTCACATAGTTGTTTTATTAAACAAAACACAAGTCCTTGACTTAGAAATATTTCATAGCATGAATATAATCCACCCTTGTTTTCTACTAGCTAAGCTAAGCATGATAGTAGTAGGAATCTTAACTTAGGCAAAATTCTACTAAGGTTTCGGAGTGTCCCAACCTTTTATTAACATAAGGTGGTGTCCCCTGTGTTTACAATGCTAGTCCCTGGATCAATAGCTAGCATCCACAGTATAGATGTAATATCAAGAAACAAAGGTCATAATATAACTTTATAACCGGGAATAACATAATTTTATTACATCTTTACATAGCTCATTTGGCTATTACATTACATTGCAGCGGAATAACTATAGTCATGGGGTCCTTCATCTTCAAAGTGCCACAGGCAAATGCTGGTTGTAGACTTTGTAATCCTAATCAATCAATCGATCTTCTAAAATCAATCAACCTGCAACATTACAAGTTACAGCCACAAGGGTCAATACATTTGAATTGAATTGGCAAGTTTCACTACTATGTGGAATATGGGTGGATCCTATCATTACATGCATATTTGGCTAAGTAGAGTTTTAGGCTCATTTGCATAAAGCAGTGTTTTATCCTATCTTTTCAAAATGGTTTTGGTCCTTTGTCAAATCTCTTTTTTCCAAGTGCCTTGAACTCCTTGGTAGAAACTCAAGTGTTCAAGTCCTTGTCAAAATCCCTTGAGATCCTTGGTAACCCCAAGTGCATCAAGTTTTACAAAATCTCATGAGTTCCTTGGTAACCCCAAGTGTTCATGCTTTCAACAAAATCTCTTGAGTTCCTTGGTATCCCCAAGTACATTAAAGTTTTGTCAAAGTCTCTTGAGCTCCTTGGTAACCCCAAGTGCACAAGTCCTTAAAAGTTTTCTTTTAGAAATTAGAATGTCGAGATCTCCCATAGTTCAAACTTTAGTTGCTCAGTATTGTCCATAACCGGGGACACGGCTAAGTACTTAGATTTTATTATCTTCTGCAGAAGGAGTACACTTTACCCACATGTCACAATCCCATCCTTTTGCCACAAGTGGCCTACTGGATTAGTGCTCACCAAGATGGAGTACTGGCAGATTGAGAATGTGACGAAGTCTTTCCAAAGGGTCCTCCCATACACCATTGCTAGCTTGTCTTCAGCACCCATGAAGCATTCCAGATCCCCATGTCCAGTAAACTGAAGACAATGCATGGGTCTTCCCAATGTAGTTGACTAAGCCAGAGCCATAATAGCATGTGGTTGCACACGAAAGCCACAATTGGAGAAACATGTTCAATCTCTAAGTTTCCTAGGTGGGTTTTCTTTTGGAGCACAACACAAAGAGATCACCATAGACATGGTTCCTTTTGTTGCCACCTTCTCCAAAACTTAAAGTATCCTCCACCTAGGTGGTTCATTGAGTCCTTGTTTTATTATATAAAATACAAGTCCTTTTCTCAACTTTGTAAAATTTCAACATGTATCTCTTTTCCCAATAAAGCATGGCTAAGCATGTACAACTACAATGTTTTCTCTAAGGAATGTATAGGGTATCCTATTAGGATTTAGCATAGCATAAGTATAAAATTATTTTCATGCATGTTTTCAAAATCCACTAAGTATAATGAAAATAGTAGGACTTTAGATGATATTGTAACTTGCCTTTTTTGGTAGGGAATGGTGGTTCACTCCTTGATCTTGCTAGTCTCACACTTTACTACAATCAATCAAGCATGGACAATATCAACTAGCATTCCAAACCAAAGTCAATCAAACAATTTCACACACATAAAACAATGGATTTCCAAGTCATGCATGTAGGCATGCAAGAGATGGTTCAATTGTAAAGATGGTCTCCACTAGGCTTCTAAACTTTGTAAGTTCCAAATTGGTCATTTACCAAAATTGCAAAGTCATTTGCAAATGGGTTTTACCCATAAACCATTTTCAAAACCTTTCATCATTTTATGTGGTGAAAAACATTTTTCTCAATGCCACAACCTTAAGTGGTTTCATCAAATAAGTTGTTGTTTCCCAAAACTTGGTGTTTATGGTCAGTAGTTTTGATCCAAAACATTTTCCAAAAGTTTTTACTCCAAAACCATTTCCATAGCAAAACCATTATTTTTAAATGGCTAGAAATGACCAAATCAAGTTTTTATTCCCAAATTTTCACAAAAACCATTTTAAAATCCATTGGTTGGTTCCTAGGGTCAGTAAGTTCACCATAAACTATTTTGCCAAGGTTTCAAACTCAAAAACATTTTTGAATCATTTTTCTAGTCTTAACAAGCATTCAAAAGTTTCTGCAAAAACCAACAAGCTAACAGATACTATTTGCTAAACCAAAGGCATGGTTGGCTAGGGTTTGTTCCACTGGTTCCAACGGTATCAAATTTTTAAATTTTGGACGTGTGGATCGAAAGTTACAAAGGTTTGAAATTGCAACTTAAATCTGATTTCCAAATTCTGTTTTAAACAGACCTGGCCACGCGTCGCATTCTGGTTGGACGGTACCGGTTCGGCCGGATCGGTGTTGCGGTGCGTGGGATCTAATTAGATCGGGTGGTCCAGAGGGCGTACCCTTTCGCGGTTAAGTGATTCTATCGTGCTTGCCCGATCTAGATTGAACGGCTCCTACTGGCTTGCCAAAAGCTGGCGGCACTTGGATAACGGCGAGCGGCGGAGCGGCCAGATAGTGGCGGCGCTGGCGTCGCAGGAAGCGAAAAAGGAAGGGAGTAAGCTCACCAGATTCGCAGGAGGCTGGGGAAGTTCGTCGTGTGGTCGACGAGGCAGGGGGCGCACGGTTGTAGGAGTAATCGCTCGCCGGAGTTCGTTCTGGCGATGGCGTGCTCTGGTCGCAGTCGGAGACGATGTTGTGGTTCATGAGAAGGCAAACCGAAAGTGTGGTCAGACGTAGGAGAGTGAGGCGAATGTGTGAGCGTGATTTAGAAAGCGCGGGGCGGTCTGAAACTACCTGGGCGCTTGTCGGAGTTGAAGACAGACGCGGCGGCGAGGCTGGAACTTGTCGAAGGTGACACTCTAGGGTGCCCGCGGTCGAACGAAGGGTACCGGCAGATGCGCCAGGGAGTGGTGAACATGCTCGTGTGCTCGGGAAGGCAGGGGGTGGCTGTGGTTTGTCGGATTTCACCGGAGGAGCTCGTCGGAACAGCGGCGGTGCAGGGCCAATTCGAGGCAGCCTGGTGGCGATGTGGAGTTGGTGTTTGGGGGAGATGACAGAGGGAGGAGAGGCGCTTATGTACGCATGGTCGGGGGCGAGATTAACGCAGCCATTAAGAGGAATTAAGCGCGCAGGTTGAATGACAGTGAACGGCAGCGAGGTTTGGGGAGAGGTGGTCGCGCGGGTGAGGAGGATGAACAGGAGAGTGGGGTCCAGTCGTCAGCGAGAAAAAGAGTGAGGGAAGGGTCCACTGGTCAGCTTCTCTGTGGGTTTAAAATCGAGTGCGAATCGTTTTTCTTCGGGGAGGGAAGCTGGGCTGGTTCCTGGGCCTTGCTGGGCTGCTGGGTTGGGTCAGGTCCAAATCTATTTTTTTTTCTTTCCTGAACCTTTTTCTATTTCTATTTTTGATTTCTGTTTTGAAATTCCAAACAAACAAACATCAACCAAATCAATTCAAACAACACCAAACTTTGTAATTTTGAAATTAGTTCTGTTCAGTAACATGAACCAAAATCCAAAATCAAAATAATAATTTTAATAATAGGGTCCATTATTAATTAAGTAAATGGACCATTGTTATTAAATCGAAATAGAATTTGATTTATTTCAAAGCTCTATTTAAATCCAAATATTTTCCAAAACCAAATCAGTAGGTTTTATTTGAGAATATAATATACTTGGAAAACTCATTTTTAAACCAATAAACAAGTTTTGATGGTTTAGAAATAATAAAATCTGTATTAATAAAACTTGGATATTTAATCCTTATTGTTTTATTTCAAGTAAACCTCTACTATTTTAATCAAATCAAAACCTTTGGTTTCAAAATCTTGGCCAAGGTTTAATTGGGCTTTACAAAATTATCTTTATTTAAAAATCCTTCCTCTTCTTTTTGAGAACAAAACCTTTTATAAAAAGATTTCAAAGTAGTAATAAAATATTTTATTTTCCTCTATTTAAATGTTTATCTTTTCAAATCTCTTTAGGAATTTATTTGATCCAAATTGGTTTGAAGTTCCAATTGAATTCAAAAACTTTCTTCTGGCTCTGAATATCAAACAAAGTTTTATTTTATTCATTTATTTTCACATTACAAGATTTGGAAAATCTTGGGATGTGACATTTCATCTACTAGGATTTCCCATGGCATAGCATACTTAGTAATAATTCCATGCAAGTCCTACTTAAAATATCACTAATGCATCGTGAAAATAATAGGACAAAAGTATGAAGCACCACTTGCCTTTTTGGTAGAGAATATAAGTTCACTCCTTGATCTTGCAATAGTCACACTCTTCAAATTTCACTACAATTAAATCAAGCAATATTCAAACTAGCATTCAAACATTTCATCACATAAAATAAAGGAAACAAAACAATGTATGCAAGCATGCAAAAGATTGTTTTATTTGGAGAAGTGGTTTATAATAGGTTATAAACATTTTAAAACACCTATTTGTCATTTATAAAAGTGGTAAAACCATTTGATAACAAGTTAGTGAAAATGGTCACTTTAAAGCCCTTTTGTTTTGCTAGAAATGATTTAAATCAAAGTAATAATTTCTAGTGTTTGATAAATATATTTTTAAACATAAATGTTAGTGTTTTAAGGTCAAGTGTTTAATATTAAAACCACTTGCAAAAGGTTTTACCTATAAACCATTTTTAAATCAAAGCAATATTTTATTTTGATGGAAATGCCTTTAAACAAAGTAGTAATTTTCTAGGGTTCACCAAATATATTTTTAAATCCCAAAATTTTGTATTTAGGGTTATAGAGTTTAATTCAAACCATTTTCCAAAGGTTTTACTCAAAAAGAATTTTTAAAACATATTAAACATTTTTATTTAACTAGAAATGCTTTAATTCAAAGGAATAATTCCTAAGTGTCAAAAAATATATTTTTAAATCCAAAAGTTGGTTTATATGGTCAGTAGGTTCAAAACAAACCTTTTACAAAATATTTTACCTTAAAAAAATTTAGAAATAATTTTATACTCAAAATATGCCTATACATGTTTTTGCAAAAACGACCATTTTTATATAAGCAATTCATTAAACAAAGGGCATGGTTGGATAGAATTCTTTTTGCTAATTCCACTGATATAAAGTTTGCAAATTTTGGACGTGTAGATTTAAAGTTATGAATTTTGCAAATTCTAACATCTAATAGAACATTTTCTGTTTTTAAAACAAAGTCAGTGCCACGCGTCTTGATCTAATTGGAGCGTACCGGTTCGGCTGGATCGAGTGTTGTGGCGCGTTGGATTAAAAGCAGATCGTGTGTCACAAACTGAGCGTACTGGTTCGATTTAAGTCATCTATCATGTTCTTATGATCAACATCTAACGACTCAGATCTAGTTGACCAAAGGTTGGCGGGGCAGCGACGCTGGCTGGCGGCGGCGCGCTCGGGCTGCAAAGTTGCCGACGATACAGGAAGCGAGAGAGCAAGGGAAGATTCTCACCGAGTTCGCCGTGGTGTGGGGATGCTCGAGGTGGTCGTCGAAGGGCAGGGGGCGCACGGTGTCAATGATGATTGCTCGCCAGAGTCGTTCTTGGCGACGAGCACGTTCTCTCGTTGTCGGAGACGAGGCTACATAGCAGGAGAAGGCCAGCAGAGGGTCGCGTTAGATGCGTGAGGCGAAGGTGGATACACGAGCGTCATTTAGAGGGAAAGGGGAGGTCAGTGTTACCGGGGAGAGGTCGACGGAGTTGCTGTCAATGGCGGCGGTGCTCTGTCGAAGAGGTTGCTGATGTTTCAGAGCGCGCTCGAGTGAGTGGAGGCTAAGGGAAGATGCGTAGGGAGGTGGGGATCACGCTCGTGGGATCTGGGAGGCAAGGGGAGGCGAGACTTGGCCGGAATTGGCTGGAGATGCTCGTCGGAGCAGCGATGGTGTGAGCAGCGGTTCTCGCAGCCTGGTGGCTCCGATGGAACGAGGTTTGAGAGAAAAGAGAGGAGAGAGGGAGGGGTTTAATCGAGCATGGTTGCGGGGAGGAATTACAGGCGCAATAAAATGAATTGAAGACGCGGAATCAAGGCAGAAATGGTGACAGAAATTTGGGGGAGGAACGGGTCGCGGTGTGAACGATGATGAGCTGGCGATGGGGTCTGCTGTCAGCGATTGAGAGGGGTTTTGTGTGGGGTCGCAGAGTCAGCGACTGAGGGGGTAAACCGCGCAGTGCAAATCGTTTTCTGCAGGGAGAAAGGGAGAGGCCGCTGGTGGGCTGTTGGGCTTAGCTGGACTGGGTCCTGCAGGGTTGGTTCTTTCTCTCTTTTTTATTATGTTTCCTTTTTCTTTTTCTATTTTCATTTTCTGTTTTGAATTTGTTCAAATGATTTCAATTACTTGTTTGGATTCAAAATCTTCACAACTTTCAGTAAGTTTTATACTGGTTTATTATTGTATTTTAAGGACCATTTTAGAACAATTATTTTATTAATTTTTGGTTTATCATTTATTTAAAATAGACACTTGCCTTTAATCAAATAAGATTTTAATTATATTTTCAACCTCTTATTTGAATTCTAATTTTCACCAAACCTTTTTCAGTAGGTTTTATTTATTTAATAGGGTGTGAAATAATCCACTTCGAATTAATTGAAATATTTTTAATATGATTTATTAATCATTTAAATTGGGCATTTGTCTTCATTCAAATAGAATCAAATATGGTTTTAATTCCATTTAAATTTATTCAAATAATTCTTTTATTCCATTTAAGTTAATTAAATAACTTTTATTCCACTTGGAAAAATTCCAATTATTTTTTCTCATGATTTAATTAATCATTTACCTAAGTGATTTTGTCCTTATTTAAATGGAATAGAATTTGGTTAAGGCCATATTATTTTATTTGAATATTCCTTATCCCTTTATTTCATTTGGATTATATTTATTTCATTTGATTATGGATTTGGCCAATATTTAATTTAGCTTTAAGATATTCCTTATTTATTTATTTATTTATTTAACTTATAAAATCCATATCTTTTTATATATAGATCCAAAATTGATGATTCCAATTTGTAAAATTTTATTTAATATTTGTTTATTCTTTTAAATCTCATTAGGATTATTTTGCTCACAATTTGGTATGGATTTTAGATAGGAGCTTTATTAGCTTTGGAAATTACTTCCTTTTATCTTAATAAATTAATAAGTTTTTATCCATGGCTCTAAATTAAATGAAACCAATTTCTATGCTTTATAATATTTTTATTTGTCATTTTGATTATTTATAAATGTTTGTTGATAGATTTTTATATGGATCAAATCCATAGTCTTTGAGAAATCTTTGGAATGATTTATTCCATTAGGGTTTTAGGGTTTTGGTTTATTTTCCCAAGTTTGAATTTCAAGATACATTCATTTGATGAATGCATTTCACTGGATTGAAATTTGTTGGATTCCATTTTATTCAAAATTTGTTCAAGATGGGTTTTGATGTTTCCATTATGAAACAAAAAGTTTATTTTCACCCTAAATTTCAATAATTATTTATTTTGTTTATTTATTTTTCACATTTCAAAATTTGGAAAATTTTGGGATGTGACAATATGCCCTAGAGTAAAATATAAGATGGCATATTTCATAAAGTTTATGATTAAGTTTTATATCATGCTATAACTGGATTGATAGGGAAACATCAATACATGTGTGATATACAAAAAATAGTAGTTCCTGGTGAAACTTTAGTCACTGGTCCATTGGTCAACGGATGATCAAAGATTTCCTAATCATGTTGGTGCCTCGGCCCCTAATTGACAATGAGGTCATTTCATTGGGGAATGAGATGATGAACATACCCTATATATAACATCGTATCATGATGATGTCATAGAGTTCCGGTTACGATGATTAAGAAACATAGTGTCTCTTTCCTTAGACCGTGATACCATATCATATCACTGTCTCCTGAGGTTGCTTTGATGGCACATAACGTCACTCGGTGAAATGGTGATCATAAAGGTGTCGTTGGGTGTCCGGAAGAAACAGGTTGAGGAGACTATGGCAAGAGCGGGATTTGTCCATCAGTGTGATGGAAGATACTTTGGGCCCACTCAGATAAGTTATATCTATAAGCTACGCAATGTGTGACTAGATCACGGGGATATCACTTATCGGATCGAGTAAAGAATGTATTATCGGTAACGAGGTTGAACACTGACATGCAGATGTCACTTGATCAAAACCTCGGATAATACAGTATCGCAGAGACAAAAGGAATAAGACATTATGTTTACAGTTCAACGACAAATACTGTTGAGTAAACAGGTGGTCATTATGGGCATCTAGGTCCTCTATTGATCATTGGTCATAGAGGAGTCTTGGACATGTCTGTAGTATTCTTAAACTGTTGGGTATCACGCTTGAGGGCTTGACGAAGCTTGGAGATTATTAGTGGTTAGTTTGAATCACTGAAGAAATGAGAAGAGAGAAATTAGAAAAGTTATGGGGAGATCGGAATATGTTCGGAGAAAGAATAAGGAAAAGGACCGGAAAAGGATTTTCGTATAAATGGTTATTTAAATATGATTATTATATATTAATTGTGAATAAATATATTGTAAAAGAATATTTAAATAAATATTTATAAAAGGGCATCCTAAAAGTTAGGCAAAATCTTGGAGGGATTTTACCTAAAAGAAATAGACAGAAGAAAAGGCAAAGAAGGTTGTTTTTGAAACATCCCACGTGGGAAGCGGATAGTCCGCACCACACGTGGGCGGAAGGCTTTGTGCGCCGCGCGCTGCAGCATCTGCTGCTGCTTGTGGGCCGCTGCTAGGCCGGCCCACCCAGGACAGGCGATGGGCGCCACCGCGGGCAACTCTGCCTCACGGGCCGCCGTGGCTGGTGTCCCACCCGGGGCCTCTTTCACTCCATCGCCTCAGCCGACTTGGGTCGGGCGTGGGTGGGCAGGTGGCCCACCCAGCCAGCGGCAACTCTTCCCCCCTTTTTCCTTTGTTTTATTAGTGTCACATTCGGACCTAAAGGTGGAGGGACCCCCTCCCTCCACCTATATAAAAAGGTGCCCATGGAAGGATTAAACACACCAATTTCCACCTGGAAATCAATAGAAGGCTTGTGTTTCCTCTCTCCTCTCTCTTTCTTGCGACCGTGGCCCCCTTGTCTAGGCTGTGAAAGCGAGGAGTTCTTCACCGAGGAGCGCCGTTGTGCTACGGTATTTAGAGCCGGGAGATCTACTTTGGCAATCTTGGTTGGATCGGACATAAGCAGGGGTCATCATCAAGCACCGTACGTGTGTGACTCCCTCTGGCGGCACCGTTCTTTCGGTGCTAAGAGTTTTCGTTGAGCCGCAAGGACATCATGACCTCGAGTTCAGCGTCGGGGCGTCTTCTTCATCCACGTTCCTTGCGGTATGCTAACCGCGCTTGGTCTTCAAAGGTATGAATACCATATCTCCTCCCGTTACTGCACTACTAGTAGATAGATCTTGGGCTTCTGGGGTTTGCCGCGTAGTAATTTTTTTGATTTTCTGCACCGACACGTACAAATTTCTCTCTTGATGAGTCCTAAATAGATTATATCGCATATGTCTCTGAGGAGGAGAACACATTTCTTACGACACCTTTCATCGAGAAAGAAGTAAGGAATGGTTTCATGTCGTAGTTTTATCAAAACAATTACGATGTCATTAAAATGGACCTACTAGAATTGCCTATTTTCTTCAGGCCAGACAGCTAGACTTGTCTCCTTTAAATTTTGGTGAGATAATTTTATTGCCTATGATTAATGATTCAACACAAATCTAACAATATACACCGATGAGTCTTCTTCATGTTAGTTTCTGTCACATCCCAAGATTTTCCAAATCTTGTTATGTGAAAAATAAATGAATTAAATAAAACTTTGTTGATTTTCAGGGTGAGAAGAAACTTTTTGATTCCAATTGGAAACCTTCAAACCTATTTGGATATTTGGAATTACTATTTTGGATATTTTAATAAAAAGATTTAGTTTTCAAATGAAAAGGTAGAAATATAAATAAGGATTATTTTATAGAGCCAAATTAAACCATGGCCAAGCTTTTGAAATAAAATGTTTTGCTTTGATTAAAAGAGTAAAGGTTTATTTAAATAAAATAATGAGGATTTATTAATATCCAAATTTATTTAAAATAAAGGTTTTACCATTTTAATTAAACATCAAAAACTTGTTAAATTATTTTAAACAAGTCTTCCAAGTATTTAATATTTTCAAATAAAACCTACTGATTTGGTTTTGTTAATATTTAGATTTCAAATGGAGATTTTATTAAATAAATCAAAACCTATTTGAATTAATAATTAAGGTCTATTTTATGTAATTATTAAATAGATCCTAAAAAGAATAAAAATATTATTTTATTTTTGGACTTTGGATTTGTGTTGATTAAACAGAACTAAAACTCAATACAAGTTTGGTGGAAGTTTGAATTGATTTGAGTGTTTGAATTGTTGTTTGAATTTCAAAACAGAAAACTAAATGGAAAAAGGAAAAAGTATCTGAACAAAAAAAATATGAAAGAGACGACCCAGCCCAGCTAAGCCCACCTGGCCCAGCAGCCCATTTACCTCTCTCCCCCGAAGCGTTTTCTTTCACTCACGATTTAACCCGCACAGCGAATGACAACTGGACCCCACTCCCCTTTCCCCTCTATCGCTGACAAGACGACCCCACGACCACGTCAGCTTCTTCCCCACGCGACCTGTTCTTCCTCCCGTTACTGCCGATTGATTCGAGTCGTCAATTCGCTTCAATGCCGTGTGATCAACGCCCCTAACCACACTCGCTTAAACGCCCGTCTCTCCTCTTCCTTTCCTCCCAAACACCACGCCTCGAGAGCCACCAGGCTGCTCCCATTTTGCGTTGCACTGCCGCTGTCTCCGGCGAGTTCCGCAAGCAATTCCGGCCAGCCGCCATCGCCCCTTGCCTCCTCGACCAAGCTCACACACTCCCCAGACCCAGGCGCACCTTCCCGTATCGCCAGCTCGCTCGCGCGCGCCCCTGAGCCTCGACAACGACGACTCCAAACGCCGCCACCGTCTGTTTCCGTTCCGGCGAAGTCTTCCTGGTAAGCCAGACCGCCCCATTCCCTCTGGCTGGTACTCCCGTATTCGCCCTTCTCTCGCGAACCTAACAGCGTTGTTTGTTTGGGCTAGAGTGAACTATAGACTCGTCCCCGTCGACGAACAGACAAGCCCGAGGCGCAGCTCCACTCCGGCGAGGAATCCACGACACCACAGTGCGCCCCTTCAGCAACAACAACCGCCTTGAGCTTCCCCACGATGTTGCGAACACGGTGAGCATCTACCCTTCCTCCCTCGCTTCCTGTAGCGTCGACTCCGTCGCCGTATGACCGCTCCGCCACCACCAGCCGCCGCCAGCGCCGCCCGTCTCTGGCAAGTGTGCTAGGTGCCGTGCGATTAGGATCCAGCGGCTAGGATAGAAGCTAGACGAAGGGGTAAGTAGCACCTGCGCGCCGTGCGATATGACTTAAATCCAACGGCCTGTGTCGCTTGATCCACGCGAAACGTTTTCGGCGAATAGGAATAGGACGCGTGTCCTAGTCTGTTTGATTTTAACAGAATTTGATCTATTAGCTTTCCAATTTTGTAAATTGCATAACTTTAGTTCCACACGTACAAAATTTGCAAATTTTATATCAATGGATTCAGAAAAACAAGCCCTAGCCAACCATGCCATTTGTTTAGTAAAAAGCCTCTGGTAAAATGTTTGTTTTCGTAGAAACATATGTATGCTTGTTTAGGATGTGAAAATTATTCTAAAAAGATTTTGGGGATAAAATATTTGGCAAATGGTGTATTTTGAACCTACTGACCATAGGAATCACTTTGTGGTTTCAAAAATGTATTTGGTAAAACAAAAGAATGAATCTTTAATTTAAACCATTTCTAGCCAAATAAAATTATGGTTTAATTGTTAAAAATAGTTTTGGAAGAAAATCCTTTGAGAAATGTTTTGGAATAGACTCTCTGAACCCAAACACCAAGTTTTGTGACTTGAAAATGTATTTTCTAAACCCTATAAAAATTATTACTTTGCTAAAGGCAATTTCAATCACATGAAATAATGACTTAGTTTAGAAAATGGTTTAAAAAGTGAAACCTTTTGCAAATGACCTTGCCACTTTATAAAATGACCAATAGGTGTTTCCAAATGTTTACAACCCATTAGGAACCACTCTTTCAAATAAAACAAAGCTTGGCATGCTTGCATGCATTACTTTGACTTTATCATTTTATGTGATGTTTTGCTTGATTGGTAGATTGAGATTGTGCCTTGCTTGATTGAATTGTAGTGACTTGAAGAGTGTGATTGTTGCAAGGACAAGGAGTGAACTTATACCCTCTACCAAAAAGGCAAGTGATGCTTCATACTTTAGTCCCATTACTTTCACTATGCATTAGTGATTTTTTCTAAGTAAAACTTGCATGGAATTTTGCTAAGTATAAACTATGCTATGGGAAATCCTAGTAGATGAAACCTTAGTAGAAATTTTCCTAAGTTAAGATTCCTATTACTATCAAGCTTAGCTTAGCTAATAGAAAACAAGGGTGGAATATATATTCACACTATGGAAAAATTTCTAAGTCTGAGGACTTGTGTTTTGTTAATAAAACAACTAAGTGAATGAATCACCTAGGTGGAATGGAAGGAATGGTTTGTGTTGAGTGGTTACCCAGGGGTTATACCTGGTGTATCTCACTTGTGGATGGCCACCCAGGAATAAAGAGATTTGAGATGTCAAATGTTGAGAAGCTTCAAGTGCAACCACTTGGCATTATGGGCTCTGTCTGGATCATATAGGTTGCTAGAACTTAGCCATTTGGACAGTTGGTGGTAGTGGGAATGATAGGTTGGAACGCGTCCATTTGGTCTAAGGAAAGGCTTCTGAAAGATCTTGTCTTGGGAAACCAAGTCTTGTGGGGAAAGTGCACCACCTCTGCAGAGTGTAAAATCTAAGTACTTAGCCATGTCCCTGGTAAAGGACAATTTGAGCATCAAGACATGAAAGCTATCAAGAATCTCATCATCCAAATTTCTAAGTTAAAAACTTGTGGTTGAACAAGGGTGAAAGGATCTTCAATCTTTGATTGGTAGATGCCTTGGGTGATTTTTGTCAAGCAAAAACTTAGTGTTTTCAAATGATAAGGAAAAATCTATTTTGAGCAATGCAAGCCTCAACTCCACTTAGCCAAAAGCATATAGATGATAGACTCCACTATACTACCATAGTATCACTTGCCAATACAATTCAAATGTATTGACCCTTGTGGCTGTAACTTGTTATGTTGCAGGTTTGATTGATTTAGTGAAGTGTGTTGATTAGGATTACAAAGTCTACAACCAACATGTCTGCCTGTGGCACTTTGAAGATGAAGGACCCCATGCTTATAGATATTCTGCTACAATGTAATGTAATAGCCAAAAGAGCTATGTAAGATGTAATAAAATTATGTTATTCCTGGTTATACAATTATATTATGACCTTTGTTTCTTGATATTACATCTTAACTGTGGATGCTAGCTATTGATCCAGGGACTAGCATTGTAAACACAGGGATCTCTACCTTATTAAAGGTTGGGAACCTTACAGTTTCAAAATATTCACAAAGACTACGACCATAAGGATGACTTCAATTGCGATGCACGTGGTGATGCCTTTTTCTCCCCATGCAATGTTCTGGCTAGTGTATCTGGTAAGGTATGTGAAGTATAGCTTTGGTTCAGCTGAGATTCCGCAATGTTATGGGCAAAGTTATTCTGGTTCTAAATAATGTGTTATGCTGCGTGCTTGTTTTCAATATATGTCACCAGTGAAGTAGTTGTTCGCCGCACAACCATAAACAAAGGAAAGTCACTATTTGAGGGTAATTGGAGAGTAGGAAAGTATACCTAGTAGATATCAACCCTGGGCAAATAAATCTTGATTCAATCCTTAAGAAAGCCATACCCTATTTTTAACCCTTGAAATAGGGCAAGTCACTACTTAAAGGTAGTGAAACACAAGCATATAATATCAACTCTTATATATTATAAAGTAAGGACCTACCACAAGTCATACCCTTATATGACTAACATTTAAATAAGGGTAGAAATATCAAGCCCAATCAAAATATTTCTCTTTCATCTACAAACTTATAAATCTTTTCAACACTTCCAAATCAAGTCTATAGATGTTCCTATGGGGATATGTCTATCTTTAATCTATTCGCATCACGCTAAAACTCTAGTGTTATATCAAAATTACCAAGACCATTATTTAGTTAAAATCAACATAAAGCCAATAAATCATTCATTATGCCAGAAATTGGATCTTATCCACTTATCTAAATAACTAATCCTAATCTTTATAAACTATAGGAATATTACTATGGATAAAAATAAACCTTTTGGTTTCACAAGCATATCAAAATAATGTGGTGTTATATTACTTTGGTCTTTTCTTTTATGTTGGCGATTTCTTCGGGGGCACCTTTGTAGTGTCAAAGTTCAACATATGGTGATGTCATGGAGTTGGGGATGCTTCTAGGATGATCCGATTTAATTCTGTAGAACAGTAAACATTCATCTACTCCTTTGAAATAACACAAATTACTAAAATATTTTGGAATATTATCTTCACATAATAGTAACTATTGTAGCTATTCCTTTTAATGTTAAGGAAATCAATTAAACCATGGATTGAAGTTAGATACAATTAAAAGAAATTAAAAGCAAACAAGAGAGCTATCTTAAAAACCTAAAAATGTCCTTAATAGAGAAAAGGAGGATTTTTTAAATGACCAAATAATGTTCTTAAACATTACTCAAGTTTGAACATACTTTCTTGGTTAAATTAAATCACTTTTTAATATAAAATTAACCCAAAGAACTCAAACATTAAGACAAGAACATAAAACCAACCGTAAAAGGTTGGCTTTGGGGTTTCTGTTGATTACATATCATTCCTTATGCATAATAACATATTTATAATTCTATAATCATTAGTCCTTACCGGACCAATGATGTTGTTTGAGAATCTAGATTTTATAATGACTAAAGGAGTTTGACAACATAACCTTGCAGTTAATTGGCAAGTTTGTTTTGCTCATGTCATTTGGATTACTTTTATCAGAGTACTTTGCAAAGTATTACACTATCAATTGCATTCAAAAGCAAAGTATTATTTTTATGATTGATTTGACTATGTTGTGGTGGGCAATGTAACCATTGATTATGGTGAAGGTTCCATTGCAACGATATATATCTAGGATTAATAAAAATGTCACCCGTGATTCTTGAGCCTCATATGCTGTGTTAACCATGAGATATGTTATAGGACAGTAAGGTCGGGTTGTATTCCCGGTGATTAAACAACGGATGTAAGCAAGAAGAAGGGCATGAATGGTAAGGATGAAGACTCTATTGTTTTTATGCGGAAGGATGAAGACTCTATTATTTTTATGGGAGGGTAATGAGTGGTTGCTCACTGACCAAAGTTCATTACAATGGCTAGAATGCGGGGTCATGGAGAAGGGCATTGGTCATCTCGAATCTTATACTAGGCCTCATATCACCGACGTGTAAACAAGAAGACACACCCGATTGTCCAGCGAGGATAAGAATCTCTTATGGGTAAAGTACTGGGTCTTTGTGGAGTGTCATAAAGTGGCTTGTCACTCCCTATTCCGGGAAAGAACTACGATCATGGCGGGAATGAGAGTCCATGGAATTCTCCACAACCGTAAAGGCTGATGGACCTAGTTTTTAAGTAAAACTCTACCTTTTCAAGAAACATTTTAAAAACTTGTATAAGCCTAGGAACTATGATCTACGGTTATGTAGGGGTTCGTAGCATGGAAAACAAAAAAATCTACTGAATGAACACACACAAGCCAAGATCTAATCTACTAGATCCATGCAATGAGTTGATAGAGTACTAACCCTCGAAGATCCAAAGCGATTAACGAGATCGGATTCTCGTGGTTGATGTAGTCGTTCACTTGACGATCTCAAGATCGCATAGACGATCCTTCTAGCGCCGCGTTCCGACAGCGCTTCCGCAGTCGGTCAAATGTTCGATACTCGATGAAGACCTTCATATCCCTTGTTCCAGCAGTCAGTGGAGGTTGTAGATCTCTCCTCGTGATTCCAGCAGCACAACGGCGTGGTGGTGGAAGTAGAGGGGAAATCCCACATGTCTTCACCTAAGGCGGAGCGGATATGTTGGAGTAGAGAGGGCCCTTGGAAACTAGGGTTTAGAGGCCAAGGGAAGGAGGTGTCCATCAGCTAGGGTTTAGCTAGACGACAGTGTTTAGAGGAGTCCTAGGCAGTGGCGACTTGAGAGGGGGCGGTGGCTGGCTAGGGTTTTGGGTGTGAGGGGTAGGGGCACCCTAGCACTCCTTATATAGGTGGGAGAGGCGGTTTTGGGGGAGGGGAGAACTCCCCAACTCCTCTTCATAGCCGGAGGCAAGGGGAGGGAGGAAACCTTCCCTAAGTGGGTTTCCTCTCCTCCCTCCACTAGGCAACCATGTTGGGATTTGACTTTTCAAATTGGCGTTTGACTTTTCAAACTAGAGTTTGATTTCTCTCTTCCCATTGCCGAGCAAAGTGACCTAGGACATGATGCAACCATTCCACTTTGGTATGACACATCCATGTACACTTCCCAATCCGGATCGGTGGACCTTCTAGACCCTTCTAGAACATTCCAGTGAAAACACCGAAAACATTTATGTACTCCGGAATTGGACTTTCCTTATATGAATATTATTCTCCGGATCTCCTCGTGATGTCCTGGATCCAATCCGAGACTCTGAACAACATTTGGTCTCTTACTCACATTCCATATATACTAAACAACATTGAATCCTTAAGTGTGTCTCCCTAAAGTTCATGAATTATGAAGACATGATCGAGACTCTTCTCCGATCAATAACCAATAGAGGAATCTATAAATTCATATGGATCCCACATATTTCTATGATTACTTCATGATCGAATGAACACATTTACATACGATACCAATTTACCTTTGTCTCATGATACTTTACTTATTCGAGGTTTGATCGTTGGTATCTCTGCATACCTAGTTCAACCTCATTACCGATAAGTACTCTTTACTCGTTCATGTTATATGTGATCCCTTGTGAACCAGTCACATGCTTGCAAGACAATTGGATGACATTCCACCAAGAGGACCCAGAGTATATCTATATGTCATATGGATGGACAAATCCCACTCTTGATCCATGTGCCTCAACACATACTTTCCAAATACTCAATGCCACCTTTATACCCACCCAGTTACGAAGTGGTGTTTGATGTCATCAAAGCATCCATCCGGTGATGGTGATTAACATCATCTAATGGTCGAAGTATTTAGGTTACTATGTATATGAAAGCTTATAGCAAACGAACTATTGAAATGACTTGATCTTATGCTACGCTTAACTATAGGAGTATGTCCATCACACCATTCTCCTAATGATATGATCTTGTTCTTAATAACATCCAATGTTCATGATTAGGAAACCATAATCATCTATTAATCAATAAGCTAGTGTTACAAAGAGGATTTACTAGGGTCTCTTATTTGTTTACAAATCACAAAGTATTAATGTTTCCTGTTAATACAATTATAGCATGGATGTAAACATTTATCATAAACACAAAGATATAATAATAACTACTTTTATTATTGCCTCTTGGGCATATCTCCAATAGTTTCCCACTTGCACTAGAGTTAATAATATATATTACATGGTAATATACCTAACACCCATGGCGGCCTAGTGTTGGTCATGTTTTGCCCTAGGGAAAGGTTTAGTCAACAGATCCACCTAATTCAGATCGGTGTGTACTTTGCAAATCATTATGTCACCATCTTGGACATGCTCTCGAATAGCGTGATATATGCTTCAGCTTCTTGTGTGACCTTGGCTCTTGCGCATTGGCTATGGCACCTATAACATATCAAAAAATATTAATGAGGATATCAATTTCTAATCAACCAAAAATTAGGGTTAACAAAAGCTTTTAATATTAAACATTATATTAATGCATGTGTATCTATGATTGTTGGTGAATGCTTGAAATGCCATGTTTGTTTGTTGTAAATGATGAGGTTTGGTTTAAAGATCAAAACCATATCATCTAGGTCAAATCAAACCCAAAACAAAACAAAATAAAATCAATATATGAAGCATATGATCTAATTGTCATTTTTGCCGAAGTTAACACCTAGCCCACTTTGGGCATCTCTATTAAAGGAATTCAAACAGAAACAATTCCATTTCTTTTCTCACCTTTTAGACCAAGTGACAATGAACACAAGTGAGCTTTCAAAACTTACAGAAACAAATTCAAATTCATTTGAAGGACATTTCAAAATTTAATCTATCTTACGCATCAAGATAGTCATTTTTTGGAAAGCCTTCACCACTTGGCAAACCCTGGCACTCAGACACTACCAAGATTATGACCAACACACCAACCAAAAATAATTTGAAAACTCAAAGTTTTAGTTCATGCGGCCATTTAATCTAACACTTGGTGAGCACAGTACAAGCTTACCAACTATTCACTGTTTTGATCAATCTTGTGACCTCACCGAGCCTCCACTACTCTCCCTTAACTCACCCCAGTATCGGCCCGTGCAATTGAGCCCCTCTCACTCACCATGTTGACCAGTACAAATCGTACCCGAGATCACCATGCCACCCCGACATGGAGACACTGCTACACGTCGCGCCTCCCTCACCCACGATGTCTAGGAAGTAGTCATGACCTCACCGCCACCACTAGTGTACGCCTCGACCAACGGCAACCCGCGGAGAAGCCAACGCAGACGCGCACATTTATTTCTCGACCATGCCGATTGCCGCACCAGAGTGCCGAGCCGCCCTGTGCAACCACGTCGCGCCTCGCTCTCCCCTTGCGCCAACGTGTTCGCGGTGATGTTAGCAAACTCCCAGACACAACCGTTTAACCCCGCGTGATCTGTGACCACCGTACGCCTTGACGAACGCCCACGGTACCAGAGCAGAGCACGGACGCCCCTGACCGATTGAGACCGCGCCTCGCCGTGCCACCATGCGCATGACAATCGCCCTGAAGCACCGTGTCGCCTACGCCCTCAGCCATGCCGATAGCTTACTGTAACAACGTCGCCGACGAGCCCGAACCATGCTGCCCTGCTCCCATTGCTGGGGTATAAATAGACCCCTCCCACTGCCTCAAAGCGCACATCATTCCACTCCCCTCTCACCTAGAAACCTCACTGACCCGTTCCTGGAGCAAGGCGAGAACCGCACCGCCAGAATTTCACCGGAGCCTGCCGCTGCAGTGAAGGAAAGGATCCAGCGCTAGGATCCGCCCCAGGAGCTGCCGCGACCACCATTCGAATCGCCATCATCGACAAGCGCGTTTTCCCACCTTGCCGGACCTAGCTAGAGCCCTGGTAAGCCCCTGCCAACCCCCGCCGTAGATCTAGGGTTAGAATCTCTCGCGCCCCGTGCGACGAAGATGACGACGCGGAGCCGTCGATCGCGCTCTAATCGTGCGGTCCAGATTGAAGGATACCTCTCCGTGTTGTATTATCCGCTGACGTGTGTGACCAACCCCGGTGCAGCCCGCTATGCGCCCCGCATAGTTGGGCCAGCCTAGTAGCATTCATGCGCGAGCCCGCAAATTCAAACTTAGGTTTTCCCTTTTATTTCAAAACCCTATACTGTAGGTAACTTTGAAATTCAATTAAGGAAGATTCACTAAATCAAATTGAATGAATCCAATTTTGTTAGAAAGGATTTGAAAATCTCTAAACACTCCTGTTGGATCCAAACAGTTTGAAATTATATATCATCCCCAGTAAAAATAACAAGATAGTAGCTTTTACCACTTCAAACATTTTTCTAAAATCAACCGTAAATGCTTTTGAGTTGATTCCAACTCTCAAAAATCACTTTTACCATGACCTATCTGAATATGTAAAAATATATAGTTTTACATGCAGTAGTCCTAGACCAAAATTAAATAATGGATTTATAGTCATTTCTAGTCACATAAATGTTATTAAATGGCAATATTAAACTTTGCAATTTAAGCCAAGCACTTTAAATCACATTCAGAAGTATTGGAATATGTGGTGATGACATGTGTCAATATGATCCCATATTTTAATTGGAGAATATTAAATCTTAAGTAACTTTGCAATGAGTAGAAATTACTTTTCTAAAATAAGATAACTAAAATCTTGTGACCCTTTTCTTGTAATGATTGAGACGATGCTAGATCATCCAGTGTGGATCCTTGTGTGCTAAATAGAAGTAGTTAAGTATTTTTTTGGTGATTGTGTACCTCATATTTATAGACGCTAGTATCAACCTGGGCTACGAGGAGGAAGAATTCTACGAAGAAGAAGAAGAGAACTACGACCACTGTACCAACCAAGGAAAGCCTCACTATGCAAGCTATACTATGCAAGTTAGAACTATGCATTATATGGTGACACAACCATGCTTATACCAATACCAAGTTTTACTTGCAAGCTTTATCTTTTCTTTATTTTAGCAATGTTGCCCAATTAGTTAATTAATTGGTGATTGGTGGAAAAATAGGAAAGATGCCATCAAGAGCATAGAACTAGGTGTAGTTAGTTACACTTGATTAGTACCCCTCAATAGTAACACCCTCATTGATAGATGCTAGTGCTAAACTAATCTTGATCACTATAGATGGGAACACTTGGAGAAAATGATTATGAAAACCTTGGAATGATGAGTCATTCTATTGAAATGTTTTGACGTGTGTTATGGAACACAATGAGTTGAAGATGATACTGAATGAAGTATGTGCCCTGACTTTGATAAAAACTGATGGTTGGATTCAGATGCGATACCATTCCAATTTTACCGTACAACCACAATGCCTAAGTTGGGTAGGGCTTAACTAGAAGTTTATGTGTCTTAGTATGGGTTCCCTCGTGGAACAAGGTTGAGCTGAGGCTACCTTGTGAATATGAATGTCCACCTATGTAGTTTACGGGATGGCAGATGCCCATGGCTAGGAGGCCAAACTCATAGGGAAGGTGCCTATACTAGGGTGTGTAATTGAAAGGTTAGGATTGATTATCCGCATACCAAGTATGATGATTCAGGTTTTTCCCTGATGGATGTGTCGAATGTTGTGGTGAAAGTGTACCACCTCTACAGTGTCAAACTATTTGAATAGCCGCGTCCGCGGTCATGGATAGTTGGATGGCCATACTGTTCCGTTGTCAGATATTTTCAAAATTACTTGTGACTTGAAGTATGACTTTGACTTGACCACACAAGGTTGTGGACATGAAACTAGGTTCCCTCTTGAGAAATCTAGATAACTAAAATAGATCTTTACTACTAAGTACCTCTGAAATAAAATTGGATTATTGCAAACAAACCTAGAGCTTAGGATCCCTACTAGAATGGTCTTACTGCTTTAGTGATAGTTTGCGAGTACTTTAAAAGTACTCATGGCTTTGTCCCTGGCTATTCCCATGGCCAGAATATGAAGGAGAGTATGAGGAGGATGGACAGCAGGACGCCTACCATAACTAGGATCATCTCCCATCGTCAGCATTGCTGTGACAATGAAGATGGATCCTCTACTACTCTATTATTCCGTTGCTTTGATATGTATTCAGACTTGATCATGTGATCGACTATTTGTAAGAATATTATGGTTTGTAATGGATGATGTACTGTGATATCAATTCTATTATGTCTCGCAAAAATGGTAATCCTGGGATTGCGATGTACGACATAACAGGCATCTAGGATTAAAAATCCGGGTGTTTACAACACCCATGTTATCATAGTGGATAACCATTGGGTCCAACGCACTGGGAACCACACCAAGCTCCACAATGAACTGTTGGAGATATGCCCTAGAGGCAATAATAAATATAATTATTATTATATCTTTGTGTTTATGATAAATGTTTATATTCATGCTATAATAGTATTAACAAGGAAACATTAATACTTGTGTGATTTGTAAACTAAATTAGAGTCCCTAGTAAAGCCTCTTCATAATACTAGCTTGTTGGTTAATAGATGATTGTGGTTTCCCTATCATGAACATTGAGATGTTATTAACAACAAGATCATATCATTAGGAGAATGGTATGATGGACATACTCCTATAGATAAGCGTAGCATAAAGATCAAGTCATTTTAATAGTTCAATTGCTATATGCTTTCTGATACATAGTAACCTAATTCCTTCGACCATGAGATCATGCTTATCACCATCACCGGAAGGATGCTTTGATGACATCAAACACCACACTGTAACTGGGTGGCTATAAAGGTGGCATTGAGTGTTTGGAAAGTATGGGTTGAGACACATGAATCAAGAGTGGGATTTGTCCATCCATATGACGAATAGATATACTCTGGGCCCTCTCAGTGGAATGTCATCCAATTAGCTTGCAAGCATGTGACTGGCTCACAAGGGATCACATATCACGGGAACGAGAAAAGAGTACTTATCGGTAACGAGGTTGAACTAGGTATGCAGAGATACCGACGATCAAAACCTCGGATAAGAAAACTATCGTGAGACAAAGGGAAATTGGTATCATATGTAAGTGGTTCATTCGATCGGAAAGTAATCGTAGAAATATGTGGGAGCCATATGAATTTCTAGATTCCTCTATTGGTTATTGATCGGAGAGGTGTCTCGATCATGTCCGCATAATTCACGAACCGTAGGGAGACACACTTAAGGATTCGATGTTGTTGAGTAGTTATGGAATGATGAGTAAGAGACCGAATGTTGTTCGGATTCTCGGATGGGATCCGGGATATCACGAGGAGATCCGGAATGGTCCGGAGAATAAGATTCATATAAGGAAAGTCCTGTTTCGGGGTTGGAGAATGGTTCCGGTGTTTTCATCGGGAATGTTCTAGAAGGTTCCGGAAGGTCCGGCACTCTGGAGGGGAAGGGTACATGAATGTGTCATAACAAGTTGGAATGGTTGCATCATGTACTAGGTGTCATCGCTGAGCAAAATAAAGGGATAAATCAAATCCTAGTTTGAAAAGTCAAACGGCAAGTTTGCTTGGTGGAGGGAGAGTAGGAAACCTACTTGGGGAGGAAGTCCCTCTCCCTCCACCCGCGGTCCTTGGAAGCCGAGTTGGGAGAGACTCCCCTCCCCTTGGCCGGCGCCCTCCACCTATATAAGGAGGGGCAGGGCTGCCCCTCCAAACCTACACCTTGCACCCTCCAAACCCTAGCCCTAAGCCGCCGGCGCCACCACCTCCTGTTGCTGCCGCCGCCTAGGGCAAACCCTAGCCGCCGACTTGGGGCTTTCCCCAAGACCTAGCCGCTAGCCTAGCTCCCTCTCCTTGGTGTGTCTAAACCCTAGATCACCGAGGCCTCTCTCATAGTCCACCATACTCGCTCCGGCTTAAGGCGAAGCCCTGCGAGATCTCCCCTCTACTTCCGGTACCACACCGTCGTGCTGCCGGAATCGCGAGGAGAGTGCTACAACCTCCGCTGCCTGCTGGAACAAGGGAGAGGAAGGTCTTCATCGAGTACCGAACATGTGACCGACTGCGGGAGCACTGCCGGAACGCGGCGCCTGAAGGATCGTCTACACGATCTTGAGATCAGGAAGAGTACGACTACATCACCCGCGAGAATCCGCTCTCGTTAACCGCTTTGGAATCTTCGAGGGTGATTTCCTCTATCGACTCATTGCTACAATCTAGTAGATAGGCTTGTTTGTTTGCATGCGGTAGAAATTTTTTGTTTTCCATGCTACGAACCCCTACATGAACTCCTTCATCCATATCGCATCTTATGAAGCCTCCGAAGCAGCTATGTATTCCAATTCATTTGAATATCTTGCCACAACGCTTTGCTTTGCACTCCTCTAGCTCACTACTGCACCATTCAAAGTAAATACGTATCCGGATCGGTGTTCCAACTAGCATCAATGTAACTGTTTACAACAAGTTGTTCATCACCTCCATAAGAAAGAACCATATCCTTAGTTCTTCTCAGGTACTTAATGATGTTTTTGACCGCTATCTAGTGATCTACCATTGGATCACTTTGATATCTGCTAGTCAAACTAACAACATATGCAATATCGGGTCTTGTACATAGCATGGCATACATGATATCCTATGGCTGAGGCATAGGGAGTCTTACTCATCCTCTCTCTATCTTCTGTCGTAGTAGGACTTTGATTTTTACTCAAGGTCCTATTGGGCAACATGGGCAAGAACCATTTCTTGCTATCTTCCATTCCAAACCTCTTTAGAACCTTGTCCAAATATGTACTTTGTGAAAGCGCTATCAAGCATCTCGATCTATCTCTATAAATCTTAGCCAATATCCTTCATTGAAAAACCATTACTAAAATAATCTTTGACACTTTTAAGAAGTTATATATCATTCCCAATCAACAGTATGTCATCCACATACAGTACTAGGAATGCTACAGAGCTCCCACTCACTTTCTTGTAAATACAAGCTTCTCCATAAGTTTGTATAAATCCAAAACTTTTGATCACCTTATCAAAATGTTGATTCCAACTTCGGGATGCTTGCTTCAATCCATAAATGGATCGCTGAAGTTTTCATACCTTACCACCTACTGATATTGTATATTCAATCATGCTAAATGAACCTATGAATATGTGTTGTGTTGTGGATAAGATTTCTGAAATTGCATGACTGAATTCAAGCACATATTCTCCTTATTTCATCTTTAATCTAATTGGTGAATATAGCATGGATGAAAATTTTCTTGTGGATCACATATGCATAACTTGTGATAGAATAGCTGAACTGAAACATGCTGTTTTCAGCCATATATGTTGTGTGTCGACGTGTTTTTTTTGTGGGACATATGCTAAAATTTGTGATAGTATGAAACTAAATTCATATCTAGTTGATATATTACAACCAACACAAGTAATTTTACCTGTGTTGGATTATTCTAATCTTGCTAGAATTGTCACATCCCAAAATTTTCCAAATTTTGAAATGTGAAAAATAAACAAACAAAAGAAACAAATGCTGAAATTTATGGTGAAAAGAAACTTTTTGCTACTAAATGGAAACATCTACTTGAACAAAATTTGAATAAGAAAGCAGGAAACAAATATACTAAAGATCAAATGCATTCTTGCATGGAAAGAATCTTGAAATTAAAATGCTTGGAAAAATTAAAACAAAACCCTAAACCCTAAAGAAAGAAATCATCTTCAAGATCACTCTAAGACTATGGATTTTTCCCATATAAAAATTTAGCAACAAACATTTTCTAAATGATCAAAAATGGTAAACAAAAATATTACAAAATCATGGAAATTGGTTTCACTCAATTTGGAGCCATGGATAAAAACTTATGATTTTAATAAAATAAAAAGGAAGTAATTCCAAGGCTAATAAAGCTCCTAACAAAAGTCAACACTAAATTTTGAGCAAAGTAATCCTAAAAGGATTTAAAAGATAAATAAATATTAAATAAAATTATACAAAGTGGAATCACCAATTTTGGAACTATAAATAAAAAGATATGGATTTTATAAGATAAAGAAAGAATTAAATAAAAAAGAAATATTTAATAGACAATTTAAATCTTGGACAAATCCATAAGTAAATGGAATAAAAGTAATTCAAATAAAATAAGAGAGTAAAAGATTATTTAAATAAAATTATATGGGTTTGAACCATATTCAATTTTATTTGAATAAAGACAAAATGCCTGATTTAAATGAATATTAAATCACAAGAAAATTACATTTGAGTGGATTAAATAACACACTAATAAACAGCGTAAACCTACTGAAAAAGATTAGGACAAATTTGAATTCAAATTGTTGTTTAAAACAATAGAATCAAATGGAAATAGAAAATATAAATGGAAAAAGAAAAAGAATCAGAGAAGAAAAAAATGGAAAAGAAACGACCCAACTAACCTACTCAGCAACCCCACCCCCTCTCTGACCCTGCGGACCCCGTCCTCTCTCTCTACCATTTTTTATTTGATTCAATTTGAATGAGTTCGATTGATTGACGTAGTGAATCACTCCAGTGACAACGCACACTTAATCCCATCCCTCTCCTCTCTCTTTCCCCTTAGACGCCGCATCCAGTGAGCCACCAGGCTGCCCTCAATTCGAGCCGAACCACCGCTGCCTCTGACGAGCTCCGGTGCAAATTCCGGCGAGCTCAGACAACCCCCTTCCCCCTGACTCACACGAGCTTACTCACCATCCACTCACGTGTCTACCAACACCTCCCGCTTGCCCGCGCGTGCCCCATAGCCTCTCCCTGTCAATGTCTTTGCGCCACCGTCGTCTGCCGCAACTCCGGCGAAGTTTCCCGGCGAGACCCATGCGCGCCTCGACCTCTGACCTTCACTATCTTGTTCACCTTTGTCTTGCGTGTTCCCTGATGATTGCCTTTCATTTGCACATGATCTGTAGACTCGCCTCAGACAACGCCTGTGCACACCCGACGGTAGCAGCAACTCTGGCGAGAAATTTACGACAACCCCGTGCACCCCTTCGTCAATGGTGACTACCTTGAGCATCACCGCGACCTTGCGAATCTGGTAACACCTTCCTCCCCTCCTCTCGCTTCCTAGAACCACCGGACCACCATTGCCATAGCGCCACCGTAGCGTGTCGCCAGCCAGCGCCGCCCATCTTAGGTCATCGCTCTGTGAACCGTTGGATGCAGATCTGGTGGATAGGATAGAATCACTTAAATGAAGTGGTACGCGTGATCTGTACCGTGCGATTTCATTTAAATCCTGCAGCTCACATTGCTCGATCCAAACAAAACGGTATGGCCAATTAGAAACACACACGTGGCCAGACTCTGTTTTAAAAACCAGAAAATGATCTATTAGTTGTTTGAATTTGTAAAATTCATAACTTTTGATCTGTAAGTCCAAAAATTACAAATTTAATATCAATGGATTCAGAAAAATGTAAAATTTTCAACTATGGCCCTGGTTTGGTCATTTGCTTCTGAAAAATTAGGTGTTTTTTGCAGAAACATTTGTAGGACTATTTTGAGTATAAAAATTGTTCTAAAAATGATTTTTGAGTAAAACCTTTTGCAAATGGATTTGTTTTGAACCCTATGACCATAAACACAATCTTTTGGATTTAAAAATAAATTTTGCTAACACTAGAAGTTATTACTTTGAATAAAAGCATTTCTAGCAAAACAAAAATGATTTAAAAGGGCCATTTTTACTAACTTGGTTTTAAATGATTTTTCACTTTTATAAATGACCAGTAGGTTTTTGGGAATGCTAGAACCTTGCTAGAAACCACCTTTTTAATAGAATAATCTTTTTTCATGCTTGCATGCATTTCTTTGTTTTTATTGTTTTGTTTTGCTAATTGTTTGCTAGGTTTGAATGTGTGACTCGCTTGATTGAATTGTAGTGAACTTTGAAGAGTGTGACAATTGCAAGATCATGGAGTGTACCTAGATTTTCTACAAAAAAGGCAAGTGATACTTTGGTCATCAGAAGTCCTATCTTTTCAATATTGCATTAGTGATATTTTTGTAGTATGCATGATAGGAATATATTTTTGTATATTGTTATGCTATAATAGATCCTATAGAATATATCTTGGTAGGAATCTTCCTTAGTCAAGAGATAAGTTTTGCTAGTATGCTTAGTCTAGATAAAAGATTTCAAGGGTGGAATTTCATGCTATGATAGTATGCAAAGTCTATGACTATGTTTTTGATTTATAAAACAACTATGTGAATGAAACACCTGGGTGGAATGGTGATTGCTTGGATGGATTTTTGTTGAGTGGTTACCGAGGGCCCATTTCTATGGCTTACCCTGGTGTATCTCACTTGTGGATGGCCACCCAGGAACAAAGAGATTTGAGATGTTTTGTGTTGAGAAGCTTCCAGTGCAGCCACATGGCATATGGGCTCTGCCTTGACCAACTAGGTTGCAGGAACTTAGACAGATAGACAGTTGGTGGTAGTGATGATAGGTGGAATGCGTCTATGCTGATCTGAGGGATTATTTCTGAAAAGTCTCATCTCGATGCATGTCGAGTCTTGTGGGAAAAGTGCACCACCTCTCGAGAGGGTAAAACCTAAGTACTTAGTCGTGTCCCCGGAAATGGACATTTTGAGCATCAAAGACATTGAAATGATCAAGGATCTCCTCATCCCAATTTCTCTAAGTTAATTTTTTTTGGGTGAACAAGGGAAACACCTGGTGTGTAACCAGTGTGCCATTGTGTGATGGAAAGTTTTGAAAAGAGAAAAATACTTTGCAAAGGATAGGAAAAACTTATTTTATGCAAAGGCCAGCCAAAACTCCACTTAGCCATATATTCATGTAGATGATAGATTCTCCATATCAATATAAAATCACCTGCCGATACAATTCAAATGTATTGACCTTTGTGGCTATAACTTATTATGTTGCAGGTTTGTTTGATGTTATTGAAGTTTGTTGAGTAGGGATTACAAGTATACAATCAACATGATTGCTTGTGGCATTTGAAGATGAAGGACTCCATGCTATTAGAAATATCTGTTGCTTTGTAATAAGATGTCCATATGAGCTATGTAAATTGTAATGAACTATTTTATTCCTGGTTATAAGTTGTAATATGACCTTTGTTTCTTGATATTACATCTTAAACTGTGGGTGCTAGCTATTCGATCCAGGGACTAGCACTGTAAACACAGGGACCTTTACCTTATCAGGTTGGGACCTCTACAGATGGTATCAGAGCACTGTGTTTCCTGTAGGATTGTAACCCTAGGATTGGACAAACCCCCTTAGAAAATAGGAGTTGTATTTGTTCAAACTTATTTATAAACAATCTTCTAAACTTTTTCCTCAACATTTTTTTTTGGTTCTACATCTCTCCCTTTTCTACTTGATGACACAAACTTCAACATGAGCAAGGACTTCACCATCACCAATGACTTCAACTTCAGTTTCACCAAGGACTTCAGCTTGGACATCACTAAGGACTTCAAGTGAGATAAGAATAATACTCAAGACTTGGAGACTACGAAACACAACTTAGAAGGAACTATCATCACCTTCGAGCCTTGTAACCAAGATGCAAGAATTTCTTCCAAGGATACCATGATCTTGTTCATGATGGAACAACTAAGAAGAATGGAATGATCTCAAGTGAACCCCATAGTTGGACCACCACACTAGTGTTTAGTTTAAATCAATTGATTGATCACACCAACTTATGTGATGTAGCAAAAATATTTTTGCCTAAAATATGCTTGAACCTTGTTGTTTGAGTGGAATACATGATTATGATTGCTTGCAGATTGCTCTGTGTGATTTGTTGTGTGTGAGTAGAATTCTCTCCCTAGAAATATTTTGTCTATTCTAATCCCAATCCAACCCAAGCAGATGATTTCTCCAAGAGACCACAACTCCAACATCAAGGATGGTGATAACAACAACCAAGAGATGCACATGACAGAACAACTGCTAGCAACCCAAGCCCAGTTGAATAAAGTGACAACCCAGTTTTTAGCCAACAACAATGAGTTAGACCCAACCATGCTAAAATTCTTGGAATCCCAATCTCAATTATTGCAAAGGATGACCAATCATATGATCAACATGATAAGCAACCCTTCACAAGAAGATTGTGACAATAATGATATCAAGGATGACATTATAGAAGGAAGTCAAGCTTGCAAAATCTATGGAGACATAGGACACACTTATAAAGAGCATGTGGACCAATGCCCTAATTGTGAAGAGAAACATCCAACTAGACAATGCCCCACATCTCAAGTTTCTTGTTTCCTATGTGAAGGAAATGATCATATCCCTATCCAATGCCCCATCTATCCTATAGTTCAAGAGATGAAACAAGATGGAAAACATCAAGTGTTTGGAAACATCCATGAAGGAACAACTTCTACCAAAAAGGATGAAGACAAAGTCAAATCTCAGTATGCACCTCCATACATTGTAACCCACTATGGTGGACAAAAGAGGAAACATGGACGTTATCCTAGGAATCATTCTAAGAACCGAGGAAGTTTTCCCACCTTTGTGGTGAAGTATGAAGAACATGAACTAAGAGCCCTCCTAGCTTTGGAGAGACCCAAAAAGAAGAAGGACATCAACAAATTACAGTGCCACAAATGCAAAGAGCTAGTCCATTATGCATCACATTGTCCAAAAGAGGAGAAGAACAAGACAAGCAAACCCATGAGGGACATCAACCTTGTCACATGTTCAAATTTGGAAACAAAGGACACTATGCAAACAACTGCCGAGAGAAGTTACATCAAGACACCAAGTAAGCCAAGATGTAATCTAGTTAAAAATCTTTTAAGGGTGGTAGTACCCTAGTTGTCTTAAAGCCAGCTTGTGACCTCTAGCCTTCCCGAATCTCGGGACGAGATTCCTTTTAAGGGTGGTAGTCTGTCACATCCCAAAATTTTCCAAATTTTGAAATGTGAAAAATAAACAAACAAAAGAAACAAATGCTAAAATTTAGGGTGAAAGAAACTTTTTTCTTCTAAATGGAAACATCTACTTTAACAAAATTTTAATAAGAAAGCAACAAACAAATATACTAAAGATCAAATGAATTCTTGCATGGAAATAATCTTGAAATTAAAACGCTTGAAAAAATTAAACCAAAACCCTAAACCCTAAAGAAAGAAATCATCAAAAGACTATGGCTTTGTCCCATATAAAAATTTAGCAACAAAATTTTTCTAAATTATCAAAAATGGTAAACAAAAATATTACAAAATCATGGCAATTGGTTTCACTCAATTTGGAGCCATGGATAAAAACTTATGATTTCAATAAAATAAAAGGAACTAATTCCAAGGCTAATAAAGCTCCTAATAAAAGTCAACACTAAATTGTGAGCAAAGTAATCCTAAAATGATTTAAAAATATAAATAAATATTAAATAAAATTATACAAAGTGGAATCACCAATTTTGGAACTATAATAAAAAAAGATATGGATTTTATAAGATAAAGAAAGAATTAAATAAATAAGAAATATTTAAAAGACAATTTAAATCTTGGCCAAATCCATAAGTAAATGGAATAAAAGTAATTCAAATAAAATAAGAGAGTAAAATATTATTTAAATAAAATTATATGGGTTTGAACCATATTCAAGTTTATTTGAATAAAGACAAAATGCCTGATTTAAAAGAATATTAAATCACAAGAAAATGTCCTAATTCAAATTGTTGTTTAAAACAATAGAATCAAATGAAAACAGAAAATATAAATGGAAAAAGAAAAAGAATCAGAGAAGAAAAAAATGGAAAAGAAACGACGCAACTAACCTACCCAGCAACCCCACCCCCTCTCTGATCCCGCGGACCCACTGCCTCGCTGTCACCTTCTTCCCCAACGCGTTGACCCCGTCTTCTCTCTACCGTTTCTGGTTTGATTCAATTCGAATGAATTCGATTGATTGACGCAGTGAATCACTCCAGCTACCACGCACACTTAATCCCCTCCCTATCCTCTCTCTTTCCCCTTAGACGTCGCATCCAGTGAGCCACCAGGTTGCCCTCAATTCGAGCCAAACCACCGCTGCCTCCAACGAGCTCCGGTGCAAATTCCGGCGAGCCCAGACCACCCCTTCCCCTGACTCACACGAGCTTACTCACCATCCACTCATGTGTCTACCGACACCTCCCGCTTGCCTGCGCGTGCCCCACAGCCTCGCCCCTGTCAACGTCTGAGCGCCACCATCGTTTGCCGCAACTCCGGTGAAGTTTCCCGGTGAGATCCGTGCCGCAACTCCTGATGCTCGCCTTTCACTTGCGCATGATCTGTAGACTCGCCTCCGACAATGCATGTGCACACCCGACGGTAGCAGCAACTCCGACGAGAAATTTACGACAACCCCATGCACCCCTTCGTCAACGGCGACTACCTTGAGCATCACCGCGACCTTGTGAATCTGGTAACACCTTCCTCCCCTCCTCTCACTTCCTAGAACCACCGGACCACCATCGCCAGAGCACCGCCACCGCGCGTCGCCAGCCAGCACCGCCCATCTTAGGTCATCGCTCTGTGAACCGTTGGATGCCGATCTGGTGGATAGGATAGAATCACTTAAACGAAGCGGTATGGGTGATATGTGTCATGCGATTTCATTTAAATCCTGCGGCTCACATTGCTCGATCCAAACGAAACGGTATGGGCCAATTAGAAACAGACACGTGGCTAGACTCTGTTTTAAAAACCAGAAATTGATCTATTAGTTGTTTGAATTTGTAAAATCCATAATTTTTGATCTGTATGTCCAAAAATTACAAATTTTATATCAATGGATTCACAAAAATGTAAAATTTGTAACTATGGGCCTGGTTTGGTCATTTTCTTCTGATAAATTAGGTGTTTTTGCAGAAACATTTGTAGGACTATTTTGAGTATAAAAATTGTTCTAAAAATGATTTTTGAGTAAAACCTTTTGCAAATGGATTTGTTTTGAACCGTATGACCATAAACACTAACTTTTGGATTTAAAAATAAATTTATCTAACACTAGAAGTTATTACTTTGAATAAAAGCATTTCTAGCAAAACAAAAATTATTTAAAAGGGCCATTTTCACTAACTTGGTTTTAAATGATTTTCCACTTTTATAGATGACCAGTAGGTGTTTGGAAATGTTAGAACCTTGATAGAAACCACATTTTTAATAAAATAATCTTTTTGCATGCTTACATGCATTTCTTTGTTTTTATTATTTTTTTGCTAATTGTTTGAATGCTAGTTTTGAATGTGTGCC
The DNA here is from genome assembly GCA_916181665.1 of Avena sativa. Lineage (NCBI taxonomy): Eukaryota > Viridiplantae > Streptophyta > Magnoliopsida > Poales > Poaceae > Avena > Avena sativa. The sequence continues at coordinate 214,402,622 of OV702298.1, read as the reverse complement.
TTGCTTGATTGAATTATAGTGAACTTTGAAGAGTGTGACAATTGCAAGATCAAGTAGTGTACCTATATTTTCTACAAAAAAGTCAAGTGATACTTTGGTCATCAAAAGTCATATCTTTTCAATATTGCATTAGTGATATTTTTGTAGTATGCATGATAGGACTATATTTTTGTATATTGTTATTCTATAGTAGATCCTATAGAATATATCTTGGTAGGAATCTTCCTTAGTCAAGAGATAAGTTTTGCTAGTATGCTTAGTCTAGCTAAAAGATTTCAAGGGTGGAATATTCATGCTATGAAATTATGCAAAGTCTATGACTATGTTTTTGATTAATAAAACAACTATGTGAATGAAACACCTGGGTGGAATGGTGATTGCTTGGATGGATTTTTGTTGAGTGGTTACCCAGGGCCCATTTCTATGGCTTACCCTGGTGCATCTCACTTGTGGATGGCCACCCAGGAACAAAGAGATTTGAGATGTTTTGTGTTGAGAAGCTTCCAGTGCAGCCACATGGCATATGGGCTCTGCCTTGACCAACTAGGTTGCAATAACTCAGACAGACAGACAGTTGGTGGTAGTGATGATAGGTGGAATGCGTCTGTGCTGATCTGAGGGATTATTTCTGAAAAGTCTCGTCTCGATGCATGTCGAGTCTTGTGGGAAAAGTGCACCACCTCTCGAGAGGGTAAAACCTAAGTACTTAGCCGTGTCCCCGGTAATGGAAATTTTTAGCATCAAAGACATTAAAATGGTCAAGGATGTCCTCATCCCAATTTCTATAAGTTAAAACTTGTTGGGTGAACAAGGGAAACACCTGGTGTGTAACCAGTGTGCCATTGTGTGATGAAAAGTTTTGTAAAGAGAAAACTAATTTGCAAAGGATTGGAAAAACTTATTTTATGCAAAGGCCAGCCATAACTTCACTTAGCCATATATTCATGTAGATGATAGATTCTCCATATCAATATAAAATCACTTGCCAATATAATTCAAATGTATTGACCTTTGTGGTTGTAACTTATTATGTTGCAGGTTTGTTTGATGTTAGTGAAGTTTGTTGAGTAGGGATGACAAGTCTACAACCAACATGATTGCCTGTGGCATTTGAAGATGAAAGACTCCATGCTATTAGAAATATCTGCTGCTTTGTAATAAGATGGCAATATGAGCAATATAAGTTGTAATGAACTATTTTATTCCTGGTTATAAGTTGTAATATGACCTTTGTTTCTTGATATTACATCTTAAACTGTGGGTGCTAGCTATTCGATCTAGGGACTAGCACTGTAAACACAGGGACCTTTACCTTATTAGGTTGGGACCTCTACAAGAATAGAACCTGAGTTTTCATATTTGTTGTGTTTCTCCCAAAAGTCTTTATATAGTTATGCTACTACTTTAGACATCACTGATATTTGCAAATTGTGTTGCATGTTACCTACAAGACATAATGATAATGCACATAAAAATGATTATTTTTGTGTCAGTTCATCACTTGTTTATAATAATCAGAGTAGCGCATTTGAAGCATGACATAAACCAATTTTATTTTCACATCCTTTGGATTGGTTTGATCTTATTAATCAGAAGTTTGATCATCGATCATCTTTGAGAAAACTGAATTTAATATTGAACAACAAGACTATATATATATTTGTTTTTCACCATGATCATGATTCTTTGTACTTCACTTATACCCGCAATTTAAGTTGCTTGATATATATTGTACATATTATTCATGTGAACAAAAATAATACAAGATGTTGCATATACATATATTCTGCGTACACGTTGTTCTTTTTGTTTCTTCCACTTTCAGCTTACCCAAAGCCGAAGACGGATTGTCCTAAATAAAGGAAGGCTGATGAGGAAACAATCATAGAGTATGATGATTCTGCTTGTTTAAAATGGAAGGAAATATTGAGTTTCAATGAAAAATATCACAAGGTGAATTCATTCCTAGTTGGACATGATACTTTGATTTATAAGAACTTTATACTATCTAAATCATTGTGTTATTGTTTGACTGGATTTAATATCCATCGTACTAGCGCTAGCGGGAGGAGAGGGAGGAAGGCGACCGAGAGATGGAAGGCCACCAAGACTGAAGGTTCAGTTCGGACAGACAGAAGCTCTGAAATTGAAACGGATGTAGATTCTTCATACGAACTCCGAATCAAGCAAATAAGTACTTGTTGGAAAGATAATTCTAAGATATTTCCAACGAGTACTTACACGTCTCTAGACCCCGGATAATCCGGCCCCCACACACCCAGATAATCCGACCCTACTTCAGAATTTCTGCTAAGGACTTCGGGCGCGTCATACATCCGCTCTAGGGGAAGATAATCCGGGGGCATATAATCTGGCCCAACTTAGGGTGGATAATCTAGCCTAAAAGTTTCCATCAAATCCAGACAGATCTAACTATATCAGATATGTTTTCGTTTCACGTTTTCCGGACGTTCCGGCGGGCATATAAGCCTGGGAACACCCTCTAGTTCAGGTTAGACCACGTTAAAACTATTTTGGAGTTGTTTCTTATAAAGAACCTCTGGAATTACAGTATGATCGAATTATCTACTACAATTGAGTGTGATCTATTGTTCCATTGGTAATTAGTAGATTGCAAACTACCGTTCATGGTCGACGGCTACGTGCGCAAGAGTGTGGTGTTATGAATATCCTAAAGGGTTCGAGAGCTGTTGCATCGGCATCAGCGTTCGAGCGGGAGAGTTCATAGCTACACGCTAGTTATCTATCATCCACCATCATCATCAACAAGTGCTTGCTGAGAATATCGGGCAACCCCATTGTAACATCCCTAAAATCATATTTCAAAACTAATGCATATCATCCATGCATCCATGAACAGTTAGGGTTTCATTTCAAAATAGGAGCATCTGATGCTCATTATTTTATGTGATCAACACTAAATCAAATGCTACTCTCCAATGAGAAGTTATTTGTTCAAAACCAAACCTTGTTGCTCTCAGATTGTTTTGCTTGATTGTTACTGCTTAAACCAAAAATTTACAAAACAAATGTGGATTTAAAACCATTTTTAAAACTTGTTTAAATCAAGTGCTAAGTCACTGTTTTTTTGGTTTGATGAATAGGACCCAGCTAATACAGAGAGACCACATGTTTTTCTGCCCAGAAATATGAGTGTTGCACTCTACAAAAATCCTGAAAAGGTTTGGATTCAAATAGCTTTTGAAATCAGTTGAAAAAGGTTCCTGGAAATTCAATCAGAAAAAGAAAAGGAATAAAGAAATAATAAAAGGCCGGCGCCACTAATCTAGCCCAACAACGAAAACAGCCCACTAAGCCCACCCGGGGTTTTCCTTTCTCTCTCTCACGCGCACCCACTCGACCCCGCGCTCGCTGACTGGTGGACCCAAGCGCCACGCAAGCATCGTCTCCAGCGACCAATCCCGGTGAGCTCCGACCGCCCCCTGTCTCTGGTTCAAACCAGCGTGACCAGCGTGTCCTTGCGCGTTCATTGATGCCTTTTGTTTGCTTTCTCATGACCCAGGACGCCGTCCCCGTTCATTTCGGCAAACGACCGAGCAACCACTCAACTCCGGCAATCAATTACGGTAAATACTGAGCGCCCCTTGACCCCTATCGCATACGACTAGGTTCACCTTGTCCTTGTGCATCTACTGATGCCTCTGGTTTGTACTAGGAAGGTCCAGAGCATCAGCAACAACTCCGTCTGGAAGGACCCGACGCCGTGCACGACTCCGACGAGCTCCATCGACCACCTCCGCGCGCCCCTTTGCCATCGAAGCCCACCTTGAGCATCAGCAGCACACGGCGAGCACAGTAAGCCCCTTCGCCCTCTCTCGTGCGACCTAGAACGTCGGCAACGACTCTGACAGAGCCGCCGCCGCCGCTAGTCTTTAGTAGGTTGATCGAGCATCGTAGGATCTAGATCTAACGCATAGGATAGATCACTTAACGAAGGGGTAAGTTCAGATCTGAGCCGCGCGATTAAGTTAGATCCAACGGCTCACAGATGCGATCCAGCACGAAGTGGTACCAGCCAGTAAGAAAGCGCCGCGTGGCATGTCTTTCGTTTTAAAATTCTGATTTAAATCTATTAGATGTTTAAACTTGTTTAAATCATAACTTTTGAATGCCACGTCCAAATTTGACAAATTTTATATCAATGGAATCAGGAGAGAAAATCCTTTCCATATAAGCAATGTGTTTAGTGTTTTGCCTCAGTTAAAAAGGTTGTTTTTAAAGAAACTTGTGTAGGCCTATTATGTGTATATTAATTATTTGAGAAATATTTTAATGTTCAAATAAAGGTTGTTTGGAAAGTTTTGAAATTGTTTATGAATCAGTACTGTGCACTTGTCTTGTTGAGTATAGAAAAATCATCACATATCATATTGCATGCATCCATATATTTTTGCTTGTATATATTTTGTTTGTGATTTGGTGTTATCATTTTATGTGTAGATTTTGGTGCAAATAGTGATTGTGATTGTGAGGATTGTAGCTACTCTCCAAACTACCAAGGCAAGTGGTGCTTCATGACTTATTCCTATGTTTTCAAATATGCATTAGAAATATTTTGCTAGACTTGCATGGATATTTTGATCTATATGCTATGCTTGGGAAATCCTAGTAGTTGTAGAATTGCTAGAAATATTTCTAAGTCTTATCAATGCCATGCTTAGCCTAGCTAGTAGCAACCAAGGATGGTTATATATTCATGCTATGATCAAATATTTCAAAGTCTTTGGACTATGTTTTGACTTAATAAAACAACTAAGTGAATGAAACACCTGGGTGGAATGGAAAGAATGGTTTGTGTTGAGTGGTTACACAAGGCCCATGTCTATGGTTTACCTTGTGTATCTCACTTGTGGAAAGCCACCCAGGAACAAAGGGATTTGAGAGGCCAAATGTTAAGAAGCTTCTAGTGCAGCCACTTGGCAATATGGGCTCTGCCTGGATCACATAGGTCGCAATAACTTAGCCATTTGAACAGTTGGTGGTAGTGGGATGATAGGTTGGAACGTATCCATTTGGTCTAAGGGAAGGATTCTGAAAGGTCCTGTCTTGGTGAAAATCAAGTCTGGTGGGGAAACTGCACAACCTCTGCAGATGGAAGAATCTAAGTACTTAGCCATGTCCCTGGTAAAGGACAACTTGAGCATCAAGACATGGAAGCTATCAAGAATCTCCTCATCCCAATTTCTAAGTAAAAACTTGTGGTTGAACAAGGGTGAAGGTTCACCAATGTCTATTGGTGGTTCCTTTGGAAAGATTTTGTCAAAGAAAAACTTAGTGTTTTCAACTAATAGGCAAAACCTATTTTGAGCACAGCAAGCCTAAGCTACACTTAGCCAAATTGCATATAGTATCTAGTCCACCAATATTCTACTAAGGTATCACTTGCCAATACTATTCCAATGTATTGACCCACTGTGGCTGTAACTTGTGATGTTGCAGGTTATTCTGATGATGATTAGGAGTCATGAGTCTACACTCAACATGCTTGCCTGTGGCGCATGAAGATGAATACTTATTTTTCTTATTACTTATTTAAACTCTTGTATTAGGCCTATGGCCATGGAGTTTGTAAAAGACTATGTTGTCTCTGGAATGACTGTAATAATGACCTTTGTTTCTTTGTACTTCATCTTAAACTGTGGATGCTAGCATTGATCCAGGGACTAGCATTGCAATCATAGGGATCCTTTTCCTTTATAAAGGAGGGATCTTACAGATGGTATCAGAGCACTGTGTTGCCTGTAGGATTATGACCCTAGGATTGGAAACCACTAAGGAAAAATTTTAACAACTTCCACACTTGTCTTTTCTTCTCGTAAACTTTTCTAATCTTCTTTCTCATCTCTATTTGTAGATGAACTCCATCAACGAAGCCGTAAGGAAGGGACCACTCATGACTATGACTTTGGAATGTGAGACAGAATTCCCCAAGGCTCTCAAGGACCTCATGGTTGCAATGGGAATACATGGTGCAGCTGTGTACAAAGGTTTTCCTGTGATGGATGAAGGAGCTAGTTGAGTACTGGTGGGTGAAACTTCACTTGTATAAAAACAAGGAAGACAACCACAAGGAATCAGGATTCTTCATGGTCACCAATTCAGTGGTGCACACTACATTCTTTGATTCAGCAAGGGATGCATCTTGGAAGGCCATCAAAGAACTTGGTGATAGAATCAAGTGCAGAATGCTCAACACTCAGAATGATCTTACGGAAGAAAAGAAACATACCCAAGAGTTGGAGGCTAGCAACCAAACCTTAAGGGAAGACATTACAGACTTAGTAATGGAGTCATGTGCTCTAGATAGACAGATTGCTTCTAGAGATGCCCTGTTAACCAACTTGGAAAGTGAGTTGGGATTGTAACGTACTTCATTAGTTGGACCACCACTTATCATCTTATTTTCCAAATGTTGCTTGAAATAAGTTGAACCTTGGATGTTTGTAATTGTTTCATGTATGCCATGACTTGTGTGATTTGATTTCCAAAGTTATGCATGTGTTACTCTGTTTTGTGATTCATCTCTATGTATGTTGACTCTAACTTTTTCTATCTTATAAATAGATGCCTAATGTTATTATCAGCACGGTTGATGAGTTCAAGGGAACTCGCTTTGGCACTCGTCTCATTGAGCTTACTAGTTTGCTCAATCTCCCACTTCCTTCCATCATGATGCTTACCCTCACCAAGTTTGAGAGGAAAGACCTTTGGGGCTTCAAGGTTATTCAGCCAGGACGCCAGACTGAGCCAGTCACGGAGGCCATCACCTTCAAGCTCATGCATGATGACAAGGAGAGAGGCCTAGAGGTAGTCATGCAGGATTTGCTTGGACGCTTAGTAGGGAGACACTCTCGAGAGGTTAGAGGTACTCAGTTCCATGCATTTGGCAGACGTGACGAGGATGGTGAGGCCATTGACTTCGAGGATACTGCTAGAGAGATAGAAGAGCCTGTTCGTCTGTACCTCCAGGACTTAGAGGTTCTTCTTAGGCACCTAGACACTGATAGGACCAACGTCATGCTTAGCAATGACGAACTCCAGGTGCAGCTTCATGAGAAGGACAAGATATTCGCGGAGCAAGATGAGATAGTCAAGGAGATGGAGACCAAGTTTGAGAGTCAAGATAAAAAGTTCAAGAGTCAAGAGAAGCGAGTCCAAGATAGGAACAAGAGGATTCGAGACATGACTGCAGAACTAGAGAACAAGGACTTCGAGCTCGAGCATCAACAAGGTGTGATTGAGAGACTTTGTGCGCAGAAGAGGGCTCTCCAAGCCAAAGTAGAGGCCTTGACCACCAATGTCGAGGAATACAAGACCGCGATGGAGAATGCCGGTCTTACACTTGTTGATGAGGAGGTTGATGCAGAGGAGTAGTGATGACTACTCATTTATCATTTATTTATCATACTTTTGATTATTGAGTCGCACTGATCATCCAACATGTGGATGGCTTGCTATTGGTGTGTTTACTTTTCCAAAACTTGTTGTCTGTGTTGTTGAACTTTTACTACTATGATGCATGTTTGTTGTGGTTTGTTATGTGATGTATTGTGCATGTTAGCATCTATGGGTATCTCATTCTTATCCTTATTGAAAACCACAGATGCCTCCCCGTCGTGCCAATCCCAACCCCAACAACAACAACAACAACGTCACCCCTGAGATCCATCAAATGATGACAGCTCAGACTCAGCTGATGCAAATGATGACTACTTTCATCCAGAATCAGAACAACAACAACAACAACAACAACGACAACGACAACGACAACAACAACAACAACAACAACAATAACAACAACAACAACAACAACAACAACAACAACAACAACAACGACAACGACAACGACAACAACAACAACAACAACAACAACAACAATAACAACAACAACAACAACAACAACAACAACAACAATCAGAACAACCCACCGGGTTTTGACATGCTTACCAGGTTCTTAAGACTGAGGCCAGCAAAGTTCTCAGGAACCACAAATCCTATGGTGGCCAATGATTGGCTACGCTCTGTGAACAAAGACATGGTAACTGTTGGCTGTACTGATGAAGAGAAAGTCAGATTTGCAGCACACTTGTTGGAAGGACCAGCAGCCACTTGGTGGGATAACTTCTAGATCACCACTCCCATTGCGGATGTGACATGGGCTATCTTCGAAGATGGTTTCCGTACTGCTCACATCTCATCCGGAGTGATGAGTCTGAAGAAGAAAGAGTTTCATAATCTGAAGCAACGCCACCGCAGTGTGGCAGAGTATATTGAGGAGTTCAACAATCTGGCGCGTTATGCACCGGATGAAGTTGACACTGATGCAAAAGGAGAGAGAAGTTTCTCGAAGGAATGAATGATGAACTAAACCTACAGCTATCAGTGGCCTATGTTCCCACTTATCAGTCTCTTTGTGACAAGGCTGCTATTTTGGAGAACAAGATGAAGCAAGTTGAAAGTAGGAAGAGAAAGCACTCTAACAAGCACAACTCGGGATCGTCTCACAAGCGTTCCCATTATGATGATAGTGGAAGTTAAGGATTCAACAAGCATGGGAAATTCAACAAGCACCACAACCACAACCGTCATCATGACAACAAGAATCATCATAGTCATGACAATGACAAGTACAAGAATCACAAGGGTGGATATAAGAGCCACCACAGTGGTAGTGGAAGTGGCAGTGGAAGCCAGCCTGTCAAGAAAGATCTTAGTCAGGTTGAGTGTTTCAAGTTCAAGAAGATGGGGCATTATGCAAATGAATGCCCGGAAAAGAAAGTCGAAGGACCCAACAAGCCTAACCCTTTTCAGAAGGGACAAGTGAACCACATCAATGTGGAGGAAATTTATGAGGAACCTGATGTTGTTGCTGGTAAGTTCAAACTCAATTCTGTTCCAGCATTTGTTCTCTTTGATACTGGTGCATCTCATTCATTCATATCAAGATCATTTGTTGAAAGAAATGAACTACCAGTATAAACTATTGGGTGTCCTATAAAAGTGAGTTCTCCTGATGGAGAAATGATAGTGAATTCAGGATGTCATGATCTAGTCATAGAGTTTGGGAAGTATAAGTTTCCCGTTAACTTGATAATCCTAAACTCTCAAGGATTGGATGTTATTTTGGGAATGGACTGGATGACTAAGCACAAGGGAGTGATAGATTGTGCCAATCACACTGTCTCACTCACAACTCCAGAAAACAAAAGGATTAGATTCAAGACCAACTTTGAAGCAAAAAGGAGTAAGCTAAATTCTCTTAAGGGGGTTAGCATGGACAGTGTGCCAATTGTGAGTGAATATCCGGATGTGTTTCTAGAAGAATTGCCAGGAATGCCACCAGATAGAGATGTGGAGTTTCTTATTGATTTGCTACCAGGATCTGGACCGATAGCAAAGAGACCGTACAAGATGTTAGTTGATGAACTGAAAGAACTCAAGAAACAACTTGGAGAACCGTTACAGAAAGGTTTTATCCAACCAAGTTCCTCATCTTGGGGAGCACCAGTTTTGTTTGTGGAAAAGAAGGATAGAATCCAAAGGCTATGCATAGACTACCGTTCACTCAATGAGGTGACTATCAAGAACAAGTACCCTTTGCCTAGAATCAATGACTTTTTTGATCAGTTAGAAGGAGCCTGTGTGTTCTCAAAGATTGATCTCCGGTCAGGTTATTTCCAGCTCAAGGTAAGGGAACAAGACATACCTAAGACAGCTTTCACCACAAGGTATGGATTGTACGAGTATACTATGATGCCATTTGGTTTAACCAATGCTCCAGCGTACTTCATGAATATGATGAACAAGGTGTTCATGGAGTTCGTTGATAAGTTTGTTGTCGTTTTCATCGATGACATTTTGATCTACTCCAAGAGCAAAGAAGAGCATGAAGGACATCTACGTTTGATACTTGAGAAGCTTAGAGAGCACAAACTGTATGCCAAGTTCAGCAAGTGTGAATTTTGGTTAAATGAAGTTGGTTTTCTTGGACACGTTGTGTCAGGAGATGGTGTAGCAGTTGATCCTGCTAAAGTTTCAGCTGTAACTGAATGGGAATCTCCTAAGTCAGTGAAAGAGGTTCGTAGTTTCCTTGGCTTGGCAGGATACTACAGAAGATTTATTGAGAATTTCTCCAAGGTAGCTAAGCCTATGACAGAACTGCTAAAGAAAGACAAGAAATTTGCTTGGTCTGAAGGCTGTGAACTTAGTTTTCAAGAATTGAAGAAGAGACTAGTGACATCACCAGTCTTATGTTTGCCTGATTTGGAGAAAGACTTCCAAGTGTATTGTGATGAATCTCATCATGGATTAGGTGTGGTACTTATGCAAGAAGGAAAAGTTGTGGCTTACGCCTCGAGACAACTCAAAACTCATGAGGTAAACTACCCTACTCATGATTTAGAGTTAGCCTCTGTTGTCCATGCACTCAAAACATGGAGACATTATCTTTTGGGAAAACGATGTGAAGTGTTCACAAATCACAAAAGTTTGAAGTATATCTTCACTCAGAAAGAAATTAACATGAGACAAAGAAGATGGCTAGAACTCATCAAGGACTACGATTTGAGTTTGCAATACTACCCCGGTAAAGCAAATGTTGTAGCGGATGCGCTAAGCCGTAAGGTTTTTGTGAATGGCCTTACGAAGGGAGAATTGCCAGATGATCTGTGTGCCCAATTTAGAGATCTCATATTGGAGATTGTGCCTGAAGGACATCTCATGTCTTTAGATGTACAGCCCACTTTGTTGGACAAGATCAAGGAAGCCCAAAAGGCAGATAAAGAAATTGAAGAGATTAAGGAAAATATTGGCAAGGGAAAAGCCAAAGGATTCCATGAAGATGAACAAGGCACTTTATGGTATGGGAAACGTATCTGTGTTCCTCAAGATCCGGAGCTTCGGAAACTGATTCTACAAGAAGCCCACAACTCACCATATTCCATTCATCCGGGTAACACCAAAATGTACATGGATATGAAGGAAAGATTTTGGTGGAATAATCTCAAGAAGGACATCGAACATATTGCTTTGTGTGATGTATGTAGCAGAGTGAAGGCGGAACACCAGAAACCAGCGGGATTACTTCAACCACTACCTATTCCTGATTGGAAGTGGGACAAGATTGGTATGGATTTTATTACCGGATTGCCAAGGACCCGGTCAGGATATGATTCTATTTGGGTAGTAGTGGATCGCCTAACTAAAGTGGCTCATTTCATACCCGTGAAGACAACCTATACAAGTGCTAAGTTAGCCAAGATTTATATGAGTAGAATTGTGTGTCTACATGTATAACATCCCTAAAATCATGTTTCAAAACTCTTTCATATCATCCATGCATCCATGATCATGTAGAGTTCATTTCAAAAATCAATTCAAAAACAGGAGCATATGAGCTCATTATTTTATGTGATCAGCATTAAATCAAATGCTACTCTCCATTGAGAGATTGTTGTTCATGAATCAAACCTTGTTACCCTCAGATTGTTTTGCTTGATTGCTAGAGATTAAACCAAAAATTTACAAAACAAATATGGATTTTGAAACCAAATTCAAAACTTGATCAAACCTAGTGCAATGTCACTGTTTATTTTATTTGATCAAAAGAACCAAGCTTGTACAGAGAGACCAGATGTTTTTATGCCCAGAAATATGAATGTTGCACTCTACAAAAATCCTGAAAAGGTTTGAATTCAAATAGCTTTTGAAATCATTTGAAAAAGGTTCCTAGAAATTCATTCAGAAATAAAAAATGATTAGAGAAAAGGAAAAGGGCCGGCGCCAGTCATTTGGCCCAACAGAGGAACCAGCCCACTAAGCCCACCCGGGTCGTTTTCCCCTTCTCTCTCTCACCCGCACCCGCTCTGCCCCGCTGCCATTGCCACTGGGCCCGAGCCAGGTCAGCACCTTCTTCTCCACCCCCGCGCGTGCAGACCCCATCGCCACCGCCGTTTCCTCTAGAAACGCCGCGATTGAATCCTCGCTTAATTGGCATTGAACCACCACGTGATTTCCTCGCCCCTCCTGGCTACTTAATCACCTCGCCACCGCGGACATTTCCCCTTACTCAATTTCCTCTCCACGCCACCAGGCTGCCCGTAGTCTTGCCCACACCGCCGCGACTCCGACGACCTCCGGCGTGCGATTCCGGTAAGACCTCGTCGCCCCTTGCCGTCTAAGTTTGCCAGACTGATCACAACATCCATGCGCATCTTCTCATCCTATTGGTGCATGCTAGGATCGTCTGGAGACTCGCCAATGACGACGACCGCAAGTGCCCGACGCTTTCCTCCTCTCCGGTGATCGATTGCGGTAAGCACTAAGCGCCCCTTGACCCCTCTCGCATACGACTAGGTTCGCCTTGTCCTTGCGCAGCTACTGATGCCTCTGGTTGGTACTAGGAAGGTCCAGAGCGTCAGCAACAACTTCGTCTGCAAGGACCCGACGCCGTGCACGACTCCGACGAGCTCCAGCGACCACCTCTGCGCGCCCCTTCGCCAACGAAGCCCACCTTGAGCATCAACAGCACACGGCGATCACGGTAAGCCCCTTCTCCCTCTCCCGCGCGACCTAGAACGCCGGAAGCAACTCTGACAGAGACGCCGCCGCCAGTCGCCGCCGCTAGCGCCGCCCGTCTGTGGTCAATTAGATTGTGGCCGTAGGATTTAGATCTAACGTGTAAGATTAGATCTGTGTCGAAGAGGTAAGTTTAGATCTGAGCCGTGCATGTTTAGTTAGATCCAACGGTAGCCGAGCGTGATCCGGTGCGAAGCGGTATCGTCCAATCAGACGCTGCCACGTGGCCAGTTCTTTGATTTAAAATCAGATTTTGTATCTATTAGATGTTTAAACTTGATAAATTCATAACTTTTGATTCCCACTTCCAAATTTGACAAATTTTATATCAATGGAATCAGGAGAGAAAGCCCTTTCCATATATGCAAAGTGTTTAATGTTTTGTTTCTGTTAAAATGGTTATTTCTACAGAAACATGTGTAGGTCTATTTTGTGTATATAAATTATTTGAGAAATGTTTAAATGTTCAAATAAAGATTGTTTCGCAAGTTTTGAACTTGTTTATGAATCAGTATTGTGCACTTGTCTTGTTGAGTATAGGAAATCATCACATATCATGTTGCATGCATCCATATATTTTTGCTTGTATTTATTTTTGTATGTGATTTGGTGCTATCATTTTATGTGTAGATTTTGGTGCAAATAGTGATTGTGATTGTGAGGATTGTAGCTACTCTCCAAACTACCAAGGCAAGTGGTGCTTCATGATTTTATTCCTATGTTTTTCAAATATGCATTAGAAATATTTTGCTAGACTTGCATGGATAAATTTTGGTCTTTATATGCTATGCTTGGGAAATCCTAGTAGTTGTAGAATTGCTAGAAATTTCTAAGTAAGATGTTTATCTATGCCATGCTTAGCCTAGCTAGTAGCAACCAAGGGTGGTGAAATATTCATGCTATGATAAAATATTTCTAAGTCTTTGGACTTGTATTTTGCTTAATAAAACAACTAATTAAATGAAACACCTGGGTGGAATGGAAGGAATGGTTTATGTTGAGTGGTTACACAAGGCACATTTCTATGGTTTACCTTGTGTATCTCACTTGTGGAAAGCCACCCAGGAACAAAGGGATTTGAGAGGCCAAGTGTTAAGAAGCTTCTAGTGCAGCCACTTGGCAATATGGGCTCTGCCTGGATCACATAGGTTGCAACAACTTAGCCATTTGGACAGTTGGTGGTAGTGGGATGATAGGTTGGAACGCGTCCATCTGGTCTAAGGGAAGGCTTCTGAAAGGTCCTGTCTTGGTGAAAGTCAAGTCTTGTGGGGAAAGTGCACAACCTCTGCAGATGGAAGAATCTAAGTACTTAGCCATGTCCCTGGTATTGGACAATTTGAGCATCAAGACATGGAAGCTATCAAGAATCTCCTCATCCCAATTTCTAAATAAAACGTGTGGTTGAGCAAAGCAATCCTAAGCTACACTTAGCCAAAATGCATATAGTATTTAGTCCACCAATATTCTACTAAGGTATCACTTGCCAATACTATTCCAATGTATTGACCCACTGTGGCTGTAACTTGTGATGTTGCAGGATATTCTGATGATGATTAGGAGTCATGAGTCTACACTCAACATGCTTGCCTGTGGCACATGAAGATGAAGACTTATTTATCTTATTATATATTTGATCTCTTGTATTAGGCCTGTGGCCATGGAGTTCTAAAAGACTATGTTTGTCTCTGGAATGATATGTAATAATGACCTTTGTTTCTGTGTACTTCATCTTAAACTGTGGATTCTAGCATTGATCCAGGGACTAGCATTGCAATCACAGGGATCCTTTCCTTTATAAAGGAGGGATCTTACAACATGGAGTACCCAAGAGTATTGTGTCTGATAGGGGAACTCAATTCACTTCTCATTTTTGGAGGCAATTGCATGAGTCATTGGGAACGAGGTTGGAATTCAGCACTGCATTTCATCCTCAGACTGATGGACAGACAGAAAGGACTAATCAGATTCTTGAAGATATGTTGAGAGCGTGTGCTCTAGACTATGGAGCCAGTTGGGTTGAAAGTCTGCCTTACGCAGAATTCTCTTATAATAACAGCTATCAAGCCAGTATTGAGATGACACCATTTGAGTTTCTCTATGGGAGAAAGTGTACCACCCCATTGCTATGGAATGGTGTGGGGGAAAGAAGTTTGTTTGGACCAGAACTAATCAAAGAGGCTGAGGAGAAAGTCAAGCTGGTTAAGGACAGATTGAAGATAGCACAGTCCCGACAGAAGAGCTACGCGGATCCTAAGCGTAGAGAAGTCACCTATGAAGTTGGTGATAGAGCTTATCTTAGAGTGTCACCACTTCGTGGAGTGAAGAGATTTTGAGTCAAAGGGAAATAGGCACCAAGATATGTTGGACCATTCAAGATTCTAAGTCGTAAAGGAGAATTCTCTTATGATATTGAACTGCCAGAATCTTTGTCACCTGTTCATAATGTGTTTCATGTGAGTCAGCTTAAGAAATGCCATCCAGAAATGGAAGAGACTTCTTTGAAGGATACTATACCTTTGGAAGGGGTCCAATTGGAAAGTGATCTCACCTATGAAGAGAAACCTATCAAGATCCTTGAGACTGCAGAAAGAGTTACTCGGACTAAGACTATCAAATTCTGCAAAGTTCAGTGGAACCATCATTCCGAAGAAGAATCAACATGGGAAAGAGAAGATGATCTTCGAAAAGACCACCCTCACCTATTTGCTAGCCAACCCAAATCTCGAGGGCGAGATTCACCTTAAGGGGGTTAGATTTGTAACATCCCTAAAATCATGTTTCAAAACTCATGCATATCATCCATGCATCCATGAACAGTTAGGGTTTCATTTCAAAACCATTTCAAAATAGGAGCATCTGATGCTCATTATTTTATGTGATCAACACTAAATCAAATGCTACTCTCCAATGAGAAGTTATTTGTTCAAAACCAAACCTTGTTGCTCTCAGATTGTTTTGCTTGATTGTTACTGCTTAAACCAAAAATTTACAAAACAAATGTGGATTTAAAACCATTTTTAAAACTTGTTCAAATCAAGTGCTAAGTCACTGTTTTTTTGTTTGATCAATATGACCCAGCTAATACAGAGAGACCACATGTTTTTATGCCCAGAAATATGAGTGTTGCACTCTACAAAAATCCTGAAAATGTTTGAATTCAAATAGCTTTTGAAATCATTTGAAAAAGGTTCCTGGAAATTCAATCAGAAAAAGAAAAGGAATAAAGAAATAAGAAAAGGCCGGCGCCACTAATCTAGCCCAACAACGAAACCAGCCAACTAAGCCCACACGGGGTTTCACCCACTCGACCCTGCGCTCGCTGACTGGTGGACCCAAGAGCCACGCAAGGATCGTCTCCCGCGACGCACCCCCCACGACCCCGTCGACGCCGTCGTTACCTCATCACTGCCGAGATTGATGCGGGCTTGATTGCCGGTGTTTCCTCGCGAGATTCTTGCCCCCGCTCCATCTATAAGACCCCTCTCCTCGCTGCTCATTTCCCCTCACTCAATTTCCTCTCCACGCCACCAGGCTGCCTGTAGTCTTGCCCACACCGCCGCAGCACCGACGACCTCCGGCGACCAATCCCGTTGAGCTCCGACCGCCCCCTGTCTCTGGTTCAAACCAGCATGACCAGCGTGTCCTTGCGCGTTCACTGATGCCTTTTGTTTGCTTTCTCATGACCCAGGACGCCGTCCCCATTCATTTCGGCAAACGACCGAGCAGCCACTCAACTCCGGCAATCAATTACGGTAAATACTGAGCGCCCCTTGACCCCTATCGCATACGACTAGGTTCGCCTTGTCCTTGTGCAGCTACTGATGCCTCTGGTTTGTACTAGGAAGGTCCAGAGCATCGGCAACAACTCCGTCTGGAAGGACCCGACGCCATGCACGACTCCGACGAGCTCCAGCGACCACCTCCGCGCGCCCCTTTGCCATCGAAGCCCACCTTGAGCATCAGCAGCACACGGCGAGCACAGTAAGCCCCTTCGCCCTCTCCCGTGCGACCTAGAACGTCGGCAACGACTCTGACAGAGCCGCCGCCGCCGCTAGCGCCGCTAGTCTTTAGTAGGTTGATCGAGCATCGTAGGATCTAGATCTAACGCATAGGATAGATCACTTAACGAAGGGGTAAGTTCAGATCTGAGCCGCGCGATTAAGTTAGATCCAACGGCTCACAGATGCGATCCAGCGCGAAGTGGTACCAGCCAGTAAGAAAGCGCCGCGTGGCATGTCTTTCGTTTTAAAATTCTGATTTAAATCTATTAGATGTTTAAACTTGTTTAAATCATAACTTTTGAATGCCACGTCCAAATTTGACAAATTTTATATCAATGGAATCAGGAGAGAAAATCCTTTCCATATAAGCAATGTGTTTAGTGTTTTGCCTTAGTTAAAAAGGTTGTTTTTAAAGAAACTTGTGTAGGCCTATTATGTGTATATTAATTATTTGAGAAATATTTTAATGTTCAAATAAAGGTTGTTTGGAAAGTTTTGAAATTGTTTATGAATCAGTATTGTGCACTTGTCTTGTTGAGTATAGAAAAATCATCACATATCATATTGCATGCATCCATATATTTTTGCTTGTATATATTTTGTTTGTGATTTGGTGTTATCATTTTATGTGTAGATTTTGGTGCAAATAGTGATTGTGATTGTGAGGATTGTAGCTACTCTCCAAACTACCAAGGCAAGTGGTGCTTCATGACTTATTCCTATGTTTTCAAATATGCATTAGAAATATTTTGCTAGACTTGCATGGATATTTTGATCTATATGCTATGCTTGGGAAATCCTAGTAGTTGTAGAATTGCTAGAAATATTTCTAAGTCTTATCAATGCCATGCTTAGCCTAGCTAGTAGCAACCAAGGATGGTTATATATTCATGCTATGATCAAATATTTCAAAGTCTTTGGACTATGTTTTGACTTAATAAAACAACTAAGTGAATGAAACACCTGGGTGGAATGGAAAGAATGGTTTGTGTTGAGTGGTTACACAAGGCCCATGTCTATGGTTTACCTTGTGTATCTCACTTGTGGAAAGCCACCCAGGAACAAAGGGATTTGAGAGACCAAATGTTAAGAAGCTTCTAGTGCAGCCACTTGGCAATATGGGCTCTGCCTGGATCACATAGGTTGCAATAACTTAGCCATTTGAACAGTTGGTGGTAGTGGGATGATAGGTTGGAACATGTCCATTTGGTCTAAGGGAAGGCTTCTGAAAGGTCCTGTCTTGGTGAAAATCAAGTCTGGTGGGGAAAGTGCACAACCTCTGCAGATGGAAGAATCTAAGTACTTAGCCATGTCCCTGGTAAAGGACAACTTGAGCATCAAGACATGGAAGCTATCAAGAATCTCCTCATCCCAATTTCTAAGTAAAAACTTGTGGTTGAACAATGGTGAAGGTTCACCAATGTCTATTTCCTTGGGAAAGATTTTGTCAAAGAAAAACTTAGTGTTTTCAACTAATAGACAAAACCTATTTTGAGCACAGCAAGCCTAAGCTACACTTAGCCAAATTGCATATAGTATCTAGTCCACCAATATTCTACTAAGGTATCACTTGCCAATACTATTCCAATGTATTGACCCACTGTGGCTGTAACTTGTGATGTTGCAGGTTATTCTGATGATGATTAGGAGTCATGAGTCTACACTCAACATGCTTGCTTGTGGCACATGAAGATGAAGACTTATTTATCTTATTACTTATTTAAACTGTTGTATTAGGCCTGTGGCCATGGAGTTTATAAAAGACTATGTTGTCTCTGGAATGACTGTAATAATGACCTTTGTTTCTGTGTACTTCATCTTAAACTGTGGATGCTAGCATTGATCCAGGGACTAGCATTGCAATCACAGGGATCCTTTTCCTTTATAAAGGAGGGATCTTACACCCATATCATAATCTGATAAACAGTATCGCCGTCCCCGAAGGAATGATACACGGTGGAGAACAATATAGTTTTTAGACTAAACAACTGAACTCCCTCAACCCTAACTCGGCTAGCTCCTTAGATGAGGGCTGGGGCGCCCCATTAATGGGCCGCGACTCTACTTGGTTGGAGAGACCCAAACCAAGACCACACACATAATAAAACCTAATTATTAAATTACAAAGACACGCCTAGCTTGGTGGAGTCCTGAAATTGGGTTGCACCTCCTCCGTCGTGCCCATATCACCTTGTGGTAGAATCACCAAAAGAGAGATCGACAAGAGGATGGTAGAATACAAATCAAAAGAGAGAGTAGCATCCAAGTAGAATCCCAAAGGGGAGATACCTAGCACTACTAGTGATGAGGACATCCCTACAATTATACCTACCCCAATTACTACTAAAGATGTTCCAGTTGTTATAAAGAAGGTTCAGTCCCATGAGATTAGAATTGGACCTATTACGAGAGATCGTGCTAAACTACTAGAACAACAGGTGAACTTGTTTCTTAATGAACCTGATGCATTAATTAATGAGAACTTTATACTGCCTAAGTCATTGTGCTATTGTATGATCAGGTACATTGGAGAAGAAGGCGTATCACGGAGCAAGGAGCTGGAGCACATGGAGCACAACATGATGATCTCCCAAGGATGCGCGAGGGAGGAGAGGGGAGGAAGGTGCAAGGGAAGATCACCAAGAAGAAGGCTAAATTCACTGCAAGAACCGGAGTGTCCGGCCTAGTCCACCCGGACTGTTCGGCCCACCCGAAGAAGCCCCGTGGCATGGACATACTGTGTCCCAGATCGGACACTACCCAGAAACTTTGAAGTTTCTGGCCGGATCGGACTGTCCGGTCGATATCACCTGGAGTGTCAGACACACCCGAACTGTCTGGCCGAATTACACCGGAATGTCCGGTCGACAACCAATTCTGGTCTGAGTCGGCATGTATCAGTTTGAGTCTTATGTGTCTTAGTTTAGGTTTCTGGCCACCCCAGCCGCCCTTATAAGCCCCCATAGTTAGGGTTAGACCATGTTAAAACTATTTTGGAGTTGTTTCTTATTAAGAACCTCTGGAATTACCCTGTCATCGAATTATCTACTGCAATTGCGTGTGATCTGTTGTTCCATTGGGAATTATTAGATTGCAAACTAGCATTCGTGGTCGAAGGATACGTGCACAAGAGCGTGGTGTTGTGAATATCCCAAAGGGTTCGAGAGCTGTTGCATCGGCATCAGGGTTCGAGCGGGAGAGTTCATAGCTACAGGTTAGTTATCTATCATCCGCCATCATCATAGACAAGTGCTTGTTGAGAAGATCGGGCCACCCCATATCACCTTGTTATCAGATTTCCTTGTTTACTCGGTGAGCATCCACAATCCATCCATAGATTAGTTTATTTTCAGTCCTATACAGAAAAAACCATACAAAAGATTTGCCATAGCCTAGATTGCATCATTTTTCTAGTTTTAGTTGCTGGTCGTGTCTTCTCGTAGATCCGATCTTCAAATTTTTCTCGTAGGAGTCTAGCCTTGTTTTGTGTCTGGGTTTAGGGTTTGATCTTGTTTTCCGCCGATTCCACCATCACCGTTTTCCGCAACTTCTCTATCTACTTTTCTGAGTCCATATAGCGTACCTTTTTGTAAGGTTCCCAACCTTTATTAAGGTAGAGATCCCTGTGTTTACAATGCTAGTCCCTGGATCAATGGCTAGCATCCACAGTTAAGATGTAATATCAAGAAACAAAGGTCATAATACAATTTTATAACCAGGAATAAAATAACTCATTACATCTTACATAGATCATTTGGCTATCACATTACAATGCAGCAGAATATCTATAAAGCATAGAGTCCTTCATCTTCGAAGTGCCACAGGCAATCATGTTGGTTGTAGACTTGTAATCCTATTCAACACACCTCATCTTCAAAGTCCCTGGGTGGTTTTCTTCTAGTGCACACACAAAAAGATAGCCATATAAACATGGTTCCTTTTGTTGCCACCTTGTCCAACCTTGAGTATCCTTTTCCACCCAGGTGGTTCATTGAGTACTTGTTTTATTATATAAAACATATATCTTTCCAACACTTCATATAATCATATCATGTATCCCATCCCAAATATATAGCAGGGCTAAGCATACTACAACTACATTGTTTCCACTAAGGGAGATATAATGATATCCTAATAGGATTTAGCATAGCATAAAATATAGTAGTCCTTATCATGCATGTTACAAAAATCCACTAAGTGTAATGAAAATAGTAGGACATGGATGATAGTGTCACTTGCCTTTTTTTAGTAGAGAATGTTGGTTCACTTCTTGATCTTGCAAATATCACACTCTTCTAACTTCACTACAATTCAATCAAGCAAACACAAATTCAACTAGCATTCAAACAATTTTATCATACATAAAATAACAAAAACAAGGTCATGCATGCAAGCATGCAAAAGATAGTTTTATTTAGAAAAGTGGTTTCTATTAGGCTCTAAACATTTTAAGGTTCAAAAGTGGTCATTTACTAAAGTGGTAAAACCATTTGCAAAAGGTTTCATCTCATAAACCAAATATTATGCTAAGGTGATATTTTATGTTGTTGAAAATATATTTTAGCAAAGTAATAACTTTATATGGTTCCTCAAATATGTTCTTAAATCACTAAACTTGGTTTTTAGGGTCAGAAGGTTTGAGTCAAATCATTTTCCAAAGGCTTTACTCAAAAATCATTTCTAATCCATAGAAAATATTTTTATTTGACTAGAAATGGGCTAACTCAAATATTTATTCCTTAACTTCACAAAATACATTTTTAAATCCATAAGTTGGTTCCTATGGTCAGTAGGTTCAAAACAATCCATTTAGCAAAGATTTCACCTTAAAATTATATCTAGAACAATTTTTATATTCAAAATATGCCTACACATGTTTCTGCAAATTCAACCAATTTTCGAGAAGCAAAGCAATAAACAAAGTGCATGGTTGCAAAGTACTTGTTCTGCTGATTCCATTGATATAAAATTTGCAAAATTTGGACGTGTAGAATTAAAGTTATGAATTTTACAAGTTTGCAAATCTAATAGATCAAATTTTTCTGTTTTAAACAGACTCTGTCCACGTGGCGCTATCCTATTGGACGTACCGCTTCGAATGGATCATGCTCTGTGGGCTGTTGGATTTAAATCACATCGCACGGCTCAGATCCAACGTACTCCTTCGCTTTAATGAATCTATCCTAGCCAACGAATTGAGATCCAACGGATCACATCAGCCAGACCAGGAACGGGCGGCGCTGGCGCGGCGGCGAGTGGCGGAGCGCTCTGGCGGTGGCGTTGGCGACGATTCAGGACGCGAGGGAGGGAGTGAAGGTGCTTATAGTGATCGCAGGGACGCTCTGATGCTCAAGGTGCTCGTCGTTGGGCAGGGGGCGCACGAGGACGATGGGAATCCCTCACCGTAGTTCTTGCCGCTGTCGGACATGCACGGGTCTCGTCGGTAGCGTCGCTACAGAGTACGATGGAGCAAGAAAATAGTGGGGTTAGACGCGCGAGGGTACGGCGAGTGCGGGATCATCATCCATAGAGACAGGAGAGGACAGAGCTTACAGGGAAGAGGTCACCGGAGAGGAACAGACGGCGGTGGTGCTCTATCGTCGAGGTTGCTGACGTTGTGGAGCGGGAGCGGACAAGCGGTTGGTACTGGAAGATGCACTAGGAGATGGGGATCAAGCCTGCATGCTCTGGGAGGCGAGGGGCAGTTGGACGGCGCCAGAATCGGTTGGAGAAGCTCGTTGGATCAGTGGTGTTTGAGCTCGAAATTGGAGCAGCCCAGTGGCAGAGAGGAGATGCTGCTTGGGGGCAAAGAGAGAGGAGGGGGAGGCGTTTAAAGGCGCGTGGTTGCTGTCGAGTTAAACCCAGCCATCAATGCGAATTGATCGCCGTAATCAATGGCAGAAACGACGAGGGGGACGTGGTCGCGGTGGAGACGACGTGGGACCATGTTGTCTGCGAGAGAGAGAGAGAGGGGTGTGGGGTCCACTGATCAGCGACTTAGCGGGTGCAAGGTTGAGTGAAAAACATTTTGCTGCGGGGAGGGGAAGATGGGCTGCGAGTGGGCTGAACTGGGCTTTGGCAGTGGGCTGCTTCGTTTCTCCTTTTTTTTACTGATTGCTTTTATTTTTCTATTTCTATTTATCTGATTTGATTTTCATTCAAACAATTAAAATTCTAATTCAATTCAAACCACCACCAAACCTTGAGTGAATTTTAATTATGTTTAACAATATATTCCAAAGTCCAAAATAAAATAATTCTTTTATTCTTTTAGGATCTATTAATAATTAAATAAATAGACCTTAGTCTTTATTTCAAATAGGATTTAATTAATTTTAAAACTCCATTTGAAATCTAAATAATACCAAAACCTTTTCAGTAGGTTTCAATTGAAAAACAAAACACTTGGAATTTTTATTTAAAAATACTTTAACAAGTTTTAGTGTTTATTTAAAATGGAAAAACCTTTACTTCAATAAAATTGGATATTAACAAATCCTTATTATTTTATTTAAATAATCCTTTACTCTTTTTATCTAATAAAAATATTTTCTTTCAATTACTTGGCCAAGATTTAATTTGGCTCTTTAGAAATAATCCTTATTTATTATTTCTACTTTATTTATGAAAACCATACTTTTTATTTAATGATCCAAAAATGGTGATTCCAACTTTTATAAGTTTATTTATTAATTGTTTATCTTTTTAAATCCCTTTAGGATTTTATTTGATCAAAATAGGTTTTGATGTTTCCAATTGGAATCAGAAAGTTTCTTCTCACCCTAAATTTCAACAGTTATTTATTTTGTTTATTTATTTTTCACATTTCAAAATTTGGAAAATTTTGGGATGTGACACTTTTGTTTTCATATCATAGACACAGCCTATCTACAACATGTGTGCCTAGGAACGTACCCACGAGACTAGTTGCTTTGCTCCGACATGCTGCTCATTAGGGTTTTGAAGTACAGAAAATTTCGACAGGCAAAACCGGACTATCTGGCGCCACCAGAGTCTCTGAGCGACACTCACCAGACTATCCGGCCCCGTTTGTTCAGAATTTGCTGCATTCGTTTTGCATTGAGTCATAATGTTGAAAAATAAATAATTAAATAAATAAATAAATAAGAGATTCAGTATAAAAAAGAGAAAAGAGCTACAAGCATGACAAAAAGAGATATCAAAGTGTGCATTATTAGAGGCCTAGTTGATCATAGCACTTGTAGATTGAGAAATCTTGTGCCTGTTTATTTTGAGCTATTACTAGCGTCTCTCTTCTGTATTGCAATATTCCTGTTCATAAGTTGCTTTGCCACGCTTATCTCCATCGTGTGTGTTTCTTGGGTTATCACATGATCAACACTAGGACTTGTTTGCGGTATAGTTAGGATTCCATACCTATAGCTCCACCATAAATAACATGTGTGCCCTATGATCGTTCTCCATACCCTTGATATTCACTTCATCACGTCAGTGCATTAGTTGTTGATTTCGAATTGGTAAGGCATCACTATTCACTTTGGAATGGTAAGATCTTCTTTCTTGTTAGTTAGAGTGAGTTGTGAGTGTTCCACCATATCGATTTTGATTTTTGCACTAACCTACTAATCATGTCTACTAGTGATGATCTTGTCATACAGAAAAAGCAGAATACTAATCTAGTCAATTGGCGACAATATGAGGCACTGAAATCCCATTTGACTCGTGTGTTCACTGCTACCACTTATGGGATTGACAAAACAATACAAGATGTGAAGATTGCATTGGGAGAGAATGAAACCGCAGTCACCAATATTCAGACACAAGTGACGGCTATCAACACCAATGTAATAGTTTTGCAACACTCTATTGATGCTCTGACAATAGCAATTGGACAAAGGCAGCAACAACCATATGATGATGCCCATGAAGATGAAGAAGGAAGTAATGCCAGGATGGTCAACATCCATATCAGGTTGGCCGTGGTCATGCTCCTCCTCCTGTTCATGGACGTGGCTTTGCTCCAATTGGGCGTGCTCAGCATATACCCCAAATCCCTGAGGATTGTTTGGGTAAGCCAAAATTCTTAATTCCCAAGTTTGATGGTTCGCTTGATCCTGAAGATTACCTCATGTGGGATTTGAAGATTGAGAAACTATGGCGTTTGCATGAGTATAAGAAGATAAGAAGGTAAATCGTGCAGTGTCAGAATTTGATGGATATGCATTGCGTTGGTGGGATGCTATTATGCAAAACATAAGGGACGACAATGAAGTGCCTGTGCAATCATGGAGAGATATGAAGCGCATCATGAAGGACCGTTTTGTGCCCACTAACTATTTGCGTTCAGTTTTTGATAAGTTGAAAAACTTGAGACAAGGAACCATGTCGGTTGATGAGTACTGCATGGAGATGGAGATGCTTATGCAGCGTGCTAGAGTTCGTGAATCTCTTGATATGACCATGCAGCGATTTATCAACAATTTGAAACTACCAATAAAGAGCATTGTTTGTCATCATAAGTATAAGACTATGAATGAATTGTTGCATCATGAAAGAGAGGCAGGATCACAGCTTGCTGAAGAGTCCAGGGCACGTACAAGATACCATTCCACCAGCCGTTTTCAGC
The DNA here is from genome assembly GCA_916181665.1 of Avena sativa. Lineage (NCBI taxonomy): Eukaryota > Viridiplantae > Streptophyta > Magnoliopsida > Poales > Poaceae > Avena > Avena sativa. The sequence continues at coordinate 214,377,395 of OV702298.1, read as the reverse complement.
AAGATCTACACAGCCGCCTCCTGCACCTACATCTGCTGAAGCTTCTGGTCACCCTATTACATCTTCTTCCAAGCCTACACCTCAGCCATATTATGGTTCTCAATCTAGGAAACCTACTGCTCCTGCTGCTACTACGGGTTCCAATATGTCAACAACTCGTACTCGTGATGTGGAGTGCCATACTTGTGGACTAAGGGGACATTTCAAGAAGTATTGCCCAAACGACAAGGCGATGTTTATCAATGACAATGGTGAGTACGAGAGTGGATATGAAGTTGATCTTATTCATGATGACAATGGTTATGACAGTGAAGAAGGTCTAGATGCTTTTCCAGCACATGCACCAACCATTGTGGTATCTCCACATATACTTAGTGTGCAGCCTATTGTTGATTCCCAGCACTGCAACTTGTTCCAAACAAAAGCTCTAGTTGGCCCAAACAAAGCTTGCAAAGTAATCATTGATGGAGGTAGCTACAGAAATCTTGTAAGCAAGGAGTTATGTGCCAAGCTAAATTTGACCTATTTACCTCATCCCAAGCCATACTACATACAATGGTTGAGTGACAATGGTGAGATGAAGGTAAATCAAATGGTACGTGTGAACTTTGACATAGGGCCATACAAGGATTCTATTGATTTTGATGTGGTCCCTATGACTGTTTGCCATTTACTATTGGGTCAGCCTTGGCTCTATGATCGCCATGTTCAACACAATGGCCGAGCCAATACATATCATTTGGAGTTCACAGGCAAGAAAATCAATTTACAACCTATGACACCACAGCAGATTGTGAATGAGTCTTGTCAGAAGATCAAAGTAAACTTACAAGATGCACCTACTGCTAGGCAAGAGAGTGTTGAAACTATGAGTGTTGTAAATGATCCCAAAAAGAATGATATAACGAAAAGTGAGAGAGTACCTAATCTATTAATACTAGCCACCAAAGAGGACATGAGAGAATTTAGTGAGAATCCTAAAGCCATGTCGCTTGTGCTCAAGTATATGGGCGAGGTTTTGGTTTCTAACGACATGACCCCAATTTCTCTTGGTGTATCTACTGTTTTATAGGATTTTGGTGATGTGTTTCTAGAAGATGTGCCATCTAGATTGCCTCCATTGCGTGGCATTGAGAATCATATAGACTTCATCCCTGGCGCCACATTACCAAACCAGGCACCATACCGAACCAACCCCGAAGAAACGAAGGAGATACAGAAACAAGTACATGCGTTTCCAGATAAAGGGTACATTCATGTCTCTCTTATCCCTTGTGCAATTCCTGTTATTTTAGTTGGTACATGGCGCATGTGTGTACATTTTAGAGCTATTAATAACATCACTATTCGATATCGTCATCCTTTTCCACACTTAGAGGATATGTTAGATGAATTGAGTGGTGCTGCTATTTTCTCTAAAATTGATTTGCGTAGTGGATACCATCAAATTAGAATGAAAGAAGGGGATGAATGGAAAACTTCTTTCAAAACAAAATTTGGTTTGTATGAGTGGTTAGTTATGCCTTTTGGTCTTACTAATGCACCTAGTACTTTCATGAGACTAATGAATCATCTTTTGAGAGAATATATTGGTCGCTTTGTGGTTGTTTATTTTGATGATATACTCATATACAGCCGCAATAAAACTGACCATTGTGATCATATTAGACAAGTTTTGCAAGTGTCGCGTGATAATAAATTGTATGCTAATCTTGAGAAGTGCACATTTTCAAAAGATAAAGTTGTATTCCTTGTACATGTTGTATCTAAGCATGGGGTAGAAGTAGATCAATATAAAATTGAAGCAATTCAGAATTGGCCTATTCCCACGAATGTTAGTCAAGTGTGTGGTTTCCATGTCTTAGATGGTTTCTATCGGTGCTTTGTGAAAGATTTTACCACTATTGTTGCACCATTAAAAGAATTGACTAAGAAAGGTGTGCCATTTGTATGGGGCGCATCCCAAGATATTGCATTTGATACATTGGAATGTTTGCTTACTACTGCACCTTTGCTTGCATTACCTTATTTTTCAAAGAAATTTGAAGTTGAATGTGATTCTAGTGGTATAGAAATTGGTGGCGTTTTGATGCAAGAGGGTCGTCCTATAGCATATTTTTCTGAGAAACTTGCTGGTGCTAGACTGAATTATCCTATTTATGATAAAGAATTGTATAAACTTGTTAGAGTTCTTGAGGTTTGGCAACATTATTTGTGGCCAAAAGAATTTATCGTACATTCTGATCATGAAGCATTGAAATATATTAAAGCTCAATCAAACTTGCATAGACACTTAGCTAAATGGGTTGAGTTTGTTGATTCATTTCCTTACATCATTAAATATAAGAAAGGAAATGAGAATGTGGTTGCTGATGCATTATGTAGGAAGAACATGTTATTGACACATCTTGATGTTCAAATTCCTGGATTAGAGAGTATTTCTACACTTTATGCAACTAATCATGATTTTGTTGAACCATATCGTTTGTGTGCTTTGAAAACTACCTGGGATAAGTATCATCTACATGATGGCTATTTGTTTAGAGCTAACAAACTATGCATTCCAGAATTGTCTTTGCGTTTGTTTTTAGTGCAGGAATCACATGCTGGAGGTTTGATGGGTCACTTTGGGCGTGAGAAGACATTGCTCATGCTCGCTGATTAATTTTATTGGCCCAAGATGAGGTGTGACGTCTATTGATTTGTTAGTCACTTCATTAAATGCAACAAGTCCAAATCAAAGCTGAAGCTTCATGGTTTGTATACACCTCTCTCTACACCTACTACACCTTGGGAAGATATTAGCATGGACTTTGTGCTAGGTTTACCCAAAACTCAGAGAGGTCATGATTCTATATTTGTGGTAGTGGATAGATGTTCTAAAATGGCTCATTTTATTGCCTGCCAAAAAAGCGATGATGTGTCGCATATTGCTAATCTGTTTTTCAGGGACATCATGAGACTACATGGAATACCAAAGATGATTGTTTCTGACCGTGATGTGAAGTTCATGAGATACTTATGTTATACTTTATGGGTAAAGCTTGGAACGAAGTTGTTGTTCAGTACTACATGTCATCCCCAGATAGATGGTCAAACGGAGGTGGTAAATAGAACATTGTCACATTTGTTGAGGACTATGATCAAGAAGAATCTGCGGGAGTGGGAAGAGTGTTTGCCACATGTCAAATTTGCTTGCAACAGGGATGTGCATTCTACTACTCAACTTTGTCCTTTTGAGGTGGTGTATGGGTTCAAGCCATTGACGCTGCTTGATTTGTTGCCTCTACCATTGCATGAGAGAGTTGATAGGGAGGCATCAAAACATGCTGAATATGTGAAGAAAATACATGAGAAGACTTGAGAGGCTATTGAGAAGAAAGGAAAGAACATTGCCACTGCAAGGAATCAAGCAAGAAAGGAGATTTTGTTCAAGCCTGGAGACATGGTATGGTTGCATCTGCGCAAGGATAGGTTCCCCAAGATTCGATAATCTAAATTGAAGCCCCGTGGTGCTGGTCCTTACAAGGTGTTAGCCAAGATTAGTGATAATGCCTTGTCACATCCCAAGATTTTCCAAATCTTGTAATGTGAAAAATAAATGAATAAAATAAAACTTTGTTGATTTTCAGGGTGAGAAGAAACTTTTTGATTCCAATTGGAAACCTTCAAACCTTTTTGATCAAGCAAATCCTAAAGAGATTTGAAAAGTTAAACAATTAATAAAGAAAATATTTTGAATAAGTGGAATTACTATTTTTGGATCTTTAAATAAAAGATTTGGTTTTCAAAAGAAAAGGTAGATTTATAAATAAGGATTATTTTATGGAGCCAAAATAAACCTTGGTCAAGCTTTTGAAATAAAACATTTTTTTTTGATAAAAATAGTAAAGGTTTATTTAAATAAAATAATAAGGATTTAATATCCAATTTTATTTAAGTAAAGGCTTTTCCCATTTTATATAAACACTAAAACTTATTTATTTATTTTAAATAAGTTTTCCAAGTTTTTATTATTTTCAAATAAAACCTACTGAAGTGTTTTTGGTTTTATTTTAGATTTCAAAATAAAGATTTTAATAAATCAAACCCTATTTGATTTAATAACTAAGGTCCATTTATTTAATTATTAATGGGTCCTAAAAAGAATAAAAATTATTTTATTTTTGGACTTTGGTTTATGTTGTTAAACAGAACCAAAAACTCAATACAAGTGTGGTGAATGTGTGAATTGTTTTGAATGTTTGTTTTGTTGTTTGAATTTTCAAAACAGAAAACAGAATCAGAAAAGGAAAAAGCATTCAGAAGAAAAAAATATAGAAATGGACTCAGCCCAACTGGCCAAGCCCAACAAGCCCAGCTAACCCAGCTTCTCTCCCCCACGCGCGAAGCGTTTTCGACCTAAACCCGCACCCGCAGAACGACTGACTGGTGGCCCCTCCTTCCCTCTCACTTTCTCGCTGACAGCAAGGCCCCATAGCACTGTTCATCGTCTTCAACCGCGCTGATTCCTCCTCGCCGTTTCCTATCTTTACTCCGGCGATCAATTCGCATGATTAACAGCCATTACTCCCCCGGCGACCACGCTCCCTTAAACGCCTCGCCCTCCTCTTCCTTTCCCCTCAGACTCCACGCCCTGAACGCCACCAGGCTGCCCTAAATCGAAGCAGCAACGTCACTGCTTTGACCACCGTCCCCAGCCAATTCCGGCCGAACCCTGTCGCCCCCTGCCTTCCTGAGCACACCATCGAGATCCCCACTCCCAGGCGCACCTATCTGTGCCCTCCGTTCAACCGCGGGCGCCCCTGAGCGTCGACTTCGACAACCTCTGACCGCACCGCCGCGTCTGCCTCTCTCTCCGGCGAAGTTCCCTGGTAAGAACCGACCACCCCGCACCCTCTCCTTCACGCACGCAGCTTCGCCTTGATCTCGCGCATCTAATAGTGCCCTCGTTTTGCTTCGGGGTGAACCACAGCGTCGCCTCCGACCACGACCAGAGCCGCCCGACGCTGTTCCCCACTCCGGTGAGCGATTACTTCCACGCCAGTGCGCCCCTCGACCAACCGACCACGCCTCAAGCATCACCACGTCCTTGCGATCACGGTGAGCATCCTCGTTTCCTCTATTGCTTCCTGTAGCTGCCGTAGCGCCACCGCCTGAGCGTCGCCGCCGCCAGCGCCGCTGAGTATTGGTCAGAGTAGTTAGGACCGTTGGATTTGGATCTGACGATTAGGATAGAAAGTAAGCGAATGGGTACGCACGCTTCTGAGCCGTATGATTCCACTTAAATCCTACGGTCTGTGTTAGTCGATCCACCCGAACCGGTATCGACCAGTAGTTGAGCGCCGCGTGTCACTAGTTCTGTTTAAAAGAAATTTTGAATCTGATTTAGATGCAGATTTGAAACTCTTGTAAATTTTGATCCACACGTCCAAATTTTGCAAACTTTATATCAATGGAATCAGTGGAACAAGCCCTAGCCAACCATGCCATTTGTTTAGTAAAAAGCCTCTGGTAAAATGTTTGTTTTTGCAGAAACATTTGTATGCTTGTTTAGATTATAAAAATTGTTCAAAAATGATTTTAGGGATAAAATCTTTGGCAAATGGTGTGATTTGAACCTACTGACCTTAGGAAACACTTTGTGGATTCAAAAATGTATTTGGAGAAACAAAAGAATGATTCCTTGATTTAAAACCATTTCTAGACAAATAAAAATATAGTTTATTTATTAAAAATGGTTTTGGAAGAAAACTTTTGGGAAATGCTTTGTTTTAAACTCTCTGATCCTAAACACAAAGTTTTGTGGTTTGAAAACATATTTTGTGAGCCCTATAGATTAATGCCTTAGTAAAAACATTTCTACACCACATAAAATGATACTTTGTTTTGAAAATGGTTTATGAAGTGAAACCTTTTGCAAATGACTTTGCCACTTTACAAAATGACCAATAGGTGTTTTCAAATGTTTATGACCCATTAGAAACCACTTTTACAAATAAAACAACCCTTTTGCATGCTTGCATGTGTTGTTTTGTTTTATTATTTTATGTGAAGAATTGCTTGAATGGTAGATTGAAATATTGCTTGCTTGATTGATTTGTAGTGACTTGAAGTGTGTGAACATTGCAAAGATCAAGGAGTGAACCTATACTCTACCAAAAAGGCAAGTGATGCTTCATACTTTGTCCCATTACTTTCACTATGCATTAGTGATTTTTCTAAGTAAAACTTGCATGGAATTTTGCTAAGTATAAACCTTGCTATAGGAAAACCTAGTAGATGAAACCTTAGTAGAAATTTTCCTAAGTTAAGATTCCTACTACTATCAAGCTTAGCTTAGCTAATAGGAAACAAGGGTGGAATATATATTCACCCTATGGAAAAGTTTCTAAGTCTGAGGACTTGTGTTTTTGTTTGATAAAACAACTAAGTTAATGAATCACCTGGGTGGAATGGGACTTGCTTGGTGGTTTTTGGTTGAGTGGTTCACAAGGCCCATGTTTATGGTTTTCCTTGTGTATCTCAATTGTGGATGGCCACCCAGGAACAAAGAGATTTGAGATGTCAAATGTTGAGAAGCTTCAAGTGCATCCACTTGGCATTATGGGCTCTGCCTGGATCATATAGGTTGCAAGAACTTAGCCATATGGACAGTTGGTGGTAGAGTTTGATAGGTTGGAACGCGTCCATTTTGGTCTAAGGGAAGGCTTCTGAAAGATCTTGTCTTGGTGAAACCAAGTCTTGTGGGGAAAGTGCACCACCTCTGCAGAGTGTAAAATCTAAGTACTTAGCCATGTCCCTGGTAAAGGACAATTTGAGCATCAAGACATGGAAGCAATCAAGAATCTCATCATTCAAATTTCAAAGTTAAAAACTTATGGTTGAACAAGGGTTAAAGGATCTTCAATCTTTTGATTGGGAGATGCCTTGGAAAAGATTATTTTGTCAAAGCAAAAACTTAGTGTTTTCAAATGTTAAGGAAAAATCTATTTTGAGCAATGCAAGCCTCAACTCCACTTAGCCAAATGCATATAGATGTTAGACTCCACTATATTACCATAGTATCACTTGCCAATACAATTCAAATGTATTGACCCTTGTGGCTGTAACTTGTTATGTTGCAGGTTTGATTGATTAGTGAAGTGTGTTGATTAGGATTACAAAGTCTACAACCAACATGTCTGCCTATGGCACTTGGAAGATGAAGGACCCCATGCTTATAGATATTCTGCTGCAATGTAATGTAATAGCCAAATGAGCTATGTAAGATGTAATAAAATTATGTTATTCATGGTTATAAAGTTGTATTATGACCTTTGTTTCTTGATATTACATCTTAACTGTGGATGCTAGCTATTGATCCAGGGACTAGCATTGTAAACACAAGGGACTCTACCTTATTAAAGGTTGGGAACCTTACATGCCTACTCGATTGATATTCCTATTGCTGAGTTTGGTGGAGTTAGCAACAACTTCAACATTGTTGATTTGTCACCATGTGATGGAGAAGACCTTGGAGCGTCGAGGTCGACGCCTTTTGAAGGTGGGGGATATGATGAGGACATCCCTACAATTATACCTACCCCAATTACTACTGAAGATGTTCCAGTTGTTAAAAAGAAGGTTTAGTCCAATGAGATTAGAATTGAACCTATTATGAGAGCTCGTGCTAAACTACTAGAACAACAAGTGAACTTTTTTATTAATGAGCCTAATGTTTTAATTAATGAGAACTCTATACTGCCTAAGTCATGATGCTATTGTATGATCAGGTACATTGGAGAAGGCGTAGCACGGAGCAAGGAGCTGGAGCACATGGAGCACAACATGATGATCACCCAAGGATACGCGAGGGACGAGCGGGGGGAGAGGCGCAAGGGAATATCACCAAGAAGAAGGCCAAATTCACTGCAAGAACCGGAGTGTCCGGCCTAGTCCACCCGGACTATCCGGACCACCCGAAGAAGCCCTGAGGCATGGACATATTGTGTCCCAGATCAGACACTACCCGGAAACTTTGGAAGTTTTCGGCCGGACCGGACTATCCGGTCGATATCACCCGGAGTGTCCGGCCCACCTGGACTGTCCGGCTGAATTAGACCGAAATGTCTAGCCAACAACCAATTCTGGTCCGAGTCGGCATGTATCAGTTTGAGTCGTCCGCGTCTTAGTTTCGGTTTCTGGCCGCCCCAGTCGCCCTTATAAGCCCTGGGACGTCCCCATAGTTAGGGTTAGGCCACGTTAAAACTATTTTGGAGTTGTTTCTTATTAAGAACCTGTGGAATTACCCTGTGATCGAATTATCTACTGCAATTGAGTGTGATCTTTTGTTCCATTGGGAATTAGTAGATTGCAAACTAGCGTTCGTGGTCGATGGCTACATGCGCAAGAGCGTGGTGTTGTGAATATCCCAAAGGGTTTGAGAGTTGTTGCATCGGCGTCAGTGTTCGAGAGGGAGAGTTCATAGCTACAGGCTAGTTATCTATCATCCACCACCATCATCGACAAGTGCTTGCTGAGAAGATCGGGCCACCCCATATCAACTAGAATCCTTGACAAGGAGAGACCAAACACTTGAGGAGGTTCTTGACGACTTGGAGACGAACACTGAACTCCAAGTCCTTGTACAACTCATAGATTAACTATAGAGAGGGGTTCCCATCTATGGTTAGACACATGAATTCATTCATCATCAACTCTAAGTAGATCTGAGCCACAAGGGGGGCTATTTATAGTACTAGGGGCAAAGGGGCAGGTAGAAGGAATATTTTGGGCATCAAACCCTTTATAGCATGCTAACTGGGAATTCCGGCGGTAAGTCCGGTCACGCCAAAAGTGGCATCAGGATTTCCGGCGGTCGTCGGTTTGGTTCGGCGGGCGCCGGTTTGCTATTCTGTATAGCGGTTCGGCATTCGCCGGTTTGTTTCGGTGGTGACCGGGAATTCCGGTGGAGATTCTGATCGGCCAGTCGTAGCGCCAGTTGTATCGCTGAAATCCTTCTTCCGTCTTCTTTCCAGGCTTCTTGCTTGGGAGTCTTGGCTCTAGGTTCACCACGGTCGTCTCCTATTGGCAGCATGGTCACGGACCAGTCATATGATGGGCATTTGTCTCAAGTAGGATCCCATTCACATGATAACCAAAAGAAGGCGAGATATGGAATGGAGTCACCTTTGTGAGAATGGTTGGCGTAGGATGATGTGGACCAATGGTGAATTCCAATAAGTTGGGTTGTATCATCTCCCCCCGCTTGAAAACGAGTCATCCTCTACGAATTTCCATCATCATGGAAGGAGAGAAGTGTATCAATGGTCTTGAGCTTGTATGCGGTTGGATATCTGGTGTCGTAGCCTTGTTCAAATTGGTTGAAGATCTTGCAGTTGAGCTTGTCATCAAGTTGTGGTTAGAGATCTTGTAGCATGTTCCTTGTAGGTGGTTGTTGAGCTTGTGTACCTTGCAAAACCGACAACAAAGAGAGAGTTGTATGATGGATTGTTAGTATGGGTCACACTAAAATCACTCTTCTCACTTTTGATGGTATGAGACGCGACACTCATGATTTTTCAATCATTTGAGGCTTTTGGCACTCACTCATGTGTTGGTGGTGCACTCTCTCACCACTCATCTCACAAGGGTCCTTAGCTTGCTTTATCTTGGGCAGCGACATCATGTTGGAAGCGATAATTTGGATTGGCGTCATAGGTTGGAGCACAAACGCCTTGTCATTCCACTTGAAGGAGTATTAGTTGGAGGTACCATCATGTAGTGCACCCTTGTCATATTGCCATGGTCTTCCGAGAAGCATGTGACACAAGGTCATTGTGAAGGGAATATGCCCTGAGAGGCAATAATAAAGTGGTTATTATGTATATTCCAAGTATATGATAGATGTTTATTTTGCATGCTATAATTTTATTAATACGTAAACATTAATACATGTGTGTTTAATAAACAAACAGAAAGTTCCTAGTTATGCCTCTCTCATAAACTAGCTCATTGATTAACAAGATGATCAAGGTTTCCTGATCATGGACATTGCATGTTGTTAATAACGAGGTCACAACATTAATGGAATGGTGTGATGAACATTCATCCGAAGTATAGCATTACGATCAAAGTCATTGAGTTTATATTGCTATAACATCATACGAAGTGATCCTAATCCTTAGACCATGAGATCATGTCAATCACTAACACTGGATGAGTATCTCGATAACATCAAACGTCACACTGTAACAGGGTGATTATAAAGATGGGTTCAGTACTGCTAGAGTGTTATGTTGAGGCCCATGGATCGAGAGTGGAATTTTTTCATCTTGATGACAGATAGAGATGCTCTGGGCCCTCTCGGTGATATCACATTGATTAGCTTGCAAGCAAGTGATTTGATCACAACAATGTTATATCACGGGAACGAGAAAAGAGTACATGTCAGTAACGAGATCAAACTAGGTATGGAGATAGCGATGATCAAATCTCGGACATGTAATCTATCGCGAAACAAAAGGATTAAGATACTAGCGTAAAAGGTTCTCGTGATCACAAGAAAGTCATCGTTGAATGTGTGGGAGTCAGTATGGATCTCCAGGTCCCGCTTCTGATTATTGATCTGAGAGGGGTCTCGATCATGTCCGCATTATTCGCGAACCATAGAGCAAAAGTTTCATGCTGAAAAGAATAACAAGCGCAGGAATTTATTTCACTAGATACCGAAACGGGTTTTGGGGTGAAATTGCAGAAAGTGTTTTTGCATGTGAATTGAAATACTAGCAAGGGGGTATATGTGAATGTTTTTCATTAAAGTAATTTACAAAATTCTGAATAAATAAAAGGAGTTTTATTTAATGATAGTTTGCATTAAATTTGTTGGAAATTTAATGAGAATTTGAGTGGGTTTTTGAGTGGAGAAAATTGAAGTGACTTTTTGTGAGTGGGGTGTCCACCCACATGAATGAAGGAGGGGAGGGGGCAGCCCCCATAGCCGGCGGCCACCACCTTGGGTGCCCCCCTCCTCCTATAAAAGGAGCCCCCTCCCTCACTTCTCACTCACACCTCCTCTTGAAGGATCTCTCTCCCCCTCTAGTATTTATCCCCCATGGTCTCGGACTAGCGAGATACATGTTCCCGATGGATATTCGGAAAGAAAGAGTTGTGCTTCCGCTGCATCGCTGGAGTGAGGAGGCGGCGGTTGCTCGGTGCCTCGGACGTGTGTGCGAGCACGGATGCGCCTCTGATTTGTGGCGCTAGGACTTCCTCTCAATCTTGAGATCGGAAAGAGATCGTCTACATCAACCAAGAGTTCAACCTCGTTAAGATTTGTCGGTATTCAAGGGTATGTTCTCTATGGATGTACATCTGCATGTTGCTTGTATCTAGTAGATAGATCTTGGTTCATAGTTGTTCCCATCGTAGGAAATTTTTTGTTTTCTATGCTGCGAACCCTACAGTGGTATCAGAGCCGGATCTATGCGTAGATGCTTTGCACGGGTAGTACACATATGAGTATGTGGGCGATGATGATCATGTTATTGCTTCTTAGTTGTACTTTGTATATTGGTGGCATAGTGGGATGAAGCGGCCCGGACAAAGTTTATATGTCCTCGCACATGAGACCTGTTCCACGCTTGACAAAATCTTATTTTGCGTAAGTGACTAGCGGGTGTCTGTCTCTCCTACTATAGTCAATATCTTATTTGCAACCAGTTGTCAAAAAATTTGGTTATCCTCGTTGTGGTTCATGTTCATAGGTAAGAACGGTTCTAACTTCGAAAGCCCTAAGCCATGTAAAACTTGCAATGGACAAATTAGAGGCGTCTAGTTTAGATTGTTGCTGGGCTAGTGTCATGATATGGTGATGTTGTAAGTATAAGTATAAGTTGATACTCTTACAACACACATAACGTGTAAGTTCCATAGACCTTGTCCTTACACATAGAGGTATGATAGTGATCATACCACGATGCACATGATGGAGATCAAGTGCAAGAACCATATCATTCCACTTATTAACATGTGATGTTTGTTGCATCTTATATTGCTTGTTTGACATTTTAGTAGCATAATAAGATGATCCCTCATTTAGATATCAAGATAAAAATGTTTTCTTCCTTAAGTATACATCGATTATGTTTCGTTGCTCCAAGACATCACGTGAGGATCGGGTGTTCTTGTATCCACGATCATATTTCGGGTGTAAGACGTTTACACACGCGAATACTAAGGTTCTTACTTGGCGAGCCTAGCATGTACATACATGGCCTCGGAACACGGACCGAAAGGTTAAGCATGAGTCATATGGTAGATATGATGCCCATTTGATGCTCGCCTTTGAAGCTACACCGACTAACATGATGATCGGACTTGGTGTAGTGGATTTGGTTCAAGTAATCACCAAAAAGCCATGAGGGATGTCGTTTTTGAGTGGGAGTTCATTCTTAATTTGGATTAGTTGAACTCAATCTATCATAAACTTAGTATAAACTTTAAAAATTCTATTGTAGATGGCACCACCTACTTTTAATTTCAATGTGTTCACGGAGAAAGAGAAACTTGCAACGAACGGTAGCAACTTTATCGACTGGGCCATGAATTTGAGGATTCTCCTCACTGCTGCACAAAAGCAATATGTGCTAGAAGCGCCGCTAGGCCCCCCACCGTTCGATGATGCCCCTGACAAGGAAAAGAATATCTATCATACTCGTCAGGAGGACCACAACTTAGTTCATTGCGGCATATTGTATGGGCTAGAGCAAGAACTTTGAAAGCGTTTTGAAAACGGCAATGCTTTTGATACAATGGGTGAGTTGAAAATAATTTTCGACACCCATGTTGCTGTAGAGAGTTATAATGCTTCAAAAAATTTCTTTAGCTCCATGATGGAAGAGAACAGCTCTGTAAGTGAGCATGTAATCAACATGTCGGGTTACGCCGATAAGCTTGTGTCCTTGGGAATAACGATTCCCATTGACTTAGGCATCCATCGTGTTCTCGAATCTCTGCCACCTAGCTATAAGAGATTCATGATGAACTATAATATGCAAGGCATGAAGAAGTCTCTCCCCGAGCTTCTGTCAATGCTTAAAACTGCAGAAGTGGAGATCAAGAAAGAACATCAAGTGTTGATGATCAATAAGACCACTGGTTTCAAGAAAGACAAGAAGGGTAAAGAAAAGGGAAATAAGGGCGGCAAGCCGGTTGCCGTGCCTGAAAGGAAACCCCGAGTTGGCCCTAAGTCTGATATCGAGTGCTATTATTACAAGGGGACTGGCCACTGGAAGCGCAACTGCCCCAAGTATTTGGCAGACAAGAAGATCGGCAAGGAAAATAAAGGTATATATGATATACATGTTATTGATGTGTACTTGACTAGTACTCGCAGTAGAACCTGGGTATTTGATACCAGTTCAGTTGCTAATATTTGTAACTCGAATCAGGGGCTGCGGAACAAGCGACCGCTAGCAAGGGGTGAGGTTAAGATGCGTGTCGGCAATGGATCAAGCGTTGATGTGATCGTCGTTGGAATGCTACCTCTCCACTTACCATCGGGATTAGTTATAAACTAGAATAATTGTTATCTGGTGCCAGCACTGAGCATGAACATTGTATCCGGATCATGTTTGATGCGCAGTGGTTATTCATTTAAATCCGAGAACAATGGTTGTTCTATTTATATGAATGAAATCTTTTATGGTCATGCACCGATGATGTTATTTCTGTTGGATCTCGATAATAGTGTTACGCATATTCATAATGTTGATGCTAAAAGGATTAAACTTAATGATGATATATCCACATATATGTGGCACTACCGTCGAGGTCACATTGGCGTTAAACGCATGAAGAAGCTCCATTCGGATGGACTTTTGTAATCATTTGATACATGTGAGCCATGCCTTATGGGCAAGATGACTAGAACGCCGTTTTCCGGTTCAATGGAACGGGCGACAGATTTATTGGAAATCATACATTCTGATGTGTGTGGTCCAATGAGTGTGTCGGCGAAAGGTGGATATCATTATTTTGTAACTTTCACGGATGATTTGAGTAGATACGGTTATATCTACTTGATGAAACACAAGTCTGAAACCTTTGAGAAATTCAAGGAGTTTCAGAGTGAAGTGGAAAATCATCGTAATAGAAAGATCAAATTTCTATGGTCCGACCATGGAGGTGAGTATCTAAGTTACGAGTTTAGCACTCATATGAAAGAGTGTGGAATAGTTTTACAACTCACACCTGCCGGAACACCACAGCGAAATGGTGTGTCGGAACGTCGAAATCGTACTTTATTAGATATGGTTCGATCTATGATGTCTCTGGCGGACTTGTCACTGTCATTTTGGGGTTATGCACTAGAAACTGCTGCATTCACTTTAAATCGGGCACCATCTAAATCCGTTGAAAAGACACCATATGAATTGTGGTTTGGAAACAAACCTAAGCTGTCATTTCTCAAAGTTTGGGGATGCAATGTTTATGTGAAGAAAATTCAACCGGATAAACTGGAACCCAAAGCAGAAAAATGCGTCTTCATAGGATACCCTAAGGAAACTATTGGGTATTCCTTCTATCATAGATCCGAGGGCAAGGTTTTTGTTGCCAAGACTGGATCCGTTCTAGACAAAGAGTTTCTCGCGAAAGGCGTGAGTAGTCGGAAGGTAGAACTCGAAGCGGTTGTAGAACCTTCTCTTCATAGTATGGCGAGTAGCGCAGCGCCGGAAGTCGTTCTGAAGTTGGCTTCACCAATTTAAGAGGGAACTAATGATAACGATCATGAATCTCTGAAAGAGAATACTACCGAACCTCGTAGGTCTAGCAGGACGCGTGCAGCTCCCGAGCTGTACGGAAATCCTGTTATGAATTTCATGGTCGATGAAATTGATGACCCTGCGACATATGAAGAAGCGATGATGAGCCCGGATTCCAACAAATGGTTAGAAGCCATGAAATCCGAGATGGAATCCATGTACGAAAACCAGGTTTTTACCTTGGTGGACTTACCTCACGACCAAAAGGCCGTGGAGAATAAATGGATTTTCAAAAGGAAAACTGATGCTGATGGTAATGTAACCGTCTATAAAGCTTGACTTGTCGCAAAGGGGTTTTGACAAATTCAAGGAGTTGACTACGATGATACATTCTCTCTCGTAGCGATGCTAAAGTCAGTTAGGATTATGTTAGCAATTGCTGCATATTTCGACTATGAGATATGGCAGATGGATGTCAAAACTGCGTTCCTCAATGGCAGTATTGAAGAAGAGTTGTATATGATACAACCAAAGGGTTTTGTCGATCCTAAGGATGCTAACAAGGTATCCAAGCTTCATCGATCCATTTATGGACCAAAGCAAGCATCCCGGAGTTGGAATCTCCACTTTGATGAGGTGATCAAAGAGTTTGGATTTGTCCAAACTTATGGAGAGGCTTGTATTTACAAGAAAGTGAGTGGAAATGTGGCATTTCTGATATTATATGTGCATGACATATTATTGATCGGAAATGATATAGATATTTTAAACAGTGTTAAAAGTTATCTAAACAGCAAATTTTCAATGAAGAACCTAGGTGAAGCGTCATACATATTAGGCATAAAGATCTATAGGGATAGATCTAGGCGCCTAATAGGGATATCGCAAAGTACATACCTTGATAAGATTTTAAAGAAGTTTAAAATGGACGGAAGTAAGAAGGGGTTATTACCTATGTTGCAAGGAAAGACATTGAGTAAGACTCAAAGTCCGGCTACGACGGAAGAAAGAGAGATAATGGACAAAGTCCCCTATGCTTCTGCCATAGGCTCTATAATGTACGACATGCTATGTACAAGACCGGATGTGTCACATGCTATTATTTTGACTAGTAGGTACCAATCGGATCCAGGATCAGAACACTGGATAGCGGTCAATAATATCCTTAAGTACTTGCGAAGAACTAAGGATATGTTTCTTGTGTACGGAGGTGAAGAAGAGCTCATCGCTAAGTGTTATGTCGATGCTAGCTTTGACACTGATCTGGATGACTCTAAGTATCAATCCGGATACGTATTTCTCATAAATGGTGGAGCGGTTAGTTGGAGGAGTTCCAAACAACCCGTGGTGGCGGGATCAACAACGGAGGCCGAATATGTTGCTGCTTCGGAAGCGGCTCAGGAAGCAGTTTGGATGAAGGAGTTCATTACCGAACTAGGTGTGGTTGCAAGTTCTTTGGACCCAATGGTGATCTATTGTGACAATGATGGCGCCCAGCACTTATCGTGGGACGCTTCATTGGAAACCCCAAGAGCAAGGTATGAAGCAGCACAGCAGCAAGTTTCCCTCAGTAAGAAACCGAGGTTATCGAACTAGTAGGAGGAAGGAAACATCATACAGGTGTTGCAAGCAACATGGAGACCTGCACAACACAAACTCAAGTCTTTGCCCCAATGAATCAGTGAGGTTTTCAAGCTCACCGGTTTTCTGTAACAAAGGATTAAACATATGGTGTGAAAGGTAATGGTTTGCAGCAAGCAAGCAAGTAACAGTGGAAGATGTATCAATGGTAAAGATTGGACCGGGGTCCATAGTTCACTAGAGGTGCTCTCCTTAGATAAACAACATGACATGAAGGGTAAACAAATTATAGCACGACAATTGACACGAACTGAGCAAGGCATAACAATGCAATTACTAGTCAGAAAGATCATATGAGATGCGTTTGGGAAATACAACAAGATACATAGACCGCCATCCAACCGCATATATGACTAAAAGTCCACCTTCAGGTTATCATCCGAACCTCCTCCAGTATTAAGTTGCAAGTAACAGACAACTGCTTTAAGCAAAGTGTGTAAGGTAAACAGTCCACATGTTCCATGAACAATAGACCGTTGTTTTCTCCCTGGTAGCAACAGCACATCTACAACCGAAGAGATTTCTGTCACTTCCCTTGGAAACTAGAGGCATGAACCCACTATCGACCATAAGTACCCCCTCTTGGAGTCACTAGCAACTACTTGGCCAAGATAGCTACTAACAACGGAGAGCATGCAATATCACAAACAACACAGACATGATAGAATCATAAATACAAAACCATTAATCAAACCAACATAATAATCTCAATATCCATCGGATCCCGCCAAACACAACATGCATGATTACAAAGAGATTAGATCTTGATCATGAACGGAGCTCACAAGATCTATACATGAAAGAACAAAGGAGGAGATACAACCATCTAGCTACTACATGGACCCATAGTCCAAGGTGGAACTACTCACGCATCATACCGGAGAGAAGGCCTCCGGGATGATCTCCCCTCCGGCAGGGTGCCGGGAAGAACTTCAGATCCCCCCGATCTAGGGACGATCGTGGCGGTGGCTACAGACGGTTTCGTGGAGATTTGATCGGGTACCCAGGTTTCGTGCATCGGGGGCTTTTTATAGGCGAAGGGGGAGACCAAGGAGGCAGCCAGGGTTGGCAAATCCTAGCCAGGCGCGGGGTTGGGACCACCCGCGCCTGGGGTGGGTCTAGCACCCCTGGCTGGCCCCTCCGGCTCTCCTCTGAAATTTTGTTCCCCACGGAAATTAATTGATTTTGGCGTTTGTCCCGTCGAATTCCGAGAATATTTCTTTACTAACTTTTCTGAAACCAAAAACAGCAGAAAACAGGCATCTGGCACTGTTGCAACTTGTTAATAGGTTATTACCAAAAAACATGTAAAAATCACCTCAAAGTGTAGACAAGTAAAGCATAGTAGATACTAAAAAGCATGGAGCATCAAAAATTATAGATACGTTTCCAACGTATCAACATCCCCAAGCTTAACTCCTGCTCGTCCTCGAGTAGGTAAGTGATAAAAGAACAAATTTTGAGGTGACATGCACCCTCACAAAGATCCAACCATTTGCAATCATTGAAAGCTCGGATCAAAGAACTCTAAACATGTGCATGAAAGATGGAGTTCTAACAATAGGACATAGTAACTATGCATGCAACATGGCAAGTTAAAAAAAAAGATCATGAATAACATGCATTAAAAAAAGTTTGTTTGTTTCACATACAGAAAACATGGCATAGTGGCAATCAGCTTGTCCCTCATAGAGTAGCAATATAGATGCATTGGACACCTTCAAAGTTCACAAGGGTGACTAGAAACAAATAGCACAAGAACAAGTAATATCACAATATGCATCAATTAATAAGCTTTGGAACAGTGCACACAGAATGACAACTATGCTCTCTTAATGGTGCCTAAAGGTAGAAGGTGGAGACTCAAATAATGGTGGAAGAAAGACCTTTTTTGTAAAGGAAGCAGGGATTACAAGTTTCAAAAAGAGCTTCCAAAAATTATTATACTTGTTAGCTTTCAGCCCTCATTGCCCCTATCATAAGCATCTTGAAGTGGTTAAGGTTAAAGTGGCAAAGCTGGAGTATATGCTTGACGAAGTATAAGTTGGCAATCTCAAGTCCCTTGAATACGAGGGCCACACCTCATGCATACTCAACTTTGGGTCCAGGTAAGTTCTTGTCACTGTAAGTATTTGCATATCATTGAGAACTGCCAATGGGGTACCCCTTGCACATGGTACAGGAGCTTTCCCATAACCAAAATGACAAGGCAAGCAGACAATGAGCATCTCAGCAATCTTTTTATTTACCATATGCATAGCTTTTTATTGAGGATGCTTCATAGATAGCTCACTATGGTGATGCTGCAAGTTTCCACCATGATTAGGCATGCCTTAGGCTAGTGGCCCAGGCGTTTCTCTAACACAGGATACAAACTCCATGGACTTACAAGTTCCCTCTTTATTTCACACCGGTGACATCCATAGACAAAAGAACATGATATCAACTGAGTACAAAGTACAAGTGCAATGTTGAAAACGTTCCCCGTGACAGCACGGTTATGCTAATTCCAACTTATAAGTGCAAGCATATACAACAAAGTTGTCACAATGGTTCAAGTTTATTAGGGGCAAAGAATATAAAGTGTGCCATCAAGTTTGTGAGGGCTTTAATCACTAATTTTTCACATAACAAAATAGTTTTTAATTGGAAGATAGTTGAAAACAAGAATATACTTGGAATGGTGTAACACACCATTCATAGGAGTTTATAGTGGACACTTTGGAAAAACTTGCTTTCTTGGGAGTTGGAAGCATGAGTAGAACTTACTCATACAAGTGGAGGCTAGCAAAAGACTGGGAGCAACCAACTAAGAGAGCATAATGGCCATAATCATGAGTGCAACAAAGCATACTAATAAAAGCAAAGAGTGGTACTACAAGTCAAGGACTAAATGATCATAGAGGCTAATTGTGACTTGTCATAGTCATAACATGGTGTGAGCATGTGCCAAGTCAACCCAAGCAAAGCATCAAAGGAGAATACCACAATACTATGCTTTTGCATGCTAAAACAACGCATAATTTCTTGAAGGCACACTAAGTAATCCCAATTGTTTGTAACAAGACATGCTACAACAATAATCACTAAGCATAAGATCAAAACAACACCTTGCATGTCATGCTAAAGTCTAAGTCACAGTCAATGCAAGCTCCTCTTACACTTCTAGCAAGAACTTACTACTCCTTTCCAACACCAAGCAACTTATTTGCAGAACAACATAGCGAGAACGGGGGTACAAACTACTTAAGAAAACTAAACAAACTAAGCAAAGAAAATGAAAACTAAGACGCTCCAAGAACAACACAACTGTGCATGAAACAATAAAAACGAAGTGTCTAGACAGACCTACGCTTTTTATTGATGAAGAAGGGGATGCCTTGGGCATCCCCAAGCTTTGATGCTTGTACCTCTTGGATATTTCTTGGGGTGACACCATGGTGGCATCCCCAAGATTGAGCTTTTGTCCATTATTCATCTCATCGCATCATTCTCTCTCTACACCTGAAATTGTTCCTTCACACAATCTTCATTAGCAATATTAGTCTATTCAAAAGATATTAGACCTTTGGAAATGCTTTGAAATTGCAAGGCTTTTCAATAAAAACACAAGCTACTGTAGTAACTCCTTCAAAAATCTCAATTCACCTAAAGAGAACTCAAAAAGGAATCAATAAGAAGAAATACAAATAATGGCTGAAATCTGTCAAAACAGACCAACAGGTAGAAACTGATTTTTTCGAACATCTTCTGTTGCTCAAATCAAAAAGTTTTGATATAACGAAAGTTAGCTAACATACTGGGGGATTTATTAGTAAATTTTCAGCTCAAATAGAGTTACAGAGACTCCTCACAAATTTTTTTGGTGGAGGACAGAAATCTGTTTTAGGACAGCAACTCCCCAAATCTTACTTCCCTCTCATTAGAGGTCATTCTTGGCACAAAAAGCAAACAAAAAGGATAAGGAGAGGTCATTACAGAAGTAATAACTTCCAAGACTCAATGAAACTCTTGGGTTATCTCCCAAAGAGTACTTTTCTTTAACGCCTTTAAGATAGGCTTAATAGCTTGAGAAGATGCTCACATAAGAATTATGAATTGAACGCAAAGAGAGCATCAAGAAGCAAATTCAAAACACATTTAAGTCTAACCCACTTCCTATGCATAGGAATCTTGTATACAAATAAATGCACAAAGAACAAAGTGACAAGCATAGGAAGATAAAACAAGAGTAACTTCAAAACTTTCAGCACATAGAGAGGTGTTTCAATACCATGAAAAATTCTACAACCATACTTTCCTCTCTCATAATAATTTTCAGTAGCCTCATGAATAAACTCAACAATATAATTATCACATGAAGAAGGCTTTACATGAGCTACAAACACATAATTTCTATCAAACTCAAAAATAGGTGGATTAAAACCTTCACAGGTTTTACCCAAAGTAGATATTTCAAAAGGATCCACAGGAACATAACATTCATCCTCCTTTGGTAAGCATGGGGCAATAAAATAATGTAAGAGGTAAAGATTTACTCTCATTAGAAGGTAGACATGGGTAGATAATCCATTCTTCCTCCTTTTGTTCATCACTCTCCTCCTCTTTTTCATCTAATAAGCTTCTAGTTTCAACAATTTCTTCTTCCATAGGCTCCTGCAAGGTATTAGTCTCTTCCATTTGTGGAAAGCATCTATTAAAATATTCAAGAATATAGACATTTGCTTCCTTGTAATTATCAAAGCAGAATTTAAGTATCTCATAAACCTCATATTCATAAGGTGCATCATCAGTATTTTCAAGCAAACTAGCAAGTTCAAATGCACCCTTGAAAGCAATAAATTCTTCAATTTGTTCCACATCATAAAAGTCATAATTTCCCTTAACATAAGAAGATATGGTAACATTATCATTATACTCACACTGAAAAGAAGGTGTTTATACCTCCTACAGCAACAAGATTTATCAAAGCAATAAGTAACATTATAAGTAGAGCACACGTCTCTAGCAATAGTATTCAACTTATCAATTTGTTCCCATAAGTGTTTCCCTTTTTGTGACAAATGGTGTTCCTTATAATAATACTTTTGTTCTTCCGTGAACCCACCTTGCCAATAAGAACTAGTTTCAAAGAAACCATCCATTGATGGAAAGCATGACCAAGCAAGGCAATGACAGACCAGCAACTGGAGTAGGAACTAATTTTTTTGTGTTTTTAATAAAGAAAGCAAACCAAACTAGACTAAAAAAATTTGGTTTTTTTTGGAAAGAGGCAAACAAAACCAAGCAAAAGAAACGAAGCAAACTAAAAACAAAGTAAAGATAAAGGAAGTGAAGGACTCCCCTTGTGAAGACGTCCTTAGCCTCCCCGACAACGACGCCAGAAAATAGCTTGATGGCGCCCAACACTTGTCATGGGACGCTTCGTTCGAAACCCCAAGAGCAAGGTATGAAGCAGCACAACAGCAAGTTTCCCTCAGTAATAAACCGAGGTTATCGAACCAGTAGGAGGAAGGAAACGTCACACAGGTGTTGCAAGCAACGGAGAGACCTGCACAACACAAACTCAAGACTTTGCCTCAACGAATCAGTGAGGTTGTCAAGCTCACCGGTTTGCTGTAACAAAGGATTAAACGTATGGTGTGAAAGGTAATGGTTTGCAGCAAGCAAGCAAGTAACGGTGGAAGATGTATCAATGGTAAAGACTGGACCGGGGTCCATAGTTCACTAGAGGTGTTCTCCTTAGATAAACAACATGGCATAAAGGGTAAACAAATTACAGCAGGGCAATTGACAGGAACTGAGCAAGGCATAACAATGCAATTACTAGTCAGAAAGATCTTATGAGATTCGATTAGGCAATACAACAAGATACATAGACCGCCATCCAACTGCATCTATGACTAGAAGTCCACCTTCAGGTTATCATCCGAACCCCCTCCAGTATTAATGTCACATCCCAGAATTTTCCAAATTTTGTAATGTGAAAAATAAATAATTGTTGAAATTTAGGGTGAAAAGAAACTTTTTGTTTCTAAATGGAAACATCAAAACCCATCTGGAACAAACTTTGAATCCAACAAAAAAATCAAATCAAGTTAAATGCATTCATCAAGAATGAATCTTGAAATTTAAACACTTGGAAAATAAACCAAAATTCTAAAACCCTAATAAAGGAAATATTTTCCAAAGCTAATAAAGCTCCTATCTAAAATCCATGCCAAACCTTGAACAAATAATCCTGAAGAGATATAAAATGATAAACAAATTGGAATCACCAAGTTTGAATCTATAAATAAAAAGATATGGATTTTATAAGATAGAAAAGAAATAAATAAATAAGGAGTATTTAAAAGCCAAATTAAATCTTAGCCAAATCCATAAGCAAATGGAATAAATATAATCCAAATCCAAATGTGATAAATGGATAAAGAATATTCAAATAAAATAATATGGCATTAACCAAATTCCATTCTATTTGAATAAAGACAAAATCCCTAATAGAAATGATTAATTAAATCATGGGAAAATAATAATTAGAATTTACCCAAGTGGAATAAAAGTTATTTAATTAACTTAAAGGGAATCAAAGAAATCATTTAAATAAAATTTATGGAATTAAAACCATATTTGAATTTAATTGGGGTAAAAACATTTGCCAAATTAAATGATTAATAATCATATTAAAATACTTTAAATAATTCAAAGTGAATTATTTAACACCCTATTAAATAAATAAAACCTACTAAAAAGGTTTAATGAAAATTAGAATTCAAATAAAGGGTTTGAAAATATGTTTAATCATATTTGAATAAAGGCAAGTGCTTATTTTAATAATGAATAAAGAAATTATTCTAAAAATGGTCTTAAAAATACATGTTTGAACAGAATAGAAACTTGCTGAAAAGATTGAAAAGTTTTGAAATGAAAGAGGGTTTGAAATCATTTGAATAAAATCAAAACATAAAATCTAAATAGAAAAAGAAAAGGATTCAGAATAAATAAAGAGGGAAAGAAACAAACTAACCTAACAGGTCCAGTACTTCCCATTCCCCAGCCCAACTAACCCACCTCGAGCGAATCGTTTTTCACCCAGCCACTCACCCGCACCCCCTCTGACGCATGGACCCTACTTTACCCCTCTCTCTATCGCTGACCACCAGGTCCCACTGCCCGTCAGCATCTTAAACCCCGTGCGCGACCTATTCTTCCTCCCTCTCTCTCTCTCGTTTCAGTCGTTGATTCGCGTGTTTAATTCGCATCAATGCCGCGTGATTCTTCCCCCTGACCTCACACACTTATTCTCCCGCACCTCCTCTATCTTTCCCCTCAGACCCCATCCCAGGAGAGCCCCATGCTGCCCCTAATTTTTGCTCAAGCTCTCACTGACTCCGGCAAGCTCCGGTAAAGATTCCGGCGAGCTCAACCCACCCCTTACCCCCTAGTGCATGCAAGCTCACTCCCCATCGATGTACGCACCTGCCAGCACCTCTCCCTTGCCCTCGCGCGCCACAGAGACTCAAAAACAATAACACCTTCTCACCATCGTCGACTGCTTCAACTCCGGCAAGAGGTTGCCGACGATTCATCGTGCCCCTATCCCTCTGGTAGGTCCCCTCGCAACCTCTGCAACCGTGCGCATCTCCCTGACCTGCTGCCTTTCCTTCTTACACCCCAGGAGCCCGCCCCTGACAACGACAGTACATGACCCGACGCCGACGCTAGCTCCGGTGAGGAATCGCCATCAGCTCCATGCACCCCTGTCCCTCATGTGGCCACCTCGAGCATCACCGTGACCTTGCGAACCCGGTGAGACCTCCCACTCCTCCTCTCGCTTCCTAGATTCATCGTACCACCGTCGCCTGAGCGCCGCCGCTGCGCATTAGACGCCATCGCCGCTAGTTCTTGGTCGATGCGCTGAGGACCGTCGGATCTAGATCGTAAGGATTTAATAGAATGACTTAACCGAAGGGGTACGAAACAATCTGTGTCGCACAATTTACTTTAGATCCAACGCATCACACTGCTTGATCTGTGCGAACCATTATTGTCCAGTAGGATTGCGCCACGTTGTAAGATCCCTCCTTTATGAAGGAAAAGGATCCCTGTGATTGCAATGCTAGTCCCTGGATCAATGCTAGCATCCACAGTTTAAGATGAAGTACACAGAAACAAAGGTCATTATTACAGTCATTCCAGAGACAAACTGTAGAGGTCCCAACCTTTAATAAGGTAGATATCCCTATGTTTACAATGCTAGTCCCTGGATCAATAGCTAGCATCCACAGTTAAGATGTAATATCAAGAAACAAAGGTCATAATTTAACTTTATAACCAGGAATAACATAATTTTATTACATCTTACATAGCTCTTTTGGCTATTACATTACATTGCAGCAGAATATCTATAAGCATGGGGTCCTTCATCTTCAAAGTGCCACAGTAAAACATGTTGGTTGTAGGCTTGTACTCCTAATCAATCAACTTCACTAATATCAAACAAACCTGCAACATTACAAGTTACAGCCACAAGGGTCAATACATTTGAATTGTATTGGCAAGTTTCACTACTATGTAGAATATAAGTGGATCCTATCATTACATGCATATTTGGCTAAGTAGGGTTTTAGGATCATTTGCAGAAAGCAATAATTTATCCTATCTTTTCGAAACAGTTTTGATCTTTTGTCAAATCTTTCTGAACTCCTTGCTAAATCCCCAAGTGTTTCAAGTCTTTGTCAAAATCTCTTGAGCTCCTTGGTAAATCCCCAAGTGCTTCAAGTTTTTATCAAAATCTCTTGAGCTCCTTAGTACACCCCAAGTGCTTCAAGTTTTTATCCAAATCTCTTGAGCTCCTTGGTACACCCCAAGTGCTTCAAGTTTTTATCCAAATCTCTTGAGCTCCTTGGTACACCCCAAGTGCGTCAAGTTTTTATACAAATCTCTTGAGCTCCTTGGTACACCCCAAGTGCTTCAAGTCTTTTGTTTTCACTTTAAAGTTTTTCTTTTAGAAATTGGAATGTCGAGATTTCCCATAGCTTCAAGCTTTAGTTGCTCAGTATTGTCCATAACCGGGGACACGGCTAAGTACTTCGAATTTTTCTCTTCTGCAGAAGTTGTACACTTTACCCACATGACACAATCTCATCTTGTTGCCACCAGTGGCCGCTGGATAAGTACTCACCAAGATGGAGTACTGGTAGATTGAGAATGTGACGAAGTCTTTCCAGAGGGTCCTCCCATACACCATTGCTAGCTTGTCTTCAGGCACCAACGTAGGGTTCCTAGTTCCCTCATTTCTAGTTAACCTGAGGACAATGCATGGGTCTTCCCAATGTAGTTGACTAAGTCAGAGCCATATTAGCATGTGGCTGTACACGAAAGCCACTGTTGGAGAAACATGTTCAATCTCTAAGTCCCTGGGTGGTTTTCATCTAGTGTACAACAAAAGAGATTGCCATATAAACATGGTTCCTCTTGTTGCCACCTTTTCCACAACTTGAATATCCTTGTCCACCCAGGTGGTTCATTGAGTACTTGTTTTATTATATAAAACACAAGTCCTTTCTCATCTTTATAAAATCTCAACATGTATCTCTTCTCAAAATATATAGCATGGCTAAGCATTTTACAACTACATTGTTTTCACTAAGGAATGTATAAGGGTATACTATTAGGATTTAGCATAGCATATAGTATAGAAATTCTTTTCATGCATGTTTTCAAAATCCACTAAGTATAATGAAAATAGTAGGACTTTGGATGATAGTGTAACTTGCCTTTTTGGTAGAGAATGTTGGTTCACTTCTTGATCTTGTTAATCTCTCACCCTTCTAACTTCACTACAATTCAATCAAGCAAACACAAATTCAACTAGCATTCCAAAACAATAATCAAACAATTCATCACACATAAAATAATAGAATCCAAGTCATGCATGCAAGCATGCAAAAGATAGTTTTATTTTGCAAAGGTGGTTTCTACTAGGCTCTAAACTTTGTAAGGTTCAAAGTGGTCATTTTCCAAAGTGGCAAAACCATTTGCAAAAGGGTTTTACCTATAATCCATTTTTAAATGAAATCATTATTTCATGTGATGGAAAATGTTTTTAGTAAAGCAACAATTTTATATTGTTCACCAAATAAGTTGTTAGTTCACAAAACTTGGTGTTTAGGGTCAGGAGGTTTGAATCAACATATTTTTCCAAAGGTTTTTCTCAAAAATCATTTCTATAACAAAATCAATATTTTTATTTGACTAGAAATGGGCTAATTCAATTAATCAACCCTAATCTTCACCAAAAATATTTTTAAATCCACAAGATGGTCCCTAGGGTCAGTAGGTTCACAACAAACCAATTTTCAAAGATTTTAACCCCAAAATCAATTTGGAATAATTTTTATAACCTAAACAAGCATACAAATGTTTCTGCAAAAACAAACATTTTACCAGAAGCTTTTTACTAAACAAATTGCATGGTTCGCTAGGGCTTGTTCCACTGATTCCATTGATATAAAATTTGCAAATTTTGGACGTGTGGATCAAAATTTACAAGGTTTACAAGTTTGCATCTAGATCAGATTCAAAATTTGTTTTAAACAGAACTAGTGCCACGCGGCGCAATACTATTGGGCGGTACCGGTTCGCACGGATCGCGCTCTGCGGGGCGTTGGATCTAAACAGATCGCACGGCGCGGGTTGACTCATACCTCTTCGCTCAGTTCTAATCATAGCCGGACGATTTGCATCGCACGGCTCACAGCAGCTCGACCAGTAACTGGCGGCGCTAGCGGCGGCTGGCAGCGGCGACGCTCAGACGGTGGCGGTACTAGCGATGCAGGAAGCAAAGAGAGAGGGGGAGGTGCTCACCAAGATTTAGGGGCTGCACTGATTCTCGACGTGGTCTCCACAGGGTCAGGCGCGCCCGGGGGTGTCGATAATTGCTCGCCGGAGTCCTTGCTTCCGTCGGGCATGCTCGGCCGTTGTTGGGGACGAGGCTACAGGTCACGCCAGTGTAAAACAGAGGGTGCGTTAGACACGCGAGAGAGAGGAGAGTATGCTCGTGTCAACCAGAGAGGAGGGGGCGGTCAGGAATTACCAGGGGATGTCGCTAGAGTGGGAACAGACGGCGGCGGCGCTCAGAGGATATCGAAGCCGAGCCTGTAGAGCACGCGCGGTTGAGCTGGCGACACGGGAAGGTGCGCCTGGGTCTGGGGAATGTGCCCGTGTGCTTGGGGAGGCAAGGGGTGGCGTGGGGTCGCCGGAATTTTCTCGCGAGTTCGTCGGAGCAGTGGCAAGGCAAATGGAATCGGGGGCAGCCTGGTGGCTCACTTGCAGCAGGGTTTGAGGGGAAGGAGAGGAAAGACGCAGGCGTTTAAATGTGTGCGGTTACTGGGAGGATTCAAGGGCGTATTCAACGCGTATTCATCGCCGGCGTAAATGGAAGCAACGGCAGGGCGGGGTCTGCGCGAGGAAGAAGGGAGTGAGCTGGTGCGTGGGTCCGCTTCGTCAGCGAAGGAGAGAGAGGGGAAGCGGGGTCCAGTAGTCAGCGACTTAGCGGGTTGGAATTTCGGTGGAAAATGGTTCGCAGAGAGGGAGGGGGAAACTGGGCTGTGACCGGGCTGTTGGGCTAAGTGGGTTGGGCTGCGTCCGTTTCTATTTTTTTCTTCGTGATTGCTTTTTTCTTTTCCTATTTCGATTTTCTGTTTTGAAATTCAAACAACAATTCAAACACTCACATCAATTCAAAACTCCTCTAAACTTTGCCTTGAGGTTTGGTTCTGTTTAACAACAATAATCCAAGTTCCAAAAATAAAATAATATTTTTATTTTAGGGTCCATTAATAAATAAATAAATAGACCCTGATTATTTAATTAAAATAGTATTTGCTTAAATAAAATCTTTACCTTTTTGAAATCTAAATATTTTCAAAACCAAATCAGTAGGTTTTATTTGAAAATAAAGAATACTTGGAAAACTTGTTTAAAATAAATAAATAAGTTTTGATGTTTAATTAAAATAGTAAAACCTTTATTTTAATAAACTTGGATATTAAATCCTTATTATTTTATTTAAATAAACCTTTACTATTTTTATCAAATAGAAATATTTTATTTCAAAGGCTTGGCCAAGTTTTAATTTGGCTTATAAAATAATCCTTATTTATATTTCTTCCTTTGCTTTTGAAAACCAAATCTTTTTTTATTAAAAGATTCAAAATAGTAATTCCAAATATTTTTAACTTTATTATTTATTTATCTTTTTAAATCCCTTTAGGATTTTATTTGATCCAAATAGGTTTGATTGTTTCCAATTGGAATCAAAAAGTTTCTTCTCAATATTTTTATTTTAGGATCCATTAATAATTAAATAAATAGACCCTGATTATTTAATTAAAATAGTATTTGCTTAAATAAAATCTTTACCTTTTTGAAATCTAAATATTTTCAAAACCAAATCAGTAGGTTTTATTTGAAAATAAAGAATACTTGGAAAACTTGTTTAAAATAAATAAATAAGTTTTGATGTTTAATTAAAATAGTAAAACCTTTATTTTTAATAAACTTGGATATTAAATCCTTATTATTTTATTTAAATAAACCTTTACTATTTTTATCAAATAGAAATATTTTATTTCAAAGGCTTGGCCAAGTTTTAATTTGGCTTATAAAATAATCCTTATTTATATTTCTTCCTTTGCTTTTGAAAACCAAATCTTTTTTTTTATTAAAAGATTCAAAATAGTAATTCCAAATATTTTTAACTTTATTATTTATTTGTCTTTTTAAATCCCTTTAGGATTTTATTTGATCCAAATAGGTTTGATTGTTTCCAATTGGAATCAAAAAGTTTCTTCTCACCCTGAAAATCAACAAAGTTTTATTTTATTCATTTATTTTTCACATTACAAGATTTGGAAAATCTTGGGATGTGACAGGCTACCACCCTTAAAATAAATCTCGTCCCGAGATTTGGGAAGGCTAGGGTTACAAGTAGGCTCAAAGCATCTAGGGTACTACCACCCTTAAAAAATTTCAAACTAAATTACATGTTGGCCTTCTTGGGATCCTAGGGAAACTTATCTGGGCAAACATCTGCATAGTGTCCTTTGTTTCCACACTTGACACATGTGACAAGGCTGAGATCCTTCATAGGCTTGTTTATCTTGTGCTTCATCTTTTCTGGACAGTTGCTTGCATAATGTCCTGGTTCTTTGCAATTGAAACATGTGATAAGTTTGAGTTCTTCACGTGTCTCTTGTGGACAAGTTGCTGCATAATGTCCTAGCTCTTTGCAGTTGTTGCACCATACTTGACCAATCTCCCTATACTTCTGTTTCTCTGGACATTCACTGGAATAGTGTCCCATTTCTTTGTAATGATGACATTGCACATGGCTTTTGTCCTTCTTTTTCTTGGGTTTCTCCAAAGCTAGGAGTGCATCTAGTTCATGTTGTTCATATGTTATCTTATAGGTAGGAATGTCTACTTGTTTCTTGGACCTTCTATTGCTCCTTGGATAATTCATATGCCTCTTCTTTGGTCCTTTGAATTGGGTTGTATTGCATGGAGGTATAAGTGGAGCTTTTCCTTTGTCCTCATTCTTCTTGGTAGACTTGGATCCCTCTTGGTAGTTTGCAGTCATTTGTTGCACTCCACCTTGTTTCCTTTGTTCAACTATGGAGTAGATGGGGCATTGGATAGGGACATGATTATTTCCTTCACATAGGTAACAAGTAGCTTGAGAGGTGGGACATTGGCCAACAGGATGTTTCTCTTCACAGTTAGGGCATTGATCTCCATGCTCCTTGGAAGTGTGATCCTTGTCTCCACAAATATTGCAAGCTTTGGTTCCCTTTATAATAACATCTTTGTTGTCACAAGCTCCTTTGGAAAAGTTGCTTTCCATGTTGAGCATTTGATCTGTCACCTTATGCAACATTTGAGCTTGGTTTTCTAAAAATCCTTGCAGGGTTGGATATTCCCCACTGGTGTTAGCTATGAACTGAGCTGTCATTTGGTTCAACTAGTTTTGGGTTGATATGAGTTCTCTCATGTTGTCCTCTTGGTTGGTGTTGGTGTCATCAACCTTGATGTTGGAGTTTCTTGGAGTAGTCATCTGTTTGGGTTAGATGGAGATTAGAATAGGCAAAATATTTCTAAGGAATTAATTCTAATCACACACATCACAATTCACACAAACAATGTGCAAGCAATCACAAACAAACACTCCTTTCAAACACAAGTTTCCAAGCATAATCTTTGGCAACCAAAAATATTCTTGTTACACCACATAAGTTAGTGGGTTTGTCTTAAACAAAATATGGTGGTCCATCTATATGGTTCACTTGTGATCTTTCCATCCTTCTTGGTTGATTCTTCTTGCATGAGATCATAGTTTTCTTGGGAAAACTTTTGGTCACACAACTTCAAGTGATGTGGGCTCCTTCTAACTTGTGTTTCCTTAGTCTCCAAATCTTGAGCAAGATTTCCTTGTCTCACTTGTAGTCCTTAGTGGTATCCAAGGTTGAAGTCCTTGGCGAAAATGCTGAAGATGTTGAAGTCATTAGAGTTGAAGATGTTGAAGTCATTAGTGTTGAAGAAGTTGAAGAAGTTGAAGTCATTAGAGTTGAAGATGTCCTTGCACATGGTGAAGTCTTTGGCCCTGGGGTAGATTTTATCCATCAAGTTGAAATAGAAGAGATGTAGATTCAAAACCAAAATGGTTGAGGAAGGAGTTTACAAGATTGTTTGTAAATAATTTTTGGAACAAATACAACTCCTATTTTTCTAAGGGTTTTTGTCCAATCCTAGGTTTACCAATCCTACAGGCAACACAATGCTCTAATACCATCTGTAGAGGTCCCAACCTTTAATAAGGTAGAGATCCCTGTGTTTACAATGCTAGTCCCTGGATCAATAGCTAGCATCCACAGTTAAGATGTAATATCAAGAAACAAAGGTCATAATTTAACTTTATAACCAGGAATAACATAATTTTATTACATCTTACATAGCTCTTTTGGCTATTACATTACATTGCAGCAGAATATCTATAAGCATGGGGTCCTTCATCTTCAAAGTGCCACAGGCAAACATGTTGGTTGTAGGCTTGTACTCCTAATCAATCAACTTCACTAATATCAAACAAACCTGCAACATTACAAGTTACAGCCACAAGGGTCAATACATTTGAATTGTATTGGCAAGTTTCACTACTATGTAGAATATAAGTGGATCCTATCATTACATGCATATTTGGCTAAGTAGGGTTTTAGGATCATTTGCAGAAAGCAATAATTTATCCTATCTTTTCGAAACAGTTTTGATCTTTTGTCAAATCTTTCTGAACTCCTTGCTAAATCCCCAAGTGTTTCAAGTCTTTGTCAAAATCTCTTGAGCTCCTTGGTAAATCCCCAAGTGCTTCAAGTTTTTATCAAAATCTCTTGAGCTCCTTGGTACACCCCAAGTGCTTCAAGTTTTTATCCAAATCTCTTGAGCTCCTTGGTACACCCCAAGTGCGTCAAGTTTTTATACAAATCTCTTGAGCTCCTTGGTACACCCCAAGTGCTTCAAGTCTTTTGTTGTCACTTTAAAGTTTTTCTTTTAGAAATTGGAATGTCGAGATTTCCCATAGCTTCAAGCTTTAGTTGCTCAGTATTGTCCATAACCGGGGACACGGCTAAGTACTTAGAATTTTTCTCTTCTGCAGAAGTTGTACACTTTACCCACATGACACAATCTCATCTTGTTGCCACCAGTGGCCACTGGATAAGTACTCACCAAGATGGAGTACTGGCAGATTGAGAATGTGACGAAGTCTTTCCAGAGGGTCCTCCCATACACCATTGCTAGCTTGTCTTCAGGCACCAACGTAGGGTTCCTAGTTCCCTCATTTCTAGTTAACCTGAGGACAATGCATGGGTCTTCCCAATGTAGTTGACTAAGCTAGAGCCATATTAGCATGTGGCTGTACACGAAAGCCACTGTTGGAGAAACATGTTCAATCTCTAAGTCCCTGGGTGGTTTTCATCTAGTGTACAACAAAAGAGATTGCCATATAAACATGGTTCCTCTTGTTGCCACCTTTTCCACAACTTGAATATCCTTGTCCACCCAGGTGGTTCATTGAGTACTTGTTTTATTATATAAAACACAAGTCCTTTCTCATCTTTATAAAATCTCAACATGTATCTCTTCTCAAAATATATAGCATGGCTAAGCATTTTACAACTACATTGTTTTCACTAAGGAATGTATAAGGGTATACTATTAGGATTTAGCATAGCATATAGTATAGAAATTCTTCTCATGCATGTTTTCAAAATCCACTAAGTATAATGAAAATAGTAGGACTTTGGATGATAGTGTAACTTGCCTTTTTGGTAGAGAATGTTGGTTCACTTCTTGATCTTGTTAATCTCTCACTCTTCTAACTTCACTACAATTCAATCAAGCAAACACAAATTCAACTAGCATTCAAAAACAATAATCAAACAATTCATCACACATAAAATAATAGAATCCAAGTCATGCATGCAAGCATGCAAAAGATAGTTTTATTTTGCAAAGGTGGTTTCTACTAGGCTCTAAACTTTGTAAGGTTCAAAGTGTTCATTTTCCAAAGTGGCAAAACCATTTGCAAAAGGGTTTTACGTATAATACATTTTTAAATGAAATCATTATTTCATGTGATGGAAAATGTTTTTAGTAAAGCAACAATTTTATATTGTTCACCAAATAAGTTTTTAGTTCACAAAACTTGGTGTTTAGGGTCAGGAGGTTTGAATCAACATATTTTTCCAAAGGTTTTTCTCAAAAATCATTTCTATAACAAAATCTTAATTTTTATTTGACTAGAAATGAGCTAATTCAATTAATCAACCCTAATATTCACCAAAAATATTTTAAAATCCACAAGATGGTCCCTAGGGTCAGTAGGTTCACAGCAAACCAATTTGCAAAGATTTTAACCCCAAAATCATTTTGGAATAATTTTTATAACCTAAACAAGCATACAAATGTTTATGCAAAAACAAACATTTTACCAGAAGCTTTTTACTAAACAAATTTCATGGTTGGATAGGGCTTGTTCCACTGATTCCATTGATATAAAATTTGCAAATTTTGGACGTGTGGATCAAAAGTTACAAGGTTTACAAGTTTGCATCTAGATCAGATTCAAAATTTGTTTTAAACAGAACTAGTGCCACGCGGCGCAATACTATTGGGCGGTACCGGTTCGCACGGATCGCGCTCTGCGGGGCGTTGGATCTAAACAGATCGCACGGCGCGGGTTGACTCATACCTCTTCGCTCAGTTCTAATCACAGCCGGACGATTTGCATCGCACGGCTCACAGCAGCTCGACCAGTAACTGGCGGCGCTAGCGGCGACTGGCGGTGGCGACGCTCAGACGGTGGCGGTACTGGTGATGCAGGAAGCAAAGAGAGAGGGGGAGGTGCTCACCGAGATTGCGGGGCTGCGCTGATTCTCGACGTGGTCTCCACAGGGTCAGGGGCGCCCGGGGGTGTCGACAATTGCTCGCCGGAGTCCTTGCTTCCGTCGGGCACGCTCGACCGTTGTTGGGGACGAGGCTACAGGTCATGCCAGTGTAAAACAGAGGGTGCGTTAGACACGCGTGAGAGAGGAGAGTATGCTTGTGTCAACCAGAGAGGAGGGGGCGGTCAGGAATTACCAGGGGATGTCGCCGGAGTGGGAACAGACGGCGGCGGCGCTCAGAGGTTGTCGAAGCCGAGCCTGCAGAGCACGCACGGTTGAGCTGGCGACACGGGAAGGTGCGCCTGGGTCTGGGGAATGTGCCCGTGTGCTTGGGGAGGCAAGGGGTGGCGCGGGGTCGCCGGAATTTGCTCGCGAGCTCGTCGGAGCAGTGGCAAGGCAAATGGAATCGGGGGTAGCCTGGTGGCTCACTTGCAGCGGGGTTTGAGGGGAAGGAGAGGAAAGACGCAGGCGTTTAAATGTGTGCGGTTACTGGGAGGATTCAAGGGCGTATTAAACGCGTATTCACCGCCGGTGTAAATGGCAGCAACGGCAGGGCGGGGTGTGCGCGAGGAAGAAGGGAGTGAGCTGGTGCGTGGGTCCGCTTCGTCAGCGAAGGAGAGAGAGGGGAAGCGGGGTCCAGTAGTACTTAGCGGGTTGGAATTTCGGTGGAAAACGGTTCGCAGAGAAGGAGGGGGAAACTGGGCTGTGACCGGGCTGTTGGGCCAAGTGGGTTGGGCTGCGTCCGTTTCTATTTTTTTCTTCCTGATTGCTTTTTTCTTTTTCTATTTCGATTTTCTGTTTTGAAATCAATTCAAACACTCACATCAATTCAAAACTCCTCTAAACTTTGCCTTGAGTTTTGGTTCTGTTTAACAACAATAATCCAAGTTCCAAAAATAAAATAATATTTTTATTTTAGGGTCCATTAATAATTAAATAAATAGACCCTAATTCTTTAATTAAAATAGTATTTGCTTAAATGAAATCTTTACCTTTTTGAAATCTTAATATTTTCAAAACCAAATTAGTAGGTTTTATTTGAAAATAAAGAATACTTGGAAAACTTGTTTAAAATAAATAAATAAGTTTTGATGTTTAATTAAAATAGTAAAACCTTTATTTTTAATAAACTTGGATATTAAATCCTTATTATTTTATTTAAATAAACCTTTACTATTTTTTATCAAATAGAAATATTTTATTTCAAAGTCTTGGCCAAGTTTTAATTTGGCTTATAAAATAATCCTTATTTATATTTCTTCCTTTGCTTTTGAAAACCAAATCTTTTTTTATTAAAAGATTCAAAATAGTAATTCCAAATATTTTTAACTTTATTATTTATTTATCTTTTTAAATCCCTTTAGGATTTTATTTGATCCAAATAGGTTTGATTATTTCCAATTGGAATCAAAAAGTTTCTTCTCACCCTGAAAATCAACAAAGTTTTATTTTATTCATTTATTTTTCACATTACAAGATTTGGAAAATCTTGGGATGTGACACAAACATAGTATTTTACAACTCCATGGCCATAGGCCTAGTACAAGAGTTTAAATAAGTAAATAGATAAATAAGTCTTCATCTTCATGTGCCACAGGCAAACATGTTGGGTGTAGACTCATGACTCCTAATCATCATCAGAATAACCTGCAACATCACAAGTTACAGCCACAGTGGGTCAATACATTGGAATAGTATTGGCAAGTGATACCTTAGTAGAATATTGGTGGACTAAATACTATATGCATTTTGGCTAAGTGTAGCTTAGGCTTGCTGTGCTCAAAATAGGTTTTGCCTATCAGTTGAAATCACTAAGTTTTTCTTTATCAAAACTTTTCCCAAGGAACCACCAATAGACATTGGGGTCCTTCACCCTTGTTCAACCACAAGTTTTACTTAGAAATTGGGATGAGGAGACTCTTGATAGATTCCATGTCTTGATGCTCAAGTTATCCAATACCAGAGACATGGCTAAGTACTTAGATTCTTCCATCTGCATAGGTTGTGCACTTTCCCCACAAGACTTGGTTTCACCAAGACAAGACCTTTCAGAAGTCTTCCCTTAGACCAAATGGATGCGATCCAACCTATCATCCCACTACCACCAACTGTCCAAATGGCTAAGTTATTGCAACCTATATGATCCAGGCAGAGCCCATATTGCCAAGTGGCTGCACTAGAAGCTTCTTAACATTTGGCCTCTCAAATCCCTTTGTTCCTGGGTGTCTTTCCACAAGTGAGATACACAAGGTAAACCATAGAAATGGGCCTTGTGTAACCACTCAACACAAACCATTCCTTCCATTCCACCCAGGTGTTTCATTCACTTAGTTGTTTTATTAAACAAAACACAAGTCAAAAGACTTAGAAATATTTTATCATATCCTGAATATATCACCACCCTTGGTTGCTACTAGCTAGGCTAAGCATGGCATAGTTAAACATCTTACCTAGAAATTTCTAGCAATTCTACAACTACTAGGATTTCCCAAGCATAGCATATAAAGACCAAAATTTATCCATGCAAGTCTAGCAAAATATTTCTAATGCATATTTGAAAAACATAGGAATAAAATCATGAAGCGCCACTTGCCTTGGTAGTTTGGAGAGTAGCTACACTCCTCACAATCACAATCACTATTTGCACCAAAATCTACACATAAAATCATAGCAACAAATCACATACAAAATAAATACAAGCAAAAATATATGGATGCATGCAATATGATATGTGATGGTTCTCTAAACTCAACAAGACAAGTGCACAGTACTGGTTCATAAACAAGTTCAAAACTTGCCAAACAAACTTTATTTGAACTTTAAAACATTTCTCAAATAATTAATATACTCAAAATAGGCCTACACATGTTTCTGTAAATAAAACCATTTTAACAAAATCAAAACATTAAACACATTGCATAAATGTAAAGGGCTTTCTCTCCTGATTCCATTGATATAAAATTTGTCAAATTTGGACGTGGGAATCAAAAGATATGAATTAAACAAGTTTCAATATCTAATAGATCTAATCCAGTTTTTTAAATTCAAATCCTAGCCACGCGGCGTGTTCCTATTGGTTGATACCGTTTCACACCGGATCACACACGTGAGCCGTTATATCTAATTCAATCCGCACGGCCCAGATCTGTTTGTACCCCTTCACTTAAGTGATCTATCTAGCCTGTCGGATCTAGATCCAACGGTTCGCGATCAAACTGCCAAGGATTGGCGGCGCGCGGCGATGGCTGGCGGCGGTGCGCTCTGTCCACGGCGGTGCGGTGGCTACAGGGGGGTTTGGGGTTGTCGGAGATGCTTACCAGACTCGCGGCGATGTACTGAAGCTCAACGTGGCGGTGTCTTGACAAGGGGCGCGCTGAAGTGGCCGTGGGAGCTCGTCGGAGTAGAGGACAGCGTCGGGCTCGGGTGGACGGCGACATTGGCGACATTCTGATCCGCCCTAACACAAATGGAGGGCATCAGCGGGTGCGCATCGATCAGGAGAAAAGGTTAGTGTCAAAGGGAAGGCACGGGGCGGTCGGCTTTTACCTTAATCGCTCGCCGGAGTTGGAGACGGTGTCAGGAACTTGCGGTGCGCGTTGGAGTCGACGACCTGGGTAGTACAGGACGAACTAAGGATGTCAGTAGGAGCGCAAGGAGTTTGCGAAGCAGTTCGCGTGAACCAGAGAGGAAGGCGCGCACGGAGCTCACCAGGATTGGTCGCCGGAGTGGGTTCTGTCTGCGGCGAGGTAAGGGCAAATACTGGCAGCATGGAGGCGCTTCGAGCTGGCTTTGTTGGGGGAAATGGCCGCGAGGGGGAGAGGTTTAAGTAGCCAGGAGGGGCGAGGGAATTACGCTGCAGATCAATGCCAATTAAGCGCGGAATCAACACGGCGTTTCTAGAGGAAACGGCGGTGGCGATAGGGTCTGCACGCGCGGGGGGTGGAGAAGAAGGAGCTGACGTGGCTCGGGCCCAGTGGCAGTGTCTGCGGGGTAGTGCGGGTGTGGGTGAGAGAGAAAGAAGGGGAAAACGACCCGGGTGGGCTTAGTGGGCTGGTTTCTCTGTTGGGCTAAATAACTGGCGCCGGCCTTTTTCCTTTTCTTAATTCATTTTCTATTTCTGTTTTGATTTTATGAAACCATTTTCAAACAAATTCAAATGCCCTTTGAATTCAAATTTGTTCTGGATTTATGTAGAGTGTAGCACTCACATTTTTGGATAAAAACAAGTGGTCACTTTGCACTTGCCTGGTCACTTGGAATAAAACAAAATAAACAGTGACATAGCACTAGTTTTAAATAGGTTTTGAAAATGGTTTTCAAATCATATTTGTTTTGTAATTTTTGGTTTAAGCTCTAGCAATCAAGCAAAACAATCTGAGAGTAACAAGGTTTGATTCATGAACAACAATCCCTCATTGGAGAGTAGCATTTGATTTAATGCTGATCACATAAAATAATGAGCTCATATGCTCCTGTTTTTGAATTGATTTTTGAAATGAACTCTACATGATCATGGATGCATGGATGATATGCATGAGTTTTGAAACATGATTTTACTGATGTTACAAATCTAACCCCCTTAAGGTGAATCTCGCCCTCGAGATTCGGATTGGCTAGCAAATAGGTGAGGGTGGTCTTTCCGAAGGTCATCTTCTCTTTCCCATGTTGCTTCCTCTTCGGTATGGTGGTTCCACTGAACTTTGCAAAACTTGATAGTTTTAGTCCGAGTAACTCTTTCTGCAGTTTCAAGAATCTTGATTGGTTTCTCCTCATAGGTGAGATCACTCTCCGATTGAACCTCTTCCAAAGGTATAGTGTCCTTCAAAGAAGTTTCTTCCATTTCTGGATGGCATTTCTTAAGCTGACTCACATGAAACACATTATGAACAGCTGACAAAGACTCTGGCAATTCAATCTCATAAGCGACTTCTCCTTTACGACTCAGAATCTTGAATGGTCCAACATATCTTGGTGCCGATTTTCCTTTGACTCCAAATCTCTTCACTCCACGGAGTGGTGACACTCTAAGATAAGCTCTATCACCTACTTCATAGGTGACTTCTCTACGCTTAGGATCT
The DNA here is from genome assembly GCA_916181665.1 of Avena sativa. Classification (NCBI taxonomy): domain Eukaryota; kingdom Viridiplantae; phylum Streptophyta; class Magnoliopsida; order Poales; family Poaceae; genus Avena; species Avena sativa. Next base: position 214,338,428 of record OV702298.1, on the reverse strand, counting down.
GCGTAGCTCTTCTGTCGGGACTATGCTATATTCAATCTGTCCTTAACCAGTTTGACTTTCTCTTCAGCCTCTTTGATTAGTTCTGGTCCGAACAAACTTCTTTCTCCCACACCATTCCATAGCAATGGGGTGGTACACTTTCTCCCATAGAGAAACTCAAATGGTGCCATCTCAATACTGGCTTGATAGCTATTATTATAAGAGAATTCTGCGTAAGGCAGACTTTCATCCCAACTGGCTCCATAGTCTAGGGCACATGCCCTCAACATATCTTCAAGAATCTGATTAGTCCTTTCTGTTTGTCCATCAGTCTGAGGATGAAAAGCAGTGCTGAATTCCAACCTTGTTCCTAATGACTCATGTAGTTGCCTCCAGAAATGAGAAGTGAATTGAGTTCCCCTATCAGACACATTACTCTTGGGTACTCCATGTAGACACACAATTCTACTCATATATATCTTGGCTAACTTAGCACTAGTGTAGGTTGTCTTCACGGGTATGAAATGAGCCACTTTAGTTAGGCGATCCACTACTACCCATATAGAATCATATCCTGACCGGGTCCTTGGCAATCCGGTGATGAAATCCATGCCAATCTTGTCCCACTTCCAATCAGGAATAGGTAGTGGTTGAAGCAATCCTGCTGGTTTCTGATGTTCCGCTTTCACTCTACTACATACATCACACAAAGCAATATGTTCGGCGATGTCCTTCTTGAGATTATTCCACCAAAATCTTTCCTTCATATCCATGTACATTTTGGTGTTACCCGGATGAATGGAATACGGTGAGTTGTGTGCTTCTTGTAAAATCAGTTTCCGAAGCTCCGGATCTTGTGGAACACAGATACGTTTCCCATGCCATAAAGTACCCTGTTCGTCTTCATGGAATCCTTTGGCTTTTCCTTTGCCAATCTTTTCCTTAATCTCTTCAATTTCCTTATCGGTCTTCTAGGCTTCTTTGATCTTGTCCAACAAGGTAGGTTGAACATCCAAAGACATGAGATGTCCTTCAGGCACAATCTCCAATCTGAGATCTCTAAATTGGGCACACAGATCATCTGGAAATTCTCCCTTAGTAAGGCCATTCACAAAAACCTTACGGCTTAGAGCATCCGCTACAACATTTGCTTTACCGGGGTGGTATTGCAAACTTAAGTCATAGTCCTTGATGAGTTCTAGCCATCTCCTTTGTCTCTTGTTAATTTCCTTCTGGGTGAAGATATACTTCAAACTCTTGTGATCTGTGAACACTTCACATCGCTTTCCCAAAAGATAATGTCTCCATGTTTTGAGTGCATGGACAATAGAGGCTAACTCTAAATCATGAGTAGGGTAGTTCACTTCATGAGTTTTGAGTTGTCTCGAGGCATAAGCCACAACTTTTCCTTCCTGCATAAGTACTGCACCTAATCCATGATGAGATGCATCACAATACACTTGGAAATCTTTCTCTAAATCTGGCAAACACAAGACTGGTGCTGTCACTAGTCTCTTCTTCAATTCTTGGAAACTGAGTTCACAGCCTTCAGACCAAGCAAATTTCTTGTCTTTCTTTAATAGTTCTGTCATAGGCTTAGCTACCTTGGAGAAATTCTCAATAAATCTTCTGTAGTATCCTGCTAAGCCAAGGAAACTATGGACTTCTTTTACTGACTTTGGTGATTCCCATTCAGTTACCGCTGAAACTTTAGTAGGATCAACTGCTACACCATCTCCTGACACAACGTGTCCAAGAAAACCCACTTCATTCAACCAAAACTCACACTTGCTAAATTTGGCATACAGTTTATGTTCTCTAAGCTTCTCTAGTATCAAACGTAGATGTCCTTCATGCTCTTCTTTGCTCTTGGAGTAGATCAAAATGTCATCGATGAAACCGACAACGAACTTATCAAGGAACTCCATGAACACCTTGTTCATCATATTCATGAAGTATGCTGGAGCATTGGTTAAACCAAATGGCATCACGGTATACTCATACAATCCATACCTTGTGGTGAAAGCTGTCTTAGATATGTCTTGTTCTCTTATCTTGAGCTGAAAATAACCTGACCGGAGATCAATCTTTGAGAACACACAAGATCCTTCTAGCTGATCAAACAAGTCATTGATTCTAGGCAAAGGGTATTTGTTCTTGATAGTCACCTCATTGAGTGAACGGTAATCTATGCATAACCTTTGACTTCTATCTTTCTTTTCCACAAACAAAACTGGTGCTCCCCAAGATGAAGAACTTGATTGGATAAATCCTTTCTGTAACTGTTCTCCAAGTTGTTTCTTGAGTTCTTTCAACTCATCAACTGACATCTTGTATGGTCTTTTTGCTATTGGTCCAGATACTGGTAGCAAATCAATAAGGAACTCCACATCTCTATCTGGTGGCATTCCCGGCAATTCTTCCGGAAAAACATCTGGATATTCACTCACAATTGGCACACTGTCTATGCTAACCCCCTTGATGTGGTTCACTTGTCCCTTCTGAAAAAGGTTGGGCTTGTTGGGTCCTTCAACTTTCTTTTCTGGGCATTCATTAGCATAATGCCCCATCTTCTTGCACTTGAAACATTCAACCTGACTAAGATCCTTCTTGACAGGCTGGCTTCCACAGCCACTTCCACTACCACTGTGGTGGCTCTTATATCCACCCTTGTGATTCTTGTACTTGTCATTGTCATGACTACAGTGACTCTTGTTGTCATGATGACTGTTGTGGTTGTGGTGCTTGTTGAATTTCCCATGCTTGTGGGATCCTGAACTCCCACTATCATCATAATGGGGACGTTTGTGAGACGATCCCGAGCTGTGCTTGTCAGAGTGTTTTCTCTTCCTACTTTCAACTTGCTTCATCTTGTTCTCCAAAATAGCAGCCTTGTCACAAAGAGACTGGTATGTGGGAACATATGCCACAGCTAACTGCAGGTTCAGTTCATCATTCAACCCTTCAAGGAATTTTTCCTTCCTCTTAGCATCGGTGTCAACTTCATCCGGTGCATAACGCGCCAGATTGTTGAACTCTTCAATATATTCAGCCACGTTGCGGTGGCGCTGCTTCAAGTTATGGAACTATTTCTTCTTCAAACTCATCACTCCGGATGAGATGTGAGAAGTACGGAAACCATCTTCAAAGATAGCCCATGTCACATCTGCAATGGGAGTGGTGATCTGGAAGTTATCCCACCAAGTAGCTGCTAGTCCTTCGAACAAGTGAGCTGCAAATCTGACTTTCTCTTCATCAGTACAGCCAACTGTTACCAAGTCCTTGTTCACAGAGCGTAGCCAATCATTGGCCACCATAGGATCAGTAGTCCCTGAGAACTTTGCTGGCCTCAATCTTAAGAACATGGTAAGCATGTCAAAACGCGGTGGGTTGTTCTGATTGTTGTTCTTGTTATTGTTGTTGTTGTTGTTGTTGTTCTGATTCTGGATGAACGTAGTCATCATTTGCATCAGCTGAGTTTGAGCTATCATCATTTGCTGCATCTCAGGGGTGATGTTGTTGTTGGGGTTGGGATTGGCACGTCGGGGAGGCATCTGTGGTTTGTTCAATAGAGATAAGAATGAGATACCCATAGATGCTAACATGCACAATACATCACATAAACAATCACCAAACATGCATGTAACATCCCAGATTTTGTATTAGGATGTTATTAGTGCCATGCATCATCCTTGCATCATTGCATCCTACAATTCAAAATTGAAATAAAAATCCTAAACACCTAAACCTAGAAAACCCTATTAATTGTTGCCTTATGTAAGCATTATTGTAGAGGTCAAGTAATGACCCTTCTAAAAACCTTGTAGAACATTAAACTATGGTCCTATGTTGACCACCTTAATTTTACAAAAATTTAGAAACAATTTTCATCAAGTTTGGGCTTGGTAGGCAAAAGTTATTTAGGTTTTATTAAAACAGAAAAAGGAAAATGAAAAAAAGGGAAAAAATTGGGCAACCTACCTAACTGGGCCGCAGCGCAGCCCACCAGTGCCCGCGCGGCAGCCAGCCTACCCACGCCAGCCGCCGCAGCCCAGCATCGGCCCGCTTCTTCCCTCCACCACTGACGCGGGGGTCCCACCCCGTCGTCTTCCTCCTGGAGACCGCGGCGGACACAACTCCGGCTGCGTCGGGACACCCCGAATCCCAACGGATTTCAACCACCCCCTTCCCCAAGTCTTGGACTATATAAAGCCGACCCCCCCCCCCCCTCGTCGTTTTCCCCTCGATTTCTTCTCAAACCCTAGCCCGTTTTCGCAGTTTCCGAGCTCGTCGGAACAGCCGCCGACGGAGCTCGAGGTTGGCGGCTCTCCAGGGCACCCCGAGCCTTGCTACACCTTCCACCCTTCTCGCCTCGACCTACCCTAACCGCCCGTCTGTTTCGTTTCTTTCAAAACGCAGGAGATCGCCGGCGATTGCTAGCCGGAGCCGTCGGGTCCGAGAAAAGGAACCGCCATCGCTGGGAGAAGGAGGAGGAGAGGGACCGCACTGAGGCCATTGGGAGATTTGCCATCGACATGCGCATCGGGGACCCTCTTCGTCGCCTTCGCTAGGACCGCCAGCACCTCCGACCACCGTCGACTCCGCCGCCTTCCGCCGTCGTCTCCATCGCCGCCACCACCACAGGTCAGTGGAGCCGTCTAGGTCGTCCGATTGAAATCCTGCGGGCCAGATTAGAAGTGGGGGGCGAAGGGGTATCGGCCAACCACGCAGCGCCGCGTGGCAAGTGCGTCGCCGCCGCGCCGTGTCGCCCGCCTGGCCAGCTGTCCCAACCCGAAGCCGCCACTTGGCGCGATCTGAGCTAGGGTTTAGGCTAGGTTGTTTTGATTTTTGCAGATTATGTGTAATATTGAGAAAATCATAGAAAAATAACTACTTGGCCAATTTTAGCTTATGATATACCGTTGGATTCCTAATTTTGAGTAGAATCCAAATCTGCAATAACATCCCAGGTTCACAGTAAGTTTTTAGGTGTAAATTTTAATCATTAGATTAGAGAGTTTAATCTATAGAAAAATAATTAAAATTCTAATTTAATTGATTCTTGTTGCAATAACTTTGTATCCACAATACCTACTGATCCAAATCATTAAACTTTTCTTAGGATCATTAGATCTAACTTGGGCTAATTAGATGGTTTGGGCTCCTTTAAACCTAGGAATTGTTTTAGTGATTCAATTAGATCTAAATCTTTGGGAAATCAATTCTAGTAACACCCTTACACTATCACAACCCAAACTTGCTACCTTGGTAAATTTAGAAGAACCAACCTTGCATAAAATACCATGTTGCATTCATGCATGATTTTCTTTGTGATATGCTTTGAGCAAGTTGTGATTAGATCTATGTTTGTGATTCGTTAGATTGCTCGGAGTGCGCTAAGGAGTGCTATTGTGCAGAGTGCTGCTCGGATCAAGGCAAGTTACACCACTTGTTCATAATTTTGTCCCAGTTTTGATTCTATGCATGTGATCTTCAAAATTCTGTAGTATGCATGTGTAGGATGATCTAGTAGAATTTTCCTTACTATTATTTTGCAAGTGCGATGATTTTGTAGTATGCCATGAGTAGCTATACTTAGGATTTTCCATCCTAATAGGTTACCCCTGTTTTTGCTAAGTGTTGCTTGCTATGCTATATATACAAAGTACTGTTGGGTGGTTCGAAAGACAAAGAATTTTTCTAAGTATAAAAGCTCTCTAGAGCAAACTTTTCTTCTCAAATCCACTTCAAAATAAAACTAAGTTTTCTTCTGGGCGGAATGGTTGTCGGGTCAACGAGTGAGATTTTGGTGGAGGACGGCTGCCCAGGAATCAAAGAAGTCTGCCATGTTTCAGAATTCAGAAGCTTCTAGTGCAACCACAATACATTATGGGCTCTGTCTTGGCCTAGTACTTAGTGGGAAACCTCACCTGGGTACCAACATTTGGAGGTTCTTGGCACGGTTGGATCCAGAAGGTAGAGCGGCTACTAAGGGAAAGCCTCGCCATGGTCTTGTCTGTAAAAGGACTTGATCGTGGATTGTGGGTAAAGTGCACAAACTCTCGAAAGTGTTGCAATCTGATCGATCAGCCGTGTTCACGGTAACAGAACAACAATGAGCGTCTGAAGGATGGAGCCTCTGAAGGATCTTCCTCTCTCTTTTCTAAAAACAAAGTTTTTGAAACTCCATGGCGTGCGTAATATCGCTAATGGGTGGGAATTTGGGGAACTTGGTGTGTAATATCCAAGTGACGCTTGGTGCGTAATATCCAAGTGTTTGGTTGTTTGGACACTTGGTGCGTAATATCCTCGTGTGCCACTCGACCTTATTTTATCTAATCAAATGTTTACAAAGTAGGACAATCCTCTCTTCTTCTCTCTACTTAAGAAAACTATCTTTGAGCAAATGAACACTACAGCCTATACCAGCCTTGCATGTAGAGATAGTCTTTTCTCTCCTTGGTGTAATTTGCCAATACATTCAAAGTATTGACCCAACTTGTTGGCTGCATGTCTTATGTGCAGAATCTGAAGATTGAAAGGTGCGTAGGGATCGCGGGTCTACACTCGACAAGCCTGGGGCGTTGATGGACTCGTGCTGCTTTTATGTTTCCGCTATTATTTGAGCTAGCATAATGCTAAGCAATTTTTGTAATAAATTCATACTCTGGATTCTCCGTGTAATAAATACTTTGTGTTTTACATGATATTTCATCGACTGTGAGTGTTAGCTATTGATCCAGGGACTAGCATGTTAATCACAGGGACGTAGGATCCTTGCCGATCCGAGGTCATTACAGATGGTATCAGAGCACATCGTTGCCCGTAGGACGTGACCCTAGGATTGGAACCACCTCTAACTTTTGTGCCTTACCTGTTTTTCTACTAAGTTATTTCCCGCACTTCTAGTATCTGCCTTCCTCTACTTGTTTAAGTATCTAACCTTCATTCTTCTAACTCAAAGATGACAAGCTTCCTCTACGACACCGTCGCGGACATCGAGCCCCTTCGCTTTGGTGGATGCCTCATGGATCTACTCACACGCTTGAACCTTCCTCTCCCAACAATCCAGGGGAGCACAATGAAGAAACTCCACAAGGACGGCTGTTGGGGAGTCAAGGTCATCCAGCCAGGAAAAGAGCGAGGCAAAAACCCGGAGGAATACATAGCAATCCACATTGTTAGCGATTCCAAGGAGAAGGCCCTTAGCATCCGCTTGCAGCAACTCATTGGTCGCCTATGTGGACGTCATCATAAAGCTCTCCAAGGACACTGCGGCGGCCTCTTTGGAAGAAGGGATGAGGAAGGAATTCCCATGGAGTTAACCTTTGAGGAAAGAACTTCTACCAAACGCCGAAGAACACAATATCAAGACTTGGAGTGCCACATCCATGACCTTGAAAAGGGTACCTTCCTCGAGATGTTGAAGAACGACGAGCTATGCGCCCTCATCAAGGAGAAGGAAGAAATGATCAAGCAGCAGGAGGAGGCAATGAACCTCCAAGAGATAAAATTCCAGGACCAAGAGAAGAAGTTCGCTAACCAAGAGAAGAGGGTGATAAATAAAAACAAGAGAATTAGGGAACTCAAACAGTAGATCGATGGAGATGAAGTGAAAAACTAAAGGCCTTTGCAAGATAATCAATGATGTGCGTGCTTCCAAGAGGGACTTGGCAAAGCAACTTGAAGCCGCAAAGAAGTCAAGTTTAGTGGAGGAGCTACAAAGCGAGAAGGAGGGACTTCAGGAGCAGCTGGAAGCCACTACCAAGAAGCTACAGGATGAGATAAAGAACCTCCAAGAGAAGCTTGAAGCCACCACAAAGGAGATGGAGTTGTACAAGACAACACTAGAGCAGGAAGGCTACTCGTTCGAGGACGAGGAAGAGGAAGGCGTGGAAGATGTGTAATAGTTGGACCACCTTTAATTCTATATTAAACTTGGTTGTTTTCTGTGTTAGTTGTGTTATTATGTCTTGTGTGCCTTGTGTGCTTGGTGTGTTTTCATAAGGGTAGGAGTTTACTACTTAGTCTTTCTGTCCATTTCTTAACTATTCTCTTAAACCCCACAGATGCCGCCAAGACGTGGGAACCCCGAAATCCCGCCAGAAATAGCGCAACTTTTGGCCACTCAGAACCAGCTGATCCAACTGCTCACTCAAAACATGCAAAACAACAACAACAACAACCCGCCGCCACCACCACCTCCGCCACCTCCTCAACATGATCGCTTGACTCGGTTTTTAAGGCTGAATCCACCTACCTTCACTAGCAGCACTGAACCAATCATCGCTGATGACTGGCTGCGTACGATCAACAAGAAGCTAGACACCGTGCAAGCTGTCGGAGCCGACAGGGTGCGTTATGCCGTACACCAGCTTGAAGGACCTGCTGCAGAATGGTGGGATAATTACCAAGTCACCCACCCGGATATTGATGCTATCACTTGGGAACAGTTGGAATTAGCTTTTCGCACTCATCATGTGGCTGCTGGTGTCATGACTCTGAAAAGGCGCGAGTTTCGCGACCTACACCAGCTGCACCGTTCTGTCACCGAGTATGGGGAGCTTTTCAATAAGCTAGCCCGTTATGCACCTGATGACGTTTCCACTGATGCCAAGAGACAGGAGGAGTTCTTAAGAGGGCTCAATGATGAGATATCCATTCAGCTTGTGGCTCAGAAATTTGACAACTTTCAGGAACTCCTAGACAGAGCCATTGTGATTGAATCAAAGAGGAAGAGCATAGAAAACCGCAAGAGGAAATCTAACCCTCACAAACACTATGTTCCGTACCAGAAGCAGCGCAATTCCTCACCACCACCTTATAACAACAATGGCCACAACTATAACGGTCATAACCATGGTGGCCACAAACACAATGGGCATAAGAACCGCAATGGGAATGGCAGCAATGGAAAGGATCTCAGTGAGGTGACATGCTTTAAGTGCAACAAGACAGGGAACTATGCAACCTCTTGCCCCGAGAGGAAGAATGGCAATGGCAATGGGTATAGAAATGGATACAACCATGGCAATGGAAACGGGAAGAAGCCAAATCCGTTTGTCAAAGCCACGGTGAATCATGTTTCTATGGAGGATGCTTGTGATGCGCCAGACTCTGTGATTGGTAAGTTCAAACTCAATTCTATTCCCGCAGTTGTTCTTTTTGATACCGGTGCATCGCATTCATTCATATCAAGGGTATTTGTGGACAGAGGCAAGATACCAACAGAGACTATAAACCTTCCTCTAAGGGTAAGTTCTCCTGGGGGAGAAATAGTGGCAAACTCCGGTTGCCGGGAATTAGAACTAAGGATTGGGACACACATTTTTCCCACCAGCCTAGTGGTTCTAGAATCACAAGGTTTAGACATAATCTTGGGCATGAATTGGATGACCGAATATGAAGGAGTCATAGATTGTGCCAAGAGAACGGTCATGCTCACAACACCGGAAGGGAAGAGGATTCGTATCAAGTCGAATTTCGCACTTAAAGAAGTCATGGTGAACTCTCTTAAGGGGGTTAGCTTGGAGGAGGTACCTATTGTAAAGGAATACCCAGATGTCTTCCCGGAGGAACTACCAGGAATGCCACCCGACCGTGATATCGAGTTCCTCATTGACTTGATGCCAGGCACGGGGCCGATAGCTAAGAGACCATACAAGATGGATGTGGACGAGTTAAAGGAACTCAAGAAACAGCTTAGGGAACAATTGGACAAGGGGTTCATTCAACCCAGCGCGTCATCTTGGGGAGCACCCGTCCTATTTGTGGAAAAGAAGGATAAGACCAAGAGGCTGGTTGTGGACTACCGCTCGTTGAACGAAGTGACGATTAAGAATAAGTATCCTCTGCCCAACATTAATGACCTGTTTGACCAGTTAAAAGGAGCCAGCGTGTTCTCAAAGATCGATCTATGATCAGGCTATTTTCAGCTGAAGATTCGAGAACAGGATGTGCCCAAAACAGCATTCACCACAAGATACGGATTGTATGAGTACACTGTGATGTCTTTTGGTCTAACCAATGCCCCAGCATACTTCATGACCATGATGAACAAGGTGTTCATGGAATATTTGGACAAGTTTATCGTGGTATTCATAGATGATATACTCATATACTCTAAGGATGAGAAGGAACATGAGAAATATCTGCGCCTTATTATGGAGAAACTAAGAGAACACAAGTTGTACGCCAAATTCAGCAAGTGCGAGTTCTGGTTAAAGGAAATGGGGTTCCTTGGTCATGTTGTGTCGGCAAAAGGAGTTGTCGTAGATCCTAGTAAGGTAGCTTCCATGATGGAATGGGAGTCACCCAAGAATGCAGGAGATATTAGAAGTTTCTTGGGCCTCGCAGGATATTACCGGAGGTTCATCGAAAACTTTTCCAAGATAGCAAAACCCATGATGGAACTATTAAAGAAGGAAAAGAAGTTCCTATGGACCGAGGCATGTGAAGCAAGTTTTCAAGAGTTGAAGAAACGCCTTGTAACGGCACCAGTTCTGTGTCTGCCTGATATCCAGAAGGATTTTCAAGTCTATTATGACGCTTCTTGACAAGGACTTGGAAGTGTATTGATGCAGGATGGGAAAGTGGTATCCTATGCCTCCTGGCAACTTAAGAACCACGAACACAACTACCCCACACATGATTTGGAACTTGCGTCTGTGGTTCATGCACTCAAGGTATGGAGACACTACCTCATGGGCAAACATTGTGATGTGTTCACAGATCACAAGAGTTTGAAGTACATCTTCACCCAAAAGGAGTTGAATATGAGACAAAGAAGATGGCTTGAGTTAATTAAGGATTATGACTTGGATTTACAGTACCATCCCGGAAAGGCAAATGTGGTGGCTGATGCCTTAAGTCGTAAGGTGTATGTGAATGGACTTACCGCAGGGGAACTTCCAGAGGATTTATGCAAACAATTCAGGGATCTCAGGCTAGAGATAGTTCCAAAAGGGCACGTAGCGACTATGGAAATAGTGTCCACCTTCCTAGAGAGAATCAAGGGAGCACAGAAGGGAGATAAAGAGTTGGAATAAATAAGAATCAGGATAAGTGAAGGAAAGACTAAAGAATTTCGACTGGATGAACAAGGAACCCTCTGGCATGGGAAGCGTTTGTGCGTTCCCAACGACCCCGATATCAGGAAGATGATTTTACAAGAAGCTCATGATTCTCCATACTCAATTCATCCAGGTAACACAAAGATGTACATGGATGTGAAGGATAGATTCTGATGGAATAACCTAAAGAGAGATATTGCAGAGTATATTTCTCAGTGTGATGTGTGCAATAGAGTTAAAGCCGAGCATCAGAAACCGGCAGGATTACTTCAACCACTACCTATACCCGACTGGAAGTGGGACAAGGTAGGCATGGATTTCATCACGGGATTGCCCCGGACTCGTTCTAGATTTGATTCTATCTGGGTAGTGGTGGACCACTTTACCAAGGTGGCTCACTTCATCCCCGTAAAGACCACATATACAAGTGCTAAGCTTGCTAAGATATACATGTCAAGAATTGTAAGTCTGCATGGTGTTCCCAAGGGAATTGTGTCAGATAGAGGCACCCAGTTTACTTCGAAGTTTTGGCGTCAAATACATGAGTCTCTTGGAACCCAACTAGAATTCAGTACTGCCTTCCACCCTCAGACAGATGGCCAAACAGAAAGGGTGAATCAAATTTTGGAGGATATGTTGAGAGCTTGCGCGCTGGACTATGGGTCTAGCTGGGACGATAACCTGCCGTATGCTGAGTTCTCATATAACAACAGTTACCAAACGAGTATCAAAATGGCCCCATTTGAAGTTCTATATGGCAGGAAGTGTAGGACTCCATTGCTATGGAATGGAGTTGGTGAACGCAGTCTTTTTGGACCTGACTTGATAAAGGATGCCGAAGAAAAGGTACAACAGATTCAGGATAGGCTAAAGGTAGCCCAATCCCGACAGAACAGTTACGCTGACTCCAAGCGCAGAGATGTGGCCTATGAAATAGGGGACCGTGTGTATCTCTGAGTTTCACCCCTACGCGGAGTTAAGAGGTTCGGGATCAAGGGCAAGTTAGCCCCATGATTCATAGGACCATATAAGGTTCTGGCCCGTAGGGGAGAAGTTGCTTATCAGTTGGAGTTACCGGAAGGACTGACTGTTCATGATGTGTTTCATGTGTCGCAACTAAAGAAGTGTCACCCGGAGATGGCCGAAACACCGCTAAGAGACACCGTTCCCCTAGATGAGGTTCAATTGGAGAATGACCTTACCTATGAGGAAAAACCCATCAAAATACTGGAAACAGCTGAAAGGATTACCCGCACCAAGACTATAAGATTCTGCAAGGTACAATGGAACCACCACTCCGAGGAAGAAGCTACGCGGGAGCGTGAGGAAGACTTGAAGGCAGAACACCCACACCTATTTTCTAGCCAACCCGAATCTTGAGGACGAGATTCTTCTTAAGGGGGGTAGGTTTGTAACATCCCAGATTTTGTATTAGGATGTTATTAGTGCCATGCATCATCCTTGCATCATTGCATCCTACAATTGAAAATTGAAATAAAAATCCTAAACACCTAAACCTAGAAAACCCTATTAGTGGTTGCCTTATGTAAGCATTATTGTAGAGGTCAAGTAATGACCCTTCTAAAAACCTTGTAGAACATTAAACTATGGTCCTATGTTGACCACCTTAATTTTACAAAAATTTAGAAACAATTTTCATCAAGATTGGGCTTGGTAGGCAAAAGTTATTTAGGTTTTATTAAAACATAAAAAGGAAAATGAAAAAAAGGGAAAAAAATGGGCAACCTACCTAACTGGGCCGCAGCGCAGCCCACCAGCGCCCGCGCAGCAGCCAGCCTACCCACGCCGGCCGCCGCAGCCCAGCATCGGCCCGCTTCTCCCCTCCACCACTGACGCGGGGTCCCACCCCGTCGTCTTCCTCCTGGAGACCGCGGCGGACACAACTCCGGCTGCGTCGGGACACCCCGAATCCCAACGGATTTCAACCACCCCCTTCCCCAAGTCTTGGACTATATAAAGCCGACCCCCCCCCCCCTCGTCGTTTTCCCCTCGATTTCTTCTCAAACCCTAGCCCGTTTTCGCAGTTTCCGAGCTCGCCGGAACAGCCGCCGTCGGAGCTCGAGGTTGGCAGCTCTCCAGGGCACCCCGAGCCTTGCTACACCTTCCACCCTTCTCGCCTCGACCTACCCTAACCGCCCGTCTGTTTCGTTTCTTCCGAAACGCAGGAGATCGCCGGCGATTGCTCGCCGGAGCCGTCGGGTCCGAGAAAAGGAACCGCCATCGCTGGGAGAAGGAGGAGGAGAGGGACCGCGCTGAGGCCATTGGGAGATTCGCCATCGACATGCGCATCGGGGACCCTCTTCGTCGCCTTCGCTAGGACCGCCAGCACCTCCGACCACCATCGACTCCGCCGTCGCCGCCGTCGTCTCCATCGCCGCCACCACCACAGGTCAGTGGAGCCGTCTAGGTCGTCCGATTGAAATCCTACGGGCCAGATTAGAAGTGGGGGGCGAAGGGGTATCGGCCAACCACGCAGCGCCGCATGGCAAGCGCGTCGCCGCCGTGCCGCGTCGCCCGCCTGGCCAGCTGGCCCAACCCGAAGCCGCCACTTGGCGCGATCTGAGCTAGGGTTTAGGCTAGGTTGTTTTGATTTTTGCAGATTATGTGTAATATTGAGAAAATCATAGAAAAATAACTACTTGGCCAATTTTAGCTTATGATATACCGTTGGATTCCTAATTTTGAGTAGAATCCAAATCTGCAATAACATCCCAGGTTCACAGTAAGTTTTTAGGTGTAAATTTTAATCATTAGATTAGAGAGTTTAATCTATAGAAAAATAATTAAAATTCTAATTTAATTGATTCTTGTTGCAATAACTTTGTGTCCACAATACCTACTGATCCAAATCATTAAACTTTTCTTAGGATCATTAGATCTAACTTGGGCTAATTAGATGGTTTGGGCTCCTTTAAACCTAGGAATTGTTTTAGTGATTCAATTAGATCTAAATCTTTGGGAAATCAATTCTAGTAACACCCTTACACTATCACAACCCAAACTTGCTACCTTGGTAAATTTAGAAGAACCAACCTTGCATAAAATACCATGTTGCATTCATGCATGATTTTCTTTGTGATATGCTTTGAGCAAGTTGTGATTAGATCTATGTTTGTGATTCGTTAGATTGCTCGGAGTGCGCTAAGGAGTGCTATTGTGTAGAGTGCTGCTCGGATCAAGGCAAGTTACACCACTTGTTCATAATTTTGTCCCAGTTTTGATTCTATGCATGTGATCTTCAAAATTCTGTAGTATGCATGTGTAGGATGATCTAGTAGAATTTTCCTTAGTATTATTTTGCAAGTGCGATGATTTTGTAGTATGCCATGAGTAGCTATACTTAGGATTTTCCATCCTAATAGGTTACCCCTGTTTTTGCTAAGTGTTGCTTGCTATGCTATATATACAAAGTACCGTTGGGGGGTTCGAAAGACAAAGAATTTTTCTAAGTATAAAGGCTCTCTAGAGCAAACTTTTCTTCTCAAATCCACTTCAAAATAAAACTAAGTTTTCTTCTGGGCGGAATGGTTGTCGGGTCAACGAGTGAGATTTTGGTGGAGGACGGCCGCCCAGGAATCAAAGAAGTCTGCCATGTTTCAGAATTCAGAAGCTTCTAGTGCAAGCACAATACATTATGGGCTCTGTCTTGGCCTAGTACTTAGTGGGAAACCTCACCTGGGTACCAACATTTGGAGGTTCTTGGCACGGTTGGATCCAGAAGGTAGAGGGGCTACTAAGGGAAAGCCTCGCCAGGGTCTTGTCTGTAAAAGGACTTGATCGTGGATTGTGGGTAAAGTGCACAAACTCTCGAGAGTATTGCAATCTGATCGATCAGCCGTGTTCACGGTAACAGAACAACAATGAGCGTCTGAAGGATGGAGCCTCTGAAGGATCTTCCTCTCTCTTTTCTAAAAACAAAGTTTTTGAAACCCCATGGCGTGCGTAATATCGCTAATGGGTGGGAATTTGGGGAACTTGGTGTGTAATATCCAAGTGACGCTTGGTGCGTAATATCCAAGTGTTTGGTTGTTTGGACACTTGGTGCGTAATATCCTCGTGTGCCACTCGACCTTATTTTATCTAAGCAAATGTTTACAAAGTAGGACAATCCTCTCTTCTTCTCTCTACTTAAGAAAACTAGCTTTGAGCAAATGAACACTACAGCCTATACCAGCCTTGCATGTAGAGATAGTCTTTTCTCTCCTTGGTGTAATTTGCCAATACATTCAAAGTATTGACCCAACTTGTTGGCTGCATGTCTTATGTGCAGAATTCGAAGATTGAAAGGTGCGTAGGGATCGCGGGTCTACACTCGACAAGCCTGGGGCGTTGATGGACTCGTGCTGCTTTTATGTTTCCGCTGTTATTTGAGCTAGCATAATGCTAAGCAATTTTTGTAATAAATTCATACTCTAGATTCTCCGTGTAATAAAGACTTTGTGTTTTACATGATATTTCATCGACTGTGAGTGCTAGCTATTGATCCAGGGACTAGCATGTTAATCACAGGGACGTAGGATCCTTGCCGATCCGAGGTCATTACAATGCATCATAATAATAATAGTTCAACAACATAAACGACAAGTTGCAACGTAAACACACCAATAGCAAGCCATCCACATGTTGGATGGTCATTGCGACTCAAATAAAAGCATGATAAATAAATGATAAATGAGTAGTCATCACTACTCCTCGGCATCAACCTCCTCCTCAACAAAGGTAATACCTGCATTCTCCATAGCGGTCTTGTATTCCTCGACATTTGTGGTCAAGGTCTCTACTTTGGCTTTGAGAGCCCTCTTCTGAGAACGAAGCCTCTCAATCATAGTCTGCTGATGCTCGAGCTCGAAGTCCTTGGCCTCCAGTTCAGCAGTCATGACTCGAATCCTCTTGTTCCTATCTTAGACTCGCTTCTCTTGACTCTTGAACTTTCTGTCCTGACTCTCGAACTTGGCCTCCATCTCCTTGACTATCTCATCTTGCTCCGCGAAGAGCTTGTCCTTCTCACGAAGCTGCACCTGGAGTTCGTCATTGCTGAGCATGACGTTGGTCCTATCAGTGTCCACGTGCCTAAGAAGAACCTCTAAGTCCTGGAGGTATAGACGAATCGGCTCTGATGTCTCCCTCGAAGTGTCCTCGAAGTCAATGGCCTCACCATCCTCATCACGTCTACAGAAGGTGTGGAAGTGAGTACCTCTAACCTCTAAGGAGTGTCTCCCGAGTAGACGTCCTATCAAATCCTGCATGACTACTTCAAGGCCTCTCTCCTTGTCATCATGCATGAGCTTGAAGATGATGGCCTCCGTGGCTGGCTCAGTCTGACGTCCTGGCTGATTGACCTTGAAGCCCCAAAGGTATTTCCTCTCAAACTTGGTGAGGGGAAGCATCATGATAGTAGGAAGAGGGAGATTGAGCAGGCTAGTGAGCTCAATAATACGTGTGCCAAAGCGAGTTCCCTTGAACTCATCAACCGTGCTGATAATAACATTAGGCATCTATTTATAAGATAGAAAAAGTTAGAATCAACATACATAGGGATGAATCACAAAACAGAGCAACACATGCATAACTTTTGAAAATCAATCACACAAGTCATGGCATACATGAAACCATTACAAACATTCCAAGGTTCAACTTATTTCAAGCAACATTTTGGAAAATAAATGGTTAAGTGGTGGTCCAACTAACGAAGTACGTTACAATCCCAACTCACTTGCCAAGTTGGTTAACAGGATATTTCTAGAAGCAATCTGTCTATCAAGAGCACATGACTCCATTACTAAGTCTATAATGTCTCCTCTTAAGGTTTGTTTGGTAGCCTCCAACTCTTGGGTATGTTTCTTTTCTTCCCTAAGATCATTCTGGGTGTTGAGCATTCTGCACTTGACTCTATCACCAAGTTCTTTGATGGCCTTCCAAGCTGCATCCCTTGCTGAATCAAAGAATGTAGTGTGCCCCACTGAATTGGTGACCATGCAGAATCCTGATTCCTTGTGGTTGTCTTCCTTGTTTTTATACAAGTGAAGTTGCACCCACCAGTACTCAACTCCTTCATCTATCACAGGAAAACCTTTGTACACAGCTGCACCATGTATTCCCATTGCAACCATGAGGTCCTTGAGAGCCTTGGGGAATTCTGTCTCACATTCCAAAGTCATAGTCATGAGTGGTCCCTTCCTTACGGCTTCGTTGATGGAGTTCATCTACAAATATAGATGAGAAAGAAGATTAGAAAAGTTTACGAGAAGAAAAGACAAGTGTGGAAGTTGTTGAATTTTTTTTCCTTAGTGGTTTCCAATCCTAGAGTCATAATCCTACAGGCAACACAGTGCTCTAATACCATCTGTAAGATCCCTCCTTTATGAAGGAAAAGTATCCCTGTGATTGCAATGCTAGTCCCTGGATCAATGCTAGCATCCACAGTTTAAGATGAAGTACACAGAAACAAAGGTCATTATTACAGTCATTCCAGAGACAAACATAGTATTTTACAACTCCATGGCCACATGCCTAGTACAAGAGTTTAAATAAGTAAATAGATAAATAAGTCTTCATCTTCATGTGCCACAGGAAAACATGTTGGGTGTAGACTCATGACTCCTAATCATCATCAGAATAACCTGCAACATCACAAGTTACAACCACAGTGGGTCAATACATTGGAATAGTATTGGCAAGTGATACCTTAGTAGAATATTGGTGGACTAAATACTATATGCATTTTGGCTAAGTGTAGCTTAGGCTTGCTTTGCTCAAAATAGGTTTTGCCTATCAGTTGAAATCACTAAGTTTTTCTTTATCAAAACTTTTCCCAAGGAACCACCAATAGACATTGGGGGTCCTTCGACCTTGTTCAACCACAAGTTTTACTTAGAAATTGGGATGAGGAGACTCTTGATAGATTCCATGTCTTGATGCTCAAGTTGTCCAATACCAGGGACATGGCTAAGTACTTAGATTCTTCCATCTGCAGAGGTTGTGCACTTTCCCCACAAGACTTGGTTTCACCAAGACAGGACCTTTCAGAAGCCTTCCCTTAGACCAAATGGACGCGCTCCAACCTATCATCCCACTACCACCAACTGTCCAAATGGCTAAGTTATTGCAACCTATATGATCCAGGCAGAGCCCATATTGTCAAGTGGCTGCACTAGAAGCTTCTTAACATTTGGCCTCTCAAATCCCTTTGTTCCTGGGTGGCTTTCCACAAGTGAGATACACAAGGTAAACCATAGAAATGGGCCTTGTGTAACCACTCAACACAAACCATTCCTTCCATTCCACCCAGGTGTTTCATTCACTTAGTTGTTTTATTAAACAAAACACAAGTCAAAAGACTTAGAAATATTTTATCATAGCCTGAATATATCACCACCCTTGGTTTCTACTAGCTAGGCTAAGCATGGCATAGATAAACATCTTACTTAGAAATTTCTAGCAATTCTACAACTACTAGGATTTCCCAAGCATAGCATATAAATACCAAAATTGATCCATGCAAGTCTAGCAAAATATTTCTAATGCATATTTGAAAAACATAGGAATAAAATCATGAAGCACCACTTGCCTTGGTAGTTTGGAGAGTAGCTACACTCCTCACAATCACAATCACTATTTGCACCAAAATCTACACATAAAATCATAGCAACAAATCACATACAAAATAAATACAAGCAAAAATATATGGATGCATGCAATATGATATGTGATGATTCTCTAAAATCAACAAGACAAGTGCACAGTACTGGTTCATAAACAAGTTCAAAACTTGCCAAACAAACTTTATTTGAACTTTAAAACATTTCTCAAATAATTAATATACTCAAAATAGGCCTACACATGTTTTTGTAAATAAAACCATTTTAACAGAAGCAAAACATTAAACACATTGCATAAATGGAAAGGGCTTTCTCTCCTTATTCCATTGATATAAAATTTGTCAACTTTGTACGTGGGAATCAAAAGATATGAATTAAACAAGTTTCAATATCTAATAGATCTAATCCAGTTTTTTAAATTCAAATCCTAGCCACGCGGTGTGTTCCTATTGGTTGATACCGTTTCGCACCGGATCACACACGTGAGCCGTTAGATCTAATTCAATCCGCATGGCCCAGATCTGTTCGTACCCCTTCACTTAAGTGATCTATCTAGCCCGTCGGATCTAGATCCAACGGTTCCCGATCAAACTGCCAAGGATTGGCGGCGCGCGGCAACGGCTGGCGGCGGTGCGCTCTGTCCACAGCGGCACGGCGGCTACAGGGGGGTTTGGGGTCGTCGGAGATGCTTACCAGACTCGCGGTGATGTACTGAATCTCAACGTGGCGGTGGCTTGATAAGGGGCGCGCTACAGTGGCCGTGGGAGCTCGTCGGAGTAGAGGACAGCGTCGGGCTCAGGTGGACGGCGACGTTGGTGACGTTCTGATCCGCCCTAACACAAACGGAGGGCATCAGCGGGTGCGCATCGATCAGGCGAACAGGTTAGTGTCAAAGGGAAGGCACGGGGCGGTCGGCTTTTACCTTAATCGCTCGCCGGAGTTGGAGACGGTGTCGGGAACTTGCGGTGCTCGTTGGAGTCGACGACCTGGGGCAGTACAGGACGAACTAAGGATGTCAGTAGGAGCGCAAGGAGGTTGCGGAGCAGTTCGCGTGAACCAGAGAGGAAGGCGCGCACGGAGCTCACCAGGATTGGTCGCCGGAGTGGGTTCTGTCTGCGGCGAGGTAAGGGCAAATACTGGCAGCCTGGATGCGCTTCGGGCTGGCTTTGTTGGGGGAAATGGCCACGAGGGGGAGAGGTTTAAGTAGCTAGGAGGGGCGAGGGAATTATGCTGCAGATCAATGCCAATTAAGCGCGGAATCAACGCGGCGTTTCTGGAGGAAACGGTGGTGGCGACGAGGTCTGTGCGCGCGGGGGTGGAGAAGAAGGAGCTAACGTGGCTCGGGCCCAGTGGCAGTGTCTGCGGGGTAGTGCGGGTGTGGGTGAGAGAGAAAGAAGGGGAAAACGACCCGGGTGGGCTTAGTGGGCTGGTTTCTCTGTTGGGCTAAATAACTGGCGCCGACCTTTTTCCTTTTCTTAATTCATTTTCTATTTCTGTTTTGATTTTCTGAAACCATTTTCAAACAAATTCAAATGCCCTTTGAATTCAAATTTGTTCTGGATTTCTGTAGAGTGTAGCACTCACATTTTTGGGTAAAAAAACAAGTGGTCACTTTGCACTTGCCTGGTCACTTGGAATAAAACAAAATAAACAGTGACATAGCACTAGTTTTAAATAGGTTTTGAAAATGGTTTTCAAATCATATTTGTTTTGTAATTTTTGGTTTAAGCTCTAGCAATCAAGCAAAACAATCTGAGAGTAACAAGGTTTGATTCATGAACAACAATCCCTCATTGGAGAGTAGCATTTGATTTAATGCTGATCACATAAAATAATGAGCTTATATGCTCCTGTTTTTTAATTGATTTTTGAAATGAACTCTACATGATCATGGATGCATGGATGATATGCATGAGTTTTGAAACATGATTTTAGGGATGTTACACACGTGGCCACTGTTTTGTTTAAATAGACAGAAATGTACCTATTAGATATTCAAACTTGCAAAATTCATAACTTCTAATCCAAAGGTCCAAATTTTGCAAATTTTATATCAATGGAATCAGCAAAATAAGTACTTTCCAACCATGCACTTTGTTTAGTAAATTTGGTTGTTTTTACAGAAACTTGTGTAGGCATATTTTGAACATAAAAATTATTCTAAAAATATTTATATGCAAGTGGATTATTTTGAACCTACTGACCATTGAAACCAACTTATGGATTTAAAAACATATTATGAAGCTAAAGAATGAATCTTTGAATAGAACCATTTCTAGATAAATAAAAAGGTTGAATATGTTTTAAAAATGCTTTTTGAATAAAACCTTTGGAAAATGATTTTATTTAAACTCTCTGACCCTAAACACCAAGTTTTAGGATTTAAAAGTATATTTGGTGAACTCTATAAAATAATTACCTTGTTTAAAGGCATTTCCAACAAAATAAAATATGGCTTTGGTATAAAAATGGTTTATAGGTAAAACCTTTTGCAAATGGTTTCAATATTAAACACTTGATTTTAAAACACTAACATTTGTATTAAAAATATATTTGGCAAACACTAGAAAATCTTCCTTTGATTTAAATCATTTCTAGCAAAACAAAAATGATTTAAATGGACTTTTTCACTAACTTGATATCAAATGGTTTTACCACTTTTATAAATGAACAATGGGTGTTTTCAAATGTTTATAACCTAATAGAAACCACTTTTCCAAATAAAACAATCTTTGGCATGCTTGCATGCATTGCTTTGTTTTTATTATTCTATGTGATGATTGCTTGAATGGTAGATTGAATATTTGCTTGCTTGATTGAATTTTAGTGGAATTTGAAGAGTGTGACTATTGGAAGATCAAGGAGTGAACTTATAATTCTCTACCAAAAAGGCAAGTGATGCTTCATACTTTGTTCCTATTATTTTCACTATGCATTAGTGATATTTCTAAGTAGGACTTGCATGGAATTTTGCTAAGTGTAAACTAAGCCATGGGAAATCCTAGTAGATGAAACCTTAGTAGAATTTTCCTAAGTTATGATACCTACTACTATCATGCTTAGCTTAGCTAGTAGAAAACAAGGATGGATTATATTCATGCTATGGAATATTTCTAAGTCAAGGACTTATGTGTGTTTAACAAAACAACTAAGTGAATGAATCACCTGGGTGGAATGGAAAGAATGGTTTGTGTTGAGTGGTTACACAAGGCCCATTTATATGGTTTACCTTGTGTATCTCACTTGTGGATTGCCATCCAGGAACAAAGAGATTTGAGATGTCAAACGTTGAGAAGCTTCAAGTGTAGCCACTTGGCATTATGGGCTCTGCCTGGATCATATAGGTTGCAATAACTTAGACAAATGGACAGTTGGTGGTAGGGGTTTGATAGGTTTGGAGCGCGTCCATTCTGGTATAAGGGAAGGCTTCTGAAAGATCTTGTCTTGGTGAAAATCAAGTCTTGTGGGGAAAGTGCACCACCTCTGCAGAGTGTAAAATCTAATTACTTAGCCATGTCCTTGGCAATGGACAATTTGAGCCTCAAGACATGGAAGCTATCAAGAATCTCCTCATCCCAATTTCTAAGTTAAAACTTGTGGTTGAACAAGGGTTGAAGGATCACCAATTTCTATTGGGAGATGCCTTGGGTGATTTTTGTCAAGCAAAATCCTAGTGTTTTCAAATGATAAAGAAAATCTATTTTGAGCAAAGCAAGCCTAAGCTCCACTTAACCAAATGCATATAGATGATAGTTACCACTATACTACCATAGTATCACTTGCCAATACAATTCAAATGTATTGACCCTTGTGGTTGTAACTTATTATGTTGCGGGTTTGTTTGATGTTAGTGAAGTGTGTTGATTACGATTACAAGTCTACAACCAACATGATTGCATGTGGCACTTTGAAGATGAAGGACTCCATGCTACATAGTAATTTCTGCTGCATTGTAATGAGATAGCTAAATGAGCTATGTAAGATGTAATGAATTATTTTATTCCTGGTTATAAAGTTGTATTATGACCTTTGTTTCTTGATATTACATCTTAACTGTGGATGCTAGCTATTGATCCAGGGACTAGCATTATAAACAAAGGGATCTCTACCTTATTAAAGGTTGGGACCTCTACAATTAAGTTGCAAGCAACAGACAACTTCTTTAAGCAAAGTGTGTAAGGTAAACAGTCCACATGTTCCATGAACAAGAGACCGTTGTTTTTTGTCCCTAGTAGCAACAGCACATCTACAACCTAAGATATTTCTGTCACTTCCCTTGGAAACTAGAGGCATGAACCCACTATCGAGCATAATTACCCCCTCTTGGAGTCACTAGCAACAACTTGGCCAAGATAGCTACTAACAACGGAGAGCATGCAAGATCACAAACAACACAAACATGATAGAATCATAAAGACAAAACCATTAATCAAACCAACATAATAATCTCAATATCCATCGGATCCCCGCAAACACAATATGCATGATTACAAATAGATTAGATCTTGATCATGAACGGATCTCAAAAGATCTATACATGAAAGCACAAAGGAGGAGATACAACCATCTAGCTACTACATGGACCCATAGTCCAAGGTGGAACTACTCACGCATCATACCGGAGAGAAGGCCTCCAGGATGATCTCCCCTCCGGCAGGGTGCCGGGAAGAACTTCAGACCATCCCGATGTAGGGACGATGGTGGCGGCGGCTACAGACGGTTTCGTGGAGATTTGATCGGGTACCCAGGATTTCTGCATCGGGGGATTTTTATAGGCAAAGGGGGAGACCGAGGAGGTGTCTAGGGTTGGCAAACCCTAGCCAGGCGCGGGGTTGGGCCCACCCGTGCCTGGGGTGGGTCTGGCCCCCCTGGCTGGCCCCTCCGGCTCTCCTATGGACTTCTTGTTCCCCACGGAAAGTAATTGACTTTGGCGTTTGTCCCGTCCAATTCCGATAATATTTATTTACTAACTTTTCTGAAACCAAAAATAGCAGAAAACATGCATCTGGCACTATTGCAACTTGTTAACAGGTTAGTACCAGAAAACATGTAAAAAGCACCTCAAAGTGTAGACATGTAAAGCAAAGTAGATACTAAACAAGCATGGAGTATCAAAAATTATAGATACGTTTCCAACATATCAGACAGCAATGGTGCCATAGCCAATGCCAAAGAACCAAGGTCTCACAAGAATTCCAAGCATATTAAGCACTGATTTCACTCCATCCGCGAGCATGTCAAAGATGGAGATATAAAGATTTGTAAAGTACACACGGATCTCAATGTAGCAGCTCCATTGACTAAAACTCTCCCTAAAGCAAAACATGATCAACACCAGAACTCCATGGGTGTTAGATTTATCACTATGTAACTAGATTATTGTCTCTAATGCAAATGAGAGACTGAAGGGAATATGCCTTGAGAGGCAATAATAAACTGGTTACTATGTACATTCCAAGTATATGATAGATGTTTTTTTGCATGCTATAATTGTATTAATACAGAAACATTAATACATGTGTGTTTAATAAACAAACAGAAAGTTCCTAGTTATGCCTCTCTCATAAACTAGCTCGTTGATTAACAAGATGATCAAGGTTTCCTGATCATGGACATTCGATGTTGTTAATAACGAGGTCACAACATTATTGGAATGGTGTGATGAACATTCATCCGAAGTATAGCATTATGATCAAAGTCATTGAGTTTATATTGCTATAACATCATACTAAGTGATCCTAATCCTTAGACCATGAGATCATGTCAATCACTAACACTGGAAGAGTATCTTGATAACATCAAACGTCACACCGTAACAGGGTGATTATAAAGATGGGTTCAGTACTGCTAAAGTGTTATGTTGAGGCCAATGGATCGAGAGTGGAATTTGTTCATCCTGATGACGGATAGATATGCTCTAGGCCCTCTCGGTGATATCACATTGATTAGCTTGCAAGCAAGTGATTTGATCACTAGAATGTTATATCACGGGAACGAGAAAAGAGTAGATGTCAGTAACGAGATAAAACTAGGTATGGAGATACCAATGATCAAATCTTGGACATCTAATATATCGTGAAACAAAACGATTAAGATACTAGCGTAAAAGGTTCTCGCGATCACAAGACAGTCATTGTTGAATGTGTGGGAGTCAGTATGGATCTCCGGGTCCCGCTTCTGATTATTGATCTGAGAGGTGTCTCAATCATGTCCGCATTATTCGAGAACCATAGGGTGACACACTTAAGAGATACCGACACCAATTGGAGCAAAAGTTTCATGCTGAAAAGAATAACAAGCGCAGGAATTTATTTCACTAGATACTGAAACGTGTTTTCGGGTGAAATTGCAGAAAGTGTTTTTGCATGTGAAATGAAATACTAGCAAGGGGTTATATGTGAATGTTTGTCATTAAATTAATTGACAAAATTCTGAATAAATAAAAGGAGTTTTATTTAATGAGAGCTTGCATTAAATTTGGTGGAAATTTAATGGGAATTTGAGTGGAGAAAATTGAAGGAACTTTTTTGTGAGTGGAGTGTCCACCCACATGAATGAAGGAGGGGAGGGGGCAGCCCCCATAGCCGGCGGCCACCCCCTTGGGTGCCCCCCTCCTCCTATAAAAGGATCCCCCCTCCCTCACTTCTCACTCACACTTCCTCTTGAAGGATCTCTCTCCCTATCTAGTATTTATCCCCCATGGTCTCGGACAAGCGAGATACATGTTCCCGGTGGCTATTCGGCAATAAAGAGTTGTGATTCCGCTCCATCGCTGGAGCGAGGAGGCGGAGGTTGCTCGGTGCCTCGGACGTGTGTGCGAGCACGGATGCGCCGCTGATTTGCGGCGCTAGGACTTCCTCTCGATCTTGAGATCGGCAAGAGATCGTCTACATCAACCACGAGTTCAACCTCATTAATCTTTGTCGGTATTCAAGGGTATGTTCTCTACGGATGTACATCCGACCATTGCATCTAGTAGATAGATCTTGGTAAATAGTTGTTCCCATCGTAGAAAATTTTTTGTTTTCTATGTTGCGAACCCTTCAGTGGTATCAGAGTCGGATATATGCATAGATGCTTTGCACGGGTAGTACACACATGAGTATGTGGGAGATGATGATCATGTTATTGCTTCTTAGTTGTACTTTGGATATTGGTGGCATAGTGGGATGAAGCGGCCCGGACAAACTTTACATGTCCTCGCACATGAGACCTATTCCACGCTTGACATGCAACTAGTTTTGCATAAGTGGCTAGCGGGTGTCTGTCTCTCCAACTATAGGCAATATCTTATTTGCAACCAGTTTTCAAAAATTTGGTTATCCTCGTTGTGGCTCATGTTCGTAGGTAAGAACGGTTCTATCTTCGAAAGCCCTTAGCCACGTAAAACTTGCAATGGATAAATTAGAGGCGTCTAGTTTAGATTGTTGCTGGGCAGTGTCATGATGTGGTGATGTTGTAAGTATAAGTATAATTTGATACTCTTACAACACACATAACATGTAAGTTCCATAGACCTTGTCCTTACACATAGAGGTATGATAGTGATCATACCACAATGCACATGATGGAGATCAAGTGCAAGAACCATATCATTCCACTTATTAACATGTGATGTTTGTTGCATCTTATATTGCTTGTTTTGAGTTTCTTTGCTCCAAGATATCACATGATGATCGGGTGTTCTTGGATCCACGATCATATTTCGGGTGTAAGACAGTTACACACGCGAATACTAAGGTTCTTACTTAGCGAGCCTAGCATGTACAGACATGGCCTCGGAACACGGACCGAAAGGTTAAGCATGAGTCATATGGTAGATATGATGCCCATTTGATGCTCGTCTTTGAAGCTACACCGACTCATGTGATGATCGGACTTGGTGTAGTGGATTTGGTTCATGTAATCACCAAAAAGGCACGAGGGATGTCGTTTTTGAGTGGGAGTTCATTCTTAATTTGGATTAGTTGAACTCAATCTATCATAAACTTAGTCTAAACTTTAAAAATTCTGTTGTAGATGGCACCACCTGCTTTTAATTTCAATGTGTTCATGGAGAAAGAGAAACTTGCAACAAACGGTAGCAACTTTACCGACTGGGCCATGAATTTGAGGATTCTCCTCACTATTGCACAAAAGCAATATGTGCTAGAAGCGCCGCTAGGACCCCCACCGTTCGATGATGCCCCTGACGAGGAAAAGAATGTCTATCAGACTCGTCAGGAGGACCACAACTTAGTTCATTGCAGCATATTGTATGGGCTATAGCCAGAACTTCGAAAGTGTTTTGAAAACGGCAATGCTTTTGATACAATGGGTGAGTTGAAAATGATTTTCGACACCCATGCTGCTGTAGAGAGTTATAATGCTTCAAAAAAGTTCTTTAGCTGCATGATGGAAGAGAACAGCTCCGTAAGTAAGCATGTACTCAAGATGTCGGGTTACGCCGATAAGCGTGTGTCCTTGGGAATAACGATTCCCATTGACTTAGGCATCCATCGTATTCTCCAATCTCTGCCACCTAGCTATAAGAGCTTCATGATGAACTATAATATGCAAGGCATGAAGAAGTCTCTCCCCGAGCGTCTGTCAATGCTTAAAACTGTAGAAGTGGAGATCAAGAAAGAACATCAAGTGTTGATGATCAATAAGACCACTGGTTTCAAGAAAGACAAGAAGGGTAAACACAAGGTAAAGAAGGGCGGCAAGCCGGTTGCCGTGCCTGAAAGGAAACCCTGAGTTGGCCCTAAGTCTGATACCGAGTGCTATTATTGCAAGGGACTGGCCAGTGGAAGCGCAACTGCCCCAAGTATTTGGCAGACAAGAAGGCCGACAAGGAAAATAAAGGTATATATGATATACATGTTATTGATGTGTACTTGACTAGTACTCGTAGTAGCACTTGGGTATTTGATACCGGTTCAGTTGCTAATATTTGTAACTCGAATCAGGGGCTGCGGAAAGCGACCGCTAGCAAGGGGTGAGGTCAAGATGCGTGTCAGCAATGGATCAAGCGTTGATGTGATCGCCGTCGGAATGCTACCTCTCCACTTACCATCAGGATTAGTTATAAACTAGAATAATTGTTATCTGGTGCCAGCACTGAGCATGAACATTGTATCCGGATCATGTTTGATGCGCAATGGTTATTCATTTAAATCCAAGAACAATGGTTGTTCTATTTATATGAATGAAATCTTTTATGGTCATGCACCGATGATGAATGGTCTATTTATGTTGGATCTCGATAATAGTGTTACACATATTCATAATGTTGATGCTAAAAGGATTAAACTTAATGATGATATATCTGCATATATGTGGCACTGCCGTTTAGGTCATATTAGCGTTAAACACATGAAGAAGCTCCATTCGGATGGACTTTTGGAATCACATGATAATGTGAGCCATGCCTTATGGGCAAGATGACTAGAACTCTGTTTTCCGGTTCAATGGAACGGGCGACAGATTTATTGGAAATCATACATTCTGATGTGTGTGGTCCAATGAGTGTGTCGGCGCAAGGTGGATCTCGTTATTTTGTAACTTTCACGGATGATTTGAGTAGATACGGTTATATATACTTGATGAAACACGATTCTGTAACCTTTGAGAAATTCAAGGAGTTTCAGAGTGAAGTGGAAAATCATCATAATAGAAAGATCAAATTTTTACGGTCCGACCGTGGAGGTGAGTATCTAAGTTACGATTTTAGCACTCATATGAAAGAGTGTGGAATAGTGTCACAACTCACACCTGCCGGAACACCACAGCGAAATGGTGTGTCGGAGCGTCGAAATCGTACTTTATTAGATATGGTTCGATCTATGATGTCTCTGATGGACTTGTCACTGTCATTTTGGGGTTATGCACTAGAAACTGCTGCATTCACTTTAAATCGGGCACCATCTAAATCCGTTGAAAAGACACTGTATGAATTGTGGTTTGGAAACAAACCTAAGCTGTCATTTCTCAAAGTTTGGGGATGCAATGTTTATGTGAAGAAAATTCAACCGGATAAACTGGAACCCAAAGCAGAAAAATGCGTCTTCATAGGATACCCTAAGGAAACTATTGGGTATTCCTTATATCATATATCCGAGGGCAAGGTTTTTGTTGCCAAGAATGGATCCTTTCTAGAGAAAGAGTTTCTCGCAAAAGGCGTGAGTAGTCGGAAGGTAGAACTCGAAGCGGTTGTAGAACCTTCTCTTCATAGTATGGCGAGTAGCGCAGCGCAGGAAGTCGTTCTGAAGTTGGCTTCACCAATTTAAGAGGGAACTAATGATAACGATCATGAATCTCCGAAAGAGAATACTACCGAACCTCGCAGGTCTAGCAGGACGCGTGCAGCTCCCGAGCTGTACGGAAATCCTGTTATGAATTTCATGGTCGATGAAATTGATGACTCTGCGACGTATGAAGAAGCGATGATGAGCCCGGATTCCAACAAATGGTTAGAAGCCATGAAATCCGAGATGGAATCCATGTACGAAAACCAGGTTTGTACCTTGGTGGACTTACCTCACGACCAAAAGGTCGTGGAGAATAAATGGATTTTCAAAAGGAAAACTGATGCTGATGGTAATGTAGCCGTCTATAAAGCTCAACTTGTCGCAAAGGGGTTTCGACAAATTCAAGGAGTTGACTACGATGAGACATTATCTCTTGTAGCGATGCTAAAGTCAGTTAGGATTATGTTAGCAATTGTTGCATATTTCGACTATGAGATATGGCAGATGGATGTCAAAACTGTGTTCCTCAATGGCAATATTGAAGAAGAGTTGTATATGATACAACAGAAGGGTTTTGTCGATCCTAAGGATGCTAACAAGGTATGCAAGCTTCAGCAATCCATTTATGGACTGAAGCAAGCATCCCGGAGTTGGAATCTCCGCTTTGATGAGGTGATCAAAGAGTTTGGATTTGTCCAAACTTATGGAGAGGCTTGTATTTACAAGAAAGTGAGTGGGAGCAATGTGGCATTTCTGATATTATATGTGGATGACATATTATTGATCGGAAATGATATAGATCTTTTAAACAATGTTAAAAGTTATCTAAACAGCAAATTTTCAATGAAGGACCTAGGTGAAGCGTCATACATATTAGGCATAAAGATCTATAGGGATAGATCTAGGCGCCTAATAGGGCTATCGCAAAGTACATACCTTGATAAGATTTTAAAGAAGTTTAAAATGGACGGAAGTAAGAAGGAGTTCTTGCCTATGTTGCAAGGCAAGACATTGAGTAAGACTCAAAGTCCGGCTACGATAGAAGAAAGAGAGATAATGGACAAAGTCCCCTATGCTTCAGCCATAGGCTCTATAATGTACGCCATGCTATGTACAAGACCGGATGTGGCACATGCTATTAGTTTGACTAGTAGGTACCAATCGGATCCATGATCGGAACACTGGATAGGGGTCAAGAATATCCTTAAGTACTTGCGAAGAACTAAGGATATGTTTCTTGTATACGGAGGTGAAGAAGAGCTCGTCGCTAAGTGTTATGTCGATGCTAGCTTTGACACCGATCCGGATGACTCCAAGTCTCAATCTGGATACGTATTTATCATGAATGGTGGAGCGATTAGTTGGAGGAGTTCCAAACTACCCGTGGTGGCCGAATGTCACATCCCAAAATTTTCCAAATTTTGAAATGTGAAAAATAAATAAACAAAATAAACAATTGTTGAAATTTAGGGTGAGAAGAAACTTTTTGATTCCATTTGGAAACATCAAAACTTATTTTGATCAAATAAATTCCTAAAAGGATTTAAAAAGATAAAGAATTAATAAATAAAATTATGATAGTTGGAATCACTATTTTTGGATCTTTTAATAAAAAGATTTGATTTTCTAAATGCAAAGGTAGAATTATAAATAAGGATTATTTATAAAGAGCCAAATTAAATCTTGGCCAAGCTTTTGAAATAAAATATTTCTATTTGTTAAAAAGAGTAGAGGTTATTTAAATAAAATAATGAGGATTTATTAATATCCAATTTTATTAAAGTAAAGGCTTTTCCATTTTAAATAAACATTAAAACTTGTTATTTTATTTTAAATAAGTTTTCTCAAGTGTTTTAACCTACTGAAATGATTTTGATATTATTTTAGCTTTCAAATAGAATTTTAAAATAAATCAAATCATATTTGAATTAAGGACTAAGGTCTATTTTATTTAATTATTAATGGATCCTAAAAAGAATAAAAGTTATTTTGTTTTGGACTTTGATTTGTGTTGTTAAACAGAATTAAAATAAATACAAAGTTTCGTGGTGGTTTGATTTGAATTGGTGTTTGAATTATTTGTTTGAAAATCAAAACAGAAATCCAAATAGAAAAATTAAAAGCATTCTGTATAAAAAAGGTGAAAAAGGATCAACCCACTAAGCAGGCCCAGCAAGCCCACTCGCAGCCCAACTATTTCCCCCAGCGAAACGTTTTCTTTCACTCAATCTCGCACCCGCAGAGTCACAGACAGGTGGCCCCATCTCCCACTCTCTCACACTCACAGACAGACGGACCCCACTGCCTCGTCATCGTCATCAACCCCGCGCCAGCCGTTTCCCCCTTGCTCGTCGTCGTTCTGCCGCGAGTTAATCCCATTAAATTCGAGTAAATGGCTGACTTAATCCTCGCCGTGACCACGCCCATTTAATCGCCCACGCCTCTCCTCTCTTTCCCCCCAAACAGCGCCTCCCCTCTTCCCCTAGGCTGCTCCGATTTTGAGCTCAACCACCACTATCTCCGACGACATCCTAGAGAAATTCCAGCGAACCACGGCCGCCCCTCTCCTCCCAGAGCATGTGAGCTTGCTCCCCACCTACAGGCGCACCTGCCCGTGTGCTCCATTCACTCGCGCGCGCTCCAAAATGTCAGCTTCGTCATCACCTGAGCACCGCTGCGTCTGTCCCTTCTCCGGTGACTCCTCCTGGTAAGCCTAGACCGCCCCGATCCTTCCTATTGATGCTCTTAAGATCCCTAGGATAGTACGCATCTGACCACGTCCTTGTTTTTCCTCGGCGCGACCTGCAGCCTCACCTCCGACAGCAAACAGAGCCGCACGTCGCCAGGAGCTACTCCGGCGAGCAATCGTTGTCGTTCCTGTGCGCCCCTCGCCAAGCCAACGCCACCTCGAGCTTCACCTCGACCACGCGAACACGGTAAGCCATTCCCCCTCTCCCTCGCTTCCTGTATCATCGGCAAGCTCGCCGCCCGAGCGTGCGCCGCCGCTAGCGCCGCCAGTTCGTGGTCAAACACACTGAGCCCGTCGGATCCAAATCCTGTGGCTATTATTAGATTTGGTCGAAGGGGTATGCGTCAATCTGAGCCATGCGATTTAAGTGGAATCCTACGGTCCACAGAGGCTGATCCGCACGAAGCGGTACCGTCCAGTAGAATCATGCCGCGTGGCACTGGTTTTGTTTTAAAAACAGAATATGTTCTATTAGAATTGCAAACTTGTAAAAATAATAACTTTAATTCTACACGTCCAAGTTTTGCAAATTTTATATCAATGGAATCATTAGAACAAGTACTTTGCAACCATGCACTTTTTTTAATGTTTTGCTTTTGTAAAATTGGTTGAATTTGCAGAAACATGTGTATGCTTATTATGAATATAAAAATTGTTCTAGATATAATTTTAATGTGAAATCTTTGCAAAATGGATTGTTGTGAACCTACTGACCCTAGGAACCAACCTATGGATTTAAAAATGTATTTTGTGAAGTTTAGGAATAAATATTTGAATTAGCACATTTCTAGTCAAATAAAAATATTGTTTTTGATTTAGAAATGATTTTTGAGTAAAACCTTTGGGAAATGGTTTGATTCAAACCTTATGACCCTAAACACCAAGTTTTGAGAATTAAAATATATTTGGTGAACCCTTTAAGAGAATATTGCTTTGCTAAAAGCATTTCCAACCACATAAAATAATGATTTGATTTAAAAATGGTTTATAGATAAAACCTTTTGCAAATGGTTTTACCACTTTAGAAAATGACCACTTTGAACCTCACAATGTTTAGAGCCTATTAGAAACCACCTTTGCAAATAAAACTATCTTTTGCATGCTTGCATGCATGACCTTGTTTTTGTTATTTTATGTGTGACAAATTGTTTGAATGTTGTGTTGAATATGTCTTTGCTTGATTGAATTGTAGTGAAGTTAGAAGAGTGTGATATTTGCAAGATCAAGAAGTGAACCAACATTCTCTACTAAAAAGGCAAGTGACACTATCATCCAAGTCCTACTATTTTCATTACACTTAGTGGATTTTTGAAACATGCATGATAAGGACTACTATTATTTTATGCTATGCTAAATCCTAATAGGATACCCTTATATATTCCTTAGTGGAAACATTGTAGTTGTAGTATGCTTAGCCCTGCTATATATTGGGATGGGATACATGTTATGATTATATGAAGAGTTGAAAAGATATTTGTTTTATATAATAAAATAAGTACTCAATGAACCACCTGGGTGGACAAGGATACTCAAGGTTGGACAAGGTGGCAACAAAAGGAACCATGTTTATATGGCTATCTCTTTTTGTATGTGCACTAGAAGAAAACCACCCAGGGACTTAGAGATTGAACATGTTTCTCATACAGTGGCTTCCGTGTATAGCCACATGCTAAATGGGCTCTGGCTTAGTCAACTACATAGTGGAAGACCCATGCATTGGCATCTTCAGGTTAACTAGAATTGTGTAAGGGAACTTGAAACCCTACATTGGTGCCTGGATGACAAGCTAGCATTGTGTATTGGGAGGACTTCTATGGAAAGACTTTGTCACATTCTCAATCTGCCAGTACTCCATCTTGGTGAGTACTTATCCAGCGGCCACTGGTGGCATCAAGATGAGATTGTGTCATGTGGGTAAAGTGTACAACTTCTACAGAAGATCAAAATTCTAAGTACTTAGCCGTGTCCCCGGTTACGGACAACTCTGAGCAACTAAGGCCTGAAGCTATGGAAGATCTCGACATTCCAATTTCTCAAAGTAAAACTTGATGGTGACAATAAGGGATTAGAAGCACTTGGAGTTTTCCAAGAAGTTCAAAAAGATTTGACAAAGATCAAAAACTATTTTGAAAAGATAGGATAAAACTATATTGCTTTCTGCAAAAGAGCCTAAACCCCACTTATCCAAATATGCATGTAAAAGATAGGATCCACTTATTTCTACATAGTAGTGAAACTTGCCAATACAATTCAAATGTATTGACCCTTGTGGCTGCAACTTATTATGTTGTAGGTTTGTTTGATGTTAGTGAAGTGTGTTGAATAGGATTACAAGTCTACAACCAACATGATTGCCTGTGGCATTTTGAAGATGAAGGACCCCATGCTTATAGATATTCTGCTGCAATGTAATGTGATAGCCAAATGAGCTATGTAAGATGTAATGAATTATTTTATTCCTGGTTATAAAGTTGTATTATGACCTTTGTTTCTTGATATTACATCTTAACTGTGGATGCTAGCTATTGATCCAGGGACTAGCATTGTAAAAACATGGATCTCTACCTTATTAAAGGTTGGGAACCTTACAGATGGTATCAGAGCACTGTGTTGCCTGTAGGATTTGTAACCCTAGGATTGGACAAAACCCCTTAGAAAAATAGAAGTTGTATTTGTTCCAAAACTTATTTACAAACAATCTTGAACACTCTTTCCTCAACCTTTTGGTTTTGAATTCTACACCTCTTCCTTTTTCAACTTGATGGACAAAGCCTACCCCATGGCCAAAGACTTCACCATGTGCAAAATATTTCATCAACTCTAATGACTTCAACATCTTCAAATGACTTCAACTTTAGTTTCACCAAGGACTTCAACCTTTAGACATCACTAAGGACTACAAGTGAAAACCAAGAGACATTAGATTGCCTACCAAAGACATTGATATCAAGTTAGTGTATGGATCATATTGACCTATGAGGTATGACTATACTAAGTTATTATTTTCAAGAAAACTTGTTGTTTCCTTCAACTCATGAGTTAAACTCATAAGTTGATAAGTAAATGGTTGCTTGTTGATTGTTTAATTGTTTGATTGAACTTGATTGTTTTGAGTTGTGTGTTAGGACTTCTTAAAAACCTATCCATCATTACTCATCCCTATCAAACCAACAGATGCCTCCCCGTCGTGCCAACCCCAACCAAAACAACAACAACATCACCCCTGAGATGCAGCAGATGTTGGCAGCTCAGACACAGTTGATGCAGGAGATGACCACATACATACAGAATCAGAACAACAACAACAACAACAACAACAACAACACAACAACAACAACAACAACAACAACAACAACAACAACACAACAACAACAACAACAACAACAACCAGAATAATCCTCCAGCACTTGATATGCTCACCAAGTTTCTGAAACTTAGGCCTGCAAGATTTTCTGGAACAACTGATCCAATGGAAGCCAATGACTGGTTATGTTTAGTGAACAAAGACTTAGTGACTGTTGGCTGCACCGATGAAGAAAAAGTTAGGTTTGCAGCATTTCTGCTTGAAGGACCAGCAGCAACATGGTGGGACAACTTTCAAATCACCACTCCCCTTGAAGATGTAACTTGGGCTATTTTTGAGGATGGATTCAGAACAACTCACATCTCACCCGGAGTGATGTACTTGAAGAAAAAGGAATTCCACAATCTGAAACAACGTAATCTCAGTGTGGCTGAGTACATTGAATAATTCAACAATCTGGCACGCTATGCACCGGTTGAAGTTGACACAGATGTCAAGAGAAAAGAAAAATTTCTTGAAGGACTTAATGATGAATTGAACCTGCAGCTAGCTATTGCCTATGTCCCAACTTATCAATCACTCTGTGACAAAGCCACCATTTTGGAAAATAAGATGAATCAAGTTGAGAATAGAAAGAGGAAGCATAAACTCAAGAATCACTCAGGATCATCAAAAGAGAAGCATTCATTCAAAAAGAGCAATGAAGATTCTGAACCACATCAGTATCACCACAACAACAATGGAAGTGATAATAATGGAAATGATACTGACAATGGAGATGACCTTAGTCAGAATCAACAAGACACTTCCAGGAAGAAATACATTAGCCAGTTGTAGTGCTATAATTGTAAGGAGCTTGGACACTATGCATCAGACTGTCCTGAGAAGAAAAAGAAAAAGGATGCTAGAAGAGCCAATGGAAGTGACTCCAATGTGACCCAGAAAGGACATGTGAACCACATTGACATGGATGGAAACTTTGAAGAGACAAAAGAAGTGGATGTCAGAAACTAGTTAACTCAGAAGAGTCAAATAAGGATTCCTTGTCTGGCTATTAAGTGTTGAACCCATAGTCAAGTGAACCATCAATGTAACCCTATAAGACTTTCTTTTAAGGGTGGTAGCACTCTAGTTGCCTTGAAGCCAAATTGTAACCCTAGCCTTCCCAAATCTCGGGACGAGATTTATTTTTAAGGGTGGTAGCCTATCACATCCCAAAATTTTCCAAATTTTGAAATGTGAAAAATAAATAAACAAAATAAACAATTGTTGAAATTTAGGGTGAGAAGAAACTTTTTGATTCCATTTAGAAACATCAAAACTTATTTTGATCAAATAAAATCCTAAAAGTATTTAAAAAGATAAACAATTAATAAATAAAATTATGATAGTTGGAATCACTATTTTTGGATCTTTTAATAAAAAAATTTGATTTTCTAAATGCAAAGGTAGAATTATAAATAAGGATTATTTATAAAGAGCCAAATTAAACCTTGGCCAAGCTTTTGAAATAAAATATTTCTATTTGTTAAAAAGAGTAAAGGTTATTTAAATAAAATAATGAGGATTTATTAATATCCAATTTTATTAAAGTAAAGGCTTTTCCATTTTAAATAAACATTAAAACTTGTTATTTTAAATAAGTTTTCCTACCGAAATGATTTTGATATTATTTTAGATTTCAAATAGAATTTTAAAATAAATCAAATCATATTTTAATTAAGGACTAAGGTCTATTTTATTTAATTATTAATGGATCCTAAAAAGAATAAAAGTTATTTTGTTTTGGACTTTGATTTGTGTTGTTAAACAGAATTAAAATAAATACAAAGTTTGGTGGTGGTTTGATTTGAATTGGTGTTTGAATTATTTGTTTGAAAATCAAAACAGAAATCCAAATAGAAAAATAAAAAACATTCTGTATAAAAAAAGTGAAAAAGGCTCAACCCACTAAGCAGGCCCAGCAAGCCCACTCGCAGCCCAACTATTTCCCCCAGCGAAACGTTTTCTTTCACTCAATCTCGCACCCGCAGAGTCACAGACAGGTGGCCCCATCTCCCACTCTCTCTCACTCACAGACAGACGGACCCCACTGCCTCGTCATCGTCATCAACCCCGCGCCAGCCGTTTCCCCCTTGCTCGTCACCGTTCTGCCGCGAGTTAATCCCGTTAAATTCGAGTAAATGGCTGATTTAATCCTTGCCGTGACCACGCCCATTTAATCGCCCACGCCTCTCCTCTCTTTCCCCCCAAACAGCGCCTCCCCTCTGCCCCTAGGCTGCTCCGATTTTGAGCTCAACCACCACTGTCTCCGACGACATCCCAGAGCAATTCCGGCGAACCACGGCCGCCCCTCTCCTCCCAGAGCACGCGAGCTTGCTCCCCACCTACAGGCGCACCTGCCCGTGTGCTCCATTCACTCGCGTGCGCTCCAAAACGTCGGCTTCGTCATCACCTGAGCACCACCGCGTCTGTCACTTCTCCGGCGACTCCTCCTGGTAAGCCTCGACCGCCCAGAGCCTTCCTATTGATGCTCCTAAGATCCCCAGGACAGTACGCATCTGACCACGTCCTTGTTTTGCCTCGGCGCGACCTGCAGCCTCACCTCCGACAGCAAACAGAGCCGCCCGTCGCCAGGAGCTACTCCGGCGAGCAATCGTCGTCGTTCCTGTGCGCCCCTCGCCAAGCCAACGCCACCTCGAGCTTCACCTCGACCACGCGAACACTGTAAGACATTCCCCCCCTCTCCCTTGCTTCTTGTATCGTCGGCAAGCTCGCCGCCCGAGCGTGCGCCGCCGCTAGCGCCGGCAGTTCGTGGTCAAACACACTGAGCCCGTCGGATCCAAATCCTGTGGCTATGATTAGATTTGGTCGAAGGGGTATGCGTCAATCTGATCCATGCGATTTAAGTGGAATCCTACGGTCCATAGAGGCTGATCCGCACGAAGCGGTACCGGCCAATAGAATCACGCCGCGTGGCACTGGTTTTGTTTTAAAAACAGAATATGTTCTATTAGAATTGCAAACTTGTAAAAATCATAACTTTAATTCTACACGTCTAAATTTTGCAAATTTTATATCAATGGAATCAGTAGAACAAGTACTTTGCAACCATGCACTTTTTTTAATGTTTTGCTTCTGTAAAATTGGTTGAATTTGCAGAAACATGTGTAGGCTTATTATGAATATAAAAATTGTTCTAGATATAATTTTAATGTGAAATCTTTGCAAAATGGATTATTGTGAACCTACTGACCCTAGGAACCAACCTATGGATTTAAAAATGTATTTTGTGAAGTTTAGGAATAAATATTTGAATTAGCACATTTCTAGTCAAATAAAAATATTGTTTTTGATTTAGAAATGATTTTTGAGTAAAACCTTTGGGAAATGGTTTGATTCAAACCTTCTGACCCTAAACACCAAGTTTTGAGAATTAAAATATATTTGGTGAACCCTTTAAGAGAATATTGCTTTGCTAAAAGCATTTTCAACCACATAAAATAATGATTTGATTTAAAAATGGTTTATAGATAAAACCTTTTGCAAATGGTTTTACCACTTTAGAAAATGACCACTTTGAACCTTACAATGTTTAGAGCCTAGTAGAAACCACCTTTGCAAATAAAACTATCTTTTACATGCTTGCATGCATGACCTTGTTTTTGTTATTTTATGTGTGACAAATTGTTTGAATGTTGTGTTGAATATGTGTTTGCTTGATTAAATTGTAGTGAAGTTAGAAGAGTGTGATATTTGCAAGATCAAGAAGTGAACCAACATTCTCTACTAAAAAGGCAAGTGACACTATCATCCAAGTCCTACTATTTTCATTACACTTAGTGGATTTTTGAAACATGCATGATAAGGACTACTATTATTTTATGCTATGATAAATCCTAATAGGATACCCTTATATATTCCTTAGTGGAAACATTGTAGTTGTAGTATGCTTAGCCCTGCTATATATTGGGATGGGATACATGTTATGATTATATGAAGAGTTGAAAAGATATATGTTTTATATAATAAAACAAGTACTCAATGAACCACCTGGGTGGACAAGGATACTCAAGGTTGGACAAGGTGGCAACAAAAGGAACCATGTTTATATGGCTATCTCTTTTCGTATGTGCACTAGAATAAAACCACCCAGGGACTTAGAGATTGAACATGTTTCTCGTACAGTGGCTTCCGTGTACATCCACATGCTAAATGGGCTCTGGCTTAGTCAACTACATAGTGGAAGACCCATGCATTGGCATCTTCAGGTTAACTAGAATTGTGTAAGGGAACTTGAAACCCTACATTGGTGCCTGGATGACAAGCTAGCATTGTGTATTGGGAGGACTTCTATGGAAAGACTTTGTCACATTCTCAATCTGCCAGTACTCCATCTTGGTGAGTACTTATCCAGCGGCCACTGGTGGCATCAAGATGAGATTGTGTCATGTGGGTAAAGTGTACAACTTCTGCAGAAGATCAAAATTCTAAGTACTTAGCCGTGTCCCCGGTTACGGACAACTCTGAGCAACTAAGGCCTGAAGTTATGGAAGATCTCGACATTCCAATTTCTCAAAGTAAAACTTGATGGTGACAACAAGGGATTAGAAGCACTTGGAGTTTTCCAAGAAGTTCAAAAAGATTTGACAAAGATCAAAAACTATTTTGAAAATATAGGATAAAACTATATTGCTTTCTGCAAAAGAGCCTAAACCCCACTTAGCCAAATATGCATGTAAAAGATAGGATCCACTTATTTCTACATAGTAGTGAAACTTGCCAATACAATTCAAATGTATTGACCCTTGTGGCTGCAACTTATTATGTTGCAGGTTTGTTTGATGTTAGTGAAGTGTGTTGAATAGGATTACAAGTCTACAACCAACATGATTGATTGTGGCATTTTGAAGATGAAGGACCCCATGCTTATAGATATTCTGCTGCAATGTAATGTGATAGCCAAATGAGCTATGTAAGATGTAATGAATTATTTTATTCCTGGTTATAAAGTTGTATTATGACCTTTGTTTCTTGATATTACATCTTAACTGTGGATGCTAGTTATTGATCCAGGGACTAGCATTGTAAACACAGGGATCTCTACCTTATTAAAGGTTGGGAACCATACACGGGATCAACAACGAAGGCTGAATATGTTGCTGCTTCGGAAGCGGCTCAGGAAGCAGTTTGGATGGAGTTCATTACTGTAACATCCCAACATTTAGGAACTAATGAAGGGTAGATTTAGGAATTTGGAATGTTGCATGCATTCATCTATGAAAATGTGGGTAAAATTTTCGCTAAATAAAAACCTAAAGTGATCAAGGTTTCTTTCATACTTTGAGACTAGGTTTAGTCTTAAAGGATGATTGCTATAGACTTTGATATGATCTTTGAGGAATTAAGTGTTTGAAAAGTGAATTTGAATTTTAAACTTGAGAGTTTGAATTATAATTCAAATGAATTAGGAATAAGTTTTGAATCTTAATTTAATTAAGAGTTAACTATTTCAACTTAAATTCTATCCGAAGAAAAACAATAAAGAATATGAAAACTTATTTCATATTATCAATATATAAACAAGTTACAAAAATGTAAGTTATTGAATTCATTTCCAAACTTCACAATAACAAATGAATAAAGGATAAGAATATTTCTTTATTGAAAATTATATAATCTTTATTACAGAAGAATAAAATGAAGATTACAAAATAATAAAATGAAAATTACAAAAGAATAAGAAGATTACATTGGATTATTCTATAACTATTCTATAAAAGAAAACCTAACTACAATCTTCACTTTAAATCTGTACCTGCAAAACAAACAGAAACTAAATAAAAGGTTAGTGTTAGAATTGTTTTTCTCTCAGACATGTCAGTGAGGTGCACTGAACAAGTTCATCATTGAGAAATTATTAAAAAGGGGCAAGTTTCCCCAATATGAAAGAATTTATCTTTCATAAATTTTAAGCCAGAAGTCAAATGACAGCCAAGAGGGGCAAATTTCACCAGCCAGATAAAAGTAACCAGATAACAGTAAGTTTCAAAATTCCAAAGCATATCCACAAGTGCATAGCAAGCACACAAGCAGGACACACAACTAACTGCATGTGATGTGCTGTCAGCTTCACAACACAGCCCCAAACTCACAAAACCATCAGAGCAGCCGTGGAGAGGCACTAGTACATCTCTCCACTACTTGCACACAAGAACAGCCAGTTTAGACAGCAGTTAATCAAGCACAATAGACAGCAACCAAACCAACCAAAGCCAAGATTTCATCACCAGGATGGTGACATAAGGAGGAGGAAGGATCAGGTGGACAGCAAGGTCAAGTCCCGGAGCTAGGAGGAGCAGGCTAGCTCAAGGTCAAGCTCAGGAGCTCAGCAAAACAAGATCAACATCACCACCTTACTCCACAATCATCAGATTTTGTGGTATCATAAAACCATCACATGATCTAATCATAGTATCTAGACAAAAGCATGTGTTGTTTTATGAAACAATCTCTCAATAATCACCCAAGTGAGGTGAATATATCCTAGATATTTCAAGTATAAAGATCAGAAATCAAACTAAGCCAAAGGCACCAATCTCTCAGACCAGTCTCACAGAGTTTGGTGTTAGCATATGCAACTTAAATAATTCTTCAATTGTTCTTATCAGACCAGGGCACATCTCCCAGAGGGAGTAGCACCTCTAATCTTACAAGTTACAAACAAACTATTTGCTCAACTAACCAGGACCTAAAATCCTAAAGCCTCAGACCAACATCATAGGGAGGAGAGTTAAGAAAAGCTTTCATTTTATCTTGCCATTATTAATCACAAGTATTGTCAGAGCTAAACTCAGGAGTAAAACTCAATCACTTGTGTGACAGATTATAATGGTATCACAAGGACAAGTTCTAATGAGCTAATCCCAATCTTTACTTAGACTTCACAAATGAAAGGGACAAGCCAATAAATATCATCTTCCTGAAGCCAAATGCCAGGAATCAACATCAAATTTATCTATACATCCACAGAAAATCATTAACATGTAATGATCATATTCAGTATGTATATTCTCATACAAGACACCATTATAACTACAGTAAGCAATTACTGAGCGACCTACTGTTAGTATAAACATCCTGATAGTGGAAGGTTCTCAGATCAACAACATTTCCAATTAGAGATTCCATAGAAACACTACCATAGGATCATAGTAAATTACCACTGGAATAAGTCTGACAAGCCACTAGCATCACCAAAGCCAACTACAAAAAATGATCCACAATAAACAATCATTCCTCATGCTCAAGGATGATCACCACTAGATCTAAAGCATCATGGATATAATCAACAGGGGGTTATGAACCCTAATCATGACAAGAACCCTAATTAGGAGGTGAACCCTAATCAGAACGTAGTCACTAGTCACGAGTATCCACTAGATACACACAGAGAGATTCATGGTGATAATATGAACAAGATCCACATAGGTAACTTACCCGGGGTCCTCGCTGACGAATTGAAGAGGAAGCAGATTGGCCGACGAGCCCGCGGCAGCACAGTGAGCACCTAGAGGGCGCTGCAACCTGCACCAGCCATGACGATAGCCATAGCAGCACACGAACACAACACACCACCACAGGAGGAACTGCGGCGGTAGCACTTTACCCAAACCCTAGGGTTCGGGAACGGGTGAACCTGGCCACGAGGAAGCCCCAGAGTCAAATCGAATTGGACCAGATGAACAAGCGTAGTCGCAAACCTCGCCCTGCACCATGGCAACAGCCAGGGGAAGTGTCACATCCACCAATTTTCCAAATTTTGAAATGTGAAAAATAAATAAACAAAAGAAATAATTGTTGAAATTTAGGGTGAAAAGAAAAAAAATTCTTCTAATGGAAACATCAAAACCTTAAACAAAAAAATAATAATTTTAAATGAGGAAATGACAAACAAACCAAATGCAATCACGCATGGATTTTATCTTGATCTTGAACACTTGCACTTTAAACCCTGGAAAAAGATCTAGACTCAAAACCTAAACCCTAATAAGAAAAATCAAAGTTCAATTCAAGACTATGACTACGTTCCATATTAAAATTGAGCAAAAGCATTCCGAAGTGATCTATATTGGTAAATAACAAAAAAAAATTAAA
Organism: Avena sativa; assembly: GCA_916181665.1. Taxonomy (NCBI): domain Eukaryota; kingdom Viridiplantae; phylum Streptophyta; class Magnoliopsida; order Poales; family Poaceae; genus Avena; species Avena sativa. The sequence continues at coordinate 214,295,316 of OV702298.1, read as the reverse complement.
AACCATTGGATTTGATTTTACTCTATTTGGAGCCATGGATAAAAGTTATGATTTTTATAAGAGAAGAACATGTTCCAAGATATATAAGGTCATAACAAAGATCCATACGTAAATACAACAAAAATATTTTTAAATATATATAAGGATAATTTTTTATTATTATTAAATAAAACTATACAAATTGTAATCACACCTTTTGGAACTATCAATCAAATGATTAGATTTATATAAGACACGAAGGAATATATATATATACAAAACCAATTTAGGCCATAAATAAAAATCCATGTCTAAATAGAAAACATTATACATAATGATAAATAATTATTTTATAAAACTTTACAAATTGGTTTGATCATTTTTGGAGCTTTGAATCGAAAAATATGCAATATACAAGATAAACAAAAATAATTAAGAAATTGAAATAAAAACATATAGGCTTATGTGTCATATTCAAATTATAGCTATAAAAATAGTGCCAATGTTCTCTATTTATAATAATCTACCCAAAAATATCATTTTATAAATTTTCTGAGAAAGTCTGGTTCAAATTTAAGTAAATTTGGGAGGCAAATTCTATAAAAAAAAAGAAAAAAAAAGATTAAGGAAAAAAAGAAGAAGATGCAACGACCCAATGCTTTTTCCCAACCAGCCCACCCGTGACCCTATCTCTTTCTTTTGTTTTTCTTTTCTTTTCCTTCCTAATTTTTTTTGGGCCTATTTTCCCTGGCCGTTTGGCGAACGAATCGACCGAGCGGAGGACGTCTGTTGCTCTTCTTCCTCCTCTAGCACGTACACGTTCAGTAGTATGAACATTGATGTTTGTATATTTTCCCCTTCCTCTCCCATTGAATCCATTGGTTGTCCCTACTTATTATGAATACCAAAATTACTTCTCACTTAACTACGAACTTATTCAGGAAAATTAGACGCCACATTATTGCAACTTAAAACTCCTGTTTATGACGGTAATGAACAAAGACATAAATAGCCGGACCATCTCCACGACGCCGTTGCTTGCCTTCCTTCTCTCTCTCTATGTAAGAAACTACTGATATACTTCTCGCTCCCGTCAATCTCTCCACCAAGTTTATGCACCAATACTGCAGCACCACTGCTGGAATTTCGTCATCAAAATTCTATCGACTATGGCGATACAATCTTCGATTCCGTCGGGTATAGAGAGGTCAAGCTCGTGATTCTTCCTCTTTTCTTTGCCACTAGATAGTACGTATCAATTTTACTCATTATATCATCCAATTATGCAGCCGGTGACCCTCGGAAGGGAACCCCTACTACGTAGGTACGACGCCGTCGACGACATTAGATAGTAAGATTTTTTCTCTCCTTGTTTTTTTTCTTTTTGACATGAAACAAATATTCCATTAAATTTGCTCGGCAGAATCGCCGGACATGGTAGAAATTACAATGTCAAGAACTTCGTCTAACCCGACATAATATAAACCAAAGTTTACTGAGGCACCTAACCCTGTCAGAATATGAGCTGGCCTGTTACACTTACGTGGTTTATAAGAGATATTAGACTCGATGAACGCATGCTCCAATTGAAATTTTACTTCCATAAACGAAGCTCCCAGCGGTACAGATCAAAAGAAGAGCACTTTGTTGCTTGAACAAGACGCACGCAATCTGAAAAAAAAACTCTACTTATACTTAAATTTTCTGCAATTTTGATCGCTTGAATGAGAGCTTCCGCTTCAGTTTGCAATGTTTCCCCTGCATCCTTTACAGCTCTAGCCGCAGCAAATACAAGCTCTCCATCATGGTCTCTACCGATAGCTCCCCATCCGCCACTACCTGATTGTTGATCATACGAGCCATCAATATTTATCATAATCCAACCAATTGTTGGTAGTTTCCACTACAGATCGTGGTCTTGTGTAGGGCCTAATTTCCTCTTCTTGTTGATTTCACGTCAGACTACTAGGCATAGGTACTCCACCACCAGATCTTAATCCATTGGCTGAAATCAATTCACTTAGATGAAGAGGTATCCACCAATCAGCACCTGCCATGTGTCACATCTGTCTCTATTTTCGGATTTTTAGACATATGAACTTAGAAACTTCAAAAATTCATAGTTTAAGTTCTGCTTATCCAAATTTAGAAAATAATATGTCTATGGATTCACAAAAACGAGTAGAACACAGTGGAGCCATAATTCAGAATTTTTGAGTCTGTTTAAATCACGTTTTATACAGAACCATTTGTGGAGTATTTTGAGTATAAAAATTGTTGTGTAAATTATTATTTTTTAGTGAATCTTTTTGCAAATGGTTGCATTTGTAATCTTGAAAATATAAAATGTTCATAAATCACTTAGTAATGTTCAGAACCTTGTTATAAAAATTTGTACAATAAAAATTGCCATCTTGCATGTTTGCATACTTTGCATGATTTTTATGTTGCCATTAGTGTTGATCTTGCGTATGTTTTGTCTTGGTTGTTTTGCTTGATAGATTGTGTTGATTGTCAAGTGTGTTATTGCAAAGAGTGTACCAACACCACCAACTACTAAGGCAAGTGACACTATCATCCATGTCCTACTATTTTCATTACACTTAGTGGATTTTTGTAGCATGCATGATAGGACTACTATATTTCTATGCTATGCCATATCCTATTAGGATATCCTTATATCTTCTTTAGTGAAAACATTATAGTTGTAGTATGCTTAGCCCTGCTATATATTTGGGATGGGATACATGATATGAGTATATGAAGTGTTGGAAAAATATATGTTTTATATAACAAAACAAGTACTCAATGAACCACCTGGGTGGAAAGAGGATACTCAAGTTTTGGACAAGGTGGCAACAAAGGGAACCATGTTTATATGGCTATCTTTTTGTTTGTGCACTAGAAGAAAACCACCCAGGTACTTAGAGATTGAACATGTTTCTCGTACAGTGGCTTCCGTGTATAGCCACATGCTAAATGGGCTCTGGCTTAGTCAACTACATAGTGGAAGACCCATGCATTGGCATCTTCAGGTTAACTAAAATTGTGTATGGAAATATATCCCTACATTGGTGCCTGGTAGACAAGCTAGCATTGTGTATTGGGAGGACTTCTATGGAAAGACTTTGTCACATTCTCGATATGTCGGTACTCCATTTGGTGTGTACTTATCCAGCGGCCACTAGTGGCATCAAGACGGGATTGTGTCATGTGGGTAAAGTGTACAACTTCTGCAGAAGATCAAATTCTAAGTACTTAGCCGTGTCCCCGGTTACGGACAACTCTGAGCAACTAAGGCCTGAAGCTATGGAAGATCTCGACATTCCAATTTCTCAAAGTAAAACTTGATGGTGACAACAAGGGATTAGAAGCACTTGGAGATTTCCAAGAAGTTCAGAAAGATTTGACAAAAGATCAAAACTATTTTCAAAAGATAGGATAAAACTATATTGCTTTCTGCAAATGAGCCTAAACCCTACTTAGCCAAATATGCATGTAATGATAGAATCCACTTAATTCTACATAGTAGTGAAGCTTGCCAATACAATTCAAATGTATTGACCCTTGTGGCTGCAACTTATTATGTTGTAGGTTTGTTTGATATTAGTGAAGTGTGTTGAATAGGATTACAAGTCTACAACCAACATGATTGCCTGTGGCACTTTGAAGATGAAGGACTCCATGCTATATAGATATTTTGTTGCATTGCAATGTGATAGCCAAATGAGCTATGTAAGATGTAATAAATTATTTTATTCCTGGTTATAAAGTTGTATTATGACCTTTGTTTCTTGATATTACATCTTAATTGTGGATGCTAGCTATTGATCCAGGGACTAGCATTGTAAACACAGGGATCTCTACCTTATTAAAGGTTGGGAACTTTACAGGAAGCCACGGCGGCGGCCATCGCCAGCAGCGGCGCCGAACCCCACGGGGTCGAGGGAGAGGAGAGGTAAGAACGATGAAGAAACAGAGTGAATGGGCTGGGTGGGCCGAAACACTTGGGGTGATGATTTTGACCCTACTCTATTGGGACACAAGGGCCCAATAAGGCCAAATGGCCAGCCCAAGTCAATTAAAATTTGTTTTAATAAATAAGAAAAGACTAAAATGCCCCTAAACTCAATAAAAATTCTAGAAAATAAAATAAAAATCCAAAAAATTATAAATAAAATATTTTTGGATTTACAAAAATCCAAACTATCCAAATAAATTGAAATATAAAATTTTTGACATATAAAATTTTATTAAGAATTTTGTGAATTATATATTCCTTATGGAATTTTACAAAATTATTGAAAGATGATAAAAATAAATAAATATCACTTTCCTTATATATTAATATTGTAGTATTTTTGAAAAATACTAAATAAATATTTAATAACAATTTTTGATATTTAAGTGATAATTCCTAAAAAGAATTATTAAACAATAAAAGTCAAATAAAGGAAAAATAAAATAAAATAGTTCAATATAAATTATAAATATTAAAAAATAATATTTATAATTCCTTTATTATTAAAATGAATTTTATTAATAATGGGGGAAATGCAGATCAGATTAAATGATGCATTACATTACTTGCATAACCATTTTGCTTCTTAAAATATTGTCCTTACCGGGCAATAATGATGTTTTGTAGACATAGAAGCTCAAGGTCCAGTGCAAGCATAAGACTTCACTACCTTGCCATCACGAGGCAAGTTCATCACTTGCTCGTGTCCTTTGAAGAGTCTTTATCAAAGTATTTGCAAATTGTGTGTTATCATATATGCTATAAAAAAGAAAATATTATTTTCACAAATAAAGAAATCATAGATATCATCCTAAGTGATGATATAATGGAGCTATAGAACTTAGGGTTCTAGTTGCAAACAATGATAATCAAGTAGGGACTTAATAACCCTGACATCAGTGATTCTAGCGCCGTATACTACGCGTTAGCCATGAGAAATGGAATGGGACAGAGAAGTCAGTTGTATCTTGTTCCTCTCGCATGAAGCCGAATGTGCAGGTCGTGGTTGTTATCCTCGTAGCGTGCATATTAATTGGTAATTCATAGAGGATATGCAGCATATGGGTGGGAACCCTCATCGTCCCACGATAGTTCTGGCATCTAACGATTTGTATAAACCATTGCCGTAATTCATTATGTGGGCATGGTGTACACCAAGGAGGCATGCGAGGTCGCGAAGGGGGAGGTGATTGGCTTGGACCAACTACTGGGCCCCACGTCATGGAATTGTGGACAGGAAAGTACGCCCGGTTGTGCAACAAGGAGTAGATCTTTCATGGGTAAAGTAACGCACCTCTGCGGAGTGTAAGAACTGTAACTTGTTACTCCCTGTTTCGGGAAGGAGCTACGAACGCGCCAGGAAAGTAACTCAATGAAAGTTTTGGTCAACCTTTGAAGGCTGATGATCATAGTTCTTCATAATAAAATCAATCTTTGAAGAAAGATTTACGAAAACTGCATAGTGCCAAGGATTTATAATCAGAGGTGGTAGTTAGAGCATCAAACTTCCCACCTTGCATATAATGAACTTGTGGGTAACGTTGTTACTCATTCTTTCCTTTGATCCCTTGCTTAGAATATGAGGATCCCGAAGACGTGCCAATATATGCAGCCGAATGCCAAGAAGATGTGTTCTACGAAGAACCTGATATGTCCGGAGGTGTTGAAGGAGTGGATTACGAAATCCGATGTGGTGTCGATGATAACGAGTCCAACTAAGTATCCCTAGTCAGTAGTAACCAACGGAGCCGAGCAGCATGAACTCTATAGAATAAGCTATTGAGCTCAACTCCTAGCCAGAGTTGATACTTTTAAATTCCGCTGAAACACCTTATATTTTGGTTTGTAAGTTGAACCTTTTGGAAGTCTTGAACTTCCGGTATTGTAATAATAATAAGGTGTGTATATTTGTAATATGGACCCGCAATGTTTCTGTTGTACCACTCTGAGAGATGTGATATTTACAGAACGGTGTTCTATGGATGTCATGTCAACGACTATAGTATACTACACATGCAGTGGTATGCTGGGTCACCGCAATTACCAAACTAGGTGTGGTTGCGAGCGCGTTCGGTCCAATGGTGATCTATTGTGACAACAATGGTGCCATACCCAATGCCAAATAACCAAGGTCTCACAAGAGCATATTAAGCACCGGTTTCACTCCATCTACTAGCATGTCGAGGATGGAGATATAAAGATTTGTAAAGTACACACGGATCTCAATGTAGTATCTCTGTTGACTAAAACTCTCCCTAAAGCAAAACATGATCAACACAGAACTCCATGGGTGTTAGATTTATCACTATGTAACTAGATTATTGTCTCTAGTGCAAGTGGGAGACTGGAGGGAATATGCCCTAAGAGGCAATAATAAACAGGTTATTATGTACATTCCAAGTATATGATATATGTTTATTTTGCATGCTATAATTGTATTAATACAGAAACATTAATACATGTGTGTTTAATAAACAAACAGAAAGTTCCTAGTTATGCCTCTCTCATAAACTAGCTCGTTGATTAACAAGATGATCAAGGTTTCCTGATCATGGACATTGGATGTTGTTAATAACGAGGTCACGACATTATTGGAATGGTGTGATGAACATTCATCTGAAGTATAGCATTACAATCAAAGTCATTGAGTTTATATTGCTATAACACCATACAAAGTGATCCTAATCCTTAGACCATGAGATCATGTCAATCACTAACACTGGAAGAGTATCTTGATAACATCAAATGTCACACCGTAAAAGGGTGATTATAAATATGGGTTTAGTACTATTAAAGTGTTATGTTGAGGCCCATGGATCGAGAGTGGAATTTGTTCATCCCGATGACGGATAGATATGATGTAGGCCCTCTCGGTGATATCACATTGATTAGCTTGCAAGCAAGTGATTTGATCACTAGAATGTTATATCACGGGAACAAGAAAAGAGTACATGTCAGTAACAAGATCAAACTAGGTATGGAGATACCGATGATAGAATCTTGGACATGTAATATATCGTGAAACAAAAGGATTAAGATACTAGCGTAAAAGGTTCTCGCGGTCACAAGAAATTCATCGTTGAATGTGTGGAAGTCAGTATGGATCTCCAGGTCCAACTTCTGATTATTGATCTGAGAGGGGTCTCGATCATGTCTGCATTATTCGCGAACCGTAGGGTGACACACTTAAGAGACACCGACACCAATTGGAGCAAAAGTTTCATGCTGAAAAGAATAACAAGCGCAGGAATTTATTTCACTAGATACCGAAACGTGTTTTCGGGTGAAATTGCAGAAAGTGTTTTTGCATGTGAAATGAAATACTACCAAGGGGTTATATGTGAATGTTTATCATTAAAGTAATTGACAAAATTCTTAATAAATAAAAGGAGTTTTATTTAATGAGAGTTTGCATTAAATTTAGTGAAAATTTAATGGGAATTTGAGTGGGTTTTTGAGTGGAGAAAATTGAAGGGACTTTTTGTGAGTGGAGTGTCCACCCACATGAATGAAGGAGGGGAGGGGGCAGCCCCCATGGCCGGCGGCCACCCCCTTGGGTGCCCCCCTCCTCCTATAAAAGGAGCCCCCTCCCTCACTTCTCACTCACACCTCCTCTTGAAGGATCTCTCTCCCCCTCTAGTATTTATCCCCCATGGTCTCGGACTAGCGAGATACATGTTCTTGGTGGCTATTCGGCAAGAAAGAGTTGTGCTTCCGTTGCATCGATGGATCGAGGAGGCGGAGGTTGCTCGGTGCCTCATACGTGTGTGCGAGCACGGATGCGCCGCTGATTTGTGGCGCTAGGACTTCCTCTCGACCTTGAGATCGGTAAGAGATCGTCTACATCAACCACGAGTTCAACCTCGTTAATCTTTGTAGGTCTTCAAGGGTATGTTCTCTACGGATGTACATCCACCCGTTGCTTGTATCTAGTAGATAGATCTTGGTACATAGTTGTTCCCATCATAGGAATTTTTTTGTTTTCTATGCTGCGAACCCTACACATTGGCACGACATCGCACTCGACGGTGTCTTGGTAGGTGCCAATCTTGAAGGAGATGTTGACTTTGTGTTTGATTGGATGGTGCCATTGTCATCAAGCCATTTGACATGATAAGGATGAGGGTGCTCCATGTATGGTAACTTGAGTTTCTCACAAAGTTCGATGCTCCAAAGGTTGTGACAACTTCTTCCATCAATGATTACTTTTATGGACTTGCCATCAATTCTGGCTCGGGTTTGGAAGATGTTGCGATGTTGGTCCTCTCTAGGAATTGAGTGGGTTTTCAAGACTTGGGCAATGACAAGTGAGGGACTCAGATCATGTTCACGTATGTGTGTCCTTGTCTTGCATTGTGTCATCCTTTGTGATAGCGGCTTGGCGTCATGCTCACACGTTAGCATATCTCTTGTGTTGATGCACTCATAAGACTTTTGGCCCTTTCCTCCACACTTATAGAAAATGACTTGACTTTCCGTTGTTGTATTGGAGGAGAATACCATAGGGGTCTTAGTTTGCTTGGAGGAGTTTGGTGCTTGGTTTGTTAGCTTGGAGGCGGCATTCGTGTTGATTGAAGCGAAGTACACCCTTTGCTTCTCATACGCATTTTCATTTTGCAAGTGGCACCCGACCTTGGTGGCTTGGTGTAGGAGGTTCACTAGAGTCTTGTAAGGTTCGAAATCGACTATTTTGCGTATTGGGCAGCTCAATCCATTAAGGAAATGTGCTATTGTTTGCTCCTCGAGCTCCTTCACATCGGCTCTCATCATAGTCATCTCCATTTCCTTGTAAAACTCTTCAATTGTATTTGTGTCTTGCTTCAAGTTTTGTAGTTTTTCAAAGAGGTATTCACGATAGTGATCGGGGACAAATCTTCCATACATCACGTTCTTCATCTCGGTCCAAGTGGTGACCGGTGTTTCCTCTAGCTTCTCTCGATTGCTTTGATAGTCTTCCCACCAAACATTGCGTAGTCCTCAAACTCAAGAGACGCCATTGCAACTTTCTTCTCTTCGGAAAAGTTGTGGACTCGGAAGATCTTGTCGACTTTGAGCTCCCATTCAAGATATGCATGTAACATCCCGTCCACTAGGTCCCGGGGGTGTCACTCTGTAACACCCTCGGATCGGCCCTATGTAAGTTTCAGCGATTTCCGCCAAACCCGCATAGAAACGATTCAAAGGCGCCCACCATGCACTTTCGTGCGGGTGGAAAACAAAGTAATACCATTACACATCAGTCCATGATGGAACCCACAGAACAGATATATACAACAACGACTCAAAGAGTCAAGAATACAAATATATAGTACAAAGATCCAAATCACCTTGAAAATGATACAACGTCTGAGTGCAGACAAGATGCAAATTGAGCTAAGAGCCCTTAAGAATAACCAATGGCATCCATAACCCTGCACAGGCCAAGCCGGAAGGGTAACCCTGCTAACGACGTCGATCTCAAACCTACTTAAACAAAAGGGGTGCCGACAAAGGGCAAAGGAAAAAGAGAATGGTCAGTACTGAGGCCAGTACACGGCGAGTCTTAGAATTCGGCGGTACTCGCCTACATAGGTATGATGGACTGAAGCAGCGGCGCAGCATGCACTAAACAACCTGTAGAGACTCGATACAATTGTAGGCTTCAGAGAGAGATGAGAAAGACCTATTCGGATCCAACCTGATACTACCTCCAAACATACCCATCCTGGTATTTCCCCCTCGATACCAAACGAGGAAGTCAAGCTGAGGAAACTCACACGGTTGGCAGTTTTATTCATTCATTGCATGGTGGTTATCCAACTTACTAGTCATATCAGATACAAGTCAAATTTATAACAGTAAACTTTATTTATAGTTGTCTATGATCGAGAAACTGTGCTCCAAGTCATCTATAATCGTGGACACGGCTTTTCGAAAAGATTTAACCCTGCAGGGGTGCACCAAAGTTTCCACACGCACTTCGACCCTTTTTGCCAGATCAGTTAACATACTTCCATCGGTATGTCGGCGGGGCCTAGGATACGACGCTTTTCTAAACCCAAAGCATGTACATGAGGGCCACCCGAAAGAGCTAACCATACGAGGTATAGCTAATCTTCCTTGTACGGACTCTAGGGTTGCGTACACTTGCACAGGAGCAAAGGTCATAGACAAAATATTCTCGTGACAGAGTGCTGCACCTACGCAACAGTAATAAACGCTCATCGAGCAACTGGTAATAAACATGGAATAACATGACATACATGGCATAACGTGGCATGAAAACTTCAAACTAGTTTGTGGCCCCCAGTATAGTACTTTGAAATCGGGTACTAAGCCGATAGGGGTGCCCAGACACCCCACATGTGGTTAGCGCGCTCAGTCTCGGAACAGGTGTCAAGAACTCGGGTCCTAGATGGACACAAGTAGGAGGTTAACAACCAAATCTCAACTATTACCCACCGGTGCCTCTTTATTAATTATATTCATTTTAATATTTAATTAACCAGCTATAATTAAAACCATGATCATCTCCACCTTTATGAATATGTCAACCCCCAACATTAGTGGAACATCGACGACGCGAAGCAGCACATGAGCAAGCAACTACGACTCGCAAGACCAACTACCTACCAAACAACAGGTAAGAGGTGGTGTCCAAGGCAATATAGTGGCTGCAAGTAATATAACAGGGGTTCGAAAACTATAGTAGCGCAACACGGATAGCAATAGATCAACAGGAGGAAGTAAAGACTAGAAATGTAAAATAGGTAGAAAGGGAGAAATTGCTCGCCTGGAAACACTGTCGAAGGTTCATCCGAAGATCGGGTCGACACTCGCATCAACTCATCGGCCTAATCCGTGAAGAAGCAAAGCACTAGAAGAAACACCGAATGCAATATTTCATACTACGGCAGAAGATCGAGCATGATGCATGTATTATCTATGACATGGCAAAGATGCGATACGACTGTCGTGGTATTGCCGACGAGTACGCCATGGAGGGGTCCTCACAGTGCGTGTTTAGAGATGTGGGGGAAGGCGGACGGTTGACGGGTACGAGGTAACGCAGCTTACCCAGGTTTAGATCCCACAACGGTGGCGGAATCCTACTCCTGCTATAAATCACTATAATGGCAATATGCCGAGTTATAGGGATTGGTTCGCTGTGCGAGGTTATGTGTCAACACCCGGATTTTTAATCCCAGATGTCTGTTATGCCATACATCGCAATTCCAGGATTACCATTTTTGAGAGACATAACAGAATTGGATACCATAGTACATCATCCATTACAAACCATACATAAGGTCTTACACAAATAAGGATCTCATGACCCAGTTCTTAATACAACTCAGGCAGCAGAAATACGTAATAATAATAAAGGTAGCATAGGCGAAGCTCCATCTTCGGGGTCACAGGCAATGCTGACGATGGGAGATGATCCTAGTTGTCGTAACCTTCCTGGGGTCCATCATCCTGGTACACTTCTTCATAGTCTAGCCATGGGAATAGCCAGGGACAAAGCCATGAGTACTCTTTAAGTACTCGCAAACTAATACTAACAAGTGAAGGGGGTTTTTGTAGTAGGACACTAAGCTCTACGGTTGTTTTGCAAAAAGCCAGATTTACCTCTACTAAGTTCAGAAGCAAGAAAAGTAGTTGAATTTTATAACACCTAAGTGGGAACTTGTATCTCATGCCACAACTCTGTTGTGGTCAAGTCAAATTCTCAATTCATTTCACAAATCATTTTGAAAACATCTGACGGGGGAACAGTATGGCCACTCCAACTGTCCATAACCGCGGACGCGACTATTCGAATAGTTTGACCCTCTGTAGAGATTGTACACTTTCACCACAACATTCGATACATCCGTCAGGAACAAATCCTGAATTCACCATACTCAGTATGCGGATAATCAATCCTAACCTTTCAATTACACGCCCTAGTATAGGCACCTCTCGTGTGAGTTTGGCCTCCCAACCATGACCAACTGTCATCTTGGGTACTGCACAGGTGGATAATCTTCACAAGGTAGCCTCAGCTCAGACCTTGGCCGTGAGGGAACCCATACTAAGGTATATAATTTTCCAGTCAAGCCCTACCCAATTTTCAGGTATTGTGGTTGTACAGTAAAATTGGAATGGTATCGCATCTAGACAACCATCGGTTTTATACAGGGGCTAAGGCTCATGCCTTACATTTTCATCATCCAAATCATCTGGTGTTCGGAAACACATATCAAAACATCTCAGTAGAATGACTCATCATTCTAAGGTTTTCATAACCATTTTCCACCAAGTATTCCCATCTAAAGTTGATCAAGTTTTATGCTTAGCACTAGCATCTACAAGTGGGGGTGAGTACTAATGAGGGATGGTAAAACAAGTGGAGTTTTAACTAAGTACCATCTCATGCCTTAGGATGACATCAAGATTATCTATCTTAGGCCAAATTTAATGCTCTTTATGCAACCTTCAATTATCTTCCTAGAATCTACAAGTCACTTAAATAAACTCTAAGAAATAGCTTTGATAAAGAAATAAAGTATAAAGCTTGCAAGTAAAACTAGGAGGGGGTATCATCAAATATGTCTAACCAAGCATGCTTAGTGCATTGCATAGGTCATCTAACTATCATAATTGCAAGTGTTAGCTTGCCTTGAGCAGAGCAGTGGTTGAAGTTCTCCTCGGTTTCTTCTTCGTAGTATCCTCCTTCCTCCTCGTATCCTTGGTCGGTACTAGCGTCTATAAGTAAATACGAGGTACACAATCACTAAACAATACTTAACTACTTTCAATAATCACATAAAGGGGTTCTATAGATGATCTAGCATCATCACTAACATTACAAGATTAAAGCATTTGTCTGATGTATTTTATTTTTAGAAAAGTAATTTCTACTCATTGAAAAACTACTTAAGATTTAATATTCTCCAACTCAAACATGGGGTCATGTTGACACATGTCATCAGCACATATTTCAGTACATGAGAATGTGTTTTAAAGTGGTGTCACAATTTAATAAGGTTTAACCTTTTTATTTTAAATCATTAAAGTGGCTAGAAATGCCTATGTGGCATTATTTTCTTACTTGAACATTATTTCTGTAAGTAAACCCATATATTTTTATATATTCTGAAAGGTATGATCAAATATGATTTTTGAGAGTTGGAATCAACTCAAAAGCTATTATGGTTTAAATTTGAAAAATGTTTGAATGCAGAAAAGCTCCTGCCTTGTTATTTTTACCAAGGTTGATCTATAGATCCAAATGATTTGAATCCAACGGGCTTGGATTCAGCATTTCAATATATTTCTAACCAAATTGGTTGCATGAATTTTGGTTCACTGAATCGAGCTGGGTTGATTTTTGAAACTAGGTACAGAACTGAGTTTGAATATAAATAGAAAAAACTAAATTCAAACAAGTGGGTTGTGCGGAAGGGTTATTTGGCCGGCCCAGTGTCACTCCGCAACACGGGGCGCAACTGACAGGGGGGTCTAGTGGTTAGTGGCTCATTAAACGCGAAGCGGTACGGGGCGATGTGGTGCATTGGATTAGAATGAAGATCGACGGTTGAGGGTCGTCGTCGACGATGAACAGGTCACCGGCAATCTCGAACCCTAGCGGCTCAGTGGGGGTGCATAGGGGGCATACGGGGGCTCCAGTGACAACGGCTAGGCGGGCAAATGACAAAGTCGACGATGGCGAACTCAGGGGTGGTCGCGATAGCTCCGGGGGTGGACTAAATCAACAGCTCCCTTCTTCTCCAGAGGTGGCCTGCTCCGGCGCAATTCCGGCGAGCTGCTGCTCCTCATGCTCCGGCTAAGGGGTGGAATGATCAGTGAGGTGAGGGGAGTGAGATGGTGTGAAGAAATCGAGCGGGGGTCGTCTCCTTTTATAGGCTCGACGGCGAGACCGAGAGGGATGGGCAGGCGACGGTGGTGACATGGCTACGGGCGGCTAGAGGCATGGTATCCTGTCGATGCTCTAAGGTTTAAATGTGCGTGTAGGGGCGGTGGCAAATGGTCGGGAACATGCGGTGTTCTGCACGGCAGAGGCGGCGTCTTCGACGGCGAGCGGTGGCTATGGGGTACGGGAGGTGAAACGAGCATGTCTGGTGGTCTCCTGGGACGGTGGGGTGCATGCTGGCGGGCGGCGAGGGCTCGAGGTGGTCGGGTTGCATGGGAACGGCGCGTGCTCTGCGGTGCGCGTCGGCATGGTCGACAGCGGCATGGGCGCGGCGTTCCTAGCGGTTCTGGTCGCTGTCTTCGAGCTAGGGCTGGTCGAGAGGGGGCGGTGAGGCATGGGCTGCATGCTAGACAAGGTTGGCATGGCTAGTTCTTCCCCTAGCTTGCTGTCCACACTGAGGTGACATGGGTGCTCTCGGCCTGCTCACCATTGATGAGAATGGTCGGCTTATAGTGGTGCTAGAGATTAGTTAAGGTTGATAGATGATCTACTAAGGCTGGTGTAACCAGAGAGGGAACAAGGTTGGTCCAAAACACTGCTCAACATAGTGTTTTTGATTTGGTTGATTTGAATCTGCAACCTGTTTGATGAAATGGCCGCATGAACTTAAGTTTTGAATTTTGAAAAGATTTTGGTGGGTGTGCTAGGCATGTGTTGAGGATTCTGTGGATGCTTGGGTTTTGAAAATTGAGCTTGTTTGAGTATGTTTTTGAAATAGTAGGATCTTCCCATATGAAACAGATTCAATTTTAAACTGTCATTTAAACTAAGCATTTAAATGTTTTTGCATGATCACAAAGTGGGCCTTGGTACCTTGTTATGAGTACTATCAAGGGGTGCAAAGATCCATACATGTTTCTATTAAGTTCTGAAAGTTAGAGATAGCCAAAGTAGGCATGGGAGTTAATTTGGCCAAAGTGACCATTCACTTAATTTGTTTGTTTTGACTTGTTTGTCTTTGGGAAAAGTTTGGGGATTGTTTAGATGATGTTTATTTCACCTAAGAATCATTTTACAAGCAAAGAAACACAGAACCATGGCAATTCAAAAGAATCCAAATTTTAATACACACACATATGAATGCTTTCATATTTTTAATTGGAAAAGTTTTTGTTAACCCTAATTTTGATGATTAGAGTTTGATGATTCAAGTTTAATAATTTTGGGATGTTACAAACCTTACCCCCTTCAACAAAATCTCGTCCCGATATTTGAAAAAGGACGAAAAAGATTACCTAGGATTTGAAGAGATCGGGAAACTCCGTCCTGATGTGATCTTCGCGCTCCTAGGTAGCTTCCTCTTCCGTGTGGTTGCTCCACTGAATCTTGAGAAACTTGATGCTTCGGGTTCTGATAGTTCTGAAATCTTCTTCCAAAATATGGATGGGTACTTCAGGATAGGTCAGGTCATCATTGATCTCTATGGTCCGGTGATCGATATTCTTGAACACTTTAGTCTTCTCTGGAACTTCGAGGCACTTGCGAAGTAATGAGATATGGAACACATTGTGCACGGCTGACATCTCTTCGGGTAGTTCCAATTGATACGACACTTCTCCTCGACGGTTCAGAATCTTAAAGGGGCCGATATATCTGGGGGCTAACTTTCCTTTCAGCTGGAAACGCTGCATCCCTTTCAATGGCGACACTTTCAGATACACAAAATCTCCTATGTTGAAGGCGAGGTATCGACGTCTCTTGTCAATGTAACTCTTCTGTCTGGACTAGGCTGTCTTGAGGTGCTCACGAATCTTGTGAACCTTCTCTTCTGCTTCTCCTAGGATGTCGGGTCCGAAAATCTGACTCTCTCCTACTTCCGAGCGGTTCAAAGGGGTGCGACACTTCCTTCCATACATGAATTCAAATGGGGCCATTTGCAGACTAGCTTGATAACTGTTGTTGTATGAAAATTCTGCAAACAGCAGACAGTCTTCCCACTTAGATCCATATTCTAACACACATGCTCTCAACTCTTCGAGTATTTGATTTACTCGCTCCGTTTGTCCATCGGTCTGAGGGTGATAAGCGCTGCTAAAATCTAGTCAGGTTCCTAAACCTTCTTGGACTTTCTTCCAGAATCTCGAGGTAAACTGAGTTCCTCGATCCGATACGATGTTCTTGGGGACTCCATGCAAACTGACGATTCTAGCGATGTATAACTCCGCTAGCTTCGAACTCTGATATGTGGTCTTGACGGGTAAGAAATGGGCGACTTTGGACAATCTGTCCACTATGACCCAGATAGAGTCATTTCCCCTACTAGAAGTAGGCAATCCGGTGATAAAGTCCATTCCAACGGAATCCCATTTCGATTCTGGAATCTGCAATGGTTGCAACAATCTAGCGGGTCTTTGATGTCCCGCCTTGACTCGCTGACATATATCACACTTGGCGATATAGCTTCCGATTTCTCTCTTCATCTTATGCCACCAAAATTGTTCTTTCAAGTCCTGATACATCTTCGTTCCTCCGGGGTGGATAGAATAAAGAGTATCATGAGCTTCCTTCAGAATAACTTCTTTCAACTCAGAGTCTGCTAGTACACAAAGGCGTCCTTTGTACCATAGAACTCCTTCTTCGTCTTCGCTGAATCCGGGTACTTTGCCTGTACCAATACGACGCTTGATTCCGTCGATACTAGCATTTCCTTTCTGCGCCTCCTTGATCTGGCTGATCAAAGTGGGTTGAAGTTCTATGCTAGCCAAAAATCCTTCACTCACTAATTCCATTCAAAAACGTTCCATCTCTTTCTTCAAGCTTGGTTGCTCCTTCAAAATCATGGAGTTCAAGCGGCACGACAATCTGCTAAGGGCATCTGCTACCACATTGGCTTTACCAGGGTGATAGTGAATGTCCAGGTCGTAATCCTTGATTAGCTCAATCCATCTTCTTTGTCTCATATTCAGCTCCTTCTGAGTGAATATATACTTCAGACTCTTGTGATCCGAATAGATCTCACAACGGTTTCCCATCAGGTAATGCCTCCATGTCTTCAGGGCTAGAACTACGGCTGCAAGTTTGAGGTCATGGGTTGGGTAATTCTGCTCATGTTGTTTCAGTTGTCGAGACAGATAAGATATAACTTTGCCTTCTTGCATTAGCACACATCCGAGGCCGATCTTGGATGCATCACAATACACGTCGAAGGGCTTCGTGATATCCGGCAAGATTAAGATGGGGGCTGAAATCAATCTCCTCTTGAGTTCTTGAAAACTCGCTTCACATTTGTCCGTCCATTCAAACTTCTTGTCTTTCTTTAGCAATTGGGTCATGGGTATGGCGATACTCGAGAATCCTTCTACGAACTTGCAGTAGTATCCCGCCAATCCGAGAAATGCACAAACTTGGGTTTGAGTGGTTGGGGCTTGCCAATCTTCGAAATCTTTCACTTTTGCAGGGTCAACGGCAATTCCTCCGGCT
This sequence comes from Avena sativa, assembly GCA_916181665.1. Classification (NCBI taxonomy): domain Eukaryota; kingdom Viridiplantae; phylum Streptophyta; class Magnoliopsida; order Poales; family Poaceae; genus Avena; species Avena sativa. The sequence goes on along the minus strand of OV702298.1, from coordinate 214,277,938 downwards.
GATACAATGTGGCCGAGGAATCCTACCTCCTGTAACCAAAATTCACATTTGCTAAACTTGGCATACAACTAATGCTCTCTAAGGGTTCCAAGAATGGTCCTTAGGTGTAGCTCATGTTCTTCTTCTGATTTGGAATAAATTGGAATGCCATCGATGAAAACAACGACAAACTTATCCAGGAAGTCCATAAAAATCTTATTCATGAGATTCATGAAATAAGCGGGGGCATTGGTTAATCCAAAATACATGACAGTATACTCGTATAATCCATATCTGGTGGTAAAGGTAGTCTTGGGAATATCCTCTGCACGAATCTTGAGTTGATGATAGCCAGTTCTAAGATCAATCTTAGAAAACACTTTGGCACCGGTCAACTGATCAAACAAATCTTCTATCTTGGGCAATGGGTACTTGTTCTTGATGGTGACATCATTCAACTTCCGGTAATCCGTACACAAACGGTTACCTCCATCTTTCTTGTCCACGAACAAGACAGGTGATCTCCATGGTGACGCACTTGGTTGAATCAATCCAATTTCCAGCATGGCATCCAGTTGCTTCTTCAGTTCTTCTAGTTCAGACGGGTTCACACTATAGGGTCTCTGAGCTATGGGTCCTGTTCCGGGGATTAGTTCAATGATAAAATCGATATCCGATCTGGGGGCATATCGGGAAAAACATCTAGAAATACATCGGGGTATTCATAGACTATCCGGACTTGGTCAATGGTAGGTTGGGATATACTCTTGTTGCATTTTAATTGGCGAGGTAAGGTTTCAGATATATGCTCGACTGGTATTCCAGCGGTACTGGTCATGGTTATGGCTTTCTTGGCACAGTCAATCAATCCTTTATGTTTAGACATCCAATCCATTCCTAGTACTACTTCCAAACCTTTAGTTCCGAGTACTATCAGATTAGCATAAAATTCTATGCCATGGATTCGGATAGGGACGGCTTTGCAAATTTGCCTAGCTTTGGTGGTCGAACCGGGGATTTGAACAATCATAACATGCTTCAGTTTGGTTGGTTGAATCTTACTAGTGCATGCAAATTCTTCGGTGACAAATGAGTGCGATGCACCAGAATCAAACAACACTCTAGCGAGTACTGAATTAACAGAAAACATACCCAGCACGACATCTGGCGCTTTCTGGGCTTCTTCAGAATGCATGAGAAAAAGACGGTCGTTGCGGTTGAGCGAATTCCCTAGGGCAAACCTTCTTCCGGGCTGGACACGACACTATTGCTGAGCTGGGGCAGTGGCATTGGGGGCTACGGCATTCTTCTTGGGGCACTCATTGGAGTAGTGGCCTTTATTTCCACAGTCATAACAAGTCACTTGCGACTTGTCCTTTGCTGCAACAGGCACAACATTGCTTCCAGTCCTCGGAGCAGTGTTGGTGTTGGCGGTAGCATTGTTGTTGTTGAACTTGGGTGGAGCACGGTTTAAATGGCCAGAATTGCCGAGGTCGTTGGGATTTCCTCCGGGCCTCAGGTTTCCACGGTTGGGATAGGTCGGACGGTTCATCGGGGGTCTGTTGGTTCTTGGGGCAAATCCTGGAGATGGGTTAGGACGATACTTTGGGGTCAGATGGGTTCCTGGCTGATGCATCATGCGACGCTTGTGGTTCTCATTGGCTTGGTTGATCTTTCCTTCCATCTGGATGGCAGAGTCGACAAGGGCTTCAATATCAGCAAAGGGGATATTGACTAACACAGTCTGCATCTCATCATGCAGACCATTCAGGAATCTCTCTTTATTCTTGGCTTCAGTGTCGATCTCATCCGGGGCATACCTAGCTAATGACAAGAATTTGTCATGGTATTCCAGTATGGTCATCCGTCCTTGCTTCAGTTCTCTGAACTCATCTCTCATTCTCTTGATCAAACCCGGTGGCACATGGGTTCTGCTGAACTTGACCTTGAATTCCTCCCAGGTCATCATCTGTCCTCCGGTCATCGTACGAACGCTGTTCCACCATGCTCTTGCATCTCCGTCTAGATAATGGGTGGCGAACAGAACTTTCTCAATAGCTTCCACTCCGGCGACTTCCAGGTTGTTTTCCATGGTTTGCAGCCAATCGTCTGCATCTAGGGGCTCTTCCGACTTAGTGAAAACAGGTGGGTTGGTATTCTGGAAATTCTTGAGCTTAGATCCATGGTTGTCCTGATTTCCTTGGCCTTGATTGTTGTGGGCCAGCTGAGCTATCTGCTGAAGGGTGGCTAGGTTGGCTTGACGTTCGGCTCTTTCGGCTTTGCGGTCAGAAACCAACATTTGCAGGATCTGCAACATCGGGTCCGGGGATGAACCACTTCCTCCGTGCGGCATCTGAAGATTGAGATAGATCATGAGAAAAGAGGGAAATGTCTAAGGTTCCGGGACTTTGAAAAGTTTTTAAAGTTTGACTCAGATTTTCTAGCAACTTGCTTTTCATTCATTCATTCATAGCACACGATACAAACACACACCACAAAACAAGAAAAATAGATGGTTTTAAGAACCATTCTGGAAACTACGGTACAGTGGGACCGAATACAACTCACTACGCTAGTGCTCAAGTGCTACTACTCCTTGGAGTCGGTGTAGTCGTCATCTTCATCATCCTCGTCGTCATTGATGAAGGCGAAATCATCCTCATCGGTGAAGAAGTCCATAGCCTGATCCTCCATAAAATCATCGTCATCGCTGAGATAGGAGTAGGGGTCTCCACGAAGGTCTTCTCTAGCATTCTCCCATTCTTCCAACTGCATGTCTCTCTCGCGGATGGTATCCTCCAAATTCGAGATACGGTGGCGAAGACGGGCAATGATGCGCTCCTTCTTGTCGAGCTGACGGCGGCGAGACTTGCGATCCTTTGCTAGCATGGCGATGGTCTGATCCTTTGTCTTGATGATGGCGGACTTGTGGTTGGAGTAGTCACGGCAATTCTCCAATTCCTGCTGACGACCGTACATCATGAAGCTAAGGTGGTCCAACTTGGTCTTCAGCTCGTGGTGGTATGGGGCTTCCAGTGGTTGCCCCATAGCATCACGCCTTGGACAAAACTCAAAGCGGGTACCCTTGATTTGGTTGATACTCTGCCCACACACACGGGCAAGAGCTTCCTGCATGGCCCTGGCAAGTCCATCGAGACAGTTGTTCTCTCTTAAGGTGAACTGAATTCCCTCGGCAGTGGGAGGTTCAATCTTTCCTCGGAGACTTGCAACAATTAGCCACTGCAGATCTTCTCCTCCTTGATCATTGAGCTGAGATCCGAAGAACTCGGGGTGCGGACGCTCCAAAAGTTTCGAATGTTGGTCCAAATCCCGCTCAAAGATAAGGTCTCCTCCATTCCCCAACTGATAAAACTTGTTGTACTTCACATCCATCTATAAGAATATAGGATGAGTAAGTTAGTAGAGTGATCAAGTGTGTCAAATTTTATGTATTTTGCAAGAGTTTTTTTTAGGACCATGAATTTTTATGAAAGAATCAAGGTGATAAGAATGGGAATAAGTTTTTGTAATTATTTGCTTCCTTTGGTTTTGAAACTAAGTTTTTGATTCGAACGTCCAGTCTAACTAGGGTCTCCTATGGTCAGGATGGCTCTGATACCAACTTGTCAACACCTGGATTTTTAATCCCAGATGTCTATTATGCCATACATCGCAATCCCAGGATTACCATTTTTGCGAGACATAACAGTTTTGGATACCACAGTACATCATCCATTACAAACCATACATAAGGTCTTACACAAATAAGGATCTCATGGCCCAGTTCTTAATACAACTCAGGCAGCGGAAATACGTAATAATAATAAAGGTAACGTAGGCGAAGCTCCATCTTCGGGGTCACAGGCAATGCTGACGATGGGAGATGATCCTAGTTGTCGTAACCTTCCTGGGGTCCATCATCCTGGTACTCTTCTTCATAGTCTGGCCACGGGAATAGCCAGGGACAAAGCCATGAGTACTCTTTAAGTACTCGCAAACTAATACTAACAAGTGAAGGGGGTTTTTGTAGTAGGACACTAAGCTCTAGGGTTGTTTTGCAAAAATCTAGATTTACCTCTACTAAGTTCAGAATCAAGAAAAGCTAGTTGAATTTTATAACACCTAAGTGGGAACTTGTATCTCATGCCACAACTCTGTTGTGGTCAAGTCAAATTCTCAATTCATTTCACAAATCATTTTGAAAACATCTGACGGGGGAACAGTATGGCCACTCCAACTGTCCATAACCGCGGACGCGGCTATTCGAATAGTTTGACCCTCTGTAGAGATTGTACACTTTCACCACAACATTCGATACATCCGTCAGGAACAAATCCTGAATTCACCATACTCAGTATGCGGATAATCAATCCTAACCTTTCAATTACACGCCCTAGTATAGGCACCTCTCGTGTGAGTTTGGCCTCCCAACCATGACCAACTGTCATCTTGGGTACTGCAGAGGTGGACAATCTTCACAAGGTAGCCTCAGCTTAGACCTTGGCCTTGAGGGAACCCATACTAAGGTATATAAGTTTCCAGTCAAGCCCTACCCAATTTTCGGGTATTGTGGTTGTACGGTAAAATTGGAATGGTATCGCATCTAGACTACCATCAGTTTTATACAGGGGCTAAGGCTCATGCCTTAACATTTTCATCATCCAAATCATCTGGTGTTTGGAAACACATGTCAAAACATCTCAGTAGAATGACTCATCATTCTAAGGTTTTCATAACCATTTTCCACCAAGTATTCCCATCTAAAGTTGATCAAGTTTTATGCTTAGCACTAGCATCTACAAGTGGGGGTGAGTACTAATGAGGGGTGGTAAAACAAGTGGAGTTTTAACTAAGTACCATCTCATGCCTTAGGATGACATCAAGATTATCTATCTTAGGCCAAATTTAATGCTCTTTATGCAACCTTCAATTATCTTCCTAGAATCTACAAGTCACTTAAATAAACTCTAAGAAATAGCTTTGATAAAGAAATAAAGTAGAATGCTTGCAAGTAAAACTAGGAGGGGGTATCATCAAATATGTATAACCAAGCATGCTTAGTGCATTGCATAGGTCATCTAACTATCATAATTGCAAGTGTTAGCTTGCCTTGAGCAAAGCAGTGGTTGAAGTTCTCCTCGGTTTCTTCTTCGTAGTATCCTCCTTCCTCCTCGTATCCTTGGTCGGTACTAGCGTCTATAAATAAATACGAGGTACACAATCACCAAACAATACTTAACTACTTTCAATCATCACACAGAGGGGTTCTATAGATGATCTAGCATCATCACTAACATTACAAGATTAAAGCATTTGTCTTATGTATTTTATTTTTAGAAAAGTAATTTCTACTCATTGAAAAACTACTTAATATTTAATATTCTCCAACTCAAACATGGGGTCATGTTGAAACATGTCATCACCACATATTTCAGTACATGAGAATGTGATTTAAAGTAGTGTCACAATTTAATAAGGTTTAACCTTTTTATTTTAAATCATTAAAGTGGCTAGAAATGCCTATGTGGCATTATTTTATTACTTGAACATTATTTCTGTAAGTAAACCCATATACTTTTATATATTCTGAAAGGTATGATCAAATATGATTTTCGAGAGTTGGAATCAACTCAAAAGCTATTATGGTTTAAATTTGAAAAATGTTTGAATGCAGAAAAGCTCCTGCCTTGTTATTTTTACCAAGGTTGATCTATAGATCCAAATGATTTGAATCCAACGGGCTTGGATTCAGCATTTCAATATCTTTCTAACAAAATTGGTTTCATGAATTTTGGTTCACTGAATTGAGCTGGGTTGATTTTTGAAACTAGGTATAGAACTGAGTATGAATATAAATAGAAAAAGCTAAATTCAAACAAGTGGGCTGCGCGGAAGGGTTATTGGGCCGGCCCAGTGTCACTCCGCGGCACGGGGCGCAATTGACAGGGGGTTTACTGGTCAGTGGCTCATTAAACGCGAAGCGGTACAGGGCGATGTGGTGCGTTGGATTAGAATGAACATCGACGGCTGAGGGTCGTCGTCGATGATGAACAGGTCACCGGCGAGCTCGAACCCTAGCGGCTCAGTGGGGGTGCATAGGGGGCATACCGGGGCTCCAATGACGACGGCGAGGCGGTCAAACGACAAAGTCGACGATGGCGAACTCAGGGGTGGTCGCGACAGCTCCGGGGGGTGGACGAAATCAACGGTTCCCTTCTTCTCCAGAGGCGGCCTGCTCCGGCACAATTCCGGCGAGCTGCTGCTCCTCGTGCTCCGGCTAAGGGGTGGAATGATCAGTCTGGTGAGGGGAGTGAGATGGTGTGAAGAAATCGAGCGGGGGTCGTCTCCTTTTATAGGCTCGACGGCGAGACCGAGAGGGATGGGCAGGCAACGGTGGTGACATGGCTACGGGCGGCTAGAGGCATGGCCGAGGTTGGCGATCGACGGGCGGTCTCCTAGCGATGCTCTAAGGTTTAAATGTGCGTGTAGGGGCGGTGGCAAATGGTCAGGAACATGCGGTGTTCTGCGCGGCAGAGGCGGCGTCTTCGACGGCGAGCGGTGGCTGTGGGGTACGGGCGGTGAAACGAGCATGTCTGGTGGTCTCCTGGGACAGTGGGGTGCATGCTGGCGGGCGGCGAGGGCTCGAGGTGGTCAGGTTGCATGGGAACGACGCGTGCTCTGCGGTGCGCGTCGGCATGGTCGACAGCAGCGTGGGCACGGCGTTCCTGGCGGTTCTGGTCGCTGTCTTCGAGCTAGGGCTGGTCGAGAGGGGGAGGTGAGGCATGGGATGCATGCTAGACAAGGTTGGCATGGATAGTTCTTCCCCTAGCTTGCTGTCCACACTGGGGTGACATGGGTGCTCTCGGCCTGCTCACCATTGATGACAATGGCCGGCTTACAGTGGTGCTAGAGATTAGTTAAGGTTGCTAGATGATCTACTAAGGCTAGTGTAACCAGAGAGGGAACAAGGTTGGTCCAAAACACTGCTCAACATAGTGTTTTTGATTTGGTTGATTTGAATCTGCAACCTGTTTGATGAAATGGCCGCATGAACTTAAGTTTTGAATTTTGAAAAGATTTTGGTGGGTGTGCTAGGCATGTGTTGAGGATTCTGTGGATGCTTGGGTTTTGAAAATTGAGCTTGTTTGAGTGGTTTTGAAATATTGGGATCTTCCCATATGAAATAGATTCAATTTTAAACTGTCATTTAAACTAAGCATAAATGTTTTTGCATGATCACAAAGTGGGCCTTGGTACCTTGTTATGAGTACTATCAAGGGGTGCAAAGATCCATACATGTTTCTGTTAAGTTCTGAAAGTTAGAGATAGCCAAAGTAGGCATGGGAGTTAATTTGGCCAAAGTGACCATTCACTTAATTTGTTTGTTTTGACTTGTTTGTCTTTGGGAAAAGTTTGGGGATTGTTTAGATGATGTTTATTTCACCTAAGAATCATTTTACAAGCAAAGAAACACATAACCATGGCAATTCAAAAGAATCCAAATTTTAATACACACACATATGAATGCTTTCATATTTTTAATTGGAAAAGTTTTTGTTAACCCTGATTTTGATGATTAGAGTTTGATGATTCAAGTTTAATAATTTTGGGATGTTACATTATGTGAAGTTGTTCCCTAAAGGCTCCCATAGGCCCGACTTATATAGTCGCCAGGACCTAGGGTTACAGGGAAAAGTCCTAGTCGGACAAGTTACATAGTCCTACACCGTCTATTACTAGTCTAGCGTGTCTTGTACTCCAAGGCTCCGGGTACGCTGGTGATTCCACCGTAGCCTTCCTTTATCCGGCATGGGGCTCCCTTCTGGATCCATATAACTGGGCCACCCAGTAGGCCATGGGCCATGCTACCAACTGTGGGCCAACCGGGTTATCCGGATAGAGGACACGCTATGAAGATACCCATATAGCATATCCCAACAGTAGCCCCTAGAGAACTCCGAGATCTTGCGCCGTCTTGCCTCTTCACGTGGAATGATCTGTCTAGATGGATGTCGGCAAATCGTCAAGCAACATATTGTAGTCCTCCCAAAGAACCCTGCAAGGTTTTCTCTTTCTTCAATTCGTAAGTCGAAGAATTGCTGAATCTTCCATCATACTCTTCCGTAGCCAGACCGGATCCGTCCATGCCGAAATCTTCTGATGTGATGGTTCATCTGCTAGTGACAGCTAGGGAGACGTAGGCATAGGTCAGCGACGCCTCGTAACTCACACATGCAGAGAACGCAATCAGGTCCATTTTTCCCGCGCGAGCGATACGAACCATTGGTGGAGACGGTTGGTACGTGGCGAAATTTCCGCGCACGTCCCTGCACACGTCGTCTACGCGGCAACCATTCGATCCAGCTGCACGAATATTGATGCTAGAAACCATAAATAGTAACTGCTGTGGAAATTTTACTTTTTCACCTCATTCTCCCCTGCATCGTCTTCTTCCTCCAGCGAGCGCCTCCTCGAGCTCTCCGCGCAACGTGCGAAAAACCCTAGCTTTCCAATCTTTCTCAGTCACCATCGAACACACTCAATGGCCAGCAGCAGCTCCTCTCCTTCTATGGAGGCATCGGGTGAAGCCGCGGCGAAGCCGACGAGCTCCGTCATCATGCCCCCAGAGGGCTTGGTCATCCCCAAGTTCGCGGTGATGGAAACCACCGGCGGCGACCATAAATCGGCGCCGCTGGAGCTACTGGAGGAGGAGTACGATTCGCATAAGGGCGACTAGCGTAGTTCGGACATCATGAACCGCGACATCAAAGAGCTGATCATCGAGGGCTACCTCCCCGCGACGGAGGGGCTCGCCTGGCGGGCGGCGCCGGCCGGCGAGGTCACACCTTCTCCCCAAGCCGGAGAAAAAGTGTACCTCAAAGCACAACTGGTACGCGGCGTCTCCCAGCCCATCTCCAACTTCTTCCTTGCTGTCCTGAATCATTATCGACTACAGCCACATAACCTTTCCCCCAATAGCATCTTAGCGCTTAGCAACTACGCGGTGCTCTGCGAGGGTTATCTAGGGATTAGGCCTAGGCTAGATCTCTTCATATATTTCTTCAGCGTCAAGCGCGAAGCCGGAGCCAGCAAGGACGAACTTAGAAATTGTGGCACCATTAGCTTCAAGATCCGGCCTGGCCGAAAGTTCCCCGACATCATCGGCCATGAGTCCTGCAAGAACTGGCAACGGACGTACTTATACGGCCTAGATGTCCCTCTGGCCGGTCGAGAAGTCACGTACCCGGACTTCGTCGATGGAGTTGCCGCCGAAGCCTCGACATGGAGACCCCAGGCCTCCCTTCCTTCTGACATCGACACTTCCCGCGCTATAAGGCGGATAGAGTGGCTCGTAGATACGGGTTTAACCGGATTGGACCTAGCCATGTGCTGGTTTATCAGGCGGATCCAGCCTTTGCAGCACCGCTCGAAGCTGATGCACGAGTATACCAATGATAGAAGGGATAATTTCTCGAGCGACTCCGTAAAGCTTCGCCTCAAGGACATTGTAAAGGTGAAGGATAGGCAGCGTGGCTTCACCATCACCTACGACATGTTCGTAGAGAGCAAGTGCCCAAAGGTATTTGTTTTCCGTGTATGACATATACTCCAGTTCTTCCGTCTAACCATTACCATCTCATCTAACACGGTGGTTTTTCGCTTAATAGCTTTGCGACATAGATGAGGATAGCATGGCTCCTCAAATCTATGGTCCAAAGATGAAGGAAGTCACCGTCGTGTCCGACGACGATGCTCCGTTGGCACGAAAGCGGAAGAGCTCCACCTCTATCGCTGTTGACGGAGGCAAGAAGAAGAAGACGGAGGGTGGAGCCTCCAAAAAGACTACTGCCGCCCTGGAGGCGGAGAAAAGAAAGATTACTAGGATCCCTTTTGCCAAAGCACCCCCTCTTGTGTAAGCTTATTTTTCTCCGACATTGTCCATTTGTCTGTCTTATTCCTGTACTTATGCATTTTTGCACGTTTCAGAAATAAAGCCACGACCAGCTTGAAGAAGACCTCCAAAACTTTGGGGGCTTCTAGAACCATCAAGGATATGCTGCATCGCGACGCATCTCCCACCATCGCCCCTGTCACTCCCATCGTCAAGCCTTCGTCCGCTCCGACAAGCTCTCAAGCCAAGGAAGCATCTGGCCCTTCCACCATGGAAGTGGACTCAGGTGCCTCTACCGAGCTTGCTGTTGTCGGCGAACAGGCGATGCAGGAGAGTACCGCACACCAAATGGCTGAAGCTCCGGCTAAGGATGCCACCGGTAGCGGTAAGGCGGTGGTGGAAGGTGGTACCTCTGCCGAAGGCGGCGTCCTCGCCCCCTAGAAAGCCATAGAGTTCCCGAAGATAGTCTATCCGGCACTTACGCCTGGTAGCACTTCTCTAGTTCCTGGTGCGGCACCGACATCTCCAATGTGCGGTCTCGAGGAGCTCCTCCAGCAAGCAGAGATCTTGCAAGGAAACAGTGTATCCTCTGTCAAGCTGCTGGCTGAGAGTGCTACCAACCTCAAGATCATTGCACTTGTAAGTTTTATTTGCCTTTTGCATTTTATATGAATGTCCCACTATAGCCCCCGAGGATTTAGATGAAAAACCATAGGTCTTTGCGTCTAAATGCTCTAAGAGTGACTAAGCTAGAAAACTTCTCACTGTAGCCCCCAAGCATGTAGTTTGAATGAAATATTCTGACTAGATGCTTTAAGAGTAGCATACGCGGTGTATTATAAATTTCGATACTGTAGCCCCCAAGCTTCTAGTTATAACTGAATTAGTTCCGACTAGATGCTTAAAGAGAAACTAAGCATACATCTGAGTTAAAACTTTATACTGTAGCCCCCAAGCTTCTAATCAAAAACTGAATTAGTTCCGACTAGATGCTTAAAGAAAGACTAAGCATACTGCTAAGTTAAAAAACTCTCGCTATAGCCCCCGAGCGTCTAGGTGGAAATTTTTCGGCTAGATGCTCCAAGTAGACCAAAAAATGACTAACTTTCTTCTTTCCATAGAATGAGAATGCTCGGAGGGGCATGACCAACGACAAGTACCAGAAGATGCGCGCGGACTTGCAAGCTGAAAATGGTAAAACTGCCTTCTGAAGGAACAGATCACCAAGAGCAAGCGTCTGTTTTCCTTTCTTTTTCGCATTCCGACTTGGTTTTGTGCCCACATTCTCCGATTACTCACTGTGTACTGTTATTTATCCGACTTGCAGAAACCATTGCCAAGGCTAAGGATATTGTCGAGCAATCCAAGCATATTCAGCACCTAGATAGCGAGAACAAGATCCTCAAGCAGGAGAGGAAGGACATGCTGAAAATGCATGAAGAATCAATGAAAGCCATGCAGGACTCCGCCACCGAGGAGATGAACCGCTTGAAGGAGGATATCGTGATCTTGAAGGAGCAGAAAAGAGCTGCTGATGAGAAAAATCAACGCCATCACGAGGCGTACAAGCTCCTCCAACAAGAGCGGGACTCCATGGCGGATACCCTCTGGCAAGCTGAGGCCAGCATCTTCAGTAAGTTTTTCTCCGTCTTGGATTTCTGTAGTCTAGATATTCTAAATTTTTGAACTCATGTGCTCCTTTGTCGGGAATTTACAGCTCCTATGGGTTTAACCCGGTCGCCTCCTCCGGCAAAAGAATGCATGGTCCTTGCCGGCAACTTTATCAACACCGCCATCACGCAGGCCAAAGAGATTGCCAAGCCCCTCCAGATCAATATCAAGGCATCAGACTCTGTGACGAAGTTCTCGGAGATCCTGCGCCGAGCCCCCGAGCGTATTACAAGCTGGAAAGCTTCATGTGCACGGGCTGGTGCAAGGATGGCGCTATCCATGTTCAAGGCACACTACGAGAATGCCGACATCGACACGATAACCTCTGGTATCCCCGACGTAGATGACGAAGGGCAAAAGATAAACCACGAATCTATCTTGTCATCACTTACGAGCTATGACACCAGAGTCGCCGAGTTGGTCGACATTAACGTCTTCGTGCCAATGAACACCATCGATGGCGGCGATCAAAGCTCCTCTAAGTCCCTCAACACTGCCGACTTCCAGGGTGACTCTCCTGCTGCTGGTGATGTTGCTTCCAAGTCGCCTGCGCCAGAGGAATAAAAACAATTTGTAATATTTGTTTCCTCTGTAACATGTTATGCGGAAAAACTATGTGTTAACTTAAGGCGGAAAACAATGTTGTATGTCCTGCTACTTAAGAACTATTTCCAGCATGTATATATTTTTTAAGCAAGTGCTGGCTTATCCATTACTTTGGGTTTTATGCTTGACTTTTCGTGAGTCGAAAGACTCGTTTTCGGAACCATGCGCTCAGGTGATGATGCCCAATGCCACCGTCAATAACCTAAGCATAAAATCGTCGATAATAAGTGCCAAAAGTCACTACTCCAGAATCCACATAGAAACAACAAAGAACGTGTAGACCAGAAAACTTAAGCTAACGCCCGTAGGCGGAATTTTCACAAGTGCAATCGTAAAGTTTGTGTATAAAGGTTTTATATGATCCAAAAATAAAAACTAAAGGAGGTAAAAGACTCAGCAATATGAGTGAACCAAAGAGCTTTATTTCATTGATCATATAATAGGTACACAATTAGATAAAAAATGCTAAATGTAAAAAGAACGTAGTTGTGCTATGTTCCATGGCTGATCAAGCTCCGGGTAATCATCATTCGGGTCACGTCGCTTATGCTTATGATCCTCGTTGGGTATATCCCTTAGTTCACGATTATCAACGAGGTAGTAAGACCCATTGAGTAGCGCCTTGCTTATGATGAACGGTCCTTCCCATGGCGGGGATAATTTGTGTGACTTCTTCTGCTTAAGTCGGAGCACCCAATCCCCCTCTTTAAATGAGCGATGTCGAACGCGGCGATTGTAGCTGTGTAGCTTCTGCTGGTAGATGGCGGATCTTTGGCATGCCAAAACGCGCTCCTCCTCGAGAAGGTCCACATCTAGGCGTCTGGATTCTTCAGCGTCATCTTCGTCGTAGGCGGCAACCCTTGGTGCATCTTGAAGTATGTTGGAAGGTAGGATGGCTTCTGCTCCATATACCATGAAGTAAGGGGTGTAGCCGGTGGATCTGTTGGGTGTAGTTCGTAAACTCCACAGCACAGATGGTAATTCTTCCGCCCAGGCTCCAGCTGCTCTATGTAGCGGTGCCTCGAGACGTGGATTTATTCCCTGCAGAATCAATCCATTGGCTCGCTCAATAAGCCTCCACTTCTCCGAGTGACAAGTTGCTACCATTGTCGATGATAATGCTATGTGGGAGACCAAATCTCACCACTAGATCCCGGACAAACCTGAGGGCAGTTACCCCATCAAGCTTTCTAATGGGTTTAGCTTCTATCCATTTAGTGAATTTATCAACTGCTACTAGCAGATGCGTAAACCCACATGGTGCCGTCTGTAACGGTCCTACCATGTCTAGCCCCCATACTGCAAACGGCCAAGTTATTGGTATTGTTCGCAATTCTTCAGCAGGAACATGTGGTTGTCGAGCATAATACTGGCATCACATGCACGTTTCAACCAGCTTGTCGACGTCTGCCTTCGCGATCAGCCAGTAGAATCCTTGACGGAAGGCTTTCGCGACTAACGATCAAGGAGCGGCGTGATGCCCGCAATCTCCGAGATGGATTTCGCATAGTATTTCAATACCTTCTATCTGGGAAACACACTTAAGGTATACACCAATAGTGCTCCTTTTGTAGAGCTGTCCATTGATTATGGTATAGCCCTTCGCTCGACGTACTATTTGTTGTCTTTTGACTTTGTCGTCAGGCAAAGTTCCGTGTTCGAGATATTCCATGAACGGTTTTGTCCAAGCCGGAGGGACCTTTGCCACCATGTGGACAAAAGAGTCAACTCTATCTGGGTTGTCGATGTCTGCTCCCTTCACGGATGGTGTCCGTAGATGCTCTATGAAAACTCCTAGTGGAATTCGCTTGCGCCCTGATCCAAGCTTAGACAGTAGATCAGCCGCCTCGTTTTGCTCCCTAGGTACATACTTGACTTTGTAGCCCAAGAAGCACTTGGCTATCTCGTCCACTTCATCTTGATATGCCGCCATCATAGGGTTCCACGCATTCCAGATGCCAACCACCTGCTGGGCAACCAAGTCGGAATCTCCATAGTAAACTATGCGCTTGATGACAATATTCTTGGCTACGTGTAATCCGTGTATGAGTGCTTCATACTCCGCCATGTTGTTTGTAGCCTCGAAGTGGATCTGCAGAATGTAGTGTAGCTTGTCCCCAGTTGGTGACTGTAGCAGTACACCAGCCCCCGAGCCGTTGAGCAGCTTTGATCCGTCAAAGTGCATCACCCAGTATTCTGGTTCCGGCAACGGAGTAGCATCTGGCATCTCCGTCCAATCTGCGATAAAATCCACCAAGGCTTGTGACTTTATAGTGTCGCGTCTCTTATAAGTAATCTCGAAGGCGGCAAGTTCAATGCCCCACTTCGTGACCCTTCCCGTAGCATCGCTGTTGTTGATAATGTCGGACAGTGGAGTCTTGCTCACTATTGTGATTGGGTGCTCCTGAAAGTAGTGGCTCAGCTTCCGAGAAGCAAGGAATACTCCATAAGCTATATTTTGGTTGTGCGGGTAACGCTGCTTGGACTCCGTCAAGACCTCGCTTACGTAGTAAACTGGTCGTTGAACTCCGTGCTCATAGCCTGGTTCCTTCTGTTCTACCACGACGACGATGTTGATTACCCGGTTGGTAGCCGCCATGTAAATTAACATGCCCTCTCCAGGCTCGGGTGCTACAAGGATAGGCGCTGAGGAAAGATTCTCCTTGAGCTGCTTCAATGTTGCATCTGCTTCGTCCGTCCACGTGAATTTGTCCGCCTTCTTCAGCAACTTGTATAGCGGCAGGGCCTTCTCTCCAAGTCGGCTGACGAACCTACTAACTGCTGCAACACAACCTGTTAGTCGTTGAATGTCCTTTAGGCATGTCAGACGGTTTATGTTTAATATAGCCTTGATTTTCTCAAGGTTAACCTTGATTCCACGCTGGGAAACGATGAAGCCCAACAATTTGCCGGCTGGAACCCCAAAGATGCACTTCTTAGGGTTAAGCATCATGTTGTATTTCCGGAGATTATCAAAGGTTTCTTTTAAGTCGGAGATTAAGTCATTTGACTTTTTAGACATCACTGCTATATCGTCCACATAGGCGTGAACATTCCGACCAATTTGATCGTGTAGGCAATGTTGCATTGTCCGCTGGTATGTAGCACCTGCGGTTTTCAGCCCAAAGGGCATCGTAACATAGCAAAACGTGCCGTAGGGTATAGTGAACGAAGTGGCCAATTGGTCCGACTTCCCCATCTTGATCTGGTGGTATCTTGAGTATGCATCGAGAAAACACAAAAGTTCCAAGCCAGCCGTCGAGTCAATGACTTGGTCAGTGCAAGGCAAAGAAAACGGATCTTTGGGACATGCTTTGTTCAAGCCGATGTAATCAACACACATTTTTAATTCTTTGGTTCCCTTTTTGGGGACAAGTACATGATTGGCCACCCATTGGGTGTGAAGGACTTCTCGGATAAAACTAGCCTTAAGTAACCTAGATATCTGTTTGCCAATGGCGCATCTCTTCTCATCTCCAAAGCGTCGTAGAGGTTGCTTCACTGGTTTGCATTTTGGATCAATGTTTAAGCTGTGCTCGGCAAGTTCCCTAGGTACACCTTTCATGTCGGCAGGTTGCCAGGCAAAGATGTCCCTATTCTCATGGAGGAACTCGACGAGCGCGCTTTCCTATTTGGGATCCAGGTTCGTCCCAATGGCGGTGGTCTTGGAGGCATCACCTACCACAAGTTCCACCGGCTTGGTCTCGATGGAGGCCTTGAATGCTAGAGCAGAGTCGGAGATCTGTTTCTTTGACACGGTCATCTCTGAGTCATTGACCTTGCTCTGGATCTCCTTGAATTCTTCGCTGTAGAGGACAACTTTCGCGTAGGCTGCTTCATTAATTTCACAGTCCCTAGCTTTGGTAAAGCTTCCGGATACGGTGATGACACCGTTTGGTCCGGGTATCTTGAGTTTGTTGTAGACGAAGCATGGCTTGGCCATGAAGGTGTGGAATATGTCGCAGCCGAATATGACGTGGTACACACTCTTTAAGGGAACCACCTCAAAGGTCATGCGCTCTTGGCGGTAATTATTAACATCGCCAAAGGCAACCTGAAGTGTGATGCACCCAAGGGACCGAGCCTCCCGACCAGGAACTACACCGTGGAAGATGGTGTTGGTCCGCCTTAGGTTTTCCTCCGTCAAGTTCATCTTCTGTAGTGTATCCAGGTACATGATGTTGATGCTGCTTCCACTATCCACCATACACTTGGTGAACTCATTGCCGTCAATCAGGGGGTTGATGACCATGGCGTATTGGTTCTCTGTAGGAATGAGGTCTGGGTGATCCTTCCTATCCCAAGTAATTGGAACCTCCGACCAGCGCAGGTATTAGGGAACAGGGGGCAAAGTAGCCATCAGTATCCTCAAAGAGGTCTTCTGTTGTCGGACGGTGGGGGTGCCAAGGAAAGTGTGGTAAATTGGCGCCTTCTTTTTGAAGGGGTTCTTGCCTTTGTCGTCTCTCTTGGCGGCATGCTTGGGGTCAACATCCTCGTCCATGTCACTTGAATCCTTGGACTCCTCCTCCTTCTTCTTCCCCTTACCCTTGCCTCGCGATCTGTTCTTCCGACTTTGCTTGTAGCCAGACTCCGGGTCCTCCTTGAGGTCATTGACGAACTTGCAGTGTCGATTGGTGTGAGTGGCTTTGCTGTTGACATCAAGGTGTACGAGGCACGGCATATAGCGGTACTCTTCGTAGGTTTGGGGAACACGGAGCGCTGCCGAGGTAGTTTCACTTCCTCGTTGCTGCCCACGACCAGCTCCCCGTCCTCGGCCACGTTGTCCGCCATCATCTCGTCCTGCAAAGGTCATGGCGACCATGTCGGGAGTTTGCTTTTCTTCTGGAGAGGTTTTCCACTTTGTGCTGCTGTTCCTCCGAGCTTGAGTTGGAACGGCCGTTGCCGGTAGGAAGCCGCGAGCGTCGTCGTCGGTAGCTGCGAACTCACTAGCCAACTGAATCATCTGGTTCAAGTCAAGCTGGTGATTGTCCTGCAAGCGCTTCAGCTTATGTCAGAGCAATGTGCCCCTTTCCAACCCATAAAGGAAGGCGGCCATGGCGGTCTGAGCGTGCACTCCTGCGCAGGAATTCTTCATATCTAGCCAACGGGAGAGGTAGGCACGAGATGTCTCGTCTTTCTCTTGCATGCACCGCTGTAGATCGCCAACAGTGCAGGGACGCTTATACGTACCCTCGAAGTTCTTGGTGAATGCTTCTTGCATGTCCAACCAATTGCAGATGGATCTCTCCGGCAAGTCATCAATCCATTGACGGGCCGTGCCCGCCAACATCAATGGGAGGTACTTGACGACGACGTTGGGGTTACCCCCGGCGATTTCCACCGTGTTGCCGTAGTCCTGCAACCAAGTAGCTGGCTTGGAGGTGCCTTCATAGGGCTTGATGGTCTTGTCAATCCGGAAACCTTTGGGGTAGGTTGCGGACCATATCACAGCTCCAAAGCAACATGGTCCCAGGCATGGTCCTTCCCGGGCATCGTGGATCTTGTCTATCCGCGAGCGTGCGTTGTATGGCTCCGGGTTTCTTTTCTTCTTGTCAACAGGGGATGGGCTGTGTGAACAACGCGGGGCCCGTCCGCCATGGTGACTGCTAGGTGGCGACGGAGGCGGAGGTGGCGGTGGGTTAGCCTTCTTGTTGTTACCCTCCTGCGACACCTCACGCTTGTCGCGGTTGCTTGTTGGACGCGGAGGGTCATGGCACGACCTGCTCTTGTGTCCCTGGTTGCGCTCTTCGTCATGTCGGGTCTTCTCCACGTTGTCGCGGATGACGATGCCGCTCTGCCTTGGCGGGGGCATATCCGTACGACGGTGAGCCTTGGGGTCTTCGTGATGTCGGGGGGAGCGGGGCGGTGGCGATGGGAGACGAGGTTGGGCCTTTTCTCCGTGGTCGGAGGATATGGAGATAGCATCCTTCCTGTTGCGTGCATCCCTCCATCTTTGTTCTGATGATCCCGTCTGGGACCCGACATCAAGAGGAGATCTGTCCCTTGGCGGCTTATGCTGACTAGACTGGCAAAGCGCTGGGTCGGACTCAAGCCTCTGAGAGGTGGCCTTTTCCTGCTGCTTTACCACCTTGGCCACAAGGTCATAGACCTGGTCCACCGCCTCAGGCGATTTATCCTGCTCTAGAAGGGTCTTGGCGACAGCGAGGTTGAGGAGAGGGGTGGGCATCACCTGCCTGCCTTCACTGTCAATGTATGGCTTGGCCTGTGTCGGCTTCGGGGAGCCCATCCTAGGTTTCGCCATACACCAGGATCGTTGACGACACGAGCCGGAGCTTTTTTGGCCTTCTACTGCTGCAACAGAGTCTTGTACTCGGCCTCCATTGCTCTAGCTTTCTCTATGGATTTATGCGCGTTAACCAGATCTTGATCTAGCTGAGCGCCTTGCTCCGCGATGGCTTGCGCTTCCTCCAGCAGCTGCTGGCGCTTTTCGTCAAGCTGGGTCACGTTCCGGATATGAGCTACGGTCAGTGGCTCGACAAGGAGATTGTCGTACATTACTCTATCAGTTGGAGTAACTTGGGCAGCAACAGACGTAGATGCCGGAGGCGGCAAGTTTGTGGTGTTATTGTTGCTCGGAACGGTGCCGAGTTCCTGCGGCTGTTGCACTGGGTTGGGCGGAGGGGGCATGTCTTTCGCGCGATCATTGTCGGCAGCGAGAGGTGGTCCCTTCCCCTTGTCCAGCGCTGTAGGCGGAGCTCTTTCGGGTTGATCTTCATCCATTGCCGTCCCAATGGTGACGAACACTTCTCGGGACGTGACGGCGTTTTTGGCCTGCTCGTCGCACTGGTAATCCTCCTTCATCTCCTGCATGGTAGATTCTAGCTCCTCCGGGCTAAAATCTATCTCCTCTGAATCTGCACTGAAGTCGGCGTAAAGCGCGTCAGTCACAGAGTCGTCGGGGCTTCCTCGATGATGGGGGTGGAGGTACAACGGGCGTGACGATGACTGGAGGTGGTGGTGCAACTGCGGCGATGGCGGCGGGAGGCGGTGGTGGTGGTGGCTGAATCGGCGGCGCTCCGCCAATGAGCACGAGATGTGTTTGAGCTGCCTCTTTGGTCTCCACGTAGTTGTTGACGGTGTTCACCATGCTTTCGAAGGTGAGGCATCCTGAAGCCTGCTTCCGCCTTAGAGAATGCCGGAGAAGCGTGCCATGGTCCAGTCCCTCCACAAAGTGATACATAGCATCATCATTGGGGTAGTGTGCCAGATCGGCTCGTATACGGAGCCACCTGACAAGGTAATCGCGGGGGGTTTCGCCCTCTCTCTGAACACAGCGCGCCAGATCGAAGATGGTAACCATGCCGACGAACTTGGATCTCTGCTGTCCAGATGCACGGACGAAGCCGACGGATTTGCAATGATCTTCCACCTTTATATCCTGCACAGGGGTGGTTTGGGTGGGCCTTAAATTTTTCCGATCTTTGCCGGCAAACTCCGAAGAGAGATCCGACATCGATCCTTTCACGAACGTATCCTGCCCGTAGGCGGTCCGTGCGGGTCTTGATGTTTTTCGATCTTTGCCGGCAAACTCCGAAGAGAGATCCGAAATCGATCCTTCCGCGAACGTATCCTACCCGTAGGCGGTCCGTGCGGGTCTTGATGTTCCTCCGACTTCCAGGAAACTAGTGCCCGAGTCGGTTTCGCCAATGAAGAGGTGGATATCTCCAATAGGAACGATCGAACACCGTGTAGGGTTCGTCTTCGCCGGGATCTAGAACTCGTAGGGAGGGACGATCGAAACGTTGCCGGAGAAGAGAACACGACCGATGGCTATGGTTTCACCGATTCCCGCGAAGATCTTGGTCTTCGCCCGCTGAAGAGCCTGAAGCGCCTCTTGCCCCACGGTGGGCGCCAACTGTCGTGGTATTGCCGACGAGTACGCCATGAAGGGGTCCTCATAGAGCGTGTTTAGAGACATGGGGGAAGGCGGACGGTTGACGGGTACGAGGTAACACAGCTTACCCAGGTTCAGATCCCACAACGGTGGCGGAATCCTACTCCTGCTATAAATCACTATAATGGCAATACGCCGAGTTACAGGGATTGGTTCGCTGTGTGAGGTTATGTGAAGTTGTGCCCTAAAGGCTCCCATAGGCTCGACTTATATAGTCGTCAGGACCTAGGGTTATAGGGAAAAGTCCTAGCCAGACAGGTTACAGAGTCCTACACCGTCTATTACTACTCTAGCGTGTCTTGTACTCTAAGGCTCTGGGTACGCTGGTGACTCCACCGTAGCCTTCCTTTATCCGGCATGGGCCTCCCTTCTGGATCCATCTAACTGGGCCGCTCAGTAGGCCATGGGCCATGCTACCAACTGTGGGCCACCCGGGTTATCCGGATAGAGGACATGCTATGAAGATACCTATATAGCATATCCCCAACAACGACTAGGCAATATTAAGCGGAACCGGGTCTCGATAATTAATTAGATGGTTTATGTTGTTTATATACCCCGCAATTTAATGTTGTATTAAAAGACAAAATTATATCATCGATTTGCTACACAAATTTAAATGGGGTCAATATAAGACTAGAAAATCCGCAAATGGTCCCCATATTTAATTATTAGGTGAGTCGATAAAATACCTCCAAACATGTATGCAAGCATGTACATTAATGCAACGGTCTTCTAATACATTATTGGATCATCTTTAAGTGGCCAACAAACAAAACTTTGCAATATTAAATTAAAATGGCCACATTTGATTAATTGTTCTTGCTTGACCGTTTAGTATATAATGCTCAAGTGCCATGTATGATTGCAGATTCGATGTCCTCACATTTTTTAATCATTGTAGACAACTTAGTCATTAAATCTGGACTTATAAAACAAAAGTTAGGCCAAAATCAAGTTTTCCTTATGTAGATAAACATTTGTTATTTGGTCAAAATTTTAGTTTGTCAAAAGTTAAACAGGTACTGCCATTGAGTTTCTCACAAATTTCTGTCCTCTAATACACAAATTGATTCTACATGAAATAGATGGAATGAAATAGATTTTAGTTATTTTAAAACCAAGAACTGGTTTATGTTGCCTGAACTGCAAAACAGTCGTTAGACGACGATAGACATGCGACAGAAATATTTAGATAGCCAACTACCGTGCATATCTAGCTAGCTAAATAAACTAGCTGGGTAGCAGCTGAATCAAAACGACAATAGCTAGCTGAATACTAGACGTGCTCGACCAGGAAGGCGTTGTGTGTGACCAGAGGTGTGTGGGTGTGTGTAACATGTTCAGGGAAACGAGTGCGTGCAACAGAAGCAAAAGAAGCAGCAGCAGTGAACTAGGACGCAAGCGGGGCGCGTGTGTAGGAACGACTAAGGTAGATGTGCGCTCTCAAGCAGGTGATGGTGATGCTACTGAGACGAAAGGGAATCGAACAAGAGAGGGGTCTGGAGCTGTGCTCACCCAGTGTTTGTTGCCGAGATGGGCAATGTCGGCGAGGCAGAGGTGCGTGCGATGGCCGCCGGGAGTGCGCGTCTGTCGAGGTAAATCTTGACATTCTTGTTACTCCTCCTCGCTCCTGGTGGCGGTCGACATCGAGGTCTTCGATGGTTCTTCTTGCATGACGGCGGCGGCTGTGATGGAGCGGACCAAGCCGGCAGCGAGAGGCCCATGCTTCCGGCCATGGCAGGTATGTGTACGTGCATTTAGAGCAATAGGGTTTGGTCGGGTGGTCTTGATCTGATCCAGAGGAAGGAGGGGAAAGGGGAACATGTGGAGGAGGACCTGTGGTTGGTGGCGACACGAGCAAGCTCATGTTTGCCTCTGTTTCTCGATGAAGATAAACAGGAAAATATCTCCATAAAGGCAATGGGACGATGCAGGATTTGGGCTACAAGAAGGCTCGCACGGTGGGGTTTGGGGTAGGAAATAATTAAGATGGCTAATGGGCTGCTGCTTTCTCCTCTCCATCTATTTCTCTTTGTAAAAATTTCTTCTCTTTTTTTAGCTTTTGTTTCTTTTATAAAATCTTTTGAAATCTTTTGTAGGGATTTTAGAACAAAGAGTGGAGCCATGTAAATAGGAGACAAAGAGGGAATATAAATATAAGAAGGGTGGTGCCAAAGTAAACAAATTGGGCATTTGTCCGAGATTACAAAAAATGGCAAGAAAAATAGAATTGGAACATTGTTCAAAATCATTTGGTATGAATATAATTTGATCCTTCCTATAGAGAATGAAGAATCATTTGATAGAAACCAAAATAGAGATAGGGATTGAGGTTAAAAAACAATTATATAAGGTGATAGCAACAACAAGCACACATACAACAAGATGAACAAGAACAAATGCAATGCAATCCAAACAACAATGCAACAAATTTGATACCATGCAAGGTGGTATGATGTTCATGATGATGCATGATGACATGACGATGCTCAAATACAATGTAGCATGATGACATGAGCATGTAGTCATGGAGATGCACAAAACAAAAATACAGCGATTTTCTTGTAGTGGTTTTACCCGAGGTGCTACACACTCATGGTAGCTTAATAGGATATCTAGACTGGCCCCACATATCAACAATAGTCTTTTTACGTACTTTGTCCTTACTCATGCGCATCATGATGATGCATGATGACATGACGATGCTCAAATACAATGTAGCATGATGACATGAGCATGTAGTCATGGAGATGCACAAAACAAAAATATAGAGATTTTCTTATAGTGGTTTTACCCGGGGTGCTACACACTCCTGGCAGCTTAATAGGATATCTAGGCTGGCCCCACATACCAACAATGGTCTTTTCTACGCACTTTGTCCTCACTCATGCGCACCCGGTACCCACTTCCCGGCCGGTCACCCATCCTAGAATTGCTCTAGGCCAAGCACACTTAACCTTAGAGTTCTTTTCGAACGAACTTCCGAAAAATAAGTTGCAACTTGTTGGTATGAGTATCCTATCAATTATATTAAGTCATGTGCTTGGATATCACATACACCCACTCTTTAGAAGATCGATGCTCTCATCGATTAAGCACACCCCAGGAACATTCCCTCTTGGCACGCGTTTGTGCGTCCAGTGCCAGCACATGTTCCATGTCGTGTTCACTCTGGGCCACACGCGCCACCGACCAGCACACACCTGTTTAACCGTGAGGATCGGCTCTGATACCACTTGTAACACCCCGACCACTGGGCCCCAGAGGTGTCACTCCTGGTAGCTTAATAGGATATCTAGACTGGCCCCACAGACCAACAATAGTCTTTTATACGCACTTTGTCCTCACTCATTCAAATCCGGTACCCACTTCCCGGTCAGTCACCCATCCTAAAATTGCTCTAGGCCAAGCATGCTTAACCTTAGAGTTCTTTTCGAATGAGCTTCCGGTAAAGAAGTTACAACTTGTTGGTATGAGTATCCTATCAATCCTATTAAGTCATGTGCTTGGATCTCACAATGCATCAGCATTTTCTTCTCCTTTGAACTTGGGAATAACAAACTTGAGCTTCCCAAACTTGCCATCATCACGCTTATGGAGGTTGTTGCAAAGTTCATGGTGCATACTTGCGTCGCTTGGTGGGCGTTGTTGGCGTGTTATTGACGCCTTGTTGGGAGACCCCAATAGCAAGGTGTGCTGAGCATAGCAGCAAGTTTTTCCTCAATAAGAAACCGAGGTTATCGAACCAGTAGGAGGAAGGAAATGACTCAAAGGTGTTGCTAGCAACTTGGAGACCTGCACAACACAAACTCAAGACTTTGCCCCAACGAACGGTGAGGTTGTCAATCTCACCGGTTTGTTGTAACAAAGAATTAACTGTATGGTGTGGAAGGTAATGGTGGTTTGTAGCAAGTAAACAATAATAGTGGAAGATGTATCAATAGTAAAGATTGAACCGGGGTCCATAGTTTCCTAGAGGTGTTCTCCTTAAGATAAAACAAACATGGCATGTTGGGTAAACAAATTACAGCAGGGCAATTGACAAGACTGAGCAAGGCATAACAATGCAATACTAGGCATTCATGATCCTATGAGATTCGATTGGGCAATACAACAAGATACATAGACCGCCATCCAACTGTATCTATGACTAGAAATCCACCTTCAGGTTATCATCTGAACCCCCTCTAGTATTAAGTTGCAAGCAACAGATAACTGCTTTAAGAAAAGTGTGTAAGGTAAACAATCCACTTGCTCCATGAACAAGATACCGTTGTTTTCTCCCTAGTGGCAACAGCACATCTACAACCTTAGAGATTTCTGTCACTTCCCTTAGATTAAATAGAGGCATGAACCCACTATCTAGCATAAATACCCCCTCTTGGAGTCACTAGCATCTACTTGGCCAAGATAGCTACTAGAAACGGAGAGCATGCAATATGACAAATGATGATGGGCGTGTTGATGACGCCTTGTTGGGAGACCCCAAGAGCAAGGTGTGATGAGCACAGCAGCAAGTTTTCCCTCAGTAAGAAACCAAGGTTATCGAACCAGTAGGAGGAAGGAAACGACTCAAAGGTGTTGCTAGCAACTTGGAGACCTTCACAACACAAACTCAAGACTTTACCCCAACAAACAGTGAGGTTGTCAATCTCACCAGTTTGCTGTAACAAAGGATTAACTTTATGGTGTGGAAGGTAATGGTGGTTTGCAGCAAGTAAACAGTAACAGTGGAAGATATATCAATGGTAAAGATTGGACCGGGGTCCATAGTTCACTATAGTTGTTCTCCTTAGGTAAACAAACATGGCATGTTGGTTAAACAAATTATAGCAGGGCAATTGACAGGACTGAGCAAGGCATAACAATGCAATACTAGACATTTATGATCCTATGAGATTCGATTGGGCAATACAACAAGATACATAGACCGCCATCCAACTGCAACTATGACTAGAAATCCACCTTCAGGTTATCATCCGAACCCCCTCCAGTATTAAGTTGCAAGCAAAAGATAACTTTTTAAGCAAAGTGTGTAAGGTAAACAATCCACTTGTTCCATGAACAAGAGACCGTTGTTTTCTCCCTAGTGGCAACAACACAACTACGACCTTAGAGATTTCTGTCACTTCCCTTAGATTAAATAGAGGCATGAACCCACTATATAGCATAAATACCCCCTCTTGGAGTCACTAGCATCTACTCGGCCAAGATATCTACTAAAAACGGAGAGCATGCAAGATCACAAACAACACATACATGATAGAATCAATAAGACAAAACCATTAATCAATCTAACATAGTAATCTCAATATCCATCGAATCCCCGCAAACACAACATGCATGATTACAAATAGATGAGATCTTGATCATGAACGGAGCGCACAAGAACAAAACATGATATCACAAAGGAGGAGATACAACCATCTAGCTACTACATGGACCCGTAGTCCAAGGTGGAACTACTCACGCTTCATACCGGAGGCTGGCATGATGAAGAAGAAGGCCTCTGGGATGATCTCCCCTCCGGCAGGGTGCCGGGAAGAGCTTCAGATCCCCCTGATCTAGGGACGATGGTGGCGGCGGCTACAAACTGTTTCTTGGAATATTGATCGGGTACTTAGGGTTTAGGCATCTAGGGGTCTTTATAGGCGAAGAGGCGAGGCAGGGGTTGTCAGGGCAGCTGCACCCCCAGGCACAGGGTGGGCCCACCCGCGTGGACAGGGGGTGTGCCCCCCTGGTGACTCTCCTCCATCTCGTATTCCGGCTTTGTGTTCCGCACGGTAAAATATTGACTTTGGCTTTTGTCCAGTCCAATTCCGAGAATATTGATTTTCTGCCTTTCTAGAACCAAAAAGAGAAGAAAATAGGCAACTGGCACTATGGTACCTTGTTAATAGGTTAGTACCAGAAAACATATAAAAACACCTCAAAGTATAGACAAAGCAGAGCAAAGTAGATACTAAACAAGCATGGAACATCAAAAATTATAGATATGTTTCCGACGTATCAAGCATCCCCAAGCTTAACTCCTCCTCGTCCTCGAGTAGGTAAGTGATAAAAAGAATAATTTTTTAGGTGACATGCACCATCAAAATCAAGATCAAACCATTTGCAAGCATTGAAAGCTGGGATCAAAGAACTCTAAACATGAGCATGAAATATGGAGTTCTAACAGTAAGACAAAGTAGCTATGCATGCAACATGAAAGGATACAAACAAAGATCATGAATAACATGCATTGAAGAACGTTTGTTTGTTTCACATACGGAAAACATGGCATAGTGGCAATCAACTTGTCCCTCATGGAGTAGCAAATAGATGCATAGTACACCTTCAAAGTTCATAAGAGTGACTAGATAAAAATAGCACAAGAACAAGTAATATCAACAATATGCATCAATCAATAAGTTTTGGGACAATGCACATAGAACTAAGAATGGCAACTATGCTCTCTTAACTGGTTCCTAAAAGATAGAAGGTGGAGACTCAATATAATAGTGGAAGAAAGGCCCTTCATAAAGGGAAACATGGATTTCAAGTCTCAAAAAGAGCTTCCAAAAATCAAAGATGGAGTATATGCTTAACAATGTATAAGTTGGCAATCTCATGTCCCTTGAATACGAGGGACGCACCTCATGCTACTCAACTTTTTTCACATGTAAGTTCTTGTCATAGTAAGTACATGTGTATCATAGAGAACCGCCAACGGGGTACCCCTTGCACATGAGACAAGAGCTATCCCATAATCAAAATGACAAGGCAAGCAGACAATGAGCATCTCAGCAATCTTCTTATTTACCATGGGAATATGGTGCTTTTTTTCTCTCTTTCCTCTTTTCAATATGTATCTCTTTTTTTGTAAGAAGAAAGCTTCATAGATGTCATTATGGTGATGTTGCAAGTTTGCACCATGATTAGGCATGGCTTATGCTAGCGTCCCATGCATTTCTCTAACACACATACATAACTCCATGGACTTACAAGCTCCCCTTTTATTTCACATCGGCGACATCCATAGACAAAAGAGCATGATATCAACTGTGTACAAAGTACAAGTGCAATGTTGAAAACGTTCCCCATGACAACATGGTTCTGCTAATTCCCAACGTATAAGTGCAAGCATATACAACATAGATGACATGATGGTTTAAGTTTATTAGGGGCAATAAAAATAAGTTTGTGAGAGCTTTAATCACTAAGTTTTCACATAAAAAAATATTTTTTTAACTGGAAGATAGATAAAAACAAGAATATACTTGGAATGGTATAACACACCATGCATAGGAATTTATAGTGGACACTTTGGAATAACTTGGTTTCTTGGGAGTTGGATGCATGAGTAGAGCTTACTCATACAAGTGGAGGCTAGCAAAAGACTGGGAGGCTACAGACGGTTTCATGGAATATTGATCGGGTACTTAGGGTTTTGGCATCGGGGGGTCTTTATAGGCGAAGAGGCGAGGCAGGGGGCGGCCAGGGTGGTCACACACCCCAGGCGCGGCTAACCCTAGACCGCGCCGCCTGGGGGTGTGGCCCCCTGGTGCCTCCCCTCCATCTCGTACTCTAGCTCCGTGTTCCCCACGGTAAAATATTCACTTTGGCTTTTGTCCCGTCCAATTTCGAGAATATTGATTTTCCGCCTTTCTGGAACCAAAAACAGAAGAAAACATGCAACTGGGACTGTGGAATCTTGTTAATAGGTTAGTACCGGAAAACATATAAAAACACCTCAAAGTGTAGACAAAGCAAAGCAAAGTAGATACTAAACAAGCATGGAACATCAAAAATTATAGATACATTTTCGACGTATCAGGCGTGGACGCGGTGGAGGAGCATCTTGATTGCCTAGAGGCGGTGGTGGGGGATGAGCTTGGTGATGCTCGAAGTCCCTTCTTCGCCTTTGCTCGGCATCATTGGCATTCATAGCTTGTCGGTGTCGGTGGTGGTGTTGTGCATGTCGGTTGTTGCGTCTAGATTGGCACGCATCCCCATCATCGTCGCTTGTATCCCATGCCGGTGCTTGATTTTGTGGAAGAGGCATATGTTGGTCATGTGGAGGATGGCGACGCCTATCGTTGTTGTTGTCCTCATCACAATGGTCCCGTGGGTGTTGTACATTGATGATTGCTTGTTGTTGTGGTGGACCATGCTCTTGGCGTTGTTGTTGAGGTTGAGGAGCATTTGGGTTCACTGCTTGAGCATAACGATGAAGATCTTGATGTTCCCCATTGTGGTGGTCGGGTTCTCCACGGTGGGAGTTGGACCTTGAAGACTCGCCATGTCGACTTGAGGAGTGCGTGTTAGACGAACTTGAACGGTGACCATTTCAGTTGCCAAGATTGGCAATAGCTTGGTGAAGAGATTGGAATTGTGCATGGTGCTCCTCTTGACGTTGTCGCTCACGTATTCCAATTCTTGAAAAGTATCGTCGAGACGGTGCTCAAGTCGCTCAAATTGAGTATTGAATTCCTGGCGTTGCGCCCATAAGTTATGGCGCATGGCAAAACCGTCTTGGATGTTGAAGTTGCTATCTCCACTACCTCCACTTCCCCTAGACATTGTGCACAAACACACGTGAGAGAGGGTGAAATCGTTGGAATGGTAACTGCTACCTTGCCGCACCGGAGTCAAAAATTGGAAAGATTATTCTTGCCGAGAGCAAAGCGAATAGCGGGTACAGAAGACACACACAAAGGCCTATGGTGGTAGGTTAGGAAGGTGGATATCAAATGGAACAACCAAACGAAAAGGTTATTGTCAAAAGTGGTAAAGAACCAAAGATCAAAAGCAAAAGGGATATGATCTACCAAAAACACGGAAAAACACACTCATGGAGATGAATGGGGTTAGAACGACTATAAAATAAGCACAAAATATCATAACAACGACTAAGCTCGAGGTCCTGTCAACACAAGGAGAGACCATAGCTCGTTTGCAACAAGATTGAGAAGCAACGGATTTGTACGCTTGCCTTGCTCTAAATCGCTCTCTTGCTTAGAAGCTCTGGACTCTCTTTTGTATTGGTATCTTTCTTTTTCTTTTGTTTTTTCTCTTTTTTTATATCTCTTTTCTTTCTATGCCGTGGAGTCAACTTTTTCTATCCTATGCACTATCAATTCACAAGAGCAAGCGCACAATGCTTCGGCAAACGCAAAATGAGCTACTCTCGATAGGTTAGGTATCACACAAAGGAATAAAGGCTATACAAGGGTGGTGCAAGTTATACCTTTATTATTGTTGGCGACTTGCTACCGGTGTTGAGGAGGATGCTCGGTTGTCGCGGTGTCGGAGAGCGCGGTATGTATTGGTGTTGTGGAAGCTTGTTGTTAGTTTTGGTGACACGCATGCGAAACACGAACAAACGTAAAAAGAAACAGTCAAAATTTGGGGCCTGGTAAGTTTTCGGCACAGCAGCCGGCGATGCCGGTTCTATGCCGGAAATTCCGGTCGGGATTTCGGTGGCGTAGGAATTCTCGCCGAAATTTTCGGTGGCAGAACCGGTTCACCGGATTGCTCGCCGAAAATTGTTCGTGACAAACTCTAAAAAGTCAAAATGAGAAATTTGTCAAAAATCCGTCGAAATTGGGCTGGGGATAGGTCAAGGAATGTAGATCGACACCCAAAGCAATAGATCTATGAACCAAAACCACAAAAAACTCACCAAATCGAGAGATCGGTCCAAAAGCAATTTCGGCAATATTTTTGGTATTTTTGAATTTATTGTGGAAATCAAGGAACGAACTCAAATTCGTGGAAACCAAAAGCTGCTGATACCAGTTTGTTATGGAATAACTTGAGGGGTTGACCCTAGGGTGGCCCGATCTTCATGGATTTGAGGCGGGGAGTGAGGGGAAACCCGATGAACATGATGAACACATGCAAACGCAAGGTAAAGATGGCAACACAACCCGATTCGATTTGATCCCGTTGGTTCAAACAACCAATCTAATAGAATTCTCGGTGAGAGACCTTGCCAAAGGAGAGATCGGCAAGCGGATGGTAGAATCCAAATCAAAAGAGAGAGTAGCAACCAAGTACAATCCCAAAGGGGAGAGACCTAGCACTACTAGAATCCTTGATAAGGACAAACCAAACACTTGAGGAGGTCCTTGACGACTTGGAGACGAACACCAAACTGCAAGGCCTTGTACAACTCATAGATTAACTATAGAGAGGGGTTCCCATCTAGGGTTAGGCACATGCCTTAATTCATCATCAACTCTAAGTAGATCTGATCCACAAGGGGGTATTTATAGTACTAGGGGCGAAGAGGTAGGTAGAAGGAATATTCTAGGCATCAAACCCTTTACAACACGCAGACTGGGCATTCCGGCGATAAGTTCGATCAGACCGTAAGTGGCGCCGGGATTTCCGGTGGGCGCCGGTTTGCTATACTGTATAGCGGTTCGACGTTCGTCGGTTTACTTCGATGGTGACCGAGAATTCCGGCGAGGATTCTGGTCGGCCGGTCCTGGCGCCGATAGTGTTGGCGTGGATTTCGGCGGTGCCAGGCCTGGCGCCGGAATCCTTTTTCCGTCTTCTTTTCCAGGCTTCTTGCTTGGGAGTATTGGCTCCAGTTTCACCATTGTTGTCTCCTCTTGGCAGCATGGTCATGGACCTAGTCATATCATGGACATTTGTATCAAGTAGGATCCCATTCACATGATAACCAAAAGAAGGCGAGATACGGAACGGATTCACCTTTGTGAGAATGCCATGAGTTGGGTGTGTTATGGAATCCCTTGAGGGTTTGACCCTAGGGTGGCCCGATCTTCACGGATTTGAGGCGGGGAGTAAGGGGAAGCCCGATGAACACGATGAACGCATGCAAACGCAAGGTAAAGATACAAACGCACGCCAACCCAACCCGTTTAGATTTGACCCCGTTGGTTTGAACAACCAGTCCAATAGAATCCTTGGCGAGAGACCGTGCGGTAGAATCACCAAAGGAGAGATAGGCAAGCGGATGGTAGAATCCAAATCAAAAGAGAGAGTAGAAACCAAGTAGAATCCCAAAGGGGAGAGACCTAGCACTACTAGAATCCTTGACAAGGAGAGACCAAACACTTGAGGAGGTTCTTGACGACTTGGAGATGAACACCGAACTCCAAGGCCTTGTACAACTCATAGATTAACTATAGAGAGGGGTTCCCATATAGGGTTAGGCACATGCCTTCATTCATCATCAACTCCAAGTAGATCTGAGCAACAAGGGGGGCTACTTATAGTACTAGGGGCGAAGGGGTAGGTAGAAGGAATATTCTGGGCATCAAACCCTTTACAACATGCAGACTAGGCATTCCGGTGGTAAGTCCGGTTGCGTCAGAAGTGGCGCCGGGATTTCCGGCGGGCGCTGGTTTGGTTCGGCGGGCGCCGGTTTTCTATTATGTATAGCGGTTCGGCATTCGCCGGTTTGCTTCAGTGGTGACCGGGAATTCCGATGGGGATTTCGGTCGGCCGGTCCTGGCGCCGATAGTGTCGGCGTGGATTCCGGCGGTGCCGGGCTTAGCGCCGGAATCCTTCTTCCGTCTTGTTTTCCAGGCTTCTTGCCTGGGAGTCTTGACTCCAGGTTCACCCTTGTCGTCTCCTATTGGCATCATGGTCATGGACCTAGTCATATCATGGGCATTTGTCTCAAGTAGGATCCCATTCACATGATAACCAAAAGAACGTGATATATGGAATTGATTCACCTTTGTGAGAATTGTTGCCGTAGCATGTTGTGGACCAATGGTGAATGCCATGAGTTGGGATGCATCAGATTCCAAGGTGGGCTGGTGCGGTGCAAGGGCCATTGGGCGGTGCGGGGCATGGTAGGCGGTTGGTCGGCGGCGAGCTCGCGCGCAGGAGGACGCATATGAGGAAGAAGAAAGCAGGAAGAAAAAGAAAAAAGTGACGGTCCCACAAATACTATTTTTTATGGGTCAAATTTTACGTGCTCCGTTCTGCGTCGGCTGTTTTCGGTAAAAGTGTTTTTTCGTGACATGGAAACACGATTTCGCGATTTTAAGGCCTATGTTAGGTCTTCTCTTAGGGCATCTTCACCGGGTCAACCCAACTCGTCCAAGCGCGTCCGAACTCGTTTACGCAGACGCTTGGGACGTGCGCGTCGCCTCAGCGGCACGACCCATCCAAACGAACGCTTTCGGCTCGACCCATCTATGCACCAAATCTAGGCAACGGCTGCGTCGGCCCAGACGCGCATGGACAGAGGGCATGTCCTGCCCGCTAGTGCCGCTGGCCCACCCATCAGCCACCGCGACGTTGATTCAGACGCAACCGCGGTAGCGATTGAGAGGCGCTGGCGGAAGGTTGACCGATGACAGCCTGTGCCATCAATGATGACAAGACGACACACTGATTGACTGGACGCCATGCTCTCCACCGCCGCTGCTGGCGCCGCCCGATGCCTGCCCTCCTGACTGGACACTTCAATGCCCTCTCTTCAGCCTCTGCACCGGCATCCGAAGCCGATCCTTTTTAACTGGCCGGCCGCGGCCATCCTCTTTCACACCACACCATACTCTCCTCCTTCTCCTTTCCGTTCTCCACTACCGGTAGCTAGCTATGGCCGACGACAATGGATTGAGGGAAGGGCGTATAGGACGCATGCGTCAAGGGAGGCGCAGCCAAAGCAACGCGCCACCACACTCTCCCTCAACGACGTCGTCTTCCGACGAGGTCGACCCAGGCATCAGTTCGCCGTGACCATCCACTTTGGCATGGCGCGTGACAGGCTGCTCCTGCCCTGCAGATTTGCGATCCTGGTCGACGACAAACCGCCCACACTTGTCATTTTGCGGGCGAATGGTTTGAAGACCACCAGGTACCAGATCGAGGTGCAGTTCGACTACCTTGGCCAGATGTACCTCGCCAACGCCCATTTGGAATGAAAAGTTTTATTCGACTGCCACATATATTACAAACAACACTACACCACCATCCTAGCTAGGCGCCACCTATGGGTCGGCAAGGCCCCATTCTTCGCTGAGAGAGCGGTAGATCACTTCCTGCGTCTGCATCTCTTCTTCGGCCTGGGGGAGGTGGGCACGCAGGTACGCGTCATCGGGATTGGCCCGCAATGCTTCTCGGAGGTCGTCACACACTTCTCTGAGCGCTAGACGTCGTCGGTGCTCCGACAGAAAGAGGCGGTTCATCACCTCCAACAAGAAACACTCGTCGGTGGTCCTGTTGTAGTTATAGTGAGAGTGCCGCGACCGCAGTGGGATATGGAATATATGAGGGCACCTCAAAATCGGAGGCGACAACACGTATGGTGCCACCGGCGGGTTCAACCACCACGATGGTAGCGGTCGCTCGGGCACCTCTTCTCTGCCGGCGTCGGGGTTGCCACGGAGCTCGTCGGGTCGACGCTGGTGATCAGGCATGATAGTTTTGTGCTGGGGATGGTGCGGGTCTGGTCGAAGATATCTCGACGACCTCTCCTTTTTATGGATGTACCTGTACGCGGAGGAAAACACCCAGAACTGGCGGGAAAGAAAGACGGAAGACGGCGTGAAGACGGGAAGGCACTAAAAATACGTCGGCGTTCGCGATGACCAAGCGTGGACAAATGAGTCACACCGCTGGGCGCGATCGGCCGGACAGACCATACTTTGACCCAAAAGCGATCGCTGTGAGATCCAAACAGAGAGAAACAGACCATTTGGATCGGCTAAATGGGTCGGCCCCGGTAAAGATGCCCTTAGAGCATCTCCACTCGTTGACCGTTCCTAGGCCAAAATCCGGACGTATTTTGGGCTAGACGAAACTAGATTTCGGCTTGGGAACGCCGAGTTTCCCACTCGCATTCCCATGCCAAGTTCCCGCGTTTGACTAAAATTTAACAAAATTCGGCAAACTTTGGATGAATATAGGTGGTTTTCATTAATTAAGGGCGAATACATATATATATATATTACATAGAATTCGGGCGAACACCCGAATTTAAACTGCATTTAGGCTAAATAATAACTAAAAAAACTTAAAAAGGCCGCCGCCGATGCCGATGCCGACGCAACTTCTACATGCCAAAGTTGCTGTAGAAGCAGGAGTAGCCGAGTTCGGCCTTGCCGTCGTCATCGTTGCTCGGTGGCTACGGTGGGCGGGAGCTGTCCTAGCCGTCGTTGCCGCACCTCTAGGGCTGGTAGGAGGGGCCCGACTCGTCATCATCGTCGAGGACAACGAGCGGCGCGCCCTGGTAGGTGAGCTCGCGGCCAGCCCAGGCCTGGCATTCGGCCTACTCCTGCTGGCGCTGGACACGTCGCCGCTCCTCCTCCTCCCAGTCCACCCTGGACCAGGCGAGGATGTCCGGCGACGCAGGCTCCGGCAGGGTTGCGGCATCACGGAGGGATTGCTCCATCGCCATTCTCATGGCAAAGGCATCCTCGTCGATGGACACCGCCCATTCTGCCGGCTCCGGCTTCGGCTGGCGAAGGCGGAGACGACCAGTGGGCGGCGAGGGAACGCGGGGCTCGTTGATGATGATGCCGGTTCCCTTGTCCTCAGCGGTGAGAGGACCGGCGTCTCCGGCTCGCGCTTGACAGGACGGAGTGGTGGTGACGCCGCTGGCACAAATCCGGAGGAGTGGGAGGCCGAGGCTGCGAAGGAGGAGGAGCTGAGGCTGGCCATCCTTCTTGGCAACCAGTTGGCCGGAGGATGGCGCCTCGCCCTTGCCGCCAGCGTCGGGTTGTGGGGGAAGACGAGGCGAGGGTTGTTGCCGGCATGGATGTGCTCCTGCACAGCGGCGAGTGTTCGTCCGGGAGCGCTCCACCATCGACGTCACGCCGCGTTGTTGCGCTTCGGCGGTGACCCTGGCAGTCCCTCGTGCCAGGCGAGCTCCTGGAGCCGCCTGTCGGCGAAGAACTCCTAGTAATAGAGGTTTCCCGGATCCTCGGCGAGATCCAGGTCCTCCATGGCTGCGATGGCGGCCTGGATCTCGTCGACGATCTCCTCGTCGTCCAGCACCAGCGAAATTGGGATCCCACCGACGCTGAGCTTCTAGCCGGGCGGGATCCGGGTGTCCAGCGACGCCATGTAGCCCGCGTCGTGCAGCATGCGGGCCTCCCGCGGCTGGAGCGTGTGGCGGCCGAAGTTGTTTGCCGCCGCGGGATCGCCGGAAAACCTCTCAGCCATGGGGAAGTGGGGGAGGCTGTGATCTCTGAGTTCGCCGGAATTGGGAGAGCGGGGGAGCAAGAGAGTGTGAAGGGAGCCGACGAGGGGTACGACTTTTATATAGGACGAGGCGGGCGGCGAGAGCGGAAAAAGGGGAACCGACGGGAAGTTATTTCCTGCATGTCCATTGCGGGAGCCGAGACGACGGTGGCACGTCATTATGGCGACGTGTGGTCAACGAGACAGGCGGTTAATTCCCACGGTCCTTCGCGGGGTTCCAAGGCGGAAGTATGACAACGACTTGGTTTCTGTATCTGACTGGGCGGGTCCACGCGCCAAACGTTTTGTTTTCCGCTGAATTCACTTCGTCCAACGTTTGCAAGACATTCCCAGGAACCCGGGTACAACGTGGAAAGTCCGGTCCAAAGTTGATCTAAATGCGGATGAAGGATCCAGAGATGGACCAATTTTCGATGTTTCAGTAAGAAAAGGGAAAACGATACGGTTCCCTCGGGGGATCCGATCCCCCGAGTCATCGCTTGCCCACCCTGGTATCACGCGTGTAGAGAGGCCCACCACGATGGACTTTTTTCTTTCCTTATCTCTTCTTCCTTGCGGTCATCTTCCAACTGCACGCACGCATCGGCCGGCTCGTGCCTCTCGCCCCCATGCCCCTCCGCCACCACGACCCGTCGTCGCCACTGCTGTCGCGCGCGGCCCTGGTCTCGCGTGCTGCCTCCCCCAACACCCCCAACTCACCCACGGCTATACCGCTGCCCACAGCCATGGTGCGCTGCCATGGTCTCCTCATCGACGCTCCCTGTCTCGCCCCTCCCCCCACCCTGCACCCCACAACGTCTTCTGGTACTCCCGCAGGCGAGCCCTCCCCATCCGCCAACTCCTCTAGGGACAGGAGCCCTGCTACACGCTCTCCGCCGGCAGCTGCTGTCTCCCCACAGCGACGCTCTGCCATGGTACCGGTGGTCGAGGCCGTGGACAGCCGTGGGCCTGCCTCCACCCCACGCTCTCCTTCACCCCGCTCGCCTCCACACGCCACGAGGCGGTGCTGCTGCTGCCAAGGGGGAGAGAGGCCAAGGTGGCCTGCCATGGCGGTCGAGGCCTGCTCGCCTCTTCCTAGGATGCAGATCTATTTTTTTTTGCTATATTCGTATATTTATTTAGCTATGCACTTGTATTTGTTTTGCTACTTTGGTATTCTGTGAGTGCTACACCGTTTTATGTATTTTTCACTGTGGAAAAAATACTTCAATGATGCTACAATGTCACAGTGTTTTTGCTACAACTATTTTATGATCTTGCTACAATAGCGCAAAGATGTTGCTACATGATCTCCGACGAGGTATCCGGCAACCTCTCCCGACGAAAGTCTCCGGCGAGTCTCAGACGAGGTCGGGTTTTTGCTACATTAGGACAATTTTTCTGCTACCATCGTTCTCTGGTTTTGCTATAATAGTGTAAAAGTTTTGCTACACGGTGTCTGTTGAGGTCTACCAGCGAAAACTTCTGACGAGTCTCCGGCGAGGTCGGACATACTATATTAACACAACGTTTTTGCTACACGGTCGCCGGCAAGATCTCCGGCGAGATCCGATCTGTTTTTCTAATTTTTAAAACGAACCATTTATTTTATTACAATGTAATAAAAAGGGACAAATATAACAAAACGGAATTTTGATAAAAAAAAGAACACGTTGTTGAAGAGCCGGAAGATAAGCACAAATTCCCATGAGGACGCGTAGAGCTGCCCTAAGAAAAACGCGCTGCTAGAAAGCACACTGGAGATGCTATTAGCCCTTCCGGGATAACAAACAGCAGATGCTGCCGGGAGCCCAAAAGTGGAAGCCGCACCATGGCAACCATCCCGGCGCCTCCCTGCTCTGCCTCTCCATCGTCTGTGTTGTTCAGCCGCAGCTATTGCTGCTGGAGGTCGGCGCCAAGAGCGGCAGCCCGCAAATCGGCGGTGGCGGCAGCCAGGCGGGTGCTCTCTTCTGGCTGGGACCTATCCAGGCTATCGGCAGGCCTACCGGCAGCTCGAAAGGCTCGCCTGGAGGAGCTTGACACCAGCAACATGCTCCTCCGCCAGCGCATCATCTTTCTGGGTTCCCCGGTGAGCTAACTATATTTCTTCCCCAAATCCCATTGTCTGTATTTGGTCCTTGCAATCCAGGTTAAATAGATTTATACAATTTTCTCGTGATAGATTGATATACTTTGAAGCGAATTTTGTTCTTTGAAAAGATAAGATAAATAACACGATTTCTAGAAATTTGAATGGTAATCCAATTTAACTTAACACGTAAATCATTTCTACCTGCACATACCCAGTGGTCCTGTTTCATACTTTCATCTGTGTATTCTAACATGTTTTTTCCTTATTTCGCAATTTTTTTTCCTTGGGTATTATGCCAGGGTATGTGCATATGGTAAATGGTCAGCAAATCCAAGTTTATATGCTACCAACACTGCTGACAGGCCCATAGTCTATGTTACGTGACCTTAGTCATTGTTGTTATAGATATTCCAGTTATTGGTTCTTCATAATACACATCAAAACAGTAAATGGAATATTTGCTTTTTTGCTGCACCATCTATAAACTTCTTCGATTGTAAGTCATGCAGTCATATGAGTGATGCTTATTGATGGTTTATATGTTACCATAGCATCGTTGCACCTTATGTAACCCATTAGATGCTTTAAATGATTTTGAATCGACTTGTTCTCTATGGCGTCAACTGATGATAATTGTGAAATCTAAGATAAAATAGGGGCTACTTCTTTGGGTATATTCTGTTTTTAGTTCCCACCTGGGCACCTGGCCAGCTGATTTACTACAAACAGGTCTGAAATACATCATTTAATTTGAGAATGGTTCTCGTATTTTTACGTGAAATTATTTGATTGCTTTAATTATTATACTGTAGAAGTATAATCTTTAGGGAACTGGCCACTACCTTTATAGGATATCTGTTCTTGATATTACAGAGTATGTTAGTATCAAAAGTCAAAACTAACACTAGCACCACTTATTTTGGCCTTAGTTAACAAATTACGCTCGTTTGCATGCTAAAATTTCCCGTGTGCATGTTAAAAGTACTTATGTGTAATCCCCTAGCATGCCTTGGTCAAAAGAAGGATTTTGTTATTCCATTAATGTGTGACTAAAATGGAGTTCAAACCAGATATTTATTCATTTGTTGCTTTCAAATGCCTTGTGCTAACTTCTGAATAGGTGGATGATTTGAGCGCTGATCTTATCATCAGCCAACTCTTACTGTTGGATGCAGAGGACCACGCAAAGGACATCAAGCTGTTTATTAACTCACCTGGAGGCTCCATAACAGCTGGTGGGTACTCTTGATCTCATTATAAGAACTATTTCTGGAACAATAATTGAACACCATTACAAATTCAAGGATCTTGTTATATAAAATTATGAACTTTGCAGATCAAATTTGGATATTTGATGCATGCAATGGAATAATCTCTCTCTTTCCTGATTTCGTTGTGGGTCATTGGTCATTTGATGATGTCAGAATTTTCCCAAGCAAGGGTACAATGTGGGCTACAAAAAGCTGGCATCTTGGCTGAATGGAAAGATCGTGGGTTGTGATCATGTCATAATTTAATGAAGCAGGGGGGGGGGGGGGGAGGGGGTATGGCTAAGGCGTTTGACTTGAGATCAGTAAGGGGAGAGTTGGGCCCATCCAGGTTCCCATGGATGGGATGACCCTTTTTTGATTTGTTCGATGAGCCAGTTTGTTTTGTTTGGATGGAAAGAGGAGTTTGATTCGATGAACACATTTTGTGTTAGGTTGAAGGGTGCGGATGGATCAGTTGTTCATGACCTTTTTTTTTTGAAATCTGGCGAGGTTACCCTTATGGCCTTATACATGGTAGGTAACAAAATTGTTCAAATTGTAGACTGCTATGCATGCTCATTCATGTAGCTAGTAATTCTGTGTTCTTAAAATCTATTCCAATCTATTGCTGCTAGCTCATCACTATTGTATTCTTTTCACCAAGTCATTCAGTCGCTCACACAGCAATATCACAATCTCCTTCTACCTCTCTCTCCGCATCGTGGCAACATCCAAGACGCGGTGACAATACATCCTTATTCAACTCATGAGATTTTTATGAACTGTAATGACTCAGTTGACATTGTTTCATTGATGAGATCATCTTTCGAGTCTTCCCTATATGCGAGCAAAAGTACATTGCAATTTGCATTGCCGCCACCCCTTTCCTGTTCTGGTTCATCTGACAGTCGCCGACGCCACCTTCCACTATGTCCTCTCTATCTTTCTAGTGGCAGATGGCTCATGTTTATTGCTCGATTCGTCATTGTCACAATCCTTCCTTCTGCTCCCATCACGATATGCCGGAACTACCAATATATAAATAGATACAGGTCCTGACGGAGCAGTACATGTCGTGGTCACCAGTGGCTGATGGACTACTCTTCTACGTGTACTGTTGGCGATGGCTCCAGGACAGCTCCAATGCATTGTTAAATTGGCCATCACTACCTGCAGATGAGGCGAATGCACTCACGAATGGTGGATGTTCCCTCTGCCGCCACCAATCGCTGCTGGAGACAAAGATGCAGGAGACTGGGAGATGTGAAACATATTGGGCGGGGGCAAGCATGGGAGGAAAGGGGGTTGTGCTGGAAGGGGGTGCGTAGGGGCAGAAGGGGTTAGCTCATTGCCTTCCTCTGGCTGTTTTTTCTGTCCAGCATCTAGATAGAATACTTTTAAACTGGTTGAACCAAACAGCTGGATGGAATAAGAACGTTGGATATCCACGATCCGTCCAGGGATATCCCTTGAACAAGACGCACCCTTACTGGATCATTAGGGAGGCTACCTATGGATCACTAGTCGGTCCACAAGTAATGATCAGAACATTTGTCCTTCCACTCTGTGTGCATAGGCGAAAGAACAAAATAAAGAATAGCCAATGAAGGCAGATTGTGTTTACTCTTATCAAATGGAGTATCCTAGTTAACTAACCTTCTCTGGCAAAGTTCTAAAATTTGGAAAAAAGTTACTGTAGTTTTTATTAGTGGACAGTTATCGTGAAATCAGAATGAAATGAAGAGCAGTTATATTGATTAAGTTAAAAAAAATGAGCATATTGTTAACACATATGATTCTAGTCATATTGGTTCATAAAATATGTATGCTCATAGTAACAGCAAAAGACTATGCTACCTGATAATGGCATAGGCCTAAAAATTATGTGTCCAGATAAATATGTCCAGCAAATGATTTGGACTTGATTGAGGAGGTACCTTCTGATAGGATCCATCCATGTTTCATACTCCTCTAGTAGAGCAACGAGTTCGCCTGCTACTCCCTTGTCGACGGCCTGGTTTGCTCGCACCTTTCTTGTACAGTGGGTTCCTCGTTGACTTTTAATGGGACCAGAGCTGCCGGCTTCGGGTTCTTTTAGGCAAAGTTCTGGGTTGGACTTTAGGGCGAGATGATGTTTGATAGGCCAGTCGGCCATGCAGTTGTCCTTACTCGGGGTATACTAGAACTCAAGTCGGCGGATTTTCACACTTCTTGGAGATACGTGGCAATTGTCGGATCCAGAGCTTGATAGTCCTTGTTGAGTTGAGAGTCCCCTTTAACCTTTTGGTGTGTGATCTCTAGTAGGCATTCATGTTTGGTGACGTTGTTGGTTGCCAAATGAAGGTTGAATCGTGTATTGCAGCTTTTCGCCTATTGACGAGGTGGCGACGACGCCAGCCTCGTGTTAGTGAGAGTTGATGAACCATCAAACGACATAGACCATACCTTGATTGTGCCAGCTGTTGAGGATTATTATATTGCTGCCTCGCAAGCGTATGATGCTTGTATGAGATTTGTGGATGTGGAGGTGCGCTCGGGTCAACAGTGGTTACTGAACATGACTTTTGTCGGTGATATGCCAATCACAGTAGACTCACTAGGAGGGAACAACCTCAGACCAATAGGGCCCACGAGATGACAAAGTGACACGTGGTCATCCCATGGCTGCCTCCCTAGTGGGCTTACACAAAGAACAAGACATGGGCCAACTAGCCCAGATCATAGTTGGTTCAAGGGAGTGAAGGAGAGATCCGGCAACCAAGACTTGATGTTAGGGTTGCCCCTCTAGGGTGGCCCGATCTTTCATGATTCTCAGTGGTTTGCGGGGATTCGTGAGGGATGGGAGGGAGAGAGATGGATGCGAACGAACATGTGAAGAACAAGGCGAAAACACACACCACGCAAAGCAAAACTTGTCGTTGGATCACTCTGGTGGCTACCGGTTCAACACAATCTCAAGGATCGGTGTTGAGCAAGACTCTCTCGAACCCAATCGGCGAGGGATAGGAACCTTGATGAGATATTGATAACTTTACTAGAGCTCACTCAAAGTAAAGATCTTGTACAACTTGGATGCACTATGGGCAAAATCCAAAGAGGTGGGGGATTTTAGGTCTTCCTTGGAAGGAAGATGAGGCCAAAACTAAATAGATCCTCAAGCGGTAGTCTTCTATTTCTATTATCAAGTCTAAAGTCAAAGGGTGAGCCATAGGGGCTATTTATAGTGCTAGGGGTGAAAGGATAGGTAAAGGGAATATTTTAGGGCATCAAACCTAGATCCGTGCATTGGGAGCATTTTTGGCGGTAAGTCTGACGGTGCCGGATTTGTGGTCGGGTCATTCCGGCGGTCGTCGGATTATTCTGGCTGGCGCCAAACCGGTGTACTAGGGGCGTTTCTAGCGGGGCGCCGGAAATGGTGATCTTTTGCCGGGTCTGGCGTCGGAACGAGCGGCGATTCCGGCGAGCCAGGTCTGGCGCCGGAATGCTTTGGCGTTTCTGGCAGTACCTCCGGTTGGCCGGGTCTCGCGCCGGATTGTGCTGCTGCTCCCTCTTTCGTGCACTTGGCTCTGTCTTCTCTTGTCGTTCCATCTCGGTGTAGTCCTTGGGGTTCATAGCTAAGGATACACAAGGTGTTGGCATGAAGTAGCAGGCCATTAAAAGGAGAGTCAAAGTCACACATCGAGAGGAGCGAGTTCACCTTATCATGTAGGAGCTCGGGTGCGGGTTATCGGTCCATTCGGTGGGCTTGGCGTAGTAGATGGAGTGACGTCGATAGGACGGGTTGCATCACTTGAAGTCTAAGACACGTAGTAGTTAGTCGGTATCTATTAGGACTCCCATTCCCGTACAGACATAGGGTACTTGTAAACCCTAAGCCAGTCGTGTATATAAGGCTGTCTTGGATCATCCATAAAAGAAGAACCCTGAATACTAGCAAATAGATCGGAAGCATAGAGAAGAACCCGTCGACTAAGCGTAGAGTTTTAACCGGCGGAACCTTGTAGCTATTTACCTCCAGAGTGAGGGGCCGGACTTGGGTAACTCGAGCATACCAATCTCGTCCCCGATTCCTTTGATGTCGTTGCGTTTCACAACCATCATACCTCTCGCTAAAGTACCTTCCATGGTTTTCCCACGACAACTTCACCAATGTTCACCCCCCTCAAGATGGGTAACAACCCTACTTCGTTGATTGGATTATAGCTTGAGATAGAGTACAATAGCAATAAAAAGGGATGAATTCGGGGGATTAAATGGGCAACTCGACAGATCTATGTGGACGAAACTGGGGAAAGTCTCTCACTTTTGGCTTCTATATTCTTGAAAGCTCATGCTTCGGTGGATGTGAAGAACCTAGTCCTCTTGTGAGGTCTTGGCTTCTCCTTACACGCACATGGTAAGGCAGTGCCCTCTCCTCCGAGTAGGTATCCTCTCCGTGTAGGAGTAGAACTCCAGATCGTATAAGAGCGTAACTCGTGGTCCCTTTCCAAGTACCCACAAGGATTCCTTCTAGAATACAGGTATATGGCATATATGGTGCTAGGAATATGGTAGTATGACTACCAATCATCAATTTTGTACACGAGGTCAAAGTATCTTACCTTCCTTCATAGTTAAATCAACTAGAATCGTTACCCTAGTTTTATTGTACTCCCTCCGTCTTAAAATAGATGTCACAGATTTGTCAAAATTTGGATGAATATGAATCTAGACACTATTTAGCACATAGATTCATTCAAATTTTGACAAAGCTGCGACATCTGTTTTGACACCATCTTTGTCTTCTCTTATTGTCATTGCACTATGCTTTAATATAACATTTGGCATATCAATTTACAGGGATGGGAATTTATGATGCCATGAAATTTTGCAAGGCTGATATCTCAACTGTTTGCTTTGGATTGGCGGCTTCTATGGGTGCTTTTTTGTTAGCTGCTGGGACAAGGGGGAAGAGATTTTGCATGCCAAATGCGAGAATTATGCTCCATCAGCCATCAGGGGGAGCTGGTGGGAAGGTAGGTATTTTTGATCGAGTTATGTTTGTTTTAACTAGTTACTGCTGAAATCATGAATTAGATTCTAAAAAACAATAGGTGCGTTTAATTATTGGATGTAGTTAGTTATATGAAACAGCTTGTGTTCAAGTGGAGAAACTACGATGGCCTAAGACCACCGATAATTACTCATTTTTTTACAATACCTTGACCTTTTCGTGTATTTGCATAAGAATATATCAAGCATTTAAATCGGTTTGTTGACGAAGAACAAATGTAGGAAGTCTTCTCTTAAA
Organism: Avena sativa; assembly: GCA_916181665.1. Lineage (NCBI taxonomy): Eukaryota > Viridiplantae > Streptophyta > Magnoliopsida > Poales > Poaceae > Avena > Avena sativa. The sequence continues at coordinate 214,234,084 of OV702298.1, read as the reverse complement.
GGAGGTCTTGGTCCTGGAGGAGCAAAGCTTCATACTCTAAATATCAGGTCTCACCCTGCTCGACGTACCCGTAAACCTAGGTTTAGGTGGGTCGAAACCCACTTACAGACACGTGGGAAAGGTATTCTCGGGTGCAGGCAGATTCCCGGAACCTCCAACTGAAGTAACAGAGGTTCTAACACTCCTAGTGTGTCGTGTTGTGTTGGGTATCTGGAACTTTTGGCGTTAATCCCAGAAGTTTTGTGATAATTTTCATGATGTCAGGACTTCCGTGTCGAAATTCGGAGGTTATGGATTGTTCTCTGGAATCTTCAATGTATGAAGATGAGGAGCATTTCACGCTAGAGGTTCTGAGTTTAGTCTTCACCTAAAATGAAACTGAGTTCGCTCAGCCGGTCCATTGATCCAATTAAATCCAGGATGAAATTTGTAGGTGAGAATTTATCTCGTAGAGGAGGTACTGGGATCTTGAGTTCATCTCCACACAAGATGGCTTGGAGGTGGAGGCACATGTCTCATAATCTAAACAAATCATATCTAACCCTAAAAATTAAGGAGGGGAAGGGGTATTTGTAGCCTACCACCTAACCTTGAGTTTAGTTGGGTCAAGTAACTTACATTGCTGAGGCCCTTTTAGACTGCACACAGGCACTAATGTGTTCTTCACGTTTGTGCTACTGAGGCATGAGATCAGACGGTCTGGCATTGAGTATGGATGGTCAGGCGTTAGTGCACATCCGGTGGCTTGGATGATCGTCTGAAGGCTGGACTTGGACTTGGACTGTCCGGTTTGAGGTTGGGTCTCCAAATTTGTACATGTCTTGTGTCTTGGAGCTCCCAAAGTGATGTCCAACTTGAAGTCCCTCCTAGCTCAAGGTTCTCGTACCCTCAACTTGAAGTCCCTCCTAGCTCAAGGGATCCTGCGTATCTGGGATCGCCATCGTTGCCTTCTTGCCAAGGTATCTAGAGGCGCAAATCGGCTCTACGTCCTCGATGTGCAGGTGGCACAACCCCTCTGCCTCGCCGCTCGTCGGGACGACGAGGCGTGGCAGTGGCACGAGCGCTTCGGGCATCTTCACTTCGAGGCCCTAAAGCAGCTTAGCACCAAGGAGATGGTGCGTGGCCTGCCGTGCCTTGAACATGTGGAGCAGTTCTGCGATGTCTGTGTGGTGACGAAGCAGAGGCGACCCCCCTTCCTCCAGCAGGCGAGCTTCAGAGCCAAGAAGAAGCTCGAGCTCGTGCACGGGGACTTGTGTGGCCCGATGACTCCAGCCACACCGGGAGGACGACGCTACTTCCTGCTGCTCGTCGATGACTTATCCTAGTACATGGTGGTGGTGCTTCCCGGCAGCAAGGGAGAAGCAGCGGACGCCATCAGGCGCACGCAGGTTGCTGCGGAGTGCGGCCGCAAGCTGGGCGTGATGCGCATCGACAATGGCGGCGAATTCACAGCGACTGAATTCGCGTTGTACTGCGCTGATGAGGGCATTCAGCGCCACTACTCAGCGCCATACAGCCTGCAGCAGAACGGCGTCGTCGAGCGGTGCAACCAGACGGTTGTGGGGATGGCTCGGGCCCTCCTCAAGCAGAGAGGGATGCCGGCTGTCTTCCTGGGAGAGGCGGTGCTGACAGCTGTCTACATCCTCAACCGCTCACCTACTAAGGCACTCGACGGCAAGACGCCGTACGAGGATTGGCATGGGCGCAAGCCGGCGGTATCTCACTAGCGAGTCTTCGACTGCCTCGTGTTCGCCAAGGAGCTCGACCACGTCGGCAAGCTCGACGACAGGAGCACTCCGGGAGTGTTCATTGGCTACGCGGAGGGCTCGAAGGCCTACCACATCCTCGACCCGAAGACACAGCGTGTGCGCACGGCGCGAGATGTTGTGTTCAACGAAGGGCGAGGATGGGCGTGGGACAAGGCGGTGGACGATGGCTCGATCCCGACGTATGACGACTTCATTGTCGAGTACGTCCACTTTGAGGAAGCCGGGGGAGCAGGCAGCTCCTCGCCGAGCACGTTTACCTCAGTCCTCGAGTCTCCATCGATCCTGGTGGCTGCTACACCGACGACACCACAGCCGCCGACTCCACGTGCTCCAGCACCAACAGTCACACCTCCGGACACGTCTACACCAGCACCATCTCACGTCGAGCATAGTCCGGTGGAGTTCGCTTCCTCGCTGCCTCACGATGAGGAGCGTATCGATGCGTATCATGACGACGAGCCACTGCGGTACCGTACGATGGAGAACCTACTCGGCGACCAGCAGGTGTTGGGACTGGTGCCAGCAACCTGGAGGCACTGCTGCAACTTGCGTGTGACGACAGCGAGCCTCGGTCCTTGGCAGAAGCCGAGCGAGACACGACATGGCGCGCCGCGATGCAGTTGGAGATGGATGTGGTCGAGAAGAACTGCACCTGGGAGCTCGCTGACCTCCCTCGTGGTAACCGAGCAATCACCCTTAAGTGGGTGTTCAAGCTGAAGAGGGATGAAGCCGACGTCATTGTCAAGCACAAGGCTCGCTTGGTGGCCTGAGGTTTCTTGCAGCAGGAGGGGGTCGGCTTTGACAACGCCTTCGCTCCCGTGGCACGGATGGAGTCCACCACATGGATGTGCTGCCAGGAGGGCTAGTGCGTCCACCACATGGATGTCAAGTCTAGCTTTCTCAACGGCGACTTGAAGGAGGTCTACGTGCAACAACCGCCGGGATTTGCGTTTCCTGGCCAAGAGGGCAAGGTACTCGTCTGCGCAAGGCTCTCTATGGCTTGCGGTAGGCACCAAGGGCATGGAATGCCAAGCTGGGTTCCACGCTCAAGACGCTGGGCTTCGGGCAAATCCCGCGCGAGGCGGCCGTCTACCGACGGGGCAATGGAGGAAATGCCCTATTGGTAGGTGTCTACGTCGACGACTTGGTCATCACTGGCACCGAGGATGCAGAGGTGGCGGCGTTCAAGGAAGAGATGAAGGCCGCCTTTCAGATGAGTGATCTGGGGCTCCTCTTCTTCTACCTAGGGATCGATGTGCACCAAGACCACTTCGGGATCACGCTTCGACAGACCGCCTATGCCAAGCGCGTCGTTGAGCTAGACGGGCTCACCGACTGCAACCCAGCTCTCACTCTGATGGAGGAGAGGCTGAAGCTAAGCCGCGACAACACGACGGAGGAGGTGGACGCTACACTGTACCGGCGTCTTGTGGGAGCCTTCGCTACCTCGCCCACCCATCGTCGGACTTGGCATTCTCCGTCGGCTACATTAGTCGGTTCATGAAGACCGACGACGGAGCACTAGCAGGCTATGAAGAGGATCGTCCGCTATGTTGCGGTGACTCTCGACCACGACCTCTACTACCCTAGGTGCCCTAGGGTGGCACACTTCGTCGGGTACAGCGACAGCGACCACGCCGGCGACATCGACACCAACAAGACCACGAGAGGGATCCTCTTCTTCCTCGACAAGTGTCTCGTGAGCTGGCAGTCGGTCAAGCAGCAGGTGGTGGCCACGTCCAGCTGCGAGGCCGAGTACATAGCGGCCTCCACTGCCTGCACTCATGCTCTCTGGCTTGCTCGATTGCTTGGTAATCTCCTCGGTCGATACACCAGTGCAGTGCTGCTCATGGTGGACAGGAAGTCCGCTCTGGCCCTGGCGAAGAACCCCGTGTTACACGAACGGAGCAAGCACATCCGGGTGAGGTACCACTTCATCCGAAGCTGTTTGGACAAAGCGAGCATCACAGCGAGCTACATCAACACCAAGTATCAACTTGCGGACCTGCTCACCAAGCCTCTTGGGCAGATCACGTTCCTTGGACTCTGCTCTAGGATTGGGATGGTCTAGCCTTCCCACAAGACAACACACAAGACTTAGGGGGAGAATGATGGATAAGTCTTTGTACTATGGTCTTTGTGGGGTTGCGGCACACATGGTCCTTGTGTCAAGGACTGGCAGTTAGGATAGAATCCTTGACTGCTGCTTTAGGTTAGCATCTTAGACTAGCATCTAGCATATGCTTGGCTGGTTAGCAGCCTATAAATATGTAATCCAACCCCTTAGGTTGGCATGGCATTTGTGTGAGAAATAAAACCAGAAAATTGCCCCAACTCCTAGCGTCATCCTCTTCTTCAAGGAGAGTAAATTTTGAGATCCTATACTATCACTATGCAAGAGAAAGCGTACAATGCTTCGGCAAACACAAGATAGGTTAGGTAACACACAAAGAAAGGAAGGGGTTAACAAGGTGGTGCAAGGTATACCTTTGGTATGCTTTGTTGATGAACTTGTGACTGGTGGTGCGGTGAGTGCTTGTGTTTCGTGGTCTCATTGTTGAGCGCGATGGATGTTGCGGAATCCTTGTTAGATTACAGACACACAAAGGAAACACAAACATCAATAGATGTTAGCCAAATGGAAAAGAGACGGAAATTTGTCAGGGGGTCAGATAGTCAGGGATGTTCTCGTCGGAGATTCTAGGTGGGCTGGACAATCCATAGCTTTTCGGCCGGACACTCCGGGTCGGGGCTCGAAAGCAGTTCGTGTTCTTGACGGAAATCTGATCCACCAAGCCTCAAATCTGGGGAAAATTGGCTAAATTGGGTAGGGAAAACGCAGGCAAAAGGTAGACCAAGACCAAAGAATGTCTATGGACCAGAACCACAATCAACTCACCAAAACGAGAAATCAATCCAAAAGCAATTTGGGGCTATATTTTTGGTATTTTTGAAATTTTGCATGAACAAATTTTTGGATAAGGTGGGGGGCGAAATCCATGTCACCCTAGGCTCTTGATACCATATGATGCACCTTGATGCCTTCAGCGAGCAGCTCGATGTTCACAAAATCTGGGATTCGAGGGGGAATCGAGGGGAAATGCGGAAGACGCGAAGAACATGGCAAATAACACACGCACGCGTGGGGATAAATAGCGAGGCAAACCCGTAGAATCGATCCAGGCAATAAACCCCCAACTGATCAACCTCCGGAACTCAAAATACAAGCCAACACCCACCCTAATTGAAACCGATTCTTTTTATTGGCCGGTCCACCAATCCAATAGAACCCTAGCAACCAATAGAACACTAAGGAAGATTGGCACTACTAGAACCGTGATAGTGAAGATTGGCACATGCATACTAGAATCCACATGGGGAAATGGTAGGTATGTGAAGATCCTGAATCATCTCCATAGGAGTTCCACACAAGGGTGAAATGAGCATATCTCTCTCCAAGTCATCTCAATCTAGGGTTTCTAGGAGGAGGTGGGGGCGTATATATAGGCTAGCCACTAAAACAGGGATAGTTTTGGCATAAGTAGGAAGTTTTGGACGGATTGGGGGTGTTACATGGGCTTAGGCCTAGCTCAGAGCTCGTAGGCCCATTGTGTTAGGGGGTAACCCTAGGGTTGGCCCGATCTTCACGAATTTGCGGGTTTCGCGGTGAAATCGAGGGAGGGGAGAGGAGATGAACACGACAAACTCAACACGCGAAGAACTCACAAGAAACACACGCAGGATGCAAACCCGATACACGCTGGTGGCTACCGGTCCAACTCAATCCAACGAGGATCGGGGTTAGGCGAAGATCCTTCTCGAACTGACATGGTGAGGACAAGATATTTGGTGAGATTTTGACAACTTCACAAGAGCTAACTCAATGTAAAGGTCTTTTACAACTTGAACGCGATGAAGTAAGAGCCAACGAGGTTTGTGATACTAGGTGCTCCTTATCAACAAGCATGAGACCAAACTAGATAACGATCCTTAAGGGGTGTCTTCTTCTAGTTCTAATATCAAGTCTAAGTCAAAGGGATGAGCCACAGGGGCTATTTATAGTGCTAGGGGTGAAAGGGTAGGTAAAAGGAATATTCAGGGCATCAAACCCAAAGTTGTGCGCAGAAAGGGAGTTCCGGCGGTAAGTTCGGCGTGGCTGGAGTTGGCGCCGATCATTTCGGCGGGCAGGTCAGTTGGGCTAGAGCTGTGGCCGGATGGTTCGGCTGCTGCCGGTTCAGTCGACGGAAGACGAACACCTATACTATAAGGCTTTTCAGCGGGGAACGAGCTCGGCTGGTTCTGGCGTCGATACGTTCGGCGGTGGGGTTAGCGGGGCCGGGCCTAGGGCCAGATTGGCTTGATGATTCCGGCCATGGGTTCGGCTGGCCGGACCTGGCGTCGACTTCAACAGTCGCTCCGTCTTGTGCGTCCTTGGCTCCTTCTCTTGGCGTTCCATCTTAGGGATCATAGATGAGGATACATAAGGTATTGGCATGAAGTAGCATGCCATTTAAAGGGGAGTCAAAGTCACACATAGAGAGGAGCGAGATCACGTTATCATGTAGTAGTTTGTCTTGGGCACGGGTCATCGGTCCACTTGGGGGACTTGGCGTAGTAGATGGAGTGAGGTCGATAGGACGGGCGTAGTAGATGGTGTGCGGCGTTGCGGCGGCCCTAGTGGTGCCCGCGCCAAGGCCACTCTGCGTCCGGCCCATGAGGTGCAGCGTCAATGACACGGTAAACCTCAGAGCGGGGACCAAGGAGGGTGGCGGCGGGGACGCATCGAGGCGCGGGCGTGGCCACGGGTTGCAGCAGCAGTGCCGTCTTCGGGAAGACACGGGTCGAGAAGCGGGCAACATCGCTGTAGCTACGAGAGGTTGAGCCCGAGGCATGGCCGTCGGAGGGCAGCCAACATTCCCCGCGGTGGTGGTGCTCGTCCTAGATGCTGCCAGAGGACATGGTGCCAGGGAGGGTTGGGGAGAGGGAGGCGAGGGCTGAGGGAGGGCTACCGGCAGGGAGTCGATGGCGGCGGCGCTATGATAGGGGAGCTAGTGAGGTGGGAGGTGGGAGCAGTTGCATCTAGAATCGTGCAACATCCTTCCGCCCTCTGTTTATTTTAGTACCCTTGTTGTGCTTTTCCCAAAATGAAGGTGACATTATTTTTAGTCAATTTGTTGAAAGGGCAAACAATAGTAGAAAACTTCGAAGTTCACTTACATTTTGGGGTATTGGCCAATCTCTTATGTCAATGATGATCAAGATCTTCTCGTATGTGCACATGACGCAAGTCATTCGCTTGTTGTCAGAAGAGTTCTCACTACACAAGCCCAAGAGCACGAAGATCAACGGTGCAACATCTTCCGAACTCGCGCCGGAATCAATGGGAAGTCCATCAAAGTTATCATTGACAGAGGGAGTTGTCATAATCTTGCAAGCACAGAACTATGTGAGAAGCTCAACCTCTCCCTTCGTCCACACAAGCATCCCTACCACGTAGAATGGTTCAGCGACAATGGATCCGTCAAGATTAAACACACGGTGTCGGTTACGTTCTCCATTGGACCATACAAGGACAACGGTTGAATGTGATGTCGTCCCAATGAACGTTTACCATATGTTGCTTGGGAGACCTTGGCAATTTAACAAGGGAGCTACCCATGATGGTCGCACAAATATGTATAGCTTCAAGTGGCTTGGTAAAACGTGTGCTTTGCAACCGATGACTCCTAGCCAAATAATTGCGGACAATGCAAACGCTTTACCAAGGACGCAAGTCGTAACAACATCTAGTGAGAAGAGTGGCAAGAGAGAGAGAACCACCAAAAGGAAAGTGAGAGCCAAAAGCCAAATTTGAGTGGTAAAAGTAAGTGTTCTTTTTTTGAGAAAACGCAAAAGAGTTTGCGCTTCATTTCATTGAACAGGAAGAGATTACAGGTACCGGTACAACCTCCCACAGGAGGGACACACGCACACACATCGGCGTCCTCACCATAGGTGCCACCAACTACAGAACGCAACGACAAAAGGTCTCGCCTTGTCCATCCTCCAACCATGAATGGAGAGGCGGCTAGACTCAGAGCATCAAGGTCGTTGCCAGGCGCCTCCGAAGAAGACAACATCTCCAGAGATGCCCGCGCCAACCTACCCTCCACCCCTGTTGCCTAGGAGAGTCAACGAGTGAATGGCAGGACCCGGGTGGAACTAGTGAAGCCATCATCTTGGAAGCGCCGGCGCGGGCGTACATTGCGCCCCGGACGCCCACACTCTATGCTGCAGCCCACATCACAACATCGCATTGCCAGCAAGCCTCGTCGGAAAGACCAGGGAGGCCACCATCTCCAGTTGCCGCATCGGGGACTCCACGTGCAACCTAAGCAGCGCCTTCAAGAAGGGAACGACGCTGAGACACCACCACTGCCTTGTCCAGCTAACTGGACCAAGGGTTTCCTCCGATGGTCGGGGAGAGGGTCCAGTCAGGGCCATGACAGCGCCTCCATGGAGGTAAAGGCACCCTCGGGTGTCGCCGTTGTCAGCGCAGGTCATCGCCGCACATTGATTTCGCCCCGCCCATGGCCATAGACCCCGGAAGACCGCTGAAGCAGGGGCAGACCGGAGACAGGGAAGCAGATCGTCGGAGAGGACCACCAACGCTAAGAGGGAAGCCATGTATCGTCACCATCGATGCAGGGAAGCACCAGCCGGCGCAGTTTAACGGGAAGCGTCGACCAGGGCTAGTGGCGCCGGGGGATGCCACCTGCACCTTTCCGCCGCCGCGCCGACCCGCAGCCTCCGCCGCCAGGGTCCGCCGAGGCACAACTAAGCAGCCACCGCTGCGCCCCCACAGGGTCGTGCTCGCCGCTCGCGTGCTCGCCATGCGTCCAAAGGCCCGAACCTCTGGATCTAGGGTCGCCGCCACGAAACCCTAGGCCTAGAGAAGCTCCACCCTTCAGCCTCGTCGATCCCCCACGCTCGAGGGGGGGGGGAAGCTGTCGGGGAGCAGGGTCCCGCCGTCGCCCGATCTGCCCGGACTTTGCCCCTCGGAGAGCACCGGCGGCGGCAGGGGAGGGGGACACGAAAGGGGAGGGAGCGCTCGAGGGAGGGGGAGTCGCCTCCCGAGTCGCCCGTGGGAAGTGTTCTTATTGCCACCAAAACTGAGACAAGAGAAGTGAGAGCAAACCCATCCATCTTGCACTATGTCCTCATGTGCAAGGGCTTAGCGCAAGGAACTAACAATTTATCCAACGTCCTCCTTTGATGTCTATGTTGTAGGAATTCGATGATGTATTCCCCAAAGAGAGCTTCCTCATGGACTACCTCCACTTTGATGAATCGAGCATTGCATCGACCTCATACCCGGTGCGCCTCTACCAAACCGCGCCGCTTACCGCATGAACCCGGACGAGACAAAGGAGATAGAACGTCAAATTTACCACCTCATCTCCAAAGGTTTGATTCAAAGAGAGCTTAAGTGTGCGGTACCCGTGATTCTAGTGCCAAAAACGGATGATACGTTATGGTTATGCATGGACTACCATACTATCAATGATATTACCGTGCATTATCAACATCCCATACCACGTCTTGACAATATGCTTGATGGAGTTGAGTGGAGCCACAATCTTCTCAAAGATCGATCTTCGTAGTGGTTACCATCAAATACGCATGACCCCTTCCACCTTCATGTGCCTTATGAATCATATTTTGCGATCTCTCATTGGAAAAGGTGTTGTAGTTTACTTTGATGATATCCTTGTATATAGCAAGTCGCCTGAAGAGCATGTTACACATGTTAAGAAAGTTTTGCAAATCCTTCGAAACGAAAAGCTATATGCTAATCTTCCCAAGTGCTCCTTTGCTAAAGACAAGTTAGTTTTCCTTAGATTTGTTGTTTCTTTGAATGGTATTGAAGTTAATAATTTTAAACATGTTGTCTTGTTATTGCCTCTTTACTTCTAGCTTCAAACTCTTCTTCACTCAAGTACTCTTCGTCTCCATTGTCATGTACAAACAAGACTTTGGTGTTGCCACATTGGAACGACTTGTGTCTTTTGCCTCCACACTTGTAGCATTGTACTTGAGGTATTGAGGAGTCATCCGATGCTTGCTTGTCACTTGGGGGCGGTTTGTCTTGAGGGGCCGCTGACTTGAAATGAGTCTTGGAACTATTTGGAGTGCTTCCTTTAGGACTTGTTGTAGGAGCGGGTGAAGAGGCCTTGTAGGTGAAGTAGGTCTTCGGCTTGCTATATTCGAGGTCCTCTTGAACTTGACGCTCGGCCTTGGTGGCATTGTGTACAAGCTCAACCATGTTGTGGTAGGTTTGGAACTCCACGATGCGCTTGATAGGATGGTTCAAGCCCATTAGGAAATGAGCCATGGTTTGCTCATCTCGTTCTTCTATGTTAGCACGGATCATGTGAAGCTCTATTTCCTTGAAGTATTCTTCCACACTCTCCGTTTGTTGGTTTAGCTTTTGAAGCTTGTTGAAGAGGTCTCGTGTGCACTAAGACGGAACAAAGCGGGAACGCATATGAGCCTTCATTGCTTGCCAAGTATTGATGGGAGGCTCTTCTCTTGCTTGATGGGCAACTTGAACTTGTTCCCACCAAAGGTTGGCATAATCATCAAATTTTAGGGATGCCATAGCCACCATCTTTGCATCGCTATAATTGTGCATGTGGAAGATTTTATCGACCTTGAGTGCCTATGAGAGATATTTCTCAAGTTCATTGGATCCGGTGAATTTGGGCTTGGTGAACTTGAGCTTGCCAAAGGTTTCTTCATCTCGGCGGTCACGGTGATGACGGTTGCCATGATGGCGGTGGCGGTGGTCATCCTCATCATCTGAGCTATCATGTCGACGTGCTTGGTGATGATTTTGTTGTTGTCGCGGTTAAGGACAAGGAACTTGTTGTTGTTGTTGTTGTGGTGGTGGTGGTTGTGCTGCATTTGTTGGTGGAGGAACTTCGTCTTGTTGTGGACTGACGTGGTCGTGGTGGTTGTTGAGGAGGTATTTGAGGCTCATGCCTAGGTTGTTGACGAGGTTGTCATTGCTCACCATTTCTACGGTGACGCTCATGGTGGTGTTGGTGTTGTGGTTCCACATTCGGACAATGATGTCAGTGTGGGCAGTCGTGTCGGCGATGCCGCCTTGGTGGATCTTCAAGGTCTTCACGTCGACAGTGTGCTTGGTCTTCGAAGTTGGAGTCATCACTTGTAGTCGAGTGAAGGTGTTGCGGACGTGCATCTTGTTGATATTGCACTTGAGGTGGTTCCTCTTGGATCACAAGCGGTCTTTGGTGATGACGATGTCCTTCATGCCTTGAGTGAGGCCTCGAGAAATCACCATTGTAACTTGACGTAGCGGCTCGACGTGGCGAAGGCACATGTTGCGAATAACTCTCATTTTCAACGACGGGGTCTTCATTGCGGTTTGGAGCACTTGCATGAGGATCATGGGGGTGCGAAGAATGATGCTGTGACGAACTTGAACCACTAGAGCGGTGTCTCGAAGAACTTGATGCGCGAGAGCGTGGCCTTGTGTTGCGTGTGATCTCGGCCATAGAGAGTTTGAGAGCTTTATTTTGGTGCGAGAAGTTATGATGCATAGCATTCATGCGATTCTCGAGGTCATCAAAGTGAGCGTCCATCCTATTGAACTCGGCTTAAGTTTCTCCAAATTGTTCATCTTGATGTGTCTCAAAGGTTTCACAACAGCTTCAGAATTCTCCTCGAATGGCGAACTGACTCGCTCTTTTTATGTACGGTCCTTCATCATCATCTTGTAGGGAGGAGGGGGGGGGGTGACGACTCTCACCGGTCCTATCCATATTGCACCAAAGCAAGGAATGTATATGGAAGTGTAATATGTGGAGGTGGTTAGCATTTTACCTCACCTTGTGGAGTAGAATTGGACAAGTAGCCACACTTGAAAACCAACGAGTGCAAAGTGAAAGCGCAAAGAAACCTCACACGAAACACAACTAAGACTCAAAAGGCTTATGGTGGTAGGTTAGGAAGGTGGAAAAACGAACCGAAACGAAAAGAAAAGGATGTTGTTAAAAGTGGGTAAGATACAAAAATTCGAAGAAAATGGTTACGATCAACAAAAACACAAAACACACACAAGGAGAAGGATGGGGTTGACACGACTATGGAAAATGAGCTAACAAAACCTATCAAAACTAACCTCGGTTGTTGTGCCAAAATGATTTGTGCACTTGCCTTGGTTGTGCTATCTCTTTTGCTTATAAGCTTGAGACTTTCTATGCTATGGGAGACTATTTACCTTTTGCTATTTTTTTGTTTTTTTCTCCCTTCTATGCTATCAAGTTAACTTTTGTATTTACTTACACACGCTCACTATCCAAGGACAAGTGCACAATGCTTAAGAAAATACAAAATGAGCTACTCTCATAGGATAGGTACACACAAAAGGAAGACATGAGGTTAACAAGGCGAGGCAAGTTATACCTTTGGTATAGTCGATGATGCACTTGGAACCGGTGTTGGGGGAAAATGTTCGGGTGTCACAGTGTCGGAGAGTGCGGGATGAAGTTGTTTGCGGAAGCTTGTTGTTAGTTTGGGTGACACGCACGCGAAACACAAACAGAACAAGAAAAACTATCAAATTTGGGGCAATTGAGATTCTTTTTTTGCGCTAGGGGCAACTGCAGATTTCGGCTATGAGTTCGGCGGGACCGGTCCTGGCGCCAAAAATTCCGGCAATGAAGTCGGCGAGCCAGAATTCTCGCCGAAAATTTTGGCGGCAGGATCGGTTTGCCGGAACTCAGGCCGAATCGAGTTCGTGATGAACACCGAAAAGTCAACTGGAGGAATTTTTCGAAAATTGTCCAAAATTGGGGTGGGGGAAGGTCAAGGAAGGTAGATCGACACTAGAAGAAACAAATCTACATACCAAAACCACTAAAAACTCACCAAATCCAGAGACCGATTCGAAGGTATTGGGACTCTTTTTTGAGGAGATTTTTGAATTTATGATGGATTGAAGAAAAATTGGGGCGAAATTCGTGATGAACGAGGCTCTTGGCACCAATATGTTAGGGGGTAACCCTAGGGTTGGACCGATCTTTCACGGATTCGAGGGTTTCACGGTAAAATCGAGGGCTGGGAGAGAGGAGATGAACACGACGAACTCAACACGCGAAGAACTCACGAGGAACACACGGAAGGTGCAAACATGATACACGCTGTTGGCTCAGTCCGGTGGCTACCGGTCCAACGATGATCGGGGTTGGGCAAAGATCCTTCTCGAACTGACACGGTGAGGATAAGACATTTGGTGAGATCTTGATAACTTCACAAGAGCTAACTCAATGTAAAGGTCTTGTCTTGGACGCGATGAAGCAAGATCCAACGAGGTTTGTGATACTAGGTGCTGCTTATCAAGGAGCATGAGACCAAACTAGATAGAGATCCTTAAGGGGTGTCTTCTTCTAGTTGTAATATCAAGTCTAAGTGTTAGGGGTGACCCCTTAGGGTTGCCGATCTTTCACGAATTCCCGTGGAAATCGAGATGGAGGCGAGTGGAAGGAGGGGGGGGGGTATGAAATCCAAGAACTCACACGCGAAGAACTCGATGAACACACGCAAACACACAAAGACACGATATAAACCAATAGCTCACACCGGTGGCAACCGGTCCGGCACAATCCCTAGGATCGGTGACGGGCAAGACACTCTCCCACAACCAACAACGGGGGTGAGAGGCTTGGTAAGATCTTGACTACTTGGAGACGAGACACCGACTCCAAGGACTTGTACAACTTGAACGCACTAGGCAAAATCCAAGAGGTTGGGGATAATTGGTGCTCCTTGTCAAGGAGCATGAGACTAGCAATAGATAGATCCTCTAGGGTTTCTTCTATTACAATTATCCAAGTCTAGAGATTACAATGGAGGGTGGGGGCTATTTATAGGCCAGCCACTTAAATAGGGTTAGTTTGAGAAGAAAAAGGTAAAGTCTAGGCGAAATAGGGGATTACACGGGCTGAGCCCAAGAGTTGACTTGTTCCTGGGCGGTTCCGGCGTTAAGTCCGGCGGCGCCGAAGTTGCCGCCGGAATTTCCGGCGGCCACCGGTATTTCTGGTCGCGTACCCAAACGCCTTATAGAAGCGTGTTTCGGCTGTCGCCGAGTGGCTTTGGTGGCTGCCGGTAGTTTCGGCGAGGGGATCGGTTTGCCGAGCGCTGCGGCGGAAATTCCGGCGGGGAAACCGGTTCGCCGGTCCTGGCGTCGGTTTGTCCCGGAGCTTCTTCTCGTGTTGCCTTGAGTCCTTTTCTTGGCGATGCTTCATGGGGTTCATGGCTAAGGATGCACAAAGTATTGGCATGAAGTAGCAAGCCATCCAAGGATGTATCAAAATCACACGAGGAGAGGAGCGAGTTAACCTTAGCTTGTAGGAGTTTGGCTCGAGCGTGTGTCATTGGTCCACTTGGGGGACTAGGAGGAGGATATGTAGAGGCGTCCGTGGGACGGGCTGCATCACTAAGTCAAAGGGATTAGCCACAGGGGCTATTTATTGCTAGGGGCGAAAGGGTAGGTAACAGGGAGTTTTGGCGATAAGTTCGGTATGGCTGGAGTTGGCGCCAAGGCGGGCAGGTCGGCTGGGCCGGAGTTGTGGCCGGATGGTTTGACTGCTGCCGGTTCAGTCGGTGGAAGACGAAGACCTATATTGTAAGGCTTTTTGGCGGGGGCCAGGCTCGGTCGATTCTGGCGTCGACACGTCCGGCGATGGGGTTGGCGGGCCGGTCCTAGGGCCGGATTGGCTTACGATTCTGGCCGTGGGTTTGGCTGGCCGGACCTGGCGCCAACTTCAGTGGTCCGTCTTGTATGTCCTTGGCTCCTTCTCTTGCCATTCTGTCTTGGGGATCATAGCTGAGGATACACAAGGTATTGGCATGAAGTAACATGCCATTCAAAGGTGAGTCAAAGTCACACATAGAGAGGAGTGAGTTCACCTTATCATGTAGTAGTTTGGCTTGGGCACGGGTCATCGGTAGGATGGCGTAGTAGATGGAGTCACGTCGATAGGATGGCCTGCATCACATTGTGTAGGCTGGACATTCTGGTGCACGTAGGCTGGATACTCCGGGGAGGCCGGACACTCCGGTGTTGCTGCGGCGGGCACTTCGGTCGGGAGGAGGGATGTCAGAGATTCCGAGCGGTGTCCGATCGCAGGTTCTATAGGTTATCACCACTGGTTGCGCGAGTCCTTGGGAGCGGGGTCGGAGAGTCTAGGGTAGGGGTGTCAGACACTCCGGCGTGTAGGCCATGGAGTCTCTGGTCCTGGAGTGGTTGCTTTTTGCGCCTTCTCTACCATGCTTCTTGCTTAGGGGCATTGGCTCCTCGGGCATCCTCTGCAACTCCTCTTGTTGCCATGATCATGGGTGTGGACCTAGTCATACAGTAGGTTTTTGGCTCAAGTAGGATCCCATTCAAGTGAGGACTAGCGAAGAGCAAGAGATGGAAGGAGTTCACCTTAGGTGCCATGGTTGGAGTAGCATGACATGGTTAAATGATGATTACCATATGATGGGCTACATCAAGATCCGTGCCCGGCCAACCTTGTCTCTTGTGCCGATCTTCACGTCCTTGCCACCCACGATGGTGTCGCCGTGCTTGGTGGTCATTACCATTCCAAAGCGGGACTCCACCGACTAGGGAGAGATCCATATCTCTGGCCACATTGAAAACGAGTCGGCGGTGCAAGATCTATTGTTGTTGATGACGGTTGGCGCTGTAGAGATCCGCATCGGCCCTCTGGCGTGATCGTGCACATCGAATCCCTCTACCCTCTTGTATTGATTGAGGGGTGAATGAATTGAGCTCCCACCTCTCCCCTTGGGGGGTTTATATAGAGAAAGGGTCTTTGAAAAACGATCAGGGCTACCCTTCATGGTGGTAGGTAGGAGGGGTACAATGGTAAAGTTTGGTCCACTAGCCCACGAGGGATGTGGATGAGAGAGGAGATGGGCCTTTATCCCAAGGTTGACTAGTCCAATTAGGCCTCCACTTGATGGGCTTCTTGCTTCATGGCTTCATCTTTGACTTTTATCTTTTATGTCTTGTAGTTATCTTTGACTTGTTGACCAGCCCATGAGAGTGGGTCCTCGTTGACCGGTTCTTTGGTTTGACTTTGCTTGACCATTGTCCACTTAGGTGCCTAGTAGGCTTGGGGGGTTCCATTAGGAGGGTGATTCCCATTCTTATGACAACTAGACTAGAGAAACATAGGTGTAACAGAGGTGTGTTTGCATGTGGTGTTTTCGTCTTATCTGTGTTTGCTGCCATCTTCGTTCAAGAATGAGTTTCAATCAACTTCTTTGTGGAAGGTGTGAAACTTATGTGTAAAATTTCTAATTATAGTTGTGCTTCCAATATTCGAACCGTGAGCATAGATGACACTTACATGAGGCATTTTCAGAGCCACAACATAGCATCTGAAATACGCAATTAACACAGCCACAAGCAGCCATAACTAGTTCGGAGCCTACAAACAGTGTTATACTAATAGCAACAAGTCTGGCATTAATGAACTGAGTAAATAAAAGGAAACAACAAACATTTCCTTCTTCCAATGGTGCAGTGGTGCAGCTATGTCAAGGGCCGAGGAATGAGGCAGTGTTGCTAGGGCAGGCCGGCAGGGGAGGGCGGCATGTACCAAAGCTGCTAGGGCAGCGAGGGGGTGGATGCCGGAAGGTGTGGCACTGAAAGAATCGGGGAGAGAGGATAGAACTGGGTCACTGATGAGATTGGATATGACTGGGTCAGAGATTTTTTTCTTGGCCGCTGCCTGAGGGGTACCGTGCTTTGGTCAGTTGGGTGGCTCAGTCGTAGTGTATGGGTGTTTCTTCCAAGTGTTGTCTCCACGTCACCATGGCCTCTTTTGAATCGGAATGTGTGAACTTTTTTGGAGTTCAGGGTTTGATTTCGACCAAACAAGAGATCTAGAGCGAATGTTGAGCTTTGAGGGTTTAAGGATGAAAAATGGACTTTGTCCCGTGTGTACATTATGGAAACGTTACATATTTAGGATGGTGTGGTGAAACTGTTGTAGAGATCATATCTTTCTCCTTTATATAACATTAAGGACGACAGAGTTGTCCTCCGAGGATGAAACATGCTAAAGCAACGATTGAAAAGTATAGGTAGTATGCACACCGTTATTGGACAGGGTATCTCTATGTGTAGTATGCACATGTTATAACCCAATTTGGACTTGTGGCTAACATTAGCTAGTGATCTAGTATCCTGGTGAAGTATGGAGAGTATCGGTATTGTAGGTGTGTAAACAGTGGCGTCCAAGCTCATTTGCCATCTTTTATTTATCTTGAAGCAGTTCGCTGTTCCTTAAATGTTGTGTTGATTTTTGTAACTTATGAGATGGAGGCTCACTGTGAGCAACATATACCACACTTGAGATGAAAGGTGTACAAAGCTGAGACCCAAAAGTATAGTTACAACCTGCCATTGTAGTTCCCAGTATCTGAACAAGGCTACCTGATGAAGTACGTTTTAGAAATTATTGTAGATTAGCTTCGTTTCTTCCTAGTATGCAACTACTACCTTGGCAGGTGATGCCCTTTCTGCAAATTCACAAACATTCAGAATGGATGATTCTTCCATTCTTTCTTCAGAAGTGTAATATGTTGATACACCCATCTGCAGGCCACCGAGATGGGATTGCAGATAAGAGAAATACTGTACGAGAAGATAAAGATGAATAAGATAATGTCAAGAATCACTGGGAAGCCTGAAGAGCAGGTTGTCCTTCAGAACTTGTTTCCCATGCTTTGCTTATCCAATAGCCACAGACTGTTGTGCTGATTGCCTTTTCTTGTAGATCGACGAGGACACAAAGTTTGACTATTTCATGAGTTCTTGGGAGTCCAAGGATTACGGAATAGTTGACAGCATTATAGATGAGGGGAAACTAGGATTGGTAGCTCCTATGGCCGGGGCGGTGCCACCTCCAAAATCACGCCTATGGTACTTGTGGAATGCTTCAGGACCAACTAGGAAAATAATGAAAAATCTGCCTTCGGAGGAAAAATTCATTCGAAATGGCAATGTCAGCGCAAGTGGAGATAATGAAAAGCTCAAGGAGGCCTCATCAACTTGAGATTTGTCTGCCAACTTACACTATCACCATGGATTTACGTTCGTAAGGCTTGCGATATAGACTAGAGTTTACAATGTGCAACGTTTTAGTGCGCGGGTCAGCATAGAAGTTCAAGATTAGGTGTACTTCTTGTTTTGTAAGCTGTAGTATTTATGCTCTTATCATAATTATTTTTCTTGACGTGAACATTGCTAGAATTTGTGCTGTCTACTCGGCAAGGGAATTTACTTTCCAGTGCTCTAGTTGACGAACCCGTGCTCTCAGGGAGTCAGGGGGTCAAGTTCACTGCAGTCAGTCAGATTTAGCTAGCCACAATTGAAGAGGCAATTGGCTAGAGGGAGTATTTTGGCCTGAATTCGTCTAACGCCGGTGAAAACGTTTGAACCCAGAATATCTTCGTAACGTCCGTTAAGTTGGGCCTGCTTGTTGTTGTACATCGTTCCAAACAAAGGGCACATCCTTCTTGGTAAGTTTATTCAGCGACGCGACAATTGAACCAATTTTGACAAAGCGTCTATAAAATCTAGCGATGCCAAGAAAACTTCTCACTTGTGTGACTGTCTTGGGCTACGACAATTCTCAATCGCTTTAATCTTGGCTAGATCCACTTCAATATCCTGTGATGTAACAACATAGCCAAAAAATGCAACTCGATCGGTGTAAAAGGTATATTTCTCAAGATTACCAAATAAACATGCATCGCGTAAAGCATTAAAAACATCACGAAAATGATCCTCTAAAGATTTGCTATAGATCAGAATATCATCAAAGTAGTTAAATCAAAAGACATTACTAACCACTCATATAAACCTAACTTAGTTTTAAATGCTTTTTTTCATTCATCTCTTAATTTCGTACGAATTTTTTGGTAACCACTACGCAAATCAACCTTAGAAAATATGGTAGAGCCACTCAATTCATCAAGCATATCATCTAAACGTGGTATAGAACGACGGTAGCGAATAGTAATGTTATTAATAGCTCTACAATCAGTACACATGTACGAATAATCATCTTTTTTAGGTACCAAAATAATAGGAACAATACTTGGGCGGGCTAAGGGACTCATGAAAGTGATCTCTGTTAAGTAGGTCCTGAATTTGGCATTGTATCTCCTTTGTCTCCTTAGGATTGGTTTTATATGGCACGCGGTTGGGTAGTGTGGCACCAGGAATGAGATCAATTTGGTGCTCAATTCCTCTAATCGGAGGTAGTCCTGGTGGCGTCTCAGCTGGAAAAATATCATCATATTCCTACAAAAGGTTAGCAATAGCAGGTGGCAAAGAAGGAGGCATATCCTCAAATAGAAACAAAACCTCTTTGTAAACAATTGCATAACAATGAGTATTGTTTACATCTAGTTCAGCAATATCAAGTTTATTTGTAAGAATACATGGACCCTTCAAACGAATTTCAGTAGCATGTTTAGAATCAGATTTAGTGTTCTTTGATGGTACAAAATCTGTAGCAACTATCTGATTCTCACTTTTGTGTTTCTTCTCAGTTTTAGCTCTACTAGCTCTAGCAAGATCATCTTTTAAAATCTGTTCGAGAGTCATAGGTTTTAGACCAATTTTCTTACCATCATGCATAAGAGAATAGTGATTAGTTTTACAATTATAAACAGATTCTTTATCAAATTGCCATGGTCTACCAAGTAACAAAGAACAAGCTTGCATAGGTACAACATCACAATCAACAAAATCAGAATATGTACCAATAGTAAAATGCACGCGTACCGTTTTTGTTACCTTCGTCTTGCGAAAACTCTCAAACTATTGGATGTAATATGAGTGTGTGTGCTGTCTTGTTGGAAGCACAAGCTTCTCTACCATGTCAACACTAGCCATATTATTACAACACACTCTATCAATGATGATCCTTATTGCTCTTTCCTTGAAAACGCCTCGTGTTTTGAATAGGTTGTGGCATTGATTATTCTCAGATTTTCTCAATTGCACACTCAACACACGTTGTGCAACTAAAGTCTTGTATTGATCAGCAGTTTCAGCTCCTATTACCTCTGTCTCTTCTTAAGAATCAGAATTATCTCCATCTCGAGCGGAAATAAGAACTAATGTATCTTTATCAAAGTCACTTGGTGAATCGTATTCACCATCATCACGTACCATCATAACACACCGTGTTGTGCACATCCTCTCAATGTGACCATATTCCCAGCACTTGAGGCATTATATGTCCTTTGTCTTACACGTGGAAGCCATAGAAGAAGCACTACGAGAAGGGGCATTGGACGACGGCGGAGGAGCAGCCGAAGGCGTTCGTGATGTAGGCATGTTGTCTTTGGACGTGGTAGGTGCCGGTGGAGTACCACGAGAATAAGGTGTTGATTGTCGGGATGTCCAGGAAGATGTGCGACCTGCAAAATTATCAGTCTTCCTCCATGGTGGTTGGCGATCCTGTACTTCATGTTCAGCTTTGCAAGCAAGATGAAACAAACGAGTGATGGTAGTATTCCTTGTAGTCTAATATATTTTGAATGTCCTTATTTAACCCACCAAATAAATGTGCAAACATTTGTTCAGGATTTTCAACAATACCACACCAGACCATCCATGTTTGTAATTCCTGATAATACTCTTCTACATTTTTTTCTTGTTTTAAACGTATCAATTTTTTTAGTAAGTCATGTTGATAAGTAGGAGGTACAAAATGAACACACATAGCAATTTTTAAAGCAGTCCAAGTATTATGAATAGTAGAATTTAAGCTACAATGTTGAGACCACCAAAGTGAAGCAAAATCTGTAAACTCGCAAGTAGCATCACTAACACGCATATTCTCAGGATATCTTTAACATGCAAAACATTGATCTACTTCTAATTCCTATGTAAGATATGTATCAGGATTATATCTACCCTCAAAAGGTGGAATATTTAGCTTAAACTTAGCAACATGATCATCATTACGTACCGGTGGTCGAGCGTTGTGGTAGTAATGCCGAGGACGGCCAACAGGTTTTTCGACATACTCATCGAACTCATCCTCATCTTCATACCCGTAGTCACCATCTTCGTCATATGCCATGAAAGCGTCATCCGTGGTAGCGACGTCAGCCGGCAGTGTAGCAGCTTCGGCGACAGGAGTAGGAGGTGGTGCGGCTGCAGCAGGAGCAAAAGACCCAGCAGTACCTTGATCCGTGCATGGGATACATCGTGCTTGTACCATTTGGTTGCATAACCGATGCCGAGGACGTGGTGAGGCAGTAGGTGCAGGTGCAGGTAACCTGTTGAGGATTTCTTGAAACTTGGTGTCGAGCTTGTCGTTGAAGGATTTATCTAGTCCTTCTATCTTGTCAATTGTTTCTTTGAGATTGACGTCAAAATCCTTTAGTCTGTAATCAACACCTTGTGCATGCCCGACCAAAATCTTGGTGAAGTGAGCATGCATCTCTATATTCGTCATGTTATCCGGTTCAAGAGGTAGATCTGACATGGTTAGTTCATAAAAGCACAGGTGTATATGCCTATGAGTATGAAAAGATGGTGGAATACACGCGTAATCCATCAAGCAATATACAAAGCTCTTACAAGTTCTTACCAAACAGCAAGAAAAAGGGGATGTGCAACCGCAAGGATCAGTTGGTCTAGAGATTGAACCGAGTGATTACCAGGATTCGAGACACCACACGTGAAGAAATCTATGGAGCTCTGGGAAGGCTTAGCAAAGGGGTTAGCAATTATCAAAACAACAATGCAAAGTTGAAAATATACTCAATGACGGTATCATGTTGGTCCTAGGCTAGACCATACTAGAGATGCGAGCCTAGAGCACTAACGATGTCATGACGCGGCACAACAAGCAATGGTATGATGATATGGTGCCTTGAAAAGCGAACCGAGATGTACAAAATCACTAATGTGGTGAGTGTCTAGAACTGATCTACGGGGTCTAAAAACAGGATAGTCCCAAAAAAAATTTCAAATTTTTTCTACTGTGCTCCGGAAAGCATGCAGGCGCGAAGAAATGTCACTGTAATGGTCGATTGAGAAAAGTGATCTCTAAGGTCGAAAACTAGTATAGCCAGAAAAAAATTTGAGGCCTTTCCAGACTTTTTTGCTCTCCTTCTGGGCTTGCAACCGAACTTTAGCTCAAGACGGACTTAGAGTATTGCACGGAAACAACAAGGAAGGAAAGAAAAAATAACTAGGGAAGAACAAATCTACTCGAACTCATGCCACGATAGAAAAACAGATCAGATTCGTGTCGCGGTAGGAAGGCGGTGGTGGAGTCTAGGATTTATGGCGAGGAATATATGTCGGCAGAATAAGGTGGTGAGTGTATGGCGACGGCAAAGATCTGCAAGCGTTGCGGTGGTGACTACTATGACCAGAACTCGAAACTTTAAGGGACGAAACACTAAGACCAGCAACTCGACGCGACAATGCATACACAAATTCAACAATGCAAAAACCAGATAATGCAAGGCGGAGAGTGGTGATGGGATATATCTAACTCTAGCTATGTTTTTTTTGGCTTTTTCGTGGTTTATAGGTAAAAAGATCTAACTACGAAAACAGTAAATCTCACCGAGAAATCTAAAATCTGATACCACTTGATAGGGCAAAGTTGTCCGATATTTCGGTGAGATGGTGATAATCGATTTGGTGGAGTTCGGGCTTGACGATCCGACTACACGTGCGAGCACGAGCGTCAATGCAATTGCTAGGCCAATCTCCTGGAGGTTACCGATCTTGCAGAAGCACGATCAACCTGATCAACAAGGGTCTTAATTCCAACCTGAAATCAAGAACAAGTAAGAATTAATATTGCAATAAAGATATTACGGATTAAGATGAAAGCTTAATTGAAAAATGTGGATAATGTATATGTGTGAAGTACAAGAGGCCTCTGCGACACTCGAGTCTTGACGTAGTTGCGATGATGGATAACTTTTAGTCTAAACAAAATCCGAGTCTAAAGTGACGGCTATGGGGAGTATTTAATGAGGAAAAGGTGGGATTTTGGCAAGCCATAGAGGCGGTGACCGAAACCAACCCCAGAAGTCATTTTCTCTTCAAATACGGACTCTAAAATGTGGTTATTTTAATTCCTACGAAAATTACATGGGCCTGGCCCAAAATAAAGGTGTCACAACACCAAATTAAGCTATGGATGAATTTATAAAGTAATTGATGACCCACAAGTATAGGGTGTGTATCGTAGTACTTTCGATAAATAGGAGTGTCGATCCCAACGAGGAGCAGAAGGTGTTGAACAGTGGTATGGAGCAAAAAATCCCTGTAAATACTTAGCAAACGAATTTTTAGTGGTTTTCTAATAAGGTAATAAAACAAGGAGCAAGTAACAAAGGTAACGAACAAACGGAGCAAGTGGCCCAATCCTTTCTTATCAAAGGACAAGACGATGGAAATACTTATAAGGACCAAACGTTCTCGAGGACACATGGGAATTCTGTCAAGTGCTTTCGCTTCAAATAGCTGAGTACTCTTCTCTGGTGTTGTAAATGTTGTGTGGGTGAACCTGTGCTAATGTACCGACCGAACTTGGACTAATACATACTTGTGATTAAACCCCCTGCAAACATCCGTAACTAGAGGAAAGTAATTAAGATATAAATCTAACCACAACCTTAAACTCTGACATCCTATGCTCCCTTATGCAATGGTGTCCTAACGGGGGTTCAGGTTTCTGTCACTCCGGTAACCCCACAATTAGTAGCCAAATACACAATGCATTCCCCTAGGTCCATAAATGGTGAAGTGTCATGTAGTCGACTTTCACATGACACCACTAGAAGAATAGCACCACAACTTAAATACTAAACCATTGCATAATAACTCAACACAGATCCACTAATAACAACATGACTTCCCCATGTCCTCAAGAACTAGACGAACTACTCACGAGACATCATATGGATCAAGATCAAAGATGATATGATAATGGATAACAATCTGAACATAAACAATAATCCAATGGTTCCACTCACATCAACTACAATAGTAATCAACACCGGGAAAGTTTCCCGTAAGAACTAAAGCAATATCCAACACAATTGTTATAGCAGGATAGAGTGGTGATGATGGTGCTGGTGGAGATGATGGTGTGGATGATGATGATGATCCCGATGAAGCCTAGCTTGATGACGGTGTTGATGGCGACGGTCTCCCCTCTCTGGGAAGGAATTCCCCCGACAGAAATTTGTCTGCCGGAGAGATCTTTCTCTCTTGGTGTTTTCCGCCCCCAGAGGCGGCGGAAATCTATCTGTGGTTGCTCCCCGAGGCTTAGGGTTCTGTAAGGAAGATATATGCGAAGGGGCGGAGTCGGAGACCGGGCAGGTGGGCCACACCTGACCTAGGCGCGGGGTCAGGTGGGCCCGCGCCTAGGGGGGGGGGGTGTGGGCCCCCTGAGGCCCTTCTTCGTCCCTCCTTCTGGCTCCCTCATTCTTCTGGAGAAATAATACGTTTCCATATTTTTCTGATCTTTGCGAAATTGCACCGAAACGCCTTCTTTTCCATCAGAATCCAGACTCTGGCAGTCCATCCTCCAAGAATCATCCAACATGCATAAACAGATGAAAAAGCCATAAGTAATACCTCATAATAAGAAAAACATCAAAGAATAGAGGTAAATTATGATATAGAATGGTGATGCAAATTGGGCGTATCAACTCCCCCAAGCTTAGACTTCGCTTGTCCCCAAGCGAAAACTGAGCTCAGTAAATATGTCCACAGGTTTATGGAGTGAAGTGTCAATAAAAGAATACGAACAAGAAGCATCACACTTACCATTGCACAACTCATAGAAGAAAGCAACTCACCATTATATAACTGAGCTTGCAACCAAGTACATTAGTCACAATAGAGATGCATAAAGATAAATCATAATTAGAATTGGAAAACTTGTTCTTGGTCAGAGAACACCTGGCAAATAGTTTCACAAAAGCTTTTTGTAGAAGTTTCAAAACAGGAAAACTCTTTGCGCAAAAGGTTTTTCACAAGTGAAGGCTTTCAAAGTAATACTCAATAGATAATAGTTTTGTACAAACAAGAAAGATAAAGAACATGATTGAATAAATCACCATATGAATGCTTGAAACACAACAACTCAAATCTTACTGGAGATAGAGAGGAAGTAGGTTTACTGACCCAACTGGTAACTAGGAGAGAGGTCCCTTCTTAGAGGGTAGCAGGGATTACAAGTCATAAAGAGATTCCAAAATATTATGGTACTTACTAGCTTTGAGCCCTCATTGCCCCTATCATAGGCATCTTGAGATGATTAAGGTTAAAATGAACAAAGATGGAGTATATGTTTGACGAAATATAAGTTGGCAATCTCATGTCCCTTGAATACGAGGGCCACACCTCATGCATACTCAACTTTGGTCACAGGTAAGTTCTTGTCATTGTAAGTATTTGCATATCATTGAGAACTGCCAACGGGGTACCCCTTGCACATGGTACAGGAGCTTTCCCATAACCAAAATGACAAGGCAAGGAGACAATGAGCATCTCAGCGATCTTTTTATTTACTATGTGCATAGATTTTTATTGAGGATGCTTCATAGATGACTCACTATGGTGATGCTGCAAGTTTCCACCATGATTAAGCATGGCTTAGGCTAGCGGCCCAGGCGTTTCTCTAACACAGGATACAAAATCCATGGACTTACAAGTTCCCTCTTTATTTCACACCGTTGACATCCATAGACAAAAGAACACGATATCAACTGTGTACAGAGTACAATGTTGAAAACGTTCCCTGTGACAACACGGTTCTGCTAATTCCAACATATAGATGCAAGCATATACAACTTCGATGTTCACAATGGTTCAAGTCTATTAGGGGCAAAGAAATAAAGTGTGCCATCAAGTTTGTGAGAGCTTTACTAACTAGTTTTCACATAACAAAATACTTTTTAATTCGAAAGGTAGATGAAGCTTGAGAATTTTCTTGGAATAACAATAGCTACTAGGTAGATATGGTGAACACAAGTGGCAGAAGTTTTTGGTTCAAAGGATTTTGGAAACATGAGAAGTATGCCTTCTCAAAACAGATTTTTGGCTAGCAAGGCTGGGTAGCAAGCAAAAGAGTTGAAAGAAACAAGCAAACATACAAGTAATAAAGCCAAACATGCAATCTTCCTTGAAGACACAAAACGATCTTAAATAAAGAATACTAAGCTTATGAGCCAACAAGAAAGAAAAAAATGATACAAAATACCTGTAAGCTTTTTCTTTCTTTTTTCTCTTTCATAGTAATGCTACTGACCAGAACTCGGTTTGCCAAAACCAATTTAGATCCACTTTATGATCCCAATGTGGTGCCAATACTGATCAACAAGATCCATCATATAATAGAGATTGCAAACTAAAATAAGAAGTGCAAAAAGTAAAAGATGAGACTTCTCATTAATATTCAATAAAGGCACTCACACCAAGGGATACAAAGATAATCAACTAAAGGAGAGATACTTCCACATGAAAAACAAACTATAAGATAACCCCTCTACCACAGATATGAATCCACTAAAAAGGTAAAAGATAAAAGATAATGGTGGTGATACCGCGACACTCCCCCAAGCTCGAACAAGCCAAGGGGATGCCAAACCTGATGATAAATTACTCCCTTGGTGGTGTTGGTGTTCTCTTGATAAGCTCCTCAATAAGTTTCTTCAAATCCTCCAACTCAAAAGTAAGAGTACGGATTAGCTCAGATTTTTGCTCTATACGGTTCATGATCATGTCAGTCTGATAACCCTAATTCTTGTTATTCTTTCCCCACTCTTCATCCTTAGCATGATCCTTCTCTGCATTGTTAGAACGAGGCATATCCCAAACCGAGGGCAAATTCCCTTTGGGCACATGTTGATATTGATATTCATGCATAAGTGTATGGAAGGGTCTCTTTTTACGTGGAGGAGATGATCGTGGAGAGAGAGTATGACGTCGAGATTTCCCTCCTGTAGACATCTGTGCCGTCCTCTTAAGCTTGGTAGGTCGTGCCACCAAACCAATGCTTGCGATGGTAGCACGAGTGTCCGGTTGCTTGTCCTCCTCCATGTCACCTTCATACCCTACCAAAATCTCCTCCTCCTTGGGGACTTGAGGTTCTTCTTCCTCGGGCTTCTTGCCTTTGTCGTTGGCGGAGGCCATGGTGCTCTAAACTTGAGAAGATTTCCTGACAGAAACAGATTGAAACGAAAACACGATGAGAACACGATGAACAAACCTCGGGGAATCCGGGGGGTTATATATTACGAAGTTTTAATGCATAAGGTTTTGGTACAGAAACAAAGCGGAGACGGAGTTCGAGGGTGGAACACCCCCCTCAGGCACGGCCATGCTAGGCCCGCACCTGGGGTGGGTCTGTCCACCCTGGGCTTCGTTTCCTCTTCAGTTTCGTCTCGCAACTTCCCTTATGTATTAAAAACATCAAAAATATAAAAAGATCGGGGTTTCATGAACCTTCTGTTTTCACCACTTTTACCTATTCAAAGACGAACTCTGTAGATTCCTTTCTCTTTTTCCTGAAAATTTCCTTCTTACAAAACCCCTTGAACAAACTCAATTACAACATTAGTGTAAGCAAAAACAATAAACCTTTGGTAAACACCTCAACTGAAAACCCACCAAAACAAAAGCTTCTGTAAGAGGCAAATGCAAATGATGGCAGAAATCTGTCAAAACAGACCAGCAGGTAAAGGTTGATGTTTTCGAAGATCTTATGTTGCTCAAATCAAAAAGTGCAGAACCGATGAAAGTTGGGTAACAACTTGGAGAACAATCTCAGAAAAATTCAGCTCCATCCGACATACTGAGCTTCCTCACGAATTTTTACAATACAGCACAAAAATCTATCCCAGGACAACCACTTTTTACAAGTCCTCTACTTCACAAAAGTAGCTGAACTTGACACCAAAACCAAAACAAAAGGAGAAGGAGCGGTTATTACAGAGGTAATAACTTCCAAGACTCGATAAAACTTTGGGTTATCTCCCAACAAGTACTTTTCTTTAATGCCTTCAAGTTAGGCTTGAAACTTCCAAAGATGCTCACAAAGGAGATATATATTTGAAGTGAAAGAGAGCATCAAGAAGTAAATAACCAACACACTTGAGTCTAACCCACTTCCTATGCATGGGGGTACCATGGGAAAACGAATTGTTGAAACAAAAATCCACTAGCATAGGA
Source organism: Avena sativa (assembly GCA_916181665.1). NCBI lineage: Eukaryota > Viridiplantae > Streptophyta > Magnoliopsida > Poales > Poaceae > Avena > Avena sativa. Next base: position 214,205,995 of record OV702298.1, on the reverse strand, counting down.
AGACAAAACAAATGCAACTTCAAAGCTTTCAACATAAAACGGGGAAACTTAACATTATTGAGATGCATAAAACCATGTTTCCCTCTCTCAAAATAACTTTCAGTAGCACTTTGAATAAAGTTGACAATATAACTGTCATTGGAAACAACTTTATCATCAGAATAAGCATACTTACAATCATCAAAAAGAGGTCCAAGGTCATAAACCGGATCAATAAAAGCAAGTTGTTCCATCCTGAAATCTTTATTAGGCAAGCTATTTTCACAAGGAGCTTTAGCAAATTTGGAAAAGTTGAACTCATAAGAATCTCCATCAAACTTAGTTAAAACTTTTTCCTTCTTACAATCAATAATAGCTCCACAAGTGTTCAAGAAAGGTCTACCAAAAATGATAGGACAAGTTTTGCTAGCTGCTGAATTAAGCACTAGAAAATCAGCAGGATACTTAATCTTACCACAGAGAACCTCCACATCTCTCACAATGCCAATGGGGAAAATGGTTTCCTTATTAGCAAGGTGAATAACCACATAAATGTCCTCAAGCTCACAAGGACCAATCTCATGCATAATTTCCCTGTAAAGCTCATAAGGAATAGCACTAGAACTAGAACCAATATCACATAAACCATAGTAGCAATGATCACCAATTTTAACAGAAAGCACAGGAACACTAGCTTTTCTAGTTTTACTAGGATGATAAATAACATTAGAAGCGTATTCACAGAAGACAATATGCTCATCCTCTATATTTCTAGCGTCAAGATCTTTCACAGCAGCTACCACATGTTCAACATTCAATTTCCCATCAGGCTCCACAGTTTTCATTGTACCTTTATTATTTGCACTAATAATCATAGAATACTCCTTTACATTAGCTGGAAAAGGCATTTTCTCAACATGAGGTTCAGGCACAATATGATTAGTAGTACAAACTTGAGTTCTTCTAACTGGAACATGGCTAACAGCATCTTCATAAGGAGCATGGTACTTATTCCACTTTTTCTTGGGAATTTCTATGTAAGAGGCAAAGGCCTTAAATCAGTTGGCAATACTTTGGGAATCAAGACCAAACTCATTGCTAGCATCACGGAAGTTATCAGTTTCCATAAAAGATTTAATACATTCATAATCATAGTTTATACCTAACTTTCTTCCTTTGTCATTCTCCCAAGCTTCGGTGTTATCTTGAATACGGTCTAAGAGATCCCATTTAGCTTCTTCCTTCATATGTGTGAATGATCCAGCACAAGAAGCATCTAGTAAATCTTTATCATGAAGAGGAAGCCTAGCATAAAAGTTATTGAGAATAATATTGTTAGGGAGTTCATGAATAGGACATTTAAGAATTAGTAACTTCAATCTCCCCCAAGCTTGAGCTGTACTCTCTCCATCAAGAGGCCAAAAGTTATATATAATATTTCTATCCTTATGAATCTCACTGGGAGGATAAAATTTAGAGTTAAAGAGAGATGCCATCTCCTCCCATTCCATGGATTATCCATTCTTTAGCAGCTTATACTATTCTTCAGCTCTCCCTTTCAAGGATATGGAGAGTAACTTCTTCTTCACCTGTTCAGTTGTGATACCTGCACACTTAAAAAAACCCGCATAATTCATGGATAAAAAGCAAATGATCACCAGGATGGACAGTTCCATCCCCAAAATAATAATTATCCATAACACGATTAACAATACTTGTAGGTATCTTAAAAGGATCTATCTCAACAGGTGGTGGTTCATCTACTACCCTAGCAGCGGTAGTAGTTTTCCCAAACAGAAAACCAAGTGGATTATCCATATTGGAAACAAAGTAACAAGCAGTAACAAAAGCAATACTCACAGTAAAATTTTCCCTTACCAGTTCCACTCTTTAATAGCGCTTCACTCCCTGGCAACGGCGCCAGAAAATAGTCTTGATGACCCACAAGTATAGGGGTGTATCGTAGTACTTTTGATAAATAGGAGGGTCGATCCGAACGAGGAGCAAAAGGTGCTGAATAGTGGTATGGAGCAGGAAATCCCTGTGAATACTTAGCAAACGGATTTTTAGTGGTTTTCTTACAAGGTAACAAAACAAGGAGCAAGTAACAAAGGTAACAAACAAACGGAGCAAGTGTCCCAATCCTTTCTTAGCAAAGGAAAGCCGATGGAAATACTTATAAGGACCAAACGTTCTCGAGGACACATGGGAATTCTGTGAAGTGCTTTCGCTTCAAATAGCTGAGTACTCTTCTCTGGTGCTGTAAGTGTTGTGTGGGTGAACCTGTGCTAATGTACCGACCGTACTTGGACTAATACATACGTGTGATTAAACCCCTTCCAAACATCCGTAACTATAGGAAAGTAATTAAGATATAAATCTAACCACAACCTTAAACTCTGAGATCCTATGCTCCCTTATGCAATGGTGTCCTAACGGGGGTTCAGGTTTCTGTCACTCCGGCAACCCCATAATTAGTAGCCAAATACACAATGCATTCCCCTAGGCCCATAAATGGTGAAGTGTCATGTAGTCGACGTTCACATGACACCACTAGAAGAATAGCACCACAACTTAAATACTAAACCATTGAATAATAACTCAACACAGATCCACTAATAACAACATGACTTCCCCCATGTCCTCAAGAACTAGACGAACTACTCACGAGACATCATATGGATCAAGATCAAAGATGATATGATAATGGATAACAATCTGAACATAAACAATAATCCAATGGTTCCACTCACATCAACGACAATAGTAATCAACACCGGGAAAGTTTCCCGTAAGAACTAAAGCAATATCCAACACAATTGTTACAGCAGGACAGAGTGGTGATGATGGTGCTGGTGGAGATGATGGTGTGGATGATGATGATGATCCCGATGAAGCCTAGCTTGATGACGGTGTTGATGGTGACGGTATCCCCTCTCTGGGAAGGAATTCCCCTGACAGAAATCTGTCTGCCGGAGAGATCTTTCTCTCTTGGTGTTTTCCGCCCCTAGAGGCGGCAGAAATCTATCAGTGGTTGATCCCCGAGGCTTAGGGTTCCGTAGGGAATATATAGGCGAAGGGGCGGAGTCGGAGGCTGGGCAGGTGGGCCACACCTGCCCTAGGCACGGGGTCAGGTGGGCCCGCGCCTAGGAGGGGTTGTGGGCCCCCTGAGGCCCTTCTTCGTCCCTCCTTCTGGCTCCCTCATTCTTCTGGAGAAATAATACGTTTCCATATTTTTCTGGTATTTTTCTGATCTTTGCGAAATTGCACCGAAACGGCTTCTTTTCCATCAGAATCCAGACTCCGGCAGTCCATCCTCCCAAGAATCATCCAACATGCATAAACAGATGAAAAAGCCATAAGTAATACCTCATAATAAGACAAATATCAAAGAATAGAGGTAAATTATGATATAGAATGATGATGCAAATTGGGCGTATCAGTAATATCCTTGAATATTTCGTCCAAGCCTTCTAGTTTCATTATGGTGGCTTCAAAGTTCTGAAATCTCCACTCGTGGCATCCTATTCAATCCTCAGATGCTTGCTGCCATCTCCATGCATGATCATGCTCCAATGCTTGTCCCTCTTGTCCATGCTTCGTCCATCATTCTTAAGAGAAACAAATACATCTGATTTAGGCAGCATCATATTCTCATGTATATGAGGAATAGTTCCAAGAAACGAAAGTACCTGATAGTTAAGTTGCTTGGCACGGGCTCGAGTGATAGGCCCTTGTATTTGTGTAGTTGTAGGTACAACGGTTGTATTAATAGATGGAATGTCCTCATCAGGGTGCGACGCGGACAAGAAGAGGAGCTTGATGCCGAGCTTGTCCATGAGTGTCTTCCACAAGTAGCTCATGAATTTGATGTCGCGATCCGAGACAATAGTTATTTGAACACCATGAAGACGGATGATTTCGCTGAAAAACAAATTTTCCACATGTGAAGCATCATCAGTCTTATGGCACGGAAAGAAATGTGCCATTTTGGAGAAACGATCCACTACTACAAAGATTGAGTCATGGCCATGCTTTTATCTAGGCAATCCTAACACAAAGTCCATGCTTATATCCGAACAAGGTGCATATGGAATAGGCGACGACATATAAAGACCAAATGGGTTAGACTTGGACTTAGCTTGTAAGCACATTATGCACCGTTGGACAAGGCGCTCCACGTCTCGCTTCATCTTTGGCAAACAGTAGTGATATCCAACATGTCATACGTCTTGTCATGACCAAAGTGACCCATAAATCCTCCACCATGAGACTCTTGGAGTAGCAAAATTTGGAGAGATGACTTCGGAATGCAAAGCTTGTTTTGTTTAAAGAGAAAACCATTGTGCAAATATAAGTCATAAAATCCCTTGTGAGGTGAGAACTTAGCCAATATTGGACCAAATAACGAGTCAGAAGCATACAACTTTTTGATATCCTCAAGATCCATAACATTCACTTCAAGGCATGCGAGGAGGGTAGAGTTTTTGCGGGAAAGAGCATCCGCGACCACATTATCTTTACCCTTTTTATACTTGACTATGTAGGGAAAGGACTCAATCCTCAGATGCTTGCTGCCATCTCCATGCATGATCATGCTCCAATGCTTGTCCCTCTTGTCCATGCTTGGTCCATCATTCTTAAGAGAAACAAATACATCTGATTTAGGCAGCATCATATTCTCATGTATATGAGGAATAGTTCCAAGAAATGAAAGTACCTGATAGTTAAGTTGCTTGGCACGGGCTCGAGTGATAGGCCTTTGTATTTGTGTAGTTGTAGGTACAACGGTTGTATTAATAGATGGAATGTCCTCATCAGGGTGCGACGCGGACAAGAAGAGGAGCTTGATGCCGAGCTTGTCCATGAGTGTCTTCCACAAGTAGCTCATGAATTTGATGTCACGATCCGAGACAATGGTTATTTGAACACCATGAAGATGGATGATTTCGCTGAAAAACAAATTTTCCACATGTGAAGCATCATCAGTCTTATGGCACAGAATGAAATGTGCCATTTTGGAGAAACGATCCACTACTACAAAGATTGAGTCATGGCCATGCTTTTATCTAGGCAATCCTAACACAAAGTCCATGCTTATATCCGACCAAGGTGCATATGGAATAGGCGACAACATATAAAGACCAAATGGGTTAGACTTGGACTTAGCTTGTAAGCACATTGTGCACCGTGGACAAGGTGCTCCATGTCTCGCTTCATCTTTAGCAAACAGTAGTGAGTATCCAACATGTCATACGTCTTGTCATGACCAAAGTGACCCATAAATCCTCCACCATGAGACTCTTGGAGTAGCAAAATTTGGAGAGATGACTTCGGAATGCAAAGCTTGTTTTGTTTAAAGAGAAAAGCATTGTGCAAATAGAAGTCATAAAATCCCTTGTGAGGTGAGAACTTAGCCAATATTGGACCAAATAACGAGTCAGAAGCATACAACGTTTTGATATCCTCAAGATCCATAACATTCACTTCAAGGCATGCGAGGAGGGTAGAGTTTTTGCGGGAAAGAGCATCCGTGACCACATTATATTTACCCTTTTTGTACTTGACTATGTAGGGAAAGGACTCCATAAATTCAACCCACTTGGCATGCCTTTTGCACAAATGAGCTTGACCCTTAAGATACTTCAACGACACATGGTTGGAGTTTATGATGAACTCTTTGGGCCAAAGGTAATGATGTAATACTTGCAAAACACGAACCAAAGCAAAAAATTCTTTGTCATAAATTGGATAGTTAAGGCATGCTCCATCAAGTTTCCCGGTATGGTAGGCCACGTGACGTCCGTTTTGCATAAAGACTCTCCAATGCCAATACCACTAGCATCACACTCTATCTCGTAAGTTTTTGTAAAATCCAGTAATGCGAGAAAAGGTGCTTAAGTGAGTTGCTTTTTTAGCTCATCAAACGCTCTTTGTTGTGCTTTTCCCCAAACAAAGGTGACATTCTGTTTAGCCAATTCGTTTAAAGGGCAAGCAATGGTAGAGAAGTCCTTCACAAAGCAACGATAAAAGCCAGCAAGCCCATGAAACCTTCGAAGTTCACCCACATTTTATGGAATAGGCCAATATCTTATGTCTTTGACTTTGGAAGTATTAACTTCAATACCATTCGAAGAAACAACAAAACCGAGGAAAACCAATTTATGTTTTGCAAAGGAACATTTTGGAAGATTTGCATAGAGCTATGTCTTTCGAAGAATTTCTAGAACTTCCTTAACATGAGTAACATGCACATCAAGCGACTTACTATATACAAGGATATCATCAAAATAAACAACAACACTCTTGCCAATGAGAGAACTCAAAATATGATTCATAAGACGCATGAAGGTGGATGGGGCATTAGATAAGCCAAAAGGCATGACCAACCATTCATAGAGACCAAGTTTGGTCTTGAAGGCGGTTTTCCACTCATCACCCTCGGCCATACGTATTTGTTGGTAGCCACTTCGAAGATCATTTTTGACAAAATTGTGGCTCCACTCAATTCATCCAGCATATCATCGGGACAAGGTATATGATGTCTATAATGTATAGTAATAGCATTTATAGGACGACAATCCATGCACAACCGTAACGTATCATCCTTTTTGGCACAAGAATCATAGGAACCACACTAGGACTAAGGCTTTCTTGTATCAAACCTTTGGAGATGATTTGTTGGATTTGTCGTTCTATCTCCTTTGTCTCCTCCAGGTTCATGCGGTAATCGGCACGGTTTGGTAGTGGCGGTATTTGGTCGATGCGGTGCTCGATTCCATGAAAATGAGATAGTCCATGAGGAAGCTCTTCGGGGAACACATCATCGAATTCTTGCAACATAGACAACAAAGACAGAGGAAGGTTTGTCAAGTAATTAGTTCCTTGTGCGAGGCCCTTGCAAACTATAGTACGTAGTACAAAATGGTGGGGTTATCCCTCACTTCCCTCATCTCACTTTTGGTGGCAAGGAGAACTCTCTTGTTTTTGTCACTCATATTTGGCTTGTGGCTCTCACTTCCTTTGAGGTAGTTCTCTCGCTCACCACTCTTCTCACTAGTTTGTTTTTTTGGTTTGCACCTCCCTAAAGCATTTTCATTGTCCGCAATTATTTTTCTAGGAGTCATTGGTTGCAAAACACATGTCTTATCGAGCCACTTGAATGTATACATGTCCGTGCGTCCATCATGGGTAGCTCCTTTATCAAATTGCCAAGGGCGACCAAGCAACATATGGCACACCATCATTGGAACAACATCACATTCTACCATGTATTTGTATGGTCCAATAGCAAATGTGACGGAGACCGTGTGTTTGATCTTGACAGATCCATTGTCACTTAACCATTGCACATGATATGGGTGCTTGTGTGGAAGAAGGGAAGGTTGAGTTTATCACATAGTTCCATGCTTGCAAGATTGTGACAACTCCCTCCGTCAATGATAACTTTGATGGATTTCCCATTGATGCCAACACGTGTTTGGAATATATTGCACCTTTGATATTCATGTTCTTGTGCTTGTGTAGTTAACACTCTTGTTAATACAAGCGATGGACTTACTTCGTGCTCACATATGAGATCTTGATCATTGTTGGGCACTTGTTGTTGAGCCATTGCCTCTTTGACTCTTGCTTCAAACTCTTCCTCACTCAAGTATTCCTTGTCTCCATTGTCATTGAAAAAGAAGACTTTGGTGTTGCCGCATTGGTACGACTTGTGTCCTTTGCCTCCACACTTATAGCATTCCACTTGTGGCGTGGAGTTGGATTCCAAAGGTTGCTTGCCACTTGGGGGCGATTTTCCTTGAGACGTTGTTGACTTGAACATGGGTTTGAAGCTACTTGGAGTGCTCGCTTTGGGACTTGGTGTAGGAGCAGGAGTAGAGGACTTGTAGGTGAAGTAGGTCTTCGGCTTGCTAGATTTGAGATCCTCTTGCACTTGACGCTCGGCCTTGGTGGCAATATGCACAAGGTCCACCATGTTGCGATAAGCTTGGAACTCTGTGATGCACTTGATAGGATGGTTCAAGCCCATAAGGAAACGAGCCATGGTTTGTTCCTCTCGTTCCTCTATGTTTGCGCACTCTTCCACACTCTTGGTTCCTTGAGTAAGCTTTTGAAGTTTGTTGAAGAGATCACGAGTGTAATGTGATGGAACATAGAGGGAGTGCATGTGATCCTTCATTGATTGCCACGTAGTAATGGGTGGCTCCTCTCGTGACTCTATAGTAACTTGAACTTGTTCCCACCAAAGGTTGGCATAACCATCGAACTCGAGTGACACCATAGCCAATATCTTGGCATCGCTATAGTTGTGCATTCGAAAGATCTTATCCACCTTGAGTGCCCATGATAGATATTCTTTGGGATCATTGGAACCGGTGAATTTGCGCATTGTGAACTTGAGCTTGCCAAATGTTTATTCATCTTGTCGTCGGTGACGATTGCCATTATGGTGGTGGCGTTCATGATATTCATCATCCGAGCTATCATGTGGACTTTCTTGGTTGTTGTTCCGGGGTTGCCGCATTTGAGGACGGGGACCTTAGGGGTTTTCTTCGTGTGGTGGAGGAACTTGTTGTTGTGGTGGTTGTGACTCATTTGGTGGTTGAGGAGCTTGCGGGTTATATTGTCGTGGAGGAGGAGCTGGTTGTTGTTGTGGTGGGTCTACCACATTTGGTGGCTGAGGAACTTAGTCCTCACAAGGATGACGACGATGTTGAGCATCATGGCGTTGTTGTGGAGCTTGAGGCGCACGCCTAGGTTATTGACGAGGTTGAGGATGGTCGTCATTTGCACGGTGATGCTCATGATGTCGTTGATGATGGTCATGATGACGTTCATGGTGGGTCTTCAAGTGCTTCACGGCAACGGCGAGCTTGTTCATCATTGCTTGATGTCAAGTGAAGGTCTTGTGGATGCTTGTGACGTGGATGCGAAGCTTGTAGTGGTACGTCCTCGTGGATGATGAGTGCCCTTTGATGATGATAGTCTACATGCCTTGATGGAGGTCGTGACAAAAAATCGCCATCATAGCTTGACGTAGCAGCGTGTCTTGGAGAAGGCACATGTTGTGAAGAGTTCTCATTAGCATACACAGGGCTCTCATTGCGTCTAGGAGCTCAAGGATCAAGGTCATGATGTAGAGGCGATCGATGACACGAAGAGCTTGAAGCACTAGAGTGGTGCCTTGAAGATCTTGATGCGCGAGAACATGGCCCTGTGTTGATGCAGCCCGTCCCACGAAGGCCTCTACATCCCCTCCTCCTAGTCCCCCAAGTGGACCAATGACACGCGCTCGAGCCAAACTACTACAAGCTAAGGTTAAATCGCTCCTTTCTTTGTGTGATTTCGATTAACCCATGAATGGCTTTCTACTTCATACCCTGACACTATGCATCCTCAGGTATGAAAGAAAGGACCAGCGGAGCGGAGCAACCACAACTGAAGCGACCAGCAGTTGTCAGATCCCGGCGGTACTACCAGTTGCCGGAACCGGTACTACCGCCACACAACTACCGCACAAACCAGAAGGTGTCGCCCATCAGCCGCCAGACCCCAGCGGTACTACTAGTCGCAGGCATCGGTACTACTAGGCAAGCGGTACTACCGCCCTCCTACTACCGCAGGAACCAGAAGGATTCCGCTGAAGCCCTAGGCCCGCCCGAGTCCGCAAGCGGTACTACCGGAAACCCAAAGCGGTACTACCAGACATGAGTTCGGTACTACCGGCCGGTCCAGTGCCTGCGCGCACCATCTCGGCCTAACGCCTTGTAACCTTTACTATACTTCATGTTTTGTTCCCAAACTACCCCTGTTTATGTGGCTGGCCTATAAATAGCCCCCACCCTCCATTGTAACCCTCAGACTTGGATAATTGTAATAGAAGAAACCCTAGAGGATCTATCTATTGCTAGTCTCATGCTCCTTCACAAGGAGCACCAATTATCAACCAACCTCTTGGACTTTTCCTAGTGCTCTCAAGTTGTACAAGTCCTTGGAGTCGGTGTCTCGTCTCCAAGAAGTCAATATATCATCAAGCCTCTCACCCCTGATGTTGGTAGTGGGAGAGTGTATTGCCCGTCACCGATCCTAGGGATTGTGTTGGACCGGTTGCCGCTGACGTGAGCTATTGGTGTGTATCGTGTCTTCGCGTGTTGTGTGTGTTCATCGAGTTCTTTGCGTGTGAGTCCTTGGATTTCATCCCTCTCTCTCCTCCCTCGCCTCCATCTCGATTTCCACGGGGATTCGTGAAATATCGGGCAACCCTAAGGGGTCACCCCTAACATATTGGTATCAAGATCAAGGTTAATCACGCATTTCCCCTCAATTTTTCTTCTATACACCATAATTTCGGAAATTCCAAAAAAGAGCCCCAAAATTGCCTTCAGACCGATCTATGATTTTGGTGAGTTTTTCGTGGTTTTGGTCCATATATCTATTGCTTTTGGAGTCGATTCACCTTCCTTCTGTGTTTCTAGCCCAAATTTTTGGTCAGATTTCCGCAAATTTGAGGATTTCTGGGCCGTTTGAGTGCCCAGTCCCGTGATCTAGGGTATCGTTTCCTGCGAAGCGGTACTACCGAACGGAAGTTGCGGTACTACCGCAATTCACCGGTACTACCGGTCGATAATTGCGGTACTACTACCAGCGTCAGACAGTCATTTTACCACCCTTTTTTGCCTCAAATTCGTTTTCTGATTTTATTTTCTTGTTTGTTCGTGTTTCGCGTGTGTGTCTCTATACTAACAAAAGGCTTTCGCAACTACGTTCATCCCTCACTCGTCGACACCGCGACACCTGAAGACCTCCCCCAACACTGGCAGCAAGTCGTCAACAATACCAAAGGTTTAACTTTCTCCAACTTGTTAGCCTCATATCTTCCTTTGTGTGTATCTATCCCATGAGAGCAGCTCATTTTGTGTTTGTCTAAGAATTGTGCACTTGCCCTTGGAAAGTGAGAGTGTGTAGGAAAATACAAAAGTTAACATAGTAGTATAGAAAGGGAGAAAAATAATCAAAAAAGAGAAAGGCAAAAGAAAAATAGAAAGATACACAGTCTCCCAATACAGAGAGTATCAAGCTTGTAAGCAAAAGAGAGAAAAAATGCGACCATGGCAAGTGCACAAATCCGTTGCTTACCCTCTTTTGGCAAACAAGTTGCAGTCTCTCCTTGCGTTGGCATGACATTGAGCTTAGTCTATGTTAGAACATTTTGTGCTCATTTTCATAGTCGTGCTAACCCCATTAATCTCCACGTGTGTGTTCCCTAGTGTTTTGAAGATCGTATCCTTTTTGCTTTGACCTTTGGTTCTTTACCACCCTTAACAATAGCATTTTTCTTGGATCGTTTCGTTTGGTTTTCCACAATCCTAACCTTTCACCAAAATCTTTTGAGAGTTCAGTTCTTCCTTTAGTGTGAGTTTCTTTGAGATTTCACTTTGCAACCTTTTAGTCTCACGTGTGGCAACTAGTTTGATACAATCCCCAAGGTGAGGTAAAAGGCTAACCCCCACCACATATTATTTTCCATATACAATCCTTGTTGGCTTTGCGTCATGGATAGGAACAGTGAGACGAACCAACCACCTCAAGCTCAATAGGATGAAGACCAATACATGACAAGGGAAACTCATTGGAAGGTTCGAGGAGAGTTCAACTACCGTTGCGACGCCCTTGAGAAGCACCAACATGAAAAATTTAGCTAAACTCAAATGGAATTCAAGAGCATTGACAACTGCTTCGAGGAGGTCTGAGGACTAATGCATGCAATGCAACACAACCTTGGCTATCAAAATGAAGCTCTTCAACACGCCGTCGCGCAAAAGACGACAAGCTTCAACGTCTCATTGATGGGTTGGCAAGGCCACACTCTTGTGCCTCAAGCTCATCAAGGAACTCCTCAAGTGCGTCAAGCTCTTCGCACCATCGCACTTCAAGGCACAAAGACAGACCCATACTTCACTCCATGAGCTCTTCACAAGCGGTACCATCTCCTCGACACGCCGCAGTGTCAAGTTACGAGGGTGATCTCTCCGCAAGACCTCCAAGAAGAGAAGCGTCGCGTCCCCAAGCAAGGACACTAGTGATCCAACAAGAGCAACCTCAAGTGGAACCCTAAGCTCCTCGTCAACGACACATTCCTTCGACAACAAGTGAGGCCTCCGACTTGGAAGAAAAAGCTCACCGTCAACGTGAAGCACTTGAAGACCCACCAAGACGTCATCATCGACATGAGCGTCAACGCTAACAACATGATCACCATGAAGAGCCTCCACCACATCATGAAGAAAGGGAGTGACCCATTGTACATGTGGCGCGACGTCCTCCTCGCCACGTGGCTCAAGACAATGCTCGTCGTCATGAGGGCCAAGTGCCGAACCAACCTTGTGAGGCCCAAGCGCCTCCTCCTTGTCCACAACCGTGCCAACAACAAGAGCAAGCTCCCCAAGCTCGTAGTGAGGAATAAGTTCCACCACCACCAAATGCAGCTCCCCAACAACCGCATGGGCAACAACACCGTCACCATGAGAGACGTGATAACTCGGATGATGAGTATGGCAACCAACATCATGGCAACCGTCGATACCTGAACCGCAATGATGAAGAAACTTTTGGCAAGCTAAAATTCACCATGCCCAAGTTTATCGGTTTGAATGAACCTGAAGAGTGTATCTCATGGGAACTCAAGGTTGACAAGATCTTCCACATGAACAACTATAGCAACGAGAAGATGGTATCCATGGCATCACTCGAGTTTGATGACTACGCCAACCTTTGGTGGGAAAAAATCCAACTCGCTCGTGAAGCAAAAGAAGAGCCTCCAATCACCACTTGGAAAGTTATGAAGGCTCATATGAGATCACACTTTGTTCCTTCGCACTACACGCGTGACCTCTTCAACAAGCTTCAAACGCTTAGTCAAGGGGCAAAGACCATGGAAGAGTACTTCAAGCAAATGGAGCTCAACATGATCTGTGCCAATATTGAAGAGCGCGATGAGCAAACAATGGCACACTTCCTCATTGGCTTGAACCATCCAATCAAGCTCATCACCGAGTTCCAAAATTACACCAACATGGTGAAGCGTGTGCACATAGCCACAAAAGCTGAGTGTCAAGTGCAAGAGGACATCAAGTACAACAAGCCAAAGACGTACTTCACCTAAAATCAAGCTCCAACCACCACACCAACCAACCTCAATGGAAGCTCCTCAAGTACCCCCAAGCTTCCTTTCAAGCCAACACTTCCTCAAGGAAAACCGCCCCCAAGTGGAAAATATACCAAGCATGAAACACCATTAAACGGTGAATGCTACAAGTGTGGCGGAAAAGTACACAAGTCAGCTACATGTGGGAACAAAAAAGTTTTGTTCATTCATGACAATGGCAACGAAGAATACTTGAGTGAAGATGAGTTTGATGCAAGAGTCAAGGAAGCATTGGCAAGGCAACATTTGGAAGATGACCAAGAACTTGTCTTGTGTGAGCATGACACAAGTCCATCGCTTGTTGTCACAAGGGTCTTGACCACACAAGTCCACAAACATGAATATCAACGATCCAATATCTTCCAAACTCGTGCCGGTATCAATGGGAAATCCATTAAAGTTATCATCGATGGAGGGAGTTGCCAAAATCTTGCAAGCACAGAATTGTGTGAGAAGCTCAACCTCGCCCTCCATACCCACAAGCACCCCTACCATATACAATGGCTAAGTTACCAAGGGTCCGTGAAGATCAAGACACCGTTTCGGTAACCTTCTCAATTGGACCATACAAGGATACGGTGGAGTGTGACGTGGTCCCAATGACGATATGCCATATGCTACTTGGTAGGTCGTGGCAATATGACAAGGGTGCTTTACATGATGGTCGCACCAACACATATACCTTCAAATGGCTTGATAAGACATGTGTTTTGCAACCAATGACTCCTAGCCAAATAATTGCGGATAATGCAAAGGCTTTAGCGAGGGCGGAAAACACAAAACCATCTTATGAGAAGAGTGGTGAGCGAGAGAACCACCATATAGAGAGTGGGTGCCACAAGCCAAACTCGAGTGGAAAAACTAAGAGTGTTCTTCTTGCCACAAAAAGTGAGATGAGAGAAGTGCGTAACAACCCATCCATCTTGCACTATGTCCTTATTTGCAAGGGACTAGCGCAAGGAACTAATGACTTGAAAAATGTTCCTTATTATTTGATGGCTATTTTGCAGGGATTCAAGGATGAGTTTCCCGAAGAGCTTTCCCATGGAATACCTCCTCTTCATGGAATAGAGCACCGCATTAAACTCATACCCAGCGCACCACTCCCAAACCGCGCCACAAACCGCACGAATCCGGAGGAGACAAAGGAGATCGAAAGACAAATCAACCAACTCGTCTCCAAAGGTTTGATCCAAGTAAGCACTAGCACAAGCGCGGTACCCGTGATTCTTGTCCCAAATACGAATGATACGTTGCGGTTATGCATGGACATCCGTCCAATCAATGTTATCACCGTGCGTTATCGACATCCTATACCACATCTTGATGACATGCTCGATGAATTGTGTGGAGCCACTATTTTCTCCAAAATTGATCTTTGTAGTGGCTACCATCAAATACGCATGGCTGAAGGTGATGAGTGGAAAACCGCCTTCAAGACCAAACTTGGCCTCTATGAATGGTTGGTTATGCCCTTTGTCTTATCTAATGCCCCATCCACCTTCATGCGTCTCATGAACCATATTTGAGATCTCTTATTGGAAAGAGTGTCATTATCTACTTTGACGATATTCTTGTCTATAGCAAGTCACTAGGAGAATGTTACACATGTCAAGGAGGTTTTACAAATCCTTCGTCATGAAAAGCTATATGGTAATCTCCCAAAGTGCACTTTTGCCAAAGACAAATTGATTTTCCTTGGATTTGTTGTTTCTTCAAATGGGATTGAAGTTAATGTTTCAAAAGTCAAAGACATACGAGATTGGCCTATTCCTACCAATGTAAGTGAACTTCGTAGTTTTCATGGTTTGGCCGGTTTATATCGTTGCTTTGTGAAAGACTTTTCTACCATTGTTTACCCTCACAACGAGTTGACTAAGAAGAATGTCACATTTGTTTAGGGAAAAGCACAACAAAAGGCCTTTGATGAGATCAAAAAGAGGCTCACTGAAGCACCACTCTTTGCTTTACCGGATTTCACAAAAAGTTTTGAGATAGAGTGTGATGCTGGTGGTATTGGCATTGGAAGCGTCCTTATGCAAAACGGACATCCTATTGCATACCATAGCGAGAAACTTGATGGTGCATGCCTCAACTATCCGATTTATGACAAAGATCTTTTTGCCTTAGTACGTGTACTTCAAGTGTGGCAACACTACCTTTGGCCCAAAGAATTTATCATACATTCCGACCATGAGTCGTTGAAATATCTAAAGGGTCAAGCCAACTTGAGTAAAGGGCATGCTAAGTGGGTTGAATTCATGGAGTCTGTTCCTTACATTGTAAAATATAAGAAGGGAAAAAATGTAGTTGCAGACGCTTTGTCACGCAAGAATACAAGCCTTCTTACACGCCTTGAAGTAAACGTTTTGGGTCTTGATCATATCAAATCTTGGTATGCTTTCGACCCGTTCTTTGGACCAATTTTTGCAAAGTGTTCAATCTACAAAGGGGTGGATGATTTCTATTTGCATAAGGGCTTTCTATTCAAACAAAACAAGCTTTGCATCCCGAAGTCATCTCTCCAAATTTTTCTTCTTCAAGAGTCCCATGGTGCAGGCCTTATGGGTCATTTTGGCCATGATAAGACATATGGCATGCTCTCCACTCACTACTACCGTCCCAAGATGAAGCACGACGTGGAGCGTCACGTCCAACGATGCACTACATGTGTCCAAGCTAAGTCTAAATCTAACCCATTTGGTCTTTATATGCCATCTCCTATTCCTCATGCACCTTGGTCAGACATTATCGTGGACTTTGTGTTAGGATTGCCTAGGTCCAAACATGGTCATGATTCTATATTTGTGGTCGCGAATCGTTTTTCCAAAATGGCGCATTTCATTCCGTGCCATAAGACCGATGATGCTTCATGCATCGCAAATATGTTTTTCAGAGACATAATTCGTCTTCATGGTGTGCCACGAACAATCGTCTCCGACCGCGATGTTAAATTCATGAGCTACTTTTGGAAGACGCTCATGGCCAAGCTCGGCGTCAAGCTACTACTCTCATCCGCCTCGCACCCTCAAACCTATGGCCAAACCGAGGTCGCCAACCGAAGCCTCGGAACACTCCTCCACGTGTTGATAAAGAAGAATCTTAAGGATTGGGAGGAATGCATCCCTCACGCCGAGTTCGCCTACAATCGCGCCAAGCACTCCACCACCATGAAGAGCCTGTTCATGATTGTCTATGGATTCGAGCTCCTCATCACACTCGACATCCTACCACTCCCTCTCTACGAGCGCACCAACATGGACGTCGACAAGCGTGACCAAGCAATGAAGAAACTTCATGAAGACACACGAGCTACAATCAAGCAACAAGTGCTTCCAAGCGTCAAGGATGAACAAGACCAAGAAAGAAATGATCTTCGAAGAGGGCGATCTCGTGTGGATACATCTGAGAAAAGACCGTTTTATCAAAGATCACGACTCCAAGCTCAAGCCAAGGGGTGATGGCCCGTTCAAAGTCCTCAAGATAATCAACAATTCCTACGTCATTGACATTCGAACATCCAAGTACCTCGTGAGCAAGACCTTTAATGTGAAGGACCTTACTCCTTTCCACAGTGAAGACAAAGTCGATGAGGTTGAAGAGTCGAGGACGACTCTTTACCAAGGAGGGAGTTGGTGCAGCCCATCCCAAGGACGCCTATACATCCCCTCCTCCTAGTCCCCCAAGTGGACCAATGACACATGCTCGATCCAAACTACTACAAGCTAAGGTTAACTCGCTCCTTTCTTTGTGTGATTTAGATTCACCCATGAATGGATTGCTACTTCATACCTCGACACTATGCATCCTCAGGTATGAAGGAAAGGACCAGGTGAGCGGAGCAACCACAACTGAAGCGACCAGCATCTGTCAGATCCTGGCGGTACTACCGGTTGCCGGAACCGGTACTATCGGTCAAGCGGTACTACCGCCGCTCAACTACCGCATGAACCAGAAGGTGTCGCCCAGCAGCCGCCAGACCCCAGCGGTATCGCAGGCACCGGTACTACTAGGCAAGCGGTACTACCGCCCTCCTACTACCACACGAACCACAAGGATTCCGCTGAAGCCCCAGGCCGCCCGAGTCCGCAAGCGGTACTACTGGGAACCCAAAGCAGTACTGATGTGGACATCCCATCTATTGATACAACCGTTGTACCTACAGCTACACAAATACAAGGACCTATTACTTGAGCTCGTTCCAAGCAACTTAACTATTATGTACTTTCATTTCTTAGAAGTATTCGTCACATACATAAGAATATGATGCTGCCTAAATCAGATGTATTTGTTACTCTTAGGAATGATGGACCAAACATGGACGAGAGGGATAAGCATTGGATCATGATTATGCATGGAGATGGCAGCAAGCATGTGAGGATTCAAGAGGAGGCCACAGATAAAGATTTCAGAACTTTGAAGCCGCCATAATGAAGAAAGAAGGCTTGGACAAAATATTCAAGAATATTACATCATAAATTCGTCCATAGCTTAATTTGGTGCTACAACACCTTTAATTTTGGGTCAGGCCCATGTAATTTTCGCAAGAATTAAAATAGCCACTTTTTAGTGTCCGTATTTGATGAGACAAGGACTTCTAGGGTTGGTTTCGGCTACGACCTCTATGGCTGGCCGAAATCCCACCTTTTCCTCCTTAAATACCCACATAGCCGTCACTTTAGACTCGGATTTTGTTTAGACTAAAAGTTAGCCATCATCGCAACTACGCCAAGGCTCGAGTGTCGCAGAGGCCTCTTGTACTTTGCACCTATATATGATCCCACCTTTTCAATAAAGCTTTCATCTTAATCCGCAATATCTTTATTGCATTATTAGTTCTTACTTGTTCTCAATTTTAGGTAGGAATTAAGACCCTCGCTGGTCAGGCTGATCGCACTTCTGCAGGATCGGTAACCTCCAGGAGATTGGCCTAGCGATTGCATTGGCAGTCGTGCCCGCACGTGTAGTCGGATCGTCAAGTCCGAACTCCACCAAATCGACTATCACCATCTCATCGAAAGATCGGACACCTTTGTCGTATCAAGTGGTATTAGATTTCAGGTTTCTCGGTGAGATTTACTATTTTTGTATATTATATCTGTTTTTACCTATAACCCTCGAAAAAGCCAAAAACACAGTTAGAGTTAGATCCATCCCATCATCAATTTACGCCTTGCATTATCTTTTCAGTTTTTGCATTATTGAATTTGTGTCTGCATCGTGGCGTCGAGTTGCTAGTCTTAGTGTCTCGTCCCTTAGAGTTTCGAGTTCTGGTCACTTTAGTCACCGACGCCACCGCCATTGCCATACATCCACTACCATATTCCGCCGCCACCATAAACCCTAAAACTCCCCCACCGCCTTCCTACAGCGACATGGATCCGTTCACTTTTCCTGCTGTGACACGAGTCCGAGTTGAGTTATTGTTTCCTAGTTATTTCTTTTTACTTTCCTTACTTGTTGTTTCTGTGTTGAGCTAAAGTCCTGTCGCAATTCTAGAAGGAGAGCAAAAAAAAGTCTGGAACCTCCACCGAAATGTTTTCTGGCTATACTAGTTTTTGACCTCGGGGATCACATTTCTCCATCGAACGTTATAGCGACATTTTTTGGCACGTGCATGCTTTCCAGAGCATGATAAAAAAAGAAAATTTCGACATTTTTTTGGGGCTATCATGTTTTTAGACCCCGTAGATCAGTTCTAGACACTCACAATCATAGTAATTTTGGACATTTCGGTTCGCTTTTCAGGGTGCCATATCATCATACCATTGCTAGTTGTGCCACGTCGTGACATCGTTAGGGCTCTAGGCTCGCGTCTCTAGTACGATCTAGCCTAGGACCAGCATGGTACCGTCGTTGAGCATACTTTCAACTTTGCATTGCTATTTTGATAATTGCTAACCCCTTTGCTAAGCCTTCCCAGAGCTCCACAGATTTCTCCACGTGCGGTGTCTCGACTCCTGGTAATTGCTCGGTTCAATCTCTAGACCCACTGATCCTCGCGGTTGTACATCGCCATTTTCCTGCTATTTGGTAAGAACTTGTAAGAGCTTCATATATTGCTTGACGAATTACGCGTGTTGCCACCAGATTTCTGTAACCTGTTCTTTTGAGGACTAACCATGGCAGATATACCTCTTGAACCAGAGAACATGACGATTGTAGAGATGCATGCTCACTTCACCAAGATTTTGCTCGGGCGTGCGCAGGATGTTGATTTAAGACTGGAGAGTTTTGACGTCAAGCTCAATGACACAATTGACAAGATAGAAGGACTCGAGAAATCCGTCAACAATAAGCTGGACACCAAGTTTCAAGAAATCCTCAATAGGTTACCGGCACCAGTGCCTACCGCTGCTCCACACCCTCGACAGCGGTTACCAAACCAGATGGGTGGCACACGACGTATTCCACGCACGGATCAAGGTACTTCCAGGTCTTCTGCACCTGTTATTGCACTTGCTGCAGCCGCACCACCTCTTGCTACTACACCTGCTGTTGACGCTGCTGCACCGCCGGTTGCCACCGCTACCATGGATGACGCTTTCATGACATATGGTGAAGATGGTAACTATTTGTATGTCGATGAGGATGAGTTTGATGAGTATTTCGAACAAACTGCAGGTTGCCCACGGTATTACTACCGCAACACTCGATCACCGGTACGTAATGATGATCATGTTGCTAAGCTTAAGCTAAATATTCCACCCTTTAAGGGTAGATATAATCGTGATGCATATCTTACATGGGAATTAGAAGTAGATCAATGTTTTGCATGTTTAAGATATCCTGAAAATATGCGTGTTAGAGCTGCTATTTGCGAGTTTATAGATTTTTCTTCACTTTGGTGGTCTGAACATTGTCGCTTAAATCATAGTACTATTCCTAACACTTGGACTGCCTTAAAAACTACTATGCGTGTTTGTTTTGTGCCTCCTACTTATCAACGTGATTTGCTAAAGAAACTTACACGTTTAGAACAAGAAAAAAGTTCTGTAGAAGAGTATTATTAGGAATTGCAAACATGGATGGTTCAGTGTGGTATTGTTGAAAATCCTGAACAAATTCTTGCATGTTTCTTTGGTGGGTTAAATAAGAATATTCAAAATATTTTATATTATAAGGAATATACTACCATCACTCGTTTATTTCGTCTTGCTTGCAAAGCTGAACATGAAGTGCAGGATCGCCAACAACCATGTAGGAGGACTAATAATTCTGCATGTCGCACATCTTCCTGGACGTCCCGCCAATTAGCGCCTTCTTCTCGTGGTCCTCCACCATCTCCTACCACATCCAAAGCCACCACGCCTACCTCACGGCCTCCTTTAGCTGCGCCCCCACCTAAACCAATGCGCCTGCTCGTAGTGATTCTTCTATGGCTTCCACAAGCAAGACAAAGGATATACAATGCCGCAAGTGCTAGGGCTATGGTCATATTGAGAGGATGTGCACAACACAGCGCATTATGATGGTGCGTGATGATGGTGAATATGATTCAACAAGTGACTTTGATGAAGATACATTAGCTCTTATTTCTGCTCGAGATGGAGATAATTCTGATTCTGAAGAAGAGATAGAGGTAATGGGAGCTGAAACTCCCGATCAATACAAGAGCTTAGTTACACAACATGTGTTAAGTGTGCAATTGATCAAATCTGAGCATGATCAACACCACAACCTTTTCAAAATAGGAGGCATTGTCAAATAAAGATCTATAAGGATCATCATTGATGGAGTGAGTTTTAATAATCTGGCTAGTGTTGGCATGGTAGAGAAGCTTGCACTCCCAACAAGACAACACACACATTCCTATTACATCAAATGGTTTGAGAGTTCTCGCAAGATCAAGGTAACAAGAACGGTATGCGTGCATTTTACTATTGGTACATATTCTGATTTTGATGATTGTGATGTTGTACTTATGAAAGATTGTTCTTTGTTACTTGGTAGAGCATGGCAATTTGATAGAGAATTTGTTCATAATGGTAAAACTAATCACTATTCTCTTATGCATGATGGAAATAAAATTGGTCTAAAACCTATGACTCGAACAGATTTTAAAATATGATCTTGCTCGAGCTAGTAGAGCTAAAACTGAGGAGAAACATAAAAGTGAGAATCAGATTGTTGCTGCAGATTTTGTACCACCAAAGAACACTAAATCTGATTCTAAACATGCTACTGAAATTCGTTTGAAGAGTCCATGTATGCTTGCAAATAAAATTGATATTGCTGAACTAGATGTAAACAATACTCAATGTTATGGAATTGTCTGCAAAGAGGTTTTGTTTTCATTTGAGGATATGCCTCCTTCTTTTCCACCTGCTGTTCCTAACCTTTTGCAGGAATATGAGGACGTTTTTCTAGCTGAGATGCCACCAGGACTACCTCCTATTAGAGGAATTGAGCACAAAATTGATATAATTCCTGGTGCCACATTGCCCAACCACGTGCCATATAGAACCAATCCAGAGGAGTCAAATGAGATACAACGCGAAATTCAGGAACTACTCGACAAAGATCATATTCGTGAGTCCCTTAGCCCATGTGTTGTTCCTATTATTTTGGTACCTAAGAAAGATGGTTCTTCTCGCATGTGTACTGATTATAGAGCTATCAATAATATTACTATTCGATATCGTCACCCTATTCCATGTTTATATGACATGCTTGATGAATTGAGTGGCTCTACCATGTTTTCTAAGGTTGATTTGCGTAGTGGTCACCACCAGATTCGTATGAAATTGGGAGATGAATGGAAAACAACATTTAAAACTAAGTTCGGTTTATATGACTGGTTAGTGATGCCGTTTGGTTTAACTAATGCACCCAACACTTTCATGAGATTAATGAACGGAGTTTTATGTGCTATCATTGGATGTTTTGTGGTAGTCTACTTTGATGATATTCTGATTTATAGCAAATCTTTAGAGGATCACTTGGATCATTTGTGTGCTATTTTCAATGCTTTACGCGATGCACATTTGGTTGGTAATCTTGATAAGTGCACTGTAAGACCCCACCTTTATAAAGGTAAAGGTCCCTGTGATTGCAATGCTAGATCATAAAGGTCATAATACAACTTTATAACCAGGAATAATATAATTCAATACATCTTACATAGCTCATTTGGCTATCTCATTACAATGCAACAGAAATAACTATGTAGCATGGAGTCCTTCATCTTCAAAGTGCCATAGGCAATCATGTTGGTTGTAGACTTGTAATCCTAATCAACACACTTCACTAACATCAAACAAACCTGCAACATAATATGTTACAGCCACAAGGGTCAATACATTTGAATTGTATTGGCAAGTGATACTATGGTATAATAGTGGTATCTATCATCTATATGCATTTGGCTAAGTGGAGCTTTGGCTTGCTTTGCTCAAAATATATTTTCCTTATCATTTGAAAACACTAGGTTTTTGTTTGGCAAAATCACCCAAGGAATCTCCCAATAGAAATTGGTGATCCTTAAACCCTTGTTCAACCACAAGTTTTTAACTTAGAAATTGGGATGAGGAGATTCTTGATAGCTTCCATGTCTTGATGCTCAAATTGTCCATTGCCAGGGACATGGCTAAGTACTTAGATTTTACACTCTGCAGAGGTGGTGCACTTTCCCTACAAGACTTGACATGCACCGAGACAAGATCTTTCAGAAGCCTTCCCTTAGACCAGATTGGACGCGTTCCAACCTATCATCCCCTACCACCAACTGTCCATTTGGATAAGTTATTGCAACCTATATGATCCAGGCAGAGCCCATAATGCCAAGTGGCTGCACTTGAAGCTTCTCAACATTTGACATCTCAAATCTCTTTGTTCCTGGGTGGCATTCCACAAGTGTGATACACAAGGTAAACCATAGAAATGGGCCTTGTGTAACCACTCAACACAAACCAATCCACCATTCCACCCAGGTGTTTCATTCACTTAGTTGTTTTATTAAATAAAACACAAGTCCTTGACTTAGAAATATTCCATAGCATGAATATAATCCACCCTTGTTTTCTACTAGCTAGGCTAAGCATGGTAGTAGTAGGAATCTTAACTTAGGAAAATTCTACTGAGGTTTCATCTACTAGGATTTCCCATGGCATAGTTTATACTTAGCAAAATTCCATGCAAGTCCTACTTAGAAATATCACTAATGCATAGTGAAAATAATGGGACAAAAGTATGAAGCACCACTTGCCTTTTTGGTAGATAATATAAGTTCACTCTTTGATCTTGCAATAGTCACACACTTCAAATTTCACTACAATTCAATCAAGGCACAAATTCAATCTATCATTCAAGCAATCCATCACATAGAATAATAAAAACAAAGCAATGCATTCAAGCATGCCAAAGATTGTTTTATTTATAAAAGTGGTTTCTAATAGGTTATAAACATTTTTAAAACCCTATTGGTCATTTATAAAAGTGGCAAAACCATTGGATAACAAGTTAGTGAAAATGGCCATTTTAAGTCATTTTTGTTTTGCTAGAAATGGTTCAAATCAAAGTAATATTTTCTAGTGTTTGACAAATATATTTTTTAAACACAAAAGTTGGTGTTTTATGGTCAAGTGTTTAATATTAAAACCATTTGAAAAAGGTTTTACTTATAAATCATTTTTATACCAAAGCAATATTTTATGTTGTTGGAAATGCCATTTAGCAAGATAATAATTTATAGGGTTCATCAAATATATTTTTAAATCCTAAAACTTGGTGTTTAGGGTCAGAGAGTTTAAATCAAATCATTTTCCAAATGTTTTACTCAAAAAGCATTTTAAAACATATTCAACAATTTTTATTTAGCTAGAAATGCTTTTATTCAAATATTTATCCTTTAGCTTCACAAAATACACTTTTAAATCCATAAGTTGGTTTCTATGTTCAGTGGGTTCAAAACAAACCATTTTCCAAAGATTTTATCCTAAAAACATTTCTAGAATAATTTTTATGTTCAAATTATGCCTACACAAGTTTCTGTAAAAACAACCAATTTAACAGAAGCAATTTACTAAACAAAGTACATGGTTGGAAGGTACTTGTTTTTCTTATTCCATTGATATAAAATTTTCAAAATTTGGACGTGTGGATCAAAAGTTATGCAATTTACAAATTCAATCAACTAATAGAAAATTTTCTGTCCATTTAAACAAAACAGTGCCACGCGTCGTTTTCTAATTGGAGCGTACCGGTTTGGCTGGATCGAGTGATGTGGTGTGTTGGATTAAAAGCAGATCGTGCGACACAGATCAAAGGATACCCCTTCGCTTAAGTGATATGTTTCTATGCGTCAGATCTAAATCAGATGGTCCAGATCTAATTGACCACAAGGTGGCGGCGCTGGCAGCGGCAAGTGGCGGCGACGCGCTCAGACGAGGATGGCTCCGGCGATTCAGGAAGCAAAAGAGACAGGGGAGGAGCTCACCAAGGTCTCCGTGGGATGGGTATGATCGAGGTGGTCTTTTCCTAGACAGGGGCGCACGAGGTCTCCGGGGATTGCTCGCCGGAGTTGTCTACTGGCTCGGGTACACAAGTTTGTCGATGGGGGCGAGGTTACAGAGCATGATAAGACAAGACAACAGTGGCTTTAGACGCGTATAAGGTTGTTGGGTACATGAGCATCATTCAGAGGGGAAGAGGAGGTCAGGATATACCAGTAGAGCTCGTCGGAGTGGAGGCAGACGGCGGAGGCGTATTGGTGTCCTCGGAGGCGACGTCCTAGGGCACGCGCGAGCGATCTATGGCTACTGGAAGGTACGCCTGGTGCTGGTGAGCACGCTCGTGGGGTCGGGAAGGCAAGGGGCGATGAAGGCTGGCCAGAATCGATCGGAGGATGTCGTCGGAGCAGTAGGGGCGCGTGGAGAAATTCGTCCAGCCTAGGGGCTCTCTAGCGACGAGGTGTGAGGGAAATGGAAGAGGGGGAGGAGGCGTTTAAGGGAGCGTGGTCAGGGGACGGTTTAATGGCGTCGTTAACACGAATTGAAACGAGCCATCAATGGCCAGAAATGGCCGACGAGGCCAGCGCGCAGGTGAGGAAGAAGGTCTGGCAGGTGGGGCTCAGCGGTCAGCGAGAGAAAGAGGGGGAAGGTGGGGTCCAGCGGTCAGTGAGTTTGCGGTGTGAAACGTTTTCCTGTGGGGGAAGAGGGATGGACTAGCTGGGCTGGACTGGGCTTGCTGGGCCTGGTCTGGCTGGTTTCCATTTTTTTTATACTAAAACCTTTTTCTTTTTCCATTTTTATTTCTGTTTTGAATGTGTTTAAACATTTCAAACAACCATTTGAATTCAAAACCTTCCAAACTTTTCAGTAAGTTTTAAACATGTATTTAAAGATAATTTTGGAACATTTCTTTTATTCCCACATGGTTTAAATATTTATTTAAAATGGACCTTTGTCTTTAGTTAAATAGGATTTTAAATATGATTCCAATTCATATTATTTATTCAAATGATTTAACTTTCTGTTTTAAATTCAAATGTTTATCAAACCCCTTTTGTAATTTTTATTTATTCAATAGGGGTTAAATAATTCACTTTGAATTATTTTAATATGTTTTGTTAATCATTTAAATTGGTTATTTCCCTTTATTCAAATAATATCAAATATGGTTTTAATCTCATATAAATTTTATTTCATATAATTCTTTGATTCCATTTAAGTTAATTAAATAACTTTTATTCCACTTGGGCAAATTCCGATTATTATTTTCCTATATTTAATTAATCATTTCTATTAGGGACTTTGTTTTTATTTAATAGAATGGAATTTGGTTAATGCCATATAATTTTATTTTGCATATTATTTATCCCTTTATTTTATTTGGATTTGGATTATATTTATTCCATTTGCTTATGGATTAGGCCAAGTTTTAATTTGGCTTTTAAATACTCCTTATTTATTATTTCTTTCTTTATCTTATAAAATCCATATCTTTTTATTTAAAGATCCAAACTTGGTGATTCCAATTTTAAAAATCTTATTTAATATTTGTTTATACTTTTATATCTCTTTAGGATTAATTTGATCACAATTTGGTATGGATTTCAGATAGGAGCTTTATTAGCTTTGGAAATTATTTCCTTTCATCTTTTTAAATTCATAAGTTTTTATCCATGGTTCCAAATTAAGTGAAACCAATTTCTATGGCTTTATAATATTTTTATTTATCATTTTGATCACTTATAAATGTTCTGTTGACAAATTTTTATATGGATCAAATCCATAGTCTTAGAGAGATCTTGGAAATGATTTTCTCCCATTAGGGTTTTAGAGTTTTGGTTTATTTCCAAGTGTTTAAATTTTAAGATGCATTTATGAAGAATGCATTGCACTTGATTTGAATTTAGTTGGACTCAAATGTTATTCAAAGTTTGTTCAAGATGTATTTTGATGTTTCCATTTCAAAACAAAAAGTTTCTTTTCACCCTAAATTTCAACAATTATTTATTTTGTTTATTTATTTTTCACATTACAAATTTTGGAATTTTTTTGGATGTGACATGCACCTTTTGCACCGATTGAGTTGCGTTTCTTGGCTATGTAGTTACATCACATGGTATTGAAGTGGATCCAGCCAAGATTGAAGCTATTGAGAATTGGCCGCAACCCAAGACGGTCACACAAGTGAGGAGTTTTCTTGGCCTCGCTGGTTTTTATAGGCGCCTTGACAAAGACTTTGGATCAATTTCTACGTCGCTGAATGAACTTACCAAGAAGGATGCGCCCTTTGTTTGGGGCGATGCATAACAACAAGCCTTCATGATATTGAAAGATAAGTTAACGCATGCTCCATTACTCCAACTTCCTGATTTTAATAAGACTTTTGAGCTTGAATGTGATGCTAGTGGAATTAGTTTGGGAGGTGTGTTATTACAAGAGGGAAAACCTGTTTCATGTTTTAGTGAGAAATTGAGTGGGTCTAGTCTAAACTATTCTACTTATGATAAAGAATTATATGCGCTGGTTTAGACTTTAGAAACTATCGTGGTGGTGGCACGGCAGATGCCATGGGTAGGCTAAAGTATGGGGCCAATGGATGCTAGAGGGATCCAGGGAGGGAAGATGTAGTGATTTCTACACTCAGATGACTAACATGCAGATCTTTATTTCTCCTCTTAAGGACTACAAGTGCTCCTTGAGCTGTTTGCAGGAAGAAGAGAGCTACTACACGAGCCTTATGGCGTAGAATGAATCGATCCCCCCTCAGGAGCCCGCGTCTCCCCTTATAAAGGGGTGCCTTGGTTCCTCCTAGGGCTGACGTGGCAAGCATATTCGAGGAATATGCTTGTACCAATATGGTAAATCGATGACCCCCTTTCCGTGTCCCCCTTCTATCGACGGCAATGTTCTAGAGAGCCCCACATGCGCACCTCGGGCTCCATGACTGTCACCTCCGTGACCTTCTTCTGCCCTTCTGCTGCTCTGCTCCTTGTCCTTTGTGCTTGGCTCTGTTCATATTCCTCCTAGCCCGTGACTAGGGTTTGACTATAGGCACCTCCTTCTCCTGCGAGCTTCGTGTTACTCGGCCTTGTCTCGCATAACTCGGCTCGGCTTTCACCTGCATAGAAGTTATTCAGACTCGCTCGGCCGACTTAATTCGTATGTCGGCCGGATAAGGTCTTACTCCTTCTATAGCTGTCATGGCCTTGCTTATCTCGGCCGACTCTTACATGACTCGGCCGATATAAACAGTAACTCGGCTCATGACAAGGGAGACTCCTTTCGTCCTTCCCCTGTCTTGACCCAATCCGGGGCTCACCTCCCCAACATTAGTCCCCGAAGCTGGTGTGGTACTGCCTGTAACCTCGGTGGGGCCACATCAGTTTCCCAACATACGTCTCTCCTTATTTCCGAGTTACTTTTTTATATTCGAGGTATCCGTGTAGCTTCCTGAGCACGCCTCGTCCTACGTGTACCACTCATCATTATTCTTCTAGTTTTTTGTTCCTCTATAGTTCCCACTGACAAGCTACAGTAATTATTGCGCCCGTCGCGTCGGCGCAGTGACGCCTCGAGTACCGCATCGGTCAGGAGACCCGATCCCCTCCTGTGCCGTGTGGTCTTTGGTGTGGCTCCACTTAGGAGCGAACGGTTTCATCGCATACGTGACCCACACGGTTACCGTGCGCACCCACGATCCCACTATCGCCATGACCGCGCGGTTATAAGGAGCGGTGCGGGGCTAGGGGATTTACTTTCCCCCTTCGCTCACCGTTCTCCTTCTTCCTTCTCGCGCCCGTTCCTCTGTTCGTGCGCTGGTGGCTGCACCATTGCCGATCTCCCCAACGGTGAAGCTGCAGTCCTTCTGCTCCAACGACCTCACCGCCGTGCGCTTGCTCCGGCGCCTCCGCCGGTGAGTTTTTCTACGGTCCCGTCGTTAGGTTCCATCCCTAGGCGCATCTTCTATTCTTCTAGATTTCTTGCGGCGGTTCTTTTTTGTTCTGCCAGTCGTGCTTGCTTAGAATCACGACGGGGCCCTGCTCCTCTAAGCCTCTCTCCGCCGCTAGTCCTTCCTCCGTTGATTCCTCCAGCGACCCCATGTCTAGTTCTGTCAGTGGAGCACTCGTCGAAGATGATGACCTTGCGTCCGGTCTAGAACGGGGCTCTTGGCAAGGCTCCTCCGTCACTCGTCGTGAGATTGAGTGGTTTATTAGGACATGTCGGATTCCTGCCGAGGTAAGCTGTCGCTTGCCTGGCAAAGAATCCTCTCCTGTACTCAACGAAGGCGAGTACGTTGTCTTCATGACCCACTTTGCTCATGGGTTTGGTCTCCCCCTTAGCGATTTTGCTAGGGAGTTCCTTGATTACTTCGGCCTCCAGCCGCATCACCTTCCGGCTAATGCTATCTCCTCCTTGTCTGCTTACATCTCAGCCTCGGAGGGGTACTTCGGCCTCTGGCCCTCCGTGGCTATTTGGTCTAAATTCTTCTAGATCCGATCTAATGTCGTTCCGGACAAATCTCTTCACCCCTCCGAGAAATCCCTTACCCAGTGTGTGTCCGCGTCGATTACACCTCGGAGGAACTCCGGGTTCCCTCGTGTCGCCGGCCTCGAGTCTTGTAAGAAATGGCATAGATCATTTTTCTATGTCAAAAACACTGGAAGAGAAGACACGATTCGTATCCCTGCCTTTTCTATTGGCACCCCTTCCAAGAAGAATTGGAACTACAATCCCAGGAAGAGCCATGCTTTGGCTGAGGCCTTCGAGATTCAGCTCAAGGAGTTGATCCGCGCCGGGCTCCGCGGTGAGGATCTGATGACCACATTCATCAGCAGCCGAATCTGCCCTTCCAGCTTCACTCTCATAAGCTTTATTACATGAGTGGTCCTCTCGATCCCAACCGAGTTTTGACGGTTGAGCTCGACAACTATCTTATTTACAAGCAGGTCTGAGCTATCTTTAAGACTGATATGCCGGAGGACTGGACATGGGGGATGAAGCCGTTCACTCGCGGGAATACCCCTCCTGAGGTAAATTTACGCATTCATGTTTGTTTTCGAGTCGCGTTTGGGACTATTCTTTTGCTAACTCCATTTTGTTTCTTTTCTCGCAGAGGTTTGCAGAGCAAAAGATCGAGGATGTCGAGGTTCTGGCTCTTCCGTGGACCGCGGATCGGAATACCCCGGACATCGGGGAACCTGACTCAGAAGAGTTTGTCCCTAAGTCGAATGTTGCTCCGGCTCGCGCCCGTGGCAAGACCTCGGCCCACGGGGATGAAGGTGACTCGGACGACGTCCAAATTCTTGAGGTAGTTGCCGCGATGCCTATCTCTTACGCATTTCAGGCTCCTACTTTCCCAGCTAATCCAGCCGGTCAGGTGCACGATGCCGAGCCTCTTGCTTCACGAGCTCCTGTTGCCTCGAAGAAGCGCACCGCTCCGGCAGGTCCCTCCGACGCTGCTCCCAAGAAGCGAGTTAAGAAGTCTTCCTAGCATATTCCGAGTCGTAAGACCATGCCCGGGGTTTCTAGGTGAGTTTATTTTCATTCGTATTTCTTGTTTCTCTCTTTGTCTTTTGATTCGACCTTTTGCCCTTTGCAGAGCTCCTCTCTCTGCCAAGCCAAGCGGTCCGAGTATGACAAGTCATACAAATCGGCTGCCTTCTCCTCCGCCCCCTGAAGATACCCGGGCTCCTAGTCCCTCTCGTTTTGACTCTCCTCCTGCGCCGACTCAGACATCGCCTCGGCGAGATGTACCCACAACTCCCACAGTTAATGCTGACATAACTCCGCTAGTAGATCAACCTATTGAACTTGTTGCCCCTGCTATGACCACTGAGGTTTCCCCCGATATTCCTTCGACCCCCACAATTCCAGCTGCTACTCCAACTCCAGCCGAGGATATCACCATCTCGTCCCCCTTGGACACCATAGTTCCTCCTGCATCCAAGGATGCCACTCCTAGTGCCGAGGTTACTGCCCCTGCCGAAACCTCTTCTAAGACTAGGAAGGTTGTTGTCACCAAACCTTCAGCATCTCAGAAGGGTCCAGCTAGCTCTTCTCAACCCACCATAGCTGATGCACTCCGCAAGGGGGCTTCCTCTGCTTAGCCTGTTGTCACCCCGGCCTCTGATACCCAGCTTACTCTTCACAAGAGTCCTGCGGCGGCGGTAGCTACCCAACGGGTCCGAGGTAAAGTGCTGACCCGTACTGAGAGTGGGAACAACCTCGGCTCTTTGGTGGAATACGCCAATAATTGGAACGCCGCCGATCAGCTTGAGGGCAATCCGAGTAGTCAGCCATTTCAGCTTTCCGACATCAGCAGTCGTTTGCATATGGCTGCTAAGATTGTTCTTGACTGTGATAAGATGAACGAGGTAAGCGCTTCTTTTGATATTTTGTCTGTTATTCAAATGATAGTATATATACACTAGTCCCTGAAGCTTGCAACCGAATAACTTGTTGTTCGTTTGGAAGCTTTGTTAGGCTTCAAATGCATGATTTGCTAAGTCAATCTCTTGTATGACTTGGATTGATCGTGATTCATCCATATTTCGGATTAAGCTTTGCTTAATCTGGATCTATCTCGGCTTTGATTATCCAGCCATTGAGATTCAAGTAAAGTTTTACTTGATTCGGCTCTGTTATAGTTTTGAATATCCAGCCACCTAGATCCGAGTTAAGTTTTGCTTGATTCGGATCTGTCTTAGCTTTGAATATCCAGCCATCTAGATCCAATAAGTTTTGCTTGATTCGGATTTGTTGTAGGTTTGAATATCTAGCCACCTAGATCCGAGTTAAGTTTTGCATGATTCGGATCTGTTGTAGCTTTGAATATCCAGCCACCTAGATCCGAGTTAAGTTTCGCTTGATTCGGATCTGTCATAGTTTTGAATATCCAGTTGTGTAATTCACTTTGGTACTTAGGTTGCCCATGATCGGCGGACGGCCGAATTTCAAAGGTTGCTCTTTGCACACAAGAAATTGCAAGATAAATATGAGAAAGTTCTCCCCGTGGTTAATAAAACTGGTAATTTAATAAATCTTTGTATTGTTCCTTAAGTTCTTAACATTTTCGGCTTGATGTGCTAATTCATTCTTTGCTGGTATGCAGCTAATATCAATAATCTTAATACCCGCCTTACCAAGAAAGTTAATGCTCTAGAAGGTTAGTTATCCTTATGCCTTGTGACTTGTTGACTTTTGTTCGAGACAAATCCTGGGTTTCTTATAACCTTCGGCTTTGGTATAGCCGAGTTACAAACACTTGCAGCGTCTCATCAAGAATGCATACCCATGCTTGATATGATGCTGCATTTTACAGAGAAGGATGACGAGATAACCCGGTTAGGTGCCGAGGTTGAGTCTCTCAAGCTTTCTCAGAAATCCGAGTTGGAGAAAGTTGATCAGGATTTCTCTGAAGAGAAGAATCGACTGAGTCTGCAACTGCAGAAAGATAAAGAACTCCTCGAGGCTGCCAAGCTGAAGAACCGGACGATGAGCAAGGAAATCACTCGCTTTGAGAAGACTAAGGCCGACTGGACCTAGGATCTCTAGAAAATGTTGAGTTATATTCATCGTAAGTTTCCGACCGTGGCCGAGTTATTTTCTTCTCTTTCTTATTTTTAACTGATATGTTTTCCTTTTATGTAGATCATTTTACGGAAGCTAAACCAGTGAGCTCTAAGGCAGTGATTTCTGCTCGTCAGCGCCGAGGTCTCTCCGCAGACTCGAGTCCAAAATACTCAATGGAAGATTTCCTGATTGCCGTCGGCGCTGCCATTGGGCCAATGAAGATTATGGGAAGAGATCTGGTGCAAGCCGCCATTCGGGCCTACCATGTTCTTTGGCCGAATACCTCGGGAACACCTGATATTGACGAAGTCAAAATACTTGTGGAGAGATTAATGGCATCTTAGACCCAGTTAAATCTCTGGAGGGAATCTGCTGGGAGGGCTGGTGCTGATATGGCACTTACAGCCATTTTGTCTTGGTATGAGGATATCTCACTCGATACTCTGATTAATCTGCGGACTGGCTCTCGTTGGGTTGAGGATCCAGAGTTTGTCGCTCGCCGCCAAGCTCGTGCCTTCCATCTTATTGAGTATGCTGACGTGCATAATTGGATTGAAGGGCCGAGTTTTGTTTCCAATCCAGCGGATGATGTCGAAGTTGAAGATGCCTTGGATGATGATTCGGTCGATCAGGGTGAAGCGAGGGTGACTCGGACGATTCTCGTGACTGAAATGCAAGCTCAGATGAGGATGGCGACGCGCGATCGTCTTCTAAAGGGACTGAGAATTCTCGAGCTCAAGCTAATGTTTCTCAGCAGCCGAATCTTGCCCCCGAGGTTACTATTGCTTCTGTTGAAGGCAAAGTAACTTCGGCTGAGGTGCCAGCTACCTTGGAACGCCTAGTTCCTGAGAATATCCCTTCGCAGGAGACTGAGGTCGCCCCGCCATCATCCTAGATACCCATTCCCGAAGCTCCTGATCATGCTGCTGCCCCTTAAGGGTGCTCTGGCCCTTCTCGCTATTTAGGTTCAAAAAACTCTTAAGTTATTTTCAGTCCCCGGTATGCCGGACGTATGATGTCTGTGGAACAATTGTCCGGCTTTTGGTGCGGTGTGAACCTTTTTGCCTTTTGCCGCTGAGGCATGGGTAATGGTAATTATTATTACTCAATCTGAACAAATCTCATTGCTTTATATCTTTGCTTTGGCGAACTTTGATTTCGTAAGTTCGGATTGTATTTTTTCATGTGGCTGACCTTAGTTCGTCATTTACCTTGCTTGCCCTTCGTAAACTCGACTGCGTAGCTGTTGTATCTTCAACTTCTATCTGAAGTACAATGCCCGAAGCCCATACCTGATAAGGTGATACAATAAATTGCATCCCGTATCATACTTCGATTTGCTGGGGTTGTTATTCTTTTTTGCATTATCCTTAGAGATCTTTATTTGTTGTTGCTTTGTTGTTCCTCTGATTATCGAGACAAGCTTATATCATATTTTGCAAGTTATGATCATCATTTTTGGGGAGTCCCCGAATCTGTAGCTGAGCTATGAGACTTTTATGTGTCTGGCGACAAACAGTGGGTAATAAAAATTAGTCCCCGAGTTATCACTCGGGTTATCGAGTTCCTGCGTGTGCTCAAAGAATTATCTTGGATCCTGCGGCAGTCCCCGAGTTACAAACTGGGTTGCCGAAATACACTTCATGGGTTAATGCAGAGAATACTACGGGGTAGTCCCCGAGTCATCGCTCAAGGTGCCGAGGTTTAATACGCATTTTTAGAACAAGAAATAATCACGAGGCAGTCCCCGAGTTAATGCTCAAGGTATCGAGGTTTTAATGCATAATACGAAATAAGGGATAATACGGCGCAGTCCCCGAGTCACTGCTCGAGGTGCTAAAACTTAACACATAATTCAGGAATAAGAAATAACACGGTACAGTCCCCGAGTCACTGCTCGAGGTGCCGAGGTTTAACACATAATTCAAAATAAGAAATAACACAGTGCAGTCCCCGAGTCACTGCTCGAGGTGCCGGGGTTTACTACATAGTCCTAAAAAATAGAAACAACATTGTGCATTCCTCGAGTCGTTGCTCGAGGTGGCGAGGTTCAATACATGCTTGATACTCCAATTTGATGCGTCATATTACGACGTACAACATATGGCTCCTAAGTGTAGAATGGGCGAAGTAAAGCTAAGTTCCATGGTCTTTTTGATTCGTCCCCGGCTTTGTTTGCCTTGTTATTTTCTGGTGACTGAGCATCGATTAGGTAATATGCATCGTTGTGCAATGCTTTACTCACGATGAATGGTCCTTCCTATGGGGGTGATAGTTTGTGCATGCCGGCTATACGCTGCACTAGTCGAAGAACCAAATCTCCTTCTTTAAAAACTCTTGGATTGACTTTCTTGCTGTGATATCGTCGGAGGTCTTGCTGATAAATAGCTGATCTTGATAATGCGAATTCCCTGGCCTCCTCTAGCAAATCGACATCGTCTTGCTGAGCTACCTCATTTACCTCAGCAGTTGTGTACTGGGTCACTCTTGGTGAATCATGCATTATGTCGGCTGGAAGCACAACTTCTGCCCCATATACCAGAAAAAATGGGGTATACCCTATTGACCTGTTTGGTGTAGTTCTGAGGCTCCATAGTACTGCTGGTAGTTCCTCGATCCAACATCCTGCCGACCTTTGCAGAGGTTCGACAAGCCGGGGTTTTATTCTAGACAATACCAGCCCATTTGATCTCTACCTGCCCGTTTGATGCTGGGTGATTCACCGAGGCAACATCTAGTCTTATGTGCTTCTCTTGGCAGAACCTAGCAAAGGCTCCTTCAGCAAAATTTGTGACATTGTCTGTAATAACACTGTGTGGATAACCATATCTCAAGATAATATCTTTGAGGAATTTTAGTGCTGTTTGTCCATCACACTTTCTTATAGGTTTTACCTCGATCCACTTTGTGAATTTATCCACCATGACTAGAATGTCAGTCATTCCACCCTGGGCTGGCTTGAATGGGCCTACCATATCCAAGCACCATACAGAAAATGGCCAAGTAATTGGTATTGTCTTTAATTCGGACGATGGCATATGTATCTTGCTGGCGTATATCTGGCAACCGTTACATTTTTCTACCAATTCTTTTGCCTCCTTCAACGCTGTTGGCTAATAAAATCTATGTATGAATGCTTTGGCCACTAAAGCTATGGACGAGGCGTGGTGCCCGCATTCTCCCTGATGTATATCCAGGAGTATTTCCTGGCCTTTCGCCGAGTCAACACATCTTTGCAGCACGCTTGTGACGCTTCTCTTATACAGCTCATTGTTTATGATTGTATAAGCTTTTGCTCTTCTTATTGTCTGTCTAGCAAGTACCTCATTACTCGGCAAGGTTGCGTCCTTAAGGAAGGAGAATATAGGTCGCGCCCATGTCGGCGTGATTTTCTCTGGGATAGTCTCATTGTCGATTTCCATGTTTTCTGCCGACATAACAGCTTCGGATTTTTCTGTATTCATTCGTGCGATGGCCGGGTTCACTTTCAGAAAGCCCGGGTTGCATTCTTTGTCGATTTCCATCGGCGCACTTCCTTCTTTCAATTCTGCCGAGATATGAATTGACTCGGACTCTGGTGATGGTATAATCGATGGTTTTCTTAGGTTCTCCAGGGCGATACCTGGGGGAATTGAATGCCTAGTTGATCCGAGTTTTGACAATGTGTCCGCAGCGTCATTTTCCGCCCAAGGTATGTGATGAAACTCGCATCCATCAAAGTATCCACTGATTTTTTGCACATGGAATCTATATAGGGCCATATTCGCATCTAGTGCGTCCCAATTGCCTGATACTTGCTGTACTACTAGATCTGAATCCCCGTAGCATAGGATCCGACGTATACCAATTTCCTTTGCCACCTTTAACCCATGGACGAGTGCTTCATACTCGTCTACATTGTTTGATGCGGCGAAATGTATTTGCAACACATATTTCAACTGATCTTTTTTCGGTGAAGTCAACACTATCCCTGCCCCCAAGCCATTTCTCAGCTTGGATCCGTCGAAATGCATTATCCAATAATTCGGATCTGGTAAGGGTGGTTCATATTGTACCTCGGCCTAATCCACAAATAAGTCGGCCACTGCCTAAGATTTGATTGCATCACGCCTATCGAATTGCAGAGCATAAGGTGATAACTCGATTGCCCATTTTGCTATTCAGCCACTTGCATCTTTGTTGCTCAATATCTCGGCTATGGGCGCTTCACAAATCACTTTTATCGGATGTTCTTCGAAGTAATGTTTAAGATTTTTCGCCGACATGTATACTCCATAGGCCATCTTTTGGTAGTGCGGGTAGTTCTGCTTTGAGGCTAATAGTACCTCGCTTAGGTAATATACCGGCCTTTGTGTTGACTTATGACCTTCATTCCGTTTCATGACAACCACCGCACTTACCACTGTTAGTGGCAGCTACATAAAGTAACATAGGCTCTTTTGACAGTGGAGAGGTCAGGATTGGTGCTGTGACCAACATCTTTTTTAATTCATGAAACGCATTTTCTGCTTGCGGTGTCCAGATGAACTTATCGGACTTTTTCATCAGTTGATATAGAGGTAATGCCTTTTCCCCCAGCCGACATACAAATCGACTCAGCGAGGCCATGGAGCCCATGAATTTTTGTACATCATTTAGACACCTCGACAATTCCATTTTTTCAACTGCTCGGATTTTAGTTGGATTTGCCTCTATACCTTGGCTGGATACGTGAAAACCGAGTAATTTCCCAGCCGGCACACCGAAGGTACATTTTTCCGGGTTAAGATTCATTCGGAACCTTCTCAGGTTTGCGAACGTCTGCCGAATATCATTTAGGAGCGTTTTGCTCTCTTTGGTTTTTATAACCACATCGTCTACATATACTTGTACATTTTTTCCTATCTGGTCATGTAGACACTTTTGCATGCATCTCTGGTATGTTGCTCCTGCATTACACAGGCCGAATGGCATGGTGCGATAGCAATAAGCCCCGTACGGGGTAATAAACGCAGTCTTTATTTGATCGGCCGGATTTAACGGTATCTGGTGGAAACCAGAATACGCGTCTACAAATGACAACAGCTCACAACCAGCGGTCGAATCAATGACTTGGTCTATCCTAGGTGAAGGAAAAGGGTCTTTGGGGCACGCCTTGTTTAGGTTCGTGTAATCAATACACATTCGCCATACGACGGCTACATTTGGGTCATCCTTTTTCTTTTCTACTAACACCGGATTTGATAGCCAATTCGGATGAAGCACTTCCATGATGAACCCAGCCGCAAGGAGCCGAGCTATCTGATCCCCTATTATTTTTCTCCTGTCTTCGGCAAAGCGGCGGAGAGGTTGCTTCACCGGCCTTGCTCATGGACTTACATGCAAAGAGTGCTCAGCCAACTCCCTCGGCACATCTTGCAGGTCTTGAGTTGACCATGCAAAGATATCCCGATTCTCACGGAGGAAGTTGGTGAGCTCGCCTTCCTATTTGGCATCTAGGCCGGCACCAATCGTGATGGTGCGCTCTGGGAACTGCTCATCTATCTGGACCTTTTTTGTCTCTTTAGTCGGCTGAAAAGAAACACTTCCATGTGGGTTGGCTAACGCCGGCATATTCAGCTGTGCCGATTGAGCGAGAGCCGCTACCTCCTGAAACCTTCTTTTATCTCTTGCAATCACCAGTGACTCGGCCAGGTTTGATCCGGCCGACGCACATTCCATCGATTTCTTGTAATCTCCGGCTACTGTTATCACCCCTTGTGGTCCGGGTAACTTCATTTTCAAGTAAGTAATATGGCAGCTACTCATGAATTTGGCCAATGCAGGCCATCCAAGTAAAGCATGATAGCAACTTTTAGGTCCACCACTTCAAACTCCAAATTTTCCGCTCTGCAATTCTCCCTTGTACCGAATAATACATCTACTCGGACTTTCCCAATGGGTTCGCATGAAAGTCCTGGCACTATTCCATGGAATGTGGTTCTTGTGGATTGCAACATATTCTGCGCTATTCCGAGTTTATGCATCGTATCTTTGTACATGATATTGATACTGCTCCCATTGTCAATGAGTACTTTTGAGAATTTGACATTAATGCTGGGCCCAACAAATGTCGGATCTAGTACGAGTGCGTACGACCCTGGATTCGGCATTATTTTCGGGTGATCCTTTATGCTCCAGGTTATTTCCTGATCTGACCAAGGCACATATCTTGGTACCGCCGGCATAACTGCATTCACTTCCATATGTCAGCGTTGTACACTTTGCCTGTCTTGCTGTTCTGTTGTGAACACGCAATATGATTGATGATGCTCCCTGTAATCATTACGTCCATTATTTCCGGGGTTTGTCCTTCCATCTTGACCTTGATTTATCACTTGATGCACTGCATCTCTCTGGTCCGAGTTATCATACCTCGGAGGAGGTGGGGGTAACATTAACTGCTATGCATTTGCCCCTGTTAACTACGGCTGCTGCTGATGCGCTTGATGAGAAGACGCTTGCATGCCCGCCGGGTTCCCCATTGCATTTTTCATCCAGGCGCATTGCCGAGTTGTATGATTAGCCGGCTTGGCCGGGTTTGGAGTGTGAAACTTACATGGTTGATCCAACATGGATTCAAATGTGTATTTCGGCCTTTCCTGCCACTGCTTCTTCTGTTCTGGTGTCCACTGTCTCTTCCCTTCATTCCTCGGTGTCCATTGTTGAGGACCATTTTTCTATCGCTAACTGTTTCCGTGACTCGGCTGATCTTGCACTACCGCTGCCACCTGATTGGAGGCATATCTCTAATCCGGTCTTTCCTCTCTTCTTCTACCTTTGAATTCGTTGTGCCTCGGTGATCTGGCTGCATCTCTTGCATATTGATCTTGATGCTCCCGATGCTCTGCCGACATTAGTTCTGGTTGTGTCAGATCCCCCAATGCATACGAATCCGCTATCCTGATGGTTTCTGTCAAGGTGGTCGGCATATCTCTTTGCAGACTCTGCCACAATACACTGGCGTATCGGCAGCCTTGAGCAAACCAAGCTATCGCTTCAGATTCTATAACCCCTTCACATGAGTTTCTAAGGTTACACCACCGAGTCAATAATTCTCTATCTGTCTCATTCGGCCTCTTCTTACACATAGCGAGCTGCTGTGGCCTGTTTGGCATTTTGTAGGTACTGGTGAAGTTGCTGACAAACATCTCTTCAAAATCTAGCCAACAGTTGATACTGCCTGCTGGCATATTGTTCAGCCATACTCTGGCTGGTCCTTCTAGCATTTGCGGGACATATCTTACCGCCCACCGCAAGTTTCCACTAGCTATTTTTACTACAATGGCATAGTCAATCAACCAATCCTGTGGTTTCGTGCTTCCATTGTATGTTTTCGTGCCCCTTGCCAGTTGAAAGTTTGGCACCGGTGGTTCGCCCATGATCCGAGGTCCTAAACACGCCGGACCAGGCAGACCTTGCCCCTCTAACAACTCGGACCGATACAATCTGTCTAGTTTTAATCTTGCATCATTGGATGGCAAGTTTCTGTAAATGATTCTCTCCTGCATTCCATACTGGTTATTTCCACCATGCCCTGCATACTCCATATATGAGTAACCATCATTGTATCTCTCGTTTGCCTGATTGTGATGGGCTGGTCTCACTTCTCGCTCTTGCCGAGGCGCATACCTCGGTT
Organism: Avena sativa; assembly: GCA_916181665.1. Classification (NCBI taxonomy): domain Eukaryota; kingdom Viridiplantae; phylum Streptophyta; class Magnoliopsida; order Poales; family Poaceae; genus Avena; species Avena sativa. Next base: position 214,166,127 of record OV702298.1, on the reverse strand, counting down.
GAGGATCGGGCGGTGGGTCTCTCCTTCCCTCCGCCGGGTTATTGTTCTCATGATTTCCTCTTCCAAGGTCTCCATTACCTCGGCTTCCGTTTCCTTTGTTGGAACGGCTGGGGTTTCTTTCGCCACTATTACCTCGGCTTCCATTGCCTCTGTTCTCATTGACCTTTCCGGCTAATGCCGGATCATACGGAACAATTTGCTTATTTCTTTTTCCTGAAGTTACTGCTCTATCTTTTCGCGCGTTGTTTCTGGGTGAGGATGCTGCTGCCACTGATAGTGCGGGCGCTGCTCCAGCCGAATGAACCATACGCGAGGCTCCTGGTCTTGCCGGGTCTGCCCTAAGCATTTCTTCATTCTGCTGGTTCGCAATGCGTACCAGCTCATTCACTCTTTCTTGCTGTTTCTGCCGGGCTTTGCCGGTCAATCCTTCCAATTCCAATGCAGCGGCATTTGTCGCCCTTAGGTTCTTTGCCGGGGTGCTATACCTCGGCAAGCCTAGATCAACTGAATTTGCCTTATGAGTCTCATGCTCTTTGTTGATATCATTCATGAGGGTTTTTCCTCTCAATCTTAATTCATCTACCCGTTTGGGGGCAACATCTAGTTTATTTGCCTTAGCATACTCTCGCAGGGTCCTGTTCAAGGATTCCCGCAAGGCCGACACCTTTTTTGCCTCTACCAGTACTTTCTGCCTAGTCTCTTCCAACTCTGCCTGAGCATTAGCCGGATCAAGTATCGGCGCCACAGGCGTGGTTAGATTATCTATAGTTTCCTGGAGAATATTCTCTGGTCTTTCCAGAGGTGGCCATCTTGCCCTTGCTGCCTTTGGGGTTGTCTCCTGCACCTCGGCTGATTTGGCTGCTGATGGATCTACCTCGGTGGGCTGTGGAGCTGCTTGCTTCGTGGTCACCTGTCCTCCCACCGTCGGGTCCTTGCTTGATCCGGCACCTGCTGCTGTCGCCTGTGCCCCGTCTACGACCATCACCTCGACGCTGCCGACGGGGCGTGCTCCACGCGGACCGTTTGCGACGCTGAGGGGAGGCTCTCCTGAATCAATAACTTAGTGAGGATAAACGCAGGAGGTGTCAACACCGACGTAGATCTTGTGCGTGCCCAAGTTGATGAAGACGCCGTTGCGCGGAGGAGCTTTCCTCCTGAAGCTGCCTGCGTTATCGCTGACATAGTCCCAGAGATCAAATCTCTGGACTAAGCCAGAGACAACGCGCTCGCCGGTGTGGATGAAGTTTCCCGTCCGGATCTTGACTCCAGCTAGCACCGCTACTGGCCCCACGGTGGGCACCAACTGTCTTGGTGGTGGCACGGCAGATGCCATGGGTAGGCTAAAGTATGGGGCCAATGGATGCTAGAGGGATCCGGGGAGGGAAGATGTAGTGATTTCTACACTCAGATGACTAACATGCAGATCTTTATTTCTCCTCTTAAGGACTACAAGTGCTCCTTGAGCTGTTTGCAGGAAGAAGAGAGCTACTACACTAGCCTTACAGCATAGAATGAATCGATCCCCCCTCAGGAGCCCGCGTCTCCCCTTATAAAGGGGTGCCTTGGTTCCTCCTAGGGCTGACGTGGCAAGCATATTCGAGGAATATGCTTGTCCCAATATGGTAACTCGGCGACCCCCTTTCCGTGTCCCCCTTCTATCGACGGCAATGTTCTAGAGAGCCCCGCATGCGCGCCTCGGGATCCATGATTGTCACCTCCGTGACCTTCTTCTGCCCTTCTGCTGCTCTGCTCCTTGTCCTTTGTGCTTGGCTCTGTTCATATTCCTCCTAGCCCGTGACTAGGGTTTGACTATAGGCACCTCCTTCTCCTGCAAGCTTCGTGTTACTCGGCCTTGTCTCGCATAACTCGGCTCGGCCTTCACCTGCATAGAACTTATTCAGACTTGCTCGGCCGACTTAATTCGTATGTCAGCCGGATAAGGTCTTACTCCTTCTGTAGCTGTCATGGCCTTGCTTATCTCGGCTGACTCTTACATGACTCGGCCGATATAAACAGTAACTCGGCTCATGACAAGGGAGACTCCTTTCGTCCTTCCCCTGTCTTGACCCTATCCGGGGTCACCTCCCCAACAGAAACTTGGCAACATTATCTATGGCCTAAAGAATTTGTTTTACATTCTGATCATGAACCGTTGAAGCATAGTTGAATTGTCGTCATGCAAAGTGGGTTGAATTGATTGAGTCTTTTCCCTATGTTATCAAACACAAAAAGGTTTAAGATAATGTTATTGCTGATGCTTTGTCACGCCGTCATACTTTGTTATCTCAACTTGACTTCAAAATATTTGGATTGGAAACTATTAAGGAACAATATGTGCATGATGCTGAATTTAAAGATGTGTTGCAGAATTGTAGATATGGTAGAACATGGAACAAGTTCATTTTCAATGATGGATTTGTGTTCCGTGCTAACAAACTATGCATCCCAGATAGTTCCGTTCGTCTTCTGTTGTTACAGGAGGCGCATGGAGGAGGATTGATGGGACACTTTGGTGTCAAGAAAATGGAGCATGTTCTTTCTGCACACTTCTTTTGGCCACGTATGCGTCGAGATGTTGAGAGATTCATGGCACGCTACACTACTTGTCAAAAAACTAAGTCTTTCCTTAATCCACATGGTTTATATATGCCTCTTCCTGTTCCTAGTGTTCCTTGGGAGGATATTTTGATGGACTTTGTTTTGGGATTGCCTCGTACATAGAAGGGGGATAGCATTTTTGTTGTTGTGGATCGGCTTTCTAAGATGGCACACTTTTTCCTTGTCACAAAACGGATGATGCTGTGCATATTGCTGATTTGTTCTTTTGTGAAATTGTTCGTTTACATGGTGTGCCAAATACTATTGTTTCTGATCGTGATACTAAATTTCTTAGCCACTTTTGGAGATGTTTATGGGCTAAGTTGGGACCAAATTGCTGTTTAGTATTACATGTCATCCCCAAACTGATGGACAAACTGAAGTAGTTAATAGAATTTGTCTACTATGTTGCGGGTTGTTTTAAAGAAGAACTTAAAATTGTGGGAAGAGTATTTATCTCATATTTAATTTGCTTACAATCATTCGCTGCATTCTACCACAAATATGTGCCCATTTGAGATTGTGTATGGTTTTGTTCCTTTTGCACCTATTGATTTATTGCCATTACCTTCTTCGGTGCAAAATAATTTGGATGCTACACAACATGCTGACATGGTATTAAAATTGCATAAGACTACTAAAGACAACATAGAACACATGAATGCTAAGTACAAACTAGCTGGAGATAGAGGAAGAAAGCATGTTGTGCTTGATGTTGGTGATCTTGTTTGGTTACATTGGCGCAAATATCGTTTTCCTGATTTACGCAAGTCTAAGTTAATGCCACGTGCTGCTGGTCCTTTTAAGGTGTTAGAGAAGATAAATGATAATGCATATAAAATTGAGCTACCTGTAGATTTTGGTACGGTTAGTCCTACATTTAACGTTGCAGATTTGAAGCCTTACTTTGGTGAGGACGATGAGATTGCATCGAGGACGACTTCAATTTAAGAAGGGGAGCATGATGTGGACATCCCATCTATTGATACAACCGTTGTACCTATAGCTACAAAAATACAAGGACCTATCACTCGAGCTCGTGCCAAGCAACTTAACTATCAGGTACTTTCGTTTCTTGGAACTATTCCTCAGATACATGAGAATATGATGCTGCCTAAATCAGATGTATTTATTACTCTTAGGAATGATGGACCAAGCATGGACGAGAGGGACAAGCATTGGAGCATGATCATGCATGGAGATGGCAGCGAGCATGTGAGAATTCAAGAGGAGGCCACGGATGAAGATTTCAGAACTTTGAAGCCGCCATAATGAAGAAAGAAGGCTTGGACGAAATATTCATGAATATTACATCATAAATTAGTCCAAAGCTTAATTTGGTGTTGCGACACCTTTTATTTTGGGCCAGGCCCATGTAATTTTCGCAGGAATTAAAATGGCCACTTTTAGAGTCTGTATTTGAGGAGAAAAGGATTTCTAGGGTTGGTTTCGACCACCACCTCTATGGCTTGCCGAAATCTAACCTTTTCGTCCTTAAATACCCCCCATAGCCGTCACTTTAGACTCGGATTTTGTTTAGACTAAAAGTTAGCCATCATCGCAACTACGCCAAGGCTCGAGTGTCGCAGAGGCCTCTTGTACTTCGCACCTATACATGATCCCACCTTTTCAATAAAGCTTTCATCTTAATCCGCAATATCTTTATTGCAATATTAGTTCTTACTTGTTCTCGATTTTAGGTAGGAATTAAGACCCTCGTTGGTCAGGCTGATCGTTCATCTGCAGGATCGGTAACCTCCAGGAGATTGGCCTAGCGATTGCATTGGCGCTCGTGCTCGCACGTGTAGTCGGATCTTCAAGCCCGAACTCCACCAAATCGACTATCACAATCTCATCGAAAGATCGGACACCTTTGCTCCAGCAGGTACTACCGGTGAGGCCCGGTACTACCAGACTCCCAACGCCTTGTAACCTTTACCATACTTCCTATTTTGTTCCCAAACTACCCCTGTTTATGTGTCTATCCTATAAATAGCCCCACCCTCCATTGTAACCCTTAGACTTGGATAATTGTAATAGAAGAAACCCTAGACTATCTATCTATTGCTACTCTCATGCTCCTTCACGTGGAGCACCAATTATTCCCCAACCTCTTGGATTTTTCCTAGTGCGTTCAAGTTGTACAAGTCCTTGGAATCGGTGTCTCATCTCCAAGAAGTCAAGATCTCATCAAGCCTCTCACCCCGATGTTGTTAGTGGGAGAGTGGCTTGCCCGTCACCGATCCTAGGGATTGTGTCGGACCGGTTGCCACCGGCGTGACCTATTGGTGTGCATCATGTCTTCGCGTGTTGTGTGTGCTCATCGAGTTCTTTGCATGTGAGTCCTTGGATTTCATCCCTCTCCTCCTCCCTCGCCTCCATCTCGATTTCCACGGGGATTCGTGAAAGATCGGGCAACCCTAAGGGGTCACCCATAACATGTGTTGCGTGCGATATCAATCATGGAGCATTGGAGAGCTTCATTTTGGTGTGTGAAGATGTGATGCATTACATTCATGCCGCTCTCAAGACCGTCGAAGCGAGTGTCTGAAAGGATCGTATGGGCACCTAGAGGGGGGGGGGTGAATAGGTGCTACTTCAAATTTTATTCCTTTTCAAGTTAGGGTTTGACAAGAAAGGTAAATTCTCTAGAATATGCAACTATGGTGAATTTACCTATATGTCAACCAAGCACAAGCTAACACAAGACTAAGCAAGAACAAGTAAGTAAAGTGCGGTAAAGGATAGAAGTAACCAAAGGAGTGGACGCGGAGACACACGGATTTGTTTCCCGTAGTTCCTTCCTTTTGAGGGGAAGTACGTCTATGTTTGGAGAGGGGGTGGTTTCAAACCACCAATGCCACGAGAGGCCTCCCTTGTTCTCCGATGAACCTCACCCCAATGGGCTCGATTCATCTTCCACTATATCGGCAACCTTCGAGGTGGAAGTCGACACCTTTACAACAAGTTCGGGGCACACATCCACAACTTAATTGGAGGCTCCCAAATGCAAGCAAGCTGTCAAGACAAATCAAAGACAAGCTTGTAAGAACCAAATCAAAGTTAGGGTTTCCAATGAAACACTAGAGCTTGGGGGCCCTCAAGTGAATGAGGGGAAATGAAGATCTCTCTTGGTGAAGATGTAGATCAAGGCCTCCTCCTTAGATTCTCCAAAGATCAATGACTTTGGATGGTTGGATGAAGAGATCTTGTAGATTTGGTGGCTCTAATGGGGTTGGAGTTCTTGAGCAGCTCGAGCAACTGGAGGAAGAAGATAAGGGTCCCTTTTTATAGGCAGCCCCCTCCACGAACAGTTTTCTGACCGTTGTAGAAAAGTCAGACCGGAGACTCTGTTCTGTAGACCGGAGACTCCGGTCTACACCGGAGACTCCGGCCAATCTCCGGACCAGCCTCCGGACTGCCCTTCTGACTGACCTAGAGCAATCCTGCCCCAGCAGCACCGGAGACTCCGGTCTTCCAGCACCGGAGACTCCGGTCTTCCAGCACCGGAGACTCCGGTCTGAGCAAAGTCCGGAGACTCCGGAGTATCCTCCGGTGCAGGCTCCGGACCCCTAGTCAGAATGTCCCAGCCCTGATCCTGAAGACCCCATCGGAGATAAGTCCGGAAACTCTGTACCACACCGGAGACTCTGGTCTTGGCAGACCGGAGACTCTGGTCTGGAGTTTCCAGAAATGTGTCAACTGAGTGTGGACTTTTCCCAAGAGTGAGGGTGCTTTTCACTTATCATAATATCAACCTGTGGAAAGTGACAAACTGTAAAATGATCTACTTGTTGTTACCGAACACCAAAAGTGATTATGACAATAAATGCCCTTTCAATCTCCCCCTTTTTGGTGTTCGATGACAACAAGTGATTTGCATGGAATAACATATAAATGTGGCTCCCCCTGACTATGTGGAGGAAGATAATTAAGTAAAACATGTAAGGTGGATAGTATCAACGAGAGCACACATAAATCTGACATGAGTTACAATAGATGGTGCACACAAGCACATAGTCATAGTCACACACATTGAACAACGGATAACACACATAAAGTTCAAGTTCGAATATGGCAAATAAAAAGCAAATAAAGGCAGATAGTCGCAAATCCCAAATCCAAAGCCCATGCAAACCGATGAGAATGCCTTATCCCCCTTTGGCATCGAAACGCCAAAAAATGGAAAAGACCTACACTAGCGCCCCAACAACTCAGTAGTCATCGTCATCCTCGGCCTCCTCATCCTCCTCCTAGTCAGCATCATCCTGATCATAGTCATCATCATCGTCATCAGGAACAGCAGGCCCTTTGCCGTGAGGGCGAGAGGAGGAAGAACCCTGGTACCCAAACCCAGAGGTGACATCAGCAAACGTCTTCCAGTCCACTAGACTATCCTGTTGGGCATTCCATGCCCCAAATGAGAGGGTATGATCAGACTTTGTGGACTGCTCAGCCCCCTGTTCCTTGATTTCTTTGAGGAGCTTCTCAATGCGGCGGTTGCTTTGGTAGGATGCATGCTGCTGCCTACGGATGTCGATGTTCATGCAACAGAGGGTCCTCTCCCAAAAGCTGGCCTTCTTGACCCTCTCATGCACATAGTCTCGAGTCATACTAGGCATAGGGGCATTGGAGGCATTCTTCCTACGAACTCTAGGTGGGGTGGGAGCCCTCTCCGTCTCAATCTCCTCCTCATCATCATCATCCCCATAGCGATGCCTTGGAGTAGGCCCCATACGCCCCTTCTGCTGCAGTGAGACCAGAGTGTGCTCAGTGAGGTGTGGTGGTATGCCAAGTGGAGAATCATGCTCCTGGGAGTTGATGAGCCTCATCACCAAGGGTGCATATGGAGGAGATTTCTTGTAAATAATTGCATGGAACATCTCCTCGAAAATAAAGTCCATCACATCAATAGGTGCAGCATCAGCCTCAGGTCCAGCATTGAAGGTCCGGTGAGTATGGTACAGGAGGTTGACAAGCCCACCCCTAATAGCATCATCATTTCCAGCACTTGGAGCAATAGTGTGATGGAAAATCCTCAGCATAAGGTTGTAGAGGGTCTTGAGTCCCTTGGAACCCCCCACAACACCATCATCATACAGAGGTGCCAACTTCAACTTGTTCTCTCCCAAAGCTGCCGAGTGCATGCGCAGCCCCACAGGAGTGGATACTCCATGAAAGGTCTCAAAGATGACGTTGGCAAAGTCATGAAATGTAGCCGTTCGGCGAGTGGTGCCAGACATCCACACCATGGTCCGGTCAAGATCAGACCCAAACACAACTGTGGCATAGAACTGCTGGACAAGATGGACATTGTAGTCTTCACGCAGCTCCATCAAGTTGTAGAGACCCAGCTTCTCACAGATCCACAGGGCATCATTGAAGTAAGGGCTCTGGCGCATCTGCTTAACACTCATGAACTTCTGAGGGAAGACAGGGGATTTGGTGAGTACACCATACACATCCTTCATGAACACAGCCTGTTATTTCCTCCAGTAACGAGGATCCTCACTGGTACGAGGCAGCGCATAGAAATCTGTCTTTCTCAGCTCACGGTACTCCTCTTTAGACATTTTGGCTAATGACTGCAGGTTGTCATACTTGGCCCTCTTGGCACGGTCCTCCCGTTTATCCCTCTCCTGATCCCTCTTCATGTAAGCTGCATCACGTGCCCGCTGTTTCTGGTTGGACGGAGGCACGATAAACTGACCCTGAGCTTCATAATAGCGAGGATTGCCCCTTTGGGACTTGGCCTTGGTAAGACGAGGACGACTAGAACCATCACCTGTGAACAACAGTGAGGGAGATAGCATGGAGATGAGTATATATGTCCCAATGATGCAGTACAAGAGCTTTGATGCATTTCTGGACTATTTTGATTCACCCAACACCAGAGTCTCCGCACCTTATACCGGAGTCTCCGGCTCAGACCGGAGTCTCCGGTCCTGGGGACCGGAGTCTCCGGACCTAAGTCCGGAATCTCCGGTCAGGAGGCTCGGGTATGAGATGGGAAGATGCTGGTGAGGGTGAATCTAGTAGATCGGGCAATGCAACAAGGCTAAAGTACTAGAGTGCACGCAAACAAGTGATTCCAATGGACAGATCAGCAACAATCGTCAAAAACACATCTAGAGATGAACCCTAGGAGAAAAAAATAGAGGAGAGGTACCAGATCTGTCCATGGGATCAATTCCTCCGGTGGGAATGACCTAATGGAGGAGAGGGGAAGGTTGGCCGGCGGCACAGCGGATCCCGGGGGCTTCTTGACCTTCGGGGAGGAGTTTTGGAAGAGGAGGCGACGGGTTTGTAGGTAGGGGACGGGGTGAAGAATGAGGAACTGCTGTACCAGTTCACCCCGTGCCCCCTTCTTTAAGCGATAGAAACCGTCTGGACCGGAGACTCCGTTCTACACCGAAGACTCCGGTGTGTGTACACCGGAGACTCTGGTCCTCCTCGACCAAAAGTTCCAGGAAAGTTGTTTGGGGACATATATGAGAGATAGACAGTTTATAAGGTAGGGATAGGGCTTGGGTTGAGACATCAAACTGTGAAGAACCAACAAAATCCATAGTAATTCACAAAATAATATTCAGAAAAGCTCCAAGATACTAGAATCAAGCAAATGACAAACATGAGTAAGTACCAAGCTCTCGAATGAGAGAGGGTGGTGGCCTAGGCCACCATATTTGAGTATACTTGGCTTGGCACCACGAAGATATATCTTGGGTCCATTACCAAAACTCATCATTAAGCTCACATATCACTAAATGATATTAAGAGGAATGATTTTGATTGCTTTGGGCATAATGGGGGGAGGGATGGTCCAATCAATTAGGACCACACTCTCCCTATATCCATGCCTACACCTAAACCAAATATGAGTGGAACCATAGGTGAGAATGCAAGAAAATCAAGTCAAGCTCCTTGAATCTACGCCATTTAGTTCATTCCTCAAGTAGAAAAACCTTGCTTCATCAAGTGGCTTCGTGAAGATATCGACAAGTTAATCTTTGGTTGACACATATGATAGATCAATATCACCTCGAGCAACATGATCTCTAATGAAGTGATGGCGAATCACAATATGATTTGTCCTTGTGTGATCCACCGAGTTATAGGCAATCTTGATGGCACTTTCATTGTCACATAGAAGAGGCACTTTGTCACAATGGACACCGTATTCCTTTAAAGTTTGCCTCATCCATAGCAATTGGGTGCAAGCACTATCAGCTGCCACATACTCGGCTTCGGCGATGGAGAGAGATATACAATTTTGCTTCTTGGAAGACCAACATACCAAGGACCTACCAAGGAATTGGCAAGCCCCGGATGTTGATTTTCTATCATCCTTGTCCCCCGCCCAATCCGAATCCGTGTATCCACAAAGAGCAAATGTTGAGCCTCGAGGATACCAAAGACCATAAAATGGGGTATGAACTAAATATCGAAAGATTCTCTTGACCGCCATTAAATGGCTTTCCTTAGGAGCCGCTTGATATCTTGCACACACACCTACACTCAACACAATATCGGGTCTAGATGCACAAAGGTAAAGCAAAGAACCAATCATAGACCGGTATACCTTTTGATCCACATCTTTACCATTTGGATTTTGTTCTAGATGAGTCTTTGTAGCCATGGGAGTAGGAGCTCCATTTGAATATTGCATATTGAATCTCTTGAGCATATCTTGAGTATACTTGGCTTGATTGAAGAATGTCCCTCCTCTAACTTTCTTGATCTCAAAACCAAGAAATACTCTCAACTCCCCCATCAAAGACATCCGGAACCTATTAGTCATAAGCTTTGAGAATTCATCATTAAAGGCTTTGTTAGATGAGCCAAAGATGATATCATCAACATATATTTGACATACAAAAAGCTCCCCATTGACTTTCTTAGTAAAAAGAGTGGGATCGATTTTCCCAACCTCAAAGCCACGGTCAAACAATAACTCTCTAAGGCACTCATACCACGTACGTGGGGCTTGCTTGAGCCCATAGAGCACCTTATCAAGTTTGTAGACATGGTTTGGGAAGTTGGGGTCCTCAAATCCCGGGGGTTGCTTAACATATACCAATTCATTTAATGGACCATAAAGAAATGCAATTTCTACATCCATTTGTTGCAACTTAAAGTTATGATGTGCCGCATAAGCAAGAAGGATACGGATGGACTCAAGGCTAGCCATGGGTGCATATGTCTCTCCATAGTCAATGCCTTCAATTTGAGAGAACCCTTGTGCAACCAATCTAGCCTTGTTTCTTACTATGATTCCATGCTCATCTTGCTTGTTCTTGAATATCCACTTTGTTCCAATAACATTGCGGCAATCCTTTGGCTTCTCAACTAACTTCCATACTTTGTTTCTCTCAAAGTTGTTGAGTTCTTTGTGCATAGCTTCTAACCAATCCGAATCTTCAAGAGCTTCCCACACTTTCTTTGGTTCAATAATGGAGATGTGTGCTTGGTGTTCACTGAACCTCTTCAATTGTGCTCTTGTGGATATACCTTTCCTTAGATCACCAACTACATTTTGGAGGGAGTGGTCTCTTAATTCCAACATTCTTTCCTTTCTAGCTTCACGACGAGCGTGGATCTCCGTATTGTTTCTTTTAGGACCCTCTTCATCATTTTGATCCTCGTCTTGACCATCATCTTGACCTTTATCATCATTGGAATCATCCTCTATATTGGGAGGCAAAGATTGACCTTGATCTTGATCAAGTGCTCTTCTAGCATCAATTTGAGCTTGTCTCAAAGCAGTTTGTACGGATCTTCCTTGAGAAATTGACTTGGCACCACTTGACAACCTGGCGAATCGATCAAGCTCCCCTTGACTAGAGTTGTCACTTTGATCACCATGTTGAGGGTCCACATCTTGTCTTTGGCTTGAGTCAATGTCATCTTCGGTGGATGGAGCTTGTTGAGGTTGTGAAGATGAGGGCTCCACTTGAGTGGAGCATAGTTCTTCTCGATCCGCCATAAGGGGTTCCTCAACAGGGAAGATAAATCCCACACCCATTCTTCCTATGGCATCCTGAGGCATTTCATCATCTGCATCACAAGCATCAACACGCCCCCCTTGGGGACCATCATATTCTTCGAAGGTCACACTACAAGATTCTATGACGGCTTCGGAAAGCTTATCATAGATTCTATAAGTGTGAGATTCGAGACCTCTAATGCTTTGGACTTGAATTTAGACAAACAAACACCTTTTATGAGATAGAAACACTTACAACCGAACACCCTGAAGTAAGATATGTTGGGCTTGTTACCGGCAAGAATTTCATATGGAGTCTTGTTGATTTCTTTGCGGAGGTAGAGCCGGTTTGAAGCATGGCAAGCGGTGGAGATGGCTTCGGCCCAAAAGTTGTATGGAGATTTAAACTCCGCCAACATGGTCCTATCCATCTCAATAAGAGTCTGGTTCTTCCTTTCGGCCACACCATTTTGTTGAGGGGTGTATGCAGCGGAATATTGATGTTTAATCCCCTCATCACTAAGGAAATCATTCAAGATGTAGTTCTTGAACTCGGTGCCGTTGTTGCTTCTTATAATCAACACAGGAACATTGTATTGCCGTTGAACCAAGTTGATGAAGTCGATAAAGGTATCTTGAGTCTCACTCTTCAACTTGAAGATATAAACCCAAGAGTATCTTGAAAAGTCGTAAACAATCACCAAACAATATTTCTTCCCACCAAGACTTGCATGAGATGGAGGACCAAATAGGTCCACATGGAGGAGTTCCAAGATCTTGGTAGACTTGATTTGGTTCTTAGGCTTGTGAGGAGCGTCATGCATCTTCCCTAGAACACATGCCCTGCAAACACGATCTTTGGCAAAGTAAACATTTTCTTTTAGTCCAACAATATGGCCCTCCTTATGAAGACTTTGCAAAGTTCTCATATTGACATGGGCTAGTCGGCGATGCCATAGCCAACCCACATCGGCCTTACCAAATAAGCACATCGGACCTGTAGTGGTTTGCTCCGAAAAGTCCACAACATACAAGTCATGTTCGACGTACCCAACGAAAGCGACCTTGAGAGACTTGCTCCACAAGAGGACCACAATATAAACATCAATAAAGACGACAAAGCCCATCTTTCCAAGAGCAAGGACTGAAAGTAAGTTGTATCCAAGGGTCTCAACAAGCATGACGTTCACGAGTGTAATGTCGTGAGCAACCACTACCTTGCCGAAACACATTACCTTAGACTTTGATCTGTCGGCATATGTCATGGTGATTTGATCATTATTTGGCTTTAGTTCCTTGACAATAGACAATCTTCCGGTCATATGACTTGTGCAACCACTATCAAGCACCCACTTTGAACCCCCGGAAGCATATGTCTACAAAAGATCAAACTAATTTTTTAGGTACCCATTTTTCAATGGGTCCTCTTTTGTTAGCAACAAGGGTCTTGGGAACCCAAATAGACCAAGCAATATAACCATCATAAGGGCCAACATATTGTGCATACACATCACCATAATAATAACACATTAGAACATAGTGAGGGTTAGCACTTCCCACAAAGTCATCATGAGACATAGTTTTAGCACTTGAGGTCTTACTATCCACAATGGTCTTGTTGGTATCTTGTGCGGGCTTGGCCTTCTTCTTCTTATTGTTCTTCTTCTTCTTCTTCTTCTTCTTCTTCTTGGTTTTGGAAACAAAACCAAGGCCCCCTTTATCACCACTACGCCTTTGCTTGCTCAAAATATCATCAATGGACTTGTGGCCTTGTGGAAATGTGGCCTTAGCAAGCTCCCCCTTCAACCTAACATTCTCTTCAAGAATAGTTGTGCTACTAGATGGAATGAAGTTACTAGGTGAAGTAAGATTGGACAATTGAGTTTGAAGCGTTTCATGGGACTTTGTGAGTGACAAGAGTTCACTCTCCAAGGCCTTGTGAGCCTTGTTAAGCAAACTAAAGTCCTCGGCAAGTTTTTCATGAACCACACCAAACTCAATCTTGTCCTTTTTAGCCCTTTTGTATTTAGCAATAGCATTATCACGCTCTTTGATGAGTTTGTTAACAATAGTGTCATTGGCTTCATCAAGCCCTTCAAGTTTTAATTCAAGTGACAACCTAGTTTCTTGTTCTTCTTCTAGATCATTGTTTAAAGCCTCTAGCTCAATCATATGTTCATGCCCAAGTTTACATCTTACATCTAGAATCTCTTGAGTATGTGAGAGTTGATCTAAGATGTTCCCAAAATGTAACTTAGCATCTCCTTCTAGGTTAGTCATAAACTCATCAAAGGCAATTAATTCCTTTTTAACATCAAGAGACATCTCATCATCAATTTCATCATTATCTAAGGGAGTAGAGCGGGATGATGAGGATACCTCCGTTCCTCTTGCCATAAGGCAAGTGACGTTATTGGTGGGAGAGTTCTCATTTGGAGAATCGAAGAGTGAGAATGTTGGAGTAGAAGTGGTGGCTAATGCAGCCACACCATTAGAAGTTTCCTCTTCCTCATCTTCATTGTCGGAGGAGTATTCTTCATGAGTGATCAAGACAATTTCTCCCGACTTCTTGTTGATGGGATTCTTCTTGATGAAAGGTTTCTTGTAAGGTGCCTTCAAAGTTTTCTTCAACACAAGTTTACCACCATCATCTTCTCTCTTCTCATAGGGGAAACTTGCCACAAAGTGATAGCGGTCACCACAATTGAAGCAAGTTCTCAACCTAGTGGTATTCTCTCTTTTCCCATTTGGGTTGCTTCTCCGTTGCATTTCCATCTTGGCCTTGGCGGGGTTCTTCCAAAATTTCTTAGCATAGAAGGCCATATATTGACCATGAGTAATCTTGACTTCATCGGGATGATCCATGGAGAGGCCTTCATCACTATCATCTTCATCCCCATGATCCACAACTTTGGCCTTCAAAGCAACATTGACAACATTACTCATACCAAGGGCACGACCACGGGCGTCTTTGGCATTCTTGGCGGCAAACTTGAAAGCGGCCATCTCTTGCATAACTTCATTGGAGGTCATGAGATGGTAGTTGTGTCTACCTTGTAAGCTCTTCAAGTCCGTGGGCTCAAAGGGCATGAGTGCACTCACATATTTCCTTTTTATCCATGCATCATCCACATGTGAGGCACCCACATTAATAAAAGCGGTGGCGGTGGTTTTGAGCCTTCGGTACATGTCTTCGTGATCTTCACCTTCTTTCATGTAGAAGCCTTCGGCTTCATTGCTTAGAGCATCATATCGGTTCCTCCTCATACTCTCATTTCCAACAAACAATACGGTGAGGGCATCCCAAGCTTCCTTGGCAATACTCAAGTGCTCAATGTGTGGATAATCCTTTGTCCCCAATCCTTGTTGAATCATATGCAAAGCAGTGGCATTGAGTTGACTATTGACAACCTCTCTTCTTGTCATGTTGTTTGGATCCCCAATAAAGATTCCATGCTCGATGATGTTCCATAGTTCAATGCAAGAGCTGCGCACATGAGTTCTCATTAGTGATTGCCATTGAGCAAAAGTAGCCGACTCTTCAAGCTTAGGTGGGTCACCCCTATTGTACACATGAGGGTGAGGGATGGGAGGATCAGGAGAGTACCAAGAATCACGGTTCTCACGCTCCCCCCATCAAGTTGTGTGGAGTAATTAGCGTTGTCTTGTTTACCCCCCACCATCATACCCTCGGGGGATACCGACGTATTCCCTTTAGGTAAAACGAATGGTTGATCCTCTTGAGGAGATGGGGGTGATGAGCCTTCTTTGTCTTTAAGAAGTTGCTCAAGCATCTTCTTGACTTTGTTGACCAAGGAAGATCTCCATCTTGTTTCCAAGTTTTTGAGATCTTCCAAGGTCACTGGGGTCGGCTCACTACCACCATCCCCTTTGATGCTACCCATATTCTCTTAGGCGGTAAAGCCCAAATAAAGAGCCGAGGCTCTGATACCAATTGAAAGGATCGTATGGGCACCTAGAGGGGGGGGGGTGAATAGGTGCTACTTCAAATTTTATTCTTTTTCAAGTTAGGGTTTGACAAGAAAGGTAAATTCTCTAGAATATGCAACTATGGTGAATTTACCTATATGTCAACCAAGAACAAGCTAACACAACACTAAGCAAGAACAAGTAAGTAAAGTGCGGTAAAGGATAGAAGTGATGGGGATATGCCTACCGGGGTATACTCAGCAGGACGTTTCCTACTGGCCCAGGCGCCAGCGAGTGGGCCTGCAGGACGGCGACTGGATCAAGATCTGGCGTGGATTCAAGCGACTGGAAGCTGAAGGCCCAGAAGAGTAGATAGGCCCAGTCGGATTAGGTCATAGGATCGCTGAGCCCTTAACTAATTCGGTTGAGATCTGTAAACCCTAGGGAGGTGAGTCTATATAAACCTCCCTAGAGGGCGCATAGAGGATACGTTCCATCATACACCCAAGCGACTCGCCGCCTAGCCGTCGAGCTCGCCCCATTGTACTCTCACCATATTACAATCTAGCAGGAGTAGGTCTTTACCCTCTGAGGGGCCGAACCTGGGTAAACCCTTGTGTCTCAGCCCTCATCTCGCACCGCAGATGGCTGGCCGCCCTTGCCCCATGTTCTACCACTCGCTGGCGATTGCAGCATCTGCCGTGGTTATTCCCACGATAGTGGCGCCCACCGTGGGGCCTGGCCGGTTAGGCCGGTGTTCTGCGGCGAGATCCAATCTGCCCATCAACGAGTCGATCGCCACTGGCCGCATGATCGCGATCAGCGAGATGCTCCAGATCTTGCCGAGCAGCTACGTCCCAGCGGCGCGACCTGTCACGCATAGCATGATCCTGCCGGTTGGCACGATCAGCCTCTTCGTCGGCCTCACCGACGTCATCGTCTCGGAGGACTCGGCTCGCATCCGCAAGTCGCCGCCACGCGACCGGATCTCTGAGAGTCAGGTCCGCACGATCCACCGCCTTGCCTCCGAGTACGACTCGGCCCACAACAACGTGGCCGAAACCACCGCGGCCGTGGAAGACGCGGCCCTCAACGACGAAGCCGACTCGGCGACCCCGGCGTCACTCACCGGATCCATTGTCGCTGCGTCACCCGCGGGCTCCATCACCCAGGTCTCCAACATCAGGGACTTCGAGGATCCCTCCATCCTTGGGATCTTCGACTTCTATTCCGGGTCGAAGAACTCCGCCGACCTCCGCGACAGAACCGGCCACCACGCCACGACCTACATGGCGACTGGCGCCGATCCGCCGGAGGATCCATTCTCCACTCCGATCCCTCCCAACACGACAACAACGGAGGTCGAGGAACTCCGCCTGAAGCTGGCGGAAGCAGTCCGCAAAGAACAAGCCGAGCGCGAAAAATTTCGCCTCGAGCAGGTGACAACGCAGGAGCTGTCGTGCTACCACCAGCTCCGAATCAGGTCACGCCTGAACCCCACCGTCCAGGGGCGCGCCCTGAACTTTGACGACGAGAACGACCCGGCCCGCGTGGCCGAGCGCGTGATCTGCGAGAACGCGCCACCAGGAGGAAGCGCTCGGCCCCCACCAGGGGCAACGGCCAATGGCGCCCCGCCACCACCCAACCGCGCACCCCCCAGGGACCAGCCAAGGATCGTGGTTTCCTCACGGGAGAAAGACGCGAACGGCCTCCCACTGTTCTCCACCCCGATGGACAACCTCGTTGCGGGCCGAGCAGCAGTCGACAACATCGCGACCACTGGTGATGGTGCCCTGCAGATCCAGTACGCCAAGGCCTTGCTCGCAAAAGCGGTCGAACAACAAAACGCAGGCGTCGACTCACAGGGTTGGATGTACTCGCGTTCATCGGGCAGCAGAGCGGCCTCAAGCGGCCGCCCCATGGCGGCAAACACCCTCAACTGTCCGCCACCCGAACCTCTACAGCTGCAACACCGACCCGCGAACGCGGCACTCTCCACCAACGACCCCCGGCCGGCGACCAACTTCATCGCTGCCAACGGTCAACCCGTCGATGCCCGCACCCACATAATCAACAACCAGAGCTGGCGCGCATGCCAGCCCGACGACCTGCGGCATACCGTCAGTAACCGCCGCGACGGCGAACCGAGGGGGTCGCTAAGCCGACTCGGGCCCCGGTGCTTCGGACCGATGATCCGAGGCGAGAGATACCCGGCGAACTTCAAAGCGCCGAAGGAAATAGAGAAGTACGATCCCTCCGTGTGGCTGGATACCTACCTCATGGCGATGGGGATCGCCAGCCACACCGATCTACTAGCCGCCCGATACCTTCCCCTGATGATGGAGGGGGCGTGCAGGCAGTGTATTAACACTCTTCCCGCGGATAGCATCGACTCCTGGGAAGAGATGTGCGACGCCTTCGTCAGGCACTTTGAGGGTTCATACACCCGCGCCACCACCATCGAGGACCTGGAACAATGCGTCCAGGCACCTCGCGAGTCGACCCGCAGCTGGGTCCAACGGTGGCAAGACCTGTGGTACAACGTGGTCGACATGCACCCAGACACCGCGATCCACTGCTTCAAGACCTCGTGCCGCTACGAGCCCCTGGTCGCCAAGCTCAAACGAGCGTACCGCACACTCGACAACATACTGGATCTCCTGGAGATCGCAAAAAGGTATGTGGAGGAAGACCCAAACCAGGAAACCGACGACGAGTCGGGAGGATAACGCCGCATGAGCGGCAACGACAACGGGAGAAGACCCGATCTACGCTACAGCAACACTCGCCTCACCGGCAAGCGCCGCAGTGAAGGGCGAGTCGACTTCGTCGCCAACGCTGGATACGCGCAGCACGGGCCCAAGAGCTTCCGCCGCGACGGGGGGCAACGCCGCGATGGTGGAAACTACAAGGCGAAGCCGAGGTTCGACCCCGCGGCCCTTCTTAACCAACCTTGTGTATTTCACAGCAGGGAAGGAAAGCCCGCTACACACACGACCGCCGACTGCCACTCTCTCAAGGAGATCGAGAAGGCATGGCGCGTGCGAGAAGACCCCGACAACAACCCGCCAAACGGCGGAAAATTCGGTAGCATCGCCGGCTCGCTCCACACCTTCACAGGCTTCAGCACGAAGCGCAAGAAGAAGGTCATCGCTCGCGCCGTCGCCGTCAACGCAGTGGCCCGGGTGGATGTCCCCCAGTTCCTCAACTGGTCCGAGCAGCCAATCACTTGGAGCCGCCAGGACCACTCGCCATGGATCGAGTACCCAGGCCGAGTCGCCCTGGTTGTCAAGCCCAAAGTGGGAGACTACTGGCTCCCCAAGACATTGATGGACGGCGGCAGCTCCATCAACATCCTATACCTAGACACCTTCAGGCGACTGCGGCTCCCGCAGTCAATGATCGAGACGACCTACACCACGTTCCACGGCATCGTCCCCGGTCGGAAGGCGTACCTGATCGGTAAGGTGACGCTGCCAGTCACCTTTGGCACACCGGCAAACTTCCGCACTGAGCGGATCGTCTTCGAGCTGGTGCCCTTTGACAGCCCCTACCACTGTGTCCTGGGGCGCCAGTCGTTCGCCAAGTTCATGGCAGCGCCCCACTACGCGTACAACGCGATGAAGCTACCTAGGTCGTGCGGCGTCATCATCATCCACGACGACCCCGACATGGCCGCCGAGTGCGAGGCCAAAGGAGCCGAACTCACCGACGCCGTCATCACGGCAGAGGCCAACCACGCCGACAAGCTCGCCAAGTACACGAGCAGGGTCAACAATGACGACCCCACCATACTCAAGAAGCCCAACTCGAAGGGCGGCAACCCCACCGCCTTCGAGGCAACGACGCATACCCACACCATTGAGCTGGTCCCAGGCGACTCCAGCCAGATGGTGACGATCGGGATGGGCATGAGCCCAGCATAGGAAGGCGCGCTCATCGGGTTCCTCCGTGAGAACAGGGACATCTTAGCATGGAAGCCCTCTGACATGCCTAGTGTCCCCAGCGAACTCGCTGAGCACAAACTCAACGCCGACCCCAAAGTGCGACCTGTCAAGCAGTCGCTGCTGCCCTTCAATGAAGAGCGCCGCCGAGCTATCACCGAGGAAGTACAGCGCCTACTCGCCGCAGGCTTCATCCGGCCAATCAAGTACTCCAAGTGGCTGGCAAACCCAGTCCTTGTCGAGAAGAAAAACGGGACCTGGAGGATGTGTATCGATTACACAAACTTAAACAGCGCCTGCCCGAAGGAACAATTTGTCCTCCCACGGATCGACCAAATCATCGATTCCACCGCTGGCTCGGAGTCACTATGCTTCCTCGACGCCTACTATGGGTACAACCAGATCAAAATGGCCGTTGAGGATGAAGAGAAGACGGTGTTCATCACGCCATCCAGAGCCTTCTGCTACACCGCCATGACCTTCGGCCTCAAGAACGCCGGGGCAACCTACCAACGGTGCATGTAGGAGTGCCTTGCGAGCCAAATTGGCTGCAATATCCATGTCTACATCGACGACGTGGTGGTGAAGTCCGCTCGCCAGAGCAACCTACTCGCCGACCTGGCGGAAACATTCGCCAACCTGCGGAAATACAAGATAAAGCTAAACCCAGGCAAATGCACCTTCGGTATACCAACTGGGTAGCTACTGGGATACGTTTTCTCCAAGCGCGGGATCGAGGCGAACCCCACCAAGATCGACACCATCGCTCGACTCGGCAAAACCGAGTGCCTGCGCGACGTCCATAAGCTGGCCGGGCGAGTCGCGGCCCTCAGTCGCTTCATCCCCCGGTTGGGCAAAAAGGCGATGCCCCTCTACCGCCTGATGCGCAAGAACCCCACCTTCCAGTGGGACAAGGAGGCGGATGCTGCGCTCCGCGACCTCAAGAAGGTGCTACTCGCAGCACCACTACTCGCCGCCCCCGTCGACAAGGAACCCATGCTGGTCTACGTCGCGGCTTCTGAGCGCGTCGTCAACGCCGTCATGGTCGTCGAACGACCAGAGGAAGGAAAGGAGTGCCCGGTGCAGTGACCAGTGTACTACATCAGCGAAGTCCTCACCGAATCGCGCCAGCGCTACCCGCAATACTAGAAATTGGTATACGCAGTCTTCAGAGCACAACGGCGACTGGCACAGTACTTCCAGGAGCACCCGATAACGGTCGTCTCCTCAGCACCGTTGCAGGACATCATCCGCAACCATGAGGCGACCGAGCGAGTTGCCAAGTGGGCCGTCGAGATCGGCGTCCACAACATCAAATATGAGCCGCGCAAAGCGATTAAGTCGTAGGCTCTCACGGACTTCATCGCCGACTGGGAGGAGGCCCAGCAGCCAGAAAAGCTGCCATACCTCCATTACTGGAGTTTACACTTCGACTGCTCCAAGAATGCGGACGGTGCAGGAGCAGGGATCGTGCTAACCTCTCCAAAGGGCGACAAGCTCCGCTACGTCCTCTGCCTCGACTTCACCCCCTGCACCAACAACATGGCCGAGTACGAGGCGCGGCATGTGAGCTGCTAAGGAGATGAACGTCAACTGCCTACGCTGCTATGGAGACTCCAACCTTGTCGCTGGGCAAGTCGCTGGCACCTGCGACGCCGTCTCCCCCACCATGGCGGCATACCGCCAAGCAGTGGACAAGCTGGGCGGATACTTCGCAGGCTACTCCGTCGAGTGCATTGACAGGCGGAAGAACGAGGAGGCCGACGCACTCTCTCGCATCGGCTCGGCTCGACTCGCACCACCCGCCGGCGTCTTTCTCGACACCATCACCAAGCCTTCCGTCTCTCCCCCAAGGGAGATCGACATCGGAATCCCGCTGCAACCAGAGGCAGCCCTGGTCGCACTAATCGCCGAGCCAGACGACTAGACCACGCTGTACATTGCCTACCTGGAGGGAGGCACCTTGCCAGCAGACGAAACGGACGCCCGAATGATAGCACGCCGCTGCAAATCCTTCGTCATCATCAACGGTGAGCTCCACAAGCGCAGCGTGACCGGCGTGTTCCAACGCTGTGTTCAACCCGCTGAAGGATGCAAAATCCTCCAAGACATTCACTCCGGCGACTGCGGCCACCACGCCGGCGCCCGCTCTCTGGTCACAAAGGCCATGCGACACGGCTTCTACTGGCCCACCGCACACGCAGACGCTGTCGACATTGTCCAGCGGTGCGTCGCCTGCCAGAAATACGCCAACCAGACCCACGTGTCAAGCCCGGCGCTCAAGACAATCCCCATCACCTGGTCGTTCGCCGTGTGGGGTATGGACATGGTAGGCCCTTTCAAGAAGGCCCCCTCCGGCTTCACCCACCTCCTGGTCATAGTCGACAAATTCACAAAATGGGTGGAGGCCAAGCCAGTCCGCAAATGCGACGGGAAGACCGCCACCAAGTTCCTACGCGAGCTCATCTATCGCTACGGGTTCCCAAACAATATCATCACGGACAACGACACCAACTTCGCCAAAGGAGCCATGGCCGAGTTCTGCGAGGAACACCACATTCGACTCGACCTTGCTTCAGTCGCCCACCCGGAATCCAACGGCCAGGCGGAACGCGCCAATCAGAGCATCCTCCACGGCCTGAAGCCACGGCTCCAAGTAACACTCGAGCGCACTGCCGGATGCTGGGTCGAGGAGCTACCCTTCGTCATCTGGGGCATCCGCACCTCCGTCAATAGGTCGACAGGGTTCACCCCCTTCTTCATGGTGTACGGTGCCGAGGCAGTCATGCCCACCGACCTAGAGCACGACTTGCCCAGGGTGGTCAACTACACGGAGGCTGCAAACGAACTCGCACGCCAAGATGGAGTCGATCAGCTCGACGAGGCACGCGGCCTCGCTCGCTCCCGCACCGCCATCTACCAGCAAGGGCTCCGACGCTACCATAGTCGGCGAGTAAGGACTCGCACCTTCCAGGAAGGCGAGCTGGTACTACGCTTCATCCAGGACAAGAAGGGCATGCATAAGCTGTCCCCCCCTTGGGAGGGACCATTCGCCATCGGGCGAGTCCTAGGCAACAACGCCTACTACCTCATCGACGTCCGAGGCGACGGAAAACTCGACGTCAAGCGGCCGTGGAATGTAAACCTCCTACGAAAGTTCTACTCCTAGAACTCCATACATGTACTCCCCACCCGCTATGCAATAAAACAGTGATTACCGAAAGTTGTGTCTACTCTCCGTGTCTTGTGCCACTCGCACTCATAATAACAGTGTTATGCTAGTCGTAGAAGTCAACCTCTGGTACAGCGACCGGCTCGGCCAAGTAGTGCGGTACAAGGGCACTGGGAAACCCCAGGCCTCGTAACGTCCACAAAAAACGCCAACCCGGAGCCCCATTGGAGTCGCCTAGCTCGACTGGCTTACCGAGCCAAGACAACTGCCCTCGCTTCCCATAGCGACCAAGGTCCTCCGCATCCTTGGTACAGCGACTCAAACAGCCAAGTACCACGCTCGGGGACTGACACCCAGCCAAGTACGAGCGACCAGGGAAAAACGCCCAGTATGAGAGTGTGCCCAGGACTCGCCATGCGACTGATCCTTCGGGTCAGGCAGGAGTGACGCGCCTACTTCAACACGCTTAGTCCTCACCTACCTTGGAGTTGCGACTAGAACCACCAAGTACCACACTCGGGGACTCGGCTACCCGACCTCGTTCGCGCACGGGAAAACGGTCAAGTAAAGAGCACCCATGGGAGTCGCCCTGTGACTGGCTCTCCGAGCCTTGGCGAGTCGACCTACATCCACCAAAAATTTGCAAACACATAACAAACGAGGTAAACCCCATAAAAAGGGCGGACGCGCTCGGGGACTCGTTCAATCAAAATCCAAAATCATAGAGCAAATAACAAAACAACACGAATCTCCTTTATAGCAGCACAAAATTGTGTCAAATTACAAGGAAAGTTCAATATTCATTGTTCCTAACGCCCCAGGGCACAACGCTTCTACTCTGCAGGTTTGGACGCCGACCCGCTGCCACCCCTGCGGTTACGAATGAAGGGAACGTATGGGTTTGATGGCTATGTCGTCAACTTGCCCACCATCGCCGCGCGAAACGGCAACTCGACCTTGAAGTCCAGATGCTTCGGCTTGGGATCGTTGGGGGCGATAGCCGTCTCTTGATAGGGGAGGAGGTCGCCCATCGCCCAAACACGATCGGAATACACCGCGGCCTGGTCCGTCAGCTTCAGCACCTCGGCAATCTCCACAGAGCACGTGGACAAGGGGTAGCCGCTCGTCATGTCGTCAAGGTCGAAGTCCTCTGGGAAATGGGCAAGCCCAAGGCTGACCGCCGTCGCCGCCCCGTGCCGGAAGGCCGACCGCGTCATGTACTCAACGACCGACGGAGCCTTCTCAAGATAGCACCATACCTTGACGAGGTTGCTGGGAATCACCTCCGTGGGCGATATCTCCTGAAGGTATGCTCGAATGCAAGTCGCAGACAACACGGCCGAGTCGACCAGGGTAGTCACACACTACCGCGCGTCGAATGACTGCGCCTCCCCCTCGCTGTCAATAATCCGGCCTGTGGAACAAAAGCAGGCAGTGAGCACGTCAGCGACTTTGCAAACGCAGTTGTGTAGGCAGAGGAAAAAAGGAAGAAAAGTTTACCAATTAGCGGACGGCAGAGGCCCGTGATGAAGCTTTGAAGAGAGGATAAGTCGTTCTACAGACCGCCAATGAGCGCGTCATACACTTTCCGCTCTTCAGCGGCAGACGTAACAGCAGCCTTCGCTCGCCCATCCGCCAAACTTACTTCCGCCTTTGCCTCCTTGAGCTCAGGCTCCAGATCAGCGATCCGCTTCTCGGCCGCACTCAACGCAGATTGAGCCGCCGTCAGGTCACCCACTGGGACAAGGCCCCGGGGGACTTCCTCCGCCTCGGCTGCGACGGCTTGCAGCCCCCTGTTCGTCTCCTGGACGGCAGCGAGTTCCTTCTCCATGTGACACCTCGCTGCGAGCCGATCGGCCGATTCGCGTTGCAAGCCCTGCACACAAACTACAACGTCAACAACAACGAAATCCTAAGTGCCCACTTGCTGAAATTCAGCGACCAGACACTCGGGGACTGGACATTGAAAATCCTAAGTGCCCACTCGCTGAAATTCAGCGACCAGGCACTCGGGGACTGACGATGTAAAAACATTAAAGAATCCGACCACTGAAATCCAGTGGCCCGATCCTCGGGGACTGGACATACCTGGATGGCAGCGCCCAGCATGCCGTGAAGCTCCAGCACGTCCACAGACGCAAGCACGACCGGCGTGTGGCCGCGATGCTGCTCGACCTCCATCTCGACGACCCCGGGTGTCCGAGTCATTGGCGTCGTGCCACTCGCCGCGGCCGCCTTCGCCGTGGAGCGAGGGAAAGCTGTACCAGATGCCGCGGCGCCACTCGGAGCCGGCTCGGCCATGTCGGGTGAGGCAACGGCCTCCTTGGTCTTCAAAGCCACATCAGCCACAGTCGGAGGTTCGCTCGGAGCAACCGCCATACCATCAGAGACTACGACCACGTCATCGCCTTTCGCCTTCTTGACACCTTCGGCGGGAGCAACGACTTCGTCAGTCTTCCTCTTCCACGAGAAGTCCACCTCGGTGACGACTGGTGGAACCTTGGCAACGGAGGGATGGCCGATCTTTTTGGCACCAGTCCTGCGGAACAACGATATAAATAAGACTGTCCGACTACAATGAAAAACAGGCAGATGAACAATACTTACTTGGCGACTGGTATGAACCGCAGACCGGTGCGGATGCTAGCCGGCTTTTCCAACTCGGGCCCCAATCTCCGAGTGAGGCCCGTCTTGAACACGTCGTGTGCCCAAGACACCGATGGCTTCTTTGACGATGAGGCTGCGGCAGGAGCCTCCGCGATAATCGCTGCGGGAGCTTCCCTTGGAGGCAAGGCCCTTGCGACCGGAGAATCACCCAAACCAGCAACCGGGGCGAATGGAGGTGGCAGCGACGCCAGAGGCACCTCGTCTAGGGGGTAGCAGCGTCCGATGCCACGGGCGGCGCGCGTGCAGCTGCGCCCTTAGCCGACCTGGTGGTGCTGGAACTAGACGTGGACCGGGGCGAAGACGTCTGTCTCGCCGACTTCGCCTTCTTCTTCGGCGTAGCTTTCGTCTCCTTCTTCTTCTTCATATTTTTCGACGGCGTGACCTCACGATGTGAGGTGTGCTCAGGAAGCTCGTCGTCATCATCATCGTGAAGTTCGAGGCTTTTACTTGCCTCGAGCTCGCGCTGGTGTTGCCCGCGGGTCTTGCGAACTATTGGGGCGGCGACTTTTACGGGCTCGTCCTCGCCGTCGTCGTCGTCGTCATATCCTTCGTCGCTCTCGGCGTCGCCTTCGGAGGGCAACGACTCGCTCCCGTCCTGGACGGACGAGTTCGAGTTCTCGTCGTCTACGGGTGGAAGCCACCCTTCCATCACTTGAAACAACTGCAATAAGAATAACACAATGTCAGCACAACCGCGAATGCACCATATGCGACTGCGAGTGGTGACAAAGCAACGAATTACTGTTGGAGCTGGGCGCCTTGCAGTGTAGGGGGCGATCCCGGCCTTCGCGTCAAGATACACCGCCTGGGTAATCTTCTTCAAGGCTAGGGTGTAGTCTTGGAGATGCCATTCGGCTAGGGAGGACTTCGTTGGATCGTCCTTACCCGTGTACTCATACATGTAGTGCTCGCAGCGGGCCAAGGGTACGAGCCGCCGCCCTAACCAACAATTATAGATATTAATGGTCTGGAGGCCCTTCTTCTTCAGGCTGCGGATGGTCTGCAGCATTTCGTCGACAACCATCTGTTGATCCAGTGGGAGCTTGACGACCTGGAGCCGACGCGGCTCGGGCCGGTCGGCACAGTACCTTGGAAGCGCCACCTCGCCATCTGGAGTCGACTCGCTGACGTAGAACCAGGACTTCTTCCATTCGCTCGCCGCCTTGGCTGGCAGCATCAGGTCGAAGAACGAGGCCTTCGACTTCAGCTGGAACGTTAGGCCACCCGCGGCTAGCATCGGGCCGCCTGATTCTTCGCGGCTGATTCTCTCGTGGAACATCTCTTGCCACAGAGGGAAGTAGGGCCTGTAGCCCAGATAACACTCGCAGAACGCCACAAAAATGGCGAGCTGCTCGATACTATGCGGACCCAGATCCGACGGCTGAATCTCGTAGTAGGCGCAGAAACGCCGGAAGAAGAGGGAAGTGGGGAACCCTAGCCCCCGCTACAGGTGGCTGGTGAAGCAGATGAATACTCCCTTGCGTGGGTCCAGAGTCACTTCTCCGGCTGCGGGGATGCACCATCTGCCGGCACGCAGGATCCCGGCTTCCTCGAAGGACGCCAGTAGCGCCCTGGTGCACTTGGATCTGCCCCATGGTTCGGCGGAAGGGGCCATTGGCTAGAAGATTTGTGGAGGTCGGGGCTCTCTGGATTGGTGGGATCGCTGTGCGGAGAAGGGAACGGAGATGAGCGAGATTGGAGGAAGAACGAAGGAGTTTTTCCGCATTCGCTTGTCATTCTCCTTATATAGCGGTTGCTACCCGCCAATTTCGGGAGCCGTTACTATGCGGTGATTACGCCGAAGTTACCGTTGGATTACCCCAACGGCTAGTTTGACTCCAATTGACGGTCCAACTTCATCCATTCGACTCGTCGCTCCACGTGACTCGACGATTCGCTGACCCGATCACTATGACAGTGACTGAATATTCGCCGACCCGTTCGCCGAACTGCGACACGATTGGTCGCCGTTATTACGACTGGAATAACTAGTTTTTCCTTTATTCAGGAGTCTGCCGCCGATTCGACTGGACGCCCGCATTGGACCCGCATACTCCGACTGCCAGCAGACGCCTGCGACTAATCAACGACGGCCTCGGGGACTACTAATGGGGATATGCCTACCGGGGTATACTCAGCAAGACGTTTCCTACTGGCCCAGGCGCCAGCGAGTGGGCCTGCAGGACGGCGACTGGATCAAGATCTGGCGTGGATTCAAGCGACTGGAAGCTGAAGGCCCAGAAGCATAGATATGCCCAGTCGGATTAGGTCATAGGATCCCCGAGCCCTTAACTGATTCAGTTGAGATCTGTAAACCCTAGGGAGGTGAGTCTATATAAACCTCCCTAGAGGGCGCATAGAGGATACGTTCCATCATACACCCAAGCGACTCGCCGCCTAGCCGTCGAGCTCGCCCCATTGTACTCTCACCATAATACAATCTAGCAGGAGTAGGTATTTACCCTCCGGGGGGCCGAACCTGGGTAAACCCTTGTGTCTCAGTCCTCATCTCGCACCGCAGATGGCTGGCCGCCCTTGCCCCATGTTCTACTACTCGCTGCCAATTGCAGCATCTGTCGTGGTTATTCCCACGACAAGAAGTAACCAAAGGAGTGGACGCGGAGACACAAGGATTTGTTTCCCGTAGTTCCTTCCTTTTGAGGGGAAGTACGTCTATGTTTGGAGAGGGGGTGGTTTCAAACCATCAACGCCACGAGAGGCCTCCCTTGTTCTCCGATGAACCTCACCCCAACGGGCTCGATTCACCTTCCACTATATCGGCAACCTTCGAGGTGGAAGCCGACACCTTTACAACAAGTTCGGGGCACACATCCACAACTTAATTGGAGGCTCCCAAATGCAAGCAAGCTGTCAAGACAAATCAAAGACAAGCTTGTAAGAACCAAATCAAAGTTAGGGTTTCTAATGAAACACTAGAGCTTGGGGGCCCTCAAGTGAATGAGGGGGAAATGAAGATCTCTCTTGGTGAAGATGTAGATCAAGGCGTCCTCCTTCGATTCTCCAAAGATCAATGACTTTGGATGGTTGGATGAAGAGATCTTGTAGATTTGGTGTCTCTAATGGGGTTGGAGTTCTTGAGCAGCTCGAGCAACTGGAGGAAGAAGATAAGGGTCCCTATTTATAGGCAGCCCCCTCCATGAACCATTTTCTGACCGTTGTAGAAAAGTCAGACCGGAGACTCCGGTCTGTAGACCGGAGACTCCGGTCTACACCAGAGACTCCGGCCAATCTCCGGACCAGCCTCCGGACTGCCCTTCTAATTGACCCAGAGCAATCCTGCCCCAGCAACACCAGAGACTCCGGTCTTCCTGCACCGGAGACTCCGGTCTGAGCAAAGTCCGGAGACTCCGGAGTATCCTCCGGTGCAGGCTCCAGACCCCTAGTCAGAATGTCCCAACCCTGATCCTGAAGACCCCACCGGAGATAAGTCCGGAAACTCCGGACCACACCGGAGACTCCGGTCTTGTCAAACCGGAGACTTCGGTCTGGAGTTTCCAGAAATGTGTCAACTGAGTGTGGACTTTTCCCAAGAGTGAGGGTGCTTTTCACTTATCATAATATCAACCGGTGGACAGTGACAAACTGTAAAATGATCTACTTGTTGTTACCGAACACCAAAAGTGATTATGACAATAAATGCCCTTTCAGTGTCCATTCGCCAAAACTTGTTGGTAGTTTCTCCAAATTGTTCATCTTGACACGTCTCAAGGGGATCACAACGGCTCCGAAACTCCTAATGAATGATGAAGTGGCTCGCACGTGTCATGTATTGTCCTTCACCATCTTGAGGTGGATCATGACTTATCTCGCTGTTCCTATCCATTCTTCACCAAAACAAGGATGGTATATGGAAGTGAAATATGTGGAGGGGTTAGACCATTACCTCACCTTTGGAAATGGATTGAGCAAGTATCCACGCTTGCAAGACCAACAATGAAGAAAAGAGAATGTGAAAAACAACATCACACTAAAAGCAACTAAGACTCTCAAAATGCCTATGGTGGTAGGTTAGAAAAGTAGAAACCAAACTAAAACAATCAAAGGAAAAGGTTGTTGTGAAAAATGGATAAGAACCAAAAATCTATAGCAAAAAGGTATGATCTACAAGATAGACAAAAACACACACGTGGAGATAACAGGGTTGACACGACTATGGAAAATGAGCTAACAAAACCTATCAAAACTAAGCTCGCGTGTCGTGCCAACGCAAGAGAGACGGTAGCTTGTTTGCAAAGGAAAAAAGCCACGGATTTGTGCACTTTCCTTGGTCGCGCTTTTATTTCTCTCTTTGCTTACAAGCTCGAGACTCTCTTTGCTTACAAGCTTGAGACTCTCTTTGCTATGGGAGACTATGTAACTTTTGCTATTTCTTTTTCTCTTTTTTATTATTTTTCTCCCTTCTATGCCATCAAGTTATCTTTTGTATTTTCTTACACACACTCACTCTCCAAGGATAGTGCACAATGCTTAGGAAAACACAAAAGGAGATAATCTCTTAGGATGGATACACACAAAGGAAGATACGGGGTTAACAAAGTGGAGCAAGTTATACCTTTTGCTGATGACTTGCAACCGATGTTGGGTAAGGTTTTCGGTGTCATGGTGTCGATACCGCGGGGATGATGAATTGTTACGGAAGCTTGAAGTTAGATTGGTGACACGCACATGAAACACGAACACAAAAGGAAAACAGTCAAAAATGGGGGTGTCATAAAAG
Organism: Avena sativa; assembly: GCA_916181665.1. Taxonomy (NCBI): domain Eukaryota; kingdom Viridiplantae; phylum Streptophyta; class Magnoliopsida; order Poales; family Poaceae; genus Avena; species Avena sativa. The sequence goes on along the minus strand of OV702298.1, from coordinate 214,136,092 downwards.
TCGGCGACCAAACCGGCGGCACCGGACCTGCCGCCAAATGTTCCGGCGGTGATTTTGGCGGCACCAGATCTCAAGCCGGAGCATTCGGCGGCAGGGTCGGTTCGCCGGATTGCTCGCCTGAGTGAGTTCGTGAATAACGCCAAAAGTCAAATCGAAAAATTTCTTGGAAAATTGGGCGAAATTGGGCTAGGGAAAGGTCAAGGGAGGTAGATCGACACCCAAAGCAACAGATCTATGGATCAAAACCACAAAAAACTCACCAAAACCAGAGATCGATCCGAAGGTTGTGAGGCTATTTTTTGGGGAGATTTTTGAATTCATGATGGGGAGAAGAAAAATTAGGGTGAAAATCGTGATCAACGTTTGATCTTGATACCAATATGTTAGGGTATGACCCTTAGGATGGCCGATATTTCATGATTTCATGGGGGATTCGTGGTGGAGTGAGGGGTGAGGGGAAGAGTATGAACACGAACTGCGAAGAAAGGGCGAACACACGCAAAAAACACAAACGTAATTAAAACGCCTTTGGCTCACACCAGTGGCTACTGGTCTGATGAGGACATCCCTATACTTACACCTGCCCCAATTACTACTGAAGATGTTCCAGCTGCTGTTAACAAGGATTAGTCCAATGAGATCAGAATTGGACCCATTACAAGAGCTCGTGCTAAGCTACTAGAACAACAGGTGAATTTGTTTCTTAATGAGCCTGATGTTTTACTTAATGAGAATTTTATACTGCCTAAGTATTTGTATTATTGTATGATCAGGTACATGGGAGAAGAAGGCATAGCACAGAGCGAGGAGCTGAAGCAAATGGAGCATGGCGTGTTGATCAATGAAGCAAGAACGAGGGAGGAGAGGGAGGAAGAGCAAGGATCTACAAAGGACAAGATCAACACCTGGCAAAGTCTCTGCCACGGCAGATAAATGATGCCAAATCCTGCCACGACAGGCTGCCGCGGCACAGAAACTGGTTGAAAATCTGCCACGACAGAGTCCTGCCACGACACGTTTCAGGCCTATTATTCTATCGTGGCAAGGAGCAGGCTTGCACGCCTAAAGGCTGTCCCACCTGGGTCGGGATGTATTTTAGTTGTAATCGTTTGCGTCTTGGACTCTTAGCCTAGCCGCCCCTTAGCTCTTAAATAGATGGGGCACCACATCTAGCTTTTTTTGACACAAATACAGTGGGGAAGGCCCCCATTGTGTCATTTTATATATATTGGACATAATATGTACAAGCAAGAGAGCATGTGAATGCTCCCTGATCTGTCTCAAACTATCAATTACAAAGTATCTAACCATATAGTCATGCCCTGAATAAGTGTAAGATCCCACCTTTATAAAGGTAAAGATCCCTGTGATTGCAATGCTAGTCCTTGGATCAATGCTAGCATCCACAGTTTAAGATGAAGTACATAGATACAAAGGTCATCATTACATATCATTCCAGAGACAAACATAGTCTTTTACAACTCCATGGCCACAGGCCTAATACAAGAGTTCAAATATATAATAACATAAATAAGTCTTCATCTTCATGTGCCACAGGCAAGCATGTTGAGTGTAACATCCCAAAAATACTAAAATTGGATCATCAATTTCTAATCATCAAAATTAGGGCTAACAAAAACTTTTCTAAATAAAATTATGGAAGCATGCATGTGAGTATGCATTTCATTTTGAATACTTTTGAACCACCTTGATTGTGTGTTCCTTTGATTCTAATTGGATGCTTAGGTGAAATAAACATCATCTAAAACATTTCCCACACTTTTCCCAAAGACAAACAAAGCAAAACAAATAAAATAAAGGAATGGTCATTTTGACCAATTTAACTCCCATGCCTACTTTGGCTGTCTCAAACTTTCAGAACCTAACAGAAACTTTTCTGGATCTTTGCACCACTTGATTATACTCATAACAAAGTATCAAGGCCCACTTTGTGATCATCCAGAAATTTTCAAATGCATAGTTTAAATGACAATTCAAAATTGAATCTTTCTCATATGGGAAGATCCCACTTTTTCAAAAACCACTCAAACAAGCTCAACTTACAAAACCCAAGCATCTGCAGACTCACCAGCACCAATCTAGCACACCCACCAAAAATCTTTTCAAAATTCAAAACTTGAATTCATGCGGCCATTTCATCAAACAGGTTGCAGACACAAATCAAATAAAATCTAAACACTATAGTGAGCAGTGATTGAAGCCTAACTGGTTCCCTATCTAGCTCACAACCATCTCAGTAGATCATCTAGTAAGTTAAAACAAGCACTAGCCTCACTGTAAGCTTGGCATTGCCATCAATGGTGAACAACCGAGCACACCCATGCCACCCCAGTGGAGACAGCAAGATAGGAGAAGATTTAGCCGTGCCAACCTTGTCTAGGAGGCAGCCCACCGTCCACCGCCACTCCCTGTCCCAGCCGCGAGCATTGCAAACCCCTGGACCACACGCACGGACCACGCCCAGCTCGCCAGCAATCGTGCCGAGCATACGCCAGAGCGCCACGCTCGACCGAAGCCCACAGACCGCGCGCCGCCCTTGCTGCATGCATACGCGATCACCACCGACCCAGGAGACCGCCAGACATCCCCGTTAGCCGCCCCATGCCGCACAGCCACCGCTCGCCGTCAAAGACGCCGCCTCTGCCGCGCAGAGTACCGCACGTTCCAGACCAAACCGCACCGCCCCTACACGCGCATTTAAGCCGTAGAGCATCGCCAGGAGACCACCAAGCGATCGCCACCACCGGCCATGCCTCTAGCAGCCCGTAGCCATGTCGCCACCGTCGCCTGCCCATCCTGTTTGGTATCGTCGTCGAGCCTATAAAAGAAGGACTCCCCCGCTCGAATTTTTCACACCATTCCACTCCTCTCTCACCCAGAACCACCCCACCTCAGTCCCGGAGCAAGGCGAGCAGCGCATCGCCGGAATTGCACCCGAGCAGGCCGCCTCTGGAGAAGAAGGGCGCCATCGATTTCGTCCACCCCAGGAGGCGCCACGACCACCCCTGAGTTCGCCGTCGTCGACTTTGTCGTTCGCCCGCCTCACCGACCTTCGCCTGCACCCCGGTGAGCCCCCAACGACCCCCACTGGCCGTGCTAGGTTTCTGTCTCGCCGGCGTTGTCCAACGTCGACGATGACTCCCAGTCGTTGGATTAGAACCCGATCGAACACACCATATCACCCCATACCGCTTCGCACCCCCCTGTGTCACTGACGCATGGGACAGCAACTTAAACAGCCCGCGGAAGCGCTGCGCTTAGAAGGACGGCCCAGTATCGCTTCCCGCGCAGCCCAGTTATTTGAATTAAACCTTTTCCAATTTAATTCTAACACACTTCTGTACCCAGTTTCAAAAATCAACCCAGGTCGATTCAGTGCACCAAATTGAATGAAACCAATTTTGTTAGAAAGGAATGGAAATGCTGAATCCAAGCCCGTTGGATTCAAGTCATTTGGATCTGTAGATCATCCTTGGAAAAAATAACAAGGCAGAAGCTTTTCTGCATTCAAACATTTTTCAAATTTAAACTACAATAGGTTTTGAGTTGATTCCAACTCTCAAAAATCACATTTAACCATACCTTTCAGAATATATAAAAATATATAGGTTTACTTGCAGAAATAATGTTCAAGTAAATAAAAGAATGCTACATAGGCATTTCTATCCACTTTAATTAATTAAAATAAAAGGGTAAAAACTTATTAAATTGTGACACCACTTTAAATCACATTCCCATGGACTAAAATATGTGGTGATGACATGTGTCAACATGATCCCATGTTTGGTTTGGAGAATATTAAATCTTAAGTAGTTTTTCAATGAGTAGAAATTACTTTTCTAGAAATAAAAGGAATTAAACCAAGCCTTAATCTTGTAATGTTAGAGATGATGTTAGATCATCTATAAGACCCTTGTGTGTGATGATTGCAAGTATTTAAGTATTGTTTGGTGATTGTGTACCTCGTATTTATTCATAGACGCTAGTACCGACCAAGGATACGAGGAGGAAGGAGGATTCTACGAAGAAGAAGCCGAGGAGAACTTCAACCACTGCTCTGCACAAGGCAAGCTAACACTTCCAATTTAGCCATCTTATATTGACACTAATGCAAGCCTAATACTACCAGTTGAATGTGCAAGCTAACACTTGCAAGATACCCTACTGATGCAAACAAACCACTATTTGTTACCATGCCAACTATATGCCTTAAGCATATATGATCCTATCCAGTTGATAAACCAATCCTAGTTTTGATTGCAAGCTTCTTACTTTATTTCTTTATCAAAGCTCTTACTTAGAGTTTACTTAAGAGGATTGTAGATACAAAAAAGATATGTGAAGGTTGCATAAAGAGCATAAAAATTGGCCTAAGCTAGATAATCTTGATGTCATCCTAAGGCATGAGATTGAACTTAGTTAAAACTCCACTAGTTTACCACCCCTCATTAGTGCTTACCCCCACCTGTAGATGCTATTGCTAAGCATTAAACTTGATCAACTTTAGATGGGAATACTTGGTGGAAAAATGGTTATGAAAACCTTGGAATGATGGATCATTCTATTGAAATGTTTTGGACATGTGTTTCCGAACACCTGATAATTTTGGTGATGAAAATGTTGAGGCATGAGCCTTAGCCCTTTATAAAACTGATGGTTGTCTGGATGCGATACCATTCCAATTTTATCATACAACCACAATAACCGAAGATTGGGTAGGGCTTGACTGGAAACTTAGATACCTTAGTATTAGTTACCTCACGGCCAAGGTCTGATCTGAGGCTACCTTGTGAAGATTGTCCACCTGTGCAGTACCCAAGATGAAAGTTGGTCATGGTTGGGAGGCCAAACTGACATGAGAGGTGCTTATACTAGGGCGTGTAATTGAAAGGTTAGGATTGATTATCCGCATACTGAGTATGGTGAATTCAGGATTTGTTCCTGATGGATGTATCGAATGTTGTGGTGAAAGTGTACAATCTCTGCAGAGTGTCAAACTATTCGAATAGCCGCGTCCGCGGTTATGGACAGTTGGAGTGGCCATATTGTTCCCCCGTCAGACTTTTCAAAATGACTTGTGAAATGAATTGAGACTTTGACTTGACCACAACAGGGTTGTGATATGAAATACAAGTTCCCACTTAGATGTTATAAACTTCAACTAGCATTCGTTGCTCCTAAACTTAGTAGAGATAAATCTGGCTTTTGCAAAACAACCCTAGAGCCTAGTGTCCTATTATCAAAAACCCCTTTCACTTGTTAGTATTAGTTTGCGAGTACTTAAAGAGTACTCATGGCTTGTCCATGGCTATTCCCATGGCCAGACTATGAAGAGGAGTACCTAGAGGATGGACCCCAGGAAGGTTACGACAACTAGGATCATCTTCCATCGTCAGTATTGCCTGTGACCCAGAAGATGGAGCTTCGCCCATGCTATCGTTATTATTACGTATTCCGCTGCTTGATGTTGTATTAAGAAATGGATCATGAGATCCCTATTTGTGTAAGAACTTATGTACGGTTTTTAATGGATGATGTACTATGGTATCCAATTCTGTTATGTCTCGCAAAAATGGTAATCCTGGGATTGCGATGTATGGGATAACAGGCATCTGGGATTAAAAATCCGGGTGTTGACAAGTTGGTATCAGAGCCATCCTGACCATAGGAGACCCTAGTTAGACTGTACGTTTGAATCAAAAACTTAGTTTCAAAACCAAAGGAAGCAAATATTTACAAAAACTTATTCTCACTCTTATCCCTTTTTATTCTTTCATGAAAATTCATGTTCCTCAAAAACTCTTGCAAAATACATAAAATTTTGACACACTTGATCACTCTACTAACTTACTCATCCTCTATTCTTATAGATGGACGTGAAGTACAGCAAGTTTTATCAGTTGGGGAATGGAGGAGACCTTATCTTTGAGAGGGATTTGAACCAGCTTTCGGAACTTCTGGAGCGTTCGCACCTTGAGTTCTTCGGAGCTCAGCTCAATGATCAAGGAGGAGAAGATCTGCAGTGGCTAATTGTTGCAAGTCTCCGAGGAAAGATTGAACCTCCCACTGCTGAGGTAATTCAGTTTACCTTAAGAGAAAACAACTGGCTCGATGGAGTGGCTAGGGCTATGCAGGAAGCTCTTTCCCGTCTATGTGGGCAGAGCATCAATCAGATCAAAGGAACTCGCTTTGAGTTTTGCCCAAGGCGTGATACAAATGGACAACCACTGGAAGCCCCATACCACCCCGAACTAAAGACTCAATTGGACCACCTTAGCTTCATGATGTACGACCGTCAGCAGGAGTTGGATAACTGCCATGACTACTCTAACCACAAGTCTGCCATCATCAAGACGAAGGATTAGACCATCGCCATGCTAGCGAAGGATCGCAAGTCTCGTTGCCGTCAACTCGACAAGAAGGAGCGCATCATTGCCCGTCTCCGCCACCGAATCTCATCCTTGGAGGAGACCATCCACGAGAGAGACATGCAGTTGGAGGAAAGGGAGAATGCCGGAGAGGATCTTCGTGGAGACCCCTACTCCTATCTCAGCGATGATGATGATTTTCTGGAGGATCAGGCTATGGACTTCTTCACCGATGAGGATGATTTCGCCTTCATCGATGATGATGAAGATGATGAAGCCACAGATTCCGAGGAGTAGTAGCACTTGAGCACTAGCGTAGCGAGTAGTATTCGGTCCCACTGTATCGTAGTTTCTAGAACGGTTCTTAAAACCATCTGTTTTCCTTGTTGTGGTGTGTGTTGTATCGTGTGCTATGAATGAATGAAAAAGCAAGTTGCTAGAAAATCAGAGTCAAACTTTAAAAAAAATTTAAGAACCAAAAACTTTAGAAATTTCCCTCTTTTCTCATGATCTATCTCAATATTCAGATGCCACATGGGGGAAGTGGTTCATCCCCGGACCCGATGTTGCAGATTCTGCAAATGTTGACTTCTGACCGTGAAGCTGAAAGAGCGGAACGTCAAGCCAACCTAGCCACCCTTCAGCAGATAGCCTAGCTTGCCCACAATAACCAAGGCCACGGAAATCAGGACAACCATGGATCTAAGCTCAAGAATTTCCAGAATACCAACCCACCCATTTTCACTAAGTCAGAAGAGCCCCTAGACGCCGATGATTGGTTGCAAACCATGGAAAATAACTTAGAAGTCGCCGGAGTGGAAGCCAACGAGAAAGTTCTGTTCGCCACCCACTATCTAGCCGTAGATGCCAGGGCATGGTGGAACAGTGTTCGTGCAATGACCGGAGGCCAGATGATGACCTGGGAGGAATTCAAGGTCAAGTTTAGCAGAACCCATGTACCACCAGGTTTGATCAAGAGGATGAGAGACAAGTTCAGAGAGCTGAAGCAAGGAAGGATGACTGTAGTCGAATACCGTGACAAATTTTTGTCATTAGCTAGGTATGCCCTGGATGAGATCGACACCGAAGCCAAGAAGAAAGAACGATTCCTGAATGGTCTACATGACGAGATGCAGACGGTGTTAGTCAATATCCCCTTTGCCGATATTGAAGCCCTTGTAGACTCTGCTATCCAGATGGAAGGAAAGATCAACCAAGCCAATGAGAACCACAAGCGTCGCATGATGCATCAGCCAGGACCCCATCAGACCCCAAAGTATCGCCCTAACCCATCTCCAGGATTTGCCCCAAGAACCAACAAACCCCCGATGAACCGTCCACCTATCCCAACCATGGAAACCCTAGACCCGGAGGAAATCACAACAACCCCGGTAACTCTAGCAATTTCAACCGTGCCCCACCCAAGTTCAACAACAACAATGCTACCGCCAACACCAACACTGCCCCTAGGACTGGAAGCAATGTTGTGCCTGTAGCAGCAAAGGACAAGTCGCAAGTGACTTGTTATGACTGTGGAAATAAAGGCCACTATTCCAACGAGTGCCCCAACAAGAAGAATGCTACAGCCCCCAATGCCAATGTCCCAGCTCAGCAGCAGCGTCGTGTTCAGCCCGTAAGAAGGTTTGCCCCAGGGAATTCGCTCAACCGCAATGACCGTCTTTTTCTCATGCATGCTGAAGAAGCTCAGGAAGCGCCAAACGTCGTGTTGGGTATGTTTTCTGTTAATGCAGTACTTGCAAGAGTGTTGTTTGATTCTGGTGCATCGCATTCATTTGTCACCGAAGAATTTGCATGCACTAGTAAAATTCAACCAACCAAACTGAAGCATGTAATGATTGTTCAAATTCCCGGATCAACCAACAAGGCTAGGAAAATTTGCAAAGCCGTCCCTATCCGAATCTATGGCATCGATTTTTATGCTAATCTGATAGTACTCGGAACTAAAGGTTTGGAATTAGTACTAGGAATGGATTGGATGTCCAAACATAAAGGATTGATTGACTGTGCCAAGAAAGCCATCACCATGACCAGTACAGCCGGAATATCAGTCGAGCATATATCTGAAACCTTACCTCGCCAATTCAAATGCAACAAGAGTATAGCCCAACCTACCATTGACCAAGTCCGGATAGTCTGTGAATACACCGATGTATTTCCAGATGTTTTGCCCGGTATGCCCCCAGATCGGGATATCGAGTTTATCATCGAACTAATTCCTGGAACCGGACCCATAGCCCAGAGACCATATAGTATGAACCCGTCAGAGCTAGCAGAATTGAAGAAGCAACTGGATTCCATGCTGGAAATTGGATTGATTCAACCAAGTGCGTCACCTTGGAGATCACCTGTCTTATTTGTGGACAAGAAGGATGGAGGTAACCATTTGTTTACGGATTATCGGAAATTGAATGATGTCACCATCAAGAACAAGTACCCCTTGCCCAAGATAGAAGATTTGTTTGATCAGTTGACCGGTGCCAAAGTGTTTTCTAAGATTGATCTTAGAACTGGCTATCTTCAACTCAAAATTCGTGCAGAGGATATTCCAAAGACTGCCTTTACCACCAGATATGGATTGTATGAGTATACAGTATGTCTTTCGGACTAACCAATGCCCCCGCTTATTTCATGAATCTCATGAATAAGATTTTGATGGACTTCCTGGATAAGTTTGTCGTTGTTTTCATTGATGACATTCTGATTTATTCCAAATCAGAAGAAGAACATGAGCTACACCTAAGGACCATTCTTGGAACCCTTAGAGAGCATCAGCTATATGCAAAGTTTAGCAAATGTGAATTCTGGTTACAGGAGGTAGGATTCCTCGGTCACATTGTATCAGCCGAAGGAATTGCCGTTGACCCTGCAAAAGTGAAAGATGTAGAAGATTGGCAAGCCCCAACCACTCAAACCCAAGTTCGTGCATTTCTCGGATTGGCGGGATATTACCGCAAGTTCGTAGAAGGATTCTCGAGTATCGCCCGACCCATGACCCAATTGCTGAAGAAGGACAAGAAGTTTGAATGGACTGACAAATGTGAAGCGAGTTTTCAAGAACTCAAGAGAAGATTGATCTCAGCCCCAATCTTGATCATGCCAGATATCACGAAGCCCTTCGATGTGTATTGTGACGCATCCAAGATCGGTCTCGGATGTGTGCTAATGCAAGAAGGCAAAGTTATATCTTATCTATCTCGACAATTGAAGCAACATGAGCAAAATTACCCAACACATGACCTCGAACTCGCAGCCGTAGTTCTAGCCCTAAAGACATGGAGACATTACCTGATGGGAAACCGTTGTGAGATTTATACGGATCACAAGAGTCTGAAGTATATATTCACTCAGAAGGAGTTGAATATGAGGCAGAGAAGATGGATTGAGCTAATTAAGGATTACGATCTGTACATTCACTATCACCCTGGTAAAGCCAACATGGTAGCCGATGCCCTTAGCAGACTACCGTGCCGCTTGAACTCCATGATTTTGAAGGAGCAACCAAGTTTGCACAAAGAGATAGAAGATTTTCGAATAGAATTAGTAAGTGAAGGATTTTTGGCTAGCATAGAACTCCAGCCCACTTTGATCAGTCAGATTAAAGAGGCGCAGAAGGGAAATTCTAGTATTGACGGAATCAAGCGTCGTATCGGTACAGGCAAAGTACCCGGATTCACCGAAGACGAAGAAGGAGTGCTGTGGTACAAAGGACGCCTTTGTGTACCAGCAGATTCTGCGTTGAAAGAAGTTATTTTGAAGGAGGCTCATGATACTCTTTATTCTATCCATCCCGGAGGAACTAAGATGTATCAAGATTTGAAAGAGCAATTTTGGTGGCATAAGATGAAGAGAGAAATCGGAAGCTATATCGCCAAGTGTGATATATGTCAGCGAGTCAAGGAAGGACATCAAAGACCCGCTGGATTGTTGCAACCATTGCAGATTCCTGAATGGAAATGGGATTCCATTGGAATGGACTTTATCACTGGACTGCCTACTTCTAGTAGGGGAAATGACTCTATCTGGGTCATAGTGGACAGATTGTCCAAAGTTGCCCATTTCTTGCCCGTCAAGACCACCTACAGAGTTCGAAGCTAGCGGAGTTATACATCGCTAGAATAGTTAGTTTGCACGGAGTCCCCAAGAACATTGTATCAGATCGAGGAACTCAGTTTACCTCGAGATTCTGGAAGAAAGTCCAAGAAGGTTTAGGAACCCGCCTAGATTTCAGTACCGCGTATCACCCTCAGACCGATGGACAAACGAAGCGACTAAATCAAATACTCGAAGATATGCTGAGAGCATGTGTGTTAGAATATAGATCCAAGTCGGAAGACTGTCTGCCATTTGTAGAATTTTCATACAATAACAGTTATGAAGCCAGTTTGCAAATGTCCCCATTTGAATTTATGTACGGAAGGAAGTGTCGCACCCCTTTGAACTGGTCGGAAGTAGGAGAGAGTCAGATTTTCGGACCCGACATCCTACGAGAAGCAGAAGAGAAGGTTCACAAGATTCGTGAGCACCTCAAGACCGCCCAATCCAGACAGAAGAGTTACGCCGACAAGAGATGCCGAGACCTTGCCTTCAACATAGGAGATTTTGTTTATCTGAAAGTGTCGCCATTAAAGGGAATGCAGCGTTTCCAACTCAAAGGAAAGTTAGCCCCCAGATATATCGGACCTTTCAAGATTTTGAACCATCGAGGAGAAGTATCGTATCAATTGGAACTACCCGGAGAGATGTCAGCAGTGCACAATGTGTTCCATATCTCGTTACTTCGCAAGTGTCTCGAAGTCCCAGCGAAGACCGAAGTGTTCAAAAATATCGATCACCAGACCATAGAGATCAACGATGACCTGACCTATCTCGAAGTACCCATCCGTATTTTGGAAGAATCCTTCAGAACTACCCGAACCCGAAGCATCAAGTTTCTCAAGATTCAGTGGAGCAACCACACAGAAGAGGAAGCTACCTGGGAGCGCGAAGATCATATCAGGACGGAGTTTCCCGATCTTTTCAAATCCTAGGTAATCTTTTTTGTCCTTTTTCAAATCTCGGGACGAGATTTTGTTTAAGGGGGGAAGGTTTGTAACAAAAATACTAAACTTGGATCATCAATTTCTAATCATCAAAATTAGGGCTAACAAAAAAATTTCTAAATAAAATTATGGAAGCATGCATGTGAGTATGAATTTCATTTTGAATACTTTTGAACCACCTTGATTGTGTGTTCCTTTGCTTGTAATTGGATGCTTAGGTGAAATAAACATCATCTAAAACATTTCCCACATTTTTCCCAAAGACAAATAAAGCAAAACAAATAAAATAAAGGAATGGTCATTTTGACCAATTTAACTCCCATGCCTACTTTGCCTGTCTCAAACTTTCAGAACCTAACAGAAACTTTTCTGGATCTTTGCACCCCTTGATTATACTCATAACAAAGTATCAAGGCCCACTTTGTGATCATCCAGAAACTTTCAAATGCATAGTTTAAATGACAATTCAAAATTGAATCTTTCTCATGTGGGAAGATCCCACTTTTTCAAAAACCACTCAAACAAGCTCAACTTTCAAAACCCAAGCATCTGCAGACTCACCAGCACCAATCTAGCACACCCACCAAAAATATTTTCAAAATTCAAAACTTGAATTCATGTGGCCATTTCATCAAACAGGTTGCAGACACAAATCAAATAAAATCTAAACACTATAGTGAGCAGTGATTGAAGCCTAACTGGTTCCCTATCTAGCTCACAACCATCTCAGTAGATCATCTAGTAAGTTAAACCAAGCACTAGCCTCACTGTAAGCTTGGCATTGCCGTGCCAACCTTGTCTAGGAGGCAGCCCACCGTCCACCGCCACTCCATGTCCCAGCCGCGAGCGTTGCCAACCCCTGGACCACACGCACGGACCGCACCTAGCTCGCCAGCAACTGTCCCGAGCATGCGCCAGAGCGCCCCGCTCGACCGAAGCCCACAAACCGCGCGCCGCCCTCGCCGCGTGCATACGCGATCACCACCGACCCAGGAGACCGCCAGATATCCCTGTTAGCCGCCCCATGCCGCATAGCCACCGCTCGCCGTCGAAGACGCCTCCTCTGCCGCGCAGAGCACCGCACGTTCCAGACCAAACCGCACAGCCCCTACACGCGCATTTAAGCCATAGAGCATCGCCAGTAGACCACCAAGCGATCGCCACCACTGGCCATGCCTCTAGCAGCCCGTAGCCATGTCGCCCGCCCATCCCGTTTGGTCTCGCCGTCAAGCCTATAAAAGGAGGACTCCCCCGCTCGAATTCTTCACACCATTCCACTCCTCTCTCACCCAGAACCACCCCACCTCAGTCCCGGAGCAAGGCGAGCAGCGCATCGCCAGAATTGCGCCGAAGCAGGCCGCCTCTGGAGAAGAAGGGCGCCATCGATTTCGTCCACCCCAGGAGCCGCCGTGACCACCCCTGAGTTCGCCGTCGTCGACTTCATCATTTGCCCGCCTCGCCGACCTTCGCCTGCACCCCGGTGAGCCCCCAACAACCCCCACTGGCTGTGCTAGGTTTCTCTCTCGCCGGTGTTGTCCAACGTCGACGATGACTCCCAGCCGTTGGATTAGAACCCGATCGAACTCACCAGATCACCCCATACCGCTTCGCACCCCCTGTGTCACTGACGCGTGGGGACAGCAACTTAAACAGCCCACGAAAGCGCTGCGCTTAGTAGGCCGGCCCAGTATCGCTTCCCGCGCAGCCTAGTTATTTGAATTAAACCTTTTCCAATTTAATGCAAACACACTTCTGTACCCAGTTTCAAAAATCAACACAGGTCGATTCTGTGCACCAAATTGAATGAAACCAATTTTGTTAGAAAGGTCTGGAAATGGTGAATCCAAGCCCGTTGGATTCAAGTCATTTGGATCTGTAGATCATCCTTGGAAAAAATAACAAGGCAAAAGCTTTTCTGCATTCAAACATTTTTCAAATTTAAACTACAATAGGTTTTGAGTTGATTCCAACTCTCAAAAATCACATTTAACCATACCTTTCAGAATATATAAAAATATATAGGTTTACTTGCAGAAATAATGTTCAAGTAAATAAAAGAATGCTACATAGGCATTTCTAGCCACTTTAATTAATTAAAATAAAAGGGTAAAACCTTATTAAATTGTGACACCACTTTAAATCACATTCCCATGGACTAAAATATGTGGTGATGACATGTGTCAACATGATCCCATGTTTGGTTTGGAGAATATTAAATCTTAAGTAGTTTTTCAATGAGTAGAAATTACTTTTCTAGAAATAAAAGGAATTAAACCAAGCCTTAATCTTGTAATGTTAGAGATGATGTTAGATCATCTATAAGACCCTTGTGTGTGATGATTGCAAGTAGTTAAGTATTGTTTGGTGATTGTGTACCTCGTATTTATTCATAGACGCTAGTACCGACCAAGGATACGAGGAGGATGGAGGATTCTACGAAGAAGAAGCCGAGGAGAACTTCAACTACTGCTCTGCACAAGGCAAGCTAACACTTCCAATTTAGCAAGCTTATATTGACACTAATGCAAGCCTAATACTACCAGTTGAATGTGCAAGCTAACACTTGCAAGATACCCTACTGATGCAAACAAACCACTATTTGTTACCATGCCAACTATATGCCTTAAGCATATATGATCCTATCCACTTGATAAACCAATCCTAGTTTTGATTGCAAGCTTCTTACTTTATTTCTTTATGAAAGATCTTACTTAGAGTTTACTTAAGAGGATTGTAGATACTAAAAAGATATGTGAAGGTTGCAAAAAGAGCATAAAAATTGGCCTAAGCTAGATAATCTTGATGTCATCCTAAGGCATGAGATTGAACTTAGTTAAAACTCCACTAGTTTACCACCCCTCATTAGTGCTTACCCCCACCTGTAGATGCTAGTGCTAAGCATAAAACTTGATCAACTTTAGATGGGAATACTTGGTGGAAAAATGGTTATGAAAACCTTGGAATGATGGATCATTCTATTGAAATGTTTTGGACATGTGTTTCCGAACACCTGATGATTTTGGTGATGAAAATGTTGAGGCATGAGCCTTAGCCCTTTATAAAACTGATGGTTGTCTGGATGCGATACCATTCCAATTTTATCGTACAACCACAATACCCGAAGATTGGGTAGGGCTTGATTGGAAACTTATATACCTTAGTATTAGTTCCCTCACGGCCAAGGTCTGAGCTGAGGCTACCTTGTGAAGATTGTCCACCTGTGAAGTACCCAAGTTGACAGTTGGTCATGGTTGGGAGGCCAAACTCACAGGAGAGGTGCTTATACTAGGGCGTGTAATTGAAGGTTAGGATTGATTATCCGCATACTGAGTATGGTGAATTCAGGATTTGTTCCTGACGGATGTATCGAATGTTGTAGTGAAAGTGTACAATCTCTGCAGAGTGTCAAACTATTCGAATATCCGCGTCCGTGGTTATGGACAGTTGGAGTGGCCATACTGTTCCCCCGCTAGACTTTTCAAAATGACTTGTTAAATGAATTGAGACTTTGACTTGACCACAACAGGGTTGTGATATGAAATAAAAGTTCCCACTTAGATGTTATAAACTTCAACTAGCATTCGTTGCTCCTAAACTTAGTAGAGATAAATCTGGCTTTTGCAAAACAACCCTAGAGCCTAGTGTCCTATTATCAAAAACCCCTTTCACTTGTTAGTATTAGTTTGCGAGTACTTAAAGAGTACTCATGGCTTTGTCCCTGGCTATTCCCATGGCCAGACTATGAAGAGGAGTACCTGGAGGATGGACCCCCAGGAAGGTTACGACAACTAGGATCATCTCCCATCGTCAGCATTGCCTGTGACCCAGAAGATGGAGCTTCGCCCACGCTATCGTTATTATTACGTATTCCGCTGCTTGATGTTGTATTATGAACTGGATCATGAGATCCCTATTTGTGTAAGAACTTATGTACGGTTTGTAATGGATGATGTACTATGGTATCCAATTCTGTTATGTCTCGCAAAAATGGTAATCTTGGGATTGCGATGTATGGCATAACAGGCATCTGGGATTAAAAATCCGAGTGTTGACATTAAGTGTAGACTCATAACCCCTAATCATCATTAGAATAACCTGCAACATCACAAGTTACAGCCACAGTGGGTCAATACATTGGAATAGTATTGGCAAGTGATACCTTAGTAGAATATTGGCATCTAGATACTACATGCATTTGGCTAGGTGTAGCTTAGGCTTGCTTTGCTAAAATAGGTTTTACCTATTAGTTGAAAACACTAAGTTTTCTTTGACAAAACTTTCCCAAGGAATCACCAATAGACATTGGTGAACCTTCACCCTTGTTTAACCACAAGTTTTAACTTAGAAATTGGGATGAGGATATTCCTGATAGCTTCCATGTCTTGATGCTCAAGTTGTCCAATACTAGGGTGATGGCTAAGTACTTAGATTCTTCCATCTGCAGAGGTTGTGCACTTTCTGCACAAGACTTGATTTTCACCAAGACAGGACCTTTCAGAAGCCTTCCCTTAGACCAAATGGACGCGTTTCAACCTATCATCCCACTACCACTAACTGTCCAAATGGCTAAGTTATTGCAACCTATATGATCCTGGGTGGCTTTCCACAAGTGAGATACACAAGGTAAACCATAGAAATGGGCCTTGTGTAACCACTCAACACAAAACATTATTTCCATTCCACCCAGGTGTTTCATTTACTTAGTTGTTTTATTAAGCAAAAACACAAGTCAAAGACTTAGAAATATTTTCACATAGCATGAATATATAACCACCCTTGGTTGCTACTAGCTAGGCTAAGCATGGCAAGGGTAAGCATCTTACTTAGAGAAATTTCTAACAATTCTACCACTACAAGGATTTCCCAAGCATAGCATATAGATTCTTATCAAAATTTTCATGCAAGTCCTATTCAAAATACCTCTAGTGCATAGTTGAAAAATATAGGAATAAAATCATGAAGCACCATTTGCCTTGGTAGTCTGGGGAGTAGCAACAATCTTCACAACCACAATCACTATTTGCACCAAAATCTACACATAAAATAATGGCACCAAAATCACATATCAAAATATACAAACAAAAATATATGAATGCATGCAAATGCCATGTGATGATTTTTCTACACCAAACAAGACAAGTAAACAGTATTAAAACATAAACAAGTCCAAGATACTCAAAATAGACTTTAATTGATCTTTAAAACATTTTTCAAATCATTTATATAACCAAAATAAGCCTACAAAAGTTTCTGCAAAAACAACCATTTTTACAGAGGCAAAACATTAAACACATTGCATAAACAGATATGATTTTCTCTCCTGATTCCAATGATATAAAGTTTGCAAAATTTGAACGTGGGAATCAAAAGTTATGAATTTTACAAGTTTGAAACACAAATAGATCTAAATTCAGGTTTTAAAACAAAGAACTAGCCACGCGGCAGCGTCTGATTGGCTGATACCGTTTCGCATCGGATCACACTCGCGGACCGTTAGATCTAACTTAACACGCACGGCTCAGATCGTTACTTACCGCTTCGCTCCAGATCTAATCTAGACCGCTGGATCTAGATCCTACGGCTGCTAAGCATGCGACCAAAGATGGGCAGCGCCAGCGGCGGTGGTGCGGCGGCGCGGCTCTGTCAGAGCAGTTGCCGGCGATTTAGGTCGCGCAGGGAGGAGTGGGGATGCTTACTGGGTTCGCGTGGTTGCTGCGGTGCTCGAGGTGGTCGAGGGAGGGACAGGGGCGCGCCGTGGAGGTCGTTGGGGCACGTCGGAGTTGTGCGCAGCGTCGGGTGCTTGCAGATGTTGACGTTGCCGAAGATTTGAACCGCCCTAGCATGAACTAGATGTATCAGGAGGTGCACAAGGTCACGGTAAGCATGATAGTATCAAGGAGAAGGCAAGGGGCGCTCGGAGATTACCGTGATTTCTCACCGGAGATGAGAGAGGCGTCGGGCACTTGCGGTGGTTGTCGAATCCGTCGACCTAGGTCACGAGCAGACAAAACAAAGGCATGACATGAGTCGCATGAGCAAGGGAATCATGCTAGCGTGAACGAGACAGAGTGGGGTGGATGGATCTCACCGCAATGTCTCGCCGGAGTTGCTCACCGCAATGTCTCGCCAGCGGCGGTGGTGCGGCGGCGCGGCTCTGTCAGAGCAGTTGCCGGCGATTTAGGTCGCGCGGGGAGGAGTGGGGATGCTTACAAGGTTCGCGTGGTTGCTGCGGTGCTCGAGGTGGTCGAGGGAGGGATAGGGGCGCACCGTGGAGGTCGCTGGGGCTCGTCGGAGTTGTGCGCGGCGTCGGGTGCTTGCAGACGTTGACGTTGCCGAAGATTTGAACCGCCCTAGCACGAACCAGATGTATCAGGAGGTGCGCAAGGTCACGGCGACCATGATAGTATCGAGGAGAAGGCAAGGGGTGCTCGGAGATTACCGTGATTTCTCACCGGAGATGAGAGAGGCATCGGGCACTTGCGGTGGTTGTCGAATCCGTCGGCCTAGGTCACGAGCAGACAAAACAAAGGCATGACATGAGTCGCGTGAGAAAGGGAATCATGCTAGCGTGAATGAGACAGAGTGGGGTGGACGGAGCTCACCGCAATGTCTCGCCGGAGTTGCTCGGGCAGCGTCTTTGCAGACTGGAGTCTGGGCAGCCCAATGGCGGAGAGAGTGTGACGAGTGAGGGGAAAGACTCGCGGTGCGGAGAGGTTTAAGTAGGCAGAGGCTCGGTAGGAAACGCTTGCTAAATCAATGGCAATTACGCCGCACTATCAACGGCAGCAACGGCAGTGGCGGCGCTGTCTGTCGCGCTATTTGGGGAAGATGATGACTTGGCGTGTGGGGCCAGCGAGTCAGCGACGGTGGGTAGAGTTGCGCGCGTGAGAGACAGAGGGAAAAGAAATCCCCGGGTGGGCTGCTTTGTCTGTTGGGCTGAAAAGGTGGCGCCAGGCCCAGTTCTGTATTCCAATTCTTTTTCTAATTTTATTTTTAGGAAACTTTTTCAAATGAATTCAAATGGATTTGAATTCCAAAACTTTCTGGACTTTTATAAAGTGAAACTTTCATAATTTTGGGCATAAAACCAAGCTGTCTTGCTGGACTTGTTTGGTTCATTTGAAAATTTTAAAATAAACAGTGCCTTAGCACAAGATTTGATAAAGATTGAGAATGGTTTTAATATCAAAATTTGTTTTGGAAAAATTTGTCCAAGCTTGGAACTCAACCAACAATCCTATGAACACACAACAATGGTTTTAAAACAAAAAATCTCTCACTAGAGAGTAGCATTGGATCAAAGCTTGTCCACATGAAATAATAGCACTCAAAGCTTCTGTTTCTTTCAAAAGAGTTTGAAATTGAACCCTAAATGAATATGCATGCAAGGATGACATGCAATATTTGAAAACATGATTTTAGGGATGTTAAAAATCTAACCCCCTTAAGGTGAATCTCACCCTCGAGATTCGGATTGGCTAGCAAATAGGTCATCTTCTCTTTCCCATGTTGCTTCTTCTTCGGTATGATGGTTCCATTGAACTTTGCAGAATTTGATAGTCTTAGTCCGAGTAACTCTTTTTGTAGTCTCAAGAATCTTGATAGGTTTTTCCTCATAAGTGAGGTCACTTTCCAATTGAACCTCCTCCAAAGGTATAGTATCCATCAAAGAAGTCTCTTCCATCTCTGGATGGCATTTCTTTAGCTGACTCACATGAAACACATTGTGAGCGGCAGACAATGATTCTGGCAATTCAATCTCATAGGCTACTTCTCCTTTACGACTCAGAATCTTGAATGGTCCAACATATCTTGGGGCCAATTTTCCTTTGACTCCAAATCTCTTCACTCCACGAAGTGGTGACACTCTAAGATAAGCTCTATCACCCACTTCATAGGTGACTTCTCTATGCTTAGGATCTGCGTAGCTCTTCTGTCGGGACTGTGCTATCTTCAATCTGTCCTTAACTAGCTTGACTTTCTCTTCAGCTTCTTTGATTAGTTCTGGTCCGAACAAAATTCTTTCTCCCACACCATTCCATAACAAAGGGGTGGTACACTTTCTCCCATAGAGAAATTTCAAACGGTGCCATCTCAATACTGGCTTGATAGCTGTTATTGTAAGAGAATTCTGTGTAAGGCAGACTTTCATCCCAACTGGCTCCATAGTCTAGGGCACATACCCTCAACATATCTTCAAGTATCTGGTTGGTCCTTTCTGTTTGTCCATCAGTCTAAGGATGAAAAGCAGTGCTGAATTCCAATCTCGTTCCCAATGACTCATGTAGTTGCCTCCAAAAATGAGAAGTGAATTGTGTTCCCCTATCAGACACAATACTCTTGGGTACTCCATGTAGGCATACAATCCTAATCATATAGATTTTGGCTAACTTAGCACTTGTATAGGTTGTTTTCACGGGTATGAAATGAGCCACTTTAGTTCGGCGATCCACTACTACCCAAATAGAATCATATCCTGACCTGGTCCTTGGAAATCCAGTGATGAAATCAATGCCAATGTTGTCCCACTTCCAATCAGGAATAGGTAGTGGTTGTAGCAATCCTGCTGGTTTCTGATGTTTCGCTTTCACTCTACTGCATACATCACACAAAGCAATATGTTCAGCGATGTCCTTCTTGAGATTATTCCACCAAAATCTTTCTTTCATATCCATGTACATTTTGGTGTTAGCCGGATGAATGGAATATGGTGAGTTGTGTGCTTCTTGTAAAATCAGTTTCCGAAGCTCCGGATCTTGTGGAACACAGATACGTTTTCCATACCATAAAGTACCCTGTTCGTCTTCATGGAATCCTTTGGCCTTTCCTTTGCCAATCTTTTCCTTGATCTCTTCAATTTCTTTGTCTGTCTTTTGGGCTTCTTTGATTTTGTCCAACAAAGTGGGTTGAACATCCAATGACATGAGTTGTCCTTCAGGCACAATCTCCAATATGAGATCTCTAAATTGGGCACACAGATCATCTGGCAACTCTCCCTTAGTAAGGCCATTCACAAAAACCTTACGGCTTAGAGCATCTGCTACAACATTTGCTTTACCGGGATGGTATTTCAAACTCAAGTCATAGTCCTTGATGATTTCTAGCCATCTTATTTGTCTCATGTTGATTTCTTTCTGGGTGAAGATATACTTCAAACTTTTGTGATCTGTGAACACTTCACATCGCTTTCCCAAAAGATAATGTCTCCATGTTTTAAGTGCATGGACAATAGAGGCTAACTCTAAATCATGAGTTGGGTAATTTACCTCATGAGTTTTGAGTTGTCTCGAGGCATAAGCCACAACTTTCCCTTCTTGCATTAGCGCTGCACCTAAACCATGATGAGATGCATCACAATATACTTGGAAATCCTTCTCCAAATCTGGCAGACATAAGACTGGTGCTGTCACTAGTCTCTTCTTCAATTCTTGGAAACTGAGTTCACATCCTTCAGACCAAGCGAATTTCTTGTCTTTCTTTAGTAACTCTGTCATTGGTTTAGCTACTTTGGAGAAATTCTCAATAAATCTTCTATAGTATCCTGCCAAGCCAAGGAAACTACGAACCTCTTTTACTGACTTAGGAGATTCCCATTCAGTTACAGCTGACACTTTAGCAGGATCAACTGCTACACCATCTCCTTACACAATGTGTCCAAGAAATCCAACTTCATTTAACCAAAATTCACACTTGCTGAATTTTGCATACAGGTTATGCTCTCTAAGCTTCTCAAGTATCAAACGCAAATGTCCTTCATGCTCTTCTTTGCTCTTGGAGTAGATCAAAATGTCATAGATGAAAACGACAACAAACTTCTCAAGGAACTCCATGAACACCGTGTTCATCATATTCATGAAGTATGCTGGTGCATTGGTCAAACCAAATGGCATCACGGTGTACTCATACAATCCATACCTAGTGGTGAAAGCTGTCTTAGGTATGTCTTGTTCCCTTATCTTGAGCTGGAAATAACCTGATCAGAGATCAATCTTTGAGAACACACAGGCTCCTTCTAACTGATCAAACAAGTCATTGATTCTAGGCAAAGGGTATTTGTTCTTGATAGTCACCTGCTTGAGTGAATGGTAGTCTATGCATAATCTTTGTCTTCTATCTTTCTTTTCCACAAACAAAACTGGTGCTCCCCAAGATGAAGAACTTTGTTGAATAAATCCTTTCTGCAACTGTTCTCCAAGTTGTTTCTTGAGTTCTTTCAACTCATCAACTGACATCTTATACGGTCCCTTTGATATTGGTCCAGATCCTGGTAGCAAATCAATCAGAAATTCCACATCTCTATCTGGTGTCATTCCCGACAATTCTTCCGGAAACACATCCGGATATTCACTCACAATTGGCACACTGTCCATGCTAACCCCCTTAAGAGAATTTAGCTTACTCCCTTTTGGTTCAAAGTTAGTCTTGAATCTAATCCTTTTGTTTTCTGGAGTTGTGAGTGTGACAGTATGGTTGCAACAATCTAGCACTCCCTTGTGCTTGGTCATCCAGTACATTCCCAAAATGACATCCAATCCTTGGGAATTTAGGATTATTAGATTAACAGGAAACTTATATTTCCCAAACTTTATGACTAGATCATGACATCCTGAGTTCACTATCATTTCTCCGCCAGGAGAACTTACTTTTATAGGACACCCAATAGTTTCTACTGGTAGCTCATTTCTTTCAACAAATGCTCTTGATATGAATGAATGAGATGCACCAGTATCAAAGAGAACAAATGCTAGAACATAATTGAGTTTGAACTTACCAGCAACAGCATCAGGTTCTTCATAGATTTCTTCCACATTGCTGTGGTTCACTTGTCCCTTCTGGAAAGGGTTGGGCTTGTTGGGTCCTTCAACTTTCTTTTCTGGGCATTCATTTGCATAATGCCCCATCTTCTTGCACTTGAAACATTCAACCTGACTAAGATCCTTCTTGATAGGCTGGCTTCAACTACCACTTCCACTTCCATTGTGATGGCTTTTGTATCCACTCTTGTGATTCTTGTACTTGTCATTGTCATGACTACGGTGATGCTTGTTGTCATGATGTCGGTTGTGGTTGTGGTGGTTGTTGTACTTTCCATGCTTGTGGGATCTAGAACTCCCACTATCATCATAATGGGAACGCTTGTGAGACGATCCCGAGCTGTGCTTGTCAGAGTTGTGTTTCCTCTTTCTGCTTTCAACCTGTTTCATCTTGCTCTCCAAGACGGCAGCCTTGTCACAAGAGATTGATAGGTGGGGACATAGGCCACAGATATTTGCAGGTTCAGTTCATCGTTTAGTACTTTGAGGAATTTCTCTTTCCTCTTAGCATTAGTGTCAACTTCATCTGGTGCATAACGCGCCAGATTATTGAACTCCTCAATATATTCAGCCACGCTGCGGTGGCGCTGCTTCAAGTTGTGAAATTCCTTCTTCTTCAAGCTCATCACTCCGGATGAGATGTGAGTTGTACGGAAACCATCTTCAAAGATAGCCCATGTCACATCCTCAATGGGAGGGGTGATCTGCAAGTTATCCCACCATGTAGCTGCTGGCCCTTCCAACAAGTGTGCTGCAAATCTGACTTTCTCCTCATCAGTACAACCAACAGTTACCAAATCCTTGTTCACTGAGCGTAGCCAATCATTGGCCACCATGGGGTCAGTAGTTCCTGGGAACTTTGCAGGCCTCAGTCTTAAGAATCTGGTAAGCATGTCAAAACCTGGTGGATTGTTCTGATTGTTGTTGTTGTTGTTGTTATTGTTGTTGTTCTGATTCTGCATAAAGGTGGTCATCATCTGCATCAGCTGTGTCTGAGCTGTCATCAGCTGCTGCATCTCTGGGGTGACATTGTTGTTGTTTGGGTTGGGGTTGGCACGTCGAGGAGGCATCTATGGTTTTCAATAAGGATAAGAATGAGATACCCATAGATGTTTAACATGCACAATACATCACACAGACAATCACAAACAAGCATCAAAATAACAAAAGTTCAACAACATAGACAACAAGTTTTGAAAAGTAAACACACCAATAGCAAGCCATCCACATATTGGATGGTCATTGCGACTCAATAATCAAAAGCATGGTAAATTAAAGGTAAATGAGTAGTCATCACTACTCCTCTGCATCAACCTCCCCATCAACAAGTGTAAGACCTGCATTCTCCATAGCGGTCTTGTATTCCTCGACATTGGTAGTCAAGGCCTCTACTTTGGCTTTGAGAGCCCTCTTCTGTGAACGAAGCCTCTTAATCACACCTTGCTGATGCTCAAGCTCGAAGTCCTTGGCCTCTAGTTCTGCAGTCATCTTGTTCCTATCTTGGACTCTTTTCTCTTGACTCTTGAACTTTCTATCCTAACTCTCAAACTTGGCCTCCATTTCCTTATCTATCTCATCCTGCTCCGCGAAGATTTTGTCCTTCTCACGAAGCTGCACCTGGAGTTCGTCATTGCTAAGCATGACGTTGGTCCTATCAGTGTCTAGGTGCCTAAGAAGAACCTCTAGGTCCTGGAGGTACAGACGAATCGGCTCTGCCGTCTCTCTAGCAGTATCCTCGAACTCAATAGCCTCACCATCCTCGTCACGTCTACCGAAGGCGTGGAAGTGAGTACCTCTAATCTCCCGAGAGTGTTCCCTAGCAAACGCCCAAGTAAATCCTGCATGACTACCTCTAGGCCTCTCTCCTTGTCATCGTGCATAATCTTGAAGGTGATAGCCTCCGTGGCTAGCTCATTCTGGCGTCCTGGCTGAGTAACCTTGAAGCCCCAAAGGTCCTTCCTCTCGAACTTGGTGAGGGGAAGCATCATGATGCTAGGAAGCGGAAGATTGAGCACACTAGTGAGCTCAATAAGACGAGTGCCAAAACGAGTTCCCTTGAACTCTTCAGCTGTGTTGATAGTAACATTAGACATCTATTTTATAAGATAAAGAAAAGTTATAATCAACATCAACAGATATAAACAAGACAAAGGTAGCGCAAGCATACCATTTGCAAACCAAACACACAAGTCATGGCATACATAATTCCATTACAAGCATCCAAGGTTCAACATAACTTAGACAAAAAAATTGGAAATAAAATGATAAGTGTGGTGGTCCAAATAACGGAGTACGTTACAACTCTCACTCACTAGACAAAATGGCTATCAAAGCATCCTTAGTAGCCATCTGCCTATCTTGTTCACAAGATTCCCAAATCAAGTCTATGATGTCTTCCCTTAGTTGTTGGTTGGTAGTTTCCAACTCTTGGGTATGCTTCTTTTCTTCCCTAAGGTCATTTTGGGTGTTGATCATTCTGCACTTGAGTCTTTCACCAAGCTCTTTGATGGCCTTCCAACCTGCATCCCTTGCTGAATCAAAGAATGTGGTGTGTATCACTGAGTTTGTGACCATGCAGAATCCTGATTCTTTGTGGTTGTCTTCCTTGTGTTTGTACAAGTGAAGTTGCACCCACCAATATTCTTCTCCTTCATCCATCACAGGGAAACCTTTGTACACAGTTGCACCATGTATCCCCATAGTAACCATAAGGTTCTTGAGGGTCTTTGGAAATTCAGTCTCACACTCTAGGGTCATGGTCATGAGTGGTCCCTTCCTCACAGCTTCATTTATGGAGTTCATCTACAAATAGAGATGAGATAGAAGAATTAGAAAAGTTTACGAGTTGAAAAAGACAAGTGTGGAAATTGTTGAAAAAATTTCCTTAGTGGTTTCTAATCCAATCCTAGGGTCATAATCCTATAGGCAACACAGTGCTCTGATACCATCTGTAAGATCCCTCCTTTATAAAGGTAAAGATCCCTGTGATTGCAATGCTAGTCCCTGGATCAATGCTAGCATCCACAGTTTAAGATGAAGTACACAGATACAAAGGTCATCATTACATATCATTCCAGAGACAAACATAGTCTTTTATAACTCCATGGCCACAGGCCTAATACAAGAGTTCAAATATAGAATAACATAAATAAGTCTTCATCTTCATGTGCCATAGGCAAGCATGTTGAGTGTAGACCCATAACCCCTAATCATCATCAGAATAACCTACAACATCAAAAGTTACAGCCACAGTGGGTCAATACATTGGAATAGTATTGGGAAGTGATACCTTAGTAGAATATTGGCATCTAGATACTACATGCATTTGGCTAAGTGTAGCTTAGGCTTGCTTTGCTCAAAATAGGTTTTACCTATTAGTTGAAAACACTAAGTTTTTCTTTGACAAAACTTTCCCAAGGAATCACCAATAGACATTGGTGAACCTTCACCCTTGTTCAACCACAAGTTTTAACTTAGAAATTGGGATGAGGATATTCTTGATAGCTTCCATGTCTTGATGCTCAAGTTGTCCAATACCAGGGAGATGGCTAAGTACTTAGATTCTTCCATCTGCAGAGGTTGTGCACTTTCTCCACAAGACTTGATTTTCACCAAGACAGGACCTTTCAGAAGCCTTCCCTTAGACCAAATGGACGCGTTCCAATCTATCATCCCACTACCACCAACTGTCCAAATGGCTAAGTTATTGCAACCTATATGATCCAGGCAGAGCCCATAATGCCATGTGGCTGCACTCGAAGCTTCTTAACATTTGGCACCTCAAATCCCTTTGTTCCTGGGTGGCTTTCCACAAGTGAGATACACAAGGTAAACCATAGAAATGGGCCTTGTGTAACCACTCAACACAAACCATTCTTTCCATTCCACCCAGGTGTTTCATTCACTTAGTTGTTTTATTAAGCAAAAACACAAGTCAAAGACTTAGAAATATTTTCACATAGAATGAATATATAACCACCCTTGGTTGCTACTAGCTAGGCTAAGCATGGCAAGGGTAAGCATCTTACTTAGATAAATTTCTAAAATTCTACCACTACTAGGATTTCCCAAGCATAGCATATAGATTCTTATCAAAATATTCATGCAAGTCCTATTCAAAATACCTCTAGTGCATAGTTGAAAAATATAGGAATAAAATCATGAAGCACCACTTGCCTTGGTAGTTTGGGGAGTAGCAAAAATCTTCACAACCACAATCACTATTTGCACCAAAATCTACACATAAAATAATGGCACCAAAATCACATATCAAAATATACAAAAAAAATATATGAATGCATGCAAATGCCATGTGATGATTTTTCTACACCAAACAAGACAAGTAAACAGTACTAAAACATAAACAAGTCCAAGATACTCAAAATTGACTTTAATTGATCTTTAAAACATTTTTCAAATCATTTATATAACCAAAATAAGCCTACAAAAGTTTCTGCAAAAACAACCATTTTTACAGAGGGAAAACATTAAAAACGTTGCATAAACAGATAGGATTTTCTCTCCTGATTCCAATGATATAAAGTTTGCAAAATTTGAACGTGGGAATCAAAAGTTATGAATTTTACAAGTTTGAAACACAAATAGATCTAAATTCAGGTTTAAAAACAAAGAACTAGCCACGCGGCAACGTCTGATTGGCTGATACCGTTTCGCATCGGATCACACTCGCGGACCGTTAGATCTAACTTAACACGCACGGCTCAGATCGTTACTTACCGCTTCGTTCCAGATCTAATCTAGAGCGCTGGATCTAGATCCTACGGCTGCTAAGCATGCGACCAAAGATGGGCAGCGCCAGCGGCGGTGG
Organism: Avena sativa; assembly: GCA_916181665.1. Taxonomy (NCBI): domain Eukaryota; kingdom Viridiplantae; phylum Streptophyta; class Magnoliopsida; order Poales; family Poaceae; genus Avena; species Avena sativa. Next base: position 214,109,001 of record OV702298.1, on the reverse strand, counting down.
TGCGGCGGCACGGCTCTGTCAGAGCAGTTGCCGGCGATTTAGGTCACGCGGGGAGGAGTGGGGATGCTTACTGGGTTCGCGTGGTTGCTGCGGTGCTCGAGGTGGTCGAGGGAGGGACAGGGGCAGACCGTGGAGGTCGCTGGGGCACGTCGGAGTTGTGCGCAGCGTCGGGTGCTTACAGATGTTGACGTTGCCTAAGATTTGAACCTCCCTAGCACGAACTAGATGTATCAGGAGGTGCGCAAGGTCATGGTGAGCATGATAGTATCAAGGAGAAGGCAAGGGGCGCTCGGAGATTACCGTGATTTCTCACCGGAGATGAGAGAGGCGTCGGGCACTTGCGGTGGTTGTCGAATCCGTCGACCTAGGTCACGAGCAGACAAAACAAAGGCATGACATGAGTCGCATGAGCAAGGGAATCATGCTAGCGTGAACGAGATAGAGTGGGGTGGATGGATCTCACCGCAATGTCTCGCCGGAGTTGCTCGGGCAGCGGCTTTGCAGACTGAATTCTGGGCAGCCCGGTGGCGGAGAGAGTGTGATGAGTGAGGGGAAAGACTCGCGGTGCGGAGAGGTTTAAGTAGGCAGAGGCTCAGCAGGAAACGCTTGCTGAATCAATGGCAATTACGCCGCGCTATCAACGGCATCAACGGCAGCGGTGACGCGGTCTGTCGCGTGATCTGGGGAAGATGATGACTTGGCGTGTGGGGCCAGCGAGTCAGCGACGGTGGGTAGAGTTGTGCGTGTGAGAGACAGAGGGAAAGGAAATCCCCGGGTGGGCTGCTTTGTCTGTTGGGCTGAAAAGGTGGCGCCAGGCCCAGTTCTGTATTCCAATTCTTTTTCTTTTTCTAATTTGATTTTCAGGAAACTTTTTCAAATGAATTCAAATGGATTTGAATTCCAAAACTTTCTGGACTTTTATAAAGTGAAACTTTCATAATTTTGGGCATAAAACCAAGCTATCTTGCTGGACTTGTTTGGTTCATTTGAAAATTTTAAAATAAACAGTGCCTTAGCACAAGATTTGATAAAGATTGAGAATGGTTGTAATATCAAAAAAAAAATTGGAAACATTTGTCCAAGCTTGGAACTCACCCAACAATCCTATGAACACACAACAATGGTTTTAAAACAAAAAATCTCTCACTAGAGAGTAGCATTGGATCAAAGCTTGTCCACATGAAATAATAGCACTCAAAGCTTCTGTTTATTTCAAAAGAGTTTGAAATTGAACCCTAAATGAATATGCATGCAAGGATGATATGCAATCTTTGAAAACATGATTTTAGGGATGTTACAATAAGACTAGGCTTAACCCTATGTCTAATCTCAACTACAGATGATTTGTAGATGGCATAACATTGCTCACTACTCTTCTGTGCATGCTCAAATATGATCTGGTTTCTAAGTGACCAAATGCTCCAACATCCTGCAATCATAGATATTTTGTAATATTGGTTTGTGGATCTGTCTTTGGCATCAATAATTCTGTCAATAATTCCAAGGTCCTTGTTCCATTCCTCTCCTAAGATCCACCAAAAGTTCTTGCTGAACTCACATTCGAAGAACAGATGGTCCACTGTCTCCCTGATATTTTACTCACATAGTACACATGTGTAATCCTCTAGTTGGAAGTTTTTCCTTTGTAGTAGGTCTCTGGTGTTTAATCTGTCCTGCAATAAAAGCTAGAAGAAGAACTTGTGCTTTGGTAAGCATGGTGTTTTCCATATCCACTTAAATGGAGTGGGGGCATCAGGTGCTCTAATGATATGCTCATACACATTTTTAGTAGAAAATTTGCTGTCTCCCTAGGGAAAGCACCATATGTCAGGTGTGTCAGTGTTCCTGGGGCTACTAATCATGTTCTTAAGCTCTTCAAGTTGATCATTGGCTATCATGGACAGGGGCAGCTGGAATAAATTATATTCATCTTGAGCAATGGTGCTGGATGCAGAGTTGAGACATATTCTCTCATTTAGGAAATTAGAATGAGCAAGAAACATGTCATGAACTCAATATCAAGTAACTCAGATGTCGGGACACGGCTAATCGATTAGATTTTACACCCTGCAGGGGTTAGTACACTTTACCCATGTGACTTGGCCAGCCCATCTCGTACCACCACTCTCATATTGGGTGATGATAGGGAGAGGTCCAAGAAGGGACCGTTCGGTAAGTAGCTCCCCAAATCCGACACGCACCGTACCAAACTACCAAAATTCTACATCTCTGGATACGTGGGTTCGAGTTACCACAACCTACTGGGTCCAACCAACCACCCATTTCATTATTTGCACATGGTTATACACGTAAGCTACCAAATAAAGAAGCCAATCATTTTCTCATGATACCTGGGTGCTTTTCCGCAATGATACCACCAAAAATGTCAATCCCATCACACCCAGGAGGTTCATTGATTAAGTTGTTTTTAGTTTTCACAAACCAATACTTTTACAAACAACTTTCGAGATGTAACCCAACCCTCGTTCATCATAGCACGACTAAGCACATCTACCAACAGTGGCTCAACTACAAAAGATCCATACCACATAATAGGATATAGCATAGCGATAGTAGTTCCTAATCATGCAACTACAAAATACACCACAATGCATTGAAAATAGTAGGATAATGACATGAACAAATTAGCATCTACTTGCCTTGATAGTTGTTGGAGTCATTCAAGCACTCGTAGCAATCACACATGTTGCACTCCTCGCAATCTATCGAGCAAACAATTGCATACAACATAAAAAATCATACAATCATAAACAAATGCACAAATGCATGCATGAAAATTTAATAAATCACAATGATTGTATTTTAGTTCTATTAACATTACTAGATCACATGATGCATGCATGAAGTATTTAATGCAATAGGGTATTTACTATTAAATCCTGGTTGCCAATATAGGGTTTTTAATGGTTCTGTTGTAACGCCTATTCTAATTGTCGAATTAAATTTGGATCTGAAGTGTACTGGATAGAGGGCATTAATACAAACCAATAGTAATTGGATTCACCCTAATCAGAGTTATAGATATTTTCTTATGATTTAAATAGTGTTTAATGGGTTTTAAATCATTTATTTAGTTTCCTTTGTATAAAAATCAAACTAAAATCAGATCTATAATCTTCACGGGATTGTGATTCCAGCGACATATTATTTGCAATTTTCTAAATAGTACTTATTTTCTTATGAATTTATTATACCAAAAGGGCCATTAATCTATTTAAATCTTCACGGCAAAACCTTACAGTAAAAGCCTGAACTAATTGCATATTGATGATCTACTTGGAACCAGCTTTCCATCGATAAATTATTTATATTTTTCTGACCTCTAAATAATTTATTAGGAATTTAATACTCTAAAAGGCCATTAAATCTATTTAATTTATTACAGTAAATACGTACTGTAAAAGTTAGATCCAATTAGATATTACTATTCTACTCAATTTTCTGAATCCATTGATATATAATTTGCTATTTTTGGACCTATGAATCTTTTTATATAATTTTTGCAAGTTTATACAATTTCATGCAATTTAAATTGAAATTCAAATCTACAGGGAATATTCCCTGGGAATATTCTTCGTTGACTGGGATGAGTGCTGACCTGGTGTTGATGTGGCGAGATCTGGTTGGCTCATACCCCTTCGTGGTTGGATCTAATTTTGGCCGTCGGATTGGGATCTGATGGCTAGAAGAGAAGATCGGCTCGATTTTGGCCCATAATAGGTAAGAAAGATATATGTGTTAGATAGACAAATCTGTAGATCAAATCGAAAAACTTTCAACATGAAAGTTGTAGAGAATCATTAGTTCTACCTTTTTACCAAACGAATTTGGATTTGAAGAAACGAGCGCGAGTAGATCTTGGATTTACACCGTCATATCGGAAATTTTGTGGTGCGAAATTCTATGGCTGTAGAGAATGCAAGGAGGTGACATTTGTCGGGATCAAAAGTTTTCTACGAGATCTACAAATTTCGTGTTTTGTCCAAAGGCAAACGACGAAGTCTAGATGGGTGAATAAACGAAATAAGTTTCGGGCATGTGTAGATTCGGGATTTCGAGAAGGAAAACTCATACAGCTGTGGCTCCATGGGTTTCTATGGAGATTTAGGATGGTGGAGAGATAGATCTTGAAGTAGGTAACAAGTAGAAACAAACGGAAGTCGATTCGGAGTCGTAGATTTAAAGTTATAAGTATTTGAATAGAGATAGGTCTAGAAAACGAGTTTTCACACGATTTTTAAAGTGGAGGTGGGATAGATTCCTTCCCGGTGGCTGCTCCGGTAGGTCGGCTGAGTGAGCCAGACGGTTGGCCCATTAGTTTTTTTCTTTTTTCTATTTTTGTATTTCCTTTATATCTTTTGCATACGAACTTCAAATGATATGATTCTTATTTCTAATTTTTTTAAATCGAATAGATCATTGTAGGATCATATTTGTAATCTTTTTACTAGTTTGCAAGTGGTGGATTTATAAATCCTTATATATTTCATTTTATTTATATCTTTATTTGTTTGTATTTATTCCATAACTTTTTCATAATAGCTCCAAATGAGCTCAATTTTGTTTCTAAAATTTTGTAATATTCATTGGATCTTTTAGGCTATAATTTAGCAATAATCACTGCCTTAGCAACAGTGGGTTTTTATAAAGCCAATTTAATTTCCTTTTAGGAACAAAGTGGCATATACTATTTAGGGTTTTAGTCCTTTATTTCTATTTAGGAATTTTTCTTGATGCAAATATGCAATGCAATGCTCATGAATGTCATGCAAATGCAATTTTTTTCTTGTCCCAATTTATAAAATCTTGGGATGTGACACTCTTGGCGTTGTTGTTGAGGTTGAGGAGCATTTGGGTCCACCTCTTGATCATGTCGATGATGAGCTTTATGGTCCCCATTGTGGTGGTGGGGTTCTCCATGGTGGGAGGACCTTGAAGACTCGCCATGTCAACTTGAGGAGTGCGTGCGAGACGAACTTGACGATCTTGAACAGTGACCATGTAGGTTGCCAATATTGGCAATATCTTGGTGAAAATCTTAGAATTGTGCATGGTGCTCCTATTGACGTTGCCGCTCGCGGTATTCAATTCTCGGAAAGTATCATCAAGACGGTGCTCAAGTCGCTCGAATTGAGTATGGAATTCTTGGCATTGCGCCCATAAGTTTTGGCGCGTGGCAAAACCGTCTTGGTTGTTGAAGTTGCTATATCCACTAGCTCCGCTTCCCCTAGACATTGTGCACAAACACACGTGATAGAGAGGGTGATATCAGTTTAATGGTAATTTCTACCTTGCCTCACCGGAGTCAAAAATTGGAAAGATCATTCTTGCCGAGAGCAAAGCGAATAGCGGCTACACAAGACACACACACACAAAGGCCTATGGTGGTAGGTTAGGGAGGTGGATAGAAAATGGAACAACCCAAAAATGTTATTGTCAAAAGTGGGTAAAATCCAACAAAAACGAAGTCAAAGGAAAAGGTCAAAAAGGGTGACGAGAACCTATGACTATACACACACGGTGGAGATTAATGTGGCTAGTATGACTCTGAAAAAGAGCAACAAACAAAATTGGTCCTAACAAAGACTAAAGCTCGGTGTCGTGCCAACACTTGGAGAGACTGTAGCTCGTTTGCACAAGATTGAGAAGCAATGGATTTGCACTGCTCTTACTCGCACTCTTGCTTAGAAGCTTGGGACTCTCTTTTGTATTAGTATTTTTCTCTTTTTATTTTGCTTAGAATCTTTTTTGTATATCTTTTTCCTTTCTATGCTATGGATTCAAGTTTGTTATTGGATCTATACTATTACTGTGCAAGAGCAAGCGCACAATGCTTCAACAAACATAAGAGAAGCTACTCTCGATAGGTTAGGTAACACACAAAGGAAGAATGGGGTTGACAAAGTTGGCGCAAGTTATACCTTGTGGTGATGTTGGACTTGCAACCGTTGGTGGAGGGATGGTTCGAGGTCCGTAGTGTCGATGTCGGGCGTGAGGTGTTGTTGCGAAAGCTTTGTTAGATTACAAACACGCACACAGAACACAAACACACAAAGGAAATCAGTTGAAAAGGAAAATGGGTCAAGAAATTTGCACATGCCGGAAACTCCGGTGTGGAGGGCCGGAAACTCCGGTTGGGTCCGGAGACTCCGGTCTATGCAGTCTAGAAACTTCGGTCTGGTTCTAGCACGTCGAACAGCTCGTGTTCTTGAACGGAAATTCGGCCCTTGAACCCTCAAATCCAGAAAATTTTGTCCAAATTGGGATGGGAAACGCAGGGCAAGGGTAGACCAACTCCAAAGATAAGTTTCTGTTGGACCAAAACCACAATTAACTCACCAAATCGAGAGATCGATCCAAAAGAAATTTGGGGTAATATTTTTTGTATTTTCGAATTTATGGTGGAAATCGGTGAACGAAGTCAAATCCATGGCAACCAAAAGCTGCTGATACCAGTTGATATGGGTCTCCTTGTGGATTTACCCTTAGGGTGGCCCGATCTTCACGGATTTGAGGTGGTGGAGTGAGGAGAAACACGATGAACGCAACATAGACGCAAGGTAAAGATAAAAACGCACACAAACACAACCCAATTCGATTTGCTCATGTTGGTTCGAACAACCAATCCAATAGAATCCTCGGTGAGAGACCTTATGGTAGAATCACCAAAGGATAGATCGACAAGCAGATGATAGAATCCAAATCAAAGGATAGAGTAGCAACCAAGTAGAATCCCAAAGGGAGAGACCTAGCACTACTAGAATCCTTGACAAGGAGAGACCAAACACTTGAGGAGGGTCTTGATGACTTGGAGAAGAACACCGAACTCAAAAGCCTTGTACAACTCATAGATTAACTATAGAGAGGGGTTCCCATCTAGGGTTAGGCACATGCCTTCTTTCATATTCAACTCTAGGGTTTCAAGGAGGGAGTGGGGGCTTATATATAGGGCAGCCATGATCTAGGGGTAAAATAGGCATAAATAGGAAGTTCTGGGCGTTACATGGGTCAGGCCCAACTCGAGGAGCGCAGGCCCAAAACACACGGTCCGAAGATTGCAGTATAGAGGTCCGGAGACTCTGGTCTGGACCAGAGATTCCGGTCAATATCCGGTCAGTCTCCGGAGGGGCATACAAACTATCCCAAGCTTCGGTTTGGGGGTTGGTCCGGAGATGGGCCGGACACTCCGGTGACGTAGTCCGGAGACTCCGGTCTGTAGGTCCGGAGACTCCAGTCTGGCTTCATCAGCTTCGTGCGTCTTCTCTTCCAGGCCTTTTGCTTGGGTGTCTTGGCTTCAGGTTCTTCCTTGGTGCATCCTCTTGGCAGCATGGTCATGGACCTATTCATATCATTGGCATTTATATCAAGTAGAATATGATAGGGCAAAGGTGTCCGATCTTTCGATGAGATGGTGATAGTCGATTTGGGTGGAGTTCGGGCTTGACGATACGACTACACGTGCGAGCACGAGTGCCAATGCAATTGCTAGGCAAATCTCCTGGAGGTTACCCATCTTGTAGAAGCACGATCATCCTGACCAACGAGGGTCTTAATTCCTACCTTAAATCGAGAACAAGTAAGATCTAATATTGGAATCAATATATTGTGGATTAAGATGAAAGCATTTATTGAAAAGGTGGGATCTTGTATAGGGCGAAGTATAAGAGGCCTCTGGGATACTCAAGCCTTGGCGAAGTTGCGACGATGGATAACTTTTAGTCTAAACAAAATATGAGTCTAAAGTGGCGGCTATGGGGGATATTTAAGGAGGAAAAGGTGGGATTTCAGCCAGCCATAGAGGTGGTGGCCGAAACCAACCCTATAAGTACTTTTCTCCTCAAATACAGACTCTAAAAAGTGGCAATTTTAATTCCTGCAAAAATTACATGGGCCTGGCCCAAAATAAAAGGTGTCGCAGTATGAAATTAAGCTATGGACGAATTTATGATGTAATATTCTTGAATATTTCGTCCAAGCCTTCTTTCTTCATTATGGTGGCTTCAAAGTTCTGAAATCTTCATCTGTGGCCTCCTCTTGAATTATCACATGCTTGCTGCCATCTCCATGCATGATCATGCTCCAATGCTTGTCCCTCTCATCCATGATTGGACCATCATTCCTAAGAGTAACAAATACATCTGATTTAGGCAACATCATATTCTCATGTTTGTGCGGAATAGTTCCAAGAAACGAATGTACCTGATAGTTAAGTTGCTTGGCACGAGATCGAGTGATAGGTCCTTGTATTTTTGTAGCTAAAGGTATAACGGTTGTATCAATAGATGGGATGTCCACATCATGCTCCCCTTCTTGAATTGAAGCCGTCCTCGACGCAATCTCATCGTCCTCACCAAAGTAAGGCTTCAAATCTGCAATGTTAAATGGAGGACTAACCATACCAAAATCTGTAGGTAGCTCAATTTTATATGCATTATCATTTATCTTCTCTAACACCTTAAAAGGACCAGCAGCGCGTGGCATTAACTTAGACTTGTGCAAATCAGGAAAACGATCTTTGCGCAAATGTAACCAAACAAGATCACCAACATCAAACACAACATGCTTTCTTCCTCTATCCCCAACTAGTTTGTACTTAGCATTCATGTGTTATATGTTGTCTTTAGTAGTCTTATGCAATTTTAATATCATTTCAGCATGTTGTGTAGCATCCAAATTATTTTGCACCGAAGAAGGTAATGGCAATAAATCAATAGGTGCACGAGGAACAAAACCATACACAATCTCAAATGGGCACATATTTGTGGTAGAATGCAGCGAACGATTGTAAGAAAATTCAATATGAGGTAAACACTCTTCCCACAATTTTAAGTTCTTCTTTAAAACAGCCCGCAACATAGTAGACAAACTATTGAATACTTCAGTTTATCCATCAGTTTGGGGATGACATGTAGTACTAAACAGCAATTTGGTCCCCAACTTAGCCCATTAACATCTCCAAAAGTGGCTAAGAAATTTATTATCACGATCAGAAACAATAGTATTTGGCACACCATGTAAACGAACAATTTCACGAAAGAACAAATCAGCAATATGCACAGCATCATCCATTTTGTGACAAGAAATAAAATGTGTCATCTTAGAAAACCGATCCACAACAACAAAAATGCTATCCCACCCCTTCCGTGTATGAGGCAATCCCAAAACAAAGTCCATAGAAATATCCTCCCAAGGAACACTTGGAACAGGAAGAGGCATATATAACCCATGTGGATTAAGGCGAGACTTAGCTTTTTAACAAGTATTGCAGCGTGCCATGAATCTCGCAACATATCGTCACATACATGGCCAAAATAAGTGTGCGGCAAGAACATACTCCGTTTTCTTGACACCGAAGTGTCCCATCAATCCTCCTCGATGAGCCTCCTGTAACAACAAAAGACGAACAGAACTATCTGGGATGCATAGTTTGTTAGCACGAGACACAAATCCATCATTAAAGACGAACTTGTTACATGTTCTACCATCTCTACAATTCAGCAACACATCTTTAAATTCAACATCATGCACATATTGTTCCTTAATAGTTTCCAATCCAAATATTTTGAAGTCAAGTTGAGATAACAAAGTATAACGGCGCGACAAAGCATCAGCAATAACATTATCTTTATCATTTTTGTATTTGATAACAGAAGGAAAATACTCAATAAATTCAACCCACTTTGCATGACGACGATTCAACTTAGCTTGACTATGAATATGATTCAAAGATTCATGCTCAGAATGTATAACAAATTATTTAGGCCATAGATAATGTTGCCAAGTTTCTAATGTCTGAACCAACGCATATAATTCTTTATCATAAGTAGAATAGTTCAGACTAGTCCCACTCAATTTCTCACTAAAATATGCAATAGGTTTTCCCTCTTGTAATAACACACCTCCCAAACCAATTCCACTAGCATCACATTCAAGCTCAAAAGTCTTATTAAAATCAGGAAGTTGGAGTAATGGAGCATGTGTTAACTTATGTTTCAATATCACGAAAGCCTATTGTTGTGCATCACCCCAAACAAAGGGCACATCCTTGTTAAGTTCATTCAGCGACGTGGCAATTAATTCAAAGTCTTTGACAAAGAGCCTATAAAAACCAGCGAGGCCAAGAAAACTCCTCACTTGTGGGACCATCTTGGGCTGCGGCCAATTCTCAATAGCTTCAATCATGGCTGGATCCACTTGAATTCCCTGTGATGTAACAACATAGCCAAGAAATGAAACTCGATGGGTGCAAAAGGTGCACTTCTCAAGATTACCAAACAAATGTGCATCGCGTAAAGCATTGAAAACAGCACGCAAATGATCCAAATGATCCTCTAAAGATTTGCTATAAATCAGAATATCATCAAAATAGACTACCACAAAACGTCCAAATATGACCATAACCCAAGCACTTGTAGCATTGTATATCCTTTGATATGCCCGTGGAAGCCATAGAAGATGCACTACGAGTAGGAGCATTGAATGTCATAGGAGGAGGAGCTGAAGGAGGCCTTGTGGTCGCTTTGGATGTGGTAGTAGCTGGTGGAGAATCATAAGAAGAAGGCTCTGATCGTCGGGATGTCCAAGAGGATGTGCGACCTGTAGAATTATTAGTCCTCCATGGTGTTTGGCGATCCTGCACTTCACATTCAGCTTTGCAAGCAAGATGAAACAAACGAGTGATGGTATTATATTCCTTATAGTCTAATATGTGTTGAATATCCTTGGTTAATCCACCAAATAAATGTGCAAGCATTTGTTTAGTAGTTTCAACAAGACCACACCGAACCATCCCCGTTTGCAATTCCTGATAATACTTTTCTACAGAATTTTTCCCATGTTCTAAACGTGTCAGTTTCTTAGTAAATCACGTTGATAAGTAGGAGGCACAAAACGAACACGCATAGCAGTTTTTAAAGTAGTCCAAGTATGAGGAATAGTAGTAGGATTTAAGCGACAATGTTCAGATCACCAAAAGTGAAGTAAATTTAGTAAATTCACATGTAGCAGCACTAACACGCATATTCTCAGTATATTTTAAACATGCAAAACGTTGTTCTACTTCCATTTCCCATGTAAGATATGTATCAGGATTATATTTACCCTCAAAAGATGGAATATTTAATTTAAGCTTTGCAACATGATCATCATCATGTACCGGTGGTCGAGCGTTGTGGTGGTAATGTCGGGGTCGGCCAGCAGGATGTGGAGGTTGTTCAACCTCCTCATCGAATAAATTGTTGTCGTTGATGTCGTAGTCGTTCTCGTAGTCTTCCTCCAAGGTCGGAGTAGCAGCCGCGTTGGAAGCCTGAGGTGCCTCAGCTGTAGTAGTAGTAGCCTGAGGTGCGGTGGTAGCCGAACCAACAGTATGACCTGTGATCAGAATGCGCTGTGGGCCATGCTGAGGTGCAGCCGGGGCAGGTGCAGGTGCATGCAATCTGTCTAAAACCTCCTTGAACTGAGCGTCTAGCTTGTCGTTGAAGAATTTCTTGAGTCCTTCGATCTTGTCCATGGTGTTGGTGAGTTTGTTGTCAAACTCCTCTAGTCTTGAATCCACATCTTCAGCACGTCCTACAAACAGCTCGGTGAAGTGGGCATGTAGCTCTTCGTTCGTTATTTTTGCAGGGTCACGCGTAGTATCTGTCATGGTTAGTCCTTTAAAAAGCAGAGGTGTATATGCCTATAAATACGGAAATATGGTGGAAGGCACACGTAATCCGTCAAGCAATATACAAAGCTCTTATGAGTTCTTACCAAACAGTAGGAAAATGCGATGTACGACCGCAAAAATCAGTGGTCCAGGGATTGAACCGAGCGATTACCAGGAGTCGAGAAACTGCACGTGGAGAAATTTGTGGAGCTCTGGGAAGACTTAGCAAAGGGGTTAGCAATTATCAAAACACCAATGCAATGTTGAAAGAATGCTCAATGATGGTACAGTGTTGGTCCTAGGTGAGACCGTACTAGAGACGTGGGCCTAGATCACCAACGATGTCACGACATGACACAACAAGCAATTGTATGATGATACGGCGTCCTGAAAAATGAACCCAGATGTCCAAAACACCTATGATGGCGAGTGTTTAGAACTGATCTACGGGGTCTAAAAACAGGCTAGCCCCAAACTTTTTTTGTCGAAATATTTTTTTTATCGTGCTCCGGAAAGCGTGCAGGTGCAAAAAAAGGTCGGTATAACGGCCGATGGAGAAAAATGATCCCCGAGGTCGAAAACTAGTATAGCCTGAAATTTTTCTTGAGGCGATTCCAGACTTTTTGCTCTCCTGCACTTGCGACCGCACTTTAGCTCAACAGGGACTTAGAATTCTGCACAGACACAACAAGGAAAGGAAAGAAAATAAAAATAAAAATAACTAGAACAATTACTCAACTCGGACTCGTGACGCGGTAGGAAAAGTGGCCGGATCCATGTCGTGGTAGGAAGGCGGTGGCAGAGTCAGAGTCAGGTTTATGGTGGCAGGGTATATGGCGGAGGAATATGGTGGCGGCGGCTAGGGTTTTATGTGGTAGAGTATATGGCGGTATGTATGGTGGCGGAATATGGTGGCGGTGGCTAGGGCTTATGTGGTAGGTGTGTATGGAGGTGATCTGCGAGTGTGGCGGCGGTGACTAATGTGACCAAAACTCGAAATTTTAAGGGACGAGATACTATGACCAGCAACTCGACACGATGATGCAGACAAAAATTCAACGATGCAAAACTGAAAAGACAATGCAAAGTGGAGATTGGTGATGGGATAGATCTAACTCAAACTGTGTTTTTGGCTTTTTTGTGGGTTATAGGTAAAAACAGATCTAACCGAAAAATAGTAAATCTCACTGAGCAACCTGGAATCTGATACCACTTTATAGGGCAAAGGTGTCTTACCTTTCGATGAGACGGTGATAGTCAATTTGGGTGGAGTTCGGGCTTGACGATCCAACTACATGTGCGAGCACGAGCACCAATGCAATTTCTAGGACAATCTCCTAGAGGTTACCGATCTTGCAGAAGCACGATCAACCTGACCAGGAAGGGTCTTAATTCCAACCTGAAATCGAGAACAAGTAAGAACTAATATTGCAATCAAGATATTGCGGATTAAGATGAAAGTTTCATTGAAATGGTGGTATCCTGTATAGGGAAAAGTACAAGAGGCCTCTACGACACTCAGGACTTGGCGAAGTTGCGACGATGGCTAACTTTTAGTATAAACAAAATACGAGTCTAAAGTGAAGGTTATGGGGGATATTTAAGTAGGAAAATGTGGGATTTCGGCTAGCCATAGAGGTGGTGGCCGAAACCAACCCTAGAAGTCCTTTTCTCCTCAAATACGGACTCTAAAAATTGGCTATTTTAATTCCTACGAAAAATTACATGGGCCTGGTCCAAAATAAAAAAGGTGTCGCAACATCAAATTAAGCTATGAACAAATTTATGATGTAATATTCTTCAATATTTCGTCCAAGCCTTCTTTCTTCATTATGGTGGCTTCAAAGTTCTAAAATCTTCATCCATGGCCTCCTCTTGAATCGTCACATGCTTGCTGCCATCTCCATGCATGATCATGCTCCAATGATTGTCTCTCTCGTCAATGCTTGGTCCATCATTCCTAAGAGTAATAAATACATTTGATTTAGGCAACATCATATTCTCATGTATGTGAGAAATAGTTCACTACAAGAAATCTGCTCACTAGTGACCTTTTTTTAACGACCATGGGTTTTTTGGTTATAGATCTATGACCATTCTGAAACAATTGGTCGTAGGGAATTCAGGAGGGTCCAAACCTTGAAAAATAGCGACCAATTTTATCAAAAAGGTCATAGTGTCCTAACACGAAAAGGTCATAGACAGATATGACTGGTTTGGATCCTTTATTTGGTAGACTACGACCAATTTAAATGGTCGTTATGGTTAAATTTCGAGGCAAAAAATACATAATTGCCAACTCAGCAATATTACCTTCATGCCATGTCCATCTGTCATTTTATACTTGTCATATCTACGTGTTATCTGGGACCAGCTGGCGTTTGGAAATTATTTTAACAAAAAACACCACGCTGGGGTTCGAACTCAAAACCTGGATGACTCTAGGAAGGTAACCTGGTTTGGATCCTTTATTTGGTAGACTACGACCAATTTAAATGGTCGTTATGGTTAAATTCCGAGGCAAAAAATACATAATTGCCAACTCAGCAATATTACCTTCATGCCATGTCCATCTGTCATTTTATACTTACTTATCATATCTACGTGTTATCTGGGACCAGCTGGCGTTTGGAAATTATTTTAACAAAAAACACAATGCTGGGTTCAAACTCAAAACCTGGATGACTCCAGGAAGGTTCCTAACCAATGCGCCACTAGACTTGTTCTTGAAATTTAAGGTGCTCGGTCCAAATAATATTATACCAAGTGGCACACATGAAATATTAACATAATGAGGAGGAGGACGGCAAGGGAATTCGAACCTGCAACCTCTCACTGCCACTGAAGGAACCAAACCACTCAATCACATAAGCTTTGTTGTTACAAGATCGCGCGTCGACCTCTTTATTAAATGAAAGCCGCAGTTGGGCCTGGGCCTCAAGCGATGGAGGCCGTGTTCTACTCGGCCGGCTGAGACAATATAGCCTATTAGACCTTTAGCATGTCCATTTTATTAGAAATTGTAGGCTTTTTACAATCTTTGAGCCCACACAAGTGGATGGGCTTTATTTTTTTGTAAGTATACAAATGTAATTTCTCTATAGTTTTTGCATTTCACGTCAGATGGAGATGATATAAAAATAAATTTAGTTCATATTCAGGAGGTTAAGCTAAAAAATATTTTTGCAAAAAATCATGAGCATTAAATCATGTACATGTAGTTCAAATCGGACCAGCTTCCTACCGATTCAGCAGACATTTGTCCTTTTCACGAGGGGTGAACAGAAAGGTTTGAGATACCCCGGTTGGTACATTGTTCATATAACATGGTCTAGTATTTTGGGAAAATGTAATGGAACCATTTTGAAACTCTCATTTGGTGGTTGCTTCACAAAACGCCTCATTTTTCGGCATTCGAAAAATAGAAAATGTATTTTCTGTGCGACGAAAAGGAAAACTTCCTCCTGTAAAACTGATCGCCATCCCAAGATGCACATGCATGCACAATATGGGCATATTATCACAAACTATGCCGCGATTCTAGCCATAACATTGGTCGTTTGGCCCGAAATCCATGAAACCTCGAACATGATAGGTCATTTCTGTGAAGGTTTTTTTGAGACACTTACAATATACAAAGTTTGGTATTTTTCCTTGCAAATATATCATACAATAAGACACCACGTGAAGGATTTACCTTGTTTGGTCTATTTTTGAATTTATTAAGCCCGTTTCAAACTATGGTTAATACGACGGGTATGAAGGTTCCTAGCTAGGGATGAGCCTCGCTAAACTTTCATTAGATCTCTGATAAAATATCAATTTGTGAACCTAAAATTGATTTTTGCGAAAAATCATGAGCATTTTATTATGTACATGTAGTTCAAATCGGACCCACTCCCTACCGATTCAGCAGACATTTGTCTTTTTTGTGACGGGTGGACGGTAAGGTTTGAGATATCCGGTTGGGACATTGTCCATGTAACATGGTCTAGTATTTTGTTAAAATGTGATGGAACCATTTTGAAATTCTCATTTGGTGGTTGCTTCACAAAACGCCCCGTTTTTGGGCATTCGAAAAAAAGAAAATGTATTTTCTATGCGACAAAAAGGAAAACTTCCTCTTGCAACATTGTTCGCCATCCCAAGATGCACATGCGTGCACAATATGAGCATATTATCACAAACTATTCCGTCATTATCGCCATAACATTGGCCGTTTGGCCCGAAAGCCATGAAACCTCGAACATGATAGGTCATTTCTGTGAAGGTTTTTTGAGACACTTGAAATATACCAATTCTGGTATTTTTCCTTCCAAATATATCACATAATAAGACACCACGTGAAGGATTTACCTTGTTTGGACCATTTTTGAATTTATTAAGCCCGTTTCAAACTATGGTCAAAACGACGGGCATGAAGGTTCCTAGCGAAGGGATGAGCCTCGCTAAACTTTCATTAGATCTCTAATAAAACATCATATTATGAACCTAAAAATGATTTTTGCAAAAACTCATGAGCATTAGATCATGTACATGCAGTTTAAATCGGACCCACTTCCTACCGATTCAGCAGATATTTGTCTTTTTTGCAACGGGTGGACGGTAAGGTTTGAGATACCCCAGTTGGGAAATTGTCCATGTAACATGGTCTAGTATTTTGGTAAATTGTGATGGAACCATTTTGAAACTCTCATTTGGTGGTTGCTTCACAAAACGCCCCGTTTTTCGGCATTCGAAAAAAATAAAATGTATTTTCTGTGCGACGAAAAGGAAAACTTCCTCCTACAACATTTTTCACCATCCCAAAATGCACATGCATGCACAATATGACCATATTATCACAAACTATGCCGCGATTCTGGCCATAACATTGGTCGTTTGGCCTGAAAGCCATGAAACCTCGAACATGATAGGTCATTTCTGTGAAGGTTTTTTGAGACACTTGAAATATACCAATTTTGGTATTTTTCCTTCCAAATATATCACATAATAGGACAATAGGCGAAGGATTTACCTTGTTTGGACCGTTTTTGAATTTATTAAGTCCGTTTCAAACTATGGTCAAAACGGCGGGCATGAAGGTTCCTAGCTAGGGGATGAGCCTCGCTAAACTTTCATTAGATCTCTGATAAAACATCATATTGTGAACCTAAAAATGATTTTTGCAAAAAAATCATGAGCATTAGATCATGTACATGTAGTTCAAATCAGACACACTTCCTACCGATTCGACAGACATTTGTCTTTTTTGCGACGGATGGACGGTAAGGTTTGAGATACCCCGGTTGGGACATTCTCTATGTAACATGGTCTAGTATTTTGGTAAATATGATGGAACCATTTTGAAATTCTCATTTGGTGGTTCCTTCACAAAACGCCCCATTTTTCGGCATTCGAAAAAAAGAAAATGTATTTTCTGTACGACGAAAAGGAAAACTTCCTCCTGCAACATTGTTCGCCATCCCAAGATGCACATGCATACACAATATCAGCATATTATCACAAACTATGCCGTGATTCTGGCCATAACATTGCCGTTTGGCCCGAAAGCCATGAAACCTCGAACATGATAGGTAATTTCTGTGAAGGTTTTTTGAGACACTTGAAATATACCATATTTGGTATTTTTCCTTGCAAATATATCACATAATAAGACACCACGTGAAGGATTTACCTCGTTTGGACCGTTTTTGAATTTATTAAGCCCGTTTCCAACTATGGTTAATACGACGGGCATGAAGGTTCCTAGCTAGGGATGAGCCTCGCTAAACTTTCATTAGATCTCTGATAAAATATCATATTATGAACCTAAAAATGATTTTTGCAAAAAATCATGAGCATTTGATCATGTACATGTAGTTCAAATCGGACCCACTTCGTTCCGATTCAGCAGACATTTGTCTTTTTTGCGACGGGTGGACGGTAAGGTTTGAGATACCCCGGTTGGGACATTGTACATGTAACATGGTCTAGTATTTTGGTAAATTGTGATGGAACCATTTTGAAATTCTCATTTGGTGGTTGCTTCACAAAACACCCCGTTTTTCGGCATTCGAAAAAAATAAAATGTATTTTCTATGCGATGAAAAGGAAAACTTCCTCCTGCAACATTGTTTGCCATCCCAAGATGCACATGCGTGCATAATATGAGCATATGATAACAAACTATGTCGTGATTCTGGCCATAACATTGGCCGTTTGGCCCGAAAGCCATGAAACCTCGAACATGATAGGTTATTTATGTGAAGGTTTTCTTGAGACACTTGAAATATACCAAATTTGGTATTTTTCCTTGAAAATATATCACATAATAAGACACCACGCGAATGATTTACCTTGTTTGGACCTTTTTGAATTTATTAAGCCCGTTTCCAACTATGGTTAATAAGACGAGCATGAAGGTTCCTAGCTAGGGGATGAGCCTCGCTAAAATTTCATTAGATCTCTGATAAAATATCATATTGTGAACCTAAAAATGATTTTTGCAAAAAATCATGAGCAATAGATCATGTACATGCAGTTCAAATCGGACCCACTTCCTACCGATTCGGTAGATATTTGTCTTTTTTGCAACGGGTGGACGGTAAGGTTTGAGATACCCCGGTTGGGACATTGTCCATGTAACATGGTCTAGTATTTTGGTAATATCACAAAACGCCCCGTTTTTGGCATTCGAAATAAAGAAAATGTATTTTCTATGCGACGAAAAGGAAAACTTCCTCCTGCAACATTGTTTGCCATCCCAAGATGCACATGCATGCACAATGTGGGCATATTATCACAAATTATACCGTGATTCTGACCATAACATTGGTCGTTTAGCGTGAAAAGCATGAAACCTTGAACATGATAGGTCATTTCTGTGAAGTTTTTTTCGAGATGCAAATGATATACCAATTTTGGTATTTTTACTTGCAACTATGTCACATAATAAGAAACCACGCGAAGGATTTACCTTGTTTGTAGTGTTTTTAAATTTTTATGCCCGTTTTGAATATGGTCAAAACAGCGGGCATGAATGTTCTTAGCTAGGGGATGAGCCTCGCTAAACTTGCATTGGATCTATGATAAAATAGCATATTGTGAGTCTAAAAGTGATAGTTGCAAAAAATCACGAGCATTATATAATGTACCTGTAGTTCAAATCGGACCCGCTTCCTACCGATTCGGCATGAATTTATCTTTTTCACGAGGGGTGGACAGGAAGGTTCGAGATACCCTGGTTCGGACATTGTACATGTAAGTTGGTCTAGTATTTTTGAAAAAGAGGATGGTAGCATTTTGAACTAGCACTTTGGTGATTGTTTCGCAAAACGCCCCATTTTTTGCATTTAAAGAATGGGAAATTGAACCAACCAATAAGAAAAAAGAACCATACTACCCACGGATCATCCACAAACACAGATCTCAGCCGTGTACGCGATCACCATCCGACTTCCAATTTCCCTCCCACCAAAGCAGCCCCGCAAGGAATCGCCGGGAACATAAATTTTGATAGAGGGCGAGCGGGAATTAAACCCTAACCCAAATTTTGTTAAGTCCCCACCGCACCAGAAAACCGTAACACACCACATTTCCTCCTCACGTCCTCTGCCGCCACCCTGTCTCCTTCTCTCCCATGTCGCCGCCACCATGCGCGACATCCCTCGTCCGGGTCCCCTCCCTCTGCCCAGCCCCCAGTCGCACCGCTCGGCTCCCTTGTCCACGTCCCATCTTTGTCCCCCACTCCATCGACCGCTTCCATCGGTCGAAAATCTCCACGCCACAAACCCTAGATCGCTAGCGCCGCCGCCTTCCTCCCCTTCACCAGTCACGGCCATAGAGAACATGTAGTGGCCATCGATGAAGGCCTGCAAGGAGGAGCACGAAGGAATTGCAGCACGAAGGGCACGAGGCTCTTCTACCGTGGGCGTGGGACACGAACTACGACGCGCAAGGGTAGGAGAGGGGAGGCTCTCACACTCGAAGCCGTCAAATCCAGGACACGGCCTACTCCTCCGATCTGTGCTGGATTGTGTAGATTGCCGCGCCGCCTGGGGCGCATCAGGAGGATGGCGGCTGGGCTATCATTCCTCTTCGAGGGTGTTGCCCACCACAACCTCCCTGGGCTCTTCCTCTTCTCCCTCGGCCTCCGTCGGCCTCACCCAGGTACCACAACATATCCTTCTTTTTTTAGTCTTGCAATAATCTTAGTTTCATCATTCGTCAGCATCTTCTATGATCTAGGATCTAAAATTGGTTTTGCTGGTCGTTATGTTTCGTGATGGTAACTAGGCTCATTGATTAGGTTGTTGGTTGAATTATATACTGTTCTAAATTGCCACGTATTTTTGGCTGGTTTGCTTCATTTTGTCATGCCCACTTCCCAATAGCTTCTGGTAATCATGATGTTTTTCCATTTGCTAAAGCAAATTGAATGAATGGTTGGACTGCTTTTAACTTGCGCTTTAGCTGCTATCATTATGCCTGCAATTTTTGTATGTCACTAGGTTTTGTAGTGAATCTTATTACAACTTCAAAAACCTATATAAACTACATGTTCCTGCAGGTCACGCCCTCTGACCCACCAGCCAAATATTCCCCATGTATGGGTGCACACTTATCTGATTATTTATTGTTGGTCACTATTGTTCTTTCTTCATGAAATCTTTTGACTACTGAATTCATGTCAAAACATTTGATTAGCTAGTCAATTGTTTAGTGTCTTATTTAAATGATAGTTAGACAATAACAAACAAAAGGACTAGTGAATTATTCCACTCACTCTGCCATCACTGTTAGTCCATCAGTAGGTAGTGTTCAAATTTACCTATTGCAGATCACATTGTTCTACTATTAATTTGATAGATATCTAAAACTTTCAGCTTAGTGGTTGCCGTCCTGGTTTATGATTGCTTTAGTGTTCTATACTTTTGTTACCTGAATCTCGCATGATTTTTGCTCATCATTTATTGGTAAACATAGTGTTCTTTCCACATTCCCTACAGATAGCTGATATGGAGGAATTTTATTCCAGTGATCTTGTGCATGCCCCTGGTATGGAGGAATTTTCTTCTAGTGATCCTATGCATATTATGTACAAATGTTATTTATCCATCTTCTATATATAACCTATCCTATGTGTGGGTTCCTGGAAAGTTTTCTGTCAACTAGATGCTTCTCCAGTGGGTGCAAATGAATCTATATCCTTTCAGGAATTCCTATTTTGTATACAGTTATTGGACTGAATTGCTTCTCCACATATCATTCAGATGGTAGCATGATTCTTGTGTTGTGCCAAACTAAGGCCTTTATGAGTGACTGAACTGAATGTCCTATTTTGTATACAATCATGTTAGGCTTAGTCGAGTGGGTGTTGGCCATGTGCTAAAGTTATTCCTCCGTCAAGCTCAACGTCGCTTTATAGTACACGTTCTGCTCCTACTTTACTATCCGTGAGTATCATCCACACTTCTTGTTGTCTTGCTTTCTTCTATATGTCAATGTTCTATAAACTGTATATTTCAAATCAATAGCATGGAGTGATGACCTATGTATGTTAAATCGATACAAGAATGACGAGATTGCTTGTTTTATTTTGTTATTGATGGCTAATATATGTTATATCAGTAGATATACCTGTGTTACTAAACTTTATAGACATCAATTGAACTAGGGATGGATGGATTGCAGATTCGAAACTAACTAGGCTTGTCCCTTGTGTTGTTTCTGTCAGCTAGTCCTTTTGTTTGTTACTGTTATTCATGTACATATGCTTCGTGATTCAGTCTGTAGATGCCTAACATACATATATTCTTATATCAACCTATAAATATTTGAAGTCTATTTTTTTTAACTGTAGTCCAGTTCCTTCTGTAATGTGATGCTTAATGTGAACATAAGATTATTTTGATGCTACAATACTTAAAGAACTTTGATGATATCTATCTTTCATGTTTGCCTATCTTAGATTTTTCAAAACTTGGAATATCTGGAGCAGTACAAGGAAGTGCCAGTGTTGATGTGCTGCGCCACACTCCCAGGAGAAAAGATCATCAGGAAGAAAGGAAGAACTTGAAGCAAGGAAAGAAGAGTGGAGAATGTGGTGATATCATGTGGGTTATGAAGTGGCCTTCATGCAGGTAAAAAATCTTGGAAGTAGTGGCTGGGAGAAGATCCTTGGTTCTTGGATCTAGTTTGTACGCATTGGAATGTGCTAGAACCAGTTCATATGTGATGGGATTGGTCCTAGGAACTAGCATTTTGGTAGGAGATGGCCCTAGTTCATATTCATGTGAACCAGTCATGTATTGCTGGCATATATTATATGTGATGTGAACTTTTGAATTTTGATATCATGCGTGCTTAATATATGTACCTGTATTGATGTGTTAGCTGATGTTTCCTATGTTTACCTGATGGAAAAGTATATGGACCTGGAGATCTAGAAAAATACTGCTATTACTGAATTTGGAATGTATATGTAATTGGGTTGTTAGGCTACCATGGCTGGAATGTATATGTAATTGGGTTGCTAGTCTGCCAATGGCCCCAAAGTTTACTGGACCGTAAACCCCAAAAATGAAAACTGGATCAGACATGAATTGAAAAAGAATGTACCTTGAAAATCCCAAGGCTCAAATAAGAAATGCACCTAAAAAATCCAATGAACCAACAAATATATCCATAAAAGCCAATTCCCATAAAAGACAAAAGCTGGAATTGTTGGGCTTGGCCCATATAAAATACCTAACTGGACCGGGATAAATCTAATCGACGACCTTTCCAATTGGTCACATATTTGCCACGTAGGATCAGCCACGTAGGATCTGACGTGGACAGGGTAGATAGTCCGTGACCAAAACATGTGGTCATAAAATCTATGACCATCTATATTGGTCATATACGCCTATGACCAATTCAAAAAAGGTCTCTATTGTCCATCAGTGACTCTCATCTTTCGACCATCTGTATTTGGTGACAAGAAGGTCACAAATGAAGAACAATGACCATCTAGTGACCAATATGGAGGGTCAAAAATTACCACATTTCTTGTAGTGGTTCCAAGAAACGAAAGTACCTGATAGTTAATTTCCTTGGCACGAGCTCGAGTGATAGGTCCTTGTATTTGTGTAGTTGTAGGTACAATAGTTATATCAATATACGATGTCCACATCAGAATCCCATTCTCATGATGACAAAAGGAAGGCAAGGTGTGGAAGGAATTCACCAAAGGAAGGCAAGGTGTGAACACCATGTGTTGGCCTGCATCAGAGATGCTCTAAACCCCCCGACCTCCTCTAGTCGTTGTTTTTGCAATTTCTGAAACTCTATCTATGATCAGAGATCAAACCATATCTTGCAGGATTCATCGCCATTAGAGCTTATTCAATCATAAATTGCCTAGGATTCAAACTCGAGACCTTACCACCGATTAACTGCGTGCCTTGCCACTACGACAGAAACAACTAATTGAATAAGAATGTTAAAATTTTCTATTATAACTTATTGACTTGTCTCCTTAAAAAGACTTTTAAACATTTTTATCTCCCATCAAATAATAAGGTGGGCCTCCTGGCAGCTAAACTAAAAACTATAGGCGCTGTAAAAAAATCTGCATACAGAGTTTTTTAAAAAATATTAAGAGGTGGGGGGGATGCCGAAAAGGCAGAATTAAAAAGAGTTTGGCTATTCTACATGGGCTTCTCTATATGGGCTATACTTCATAGGATATTCTCCATGGGGTATTTTCTCAAATTTCAGTATCTCATTACAAAGAGGCTTTACTAGGGACTCTTACAAGTTTACAAATCACACAAGTATTAATGTTTCCTCTTAATAGAATTATAGCATGAATGTAAACATTTATCATAAACACAAATATATAATAAAAACTAATTTTATTATTGCCTCTTGGGCATATCTCCAAAGTCTCCCACACCAATGGCGGTTTGGTGCTAGTCATGTTTTTCCCTCGGGAGAGGTTTAGTCAACGGATCCACCACATTCAGATATGTGTGTACTTTACAAATCTTTATGTCACCATCTTGGACATGCTCTCGAATAGCGTGAAAACGCAACTTGATATGCTTCAGCTTCTTGTGTGACCTTGGTTCCTGTGCATTGGCTATGGAATCCATGTTATCACATTAGATAGCCATTGGGTCCAGCGCACTGGGAACCACACCAAGCTCCGTAATGAACTCCTTCATCCATATTGCTTCTTGTGAAGCCTCCGAAGCAGCCATGTATTCCGATTCAGTTGAAGATCTCGCAATAACTCTTTGCTTTGCACTCCTCCAGCTCACTGCTGCACCATTCAAAGTAAATAGTATCTAGATTGTGATTTATAATCATCCGGATCGGTGTTCCAACTAGCATCGGTGTAACCATTAAAAATGAGCTGTTCATCACCTCCATAAGAAAGAACCATATCCTTAGTTCTTCTCAAGTACTTAAGGATGTTTTTTACTGTTGTCCAATGATCCACTCCTGGATCACTTTAATATCTGCTAGTCAAACTAACAACATATGCAAAGTAGGGTCTAGTACATAGCATGGCATACATGATAGATCCTATGGCTGAGGCATAGGGAGTCTTACTCATCCTCTCTCTATCTTCTTCCATAGCAGGACTTTGAGTTTTACTCAAGGTCGTATTGGGCAACATGGGCAAGAGCCCTTTCTTGTTATCTTCCATTCCAAACCTCTTTAGAACTTTGTCCAAATATGTACTCTGTGAAAGAGATATTAGGCGTCTTGATCTATCTCTATAAATCTTTATGCCTAATATGTAAGAAGCTTCGCCAAGATCCTTCATTGAAAAACTATTATTTAAATAATCTTTGACACTTTTAAGAAGTTCTACATCATTCCCAATCAACAATATCTCATCCACATATAGTACTAGGAATGCTATAGATCTCCCACTCACTTTCTTGTAAATACAAGCTTCTCCATAAGTTTGTATAAAACCAAATCTTTTGATCACCTTATCAAAACGTTGATTCCAACTTCGGGATGCTTGCTTCAATCCATAAATGGATCGTTGAACTTTGCATACCTTGTTAGCATCTTTAGGACCGATAAAACCTTTGGGTTGTACCATATACAACTCTTCATCAATGTCTCCATTGAGGAATGTCGTTTTGACATCCATCTTCCATATCTCATAATCATAATATGAAGCGATTGCTAACAAAATCCTCAGAGACTTTAGTTTTGCTACCGGTGAGAAAGTCTCATCGTAGTCAACTCCTTGAATTTGTCGGAACCCTTTCATGAAAAGTCGATCTTTGTAGACGGTTACATTACCATCATCATCTGTTTTCTTCTTGAAAATCCATTTGTTCTTGACAGCCTTCCGGCTATCCGGTAAGTCCACCAAAGTCCACAATTGGTTTTTGTACATGGATCCAATCTCGGATTTCATGGATTCTTGCCATATATTGGAATCTGGGCTCATAATCGCTTCCTCATACGTCTCAGGGTCGTCGTTGTCTTCCACCAACATGACACTCATAATGGGATCATACCAATAGGGAGTGGTACGAGTCCTTGTTGACCCGCGAGGTTCCGTAGTAACTTCGTTCGAAGTTTCATGATATTTATCATTAGCTTCCTCTCCTATTGGTGTAGGCGCTAGAGTAACTTCTTCTGGGTTCCTGCGCTACTCTCAAATCCGAGATAAGGTTCGGCAACCTTGTCGAGTTCTACTTTCCTTCCAGTCACTTCTTTCGAGAGAAACTCCTTCTCTAGAAAGGATTGGCAACGAAGATTTTGCCCTCGGATATGTGATATAAGGTATACCCAATAGTTTCCTTTGGGTATCCTATGAAGACGCATTTTTCCGCTTTGGGTTCAAGCTTGTCGAGCTATAACTTATTTACATAAGCTTCACAACCCCAAACTTTAAGGAACGACAATTTAGGTTTATTCCCAAACCATAATTCATACGGTGTCGTTTCAAAGGATTTAGATGGTGCCCTATTTAAGGTGAATGCGGCTGTTTCTAATGCATAACCCCAAAACAATAACGGTAAGTCTATAAGTGACATCATAGAACGAACCATATTTAAGAGAGTTTGATTACGACATTCAGACACACCATTACGTTGTGTTGTTCCTGGCGGTGTCAATTGTGAAAGTATTCCGCATTTCTTAAAATGCTCGCCAAACTCGTAACTTAGATATTCACCTCCACGACCAGATCATAGAAATTTAATCTTCTTTTTTATGTTGATTCTCTACTTCACTTTGAAATTCCTTAAACTTCTCGAAAGTTTCGGACTATGTTTCATGAAATAGATATACCCATATCTACTCAAGTCATTCGTGAAAGTAAGAACATAACGATAACCACTGCGTGATGCTACACTAATCGGCCACACACATCGGTATGTATGATTTCCAATAAGTCCGTAGCTCACTCCATCATACCAGAAAATGGAGTCTTAGCCATTTTGTCCATCAGACATGCTTTGCATCTTTCAAGTGATTCGAAATCAAGTGATTCAAAAAGTCCATCAGAATGGAGTTTCTTCATATGCTTCACTCCAATGTGACCAAGACGACAGTGCCACATGTATGTAAAATTATCATTCAGTTTCAAACGTTTAACATCTATATTATGAACATGTGTATCACTACTATCGAGATTTAATAAGAATATACCATCTATCAAAGGTTAATGACCATAAAAGATATTACTCATATAAATCAAACAACCATTATTCTCAGACTGAAACAAGTAATCATCTTGCAATAAACATGATCCAGATATAATGTTCATGCTCAATACAGGTACTAAATAACAATTATTTAAGTATAAAACTAATCTCGATGGTATATTAAGAGGTAGCATGCCGACCGCGATCACATCAAACTTTGATCCATTTCCAACACTCATCATCATCTTGTTCTTCGCTAGTCTTCGTTTATTCTGGAGCACCTGTTTCGAGTTACAAATATGAGCAACCGAACTAGTATCAAATACCTAGGCACTACTACGACTACTAGTAAGATACACATCAATAACATGTATATCCGATATATCTTTCTTCTTGATGTTGCCGTTCTTCAGATCCGCCAAGTACTTGGGGAAATTCCGCTTCCAGTGACCTTCTACCTTGCAGTAAAAGCACTCAGTATCAGGCTTAGGCCCAGCCTTGGTCTTCTTTGCCAGCGCGGTAGCTTTCTTACCGCCCTTCTTGAAGTTACCCTTTTTCTTAGGCTTGCCTTGCTTCTTGAAATTGGTGGTCTTATTGACCATCAACACTTGGTGCTCTTTATTGATCTCCACTTCCGCAGACTTCAACATAGAGAAGAGTTCTGGTAATGACTTATCCATGCGCTGCATGTTGTAGTTCATCACAAAGTTCTTGTAACAAGGTGGTAGTGATTAGAGGACATGGTGAATCCCCAAAGCATTAGGAATCACTATACCCAAGATCTGGAGCTTATTGGTGTGCCCAGATATCTTGAGCACATGCTCACTGACGGAGCTACCCTCTTACCGTTAAAGAACTTTTCAGAAGCTTCATAACTCTCAACTGCCGCGTGAGCCTCAAATATCATTTTGAGTTCACGGACAATATCATGTGGGTCAAAGTTCTTAAACCTCTTTTGAAGCTCCGATTCCAAACCATACAAGATAGCACACCGAACTATGGAGTACTGATTCTTTCGAGCGAGGAAAACATTCTTCACCTCATCGGTAGCATCATCTGCAGGTGGGTCACCTAGCGGTGCATCCAACACATAGGTCAACTGACCAGCATTGAGGACAATCCTCAAATTGCGGAACCAATCCACGAATTTTCTTCCATTGTTTTTCAACTTTTCTTTCTCTAAGAACGCATTAAAATTGATGGTAGGGGTTAATACTTAAATTAATCTAGGTGAATGATGACCCACAAGTATAGGGGATCGCAACAGTCTCCAAGGATAGTGTTACCCAATTTATTGATTCGACACAAGGGGAGCCAAAGAATACTTGCAAGATTTAACAACTGATTTGTCAATTCAGCTGCACCTGGAAATAGTTCTTGCTCACAGAAGTTTATCAGTAGCAACAATTTTGTAGTAGCAATAGAAAAGTAACAGCAGTAGCAAAACAAGAGCAATAGTAACAATAGTAGCAAACGGTAGGATATGAGCGCGGTAGGCATAGGGATGGATGGACGGGCGTTGCATGGACGAGTCTAAACATGTAAATTCAAGAACTAGGGTAATTGCAGATAAATAAGGTAAAGCATCCACATACTAAACAATCATAGGCATGTGCTCTATATATAGTCATGTGTGATCGCAATCAGAACTTGCACAACATATTTTGTCTTGCCAGCCTGATACGTCGGAAACGTATCTATAATTTTTTATGCTCCATGCTTGTTTAGTATCTACTTTGCTTCGCTTTGTCTACACTTTGAGGTGACTTTTATATGTTTTCTGGTACTAACCTATTAACAAGTTGCCACAGTGCTAGTTGCCTATTTTCTGTTGTTTTTGGTTCCAGAAAAGCTAGTAAAGAAATATTTTCGGAATTGGACGGGACAAACGTCAAAGTCAATTACTTTCTGTGGGGAACAAGAAGTCCAGAGGGGAGACGAAGAGGCGTGCCAGGGCAGCCACACCCCCTAGGCGCGGGTGGGCCCTACCCCACGCCTAGGCAGGGTGTGGGGCCCCTGGCCACCTCCTTGTCCTCCCCCTTCGCCTATAAGAAGCCCCCGATGCAGAAACCATAAGTACCCGATCAATATTCCACGAAATCTTCTGTAGCCGCCGCCACCGTCGTCCCTAGATCGGGTGGATCTGAAGTTCTTCCTAGCACCCTGCCAGAGGGGAGATCATCCCGAAGGCCTTCTCTCTGGTATGATGCATGAGTAGTTCCACCTTGTACTATGGGTCCATGTAGTAGCTAGATGGTTGTATCTCCTCCTTTGTTCTTTCATGTATAGATCTTGTGAGCTCCGTTCATGATCAAGATCTAATCTATTTGTAATCATGCATGTTGTGTTTGCGGGGATCCAATGGATATTGAGATTATTATGTTGGTTTGATTAATGGTTTTGTCTTTATGATTCTATCATGTCTGTGTTGTTTGTGATCTTGCATGCTCTCCGTTGTTAGTAGCTACCTTGGCCAAGTAGTTGCTAGTGACTCCAAGAGGGGGTATGTACGCTCGATAGTGGGTCCATGCCTCTAGTTTCTAAGGGAAATCTCTTCGGTTGTAGATCTGATGTTGCTACTAGGGAGAAAACAACGGTCTCTTGTTCATGGAACATGTGGACTGTTTATCTTACACACTTTGCTTAAAGCAGTTGTCTGTTGCTTGCAACTTAATACTTGAGGGGGGTCGGATAATAACCTGAAGGTGGACTTATAGTCATAGATGTAGTTGGATGGCGGTCTATGTATCTTGTTGTATTGCCCAATTGAATCTCATAGGATCTTTCTAACTAGTAATTGCATTATTGTGCCTTGCTTAGTTCCTGTCAATTTCCCTGCTGTAATTTGTTTACCCTTCATGCCATGTTGTTTATCTAAGGAGAGCACCTCTAGTGAACTATGGACCCCGGTGCAATCTTTACCATTGATACATCTTCCACTGTTACTTGTTTACTTGCTACAAACCACCATTACCTTCCACACCATACATTTAATCCTTTGTTACAGCAACCGGTGAGATTGACAACCTCACTGTTAGTTGGGGCAAAGTCTTGAGTTTGTGTTGTGCAGGTCTCCACGTTGCTTGCAACACCTGTGTGACGCTTCCTTCCTACTAATGGTTCGATAACCTCGGTTTCTTACTGAGGGAAAACTTGTTGTTGTACTTCTTCCCAACAAACTCCACGTCAAGCACCAAGTTCTCTGGCGCCATCAAGGAGTCATCAACAAGTTTTATGGAGCCATTGCCGGGGAGGCTAAGGACGTCTTCACTAGGGGAGTCCTTCACTTCCTTTCTCTCTACTTTGTTTGCTTTGTTTCTTTTGTTTGGTTTTTTTGCCTCTTTTCAAAAAACCCAAAAAAATTAGTCTAGTTTGGTTTGCTTTCTTTATTCAAAAACACAAAAAATTTAGTTCCTGCTCTAGTTGCTTGTAGAGGTCCCAACCTGATAAGGTAGAGATCCATGTGTTTATTCAATAGCTAGCATCCACAGTTTAAGATGTAATATCAAGAAACAAAGGTCATATTACAACTTTATAATCAGGAATAAAATAATTCATTACATCTTACATAGCTCATTTGGCTATCTCATTACAGTGCAACAAATATTACTAAGTAGCATGGAGTCCTTCATTTTCAAAGTGCCACAAGCAATCATGTTGGTTGTAGACTTGTAATCCTATTCAACACACTTCACTAACATCAAACAAACCTGCAACATAATAAGTTACAGCCACAAGGGTCAATACATTTGAATTGTATTGGCAAGTGATACTATGGTAGAATAGTGGTATCTATCATCTATATGCATTTGTATAAGTGGAGCTTAGTCTTGCTTTGCCCAAAATAGATTTTCCTTATCATTTGAAAACACTAAGTTTTTGTTTGTCAAAAATCACCCAAGGCATCTACCAATAGATATTGGTGATCCTTTAACCCTTGTTCAACCACAAGTTTTTAACTTAGAAATTGGGATGAGGATATCCTTGATAGATTCCATGTCTTGATGCTCAATTTGTCCATTGACGGGGACACAGCTAAGTACTTAGATTTTACTCTCTCCAAAGGTGGTGCACTTTCCCTACAAAACTCGACATGCATCGAGACAAGATTTTTCAGAAGCCTTCCCTTATACCAAATGGACGCGTTCCAAACCTATCACCCCCTACCACCTTCTGTCCATCTAGCTAAGTTATTGCATCCTATATGATCCAGGCAGAGCCCATAATGCCATGTGGCTGCACTTGAAGCTTCTCAACATTTGACATCTCTTTGTTCCTGGGTGGCTTTGCACAAGTGAGATACACTAGGGTAGGCCATAAATATGGGGCCCTGTGTAAACACTCAACATGATCCATTCTTTCCATTCCACCCAGGTGATTCATTCACATAGTTGTTTTATTAAACAAAACACAAGTCCTAGACTTAGAAATATTTCATAGCATGATTATAATCCACCCTTGTTTTCTACTAGCTAGGCTAAGCATAATAGTAGCAAGAATCTTAACTTAGGTAAAATCTACTAAGGCATCATCTACTAGGATTTCCCAAGGCATAGTTTATACTAAGAAAATTCCATGCAAGTCCAACTCAAAATATCACTAATGCATAGTGAAAATAATAGGACAAAAATGTATGAAGCACCACTTGCCTTTTTGTTAGAGAATATAGGTTTACTCCTTGATCTTGTAATTGTCACACTCTTCAAAGTTCACTACGATTCAATCAAGCAAGGCACAAATTCAAACTAGCATTCAAACAATTCACCACATAAAATAAAGAAAAGAAAACAATGCATGCAAGCATGAAAAATATTGTTTTATTTGAAAAAATGGTTTCTAAAAGGCTATAAACATTTTATAACACCTATTGGTCATTTATAAAAGTGGCAAAACCATTTAAAATCAAGTTAGTGAAAATGAGCCATTTAAATCATTTTTATTTTGCTAGAAATGATTTTATTCAAATAATAATTTCTAGTGTTAGCCAATATGTTTTTAAACACCCATGTTAGTGTTCATGGTCAAAGTGTTTAAAACAAATCCATTTACAAAAAGGGTTCACCCAAAAATCATTTTTAAATCAAAGCAACATTTTATTTTACTAAAAATGCCTTTAATCAAAGTAATAATTTTCTAGGGTTAATCAAATACATTTTTAAATCCAAAACCTAGTGTTTAGGTTCAGAGAGTTTAGATCAAACCATTTTCAAAAGGTTTTACTCAAAAATTATTTTTAAAACAGAATCAACACTTTTTGTGTTATTAGAAAATGCTTTTATTCAAGGAATAATTCCTTAGTGTTAACAAATATACTTTTAAATCCAAAGGTTGGTTTTTATGGTCAGTAGGTTTAAAACAAACCATTTTCAAAAGATTTTACCCTAAAATAATTTTTAGAAAAAAATTTATACTGAAAATAGGCCTAAACATGTTTCTATAAAAACACCTAATTTTCCGGACGCACAATGCTAAAATAAGGGCATATTTGCAAATTTCACATTTTTGGGAATCTATTGATATAAAATTTGGAAAATTTGGACGTGTGGATCAAAAGTTATGAATTTTTCAAATTCTAACATCTAATAGATCAAATTTCTATTTAAAACAACATGCAGGGCCACGTGTCTTGTTTTTTATTCGCTGGTACCGGTTCACACAGATCAAGCAATGTGGTGCGTTGGATCTAACTTAAATCGCACGGCACACAGCACATGATTCCCCTTCGTTAAATGAATCTATCGCGTCCACCGGATCAGCATCTAACGGCCTACAGCGCAACGACCAGGAACTGGTGGCGCTTGGCAACGGTGAGCGGCTGCGCGCTCGGGCTGCGGTGTTCTGGTGAATCTAGGAAGCGAGCGAGAGAACGGAGATGCTCACTGGGTTCATCGTGGAGTTATGATGCTCGAGGTGGTCACCGTAGATCAAGGGGCGCACGAGTTTGCCTGCAATCACTCGCCGGAGTTCCTGTTGCCGTCGGGTGCGCACGGTCATCAACGGAGGGGACGATATAGGGTGCGCTAAGACAAATCAAAGGTGCCGTTAGATGCATGTGAGAGAGGCGAGCACGAGAGTGTCCACCAGAGAGGAGGGGGTGGTCAGGGTTTATCGGGGAGGCTCGACGGAGTCGCGGCAGTCAGCGGTGGCGCTCTGTCGTCGTTGTTGCCGACGCTATGGGGCACACGCGGGCGAGCTGAGGGTATGGGCAGATGCACGAGGATATGGGGAGCGTGCTCGTTTGATCTCGGGGCAGTGGGGTGGCTGGATTGGATGGATTTTGATCGGAGAAGTTCGGCGGAGCAGCGATGGTGTGGGCAGCGATTCGAGCAACTTGGTGGCTCCGGTGGGATGGGGTATGAGGGGAAAGAGAGAAGGGAGGGAGGAGTTTAAGAGGGTGTGATCGCAGCAAGGGATTAATGGCGCATTCATGCGAATTTACGAGAATTACTCACGGCAGAAACGACAGCGATGAATAGGGGCGTGGTCACCGCGAGGAAGAAGATGCCGGCGCGGCAGTGGGGTCCATTGTCAGTGAATGGAGGGAGTACGGTGGGGTCGTCAGGTCAGTGAGTGCTTGGGTTTGTGTGTGAGTGAGAAAACGCTTCGGGAGGGGGAGAGTGAGAGTGGGCTGCGCTGGGCTAGCTGGGCCAAGTGGGTTGGGTCCTAGGCTGGTTTGATCTCTTTTATTTTTCTATTTCTTTTTTCCTTTTCTATTTCATTTTCTGTTTTCATTTTGTTCAAAAGATTCAAACACCCATTTGAATTCAAATTCTTCTCAATCCTTTTCAGTAGTTTAATATTATTTATTGTTGTGTTTAAATAGTCCACCTTCGATTAATTCAAATATTTTATTATGGCTTTAATATTTATTTTAAATTAGACATTTGTTTTTATTCGAACCATTTATTCAAGCCTCCATTTAAATTAAAATTTTCATAAAACCTTTTTAGTAGGTTTTATTTATTCATTATTGTGTTTAAATAATTCACTTTGAATTATTAAGATTTAATATTTATTTTAAAATGAGGCTTTTATCTTTATTTAAATGAATTTGAATATGGTTCCAAACCATATTATTTTATTTAATTAATCCTTTATTATTTTTAAGTTAATTAGATAACTTTTAATCCATTTTGGCAATTTCAATTATTATTTTCTCATGATTTAATTAATCATTTATATTAGGGATTTTGTCTTTATTTAAATAGAATTGAATTTAGTTAAAGTCCATATAATTTTAATTGAATAATATTTATCCCTTTATTTTGGATTATCTTTATTCCATTTGCTTATGGATTTAATTCAAGATTTAAATTGTCTTCTAAATAATTTTCTTGGGATTTATTATTTAGTTTAGATAATTTGTCTTCATTTAAATAAAATTGGATATTGTTCAATCCTTATGATTTTATTTAAATAACCTTTTACTCCTTTTTATTATTCAATAAACTTTCATTTGTTTATGGATTTGGCCAAGATTTTATTTGACCTTTAAATATTCCTTATTTATTTCTTTCTTTGCCTTATAAAATCCATATCTTATTATTTATAGATCCAAAATTGGTGATTCCAATTTGTAGAATTTTATTTAATATTTGTTTATCCTTTTAAATCCTTTTGGGATTATTTTGCTCGTAATTTAGTATGGATTTTAGCTAGGAGCTTTATTAGCTTTGGAAATTATTTCCTTTTATCTTATTAAATTCATAAGTTTTTATCCATGGCTCCAAATTAAATGGAACCACTTTCTATGGTTTTATAATATTTTTATTTATCATTTTTTATCATTTACAAATGTTTGTTGACAAATTTTTATATGGAACAAATCCATAGTCTTAGAGAGATCTTGGAAATGATTTTCTTCCATTAGGGTTTTAGGGTTTTGGTTTACTTTTCCAAATGTTTAAATTTCAAGATACATTCATTGATGAATCAATTCACTTGATTGAAATTTTGTTGGATTCCCTTTTCATTCAAATTTGTTCAAGAAGGGTTTTGATGTTTCCATTTAGAAGCAAAAAGTTTCTTTTCACCCTAAATTTCAACAATTAATTCTTTTGTTTATTTATTTTTCACATTTCAAAATTTGGAAAATTTTGGGATGTGACAGGCTACCACCCTTAAAAGAAATCTCGTCCCAAGATTTGGGAAGGCTATAGGTTACAAGTTGGCTTCAAGACAACTAGGGTACTACCACCCTTAAAAAGGTTTTCAACTAGATTACATCTTGGCTTACTTGGGATCTTTGATGTATCTTCTCTGGACAGTTGCTTGCATAATGGCCTAGCTCTTTGCATTTGAAACACATCAATTGGCTAATATCCTTCTTCTTCTTTGGTATCATTGCCTCTTGTTTGTTTCCTTGGTTCTTCTTCTTTTCTGGACATTCATTGGCATAGTGTCCCATCTCTTGCAAGTGTAACATTGCACTTGGCTATTGTCCTTCTTGCTGGAGTTGGGGCATCTCTTCTTTTTGGTTCTCTCCAAAGCTAGGAGTTCTTGTAGTTCATGTTCTTCATACTTCACCACAAAGGTGGTATTTCTCTCTTCTTGGGGAAGTTACTAGAAATGTGACCTTCTTCTCCACATGAATAGCAACACTTTGTGGTCACCTTGGATGTGGCCTTATGAGGCATGGTTCTAACTTTGCCCTCATCCTTCTTGGTAGAAGTTGTTCCTTCATGGATTTTTCCAAACATTTGCTGCTTTCCATCTTGTTTCATTTGTTGAACTATAGGATAGATGGGGCATTTGA
Source organism: Avena sativa (assembly GCA_916181665.1). Taxonomy (NCBI): domain Eukaryota; kingdom Viridiplantae; phylum Streptophyta; class Magnoliopsida; order Poales; family Poaceae; genus Avena; species Avena sativa. The sequence goes on along the minus strand of OV702298.1, from coordinate 214,073,927 downwards.
TAGGGACATGATCATCTCCTTCACATAGGAAACATGTAACTTAAGATGTGGGGCATTGTTTAGTTGGATGCTTCTCTTCACAGTTAGGGCATTGATCCTCATGCTCTTTATAAGTGTGTCCTATGTCTCCACAAATATTGCAAGCTGGAGTTCCTTCTATAATATCATCCTTGATATCATTGTTGTCATAATCACTTTGGGAAGAGTTGCTTCTCATGTTGATCATTTGATTGGTCATCCTTTGCAACAATTGGGATTGGGTTTCCAAGAACTTTTGTATGGTTGGGTCTATCCCATTGTTGTTGGCTAAAAATTGAGTTGGATTGGGATTAGAGTAGGCAAAAGATTTCTAGGGAAGAAGTCTACTCACACACAACTATTCATACAAGCAATGTGCAAGCAATCACAATCAAACATTCCACTCAAACAATAAGATTCAAGCATATTTTTAGGCAACAAAATTATAACATCCCAAAAATCATAACTTGAAAAGTTTGCATATCATTCATGCATCCTTATGCATTTGGTTGATTTTCAAATAAAGTTTCAAATCAGAAGCTATTTGTATGCCTATTATTTCATGTAAGAAAGGCAATGGATTTATTTCTACTCTCAAAATATGGGAATACTTTTATTTAAACCAGAAAAGTTTAAAGGTTGATTTCAAAGCTTGCACAAAGTTTTCAAAATAAGAATCTAAATTAAAACCATTTATATGCCTATTATATATATTTAAATAAGGAATGGTTTTATTTTATTTTCAATGGGCCAAAGTATTTTTGAGTAAACAACAGTGTTTTATACACAATTATGTGCATGGATCACTCTACAAAAATCCAGAAGTGGTTTGAATTCAAACTCATTTGAAAATCATTTGAAAATGGATTCAGAAAATCAAAACAGAAAAATAAAAGGAGAAAAAGAGAAAAAAATAAGCGCAACAACCTATCTAGCCCAACCCACCCGCGGCCCAGATACCAGCCCACCGAGCCCACCCGGGAAAACCCCCTCTCCTCTCTGTTTCTCACCCGCGTGCACACCCTCTCCCTCACTGTCGAGTGGACCCAATGCCAAGTTAGCATCATTGTCCCCAAATTTCCGCGCGACGACCCGCTCCGCCGTTTCTTCCTCGCAGTGACGCCGCGGTTGATTCTCGTTGAATTCCCATTGATTCCTTGCATAATTGCCGCCCTCGCTCTGGCTACTTAAGCACCTCACCGCCCCGCACCTTTCCCCTTACTCACCACTGCCTAAGCGCCACCATGCTGTTTGTATTGAAGCTTGCATCGCCGATGTCCGACGAACTCCGACGAGTGATTACGGTGAGCCCCGACCACCCCATGCGCTCTGCTGATTGCTATCATGCTCCCCTTTCTCGTGCGCTTCTTCTCATACTTCTGTTTTGACTGCTCTTGACCCAGGTCGTCGTCTTCATCGAACTCCGCGAATGGCAGAAGCGCCGCTCAACTCCGGTGAGGAATCTAGGTAGAATCCGACCGCCCCTTGCTTTCTGCTTTTCCCTATCATGTTAGCCTAGACCATATGCACCTCCTAATGCTCCTGTTTTACTTATCTTATTTAGTTTAGAAAAATCATCACATGGTATTTTCATGCATTCATATATTTTTGCTTGATTATTTGAAATATGAATTTGGTGCTATCATTTTATGTGTAGATTTTGGTGCTAGTGGTGATTGTGATTGTGAGTATTGTTGCTACTCCCCCAACTACCAAGGCAAGTGGTGCTTCATATTTTTGTCCCAATATTTTGACTTTGCATTAGTGATATTTTGTATAGGGATTGCATGATATTTTTGCTAAGTATCAATATGCTATGCTTGGGAAATCCTAGTAATTGTAGAATTGTTAGAATTTTCCTCTAAGATTCAGATACTTGCTATTTCCATTCTTACCCTAGCTTATAGCGAACAAGGGTGGAATATATTCATGCTATGGAAATTTTTCTAAGTGTTTTGACCTGTGTTTTTGCTTAATAAAACAACTAAGTGAATGAATCACTGGGTGGAATGGAATGATGGTTTGTGTTGAGTGGTTACACAAGGCCCATGTCTATGGTTTACCTTGTGTATCACGCTTGTGGAAATCCACCCAGCAGCAAAGGGATTTGAGATACTTAGTGTTTATAAGCTTCTAGTGCAACCACATGGCATATGGGCTCTGCCTTGATCATATAGGTTGCAATAACTTAGCCATTTGGATAGTTGGTGGTAGGGTAATAGGTTGGATCGCGTCCATTTGGTCTAAGGGAAGGCTTCTGAAAGGTCTTGACTTGATAAATGTCAAGTCTTGTGGGGAAAGTGCACCACCTCTCGAGAAGGAAAAATCTAAGTACTTAGCTGTGTCCCCAGTAATGGACAATTTGAGCATCAAGACACTGAAGCTATCAAGGATCTCCTCATCCCAATCTTCAAATTTAAAAACTTGTGGTTGAACAAGGGTTAAGGATCCCCAATGTCTATTGGTGATTCCTTGGGTGTTTTTGTCAAACAAAAACTTAGTGTTTTGAACTGATAGGTAAAACCTATTTTGAACAAAGCAAGCCTAAGCTACACTTAGCCAAATTCATATAGAGTTTAGAAGATATTATTCTACTAAGGTATCACTTGCCAATACTATTCCAATGTATTGACCCACTATGGCTGTAACTTGTGATGTTGCAGGTTACTCTGATGAGGATTAGGGTTATGAGTCTACACTCAACATGTTTTCCTATGGCACATGAAGATGAAGACTATATTTTATTTTGTTAAGTTGAACTCTTGCTCTAGCCTTTGGCTATGGAGTTGTAAAAGGCTATGTTATCTCTGGAATGATAATGTAATAATGACCTTTGTTTCTGTGTACTTCATCGTAAACTGTGGATGCTAGCATTTGATCCAGGGACTAGCATTGCAATCACAGGGACCTTTACCTTTACAAAGGTGGGGTCTTACAGATGGTATCAGAGCACTGTGTTGCCTGTAGTATTATGACCCTAGGTTGGATTAGACTAAGAAACCACTAAGGAAAAATTTCAACACTTTGAGAATTCCACACTTGTCTTTTCTTCTCGTAAACTTTTCTAATCTTCTTTCTCATCTTAATTTGTAGATGAACTCCATCAACGAAGCCGTCAGGAAGGGACCACTCATGACCATGACTTTGGAGCGTGAGACTGAATTTCCCAAGGCACTCAAGAACCTTATGGTTACCATGGGGATACATGGTGCAGCTGTGTACAAGGGATTCCCTGTGATGGATGAAGGAGAAGAGTATTGGTGGGTGCAACTTCAATTGTACAAGAAAAAGTAAGACAACCACAAAGAGTCAGGATTCTGCATGGTCACCAACTCTGAAATGCACACGACATTCTTTGACTCTGCAAGAAATGCAGCCTGGAATGCTATCAAGGAGCTTGGTGATAGACTCAAGTGCAGAATGCTCAACACTCAAAATGACCTTAGAGAAGAAAAGAAACATACCCAAGACTTAGAGACTACCAATCAACAACTAAGGGAAGACATCATACACTTAATATGGGAGTCTTCTGAACAAGATAGACAGCTGGCCACTAAGGATGCCCTGATAGCTATTTTGTCTAGTGAGTGAGAACTGTAACGTATTCTGTTAGTTGGACCACCACACTTATCATTTCTACTTCAAAAATTTGTCTAAGTTATGTTGAACCTTTGGTGTTTGAAATGGATTTTTGTATGCCATGACTTGTGTGTTTGTTGCTAAATATGTGCTTGTGTTATTTTTTTCTTGTGAATTTTCTCTACTTGTGTTGGTTCTAAATTTTCTCTATCTTATAAAAATAGATGCCTAACATTGTTATCAGCACTGCCGAGGAGTTCAAGGGAACTCGTTTTGGTACTCGTCTCATAGAGCTCACTAGTGTGCTCAACCTTCCACTTCCTAGCATCACGACACTTCAGCTCACCAAGTTTGAGAGGAAGGACCTTTGGGGTTTCAGAGTCACACAGCCGGGACGTCAGGCAGAGCCACCCACGGAGACTATCACCTTCAAGCTGATGCATGATGACAAGGAGAGAGGCTTAGATGTATTCATGCAGGAGTTACTTGGACGCCTGGTTGGGAGACACTCCACCGAGCTTAGAGGTCTCTACTTTCACCCGTTCGGGATATGCAACGAGGAGGTGAGGCTATAGAGTACGATGATGCTACTAGAGAGATGATGGAGCCGATTCGTCTGTACCTTCAGGACCTAGAGGGTGTTATTAGACACCTTGATACTGATAGGACTAACGTCATGCTTAGCAATGATGAGCTCCAGGTTCAGCTGCAGGAGAAGGAGAAGATTTTCGCGGAGCAAGACAAGATCGTCAAAGAGATGGAGGCCAGATTTGAGAGCCAGGACAAGAAGTTCAAGAGCCAGGAGAAAAGAGTCCAAGACAGGAACAAGAAGATCAGGGAGATGAAGGATGCGTTAGAGGCCAAGGACTTTGAGCTTGAGCACCAGTAGGGAGTGATTGAGTGGCTTCGCTCATAGAAGAGGGCCATCAGGGCCAAGATTGAGACCTTGACAACTAGTGTTAGGAGTACAAGGCTGCCATGGAGAATGCAGGTCTTGATCTTGTTGACGTGGAGGTCGACATGGAGGAGTAGTGTAGACTACTCGGCTATCTTTCATCTACCATACTTTGATTATTGAGTCGCAATGACCATCCAACATGTGGATGGCTTGCTATGGTGTGTTTGCATTTTTAAAACCTGTTGTTATGTTGTTCAAACTTTATGTTATTTTTGAGCGTGGTTATTGTGATTGTTCTATGTGATGTATTGTGCATGTTAAACATCTATGGGTATCTCATTCTTATCCTTATTGAAACCACATATACCTCCCCATCGTGCCAACCCCAACCCGAAAATAACGTCACTCCCGAGATGCAGCAGTTGATGACATCCCAAGCACAACTGATGCAGATGATGACGCAATTAATGCAGAACTAGAACCAGAACAACAACAACAACAATAACAACAACAACAATCAGAATAACCCTCCAGCATTTGATATGCTCACCAGATTTCTGAGACTAAGGCCTGCAAAGTTCTCAGGAACCATTGATCTAATGGTAGCCAATGACTGGTTACGTTTAGTGAACAAGGACTTAGTGACTGTTGGCTACACCGATGAGGAAAAGGTCAGATTCGCAGCACATCTGCTCGAAGGGCCAGCATCAACATGGTGGGATAACTTTCAGATCACCACTCCCCTTGAGGTTGTGACATGGGATATCTTTGAGGATGGATTCCGTACAACTCACATCTCATCCGGAGTGATGAATTTGAAGAAGAAGGAGTTCCACAATCTGAAGCAGCGTCATCGCAGTGTGGCTGAGTACATTGAGGAATTCAACAATCTGGCGCGTTATGCACCGGATGAAGTTGATACTGATGCTAAGAGGAAGGAGAAATTCCTCGAAGGACTAAATGATGAGTTGAACCGGCAGTTGTCTGTTGCCTATGTCCCAACCTATCAATCACTATGTGAAAAGTCTACCATCTTGGAAAACAAGATGAAATAGGTTGAGGGCAGAAAGAGGAAGCACAACTTTGATAAGCACAGCTCGGGATCGTCTCACGAACGTTCCCATCATGATGATAGTGAAATTTCTGGATTCCACAAACATGGGAAGTACGACAACCACCAAAACCACAACCGTCATCATGACAACAAGCATAATTGTAGTCATGACAATGACAAGTACAAGAACCACAAGAGTGGGCACAAGAGCCAACATAGTGGAAGTGGCAGTGGAATTCAGCCTATAAAGAAAGATCTCAGTCAGGTTGAATGTTTCATGTGTAAGAAGATGGGGCACTATGCTAATGAGTGCCCAGAAAATAAAGTTGAAGGTGCCAACAAGCCCAATCCCTTCCAAAAGGGACAAGTGAACCACATCAATGTGGAAGAGATATATGAAGAATCTAATGCTGTGGCTGGTAAGTTCAAAGTCAACTCTATTCGAGCACTTGTTCTTTTTATACTGGCGCATTGCATTCATTCATATCAAGAGCATTTGTTGATGAAAATGGATTTCCAACTAAAAATATTGGATGTCCTATAAAAGTAAGCTCTCCCGATGGAGATATGATAGTAAGCCTTGGATGTCTTGATCTAGCGATAGAATTTGGGAAGCATAAGTTTCTAGTTAGTCTGATAATCCTAGACTCCCAAGAATTGGATGTTATTTTGGGAATGGATTGGATGACCAAGTACGAAGGAGTACTAGATTGTGCCAATTGTACTGTTACACTCACAACCCCGAATAATAAAAGGATTAGATTCAAGTATAACTTTGAATCAAAAGGGAGTAAGCTAAATTCTCTTAAGGGGCTTAGCATAAACAGTGTGCTAATTGTGAGAGAGTACCCGGATGTGTTTCCGGAGGAATTACCTGGAATGCCACCAGATAGAGATGTTGAGTTTCTGATAGACTTGCTGCCAGGATCTGGACCAATAGCAAAGAGACCTTACAAGATGTCAGTTGATGAATTGAAGGAACTCAAGAAACAGCTTGGGGAACAGTTACATAAAGGATTTATTCAACCAAGTTCTTCATCTTGGGGTGCACCAGTTTTGCTTGTTGAAAAGAAAGATAGAAGTCAAAGGTTATGCATAGATTACCGTTCACACAATGAGGTAACTATCAAGAACAAATATCCTTTAACAAGGATCATTGATCTGTTTGATCAGCTAGAAGGAGCCCGTGTGTTCTCAAAGATCGATTTCCGGTCAGGCTACTTTTAGCTAAATATAAGGGAACAAGACATACCTAAGACTGCTTTCACCACTAGGTATGGATTGTATGAGTACACCGTGATGCCATTTGGTTTGACAAATGCACCAGCCTACTTCATGAATATGATGAACAAGGTGTTCATGGAATTTCTTGACAAGTTCGTTGTCGTTTTCATCGATGACATTTTGATTTACTCCAAGAGCAAAGAAGAGCATGAAGAACATTTACGTTTGATACTTGAGAAGCTTAGGGAGCATAAGATGTATGCCAAATTCAGCAAGTATGAATTCTGGCTGAATGAAGTCGGATTTCTTGGACATATTGTGTCAGGAGATGGTGTAGCGGTTGATCCCGCAAAAGTGTCAGCTGTAACTGAATGGGAATCTCCTAAGTCAGTGAAAGAGGTACGAAGTTTCCTTGGTTTGGCAGGATACTATAGAAGATTCATTGAGAATTTCTCAAAGGTAGCTAATCCAATGACAAAATTACTTAAGAAAGACAAGAAATTTGATTGGACTGAAGGATGTGAACTCAGTTTCCAAGAGTTGAAGAAAATACTAGTGACAGCATCAGTCTTATGTCTGCCAGATTTGGAGAAAGATTTCCAAGTATATTGTGATGCATCTCAGCAAGGACTAGGTGCAGTTTTGATGCAAGAAGATAAAGTTATGGCTTATGCCTCGAGACAACTCAAAACTCATGAAGTGAATTATCCTACTCATGATTTAGAGTTAGCCTCTGTTGTCCATGCACTCAAAACATGGAGACATTATCTTTAGGGAAAACGATGTGAAGTGTTCACAAATCACAAGAGTTTGAAATATATATTCACTCAGAAAGAAATCAACATGATACAAAGAAGATTGCTAGAACTCATAAAGGACCATGACTTGAGTTTGCAATACCACCCCGGTAAAGCAAATGTTGTGGCGGAAGCATTAAGCGGTAAAGTTTATGTGAATGACCTCACTAAGGGAGAATTGCCAGATGATCTGTGTGCCCAATTCAAAGATCTCAGATAGGAGATAGTGCCTGAAGGACATCTCATGTCATCGGATGTTCAACCCACATTGTTGGACAGGATCAGGGAAGCCCAAAATATAGACAAGGAAATTGAAGAGATTAAGAGAAAAATTATCAAAGGGAAGGCCAAAGGATTCCATGAAGACTAACAGGGTACTTTATGGTATGGAAAACGTATCTGTATTCTGCAAGATCCGGAACTTCGGAAACTGATTCTACAAGAAGCGCACAACTCATCATATTCCATTCATCCGGGTAATACCAAAATGTACATGGATATGAAGGAAATATTTTGGTGGAACAATCTCAAGAAGGACATCACAGAACATATTTCCTTGTGTGTTGTATGTAGCAGAGTGAAAGCGAAACATTAGAAACCAGCAGGATTTTTACAACCACTACCTATTCCTGATTGGAAGTGGGACAAGATTGGCATGGATTTCATCACCGGACTACCAAGGACAAGATCAGGATATGATTCTATTTGGGTCGTGGTAGATCGCCTAACTAAAGTGGCTCATTTCAAACCCGTGAAGACAACCTATACAAGTGCTAAATTAGCCAAGATATTTATGAATAGGATTGTGTGTCTGCATGGAGTACCCAAGAGTATTGTGTCTGATAGGGGAACTCAATTCACTTCACATTTTTGGAGGCAACTACATGAGTCATTGGGAACGAGATTAGAATTCAGCACTACATTTCATCCTCAAACTGATGGACAGACAGAAATAACCAACCAGATTCTAGAGGATATGTTGAGGGCATGTGCCCTAGACTATGGTGCTAATTGGGATGAAAGTATGCCTTACGCAGAATTATCTTACAACAACAGCTATCAAGCCAGTATTGATATGGCACCATTTGAATTTCTCTATTGGAGAAAGTGTACTACACCATTACTATGGAGTGGTGTTGGAGAAAGAAATTTGTTCGGGCCAGAACTAATCAAGGAAGCTGAAGAGAAAGTCAAGTTGGTAAAGGACAGATTGAAGATAGCACAGTCCCGACAGAAGAGCTACGTAGATCCAAAGCGTAGAGAAGTCACCTATGAGGTGGGTGATAGATCTTATCTCAGAGTATCACCACTTCGTGGAGTGAAGAGATTTGGAGTCAAAGGAAAATTGGCACCAAGGTATGTTGGACCATTCAAGATTCTGAGTCACAAAGGAGAAGTGGCTTATGAGATTGAGTTGCCTGAATCATTGTCTGCAGTTCACAATCTGTTTCATGTGAGTCAACTAAAGAAATGCCATCCGGAGATGGAAGAGACTTCCTTGAAGGATACTATACCTTTGGAAGAGGTCCAGTTGCAAAGTGATCTCACCTATGAGGAGAAACCTATCAAGATTCTTGAGACTGCAGAAAGAGTTACTCGGACTACGACTATCAAATTCTGCAAAGTTCAGTGGAACCACCATTCCGAAGAAGAAGCAACTTGGGAAATAGAAGATGATCTTCGGAAAGACCACCCTCACCTATTTGCTAGCCAATCCGAATCTCGAGGGCTAGATTCACCTTAAGGGGGTTAGAATTGTAACATCCAAAAATCATAACTTGAAAAGTTTGCATATCATTCATGCATCCTTATGCATTTGGTTGATTTTCAAATAAACTTTCAAATCAGAAGCTATTTGTATGCCTATTATTTCATGTAAGAAAGGCAATGGCTTTATTTCTACTCTCAAAATATGGAAATACTTTGATTTAAACCAAAAAAATTTAAAGGTTGATTTCAAAGCTTGCACAAAGTTTTCAAAACAAGAATCTAAATTAAAACCATTTATATGCCTATTATATATATATTTAAATAAGGCATGGTTTTATTTTATTTTCAATGGGCCAAAGTATTTTTGAGTAAACAACAGTGTTTTATACACAATTATGTGCATGGACCACTCTACAAAAATTCAGAAGTGGTTTGAATTCAAACTCATTTGAAAATGGATTCATAAAATCAAAACAGAAAAAGGAAAGGAGAAAAAGAGAAAAAAAATAAGCGCAGCAACCTATATAGCCCAACCCACCTGCGGCCCAGATACCAGCCCACCTAGCCCACCCGGGAAAACCCCCTTTCCTCTCTGTTTCCCACCCACACGCACACCCTCTCCCTCACTATCAAGTGGACAAAATGCCAAGTCAGCATCGTCGTCCCCAAATTTCCGCGCGATGACCCACTCCGCCGTTTCTTCGTCGTAGTGACGCCGCGGTTGATTCTCGTTTAATTCCCATTGATTCCTTGCGTAATTGCCGCCCTCACTCTGGCTACTTAACCACCTCACCGCCCCGCACCTTTCCCCTCACTCACCACTGCCTAAGCACCACCAGGCTGTTTGTATTGAAGCTTGCATCGCCGCTGTCCGACGAACTCCGGCGAGTGATTACGGTGAGCCCCGACCGCCCCATGCCCTCTGCTACTTGCTGTCATGCTCCCCTTGCTCGTGCCCTTTTTCTCATACTTCTGTTTTGCCTGCTCATGACCCAGGTCATCGTCTTCGTCGAGCTCCACGAACGGCAGAAGCGCCTCTCAACTCCGGTGAGGAATCTAGGTAGAATCCGACCGCCCCTTGCTTTCTGCTTTTCCCTATCGTGTTCGCCTATACCATGCGCACCTCCTGATGCTCCTGGTTTGTGCTAGGGCGATCCAGAACGTCGTCAACGTCTCCGCCACCACGTGCCCGACGCTTCCAGCAACTCCGACGAGCGCTAGCCACTGCTACAGCACGTCCCTATCCACGCCAGCAGCACATGGAGCTTCCTCGTGCTCTCGTGAGTCTGGTAAACAACACCGCAACCCGCAGCCCCCTCTGTGTTTGCCGGACCATCGCCACCAGTAGCACCGCCGCCGCTGTAGCCGCGCGCACCGCCAGTTCTTGGCCAAGTTGGCGTGGGCCGTTAGATCTAGATCCAGCGCGTCATATTAGATCACTTAGCGAAAGGGTACGGTTAGATCTGAGCCATGCGATTTAGTTTTAATCCTGCGGTCCATAGAGCATGATTCGTGCGAAACGGTATCATCCAATAGAAACACTCCACGTGGCCTATCTTTTCTGTTTAAAATTCCAGAAAAGATTTTTGAATGTTTAAACTTGTAAATTCATAACTTTTGTTCTATTTATCCAAAAAATACAAATAATATATCAATGGATTCACAAAATTAAATCCTACACATATGAAGGCTTGATTTTGTATTTTTTCTCTATTAAAATGGAATTTTGTGCAGAGACATTTGTAGGATTATTTTGTGTAGAAAAATTATTTGGAAAATTTTTTAAAAGCAAAATTAAGTTTAGTTAGTCTATAAATGTTTATGTTAGTGATTCAGTACTGTTTTACTTGTCTTGTTTAGTTTATAAAAATCATCACATGTCATTTGCATGCATTCATATATTTTTGCTTGATTATTTGAAATATGAATTTGGTGCTATCATTTTATGTGTAGATTTTGGTGCTAGTGGTGATTGTGATTGTAAGGATTGTTGCTACTCCCCCAACTACCAAGGAAAGTGGTGCTTCATATTTTGTCCCAATATTTTGACTTTGCATTAGTGATATTTTTTATAGGGCTTGCATGATATTTTTGCTAAGTATCAATATGCTATGCTTGGGAAATCCTAGTAGTTGTAGACTTGTTAGAATTTCCCTCTAATATTAAGATACTTGCTATTGCCATGCTTAGCCTAGCTTATAGTGAACAAGGGTGGAATATATTCATGCTATGGAAATTTTGACTTGTGTTTTTGCTTAATAAAACAACTAAGTGAATGAATCACCTAGGTGGAATGGTATGATGGTTTGTGTTGAGTGGTTACACAAGTCCCATGTCTATGGTTTACCTTGTGTATCACACTTGTGGAAAGCCACCCAGGAACAAAGGGATTTGTGATACTTAGTGTTTAGAAGCTTCTAGTGCAACCACATGGCATATGGGCTCTGCCTTGATCATATAGGTTGCAATAACTTAGCCATTTGGACAGTTGGTGGTAGCGTGATAGGTTGGAGCTCGTCCATTTGGTCTAAGGGAAGGCTTCTGAAGGTCTTGACTTGATGAATGTCAAGTCTTGTGGAGAAGGTGAACCACCTCTCGAGAAGGAAAAATCTAAGTACTTAGCCGTGTCCCCGGCAATGGACAATTTGAGCATCAAGACACTGAAGCTATCAAGGATCTTGTAAGATCCCACCTTTATAAAGGTAAAGATCCCTGTGATTGCAATGCTAGTCCCTGGATCAATGCTAGAATCCACAGTTTAAGATGAAGTACACCGAAAAAAGGTCATTATTACATGTCATTCCAGAGACATCATAGTCTTTTACAACTCCATGGCCACAGGCCTAATACAAGAGTTCAAATATAACAATATAAATAAGTCTTCATCTTCATGTGCCACAGGCAAGCATGTTGAGTGTAGACTCATAACCCCTAATCATCATCAGAGTAACCTGCAACATCACAAGTTACAACCACAGTGGGTCAATACATTTGGAATAGTATTGGCAAGTGATACCTTAGTATAATATTAACATCTAGTTACTACATGAATTTGGCTAAGTGTAGCTTAGGCTTGCTTTGCTCAAAATAGGTTTTACCTATTAGTTGAAAACACTAAGTTTTTCTTTGACAAATCTTTTCCCAAGGAACCACCAATATAAATTGGTGAACCTTCACCCTTGTTCAACCACAAGTTTTCACTTAGAAAATTTGGGATGAGGAGATTCTTGATAGCTTCCATGTCTTGATGCTCAAGTTGTCCAATACCAGGGACATGGCTAAGTACTTAGATTCTTCCATCTGCAGAGGTTGTGCACTTTCCCCACAAGACTTGATTTTCACCAAGACAGGACCTTTCATAAGCCTTCCCTTAGACCAAATGGACGCGTTCCAACCTATCATCCCACTACCAACAACTGTCCAAATGGCTAAGTTATTGCAACCTATATGATCCAGGCAGAGCCTATAATGCCATGTGGCTGCACTAGAAGCTTCTTAATATTTGGCATCTCAAATCCCTTTGTTCCTGGGTGGCTTTACACAAGTGTGATACACAAGGTAAACCATAGAAATGGGCCTTGTGTAACCACTCAACACAAACCATTCTTTCCATTCCACCCAGGTGTTTCATTCACTTAGTTGTTTTATTAAGAAAAACATAACTCAAAGACTTAGAAATATTTTCCATAGCATGAATATACATAAACCACCCTTGGTTACTACTAGCTAGGCTAAGCATGGCAATGGCAAGTATCATAACTTAGAGGAAATTCTAACATTTCTACAACTACTAGGATTTCCCAAGCATAGCATATAGATACTTAGCAAAATAATCATGCAAAACCTATACAAAATATTTCTAATGCTTAGGTGAAATTATAGGGATAAAAACATGAAGCACCACTTTCCTTGGTAGTTTGGGGGGTAGCAACAATCTTCACAACCACAATCACTATTATCACCAAAATATACACATAAAATAATGACAGCAAAATCACATAACAAAATATACAAACAAAAATATATGAATGCATGCAAATGCCATGTGCTGATTTTTCTACACCAAACAAGACAAGTATACAGTACTGAATCATAAACAAGACCAAGATACTCAAAATAAACTTTATTTGATCTTTAAATCATTTTTCAAATAATTTCTATACTCAAATTAAGCCTATAAATGTCTCTGCAAAAATAACCAATTTTACAGAAGCAAAACCTTAAACACATTTCATAAACAGATAGCAATCTCTCTCCTGATTCCAATGATATAAAATTTGTAAAATTTGAACGTGTGGATCAAAAGTTATGAATTTTACAAGTTTGAATCACTAATAGATCTAATTCAGATTTTTAAAACAAAGAACAGGCCACACGTCAAGTTCTGATTGGCTGATACCGTTTCGGCTGGATCGATCAACGAGAGCCACAAGATCTAAATGAAAATGCATGGCCAGATCTAACACATGCCCCTTCGATAAGTGATTCTATCGCACGCGTTGGATCTAGATCTGACGTCTACTGATCAAGCGACCAGAGATGGGCGGCGCTAGTGACGGCGGTGTGACGGCACGGCTCTACCAGTGATGTTCCGGCGGCTACGGAGGGGGATGGGGTCAGCAGAGGGGCTTACTAGACTCGCGATTCCACGAGGAAGCTCAACGTGCAAACGGGCAGGGTCGGGGCGCGCTGTAGAGGCTGCTGGGGCTCGTCGGACTTGCGGACGTCATCGGGTGCTTGCAGATGGAGATGTTGCCGACGATGTAGATCACCCTAGCACGAACCAGTTGTGTCAGAGGATGCGCAAGGTTGTGGCGAACACGAAAGGGTCAAAGAGGGAGAAAGGGGCGCTCAGAGGTTACCGGTATTTCTTGTCGAAGTTGATCGGCGGCTCTGTTGTTTGCAGAGGTGGACGGAGGCGACGTCCTGGTGCATGGCAGAACAAACGAATGGTGTAAGGTGATGCGTAGAAGCTAGGCATACACGCTCGCATGAACCAAAGACGAAGAGGGGCGTTTTACTCACCGGAATGCGTCGCTGGAGGTGCTCGGTACCGCGGCGGTGCAAGTGGAATTGTGGGCATCCTGGTGGCGGAGAAGAGGCACTGAGTGAGGGGAAATATGCGGAGAGGAGAGGGGGTTAAATAGCCGGTGAGGGGCGAGGAGATCGTGCGGCATTGATCGGCAATTAAGCCCGCTTCATTCGCGGCAGTGATGGAGGTAACGACGGCGTCGACGGGGTCGGGGGGTGCGTGGTTTTGGGACGATGACCGCGTGGCGTTTGGGTCCACCGGTAAGCGAGCGCGGGGTAGGTCTGAGTCGCGTGAGAGAGAGAGAGAGAAAACCCCGGGTGGGCTTAGTGGACTGGGTCTGTTGTTGGGCTGAAAAGCTGGCGCATGCCTTTTCCTATTTCTTTACTCTTTTTCTGTTTGATTTTCTAGGAAACAAATTCAATTGATTTCAAAAGTGTTTGAATTCAAACTTGTTCTGGATTTTTATAAAGTGAAACCTGCACATTTTTTAGTATAAAACCATGTTGTTTCACTAAACTTGCTTGGTTCCTTTAGAGTTTTAAAAATAAAATAGTGCCTTTACACAAGATTTAATAAAGACATGAAAATGGTTTTGAAACCATGTTTTGTTTTGAAATTTTTGTCCAAGCCTTGGAACACAACCAAACCAACACATTAACAAACAATCTTGGTTTAAAACAAATAATCTCTCATCAGAGAGTAGCATTGGATCAATGCTTTGCTCACATAAAATAATAAGCATCCAAATGCTTCTGTTTTTGTAATAACTTTGAAAATGATCCCTGAATGATTATGAATGCATGGATGATATGCAAACTCTGAAAACATGATTTTAGGGATGTTACAAATATAACCCCCTTAAGGTGAATCTCGCCCTCGAGATTCGGATTGGCTAGCAAATAGGTGAGGGTGGTCTTTCCGAAGGTCATCTTCTCTTTCCCATGTTGCTTCTTCTTCGGAATGGTGGTTCCATTGAACTTTGCAGAATTTGATAGTCTTAGTCCGAGTAACTCTTTCTGCAGTCTCAAGAATCTTGATGGGGTTTTCCTCATAAGTGAGATCACTTTCCAATTGGACCTCTTCCAAAGGTATAGTATCCTTCAGAGAAGTCTCTTCCATCTCTGGATGGCATTTATTTAGATGACTCACATGAAACACATTGTGAACTGCAGACAAGGATTCTGGCAATTCAATTTCATAAGCTACTTCTCCTTTACGACTTAGAATCTTGAATGGTTCAACATATCTTGGGGCCAATTTTCCTTTGACTCCAAATCTCTTCACTCCACGAAGCAGTGACACTCTAAGATAAGCTCTATCACCCACTTCATAGGTGACTTCTCTACGCTTAGGATCTGCGTAGCTCTTCTGTCGAGACTATGCTATCTTCAATCTGTCCTTAACGAGTTTGACTTTCTCTTCAACTTCTTTGATTAGTTCGGTTCCGAACAAGTTTCTTTCCCTTACACCATTCCATAGCAATGGGGTAGTACACTTTCTCCCATAGAGAAACTCAAACGATGCCATCTCAATACTGGCTTGATAGCTGTTATTGTAAGAGAATTCTGCGTAAGGCAGACTTTCATCCCAACTAGCTCCATAGTCTAGAGCACATGCTCTTAACATATCTTCGAGAATCTGGTTAGTCCTTTCTGTCTGTCCATCAGTCTGAGGATGAAAAGCAGTGCTAAATTCAAATCTCTTTCCCAATGACTCGTGTAGTTTCCTCCAAAAATGAGAAATGAATTGTGTTCCCCTATCAGACATAATACTCTTGGGTACTCCATGCACACATACAATCCTACTCATATAGATCTTGGCTAACTTAGCACTTGTATAGGTTGTCTTCATGGGTATGAAATGAGCTACTTTAGTGAGACGATCCATTACTACCCAAATAGAATCATATCCTGACCTGGTCCTTGGCAATCCAGTGATGAAATCCATGCCAATCTTGTCCCACTTCCAATCAGGAATAGGTAGTGGTTGTAGCAATCCTGCTGGTTTTTGATGTTCCGCTTTCACTCTACTACACACATCACACAAAGCAATATGTTCGGCGATGTCTTTCTTGAGATTATTCCACCAAAATCTTTCTTTCATATCCATGTACATTTTGGTGTTACCCGGATGAATGGAATATGGTGAGTTGTGTGCTTCCTGTAAAATCAGTTTCCGAAGCTCCGGATCTTGCGGAACGCAGATACGTTTTCCATACCATAAAGTACCCTGTTCGTCCTCATGGAATCCTTTGGCTTTTCCATTGCCAATCTTTTCTTTAATCTCTTCAATTTCCTTGTCTATCTTTTGGGCTTCTTTGATTTTGTCCAACAAAGTGGGTTGAACATCCAATGACATGAGATGTCCTTCAGGAACAATCTCCAATCTAAGGTCTCCTCTAAATTGGGCACACAGATCATCTGGCAACTCTTCCTTAGTAAGGCCATTCACAAATACCTTACGGCTTAGAGCATCCGCTACAACATTTGCTTTACCGGGGTGGTATTGCAAACTCAATTCATAGTCCTTGATGAGTTCTAGCCATCTTCTTTGTATCATGTTGATTTCTTTCTGAGTGAAGATATACTTCAAACTTTTGTGATCTGTGAACACTTCACATCGCTTTCCCAAAAGATAATGCCTCCATGTTTTGAGTGCATGGACAATAGAGGCTAACTCTAAATCATGAGTAGGGTAATTTACCTCATGAGTTTTGAGTTGTCTCGAGGCATAAGCCACAACTTTCCCTTCTTGCATTAGAACTGCACCTAATCCATGATGAGATGCATCACAATACACTTGGAAATCTTTCTCCAAATCTGGCAGACATAAGACTGGTGTTGTCACTAGCCTCTTCTTTAATTCTTGGAAACTGAGTTGACATCCTTCAGACCAAGCAATTTCTTGTCTTTCTTTAGTAACTCTGTCATTGTCTTAGATACTTTGGAGAAATTCTCAATGAATCTTCTGTAGTATCCTGCCAAGCCAAGGAAACTACGAACTTCCTTCACTGACTTAGGAGATTCCCATTCAGTTACAGCTGACACTTTTGCGGGATCAACTGCTACACCATCTCCTGACACAACGTGTCCAAGAAATCCAACTTCATTTAACCAAAATTCACACTTGCTGAATTTGGCATACAGCTTATGCTCTCTAAGCTTCTCAAGTAACAAACGCAAATGTCCCTCATGCTCTTCTTTGCTCTTGGAGTAGATCAAAATGTCATCGATGAAAATGACAACAAACTTGTCAAGGAACTCCATGAACACCATGTTCATCATATTCATGAAGTAAGCTGGTGCATTAGTCAAACCAAATGGCATCACGATGTACTCATACAATCCATACCTAGTGGTGAAATATGTCTTAGGTATGTCTTGTTCTCTTATCTTGAGCTGGAAATAACCTGACCGGAGATCAATCTTTGAGAACACATAGGCTCCTTCTAACTGATCAAACAAGTTATTGATTCTAGGCAAAGGGTATTTGTTCTTGATAGTCACCTCATTGAGTGAACGATAATCTATACATAACCATTGAATTCTATCCTTCTTTTCAACAAACAAAACTGGTGCTCCCCAAGATGAAGAAGTTGGTTGAATAAATCCTTTCTGCAACTGTTCTCCAAGTTGTTTCTTGAGTTCTTTCAACTCATCAACTGACATCTTGTAAGGTCTCTTTGCTATTGGTCCTGATCCTGCCAGTAAGTCAATAAGAAACTCCACATCTCTATCTGGTGGCATTCCAGGCAATTCTTCCTGAAACACGTCCGGATATTCACTCACAATTGGCACACTGTCTATGCTAACCCCCTTAAGAGAATTTAGCTTACTCCCTTTTGATTCAAAGTTAGTCTCAAATCTTATCCTTTTATTTTCTGGGGTTATGAGTGAGACAGTATGGTTGGCACAATCTAGCACTCCCTTGTGCTTAGTCATCCGGTCCATTCCCAAAATGACGTCCAATCCTTGGGAATTTAGGATTATCAGATTAACGGGAAACTTATACTTCCCAAACTCTATGACTAGATCATGACATCCTGAGTTCACTATCATTTCTCCGCTAGGAGAACTTACTTTTATAGGACACCCAATAGTTTCTATTGGAAGTTCATTTCTTTCAACAAATACTCTTGATATGAATGAATGCGATGCGCCAGTATCAAAGAGAACAAATGCTGGAACAGAATTGAGTTTGAACTTACCAGCAACAGCATCAGGTTCCTCATAGATCTCTTCCACATTGATGTGGTTCACTTGTCCCTTCTGGTAAGGGTTAGGCTTGTTGGGTCCTTCAACTTTCTTTTTTGGGCATTCATTTGCATAATGCCCCATCTTCTTACACTTGAAGCATTCAACCTGACTGAGATCCTTCTTGACAGGCTGGCTTCCACTACCACTCCCACTTCCATTGTGGTGGCTCTTGTATCCACCCTTGTGGTTCTTGTACTTGTCATTGTCATGACTACGGTGATGCTTGTTGTCATGATGACGGTTGTGGTTGTGGTGGCTGCTGTACTTCCCATGCTTGTGGGATCCAGAACTCCCACTATCATCATAATGGGAACGCTTGTGAGACGATCCCGAGTTGTGCTTGTCAGAGTTGTGTTTCCTCTTTCTGCTTTCAACCTGTTTCATCTTGCTCTCCAAGATGGCAGCCTTGTCACAAAGAGATTGATAGGTGGGGACATAGGCCACGGATAACTGCAGATTTAGTTCATAATTCAATCCTTCGAGGAACTTCTCTTTCCTCTTAGCATCAGTATCAACTTCATCCGGTGCATAACACGCCAGATTGTTGAACTCCTCAATATATTCAGCCACGATGCGGTGGCGCTGCTTCAAATTGTGAAATTCCTTCTTCTTCAAGCTCATCACTCCAGATGAGATGTGAGCTCTACGAAAACCATCTTCAAAGATAGCCCATGTCACATCCTCAATGGGAGTGGTGATCTGGAAGTTATCCCACCAAGTAGCTGCTGGTCCTTCCAACAAGTGTGCTGCAAATCTGACTTTCTCCGCAGCCGACAGTTACCAAATCCTTGTTCACTGAGCGTAGCCGATCATTTGCCACCATGGGGTCAGTACTTCCTGAGAACTTAGCCAGTCTCAGTCTTAAGAATCTGGTGAGCATATCAAATCCTGGTGGGTTGTTCTGATTGTTGTTGTTGTTGTTGTTATTATTGTTGTTGTTGTTGTTGTTGTTATTCTGATTCTACATGAAAGTGGTCATCATCAGCATCAGCTGTGCTTGTGCTGTCATCAGCTGTTGCATCTCGGGGGTGACATTGTTGTTGTTCGGGTTAGGGTTGGCACGTCGAGGAGGCATCTGTGGTTTTCAATAAGGATAAGAATGAGATACCCATAGATGCTTAACATGCACAATACATCACATAGACAATCACCAAACAAGCATCAAAATAACAAAAAGTTGAATGACATAAACAACAAGTTTGAAAGACAAACACACCAATGTCAAGCCATCCACATGTTGGATGGTCATTGCGACTCAATAATCATAAGCATGGTAAATGATAAATAAATGAGTAGTCATCACTACTCCTCTGCATCAACCTCCTCATCGGCAAGTGTAAGACCTGCATTCTCCATCGCGGTCTTGTACTCCTCGACATTAGTAGTCAAGGCCTCTACCTTGGCCTTGAGAGCCCTCTTATGTGAACGAAGTCCTCTTAATCACACCCTGCTGATGCTCGAGCTCGAAGTCCTTGGCCTCTAGTTCTGCAGTCATCTCTCGAATCCTCTTGTTCCTATCTTGGACTCTTTTCTCTTGACTCTTGAACTTCCTATCCTGACTCTCAAACTTAGCCTCCATTTCCTTGACTATCTCGTCTTGCTCCGCGAAGAGCTTGTCCTTCTCACGAAGCTCCACCTGGAGCTCGTCATTGCTAAGCATGGCGTTGGTCCTATCAGTATCTAGGTGCCTAAGAAGAACCTCTAAGTCCTGAAGGTACAGACGAATCGGCTCTGCCGTCTCTCTAGCAGTATCCTCGAACTCAATAGCCTCACCATCCTCGTCGCGTCTACCGAAAGTGTGGAAGTTAGTACCTCTAATCTCCCGAGAGTGCCTCCCTAACAGACGCCCAAGTAAATCCTGCATGACTACCTCTAAGCCTCTCTCTTTGTCATCATGAATTAGCTTGAAAGTGATGGCCTCCGTGGCTGGCTCAGACTGGCGTCCTGGCTGAGTAACTTTGAAGCCCCAAAGGTCCTTCCTCTCAAACTTGGTGAGGGGAAGCATCATGATGCTAGGAAGAGGAAGATTGATCACACTAGTGAGATCAATAAGACGAGTGCCAAAACGAGTTCCCATGAACTCTTCAGCCGTGCTGATAGTAACATTAGGCATCTATTTTATAAGATAAAGAAAAGTTAGAAACAACAACAATAGAAATACACAAGACAAAGTATCACAAGCTTATCATTGCCAAACAAACACACAAGTCATGGCATACATAAATCCATTACAAGCACCCAGGTTCAACATAAATTTAGACAAATTTTGGGAATAAAATGATAAGTGTGGTGGTCCAACTAACGAAGTACGTTACAACTCTCACTCACTAGACAAAATGGCTATCAAAGCATCCTTAGTAGCCATCTACCTATCCTGTTCACAAGATTCCCAAATCATGTCTATGATGTCTTCCCTTAGTTGTTGGTTGGTAGTTTCCAACTCTTGGGTATGCTTCTTTTCTTCCCTAAGGTCATTTTGGGTGTTGAGCATTCTGCACTTGAGTCTATCACCAAGCTCTTTGATGGCCTTCCAAGCTGCATCCCTTGCAGAATCAAAGAATGTGGTGTGCATCACTGAGTTGGTGACCATACAGAATCCTGATTCTTTGTGCTTGTCTTCCTTGTTTTTTTACAAGTGAAGTTGCACCCACCAATATTCTTCTCCTTCATCCATCACAGGGAAACCTTTGTACACAGCTGCACCATGTATCCCCATGGTGACCATAAGGTTCTTGAGGGCTTTTGGAAATTCAGTCTCACACTCCAAGGTCATGGTCATGAGTGGTCCCTTCCTTACGGCTTCATTGATGGAGTTCATCTACAAATAGAGATGAGAAAGAAGATTAGAAAAGTTTACGAGAAGAAAAATACAAGTGTGGAAATTGTTGAAATTTTTTCCTTAGTGGTTTCTAATCCAATCCTAGGGTCATAATCCTACAGGCAACACAGTGCTCTGATACCATCTGTAAGATCCCACCTTTATAAAGGTAAAGATCCCTGTGATTGCAATGCTAGTCCCTGGATCAATGCTAGCATCCACAATTTAAGATGAAGTACACAGAAACAAAGGTCATTATTACATGTCATTCCAAAGACAACATAGTCTTTTACAACTCCATGGCCACAGGCCTAATACAAGAGTTCAAATATAACAATATAAATAAGTCTTCATCTTCATGTGCCACAGGCAAGCATGTTGAGTGTAGACTCATAAGCCCTAATCATCATCAGAGTAACCTGCAACATCACAAGTTACAGCCACAGTGGGTCAATACATTTGGAATAGTATTGGCAAGTGATACCTTAGTAGAATATTAACATCTAGTTACTACATGAATTTGGCTAAGTGTAGCTTAGGCTTGCTTTGCTCAAAATAGGTTTTACCTATTAGTTGAAAACACTAAGTTTTTCTTTGACAAATCTTTTCCCAAGGAACCACCAATAGAAATTGGTGAACCTTCACCCTTGTTCAACCACAAGTTTTAACTGAGAAAATTTGGGATGAGGAGATTCTTGATAGCTTCCATGTCTTGATGCTCAAGTTGTCCAATACCAGGGACATGGCTAAGTACTTAGATTCTTCCATCTGCAGAGGTTGTGCACTTTCCCCACAAGACTTGATTTTCACCAAGATAGGACCTTTCAAAAGCCTTCCCTTAGACCAAATGGACGCGTTCCAACCTATCATCCCACTACCACCAACTGTCCAAATGGCTAAGTTATTGCAACCTATATGATCCAGGCAGAGCCTATAATGCCATGTGGCTGCACTAGAAGCTTCTTAACATTTGGCATCTCAAATCCCTTTGTTCCTGGGTGGCTTCCCACAAGTGTGATACACAAGGTAAACCATAGAAATGGGCCTTGTGTAACCACTCAACACAAACCATTCTTTCCATTCCACCCAGGTGTTTCATTCACTTAGTTGTTTTATTAAGCAAAACATAACTCAAAGACTTAGAAATATTTTCCATAGCATGAATATACATAAACCACCCTTGGTTACTAGTAGCTAGGCTAAGCATGGCAATGGAAAGTATCATAAATTAGAGGAAATTCTAACATTTCTACAACTACTAGGATTTCCCAAGCATATCATATAGATACTTAGCAAAATAATCATGCAAAACCTATACAAAATATTTCTAATGCTTAGGTGAAATTATAGGGATAAAAACATGAAGCACCACTTGCCTTGGTAGTTTGGGGAGTGGCAACAATTTTCACAACCACAATCACTATTAGCACCAGAATCTACACATAAAATAATGACACCAAAATCACATAACAAAATATACAAACAAAAATATATGAATGCATGCAAATGCCATGTGATAATTTTTCTACACCAAACAAGACAAGTATACAGTACTAAATCATAAACAAGACCAAGATACTCAAAATAAACTTTATTTGATCTTTAAATCATTTTTCAAATAATTTCTAAACTCAAATTAAGCCTATAAATGTCTCTGCACAAATAACCAATTTTACAGAATCAAAACCTTAAACACATTGAATAAACAGATAGCAATCTTTCTCCTGATTCCAATGATATAAAATTTGTAAAATTTGAACGTGTGGATCAAAAGTTATGAATTTTACAAGTTTGAATCACTAATAGATCTAATTCAGATTTTTAAAACAAAGAACAGGCCACGCGTCAAGTTCTGATTGGCTGATACCGTTTCGGCTGGATCGATCAACGAGAGCCACAGGATCTAAATGAAAACGCACGGCCAGTGTTGGGGATATGATATATGGGTATCCTTATAGCATGTCTCTTATCCGGCTAACCCGGGTGGCCCATAGTCGGTAGCATGGCCTATGGCCTGCTGGGCGGCCCAGTTAGGTGGATCCAGAAGGGAGGCCCATGCCGGATAAAGGAAGGCTACTGTGGAGTCACCAACGTACCCGGAGCCTTGGAGTGCAAGATACACAAGACTAGTAATAGACGGTGTAGGACTCTATAACCTGTCCGGCTAGGACTTTTCCCTGTAACCCTAGGACCTGGCGACTATATAAGTCGGGCCCGTGCGAGCCTTTAGGGTACGATCATAGATAACTTCACACAACCTCGCACAGCGAACCTATCTCTGTAACTCGGCGTATTTCCCTTATAGTGATTTATAGCAGGAGTAGGATTCCGCCATCGTTGTGGGATATGAACCTGGGTAAGCTGTGTTACCTCGTACCCGTCAACCGTCCGCCTTACCCCATGTCTCTAAACAAGCACTGTGAGACCCCTCCATGGCGTACTCGTCGGCAATACCACGATAGTTGGCGCCCACCGTGGGGCAAGAGGCGCCTCAGGATCTTCAGCGGGCGAGGACCAAGATCTTCGCGGGAATCAGCGAAACCATAGCCATCGGCCGTGTTCTCTTCTCCGGCAACGTTCCGATCGTCCCTCCTGACGAGTTCTGGATCCCGGCGAATACGAACCCTACGCGGTGTTCGATCGTTCCTATCCGAGACATCCACCTCTTCATCGGTGAAACCGACTCGGGCACTAGTTCCTTGGGAGTCGGAGGAGCATCAAGGCCTGCACGAACCGCCTACGGGCAGGATACGTTCGCGGAAGGATCAATGTCGGATCTCTCCTCGGAGTTTGCCGACAAAGATCGGAAAAATTCAAGGCCCACCCAAACCGCCCATGTGCAGGATATAAAGGTGGAAGATCACTGCAAATCCGCCGGCTTCGTCCGTGCGTCTAGATAGTAGAGATCCAAGTTCGTTGGCGTGGTTACCATCTTCGATCTGGCGCGCTGCAGAGAGGGCGAAAACCCCCGC
This sequence comes from Avena sativa, assembly GCA_916181665.1. Classification (NCBI taxonomy): domain Eukaryota; kingdom Viridiplantae; phylum Streptophyta; class Magnoliopsida; order Poales; family Poaceae; genus Avena; species Avena sativa. The sequence goes on along the minus strand of OV702298.1, from coordinate 214,049,569 downwards.
GATTACCTGGCCAGGTGGCTCCGTATACGAGCCGATCTGGCCCACTACCCCAATGATGATGCTATCTATCACTTTGTGGAAGGACTGGACCATGGCACGCTTCTCCGACATTCTCTAAGACGGCAACAGGCGTCAGGACGCCTTACCTTCGAAGGCATGGTGAACACCGTCAACAACTATGCGGAGGCCGAAGCGGCAGCTCAGACAGCGCTTGCGCTTATTAACGGAGCCCCTCCGATTCAGCCACCACCACCACCGCCTCCGGCCACCATCGTCGCAGCAGCACCACCACCTCCAGTCATCGTCGAGGCCATTGCACCTCCACTTCCCGTCATCGAGGAAGTCCTGGCACCCTCCGACTCTGTCATTGACGCGCTTTATGCTGATTTCAGTGCAGATTCAGAGGAGATAGACTTCAGTCCAAAAGAGCTAGACTCCGCTATGCAGGAGATGGAGGAGGAGTACTCGCGCGACGAGCAAGCCAACAACACCGTCATGTCTCGAGGGGTTTTCGTCACCATTGGGACGGCGATGGATGAAGATCAACCCGGACAAGCTCCGCCTATAGCGCTGGACAAGGGGAAGGGGCCACTTATTGCTGCTGACATTGATCGCGCAAAGGTTATGCCTCCCCCGCCTAACCCAGTGCAGCAGCCGCAGGAACTCGACACCGGCCCGAGCAACAATAACACCACAAACTTGCCGCCTCCAGCATCTACGTCGGCATCACCCCATGTTACTCCAGCTAATAGAGTGATGTACGACAATCTCCTTGTCGAGCCACTAACCGTTGCTCATATCCGGAATGTAACCCAGCTTGACAAGAAGCGCCAGCAACTGCTAGAGGAGGCGCAAGCCATCGCGGAGCAAGGCGCTAAACTAGATCGAGATTTGGTCAACACGCAGAAGTCCAAAGAGAAAGCTAGAGCAATGGAGGCCGAATACAAGACTTTGCTACAGCAGCAGAAGGCTAAGAAATCTCCATCTCGCGTCATCAACGATCCTGGTGTACGTCGCAACCTAGGATGGGCTCCCTCGAAGCCGGCACAGGCCAAGCCATACATTGACAGTGAAGGCAAGCAGGTGATGCCCACTCCACTCCTTAACCTCGCCGTCGCCAAGACCCTTCTAGAGAAGGATAGATCGCCTGAGGCAGTAGAATAGGTCTATGACCTAGTGGCCAAGGCGGTGAAGCAGCAGGAAAAGGCCACCTCTCAGAGGCTTGAGTCTGACCCAGTGCTCTGCCGATCTAGCCAGTACAAACTGCCAAGGGAAAGATCTCCTCAAGATGTCGGGTCCCAGACGGGTTCATCAGAACGAAGACGGAGGGATGCGCGCAACAGGAAGGATGCTATCCCCATATCCTCCGACCATGGAGAAAAAGACCGACCTCGTCGCCCATCGCCACCACCCCGATCCCCCCGATGTCATGAAGACTACAAGGCTCACCATCATACGGATATGCCCTCACCAAAGCAGTGCGGTAGCGTCATCCGCGACAACGCGGCGCAGACCTGTCATGATGGAGAGCGCAACCAAGGACACAAGAGCAGGTCACACCATGAACCTCCGTGTCCGACAAGCAACTGTGACAGGCATGAGGCGTCGCAGGAGGGTAACAGCAAGAAGGCTAACCCACCGCCACCTCCGCCTCCATCGCTGCCAAGCAGTCACCATGGCGGAAGAGGCCCGCGTCGTTCACGCAGCCCATCCCCTGTTGACAAAAAGAAGAAGAATCCGGAGCCATACGATGCACGTTCGCGGATCGATAAGATCCACGAGGCCCGGGAAGGACCATACCTGGGACCACGTTGCTTTGGACCTGCAATACGGTCCGCAACTTACCCCAAAGGTTTCTGGATTGACAAGACCATCAAACCCTATGACGACACCACCAAGCCGGCCACATGGTTGCAGGACTACGGCAACGCGGTGGAGATTGCCGGAGGCAACCCCAACGTCGCCGTCAAATACCTCAAAGGGGTGCGTGCAAGAAAAGGATGAGACATCTCACGCCTACCTCTCCCGATGGCTGGATATGAAGAATTCCTGCGCAGGAGTGCACGCTCAGACCGCCATGGCCGCCTTCATCGATGGGTTGGAAAGGGGCACGTTGCTCCGACATAAGCTGAAGCGCTTGCAGGACAATCACCAGCTTTACTTGAATCAGATGATTCAGTTAGCTAGTGAGTTTGCAGCTGCCGACGACGATGCTCGTGGCTCTTTGCCGGCAACGGACGTTCCAACTCAAGCTCGGAGGAACAGCAGTACAAAGCAGAAAATCGCTCCAGAAGAAAAGCAATCTACCTACATGGTCGCTATGACTTTTGTAGGACGAGGAGAAGGCGGTCAACGTGGCCGAGGAAGGGGCGCTGGCCGTGGGCAGCAACGAGGAAGTGATACCACCTCGGCGCCGCTCCGCATTCCCCAAACCTACGAGGAGTACCGCGATATGCCGTGCCTCGTACACCTCGACGCCAACGACAATGCGACCCATACCAATTGACATTGCAAGTTCGTCAACGACCTCAAGGAAGACCCGGAGTCCGGCTACAAGCAAAGTCGGAAGAACAGACCATGGGGCAAGGGCAAAGGGAAGAAGAAGGAGGAGGAGTCCAAGGATTCAAGTGACATGGATGAAGACGTTGACCCCAAGCACGCCGCCAAGAGCGACGACAAGGGCAAGAACCCCTTCGCAAAGAAGGCTCCAGTCTACCACACTTTCCTTGGCACCCCCACCGTCCGACAATAGAAGACCTCTCTGAGGATCCTGATGGCCACTCTCCCTCCAGTCCCCCAGTACCTGCCCTGGTCGGAAGTTCCAATAACTTGGGACAGGACAGACCACCCAGACCTTGTGCCCACGGAGAACTAGTACGCCATGGTCATCAACCCCTTGATTGACAGCGTGGAGTTCACCAAGTGCATGGTGGATAGTGGAAGCAGCATCAACATCATGTACCTGGATACACTACAGAAGATGAACTTGACGAAGGCAAACCTAAGGCGGACCAACATCATCTTCCACGGTGTAGTCCCTGGTCGGGAGGCTCGGTCCCTTGGGTGCATTACACTTCAGGTTGCCTTTAGCGATGTTAATAATTACAGCCAAGAGCGCATGACCTTCGAGGTGGTCCCCTTCAAGAGCGTGTACCACGTCATATTCGGCCGCGACATATTCCACACGTTCATGGCCAAGCCATGCTTCGTCTACAACAAACTCAAGATACCTGGACCAAATGGTGTTATCATCGTATCCGGAAGCTTTACCAAGGCAAGGGACTGTGAGATCAATGAAGCAGCCGTTGCAGAAGCTGTCCTCTACAGCGAAGAATTCAAAGAGATCTAGAGCAAGGTCAATGACTCAGAGATGCCCGTGTCGAAGAAGCAGATCTCTGACTCCGCTCCTGCGTTCAAGGCCGCCATCGAAACCAAGCCGGTGGAACTTGTGGTAGGCGATGCCTCCAAGACCGTCGCCATTGGGATGAACCTGGATCCCAAATAGGAAAGCGCGCTCGTCGAGTTCCTCTGTGAGAATAGGGACATCTTTTCCTGGCAACCTGCCGACATGAAAGGTGTACCTAGGGAACTTGCCGAGCACAGCTTAAACATTGATCCAAAATGCAAACCAGTGAAACAACCTCTACGACGCTTTGGAGATGAGAAGAGACGCGCCATTGGCAAAGAGATAGCTAGGTTACTTAAGGCTAGATTTATCCGAGAAGTCCTTCACACCCAATGGGTGGCCAATCCTGTACTTGTCCCCAAAAAGGGAACCAATGAATTAAGAATGTGCGTTGATTACACCGACTTGAACAAAGCATTTCCCAAATATCTGTTTGCTTTGCCTCGCATTGACCAAGTCATTGACTCAACGGCTGGCTCGAAACTTTTATGTTTTCTTGATGCATACTCAGGATACCACCAGATCAAGATGAGGAAGTCGGACCAATTGGCCACTTCATTCACTACCCCATACGACATGTTTTGCTATGTCACGATGCCCTTTGGGCTGCAAAACGTAGGTGCTACCTACCAGCGGACAATGCAACGTTGCCTTCACGACCAAATTGGTCAGAACGTTCACGCCTATGTGGACGATATCGCGGTGATGTCTAAAAAGTCAAGCGACTTAATCTCCGACTTAAAAGAAACCTTTGATAATCTCCGGAAATACAACATGATGCTCAACCCTAAGAAGTGCATCTTCGGGGTTCCAGCCGGCAAATTGTTGGGCTTCATCGTTTCCCAACATGGAATCGAGGTCAACCCGAAGAAAATCAAGGCCATCTTAAACATAAACCATCCTACATGCCTAAAGGACATTCAACAACTAACATGTTGTGTTGCAGCAGTTAGTCGGTTCGTCAGCCGACTTGGAGAGAAGGCTCTGCCGCTGTACAAGTTGCTGAAGAAGGCGGACAAATTCACGTGGACGGACGAAGCAGAGGCAGCATTGAAGCAGCTCAAGGATATTCTTTCCTCAGCGCCCATCCTTGCAGCACCCGAGCCTAGAGAGCCCCTGTTAATTTACATGGCGACAACCAACCGGGTTATCAGCATCGTCATCGTGGTAGAGCAAAAGGAACCAGGCTATGAGCACGGAGTTCAACGACCAGTTTACTACCTGAGCGAGGTCTTGACGGAGTCCAAGCAGCGTTACCCGCACTACTAAAAGATAGCTTATGGAGTATTCCTTGCTTCTCGGAAGCTGAGGCATTACTTTCAGGAGCACCCAATCACAGTGGTGAGCAAGACTCCACTGTCCGACATTATCAACAACAGCGACGCTACAGGAAGGGTCGCGAAGTGGGGCATTGAACTTGCCGCCTTCGAGATCACCTACAAGAGACGCGATACTATCAAGTCACAAGCCTTGGCGGATTTTGTTGCAGATTGGACGGAGATGCCAGACGCTACTCCGTTGCCAGAACCAGAGTACTGGGTGATGCACTTTGACGGATCAAAGCTGCTCAACGCCTCGGCGGCTGGTGTATTGGTACAGTCACCAACAGGAGACAAGCTACACTACATTCTGCAAATCCACTTCGAGGCCACAAACAACATGGAGGAGTATGAAGCACTCATTCACGCACTACGTGTTGCCAAAGATATTGGCATCAAGCGCATAGTTTGCTGTGGAGATTCCGACTTGGTTGCCCAGCAGGTGGCTGGCACCTGGAATGCGCGGAACCCTATGATGGCGGCATATCGAGACGAAGTGGACGAGATAGCCAAGAGCTTCTTAGGCTACGAAGTCAAGTATGTGCCTAGGGAACAAAACGAGGCGGCCGATATGCTGTCTAAGCTTGGATCAGGGTGCAAGCGAATTCCACCAGGAGTTTTCCTAGAGCACCTGCGCACACCATCCGTGAAGGGGGCCGACATCGACAACCCGGATAGAGCTGACTCTTTCGCCAACATGGTGACTCAGGTCCCTCCGGCTTGGACAAAACCGTTCATGGAATATCTCGAACACGGAACTTTGCCTGACAACAAAGTCGAAAGACGACAAATAGTACGACGAGCAAAGGGTTATACCATAATCAATGGGCAACTCTATAAAAGGAGCACTACTGGTGTATACCTAAAGTGCGTTTCCCAGCTAGAAGGTATGGAAACCTGCGCGAAATCCATCTCGGAGATTGCGGGCATCACGCCGCTCCCCGATCGTTGGTCGCGAAAGCCTTCCGGCAAGGATTCTACTGGCTGACCGCGAAGGTGGACGCCGACAAGCTGGTCGAGACATGCACGGGATGCCAGTATTATGCCCGACAACCACATGTTCCTGATGAAGAATTGCGAACAATACCAGTAACTTGGCCCTTTGCAGTCTGGGGGCTAGACATGGTGGGACCGTTACAGACGGCACCTTGTGGGTTTACGCATCTGCTTGTAGCAGTGGAAAAATTCACCAAATGGATAGAAGCTAAACCCATTAGAAAGCTTGATGGGGCAACTGCCCTCAGGTTTGTCCAGGATCTAGTGGTGAGATTTGGTCTCCCACATAGCATTATCACCGACAACGGAAGCAACTTGTCACTCGGAGAAGTGGAGGTTTATTGCTGGGAGAAAGGCATCCGACTTGACCTTGCATCTGTGGCACACCCACAATCCAATGGTCAGGTTGAGCGAGCCAATGGATTAATTCTGCAGGGAATCAAGCCACGTCTCGAGGCGCCGCTACATAGAGCAGCTGGAGCCTGGGCGGAAGAATTTCTATCTGTGCTGTGGAGTTTACGAACTACACCCAACAGATCCACCGGCTACACCCCTTACTTCATGGTATATGGAGCAAAAGCCATCCTGCCTTCCGACATCCTCCACGATGCACCAAGAGTTGCCGCCTACGACGAGGATGACGCTGAAGAATCTAGACGCCTAGATGTGGACCTTCTCGAGGAGGAGCACGTTTTGGCATGCCAAAGATCCGCCATCTACCAGCAGAAGCTACGCTGCTACCATAGTCGCCGCGTTCGGCATCGCTCGTTTAAAGAGGGGGATTTGGTGCTCCGACTTAAGCAGAAGAAGTCACACAAATTATCCCTGCCATGGGAAGGACCGTTCATCATAAGCAAGGCAGTGCTCAATGGGTATTACTACCTTGTCGACAATCGTGAACTAAAGGATAGACCCAACGAGGATCATAAGCGTAAGCGAAGTGACCCGGATCTTAACTACCCGGAGCTTGATCGGCCATGGAACATAGCACAACTACATCCTTTTTACACTTAGCATTTCTTATCTAATTGTGTACCTCTTACATGATCAATGAAATAAAGCTCTTTGGTTCACTCATATTTCTGAGTCTTTTACCTCCTTTAGTGTTCATTTTTGGATCATGTAAAACCTTTATGCACAAGTACTGCGTTTGCACTTGTGAAAATTCCACCTATGGGCGTTATCTTAAGTTTTCTGGTCTACACGTTCTTTGTCGTTTTTATGTGGATTCTGGAGTAGTGACTTTTGGCACTTATTGTCGGTGATTTTGTGCTCAGATTATTGACGGTGCCATTGGGCATAATCACCTAAGCACTTGGTTCTGACAACGAGTCTTCCGACTCACGAAAAGTCAAGCATAAGAACCAAAGTAATGGATAATCCAGCACTTGCTAAAAATATATACATGATGGAAATTAGTTCTTAAGTAGCAGGACATAAAAACCATTGTTTTCCGCCTTAAGTTACATCACCAAGTTTTTTCCCGCGCATACAACAAAGGTAAAACAAATATTACAAAGTGTTTTTTATTCCTTGGGTGTAGGAGACTTGGAAGCAGCATCGTCACCAGCCGGAGAATCAGCCTCAACATCGGCACTGTGGTGGGACTCAGAGGAATCTTGGTTGACGCTATCGATGGTGTTCATGGGCACGAAAACGTCGATGTCCACCAACTCGGCAACTCTGGTGTCGTAACCCGCGAGTGATGACAATATGGCTTCATGATCAATCTCTTTTCCGTCATCATCAACATCGGGGATACCAGAGGTCACCGTGTCGATGTCGGCACCTTCGTAGTGTGCCTTCACCATTGAAAGCGCCATCCTTGCGCTAGCTCATGCACATGAAGCTTTCCAGCTTGTGACACGCTCGAGGGCTCGACGCAGAATCTCCGAGTACTTCGTCATGGAGTCTGAGGCCTTGATGTATATCTGGAGGGGCTTGGCAATATCTTTGGCTTGGGTGATGGCGGTGTTGATGAAGTTGCCGGCAAGAACCATGCATTCCTTGTCCGAAGGAGGCGAGCGGGTTAAACCCATAGGAGCTGCAAATTCCGACAAAGAGCGCATGAGTTCAATAAATTCTAAGTATCCAGACTACAGAAATACAAGGCGGAGGAAACTTACTGAAGATGCTGGCCTTAGCCTGCTAGAGGGTGTCCGCCAGGGATTCTTTCTCTGTGGCGTTTGTTTTGCTCATCAGCAGCTTGCTTCTGATCTTTTAAGATCGCAAGCTCCTCCTTCAAGCGATTGATTTCCGCGGAGGCGGAGTCCTGTAGGGCCTTCATGGAATCCTCATGCATTTTCAGCATCTCCTTCCTCTCCTCCTTAAGGATCTTGTTCTCGCTATCTAGCTGCTGGATGTGCTTGGACTGCTCGACAATGTCCTTGGCCTTGGCGACATGTTCTGCAAGTCGGAGAAAAAAAAGTACACAGTGAGTACTCGGAGAATGTGGGCACAAAAACAAGACGGAATGCGCAAAAAGAAAACAGACTCTTGTTTTTGATGATCTGTTCCTTCAAGATGGCAGTTTTACCCTTTTTGGCTTCAAGATCTGCGCGCATCTTCTGTTACTTGTCATTGGCCATGCCCCTCCGAGCATTCTCGTTCTGTGGAAAAAAGGAAAAAGTTAAACCGTTGTTTAGTCTGCTTGGAGCACCTAGTCGGAAATTTTCCACCTAGGCGCTCGGGGGCTACAGCGAGAGTTTTTACTTAGCAATATGCTTAGCTTTTCTTTAAGAATCTAGTCGGAGCTAATTCAGTTCTCGATTAGAAGCTTGGGGGCTACAGTATAAAGTTTTTAACTCGGAATCTGCTTAGCTTTTCTTTAAGCATCTAGTCGGAACTAATTCAGTTACAACTAGAGGCTTGGGGGCTACAACATTAAAAATTATAAACACTGCGTATGCTACTCTTAAAGCATCTAGTCGGAATAGTTTGTTCCATCTAAATGCTTGGGGGCTACAGTGAGAGTTTTTTCTAACTTAGTCACTCTTAGAGCATATAGATGCAAAACCTATGGTTTTCCGTCTACATCCTCGGGGGCTATAGTGGGATACTCATATGAAATGCAAAGGGCAAAGTAAAACTTACAAGTGCAATGATCTTGAGGTTTGTAGTGCTCTTGGCTAGCAGCTTGCCAAAGGAGATGCTATTTCCTCGCAAGATGTCCGCTTGTCGGAGGAGCTCCTCAAGACCACACGTCGGAGATGACGGTACTCCTCCAGGAACCAGAGTTGTGTTACTCGGCGTGAGCGCCGGGTAAACTATCTTCGGAAACTTAAAGGGTTTCTGGGGAGCAAGGGCACCGCCTTCGGCAGAAGTACCAGCTTCCACCACCTCCTTGCCGCCACCGATGGCATCCTTAGCCGGAGCTTCAGCCATTTGTTGAGCGGTGCTCTCCTGTGTTGCCTGCTCGCTGACAACAGCGAGTTCGGTAGAGGCGCCAGAATCCACTTCCATGACGGAAGGGACTGGTGCCTCCTTAGCTTGTGAGCTTTTCGGGGCGGACGAGGGCTTGACGGTAGGAGTAGCAGGGGCAATGGCGGGGGAGGTGTCGTGATGTAGCATGTCCTTGATATTTCGAGAAGCCCCCAAAGTTTTGGAGGTCTTCTTGAGGCTGGTCGTGGCTTTCTTCCTGAAACATGCAAATGCATAAGTATAGGAACAAGACAGACAAATAGACAAATGTCGGAGAATGAGAAGCTTACACTAGGGGGGTGCTTTGGCAAAGATCCCGGTGGCTTTTCTCTTTTCCGCCTCCAGGACGGAGGTAGTCTTTTTGGAGGCTCCACCCTCCGTCTTCTTCTTCTTGCCTCCGTCGGCAGCGTTAGAGGTGGAGCTCTTCCGCTTTCGCACCAACGGGATATCGTCGTCGGATACGACCGTGACTTCCTTCATCTTTGGATCGTAGATTTGGGCAGCCAGGTTGCCCTCATCTAGATCGCTAAGCTGTTAAGTGAGAAATCACCGTGTTAGATAAGATGGTATTGGCAAGACGGAAAAACTGGAGCATATGTCGTACACGGAAAATAAATACCTACCTTTGGGCACTTGCCATCTACGAACATGTCGTAGGTGATGGTGAAGCCACGCTTATTATCCTTCACCTTGACGATGTCCTTTAGGCGGAGCTTGACGGAGTCGCTCGAGAAGTTACCCACGGAGATCCGGAGGCTATCCCTTCGATCACTGGTATACTCATGCATATACTTCGCGCGGTGCTGCAGAGGTTGGATTCGCCTAATGAACCAGCACATAGCTAGGTCCAAGCCGGTCAAACCCGTTTCTACGAACCATTCGATCCGCCTTATCGCACGGGAAGCATCGAGATCGGAGGGAAGGGAGGCTTGGGATCTCCATGTGGAAACTACAGCGGCGGCTCCATCTGCGAAGTCCGGGTACGTCACTTCTTGGCCCGCCAGAGGAATGTCGGGGCCGTAGAAGTACGTCCGCTGCCAATTCTTGCAGGACTCGTGGCCGACGATGTCGGGGAACCGCCGGCCAGGTCGAATCTTGAAGCTTATGGTGCCGCAGTTCCTAAGCTCCTCCTTACTATGTCCGGCTTCACGTTTGATGGTGAAGAAGTACACGAACAAGTCTAACCTAGGCCTTATCCCTAGGTAACCCTCGCAAAGTGTTGCGAAGTTGCTAAGCACTAAGATACTATTGGGGGAGAGGTTATGGGGCTGGACCTTGTAGTGGTTTAAGACGGAGAGGAAGAAGTGGGAGATGGGCAGGGAAATGTCGCGTACCAGCTGAGCTTTGAGGTACACCTTTTCTCCGGCTTGGGAAGAAGGTGTCACCTTGCCGGCCGGCGCCGCCTGCCAGGCGAGCCCCTCCGTCGCGGGGAGGTAACCTTCGGCGACCATCTCCTGGATGTCGTGGTCGGTGATGTCCGAGCCGCGCCAGTCGCCCTTATGCGAGTCTGGCTCTTCCTCCAGTGGCTCTAGCGCCGCCACATTTTGGTCGCCGCCGGTGGACTCGATCACCTCTGATGCGGGAATGACCAAGCCGTCTGGGGGCACGACGATGGAGCTCGCCGGCTTCGCTGCGGCTTCGCTCGACGCCGCCATGGATGGGGAGGTGCTGCTGCTCGCCATGGAGAGAAGGATGGATGTGACTGGAGTAGAGGGGAGCTAGGGTTTTCTCGAGGTTTCTCGCGGAGAGCTCGAGGAGACGCGTGGCTGAAGGAAGACGATGATGCGATGATAATGAGGTAAAAAGTGGAAAATTCTCCACGATTACTATTTATCATCCTCGGCGTCAAGATTCGTGCAGCTTAATCGGACGGTTGCCGTGTAGACGATGTGTTCATGAGCGTGCGCGGAAATTTCGCCACGTCTCCAACCGCCGCCGCCAATGGTTCGTATCGCTCGCGCGGGAAAATCGGATATGATTATGTTCTCTGCATGTGTGAGTTACGAGGCATCGCTGACCTAAGCCTACATCGTCCTAGCTAACACGGGTAGATGAGCCGTCACATCGAAGATTCTGGCATGGACGGATTTAATCCGACTATGGAAGAGTATGATGGAATATTCAGCATTTCTCCGACTTACAAATCGAAGACAGAGAAAACCTTGCAGGGTTCTTTGGGAGGACTACAAGATATTGCTTGACGATTTGCAGGGTTCTTATAGCATGTCTCTTATCCGGCTAACCCGGGTGGCCCATAGTCGGTAGCATGGCCTATGGCCTGCTGGGCGGCCCAGTTAGGTGGATCCAGAAGGGAGGCCCATGCCGGATAAAGGAAGGCTACTGTGGAGTCACCAACGTACCCAGAGCCTTGGAGTGCAAGATACACAAGACTACTAATAGACGGTGTAGGACTCTATAACCTGTCCGGCTAGGACTTTTCCCTGTAACCCTAGGACCTGGCGACTATATAAGTCGGGCCCGTGGGAGCCTTTAGGGTACGATCATAGATAACTTCACACAACCTCGCACTGCGAACCTATCTCTGTAACTCGGCGTATTGCCCTTATAGTGATTTATAGCAGGAGTAGGATTTCGCCACCGTTGTGGGATCTGAACCTGGGTAAGCTGTGTTCCCTCGTACCCGTCAACCGTCCGCCTTACCCCACGTCTCTAAACACGCACTGTGAGGACCCCTCCATGGCGTACTCGTCGGCAATACCACGACAGACAGATCTAACACATACCCCTTCGATAAGTGATTCTATCGCACGCGTTGGATCTAGATCTGACGGCTACTGATCAAGCGACCATAGACGAGCGGCGCTAGCGACGGCGGTGCGGCGGCGCGGCTCTGCCAGTGATATTCCGGTGGCTACGGAGGGGGCTGGGGTCAGCAGAGGGGCTTACCAGACTCGCGATGCCCCGAGGAAGCTCACGTGCAAACGGGCAGGGTCGGGGCGCGCTGTAGAGGCTGCTGGGGCTCGTCGGACTTGCGAACGTTGTCGGGTGCTTGCAGATGGAGATGTTTCCGACGATGTAGATCACCCTAGCACGAACCAGTTGTGTCAGAGGATGCGCAAGGTCGTGGTGAACACGACAGGGCAAAGAGGGAGCAAGGGGCGCTCGGAGGTTACCGGTATTTCTCATCGGAGTTGAGCGACAGCTCTTTTGTTTGGAGAGGTGTACGGAGGCGACGTCCTGGTGCATGGGAGAACAAACGAATGGTGTAAGGTGATGCGTAGAAGCTAGGCGTACAGGCTCGCATGAACCAGATACGAAGAGGGGCGTTGTACTCACCGGAATGCGTCGCCGGAGGTGCTCGGTACCGCGGCGGTGCAAGTGGAATTGTGGGCAGCCTGGTGGAGGAGAAGAGGCGCTGAGTGAGGGGAAAGATGCAGAGAGGAGAGGGGGTTAAATACCTGGTGAGGGGCGAGGAGATCGCGTGGCATTGATCGGCAATTAAGCCCTCTTCATTCGCGGCAGTGATGGAGGTAACGGCACCATCGACGGGTTCGGGGGGTGCGTGGTTTGGGGACAATGACCGCGTGGCGTTTGGGTCCACCGGTCAGCGAGCGCGGGGTAGGTCTGAGTCGCGTGAGAGAGAGAGAGAGAAAAAAAACCGGGTGGGCTTAGTGGGTTGGATCTGCTGTTGGGTTGAAAAGCTGGCGCAGGCCTTTTCCTATTTCTTTACTCTTTTTCTTTTTCTTTTTGATTTTACAGGAAACAAATTCAATTGATTTCAAAAGTGTTTGAATTCAAACTCGTTTTGGATTTTTATAAAGTGAAACCTGCACATTTTTGAGTATAAAACCATGCTGTTTCACTAAACTTGCTTGGTTCCTTTAGAGTTTTAAAAATAAAACAGTGCCTTTACACAAGATTTAATAAACACATGAAAATGGTTTTGAAACCATGTTTTGTTTTGAAATTTTTGTCCAAGCCCTGGAACACAACCAAACCAACTCATGAACAAAAAATCTTGGTTTAAAACAAATAATCTCTCATCAGAGAGTAGCATTGGATCAATGCTTTGCTCACATAAAATAATAAGCATCCAAATGCTTCTGTTTTTATAATAACTTTGAAAATGATCCCTGAATGATTATGAACGCATGGATGATATGCAAACTTTGAAAACATGATTTTAGGGATGTTACAGATCTCCTCATCCCAATTTTCTAAGTTCAAAACTTGTGGTTGAACAAGGGTTAAGGATCCCCAATGTCTATTGGTAATTCCTTGGGTGTTTTTGTCAAACAAAAACTTAGTGTTTTCAACTCATAAGTAAAACCTATTTTTAGCAAAGCACGCCTAAGCTACACTTAGCCAAATTCATATAGAAGTTAGAAGCTATTATTCTACTAAGGTATCACTTGCCAATACTATTCCAATGTATTGACCCACTGTGGCTATAACTTGTGATGTTACAGGTTACTCTGATGAGGATTAGGGTTATGAGTCTACACTCAACATGTTTGCCTGTGGCACATGAAGATGAAGAGTATTTTTTTTTTAAGTTGAACTCTTTCTCTAGCCTTTGGCTATGGAGTTGTAAAAGGCTATGTTATCTCTAGAATGACGATGTAATAATGACCTTTGTTTCTGTGTACTTCATCTTAAACTATGGATGCTAGCATTTGATTCAGGGACTAGCATTGCAATCATAGGGACGTTTACCTTTACAAAGGTGGGGTCTTACAAAAATATTTGTCCTACACCACATAAGTTGGTGTGATCAATATATGATCTAAACTAAACACTAGTATGGTGGTCCAACTATATGGTTCACTTGAGATCATTTCATTCTTCATAGTTGTTTCTTCATGAACAAAATCATGGTTTCCTTGGAAAAATTTCTTGCATCTTGATTAGAAAGCTTCAAAGGTGATGATGGTTCTTCCTAAGTTGTGTTTCCTTAGTCTTCCAAGTCTTGAGTATTGTCCTTGTATCATTTGTAGTCCTTGGTGATGTCCAAGTTGAAGTCCTTGGTGAAACTAAAGTTGAAGTCATTGGTGATGTTGAAGTCTTTGCTTATGTTGAAGTCTTTGTCCATCCAGTTTGAAAAGGGGGAGATGTAGAATCGAAACCAAAAAGTTTGAGGGAAGAGTTTACAAGATTGTTTGTAAATATGTTTGAACAAATACAACTCCTATTTTTCTAAGGGGTTTTGTCCAATCCTAGGGTTACAATCCTACAGGCAACATAGTGCTCTGATACCATTTGTAGAGGTCCCAACCTGATAAGGTAGAGATCCCTATGTTTACAATATTAGTCCCTGGATCAATAGCTAGCATCCACATTTTAAGATGTAATATCAAGAAACAAAGGTCATATTACAACTTTATAAACAGGAATAAAATAATTCATTACATCTTACATAGCCCATTTGGCTATCTCATTACAATGCAGCAAATATAACTAAGTAGCATGGAGTCCTTCATCTTCAAAGTGCCACAGGCAATCATGTTGGTTCTAGACTTGTAATCATATTCAACACACTTCACTAACATCAAACAAACCTGCAACATAATAAGTTACAGCCACAAGGGTCAATACATTTGAATTGTATTAGCAAGTGATACTATGGTAGAATAGTGGTATCTATCATCTATATGCATTTGGCTAAGTGGAGCTTAGGCTTGCTTTGCCCAAAATAGATTTTCCTTATCATTTGAAAACACTAAGTTTTTGTTTGTCCAAAATCACCCAAGGCATCTACTAATAGATATTGGTGATCCTTTAACCCTTGTTCAACCACAAGTTTTTAACTTAGAAATTGGGATGAGGAGATCCTTGATAGCTTCCATGTCTTGATGCTCAATTTGTCCATTGCCAGGGACACGGCTAAGTACTTAGATTTTACTCTCTCGAGAAGTGGTGCACTTTCCCCACAAGACTCGACATGCATCAAGACAAGATCTTTCATAAGCCTTCCCTTAGACCAAATGGATGTGTTCCAAACCTATCACCCACTACCACCTTCTGTCCATCTGGCAAAGTTATTGTAACCTATATGATCCAGGAAGAGCCCATAATGCCATGTGGTTGCACTTGAAGCTTCTCAACATTTGACATATCAAATATCTTTGTTCCTGGGTGGCTTTCCACAAGTGAGATACACCAGGGTAGGCCATAAATACGGGGCCCTGTGTAACCACTCAACACAATCTATTCTTTCCATTCCACCCAAGTGATTCATTCACATAGTTGTTTTATTAAACAAAACACAAGTCATAGACTTAGAAATATTTCATAGCATGATTATAATCCACCCTTGTTTTCTACTAGCTAGGATAAGCATAATAGTAGCAAGAATCTTAACTTAGGGAAAATCTACTAAGGCCTCATCTACTAGGATTTCCCAAGGCATAGCTTATACTTAGAAAATTCCATGCAAGTCCTACTCAAAATATCACTAATGCCTAGTGAAAATAATAGGACAAAAATGTATGAAGCACCACTTTTATTTTTGGTAGAGCATATAGGTTTACTCCTTGATCTTGTAATTGTCACACTCTTCAAAGTTCACTATGATTCAATCAAGGAAGGCACAAATTCAAACTAGCATTCAAACAATTCACCACATAAAATAAAGAAAACAAAACAATGCATGCAAGCATGAAAAATATTGTTTTATTTGGAAAAATGGTTTCTAAAAGGCCATAAACATTTTAAAACACCTATTGGTCATTTATAAAAGTGGCAAAACCATTTAAAATCAAGTTAGTGAAAATGAGCCATTTAAATCATTTTTATTTTGCTAGAAATGATTTTATTCAAAGAATAATTTCCAGTGTTAGCCAATATGTTTTTAAACACCCATGTTAGTGTTTATGGTCAACATGTTTAAAACAAATCCATTTACAAAAAGGTTTCACCCAAAAATCATTTTTAAATCAAAGCAACATTTTATTTTACTAAACATGCCTTTAATCAAAGTAATAATTTTCTAGGGTTAATCAAATACATTTTAAAATCCAAAAACTATTTTTTAGGGTCATATAGTTTAGATCAAACCATTTGCAAAAGGTTTTACTCAAAAATTATTTTTAAAATATAATCTACATTTTTTGTTTTATTAGAAAATGCTTTTATTCAAGGAATAATTCCTTAGTGTTACCAAATATACTTTTAAATCCAAAGGTTGGTTTTTATGGTCAGTAGGTTTAAAACAAACCATTTATAAAAGATTTTACCATAAAATCATTTTTAGAATAATTTTTATACTCAAAATAGGCCTAAACATGTTTCTGTAAAAACACCTAATTTTCCAGAAGAAAAATTCTAAACTAAGGGCATGGTTGCAAAGTTCACATTTTTTGAATCCATTGATATAAAATTTTCAAAATTCGGACGTGTGGATCAAAAGTTATGAGTTTTTCAAATTCTAACATCTAATAGATCAAATTTCTATTTAAACAGCAGGCAGGGCCACGTGTCTTGTTTTTATTCGCTGGTACCGGTTCGCACGGATCAAGCAATGTGGTGCGTTGGATCTAACTTAAATCTCACGGCACACATGACACGATACCCCTTCATTAAATGAATCTATTGCGTCCACCGAATCAGCATCTAACGGCCTATAACGCAATGACCAGGAACTAGCGGCGTTTGGCGACGGCGAGCGGCGGCGTGCTCGGGATGCGGTGTTCTGGTGAATCTAGGAAGCGAGGGAGAGAATGTAAATGCTCACCGGGTTCATCGTGGAGTGTTGATGCTCGAGGTGGTCGCCGTAGATCAAGGGGCGCACGAGGTTGCCTGCAATCGCTCGCCGGAGTTCCTGCTGCCGTCGGGTCCGCACGGTCGTCGACGGAGGCGACGATATAGGGCGTGCTAAGATAAACCAAAGGTACCATTAGACGCAGGTGAGAGAGGTGCTAAGATATATGGTCAGGGTTTACCAGGAAGGCTTGACGGAGTCGCGACATTCAGCGGCGGCGCTCTGTCGTCGTCGTTGCCGACACTATGGGGCACGCACGAGCGAGCTGAGGGTACGGGAAGATGCGCGAGGAGATGGGAAGCGTGCTCGTTTGATCTAGGGGCAGTTGGGTGGCCGGGTTGGACGGAATTTGATCAGAGAAGCTCGTCGGAGCAGCAACGGTGTGGGCAGCGATTCGAGTAGCCTGGTGGCTCCGGTGGGATGGGGTCTGAGGGGAAAGAGAGAGGGGAGGGAGACGTTTAAGAGGGTGTGATCGCAGCGAGGGATTACTGGCGCATTCACACGAATTTACGAGAATTACTCACGGCAGAAACGACAGCGATGAATGGGGGTGTGGTCACCGCGAGGAAGAAGATGCCAGCGCGGCAGTGGGGTCCGTTGTCAGCGAATGGGAGGGAGTACGGTGGGTTCTTCAGGTCAGTGAGTATTTGGGTTCATGCGCGAGTGAGAAAACGCTTCGGGAGGGGGAGAGTGAGAGTGTGTTGCGTTGGGTTAGCTGGGCCAAGTGGGTTAGGTCCTGGGTTGGTTTGATCTGTTTTATTTTTTTGTTTCTTTTTTCCTTTTCTATTTTCATTTTGTTCAAAAGATTCAAACACCCATTTGGATTCAAATTCTTCTCAATCCTTTTCAGTAGTTTAATACTATTTATTGTTGTGTTTAAATAGTCCACCTTCGATTAATTCAAATATTTTATTATGGCTTTAATATTTATTTTAAATTAGACATTTGTTTTTATTCAAGACATTTATTCAAGCCTCCATTTAAATTCAAATTTTCATAAAACCTTTTTAGTAGGTTTTATTTATTCATTAGTGTGTTTAAATAATTTAATTTGAATTATTATGATTTAATATTTATTTTAGAATGAGGCTTTTGTCTTTATTTAAATGAATTTGAATATGGTTCCAAACCATATTATTTTATTTAATTAATCCTTTATTCTTTTTAAGTTAATTAGATAACTTTTAATCCATTTTGGCAATTTCAATTATTATTTTCTCATGATTTAATTAATCATTTATATTAGGGATTTTGTCTTTATTTAAATAGAATTGAATTTAGTTAAAGTCCATATAATTTTAATTGAATAAGCTTTATCCCTTTATTTTGGATTATCTTTATTCCATTTGCTTATGGATTTAATTCAAGATTTAAATTGTCTTCTAAATAATTTACTTGGGATTTATTATTTAGTTTAGGCAGTTTTCTTCATTTAAATAAAATTGGATATTGTTCAATCCTTATGATTTTATTTAAATAACCTTTTACTCCTTTTTACTATTCAATAAACTTTCATTTGTTTATGGATTTGGCCAAGATTTTATTTGACCTTTAAATATTCCTTATTTATTTATTTATTTCTTTCTTTGCCTTATAAAATCCATATCTTTTTATTTATAGATCCAAAATTGGTGATTCCAATTTGTAGAATTTTATTCAATATTTGTTTATACTTTTAAATCCTTTTGGGATTATTTTTCTCATAATTTAATATGGATTTTAGCTAGGAGCTTTATTATCTTTGGAAATTATTTCCTTTTATCTTATTAAATTCATAAGTTTTTATCCATGGCACCAAATTAAATGAAACCACTTTCTATGGTTTTATAATATTTCTATTTATCATTTTTTATCATTTATAAATGTTTGTTGACAAATTTTTATATGGAACAAATCCATAGCCTTAGAGAGATCCTGGAAATGATTTTCTTCCATTAGGGTTTTAGGATTTTGGTTTACTTTTCCAAATGTTTAAATTTCAAGATACATTCATTGATGAATGCAATTCACTTGATTGAAATTTTGTTGGATTCCCTTTTCATTCAAATTTGTTCAAGAAAGGTTTTGATGTTTCCATTTAGAAGCAAAAAGTTTCTTTTCACCCTAAATTTTAACAATTAATTCTTTTGTTTATTTATTTTTCACATTTCAAAATTTGGAAAATTTTGGGATGTGACAGGCTACCACCCTTAAAAGAAATCTCGTCCCGAGATTTGGGAAGGCTAGAGGTTACAAGTTGTCTTCAAGACAACTAGGGTACTACCACCCTTAAAAAGGTTTTCAACTAGATTACATCTTGGCTTACTTGGAATCTTTGATGTATCTTCTCTGGACAGTTGCTTGCATAATGGCCTAGCTCTTTGCATTTGAAACACATCAATTGGCTAATATCCTTCTTCTTCTTTGGTATCATTGCCTCTTGTTTGTTTCCTTGGTTCTTCTTCTTTTCTGGACATTCATTGGCATAGTGTCCCATCTCTTTGCAATTGTAACATTGCACTTGGCTATTGTCCTTCTTGATGGAGTTGGGGCATCTCTTCTTTTTGGGTCTCTCCAGATCTAGGAGTTCTTGTAGTTCATGTTCTTCATACTTCACCACAAAGGTGGGAAATCTTTCTCTCTTCTTGGGGATGTTACTAGAAATGTGACCTTCTTCTCCACATGAATAGCAACACTTTGTGGTCACCTTGGATGTGGCCTTATGAGGCATGGTTCTAACTTTGCCCTCATCCTTCTTGGTAGAAGTTTTTCCTTCATGGAGTTTTCCAAACATTTGATGCTTTCCATCTTGTTTCATTTGTTGAACTATAGGATAGATGGGGCATTGGATAGGGACATGATCATCTCCTTCACATAGGAAACATATAAATTGAGATGTGGGGAATTGTTTAGTTGGATGCTTCTCTTCATAGTTAGGGCATTGATCCTCATGCTCTTTATAAGTGTGTCCTATGTCTCCACAAATATTGCAAGCTGGAGTTCCTTCTATAATATCATCCTTGATATCATTGTTGTCACAATCACTTTGGGAAGAGTTGCTTCTCATGTTGATCATTTGATTGGTAATCCTTTGCAACAATTGGGATTGGGTTTCCAAGAACTTTTGTATGGTTGGGTCTATCCCATTGTTATTGGCTAAAATTGAGTTCTCATTTGATTCAACTGGGCTTGGGTTGCTAGAAGTTGTTCTATCATGTGTATCTCTTGGTTGTTGTCACCATCCTTGAAGTTGGAGTTTCTTGGAGAAGTCATCTGTTTGGGTAGGATTGGGATTAGAGTAGGCAAAAGATTTCTAGGGAAGAAGTCTACTCACACACAACTATTCGTACAAGGAATGTGCGAGCAATCACAATCAATCATTCCACTCAAACAATAAGATTCAAGCATATTTTTAGGCAACAAAATTGTAACATCCCAAAAATCAGAACTTGAAAAGTTTGCATATCATTCATGCATCCTTATACATTTGGTTGATTTTCAAATAAAGTTTCAAAACAGAAGCTATTTATATGCCTATTATTTCATGTAAGAAAGGCAATGGATTTCTACTCTCAAAATATGGGAATACTTTGATTTAAACCAGAAAAGTTTAAAGGTTGATTTCAAAGCTTGCACAAAGTTTTCAAAATAAGAATCTAAATTAAAACCATTTATATGCCTATTATATATATTTAAATAAGGCATGGTTTTATTTTGTTTTAAATGGGCCAAAGTATTTTTGAGTAAACAACAGTGTTTATACACAATTATGTGCATGGATCACTCTATAAAAATCCAGAAGTGGTTTGAATTCAAACTCATTTGAAAATCATTTGAAAATTGATTCAGAAAATCAAAACAGAAAAAGGAAAGGAGAAAAAGAGAAAAAAAATAAGCGCAGCAACCTATATAGCCCAACCCACCTGCGGCCCAGATACCAGCCCACCTAGCCCACCCGGGAAAACCCCCTTTCCTCTCTGTTTCCCACCCACACGCACACCCTCTCCCTCACTATCAAGTGGACAAAATGCCAAGTCAGCATCGTCGTCCCCAAATTTCCGCGCGATGACCCACTCCGCCGTTTCTTCGTCGCAGTGACGCCGCGGTTGATTCTCGTTTAATTCCCATTGATTCCTTGCGTAATTGCCGCCCTCACTCTGGCTACTTAACCACCTCACCGCCCCGCACCTTTCCCCTCACTCACCACTGCCTAAGCACCACCAGGCTGTTTGTATTGAAGCTTGCATCGCCGCTGTCCGACGAACTCCGGCGAGTGATTACGGTGAGCCCCGACCGCCCCATGCCCTCTGCTACTTGCTGTCATACTCCCCTTGCTCGTGCACTTTTTCTCATACTTCTGTTTTGCCTGCTCTTGACCCAGGTCGTCGTCTTCATCGAGCTCCGCGAACGGCAGAAGCGCCGCTCAACTCCGGTGAGGAATCTAGGTAAAATCCGACTGCCCCTTGCTTTCTGCTTTTCCCTATCATGTTCACCTAGACCATACGCACCTCCTAATGCTCCTGGTTTGTGCTAGGGCAATCCAGAACATCGTCAACGTCTCTGCCACCACGTGCCTGACGCTTCCAGCAACTCCGACGAGCGCTAGCCACTACTACTGCACGCCCCTGACCATGCCGGCAGCACGTTGATCTTCCTCGTGCTCTCGCGAGTCTGGTAAGCTACTCCGCAACCCCCATCCCCCTTTGTGTTCGCCAGACCGTCGACGCCAGTAGCGCCGCCGCCGCTGTAGCCTCGCGCGCCGCCAGTTGTTGGCCAAGCCATCGTGGGCCGTTAGATCTAGATCCAGCGCGTCAGATTAGATTACTTAGCGAAAGGGTACGGTTAGATCTGAGCCGTGCGATTTACTTTTAATCCTGTGGTCCATAGAGCACGATCCGTGTGAAACGGTATCAGCCAATAGAAACACTCCACGTGGCCTAGCCTGTCTGTTTAAAATTCCAGAAATGATTTTTGAATGTTTAAACTTGTAAAATTCATAACTTTTGTTCTGTTTATCCAAAAAATACAAATAATATATCAATGGATTCACAAAATTAAATACTACACATCTGTAGGCTTGGTTTTGTATTTTGTCTCTTTTAAAATGGAATTTTGTGCAGAGACATTTGTAGCCTTATTTTGTGTATAAAAATTATTTGGAAAATGTTTTAAAAGCCAAATTAACTTTAGTTAGTATCTAAATGTTTATGTTCGTGATTCAGTACTGTTTTACTTGTCTTGTTTAGTTTAAAAAAATCATCATATGTCATTTGCATGCATTCATATATTTTTGCTTGATTATTTGAAATATGAAATTGGTGCTATCATTTTATGTGTAGATTTTGGTGCTAGTGGTGATTGTGATTGTGAGGATTGTTGCTACTCCCCCAACAACCAAGTCAAGTGGTGCTTCATATTTTTTTTCCCAATATTTTGCCTTTGCATTAGGGATATTTTGTACAGGGCTTGCATGATATTTTCGCTAAGTATCAATATGCTATGCTTAGGAAATCCTAGTATTTATAGACTTGTTAGAATTTCCCTCTAAGATTAAGATATTTGCTATTGCCATGCTTAGCCTAGCTTATAGAAAACAAGGGTGGAATATATTCATGCTATGGAAATTTTTCTAAGTCTTTTGACTTGTGTTTTTGCTTAATAAAACAACTAAGTGAATGAATCACCTGGGTGGAATGGTATGATGGTTTGTGTTGAGTGGTTACACAAGGCTCATGTCTATGGTTTACCTTGTGTATCACACTTGTGGAAATCCACCCAGGAACAAAGGGATTTGAGATACTTAGTGTTTAGAAGCTTCTATTGCAACCACATGGCATATGGGCTCTGCCTTGATCATATAGGTTGCAATAACTTAGCCTTTTAGACAGTTGGTGGTAGGGTGATAGGTTGGAGCACGTCCATTTGGTATAAGGGAAGGCTTCTAAAAGGTATTGACTTGATGAATGTCAAGTCTTGTGGGGAAATTGCACCACCTCTGAAGAAGGAAAAAAACTAAGTAATTAGCCGTGTCCCCAACAATGGACAATTTGAGCATCAAGACACTAAAGCTATCAAGGATCTCCTCATCCCAATTTTCTAAGTTAAAAACTTGTGGTTGAACAAGGGTTAAGGATCCCCAATGTCTATTGGTGATTCCTTGGGTGTTTTTGTCAAACAAAAACTTAGTGTTTTGAACTGATAGGTAAAACCTATTTTTAACAAAGCAATCCTAAGCTACACTTAGCCAAATTCATATAGAGTTTAGAAGATATTATTCTACTAAGGTATCACTTGCCAATACTATTCCAATGTATTGACCCACTGTGGCTGTAACTTGTGATGTTGCAGGTTACTCTGATGAGGATTAGGGTTATGAGTCTACACTCAACATGTTTTCCTATGGCACATGAAGATGAAGACTATATTTTATTTTGTTAAGTTGAACTCTTGCTCTAGCCTTTGGCTATGGAGTTGTAAAAGGCTATGTTATCTCTAGAATGATGATGTAATAATGACCTTTGTTTCTGTGTACTTCATCGTAAAATGTGGATGCTAGCATTTGATCCAGGGACTAGCATTGCAATCACAGGGACCTTTACCTTTACAAAGGTGGGGTCTTACAGATGGTATCAGAGCACTGTGTTGCCTGTATTATTATGACCCTAGGTTGGATTAGACTAAGAAACCACTAAGGAAAAATTTCAACACTTTGAGAATTCCACACTTGTCTTTTCTTCTCATAAACTTTTCTAATCTTCTTTCTCATCTCAATTTGTAGATGAACTCCATCAACGAAGCCGTCGGGAAGGGACCACTCATGACCATGACTTTGGAGCGTGAGACTAAATTTCCCAAAGCACTCAAGAACCTTATGGTTACCATGGGGATACATGGTGCAGCTGTGTACAAGGGATTCCCTGTGATGGATGAAGGAGAAGAGTATTGGTGGGTGCAACTTCACTTGTACAAGAACAAGTAAGACAACCACAAAGAGTCAGGATTCTGCATGGTCACCAACTCTGAAATGCACACGACATTCTTTGACTCTGCAAGAAATGCAGCTTGGAATGCTATCAAGGAGCTTGGTGATAGACTCAAGTGCAGAATGCTCAACTCAAAATGACCTTAGAGAAGAAAATAAACATACCCAAGACTTAGAGACTACCAATCAACAACTAAGGAAAGACATCATAGACTTAATATGGGAGTCTTGTGAACAAGATAGATAGATGGCCACTAAGGATGCCCTGATAGATATTTTGTCTACTGAGTGAGAATTGTAACGTATTCCGTTAGTTGGACCACCACACTTATCGTTTCTACTTCAAACATTTGTCTAAGTTATGTTGAACCTTTAGTGTTCTAAATAGATTTTTGTATGACATGACTTGTTGTTTGTTGCTAAAGATGTGCTTGTGTTATTTTTGTCTTGTGAATATTCTCTACTTGTGTTGGTTCTAACTTTTCTCTATCTTATAAAAATAGATGCCTAACATTGATATCAGCACTACCGAGGAGTTCAAGGGAACTCGTTTTGGTACTCGTCTCATAGAGCTCACTAGTGTGCTCAACCTTCCACTTCCTAGCATCACGACACTTCAGCTCACCAAGTTTGAGAGGAAGGACCTTTAGGGTTTCAGAGTCACACAGCCGGGATGTCAGGCAGAGCCACCCACGGAGGCTATCACCTTCAAGCTGATAAATGATGACAAGGAGAGAGGCTTAGATGTAGTCATGCAGGAGTTACTTGGACGCCTGGTTGGGAGGCACTCCACCGAGCTTAGAGGTCTCTACTTTCACCCGTTCGGGAGATGCAACGAGGAGGGTGAGGCTATAGAGTACGATGATGCTACTAGAGAGACAATGGAGCCGATTCGTCTGTACCTTCAGGACCTAGAGGGTCTTATTAGACACCTTGATACTGATAGGACTAACGTCATGCTTAGCAATGATGAGCTCCAGGTTCAGCTGCAGGAGAAGGACAAGCTTTTCGTGGAGCAAGACGAGATCGTCAAAGAGATGGAGGCCAGATTTGAGAGCCAGGACAAAAAGTTCAAGAGCCAGGAGAAAAGAGTCCAAGACAGGAACAAGAAGATCAGGGAGATGAAGGATGAGTTAGAGGCCAAGGACTTTGAGCTTGAGCACCCGTAGGGAGTGATTGAGAGGCTTCGCTCACAGAAGAGGGCCATCAGGGCCAAGATTGAGACCTTGACCACTAGCGTTGAGGAGTACAAGGCCGCCATGGAGAATGCAGGTCTTGATCTTGTTGACATCACTACTAGGAAAATGGCCTTTAGTGGCGCACCTGGAAACATCATCCGTGGCGCACTAGCAGTGCGCCACGTGCCTTGCGCTACGGCTATCACTCAGTCGTGGCGCACTGCCTAGTGTGCCACGGTTGTGTAGAGACAGGCGTAGCGCACCTTCTAGTGCGCCACAGATGTTTGGGCAGGTGCACTACCCCTGGGATCTTCTGTGGCGCACTACCTAGTGCGCCACTAAGCTTCCATAGTGCGCTTTAGGTGTAGTGCGCCACAGAAGGTAGACCATGTGCGCCACAGATGTATTTTTTGTTTTTTTTTAATTTCCGAGCCAGATTATATACAATATTACAGCAAATATACACACACAGATACAAGATATACAATTATATATATAAATACACAATATGAAAAACAAGATTGAAACAAATACATATAGATAAGTCTCATACATGAATACATAGTCTAAGTTACATTGTTTCGATCATGTTACAAAGTAGTAGTTGGTGACATGCGAATACATGTGTCGATCGAACAAGTTAGAGCTCGGAAGCTCGCCTAGACATCTAAACTAGCTAGACACAAACGCGGGATAAATAACCAAAGAAGATAAGCATGATCACCACCGCGACGAAGGTGTAGGTCTTCATCCGGTTCCTTGTCCTAACTCCCGCTAGATAGTGCGTGTATCTAGCTTCTGCCTCCGCCATAGTGTTGTACCCTTTGTAGCTATTGCCGCTGAAACGGTGCACCTATCTCCGGCAGTCTTCCCAATCATCGTAGACTCCGGGAACCCGTCCCTTGTACACGACGTACCACGTCATCTATAAGTTGACAATAATAATTAACCGATGATTAAAAAAACATATATAATTAAAGTCGCATATGAAGATATACTTATAGAAAGTACTCCTAAATCAAAAAGACCAAATTCAAAAAGCATGCCTCATATATAACTAGGTTGTTCGACACAGGAATATGCTATGATGGAACTGTTCGCCAAGTAGGATGCACAACACCTGGACCTGTGCATAGCACAAGGCGAACAATCCCATCGCAGCACATTCACATATAGTGTGCCACGACATTTCAATCATCGGCATTATTCTCGAAAAAGACCAAAGTAACTCAAAAAGCATGCCTCATATATATACATAGGTCGTTGGACACAGGAATATGCTACGATGGAACCGTACGCCAAGTAGGATGCACAACACCTGGACTTGTGCATAGCACAAGGCGTACAATCCCATCGTAGCACATTCACATATATAGTGTGCCACGACATTTCAATCATCGGCATTATTCTCGAAAAAGACCAAAGTAGCTCGAAAAGAATGCCTCATATATAACTAGCTAGGTCGTTCGACACAGAAATATGCTATGACGGAACGGTTAGCCAAGTAGGATGCACAATTCCTGGACTTGTGCATATCACAAGGCTAACTATCCCGTCATAGCACATTCACATATATATTGTGCCACGGCATTTCAATCATCGGCATATTCTCGAAAAAGACAAGAAAAACTCGAAAAGAATGCCTCATATATATACATAGGTCGTTGGACATAGGAATATGCTACGACGGAACAGTCAGCCAAGTAGGATGCACAATTCCTGGACTTGTGCATATCACAAGGCTAACTATCCCGTCGTAGCACATTCACATATATATTGTGCCACAACATTTCAATCATCGGCATTATTCTCGAAAAATACAAAAATAACTCGAAAAGAATGCCTCATATATATACATAGGTCGTTGGACACAGGAATATGCTACGATGGAACGGTGAGCCAAGTAGGATGCACAAGACCTGGACTTGTGCATATCACAAGGCTCACAATCCCATCGTAGCACATTCACATATATAGTGTGCCACGACATTTCAATCATCGGCATTATTCTCGAAAAAAGAGTAAGGAAAAAAAGAAGGACCAAAGTGAGCAAAGGACCAAAGAGTAAGCAAAAAAACCAAGCATTGATTGATATATAATAATAATAAGCAAAATAAGTAAGCGATGATTCATAAACCTAATAAGATAAGTACACTTGTCCACACACACACAAAGGTCATCTATAGTTTGTAACTACAACTAGGCCAACATCAAGCCTTCTGGCTCGGCTTAGGGAACGGGAGGACGCCTTGTCTCGTCATGAACTTCCTATAGTCACCCTGCATCTCTAGGCGATCTTCTATGTCACGGTTATTCGGGATATTTCCTCCATAGAAGATCCCCCCCGAAGTCATGACATCACGAAAGATGATTGCCCCAAACTGCAGTTGGATGCGATACATCTCTTGTCTAATATCCGAATCATTGATCTTGGCCTTTGCTTCGGCCCACTGTTTGAGATGATCTGGCAGCGTAGAATTCTGCTGGTCAAGTAGGAACGCCCTCATGTGATGGAGTGCGTAGTAGGCTTCCTTCTTACTGATTTCCGGCTGCTTCACGCAGGAGAACTCCGTTACGTGGTTAAAGACGTGCCTGCCGAACTTGACCTTCATACGCACGAAGGTGGTGCCTTCCGTCGAGGCAAAGCCAGTGAGAGCATCATCCAGAACTTCCTTGATCTTGTCGTAGTTTTTCTTCTTTTCTAGACTCCCCAAGTCGAAATACATGGCGTGGGAATTCTTCGGCGATAAGGAGATGAGCGTGCAGTGTTCATCTTTGCGCAAAAAATTCAAATGGAATGTGTTGGAAAAAGAATGATGATGATCTAATAAAGCCAATCGACGGTGGCGAGTGAATAACAACTTACTCGGGAAAGTAAGGCACGAGAATGTATTCCTTTGTCTTGTTCGCCACGAGGATTCTTTTTAGGTACGAGGCCACGATACGTCGTTCGGCGGGGGAACCCAAGCAGCCGTCACGCATGTAGTAGGGGTCCACTATAGCGATGCCCGGTGTGTTCTCTCTAATGATCTGCATGGCCAGGCTGAGAGAAAACAGACGGACCATGGTATAGTGCAGCGGGTATAGGTGGAACATATTGAAGATGTCGTCGAACCGCAGGAAGAACAGATCCGCAGGGGCATTGTCGACGAAGCCCAAGCCTGGTGGCACCTTAACCACGAATACCGGGTGCGAGGGATCTTTCTCCGATAGAAGGCGTCTCTCTATCGTCAGCACGTCGTCATGCACACTCTGCAGTTCCGAACTGGCGAGCTTCCGCAAATTCTTAGGTAGCATGGGATCACCCGCCACATGAATCCTCCACATAATACCCTCGGGTCTTGGTGGACCGTCCTGAAACCTGATCAGATTCGCAGTTGTTGACGCCACCGGCTGGCTCGAGCTGCTAGATTTTCTTTTCCTGCCCTTTTTTCCTTTTGGAGAGCGGGCAGGCACCGCAATCTGAGCACCGGTCGCCCTATGTAGTGTGTCAGGGATTAGAATAAAGGGCCGGTTGGTTGTATCAGCTGGCTCTGTAAAGGCGCAAGCTGGAGGCGTCTCCTAAGAACCAAACAGACGCTTGGTGATAGTGTCTTTCTCTGTGGGGCCACCAGCTAGGTCTTCTTCGTTGCCAAACTGAGTGCTGAAGAAGTGATCATTCCAGTCTTCGTCGTCCTCGGCCGGATCCTGCGCCATGTGCATATCATCAACATGATCATCCGACCCACCGCGTGGAGGTGACGGCGAGGGCGGTAAGGGGGCCTTGCCACCGCTTGTCGCTGGCACGACAGGCGGTGCTATTGTCTGTGGCGTGATGGACCCCGCTGTCCCCAAACGGATCATGCTCTTTGGCCATAGCAAGAATAAGCCAAAGCAAGTTCTGAGGACAGACGGCTCTTCTTCATCCGCTCATGGGGGTTGAATGGGAGATTCTAGGTCGTCGCAGCCCCTTAGCACCCGACTAATTTTAACCCTGTGCACGCTATCTGACATCAGCCTTGAGTGGAACGTGCGCTGCAAGGGTTGAACGATGGTACCCTTAGCAACATCCCTCAGCTCGTTGTTCACGTAGCATAAGAGAGTGCAAGGAACATCCGTCTGCGGAAAACATGTACGGCATCGTCAGAGATGCCATAAGAGTAATAGATGGCATGAAAGGCGGTAATTAAAGCAATTTGTTTACCGTGATGGCGTCGATATCAGCTAATGTCGACGCACCGCATACGACGACGGGCGTGCAAGATACGGAAGGGCTGCTTGATGGCGCGGTGCTGGCCGCCAGTGTATTCTCCCTACCGACGGGTGCTTGGAGCTCCGGTGCCGCTGCGACGATGGCGGGGGCACCAACATGTACTCTGGCGCCGCGGTGATGGCAGGGGAGTCACCAACACTTGGGGCGCCGCGGTACTAGCGGGCGGAGTCACGAACACGTAGTTCGCCTGATTCGTCGGCGCCGCGTTGTTCGAGTGGCTGCTGACCATGCTTGGAATCGGGCATGGCCCTACTCGACCACCCGCACTCCAGTTCGCTATTGACTCCACCAAGGTAGGCAGGAAGGATGTGAGGGTGATTGCCAGGTTGTCTTGGACGATCTGCGGGATCCGCGCCACTTGTGCCTTAAGTTCTTGAACCTCGCGGTTTTCCTCCTCGCTCCTTCCTAACGGCGCCACATGCGTCCTCGGCGGTGGACCAAAATGATCCACCCAATTCTTACCCCCGAGGCCGGCCAGACGACCAGCCGACGACGGCTTCTTCATAACCGGCTCTATTTTCTTGGCCTGGTCATCGCCCTGTTAAAAGGGTTATCCCACCGGGTGGCCGCCGTCGACCCCTGGGATGAGGAACCCTGGGATCCATGACTAGCAACAATTTCCTCCTCCTGCAGAAGAAGTAACAGTGAATCATTTAGATCATCGATTAGATTGCAATCGAGTTGATCCGCGGTAATTAGATTATACTTACCACAATTTCCTCGAATTCCTTCACCGCAGGATCCGCGGTGAGTTGTTTGGTTTTTGGGTCCACATGGTAACGGGCCCTGATGAAGTTTCGAACCTGCCCGGGTTCGAATTTAGCAAAGGGGTTTTCTATCCCCTTGGATCTATACTCTTCGTCCTCCTTATTCCATTTGGCCTTCGCGGTTCTGTATCCACCAGATCCGGGATGGTGATAACCTATATTCATCGCCTGCAGCACCTTTCCCCGATTACTATTGGCCAGGGCTCTTTCGGATTCACACCTCTCCTTGAACTCCCGGAACTGATCTTCGGTGATCCGCGGGTCAATCTTCTGGATCTCCTCGAGACTTTTGCCTTCTTTATAGATCTTCTTCTTTATCCGAGTTCTCCAGCTGGCCAGGGCAGTGCTCATCTTTGTGAGGGCAGATTTGTTTACTTCGTTCCCATGATAATTTGTGTTCTGATACTTAGCGGGGAACTTGTATCTTGCGTGCAGCTTCTCGAAGAGGAGTGTGCGCAAGTGGCCATTATCTTTATGCCAGAGATTCTCGGTGTTGATCGAGATGGTTGTCCGGGTGATCGCCGCCACTTGCCCACTGCACCCTTTGACGACAAGGGCGGGCTCCAAAGGAACCCCTGATGGGCTCACTTCGGTAATTTCCTCCCTGACCGTGCCGACCGTGTTTGGGCGCCGGTCCTTCGGCTTCTTCTTCTTCTTCTTCTTAGGAGGGTTGCTACCACTCCATGTGCCTTCGCTACCATCAGTGGTTTCATCGTCCGCCGTTCCTTCGGCTTCTTCCTCCGCGTCTTCCATCTCATCATCCTCGCTCTCCGAAGGATGGTATTCTTCATCGTCTTCTAGCCGCTGGGCCGCCTCCCAGAATGTCAATTGTTTATTCGGAGGTCTGAGTTCTCCTTCAGCGCTGATGCGCTTAGAACATCCAGCCTCGTCGTTGTCACACATCTTTGCACTAATAAAAAACAATTAATTGGTTAAATGCACGGAAAAATCCGGCATGACCTTTGCTAATTTTCTTAAACTAGGAGTGCCCGATTTCTGCCGAAACGGAAGTTAATCAATATTCCGGCAAAAATCGGGACTCATTTCATACAAGAACCTGCATACAGATCGTACACCTACATCATGGACTTGCCATTTCAAAACTGATATGTTGCATAGGAGTCACAGCAGTATAAACATGTCCAAACTAGTATTAATATACAACTAGAAACTAGTATAAAATAAGCAAGTGCAGACTATCTATGGTCAAGATCAAGTAAATAACCACAATTGGAACTAAACTACTCCAAACTAGTATAAGTATACATCTAGCTGTTTCAGTATAAGGACTGGGCATTGATGAATAACAGTCAACATTAAATACTATTGGTCAAGACAAAGAACGGAAACAACAATATTTATTAAGGATAATAATTAAGTGAGTATCCAGTTCATGCAGAAGTTATTGTCGAAGCTATTGACAAGTACTCTAATAATCTGTCGCTACTCTGCTGCTAACAATCTATCACTACTCTAAATTTGCTTCTAACAATCTATCACTACTCCAAATCTGCTGCTAAAACAGAGCTAAATCTAAAACAGACTACAACTTAACAACTACTGTACTTGCTAACACGAGAACATCCATAAGTTCATGGAATGGACAGAATGAAACCAAAATGGCACAGGTCGTAGCATCTGAATACATGGTACAACATTTAAACAAACTACTGTACTAAATTGCGGAAGCAGGCATGTTTGCATAATGGTGAAGAACACAAGCAGACATATATGCATCACAGTAAACAAAAAGCACAATGTCAGATATCCTATACAGCTAAAATATTGCAATGTGGCACATCTAACATTCTACCCACTGGCAAAGAGCATAAGCAAGCAAGAACATTTGTTGTTGTTCTTCTGCACACCAATTGATTATTCAGGTATCATCACCATGCACATAGGAAGAAAAAAAAGGGGCTTCATCCTGCTCAGGCACATCAAACATTATAGCTTCCTTTGCACATCAGGTTATTCAGGCATCACAACCTTGTAGTAGTTACATCAGAGACAGAAGGGGCGCAGAACCCTATGGATTCACCTGGTTGATGAGGGCGGCGGAGCACGAGGCGGCCTCCTCCTCCTCCTCAGCCTCGAGCGGCGGCGGCTTCCTCCTCCACGAGCAGCGGTGACCTCCACGGATCGGGCCTCCTCCTCCTCGAGCGGTCTTCGGCAGACGCGGGCCTCCTCCTCCTCGAGCGGTCTTCGGCAGACGCGGGCCTCCTCCTCCTCGAGCGGCGCGGGCTTCCTCCTCCACGAGCCGCGCGGGCGCGGGCTTCCTCCTCCACGAGCGGCAGCGGTGCGGGCGTCCTCTTCCACGGATCGGCTGGAGGTGACGGCGGAGGGGATCGATCGGGCTGGGGATGGGGATGAGCGAGTGTGAGAGAGATGGGGCTGGGGACATGGCACGCGCGGTTTGACTAGTCCAACCCACATAGGCGTAGCGCACCCTGGCCAAGTGCGCTACGGTTATCCGTAGCGCACATGGCCAGGGTGCGCTACGCCTATGTGGGTTGGACTATCAGATAAGAGGGCAGCCACCCCACTAGTTAACACTAGTACTGTCTTACCCCACTAGTTCTGCCCCTTAGCTCTATTCTAAACTATAAGCACCCAGGTTCGAATCCTGGTGCTCCACTTTTTTATTTTTATTTTAAAAATACTTTAAAATATTCCAAAAAATGTCCAAAAGTGGTGATATATGCCATACATGTTTTGTTTTGTTTTTAAAATACTTTTAAATATTCCAAAAATGCCCAAAAGTGATAATATATGTCATAAAAGTGTTACAAATATGATTCAAAGTACAACTAAATTTCATAATAATTTGTCCATGAATATTACAATCTTTTTCGACCATGCGTTTTACAATATTTTTTGAGCTAGCGTTTTACAATCTTTTTTCCCTTCTTTGTCGCGGTTGAATAATTTAGCCCCGGCACTTTAATGTTTCTTCTTTCGAACGGGCTACCTTTTTTGGGTAGGGTTG
This sequence comes from Avena sativa, assembly GCA_916181665.1. Taxonomy (NCBI): domain Eukaryota; kingdom Viridiplantae; phylum Streptophyta; class Magnoliopsida; order Poales; family Poaceae; genus Avena; species Avena sativa. The sequence continues at coordinate 214,016,561 of OV702298.1, read as the reverse complement.
TCCTTTTTCTTCTTGTGATGTATGTTGCTGCATCGTAGTCGTCGTCATCTTCAATCTTTGGATCGCCGTACTGGTCGAAGTCTTGCTCGTTGGCGACTCCATCCATTCCGATGATGTTTCTTTTCCCTCTCCTCACGACAACACCGCTAGGCTTTATCGGGTCGGTAATGAAAAACATTGGTCCACTTTGGTAGCCAGTACCCACGGTTCATTTTTCGCGGCCACGTTTGCACCGACGGCCTTGGATTTGGCTGCTTCGGGTATAACCATGGTTGTGAAATACCGGTCTTCTCTTTCGACGCTCTTTTCCCATCTGACACGGAACATCGGCACCTTTTCTCCACAGTAGTCGAGCTCCTAGATCTCCTTGATTCTTCCGTAGAATCTTTCCTTCACATTGTCATCGGTGTAGAATTCCAACGTTACGCCTGAGTTCTGATAATCACACTTGTTGTCCTTTTCCTCCGTGTAGAATGTGTAGCCGTTCATATCATACGCCTGATAGGTCACCAGGTTTTGCATCGGTCCCTACGACAAGGTGAATATGATCTTTTCCGTGTCAGAAGAATGCGATCGCGGGGGATTATCAAGGAGCGTCTGTCTAAACCAACGCGTGAAATCTGAGTTGTGCTCTTTGATTATTTCTCCCTGCGTCCTCTGTATGCCCCGGTCACTGTACTTCTTCTCGATTAACCTTTTGTGCTTCTGTACCCAAGGATCGACGAGTTCTAAATGCTGTAGCGCGACAAGGTTTGCTCGATCAAAGTCTGCGCGTCGAAAATCAAAGTCTGGATGCAGTATGCGACGACCCTCTCGGTGACTAGATCCTTCGAGCTTGCCAAGGTGCCTGTTGACGGGAAGACCGACAGGGTTCTCGATGTCTAGATAATTCGTGCAGAAAGAGATGCACTCTTCGGCCAGAAAGCCCTTGGCTATGCTTCCATCTGGACGGGACCTGTTGCGAACGTATCCTTTGATGTGTCCGTTCATCTTTTCGAATGCCATCATGCTGCGGAGGAACATCGGCCCGAGTTGTACGATGTCCTCCACGACATGGACCAGCAGATGCACCATAATGTCGAAGAATGCGGGTGGGAAGTAGACCTCAAGCTCACATAGTATCACCACGATCTCCTCCTGTAGCCTCCCGAGCTGATTCACGCCAATCGACTTCCTAGAGATGACGTCGAAAAACTTGCATAGGCCAAATAACGTTTCACGGACGTGCTCGTCCATTATCCCTCTTAGTGCGACCGGAAGTACCTGCGTCATTAGCACGGCACAGTCGTGAGACTTCATGCCACTGAACCTCTGCTTCGCCTCGTCTAGGTATCTGCTTATCTTGCCCGCGTAGCCGTAAGGAAATTTGACTCCTAGAAGGCACTTGAAAAACTGTTTGATCTCATCCTGGCTTAGAGTGAAGCAAGAAGGGGGGCAGTAATATTCGTTCTTCTTGAACTTTTTACCCTTCCGACGACCTTGTGTCGTCTCCGACTCATGATCATCGTCATCTTCCTGATCATCAGGAGTAGTGCGTCCTTCGTGAAGCTCCTTCCGGATACCCAAGCATAATAGGTTGTGCCTTGATTTCGGACCATCTTTCGTCCTATCTGGCATGTTGATTATGGTGGCGACCAGACTCTCGCACACGTTTTTCGTGATATGCATGATGTCGAGGCTATGAGGCGTGCGGAGAAACTTCCAGTATGGCAACTCCCAGAAAACAGACCTTGTTTTCCATACCTTCATCAGCGGCTTGTCTTGTTGCTGCCTCTTTCGCTTCTTTCTAGGCTTAGGACAATCTTTCCAGTTTTTCAACAACACTTCCACTTCTTCGCTGCTCCTACGCTCTGGGATTCCTCGGGTCTCTGATTTGCTATCGAACAGGTCTCCACGTTTTCTCCATGGATCATTCTTGCCGAGCCACCTCCGGTGCGCCATGAACACGGTTTTCGATGACCCTGGATCTTTCTCTAGTTGGAGATAGCTTGTGTTATCCATGCAGCTAACGCATGCGCAGAATCCTTGGATAACCTGCCCCGAGATATACCCGCAACCTGGATAGTCTTGCACCGTAGTGACCAACGCGGCTCTCATAGTGAAATAATCTTGTGCGACGGCGTCGTAAGTATTGGCTCCAGATTCCCATAACGTGGCTAGCTCCTCTTTCAACAACCCGAGATACAGATTGATGTCGGTACCAGGTTGTTTCGGCCCTTAAATTAGCATACTCATTTGTATGTACTTCTTCTTCATGCACAACCATGGAGGGAGGTTGTACATCCATACAAACACGGGCCAAGTGCTGTGCGTGCTGCTCTGGCTACCGAACGGATTGAGTCCATCGGTGCTCGCACCAAGCCTGATGTTCCTCGAATCTCCACCGAATTCTGGGAATTCGAGGTCCAATGCTTTCCACTGGCTAGCATCTGAATGGTGCGTTAGCAGCTCATCCTTTTCAGGGTCATCATCATCTCCTGGCTTCTTCCTTTCCGCATGCCATCGCATGAGGTTCGCTTCCTTAGGGTCCGCGAAATAGCGCTGCAGACGAGGAGTGATAGGAAAGTACCATACCACTTTTCGAGGTGCTTTCTTCCCTTTCTTGTATCGACTCACGCCGCACACCAGACATGTGGTTTTCTCCGCGTCCTCGCCCGATAAATGATGCAATCGTTGATGCATACGTGATATCTAACGTGCAGTAGATCGAGAGGACAGACGATTTTCTTGGCATCCTCGATACTAGTTGGACATGTGTTCCCCTCCGAGAGACGATTGTGCCAGAATGCCATCATATCGTTGAAGCTTGCGTCGCTCAATTTGTGTTTTGCCTTCATCTCCATAGCCTTGAGCGTTACATTCAACCGGGTATCATCGGGCCTGCATCCTTCATACAATGGAGTAACCGCGTCTTTCTCAAGTTGCGCAACCTTGGCTTTCTCTCTAGAGGCAGCCCTGGCGTTACTCGTCTGCTTGAGAAGCAGCTCTTGCACATAAGGGTCCCGCACCCAGCCTGACGTTGTTCCATCATCGTCTGCTCCTCTGGCATCTAGATCATCATCATCCTGGTCTGCTTCCGCACCTTCACCATCTCCAGGAGACTCTTCATCATCTCGCCCGTTCTCGCCGTGATGATGATCATCGTCATGTTGGCCACCTTCACCGTCTCCATCGTCTACGTCATCGCTTATCCAACGAGTGTATCCATCCATGAAACCATGGCGGAGCAGGTGCGCCTGCAGATTCCCGGAATCTGGGTCGATCACCCATTTGAGTTTGCATCTTCTGCACGGACATCTTATATCTGTCTTGTTATTTCGTATCATGTCGGTCGTCGCACATTTCAAAAATCTAGCCACAATGCCTTCGCTCATTATGCGGACCATTTTTGCCTGCACGGTGTACATGGTACAATTTTGAAGTCTATTAGAACCACATAATGAATGCATGCATGCAATGGTCGATAGAAAATTTCGGCATGACCTATCCTAAAATTATGACCTTTGCGAAATGCCAAAGTCTTGCCAAAATGGAAATGAATCAACATTTTGGCAAAACAAATGGCAACTTGTTCACATACAAACACAAGAGAGAGAGACCGATCCATACACACATGAACATATCATTATCCTCTCCATACACACATGCATGAGCATCATCGATACTCTCCATATACACACACATATGACCATCGATCCTCTCCACATACACACATCATGATCATCGATCATCTACATACATATGAGCACATCATCCATATACACATGAACACATCCTCACATGGACAACTTACCGAGATGAGAGACCGATCGCGAGAAAGATGGAAAGGAGAGGTGTGCGCGTCGACCGGAGAAGGAGATGAGAGACCGGAGACCTCCTCTATTACTTATGTAACATCCAAATCAAGTTTTACATGCTAAAAATGGTGAATGGGTGGAGAAATTGAGGTGGGAAGGAGAAGATCCCGACTAGATCTAAGGAGGAAGAAGAAGGGGAAAGTGAAGTGTGGGGTGGTGGATGTGGTCACACATGTGCACATAAAGTGCTGTCCTAAAAAAATCGACACATCCATGGCGCACACGGCCCTAGTGCGCCACAGGGAGTACAAACATCTGTGGCGCACTATGCCATGTGCACCACGGATGCTCCTACTCCCTGTGGCGCACTAGGCCGAGTGCGCCACAGATGTTTGTGGCCGTTTCACAGCAGAGGGGGGCATGCGCTTAGGCGTAGCGCACCCCCCCATGTGTGCCACGGTTGACACTAACAACCGTGGCGCACATGACTATAGTGCGCTACAGATGTTTGGCGTGCGGCCAACAGGGCCCTGGCCCACACACATCTGTGGCGCACTATAGTCATGTGCGCCACGGTTGTTCTAGTTACTAGTAGGGCACTGCCCACAGGTGAGCCACGCCTGTTTTAGCCGTGGGGCACTTCAACCATGTGAGCGACGGATGTGCTGATTACCTATAGCCATTTTCCTAGTAGTGCATGGAGGTCGACATGGAGGAGTAGTGTAGACTACTCGGCTATCTTTCATCTACCATACTTTTATTATTGAGTCGCAATGACCATCCAACATGTGGATGGCTTTCTATGGTGTGTTTGCATTTTCAAAACCTGTTGTTATGTCGTTCAAACTTTATGTTATTTTTTAGCGTGGTTATTGTGATTGTTCTATGTGATGTATTGTGCATGTTAAGCATCTATGGGTATCTCATTCTTATCCTTATTGAAACCACAGATACCTCCCCGTCGTTCCAACCCCAACCCGAACAACAATAACGTCACTCCCGAGATGCAGCAGTTGATGACAGCCCAAGCACAACTGATGCAGATGATGACGCAATTCATGCAGAACTAGAACCAGAACAACAACAACAACAACAACAACAATAACAACAACAACAATCAGAATAACCCTCCAGCATTTGACATGCTCACCAGGTTTCTGAGACTAAGGCCTGCAAAGTTCTCAGGAACCACTGATCCAATGGTAGACAATGACTGGTTACGTTCAGCGAACGGCAGAAGCGTCACTCAACTCCAGTGAGGAATCTAGGTAGAATTCGACCGCCCCTTGCTTTCTGCTTTTCCCTATCGTGTTCGCCTAGACCATGCGCACCTCCTGATGCTCCTGGTTTGTGCTAGGGCGATCCAGAATGTCGTCAACGTCTCTGCCACCACGTTCTCGACGCTTCCAGCAAATCCGACGAGCGCTAGCCACTGCTACAACACGCCCCTGTCCACGCCGGAAGCACGTTGAGCTTCCTCGTGCTCTCGCGAGTCTGGTAAACAACACCGCAACCCCCAGCCCCCTCTGTGTTCGCCGGACCATCACTGCTAGTAGCGCCGCTGCCGTTGTAGCCACGCGCGCCGCCAGATCTTGGCCAAGCCGTCGTGGGCCGTTAGATCTAGATCTAGCGCGTCAGATTAGATCACTTAGCGAAAGGGTACGGTTAGATCTGAGCCGTGCAATTTACTTTTAATCCTGTGGTCCACAGATCACGATCCGTGTGAAACGGTATCAGCCAATAGAAACACTCCACGTGGCCTAGCCTGTCTGTTTAAAATTCCAGAAATGATTTTTGAATGTTTAAACTTGTAAAATTCATAACTTTTGTTCTGTTTATCCAAAAAATACAAATAATATCTCAATGGATTCAAAAAATTAAATACTACACATCTGTAGGCTTGGTTTTGTATTTTGTCTCAGTTAAAATGGAATTTTGTGCAGAGACATTTGTAGCCTTATTTTGTGTATAAAAATTATTTGGAAAATGTTTTAAAAGCCAAATTAACTTTAGTTAGTCTCTAAATGTTTATGTTAGTGATTAAGTATTGTTTTACTTGTCTTGTTTAGTTTATAAAAATCATCACATGTCATTTGCATGCATTCATATATTTTTGCTTGATTATTTGAAATATGATTTTGGTGCTATCATTTTATGTGTAGATTTTGGTGATAGTAGTGATTGTGATTGTGAGGATTGTTGCTACTCCCCCAACTACCAAGGAAAGTGGTGCTTCATATTTTGTCCCAATATTTTGACTTTGCATTAGTGATATTATTGTTGGAGATATGCCCAAGAGGCAATAATAAAGTGGTTATTATCATATCTTCACACTTATGATAAATGTTTACATTCATGCTATAATAGTATTAACAAGGAAACCATTAATACTTGTGTGATTTGTAAACTTATTTTGAAGTCCCTAGTATAGCCTCTATACTTCACTAGCTTGTTGGTTGATTGATGATTGTGGTTTCCATATCATGAACATTGAGATGTTATCAACAACAAGATCATATCATTAGGAGAATGATATGGTGGACATACTCCTATAGATAAGCGTAGCATAAAGATCAAGTCATTTCAATAGTTCAATTGCTATATGCTTTCTGATACATAGTAACCTAATTCCTTCGACCATGAGATCATGCATATCACCTTTACTGGATGGATGCTTTGATGTCATCAAACACCACACCGTAACAGGGTGGCTATAAAGGTGGCATTGAGTGTTCGGAAAGTATTGGTTGAAACACATGGATCAAGAGTGGGATTTGTCCATCCACATGACGGATAGATATACTCTGGGCCCTCTCGGTGGAATGTCATCCAATTAGCTTGCAAGCATGTGACTTGGTCACAAGGGATCACATATCACGGGAACGAGAAAAGAGTACTTATCAGTAACGAGGTTGAACTAGGTATGCAGAGATACCGACGATCATAACCTCGGATAAGTAACATATCGTGAGACAAAGGGAAATTGGTATCGTATGTAAGTGGTTCATTCGATCGCAAAGTAATCGTAGAAATATGTGGGAGCCATATGAATTTCCAGATTCCTCTATTGGTTATTGTTCGGAGAAGTGTCTCGATCATGTCTGCATAATTCACGAACCGTAGGGAGACACACTTAAGGATTCGACGTTGTTTGAGTAGTTATGGTATTATGAGAAAGAGACCGAATGTTGTTCGGAGTCTCGGATGGGATCCGGGATATCACGAGGTGATCCGGAATGGTCCGGAGAATAAGATTCATATAAGGAAAGTCCCGTTTCGGAGTTCGGGAATGATTCCGGTGTTTTCATCAGGAACATTCTAGAAGGTCCCGGAATGTCCGGCACTCCGGAGGGGGAAGGGGGTACATGAATGTGTCATTGCATGTTGGAATGATTGCATCATGTACTAAGTGTTCTCGCTGTCCGAAATAAAGGGTTAATTCAAATCCTAATTGAAAAAGTCAAACTGCCAGTTTTCGGTCAAACTGCCAGTTTTCGGAAAGAGGAGAAGGAGGAGAAGAGGAAACCGACTTGGGGGAGGAGTCCCCTTGGCCGGCGCGCCTCCCAAGGCCGACTTGGGGAGGGACTCCTCCCCTTGGCCGCCGGCCCTCCCACCTATAAAGGGAGGGGCAGGGCCTCCCCTCCGAACACACACAAGTTCCTATCCTCTAAACTAAACCCTAGATCTAAACCCCGGTTTAGAGCTATTTTGGTTTAGAGCCTTCTAATTGGTTTAGAGCCCTCTAATTGGTGTGTCTAATTACTAGACTACTAATAGCCTCTCTCATAAGCTCCACCATACTCGCACCGGCTTAAGGCGAAGCCCTGCGGGATTTCCCCTCTACCTCCGGTACCACGCCGTTGTGCTGCCGGAATCGCGAGGAGAGTGCTACAACCTCCGCTGCCTGCTGGAACAAGGGAGAGGAAGGTCTTCGTCGAGTACCGAACGTGTGACCGACTGCGGGAGCGCTGCGGGAACGCGGCGCTGGAAGGATCGTCTACGCGATCTTGAGATCGGAAAGAGTTCGACTACATCACCCACGAGAATCTGCTCTCGTTAACCGCTTTGGAATCTTCGAGGGTGAGTTCCTCTATCGACTCGTTGCTACAATCTAGTAGATAGATCTTGGCTTGTTTGTTTGTATGCGATAGAAAATTTTTGTTTTCCATGCTACGAACCCCTACAGTGGTATCAGAGCCGTGTCTATATGTAGATCTGTTGCACGAGTAGAACACAATGGTCATTGTGGGCGTTGATGCTCTTATTGTCGATTGCTTTTTGTGTACTTTGTATCTTGCGGTATGTTGGGATGAAGCGGCCCGGGCTAACCTTACATGACATCGTTCATGAGACTTGCTCCACGCTTAACATGCAACTTGTATTGCATAAGTGGCTCTGCGGGTGCCTGTTTCTCCTAGCATAGTTAAGATCCAATTTACAACGGGTGATCAACAATACTAGTATCAATGTTGTGGTTCTTGTTCGTAAGTTAGAACGACACTTATTGAAAGCCCCAAACCACGTAAAATATGCAAAGAAAGTAGAGGCGTCTAACTTTGTTTTGCAGGGGTGTGCAGTGATGTGATATGGCCATGATTGTGATTATATTTGATGTATGCAATGTTCCTTATTGTAAGTTGGCAACCGGCAGGAGCCATATGGTTGTCTTTAATTTCTGTTAAGACCTGCGTGTCTATTCAAAATAGTTGTAATAGTTGATGCTGGTGGACGACAACCATGAAGAAGCATCATTGACCTTGATGCTATGCCGGTGATGATGGAGATCATGTTCGTGCTTGAAGATGGAGATCGAAAGCACAAAGAAGAAAGGCCATATCATATCACATATTATGAATTGCATGTGATGTTAATCCTTTATGCATCTTGTATTGCTTAGTAGACGACGGTAGCATTATAAGATGATCCCTTATACACATAAATTTCAAGTTCTAAAGTGTTCACCCTTAGTATGCACCGTTGCCAAAGCTTGCTGCTTCGAAGCACCACGTGATGATCGGGTGTCTTTGATTCCGCGGGTGAATACAACGTAAGCAAGCCAGATTTGCTTATGCGGTAGCTAAGGTTTGATCTTGACGAGCCTAGCATGTACAGACATGGCCTCAGGAACACGGATTGTCGAAAGGCAGAGCATGAGTCATATAGTAGATATGATGAACATGTTGATTGTTCGCCATTGAAGCTACATCAACTCACGTGATGATCGGTTTTGATGTGGTGGATTTGGTTCGTGTGATCGCTAAAACAATGTGAGGGATATTGTTTTGAGTGGGAGTTCACCTAGATTAATTTAATTATTAATTAGAACTCAATTTATCATAAACTAAATCAAAGTGAATTTGCATAGTTGTTGTAGTCATTGGCATCCGTTTACCACCTTGCGCTTAGTTATAATTGAGATGATAGAACTATAGAATTCTGGTTAGATACTTTACGAACTGGTATCGTATTGTTTTAAGTGTTAATCTAAAGTTTAAAAGTCCTATTGCAAACTTTCAGTAAGTTCCGGTTACTCCATGAAGTTTAATAATTAGTATTAAATCAAGAGTAACAATTCCAAGTGTTAGTATATAAGTATCATGTTTGTATCCATGATTCTTGATATTCAAAGGATTCCCTTAATATCAAGGTTATCTAGGATCTGAAAGAATTGTTTCAGAAACCATGATGTGTGGAAGATATTGTAATATCTGAAACGAAGTTTTGGTTGCAACATGATAGAGTATAATATGGCAAAAGTCATGTTCTCATATTTGATGAGAATTTGCAAAAAGGTTGGAGACACTTGTTGTCCTAATCCTCCAAAAGGTTTTGGATAGCAACATTATACTCATAATTCATCGTTATAAGCTAAAAGTAGCTTGATCATGGACGATTCCATGATAAGGGTGAATATTTGATGTAGGTAAAATGTTTACTACACCAAGAGATTACTAAAGAAAGGAATTTGAAAGAACACCAAATATTTGATAATGGTGATCTACTTCAAAGTGCAAGTTCAAAGACATTGGTATTTAACTATACACGCTTTGGACTATATGTCATATGTATGACTCCACTATTGATATTGATAGATTCTTTCAAATAGAAAAGGAAATATTGAAAGAGAATCTCATAAATATATGGCAGAAAAGAAAAGACTGGAATTGTTCAGTTTAAGTATATAGATGATATACATGTTATGGCTATATTCTTTGCTTATTAAACAATGTGGTTCTTAAGTATTTGATACTGAATTTGTTGGTGTGAATCATCATACGAAACAACACAATTCATGAACTACAATGGCCTAAGTAACTAGCAAAAGAATATGTGATGATGTTCATCGAGAACAAATAAAGGGTTATTTTGTTGCTCGTTAAACATCAACGCTTGCCTTCAAGATTTGTTTTATCAGGTATTATGAGAACAAAAAGGTTGTTCAAATAATTGCTGTAATCCATAAAAGATGGATGATTCACAAATCTCGTTGGAGAAATCACATCCATAAAACTAATGCTAAAATTGTCGAAAGACAAATTGATTGAAAGATCACTTAGGAAGTGACATCGCCGTTTAAATTATAGTGGAAAGAAAACATGAAGAAACTCCATGTGGATGGAATTTTGGAGTTTTTTGATTTTTGATCAAATGACGTTTGTGAAACTTTCCTAGAGATAATTGAAACTTCGTTCATAGGCCAAAAGGGAACGAATGACTAGCTTATTGGAACTTGTACATATTGTTGTATAAAATCCATTATGTGTAGTCAAGAGCGATGGATTTCAACTTCATATGCTTTCTCCGAAAATTTGAGTGAATATATAATATTTACTTAATAAGGATGAAGTATGAAATATTTGAAAAGTTCAAAAGACTTTCAAGATGAAGTGCAAAATCATTGTAACAAGAATATGAATAGTTTATGATAAAGATCATAAAGGAAGATATTTGAATTACAAGTTTAGCATAATACCTAAGATTTAAGGAATCGTTCCGTGGATTTGCATTTTCCCGAAACACCATAAGTGTATGGAGCGTTCGAGATATGTAATTAAACCTTGTTTGACATGGTAAGATCAAAGGTATAATTTATAAAACTGCCATTATATTTTAAAGATTAAAAGCTTTAGAGATTACCGTTTTTCCACTGAAAAGAGCTCCATCATAATCCGTTGAAATGACACCATATAAGGTTATGGTTTGGGATAAAACCCAAGTTGTCCTTTCTTAAACATTGGTATGCTATGCATAAGAAAGATGTTTGCAACCAAAGTCGGATGAACCTGTCTTTGTATGACTATTAAGTATTCCTCCATAAACACCGGAGACAAAAGTGTTTGTTGCTTAGAACGTCAAGTTTCTTTTGGAAGGAATTTTTCGTGAAAAGTTAAGTGGGAGGACAATAGAACTTTGATAAGGTTAAAAGAACCTTAGCTATATGTGCAAAGTTGCGCAGCGCCGAAAAGTGTTCCGGAGGCGGCAACAATGCTCATGGCTCACGTGCCTCAAAGGTTGTGGTCACGGAGATCTAAGTTCCTATTGAAACAAGTAGATCAGGTAAACAATCAAATACCAAGATTTGAGGGTTGAATCATTATTTGAGAATAATGAACCGACTACATGCAAAGAAGCGATGATGGGCCCTGACTCCGTCAAATGGCTTGAAGCCATATAATCCGTGATAGTTCCATACACGAGAAATCAAGTTTTGAACTTGAAGGACCCTCGAGAAAGGTGTAAGACCTTACAGTTGTGTCTGGATCTATAAAGAAATAGACATGGATGTTTTACATCTATGAAATAGTCGACATGTTGGGAAAGAGTTCACAACAATGTTCAAAGGTTGACTATGACAAGATTTGATCTATCATAGTGATATTTAGTCTAGACGGATTAATGTAGCAACCACTACATATAATTTGTTATATGGTAGTTGAATAAACAAAACAAGTTCTTCTAATAGAATCGTTACCTAGGACATGTGCATAACACGGTCCATAGGGTTTTGTTAATTCAAAGGATGCTAAAAGCATATGCAAACTTCAATGGTTAGAGTGAGCATAGCGGAGTTGGAATCTTCACTATGATGAAACTGTTAAAAGGGTTTAATTTCATCAGAGACAATGAAGATGCTTGCATTTGCAAGAAATTAAGTGGGAGCGCTAAGACATGTTTCTAATACATTATGTGGAAGACATATTGTTGATTGGAAATAATGTATCTTTTATTAACACATATTAAGAATTTCATCCCGATGAAAGACTTAGGCAAAACCCAAGTATTTGGCATCAATAGACGCTAATATGGTTGTGCCAGAAGTACATAGACAAGATATTGAATGAGTTCAATATAGAACTACAAGAGAGGTTCTTGTCACACAGAAAGGATTGAATAAGTTCAATGTTGATGATATATTCAAGTGTATTGGCACTTGGTAAGTGAAACAAATAATCAAGTATAGATTGATACTTGATGTATGAAATCACAAAGAGTATTTATATCAATCATACTGTGATATGTACAAATCCAGATATGTCCTATGCTCTAAATGTTGTGAGCATATATCAAGATGATTCGTAAGATGATCATTGGACGATAGTAAGGATATTCTTATGATCTTTTGGAAGAACTAAGAATATAATATTTGTAGAAGTGACAAATAGATGGTTAGTTCATTGTAAAAGTACTACATTGATACTAGTTTTGTCACAAAGTACAAATTAAGTTTATCTCAATCTAAACTAAGGGTGGCATAATATAATGGAAAGTGAGTTCCATAATGGATTTGGATGAATTCCAAAGTTAAGACATTGTGACAGATACTACAACAAAAGGCTAAGTATATGACTGCTATTATAGCAGCAAAAGAGGGCATTTGTGTCAAGTAGTTTGTTATCAAACTAGGTGTAGTTCACAGTGGGATAATACTATGAAGATATATTGTGCGACAATATTATCAACATGTTTTAACCCCAAAGAACTAAAGGTCACACCGAAAGACCAAATTTATACAAAGCCATCTCATTAGAGAATGAGTGATGCGTAGAGACGCAAAGACATGCAATTACACACGGACCTGGAAGTGTCAGATCCGGAGATCAGTTGACCACTAGCAATCGTGTACATACAACACCGGAAAGCCATAGGTGTTGAATACACAAAGGTTTGAAACTAGATTATTGACTCTAGTGCAAGTGGGAGACTGTTGGAGATATGCCCAAGAGGCAATAATAAAGTGGTTATTATCATATCTTCACACTTATGATAAATGTTTACATTCATGCTATAATAGTATTAACAAGGAAACCATTAATACTTGTGTGATTTGTAAACTTATTTTGAAGTCCCTAGTATAGCCTCTATACTTCACTAGCTTGTTGGTTGATTGATGATTGTGGTTTCCATATCATGAACATTGAGATGTTATCAACAACAAGATCATATCATTAGGAGAATGATATGGTGGACATACTCCTATAGATAAGCGTAGCATAAAGATCAAGTCATTTCAATAGTTCAATTGCTATATGCTTTCTGATACATAGTAACCTAATTCCTTCGACCATGAGATCATGCATATCACCTTTACTGGATGGATGCTTTGATGTCATCAAACACCACACCGTAACAGGGTGGCTATAAAGGTGGCATTGAGTGTTCAGAAAGTATTGGTTGAAACACATGGATCAAGAGTGGGATTTGTCCATCCACATGACGGATAGATATACTCTGGGCCCTCTCGGTGGAATGTCATCCAATTAGCTTGCAAGCATGTGACTTGGTCACAAGGGATCACATATCACGGGAACGAGAAAAGAGTACTTATCAGTAACGAGGTTGAACTAGGTATGCAGAGATACCGACGATCATAACCTCGGATAAGTAACATATCGTGAGACAAAGGGAAATTGGTATCGTATGTAAGTGGTTCATTCGATCGCAAAGTAATCGTAGAAATATGTGGGAGCCATATGAATTTCCAGATTCCTCTATTGGTTATTGTTCGGAGAAGTGTCTCGATCATGTCTGCATAATTCACGAACCGTAGGGAGACACACTTAAGGATTCGACGTTGTTTGAGTAGTTATGGTATTATGAGAAAGAGACCGAATGTTGTTCGGAGTCTCGGATGGGATCCGGGATATCACGAGGTGATCCGGAATGGTCCGGAGAATAAGATTCATATAAGGAAAGTCCCGTTTCGGAGTTCGGGAATGATTCCGGTGTTTTCATCAGGAACATTCTAGAAGGTCCCGGAATGTCCGGCACTCCGGAGGGGGAAGGGGGTACATGAATGTGTCATTGCATGTTGGAATGATTGCATCATGTACTAAGTGTTCTCGCTGTCCGAAATAAAGGGTTAATTCAAATCCTAATTGAAAAAGTCAAACTGCCAGTTTTCGGTCAAACTGCCAGTTTTCGGAAAGAGGAGAAGGAGGAGAAGAGGAAACCGACTTGGGGGAGGAGTCCCCTTGGCCGGCGCGCCTCCCAAGGCCGACTTGGGGAGGGACTCCTCCCCTTGGCCGCCGGCCCTCCCACCTATAAAGGGAGGGGCAGGGCCTCCCCTCCGAACACACACAAGTTCCTATCCTCTAAACTAAACCCTAGATCTAAACCCCGGTTTAGAGCTATTTTGGTTTAGAGCCTTCTAATTGGTTTAGAGCCCTCTAATTGGTGTGTCTAATTACTAGACTACTAATAGCCTCTCTCATAAGCTCCACCATACTCGCACCGGCTTAAGGCGAAGCCCTGCGGGATTTCCCCTCTACCTCCGGTACCACGCCGTTGTGCTGCCGGAATCGCGAGGAGAGTGCTACAACCTCCGCTGCCTGCTGGAACAAGGGAGAGGAAGGTCTTCGTCGAGTACCGAACGTGTGACCGACTGCGGGAGCGCTGCGGGAACGCGGCGCTGGAAGGATCGTCTACGCGATCTTGAGATCGGAAAGAGTTCGACTACATCACCCACGAGAATCTGCTCTCGTTAACCGCTTTGGAATCTTCGAGGGTGAGTTCCTCTATCGACTCGTTGCTACAATCTAGTAGATAGATCTTGGCTTGTTTGTTTGTATGCGATAGAAAATTTTTGTTTTCCATGCTACGAACCCCTACAATTATGTATAGGGCTTGCATGTTATTTTTGCTAAGTATCAATATGCTATGCTTGGGAAATCCTAGTAGTTGTAGACTTGTTAGAATTTCCCTCTAAGATTAAGATACTTGCTATTGCCATGCTTAGCCTAGCTTATATCAAACAAGGGTGGAATATATTCATGCTATGGAAATTTTGCTAAGTCTTTTGACTTGTGTTTTTGCTTAATAAAACAACTAAGTGAATGAATCACCTGGGTGGAATGGTATGATGGTTTGTGTTGAGTGGTTACACAAGGCCCATGTCTATGGTTTACCTTGTGTATCACACTTGTGGAAAGCCACCCAGGAACAAATAGAATTGACATACTTAGTGTTTAGAAGCTTCTAGTGCAACCACATGCCATATGGGCTCTGCCTTGATCATATAGGTTGCAATAACTTAGCCATTTGGATAGTTGGTGGTAGGGTGATAGGTTGGAGCGCGTCCATTTGGTCTAAGTGAAGGCTTCTGAAAGGTCTCGACTTGATGAATGTCAAGTCTTGTGGGGAAACTGAACCACCTCTTGAGAAGGAAAAATCTAAGTACTTAGCCCTGTCCCCGGCAATGGACAATTTGAGCATCAAGACACTGAAGCTATCAAGGATCTCCGCATCCCAATTTTCTAAGTTCAAAACTTGTGGTTGGACAAGGGTTAAGGATCCCCAATGTCTATTGGTGATTCCTTGGGTGTTTTTGTCAAACAAAAACTTAGTGTTTTCAACTGATAGGTAAAACCTATTTTGAGCAAAGCACGCCTAAGCTACACTTAGCCAAATTCATATAGAAGTTAGAATCTATTATTCTACTCCCTCCGTTCCTTGATATAAGGTGTATAGTTTTCTGTAAAAAGTTCCAGAATATAAGGTATATATTGGGATTGTGGGATTTTTTTTACATAATTTAGAAGTCAAACTGATTTGGAGAGATGAGATACCGAGATTTCCATATTTTCTTCTATTCTCACATTGGTCACCTACATGTATTAACATCTAAAAATATCGATTTTTTTCCTTTTAGCCTATGCACTAATATTCGTACAATAAAACTATACACCTTATATCAAGGAACGGAGGGAGTACTAAGGTATCACTTCCCAATACTATTACAATGTATTGACCCACTATGGCTATAACTTGTGATGTTGCAGATTACTCTGATGAGGATTAGGGTTATGAGTCTACACTCAACATGTTTGTCTGTGGCACATGAAGATGAAGACTATATTTTATTTTGTTAAGTTGAACTCTTTCTCTAGCCTTTGGCTATGGAGTTGTAAAAGACTATGTTATCTCTAGAATGACTATGTAATAATGACCTTTGTTTCTATGTACTTCATCTTAAACTGTGGATGCTAGCATTTGATCCAGGGACTAGCATTGCAATCATAGGGACCTTTACCTTTACAAAGGTGGGGTATTACAAAAATATTTTTCCTACACCACATAAGTTGGTGTGATCAATATATGATCTAAACTAAACACTATTATGGTGGTCCAACTATATGGTTCACTTGAGATCATTTCATTCTTCATAGTTGTTTCTTCATGAACAAAATCATGGTTTCCTTGGAAAAATTTCTTGCATCTTGATCAGAAAGCTTCAAAGGTGATGATGATTCTTCCTAAGTTGTGTTTCCTTAGTCTTCCAAGTCTTGAGTATTGTCCTTGTCTCATTTGTAGTCCTTGGTGATGTCCAAGTTGAAGTCCTTGGTGAAACTAAAGTTGAAGTCATTGGTGATGTTGAAGTCTTTGCTTATGTTGAAGTCTTTGTCCATCAAGTTTGAAAAGGGGGAGATGTAGAATCAAAACCAAAAAGGTTGAGGGAAGAGTTTACAAGATTGTTTGTAAATATGTTTGAACAAATACAACTCCTATTTTTCTAAGGGGTTTTGTCCAATCCTAGGGTTACAATCCTACATGCAACATAGTGCTCTGATACCATCTGTAGAGGTCCCAACCTAATAAGGTAGAGATCCCTATGTTTACAATACTAGTCCCTGGATCAATAGCTAGCATCCACAGTTTAAGATGTAATATCAAGAAACAAAGGTCATATTACAACTTTATAACCAAGAATAAAATAATTCAATACATCTTACATAGCCCATTTGGCTATCTCATTGCAATGCAGCAAATATAACTAAGTAGGATGGAGTCCTTCATCTTCAAAGTGCCACAGGCAATCATGTTGGTTCTAGACTTGTAATCCTATTCAACACACTTCACTAACATCAAACAAACCTGCAACATAATAAGTTACAGCCACAAGGGTCAATACATTTGAATTGTATTGGCAAGTGATACTATGGTAGAATAGTGGTATCTATCATCTATATGCATTGGCCTAAGTGGATCTTAGGCTTGCTTTGCCCAAAATAGATTTTCCTTATCATTTGAAAACACTAAGTTTTTGTTTATCAAAAATCACCCAAGGCATCTACTAATAGATATTGGTGATCCTTTAACCCTTGTTCAACCACAAGTTTTTAACTTAGAAATTGGGATGAGGAGATCCTTGATAGCTTCCTGAAGGGAATATGCCCGAGAGGCAATAATAAAGTGGTTATTATCGTATTCCTTGTCTATGATAAATTTTTATTTTGCATGCTATAATTGTATTAATGCGGAAACGTTAATACATGTGTGTTTAATAAACAAACAGAAAGTTCCTAGTTATGCCTCTCTCATAAACTAGCTCGTTGATTAACAAGATGATCAAGGTTTCCTGATCATGGACATTGGATGTTGTTAATAACGAGATCACAACATTAGTGTAATGGTGTGATGAACATTCATCCGAAGTATAGCATTACGACCAAAGTCATTGAGTTTATATTTCTATAACAACTTACGAAGTGATCCTAATCCTTAGACCATGAGATCATGTCAATCACTAACACCAGAAGAGTTCCTTGATAACATCAAACGTCACACCGTAACAGGGTGATTATAAAGATGGGTTCAGAACTACTAAAGTGTTATGTTGAGGCCCATGGATCGAGAGTGGAATTTGTTCATCCCGATGATGGATAGATATGCTCTGGGCCCTCTCGGTGATATCACATTGATTAGCTTGCAAGTAAGTGATTTGATCACTAGAATGTTATATCACGGGAACAAGAAAAGAGTACATGTCAGTAACGAGATCAAACTAGGTATGGAGGTACCGATGATCGAATCTCGGACATGTAATATATCGCGAAACAAAAGAATTAAGATACTAGCATAAAAGGTTCCGACGATCGCAAGAAAGTCATCGTTGAATGTCTGGGAGTCAGTATGGGTCTCCAGATCCCGCTTCTGATTATTGATCCGAGAGGGGTCTCGATCATGTCCGCATTATTCGTGAACCATAGGGTGACACACTTAAGAGACATCGACATCCATTTGGAGCAAAAGTTTCATGCCGAAAAGAATAACAAGCGCAGGAATTTATTTCACTAGATACCGAAACGGGTTTTCGGGTGAAATTGCAGAAAGTGTTTCTGCATGTGAAATGAAATACTATCAAGGGGTTATATGTGAATGTTTGTCATTAAAGTAATTGACAAAATTCTGAATAAATAAAAGGAGTTTTATTTAATGAGAGTTTGCACTAAATTTGGTGGAAATTTAATGGGAATTTGAGTGGGTTTTTGAGTGGAGGGAATTGAAAGGCATTTGAGTGAGTGGAGTGTCCACCCACATGAATGTGGAAGAGGTGGGGGCAGCCCCATGGCTGGGCGCATGGCCCCTTGGGTGCCCCCCTCTCCCTATAAAAGGAGCCCCCCTCCCTCTCTCTCACTCCCACCTCCTCGTGAAGGATCTCTCTCCCCCTCTAGAATTTATTCCCCATGGTCTCGGACTAGCGAGATACATGTTCCCGGTGGATTTTCGGCAAGAAAGAGTTGTGCTTTCTCTGCATCTCTGGAGCGAGGAGGCGGAGGTTTCTCGGTGCCTCGAACGTGTGTGCGAGAACGGATGCGCTGCTGTTTTGCGGCGCTAGGACATCCTCTCGATCTTGAGATCGGCAAGAGATCGTCTACATCAACCACGAGTTTGGACTCGTTAAGCTTTGTCGGTCTTCAAGGGTATGTTCTCTACGGATTTACATCCGCCCGTTGTTTGTATCTAGTAGATAGATCTTGGTACATAGTTGTTCCCATCGTAGGAAATTTTTTGTTTTCTATGCTGCGAACCCTACAGTGGTATCAGAGCCGGATCTATGCGTAGATACTTTGCACGGGTAGTACACATATGAGTATGTGGGCGATGATGATCATTTTATTGCTTCTTAGTTGTACTTTGGATATTGGTGGCATAGTGGGATGAAGCGGCCCGGACAAACTTTACATGTCCTCGCACATGAGACCTGTTCCACGCTTGAAATGCAACTAGTTTTGCATAAGTGGCTAGCGGGTGTCTGTCTCTCCTACTATAGTCAATATCTAATTTGCAACGAGTTGTCAATAATTTGGTTATCCTTGTTGTGGTTCATGTTCGTAGGTAAGAACGATTCTATCTTCAAAAGCCCTAAGCCACGTAACACTTGCAATGAATAAATTAGAGGCATCTAGTTTAGATTGTTGCTGGGCTAGTGTTATGATATGGTGATATTGTAAGTAGAAGTATGAGATGATACTCTTACAACACACATAGCGTGTAAGTTCCATAGACCTTGGCCTTACACATAAAGGTATGATAGAGATCATACCACGGTGCACATGATGGAGATCATATGCGGGAACCATATCATTTCACTTATAAACATGTGATGTTTTGATTGCATCTTATATTGCTTGTTTGGCGTTTTATTAGCATAATAAGATGATCCCTCATTTAGATATCAAGATAAGAATGTGTTCTTCCTTAAGTATGCACTGACAATGTTTCATCGCTTCAAGACATCACGTGATGATCGGGTGTACTTGAATCCATGAGCATATCTCGGGTGTAAGACAGTTACACACGCGAATACTAAGGTTCTTACTTGGCGAGCCTAGCATGTACAGGCATGGCCTCGGAACACGGACCGAAAGGTTAAGCATGAGTCATATGTTTTGATATGATGACCATATGGATGCTCGCCTTTGAAGCTACACCGACTCACGTGATGATCGGACTTGGTGTAGTGGATTTGGTTCATGTAATCACCAAAAAGACACGAGGGATATCGTTTTTGAGTGGGAGTTCATTTCTAATTTGGATTAGTAGAACTCAATTTATCATAAATTAAATCAAAGTGAATTTTCATAATTTGTTGTAGTCATTGGCATTCGTTCACCACCTTATGCATAGTCATAATTGAGATAATAGAACTATAGAATTTTGGATATATACTTTAAGAACTGGTATCGTATTGTGTTGAGTGTCAATCAAAGTTTAAAGTCCTATTGCAAATTTTCAGCAAACTCTATTTACTCCGTGAAATTTAATAGTTGGTATTAAATCGAGAGTAACAATTCCAGTGTTAGTATCTTAAGTATCATGTTTGCCTCCATGATTCTTGATTGTTTTAGTATCAAGTTTATCTAGGAGCTGAAAGAATTGTTTCAGAAACCATCATGTGTGACAGATATAACGATATCTGAAACAATGTTTTGGTTGCAATATGATAGAGTATAATATATGTTCTCATATTGGATGTGAATTTACGAAGGTTGGAGATGCTAGACATCCTAATCATCCAAAAAGGTTTTGGAAAGTAATGTTATACTCACGATTCGCCTTTATAAGCTATAGTAGCTTGATCATGAAAGTCTTCATGATAAGGATGAATAGAAGATGTATGTAAAGTGTTTACTACACTATAAGATTACTTAAGAATGGATTTTGAAGGAATACCGATCATTTTGATGATGGTGATCTACTTCAAAGTGCAAGTCCAAAGGTATTATTATTTGAATATACACGCTTTGGACTATGTGTCATGTATATGGCGCCACTTTTGATGTTGATAGATTCTTTTAAAAAGGAAAAGGAAATGCTGAAAGAGAATCTATAAAATATATTTGGCAGAAAAGAAAAGATTGGAAATATCCAATTTAGGTATATGGATGATATACATGTTATGGTTGTATTCTTTGCTTGTTAAACAATGTGGTTCTTGGGTATTGGATACCGAATTGGTTGGTATGAAATTTCATACGGAACGACGCAATTCATGAACCACAATGGCCTAAGTAACTAGCAAGAGAATATGTGATGATGTTCATCGAAAACAAACAAACCTTTGTTTGTATTTCTCTTTGACATCAAAGCTTGACTTCAAGATTTTTTTTAATAATTGTTATTTAAATCAGGTATTATGAGAACAAAGGTTGTTCAAATAATTACCGTATTCCATATAAGATGGATGATTTACAAATCTAGTTAGAGAAATCACATCCATAAAACCTAATGCTAAAATGTCGCAAGACAAATGATTGAAAGATCACTTACGAAGTGACATCGCTGTTTAAATTATATTGGAAAGAAAACATGAAGAATCTCCATATTCATGGATTTTTGGAGTCTTTGATTTGATCAAGTGACGCTTGTGAGACTTTCCACGTGATAATTAAAACTTCGTTCAAAGGCCAAAGAAGAACGAACAACTAAATTATTGGAATTTATACATATCAATGTATGTAGTCTATTATGTATAGTCGTAAGCGATGGATTTCAACTTCATATGCTTTCTCCGGAAATTTGAGTGAATGTTCACTTAATGAAAAAGAAGTATGAAATATTTGAAAACGTTTCAAAGACTTTCAAGATGAAGTGGAAAATCATTGTAACAAGAAAATAAATGCTTTATGATTTTATCATAAGGGATTTGTTTGAGTTACAAGTGTAACAAGAAAATAAATGAATTATGATTTTATCATAAAGGGATTTATTTGAGTTGCAAGTTTAGCAAAACACCTAGATTTACATCTCCCGAAACACCATAGGAGTATGGAGTGTTTGAGATTTGTAATGAAACCTTGTTTGACATGGTTGGATCAAAGGTGTTATTTATAAAACTGCCATTATGTTTTAAAAGATTAAAGCTTTAGAGACTTCTGCTTTTACACTGAAAAGAGCTCCATCTTGATCCGTTGAAATGACACCATGGAAGTTATGGTTTGGGGTAAAACCCAAGTTGTCATTTCTTAAATTTTGGTATGCTAAACATAAGTAAGATGTTTACAACCGAAGTCGGATGAGCATGTCTTTGTAGGTTATTTCGAATAACAATTTGTTATTCCTCCATAACACCAAGGACAAAAGGGTTTGTCGCTTGAAACGTGAAGTTTCTTGAAGAAGGAATTTTTCATAAATGTTAAGTGGGAGGACAATAGAACTTTGATAAGGTTAACAAACCTTAGCTATATGTGCTGAGTTGCGCAGCGCCAGAAAATGTTCCGGAGGCAGCCAGAATGCTCATGGATTACGTGCCTCAAAGGTTGCGGTCACGGAGGTCTAAAGTTCCTATTGAACCAAGAAGGTCGGATAAACAATCAAATGATTAAGATTTGAGAGTAAATCATTATTTTTTGACAATGATGAACCGACTATATGCAAAGAAGCGATGATGGGCCCTGACTCCGTCAAATGGCTTAAAGCCATAAAATCCGTGATAGTTCCATACACGAGAAATCAAGTTTTGAACTTGGAAGACCCTCCGAAAAGGTGTAAAAACCTATCGGTCGTATTTGGATCTATAAAGAAACAGACATGGATGTTTCACATCTATGAAATAGTCGACATGTCGTAAAGTATTTTACGACAATGTTCAAGGAGTTGACTATGACAAGATTTGATCTTTCATAGCAATATTTAGTCTGGACGGATTAAAGTAGCAACCACTACATATAATTTGTTATATGGTAGATGAATAAACAAAACAAAGTTCTTCTAATAGAATGGTTACCTAGGACGTGTACATGACACGATCCAAAGGGTTTTGTTAATTCAAAGGATGCTAAAAAGGGCATGCAAACTTCAATGGTTGAAGTAAGCATCGCGGAGTTGGAATCTTCACCGTGATGAAAAAGAGTTTTCATCAGGAGACGATGAAGATGCTTGCATTTGCAAGAAATTAAGTGGGAGCGCTGACATATTTCTAATACATTATGTGGAGGACATCTTGTTGATTAGAAATGATGTAATTTTTATTGACAAAGGTTAAGAATTTCATTTCGATGAAAAACTTAGGCAAAACCCGAATATTTAGCATGAATGTCTATAGTGGATAGACTGTGACGCCAATATGGTTGTGTCAAACGTACATATATGAGATATTGAAGGAGTTCAATATATAAACGACAAGAAACAGTTCTTGTTGCATGGAAAGGAATTGAATCAAGATTCAAGTGTATCGACACTTGATAAGTGAAACAAGATTCAAGTGCTTTGACACTTGATGAGTGAAATCACAAGAATGTTTTGATCAATCATACCATGATATGTACACATCCAGATATGTCCTATGCTCTAAGTGTTATGAGCATATACCAGAATGAATCATAAAATGATCATTGGACGATAGTGAGGATATTCTTATGATTTTTTTTGAAAGAACTAAGAATATATTTGTGTAGAGGTGACAAACAATTAGAAATAGTTCATTGTAAAGCGTTACATTGATATTAGGTTTGTCACAAGATACAAATTAAGTTTATCTCAATTTAAACTATGGATGGCACAATGAAATGGAAAGGAAGTTTCCATGATGGATTTGGATGAATTCCAAAGTTAAGACATTGTGACGGATACTACAACAAAAGGCTAAGTATATGACTGCTATAGTAGCAGCAAAGGAGGGAATTTGTGTCAAGAAGTTTGTTATCAAACTAAGGTGTGGTTCGCAACGGGCTAACACTAAAGATATATTGTATGACAATAGTATCGACATGATTTAACCCCAAGGAACTAAAGGTCTCACCGAAAGACCAAATTTATACAATGCCATCTCATTGGAGAATGAGTGATGCGTGGAGACGCAAAGATATGCAAATACACACAGACCTGAAAGTGTCAGATCCATAGATTATGTTAACCACTTACAATCACGTATATGGAACACCAAAAAGCCATAGGTGTTCAATACGCAAAGTTTTCAAACTAGATTATTGTCTCTAGTGCAAGTGGGAGACTGAAGGGAATATGCCCGAGAGGCAATAATAAAGTGGTTATTATCGTATTCCTTGTTTATGATAAATGTTTATTTTGCATGCTATAATTTTATTAATACGGAAACGTTAATACATGTGTGTTTAATAAACAAACAGAAAGTTCCTAGTTATGCCTCTCTCATAAACTAGCTCGTTGATTAACAAGATGATCAAGGTTTCCTGATCATGGACATTGGATGTTGTTAATAACGAGGTCACAACATTAGTGTAATGGTGTGATGAACATTCATCCAAAGTATAGCATTACGATCAAAGTCATTGAGTTCATGTCAATCACTAACAACTTACGAAGTGATCCTAATCCTTAGACCATGAGATCATGTCAATCACTAACACCGGAAGAGTTCCTTGATAACATCAAACGTCACACCGTAACAGGGTGATTATAAAGATTGGTTCAGAACTACTAAAGTGTTATGTTGAGGCCCATGGATCGAGAGTGGAATTTGTTCATCCCGATGACGGATAGATATGCTCTGGGCCCTCTCGGTGATATCACATTGATTAGCTTGCAAGCAAGTGATTTAATCACTAGAATGTTATATCACGGGAACGAGAAAAGAGTACATGTCAGTAACGAGATCAAACTAGGTATGGAGATACCGATGATCGAATATCGGACATGTAATATATCGCGAAACAAAACAATTAAGATACTAGCGTAAAAGGTTTCGACGATCACAAGAAAGTCATCGTTGAATGTGTGGGAGTCAGTATGGGTCTCCAGATCCCGCTTCTAATTATTGATCCGAGAGGGGTCTCGATCATGTCCGCATTATTCGTGAACCATAGGGTGACACACTTAAGAGACACCGACATCCATTTGGAGCAAAAGTTTCATGCCGAAAAGAATAACAAGCGCAGGAATTTATTTCACTAGATACCGAAACGGGTTTTCGGGTGAAATTGCAGAAAGTGTTTCTGCATGTGAAATGAAATACTAGCAAGGGATTATATGTGAATGTTTGTCATTAAAGTAATTGACAAAATTCTGAATAAATAAAAGGAGTTTTATTTAATGAGAGTTTGCATTAAATTTGGTGGAAATTTAATGGGAATTTGAGTGGGTTTTTTAGTGGAGGGAATTGAAAGGCATTTGAGTGAGTGGAGTGTCCACCCACATGAATGTGGAAGAGGTGGGGGCATCCCCATGGCTGGGCGCATGGCCCCTTGGGTGCCCCCCTCTCCCTATAAAAGGAGCCCCCTACCTCTCTCTCACTCACACCTCCTCGTGAAGGATCTCTCTCCCCCTCTAGAATTTATTCCCCATGGTCTCGGACTAGCGAGATACATGTTCCCGGTGGCTTTTCGGCAAGAAAGAGTTGTGCTTCCGCTGCATCTCTGGAGCGAGGAGGCGGAGGTTGCTCGGTGCCTCGAACGTGTGTGCGAGGACGGATGCGCTGCTGTTTTGCGGCGCTAGGACTTCCTCTCGATCTTGAGATCGGCAAGAGATCGTCTACATCAACCACGAGTTTGGACTCGTTAAGCTTTGTTGGTCTTCAAGGGTATGTTCTCTACAGATATACATCTGCCCGTTGTTTGTATCTAGTAGATAGATCTTGGTACATAGTTGTTCCCATCGTAGGAATTTTTTTTTATATGCTACGAACCCTACACTTCCATGTCTTGATGGTGAATTTATACATTGCCGGGGACACGACTAAGTACTTAGATTTTACTCTCTCGAGAGGTGGTGCACTTTCCCCACAAGACTCCACATGCATCAAGACAAGATCTTTTAGAAGCCTTCCCTTAGACCAAATGGACGTGTTCCAAACCTATCACCCACTACCACCTTCTGTCCATCTAGCAAAGTTATAGCAACCTATATGATCCAGGCAGAGCCCATAATGCCATGTGGTTGCACTTGAAGCTTCTCAACATTTGACATCTCAAATATCTTTGTTCCTGGGTGGCTTTACACAAGTGAGATACACTAGGGTAGGCCATAAATATGGGGCCCTGTGTAACTACTCAACACAATCCATTCTTTCCATTCCACCCAGGTGATTCATTCACATAGTTGTTTTATTAAACAAAACACAAGTCATAGACTTAGAAATATTTCATAGCATGATTATAATCCACCCTTGTTTTCTACTAGCTAGGCTAAGCATAATAGTAGCAAGAATCTTAACTTAGGGAAAATCTACTAAGACATCATCTACTAGGATTTCCCAAGGCATAGCTTATACTTAGAAAATTCCATGCAAGTCCTACTCAAAATATCACTAATGCCTAGTGAAAATAATAGGACAAAAATGTATGAAGCACCACTTTCCTTTTTGCTAGAGCATATAGGTTTACTCCTTGATCTTTTAATTGTCACACTCTTCAGAGTTCACTACGATTCAATCAAGGAAGGCACAAATTCAAACTAGCATTCAAATAATTCACCACATAAAATAAAGAAAACAAAAAAATGCATGCAAGCATGCAAAAGATTGTTTTATTTGGAAAAATTGTTTCTAAAAGGCTATGAACATTTTAAAACACCTATTGGTCATTTATAAAAGTGGAAAAACCATTTAAAATAAAGTTAGTGAAAATGAGCCATTTAAATCATTTTTATTTTGCTAGAAATGATTTTATTCAAAGAATAATTTCCAGTGTTCGCCAATATGTTTTTAAACACCGATGTTAGTGTTTATGGTCAAATTGTTTAAAACAAATCCGTTTACAAAAAGGTTTCACCCAAAAATCATTTTTAAATCAAAGCAACATTTTATTTTACTAAAAATGCCTTTAATCAAAGTAATAATTTTATAGGGTTAATCAAATACATTTTTAAATCCAAAACCTAGTGTTTAGGATCATAGAGTTTAGATTAAACCATTTGCAAAAGTTTTTACTCAAAAATTATTTTAAAGCATAATCAACAATTTTTGTTTTATTAGAAAATCCTTTTATTCTAGGAATAATTCCTTAGTGTTACCAAATATACTTTTAAATCCAAAGGTTGGTTTTTATGGTCAGTAGGTTTAAAACAAACCATTTTCAAAATATTTTACCCTAAAATCATTTTTAGAAAAAAATTTATACTCAAAATAGGCCTAAACATGTTTCTGTAAAAACACCTAATTTTCTAGAAGAAAAATTCTAAACTAAGGGCATGGTTGCAAAGTTCACATTTTTTGAATCCGTTGATATAAAATTTTCAAAATTTGGATGTGTGGATCAAAAGTTATGAATTTTTCAAATTCTAACATCTAATAGATCAAATTGCTATTTAAAACAGCAGGCAGGGCCACGTGTCTTGTTTTTATTCGCTAGTACCGGTTCGCACAGATCAAGCAATGTGGTGCGTGGGATCTAACTTAAATCGCACGGCACACAGCACACGATACCCCTTTGTTAAATGAATCTATCGCATCCACCGGATCAACATCTAACGGCCTACATCGCAACAACTAGGAACTGGCGACGCTTAGCGATGGCGAGAGGCGGCGCGCTCGGGCTGCGGCGTTCTGGTGAATCTAGGAAGAGAGGGAGAGAATGGAAATGCTCACTGGGTTCAACGTGGAGTGCTGATGCTCGAGGTGGTCGCGGTAGATCAAGGGGCGCACGAGGTTGCCTGCAATTGCTCGCTGGAGTTCCTGCTGCCGTCGGGTGCACATGGTCGTCGACGGAGGCGACGATATAGGGCGCGCTAAGACAAAAAAAAGGTGTCGTTAGACGCAGGTGAGAGAGTCGAGCACGAGAGTTTCCACCAGAGAGGAGGGGGCGGTTAGGGTTTACCGGGGAGGCTCGACGAAGTCACGGCAGTCAGTGGCGACGCTCTGTCATCGTCGTTGACGACACTATGGGGCACGCACGAGCGAGCTGAGGGTACGGGCAGATGCGCGAGGAGATGGGGAGCATGCTCGTTTGATATAGGGGCAGTGGGGTGGCTGGGTTGGCCGGAATTTGATTAGAGAAGCTCGTCGGAGCAGCGACGGTGTAGGCAGCGATTCGAGCAGCCTGGTGGCTCCGGTGGGATGGGGTCTGAGGGAAAAGAGAGAGGGAGGGAGGTGTTTAAGAGGGTGTGATCGCAGTTAGGGATTACTGGCGCATTCATGTGAATTTACAAGAATTACTCACGGCAGAAACGACATCGATGAATGGGGGCGTGGTCACCGCGAGGAAGAAGATGCCAGCGCGGCAGTGGGGTCCGTTGTTAGCAAATGGGAGGGAGTATGGTGGGTTCGTCAGGTCAGTGAGTATTTGGGTTCGTGCGCGAGTGATAAAACGCTTCGGGAGGGGGAGAGTGAGAGTGGGCTGCGTTGGGCTAGCTGGGCCAAGTGGGTTGGGTCCTGGGTTGGTTTGATCTGTTTTATTTTTCTGTTTCTTTTTTCCTTTTATATTTTATTTTCTATTTTTATTTTGTTCAAAAGATTCAAACACCCATTTGAATTCAAATTCTTCTCAATCCTTTTCAGTAGTTTAATACTATTTATTGTTGTGTTTAAATAGTCCACCTTCGATTAATTCAAATATTTTATTATGGCTTTAATATTTATTTTAAATTAGACATTTGTTTTTATTCAAACCATTTATTCAAGCCTCCATTTAAATTCAAATTTTCATCAAACCTTTTTAGTAGGTTTTATTTATTCATTAGTGTGTTTAAATAATTCACTTTGAAGTATTATGATTTAATATTTATTTTAAAATGAGGCTTTTGTCTTTATTTAAATGAATTTGAATATGGTTCCAAACCATATTATTTTATTTAATTAATCCTTTATTCTTTTTAAGTTAAGTAGATAACTTTTAATCCATTTTGGCAATTTCAATTATTATTTTCTCATGATTTAATTAATCATTTATATTAGAGATTTTGTCTTTATTTAAATAGAATTAAATTTAGTTAAAGTCCATATAATTTTAATTGAATAATATTTATCCCTTTATTTTGGATTATCTTTATTCCATTTGCTTATGGATTTAATTAAGGATTTAAATTGTCTTCTAAATAATTTTTTTGGGATTTAATATTTAGTTCAGGCAATTTGTCTTCATTTAAATAAAATTGGATATTGTTCAATCCTTATGATTTTATTTAAATAACCTTTTACTCCTTTTTATAATTCAATAAACTTTCATTTGTTTATGGATTTGGCCAATATTTTATTTGATCTTTAAATATTCCTTATTTCTTTCTTTCTTTCTTTGCCTTATAAAATCCATACCTTTTTATTTATAGATCCAAAATTGGTGATTCCAATTTGTAGAATTTTATTTAATATTTGTTTATCCTTTTAAATCCTTTTGGGATTATTTTGCTCATAGTTTAGTATGGATTTTAGCTATGAGCTTTTTTAGCTTTGGAAATTATTTCCTTTTATCTTATTAAATTCATAAGTTTTTATCCATGGCTCCAAATTAAATGAAACCACTTTCTATGGTTTTATAATATTTTTATTTATCATTTTTGATCATTTATAAATGTTTGTTGACAAATTTTTATATGGAACAAATCCATAGTCTTAGAGAGATCTTGGAAATGATTTTCTTCCATTAGGGTTTTAGGATTTTGGTTTACTTTTCCAAATGTTTAAATTTCAAGATACATTCATTGATGAATGCAATTCACTTGATTGAAATTTTGTTGGATTACCTTTTCATTCAAATTTGTCCAAGAAGGGTTTTGATGTTTCCATTTAGAAGCAAAAAGTTTCTTTTCACCCTAAATTTCAATAATTAATTCTTTTGTTTATTTATTTTTCCCATTTCAAAATTTGGAAAATTTTGGGATGTGACAGGCTACCACCCTTAAAAGAAATCTCGTCCCGAGAGTTGGGAAGGCTAGAGGTTACAATTTGGCTTCAAGACAACTAGGGTACTACCACCCTTAAAAAGGTTTTCAACTAGATTACATCTTGGCTTACTTGGGATCTTGGATGTATCTTCTCTGGACAGTTGCTTGCATAATGGCCTATCTCTTTGCATTTGAAACACATCAATTGGCTAATATCCTTCTTCTTCTTTGGTATCACTGCCTCTTGTTTGTTTCCTTGGTTCTTCTTCTTTTCTAGACATTCATTAGCATAGTGTCCCATATCTTTGCAATTGTGCCTAGCTCTTTGCATTTGAAACACATCAATTGGCTAATATCCTTCTTCTTCTCTGGTATCATTGCCTCTTGTTTGTTTCCTTGGTTCTTCTTCTTTTCTGTACATTCATTGGCATAGTGTCCCATCTCTTTGCAATTGTAACATTGCACTTGGCTATTGTCCTTCTTGATGGAGTTGGGGCATCTCTTCTTTTTGGGTATGTCCAAAGCTAGGAGTTCTTGTAGTTCATGTTCTTCATACTTCACCACAAAGGTGGGAAATCTTTCTCTCTTCTTGGGGAAGTTACTAGAAATGTGACCTTCTTCTCCACATGAATAGCAACACTTTGTGGTCACCTTGGATGTGGCCTTATGAGGCATGGTTCTAACTTTTCCCTCATCCTTCTTGGTAGCAGTTGTTCCTTCATGGAGTTTTCCAAACATTTGATGCTTTCCATCTTGTTTCATTTGTTGAACTATAGGATAGATGGGGCATTGGATAGGGACATGACCATCTCCTTCACATAGGAAGCATTTAACTTGAGATGTGGGGCATTGTTTAGTTGGATGCTACTCTTCACAGTTAGGGCATTGATCCTCATGCTCTTTATAAGTGTGTTCTATGTCTTAATCTTCATTATTGCTCTTCACTTGTGTGCCTTGGATAATAACATGAAACCAAACTCCAATGAGGACTGCTGAACCCTGCAAAAAACTTCACAAAACCAAAGAAGAAGAACAAATATTTTTGGGGTTTTCAATTTTTAAAGCAAGCAAACAAAGCAAAAACAAACAAAGAAAAATATTTTTAGATTTTTCTTTAAAGCAAACCAAATCTAAAAAGAAATAAACAAACCAAGCGAAACAACAAAAATATTTTTGGTCTTTTTGTGTTTTGGGAAAGTAGGAACAAAAACCAAAAAGAAGGCAAAACATGGATATACAAAGAACCGAGGAAACATGATATATAGATGAGTGTGATGTAACATCCCTAAAAGAATGTTTTCAAAGTTTGCATATCATCCATGCATGCATATCATTTAGGGACCAAATATCAAACTCATTTCAAGAAAACGGTAGCACTTGGTGCTATTATTTTGTGTAAGAAAAGCATTGATCAAATGCTACTCTCCAATGAGAGATTATTTGTTTTAAACCAAGCCTTGCTTGCTCTCTTATTACTTTGTTTGATTCTTGGAGTTTGGTGAAAATTTACAAAACAAATATGATTTAAAAATCATTTTCAAAACTTATTCAAATCAAGTGCTATAGCACTGTTTATATTGTTCAATCAAAGGGACCAAGCTAGTACAGAGAGACCACATGGTTTTATGCCCAAAAATATGAGTGTTACACTCTACAAAAATCCAGAAAAGATTTGAATTCAAATGGATTTTGATTTTATTTGATTTTGATTCCTGAAAAATCAACTCAGAAAAAGAAAAAGAAGTTTAAAACCCATTTGGGACTGGCGCCACCATTCCAGCCCAGCAAGTGAATCAGCCCACCTGGGTTCCCCCTCTCTCCTCTATTTCTCACCGCGTTCGCGCATACCCCCTCGCTGACAAATGGGCCCTGCAGCCACGTCACTCTGTCGTCCCCAAATCCCGCCCGCAGACCACGTCGCCGCTGCCGTTGATGCCGATAATGGCGCGGCATAATTAGCCTTGATTCTACGAGTGTTTCCTGTCGCGCTGCTGCCTACTTAAATCCCTCCCCCTCGCGACCATTTCCCCCAACAAAGCTAGCCAGGAGCGCCACCAGGCTACCAGTATTTGCCCTCACACCGCCGCGGTACCGACACACTCTGGCGTGCGATTCCGGTGAGCTCTCGTCGCCCCCTGCCGTCTAATTTTGTCAGAGTGATCGCATCATCCTTGCGCATCTTCTAATCCCAATGGTGCATGCTAGGACTATCTGGAGCCTCACCAACGACGACGACCGCAAGTGCCTGATGTTGGAGATATGCCTAAGAGGCAATAATAAAGTGGTTATTATCATATCTTCATACTTATGATAAATGTTTACATACCATGCTATAATTGTATTAACCAAAAACATTAATACTTGTGTGATTTGTAAACATAAAAGAGTCCCTAGTAAAGCCTCTTGTTAAACTAGCTTGTTGGTTAATATATGATCATGGTTTCCTGATCATGAACATAGAGATGTTATTAACAACAAGGTCATATCATTAGGAGAATGATGTGATGGACATACTCCTATAGTTAAGCGTAGCATAAAGATCAAGTCATTTAATATAGTTCATTTGCTATAAGCTTTCTGATACATAGTAACCTAATTCCTTCGACCATGAGATCATGCTTATCACCATCATTGGAAGGATGCTTTGATGACATCAAACACCACACCGTAACTGGGTGGCTATAAAGATGGCATTGAGTGTTCGGAAAGTATGGGTTGAGACACATGGATCAAGAGTGGGATTTGTCCATCCATATGACGATAGATATACTCTGGGCCCTCTCGGTGGAATGTCATCCAATTAGCTTGCAAGCATGTGACTGGCTCACAAGGGATCACATACCACGGGAACGAGAAAAGAGTACTTATCGGTAACGAGGTTGAACTAGGTATGCAGAGATACCGACAATCAAAACCTCGGATAAGTAAACTATCGTGAGACAAAGGGAAATTGGTATCGTATATAAGTGGTTCATTCGATCACAAAGTAATCGTAGAAATATGTGGGAGCCATATGAATTTCCAGATTCCTCTGTTGGTTATTGATCGGAGAAGTGTCTCGATCATGTCCGCATAATTCACGAACCGTAGGGAGACACACTTAAGGATTCGATGTTGTTGATTAGTTATGGAATGATGAGTAAGATACCGAATGTTGTTTGGAGTCTCGAATAGGATCTGGGATATCACGAGGAGATCCAGAATGGTCCGGAGAATAAGATTCATATAAGGAAAGTCCTGTTTCGGAGTTGGGGAATGATTCCGGTGTTTTCACCGGGAATGTTCTAGAAGGGTCCGGAAGGTCCGGCACTCCGGAGGGGAAGGGTACATGAATGTTTCATGACAATGTGGAATGGTTTCATCATGTACTAGGTCACTTGGATGGGAAAAATAAAGGGAGAAATCAAATCCTAGTTTGAAAGTCAAACGCCAATTTGAAAAAGTCAAACGGCAAGTTTGCTTGGTGGAGGGAGAGTAGGAAACCTACTTGGGGAGGAAGTCTCCTCCCTCCACCCGCCGGCCAAGGAGGAGGAGTTGGAGGAGG
Source organism: Avena sativa (assembly GCA_916181665.1). Classification (NCBI taxonomy): domain Eukaryota; kingdom Viridiplantae; phylum Streptophyta; class Magnoliopsida; order Poales; family Poaceae; genus Avena; species Avena sativa. The sequence continues at coordinate 213,983,210 of OV702298.1, read as the reverse complement.
ACTCCCTCCTCCCAAGCCGCACCCTCCCACCTATATAAGGAGGGGTAGGGCTGCCCCTCTCCCACACACCCAAAACCCTAGCCCTCTCCTCCAAGTCGCCGGCGCCACCACCACCTCCTACTGCCGCCGCCTAGGGCACCACCAACTTGGCGAGTTGGGGTGATTCCTGAACCCTAGTCACCGTCTACACTCTCCCCTTGGTGCCTCTAAACCCTAGATCACCAAGGACTCTCTCATAGTCCACCATACTTGCTCCGGCTTAAGGCGAAGCCCTGCGAGATCTCCCCTCTACTTCCGGTACCACGCCGTCGTGCTGCCGGAATCGCGAGGAGAGTGCTACAGCCTCCTCTGCCTGCTGGAACAAGGGAGAGGAAGGTCTTCATCGAGTACCGAACGTGTGACCGACTGCGGGAGCACTGCCAGAACGCAGCGCCGGAAGGATCGTCTATGCGATCTTGAGATCGGCAAGTGTACGACTACATCACCCACGAGAATCTGCTCTCGTTAACCGCTTTGGATCTTCGAGGGTTAGTATTCTGTCGACTCGTTGCTACAATCTAGTAGATAGATCGTGGCTTGATCATAGATTAGATCTTGATTGTGTGTTCATGCGGTAGAATTTTTTTGTTTTCCATGCTACGAACCCCTACAGTGGTATCAGAGCTGTGTCTATATGTAGATCTGTTGCACGAGTAGAACACAATGGTCATTGTGGGCTGTGGTGCTTTTATTATCAATTGCTTCTTGTGTACTTTGCATCTTGCAGTATGGTGGGATGAAGCAGCCCGGGCTAACCTTACATGGCATCGTTCATGAGACTTGCTCCACGCTCGACATGCAACTTTTATTGCATAAGTGGCTTTGCGGGTGTATGTCTCTCCCATCATAGTAAAGATTCAATTTACAAATGGCACTTGATATTTCAAACATCAACATTGTGGTTCTTGTTCGTAAGTTAGAACGACACTTATTGAAAGCCCCAAACCACGTAAAATATGCAAAGAAAATTAGAGGCGTCTAACTTTGTTTTGCAGGGGTGTGCTGTGATGTGATATGGCCATGATTGTGATTATATATGATGTATGCAATGTCCCTTATTGTAAGTTGGCAACCGGCAGGAGCCATATGGCTGTCTTCTAAATTCCGTTAAGATCTGCATGTCTATTCAAAGAAGTTGTAATAGTTGATGCTAGTGGACGACAACCATAAAGCGGCGCCATTGACCTTGACGCCACACCGGTGATGATGGAGATCATGTTTGTTCTTGAAGATGGAGATCGGAAGCACAAGAAGAAAGGCCATATCATATCACATATTATGAATTGCATGTGATGTTAATCCTTTTATGCATCTTGTATTGCTTAGTTCACGACGGTAGCATTATAAGATGATCCCTCAAGCACACAATTTCAAGTTTTAAAGTGTTCATCCTTAGTAAGCACCGTTGCTAAAGCTTGTTGTTTTGAAGCACCACGTGATGATCGGGTGTGTTAGATTCTGCGAGTGTATACAACATGAGCAAGCCAGATTTGCTCATGCCGAAGCTAAGGTTTGATCTTGACGAGCCTAGCATGTACAGACATGGTATCGGAACACGGATCACCGAAAGGTAAAGCATGAGTCATATAGTAGATATGATGAACATGTTGATTGTTCGCCATTGAAGCTACATCAACTCTCGTGATGATCGGTTTTGATGTGGTGGATTTGGTTCGTGTGATCACTAAATGTAAGATCCCTCCTTTGTAAAGGAAAGGATCCCTGTGATTGCAATGCTAGTCCCTGGATCAATGCTAGCATCCACAGTTTAAGATGAAGTACACAGATACAAAGGTCGTTTATTACATTCATTCCAGAGATAAAACATAGTCTTTTACAACTCAGGGCCAAAGGCCTAATACAAGAGTTTATGGAATAAGTAAATAAACATAAGTCCTCATCTTCATGTGCCACAGGCAAGCATGTTGAGTGTAGACTCATGACTCCTACTCATCATCGGAGTAACCTGCAACATCACAAGTTACAGCCACAGAGGGTCAATACTTTGGAATAGTATTGGCAAGTGATACCTTAGTAAATTTTAGGTGGACTCTATTACTATATGCATTTTGGCTAAGTGTAGCTTGGCTTGCTTTGCTCAAAAATAGATTTTTCCTATTAGTTGAAATCACTAAGTTTTTCTTTGTCAAAAAGCTTCCCAAGAACCACCAATAGACATTGGGGTCCTTCACCCTTGTTTACCCACAAGTTTTAACTTAGAAGTTGGAGTGATGAGATTCTTGTAGCTTCCATGTCTTGATGCTCAATTTGTCCATTGCCATGGACTTGGCTAAGTACTTAGATTTTCCATCTGCAGAGGTTGTGCACTTTCCCCACCAGACTTGGTTTCCCAAGACAGGACCTTTCAGAAGCCTTTCCTTAGTCAAATGGACGCGCTCCAACCTATCATTCCCACTACCACCAACTGTCCAAGTGACTAAGTTCTAGCAACCTATATGATCATGGCAGAGCCCATATTGCCAAGTGGTTGCACTGTAAGCTTTCTCAACACTTGGCCTCCAAATCCCTTTGTGTCTGGGTAGCATACCACAAGTGAGATACACAAGCCCAATCCATGGCCTTGTGTAACCACTCAACCAAAAACCACCATTCAAGTCCCATTCCACCCAGGAAGTTCATTGACTTAGTTGTTTTATTAAGAAAAGCATGAGCCCCCCAGGACTTAGAATTATTTCACTATAGCATGTACTTACTTTGCCATCCCTTGTTTTCTACTAGCTAGGCTAAGCAGGGCATAGTATCTTAACTTAGGAAAATTCCCTAGCAATTCTACAATTCTACAACTACATAGGATTTCCCAACATAGCATTTGGCAAAAGTAGCATGTAAGACTTAGCGAAAATAATTCTAATGCTTATCCAAAATAAAGGGTGGAAATATCATGAAGTATCACTTGCCTTGGTAATGGGGAGAGTAGCACTCTTCACAATCACAGTCACTAGCAAAATCTACACAAAAATTTGTAGCATACAATTACACACAATTTATATACAATCAAAAATATGAATGCATGTATGCAAGAATTTGCTAAGTGATGATTTTAAAAATTCTACCAAGCAAGTGCATGATACAGAAACATAACAAGTCACAAGGTTTGCTAAATAAACTTATTTAGCCCTAAAACAATTTGCTAAACAAAAACTATACTCAAAATGGACCTAAACTTGTTTCTGCATACAAAGTCATTTTAACAGTTACTATTTGTTAAACACATTGCACATTCAGAAAGGCCTTGATTCACTGAATCCAACGGTATAAAGTTTGTAAAATTCTAACGTGGCAATCAAAAGTTATAGCCGATTGAAATTTGGATCTAAATCTGATTTGAATTCTGCTTTTGATTTAAACTCTAGCCACGCGTCGTGTTTCTATTGGCGTGTACCGCTTCGGCTGGATCGAGCTCTGCGGGCCGTAGGATCTAAGTGAGATCTGGCGGCTCAGATGCGCGCTTACCTCTTCGCCCATGTTCTAATCTACGCCGTAGGATCTACATCTGACGCTCCTAATCGTCCTGACCATACACGAGCGGTGCTAGCGGCGTTGACTGGCGTCGGCGCGTCTGACCGCGGCGGTGCTGGTGCTCTAGGTCGCCTGGAAAGGAAGGGAGGCGCTTACCAGAACCGCTGTGGCGTGCTGAAGCTCGACGTGGTGTTGGTTTGCGAAGGGGTGCGCGGGAACGGTCTCTGGAGCTCGTCGGAGTTACGGGCGGCGTCGGTAGCTTGCAGTCGTGGTCCTTGCCGAGGTTTGGCGTCGCCCTAGCACGAACCAGTGGCATCAGGATTTGCGCAAGACATAGGCGAACAAGCTCGCGTGAAGGAGGGGGCAAGGGGCGCTCGGGTTTTACCTTAATTGGTCGTCGGAGTTTATCGGCGGCGCAGGTGGTTTCGGTCGCGAACGGAGACGACGACCTGGGTCACGAGCAGGCAAAAGGAAGGTATCAGCGTAAGCGCGAGATCATTCCGAACATCCTCGTTTGAACCAGAGAGAGGGGTGGTCGAGGCTCACCGTAATTGGCCGCGGGAGTTGTCGGTACTGCAGGGTTTCGAGGGCAATTGCGCGCAGCCTGGTGGCGGAGTGAGCGAGGAGAGGGGGGGAAATTCTTGCGGGGCAGAGGGGTTTAAGTAAGCCTAGGTGCGACAGGAAACGCTTGCGGAATAATGGGCAATTACACCGCGCCATTACCGGGCTTGACAGCAGCAGCGACGTGGTCGTGGGCGTGGTTTGGGGAAGACGAGGGTGACGTGGACGGGGCCCGCTGGTCAGCGAAATAAACAGAAGGGGCGTGGGTTCTGGCGGTCAGTGGCTGAATGGGTGTGCTCGCGCGTGAGAGAAGAAAAGATATGCCCCGGGTGGGCTTGCTGGGCCTGCTCCGTTGCTGGGCTAAAATGGCAGCGCTCGGCCTTTTCTATTTGTTTGCTTCTTTTCTTTTTCTGAAACGATTTTCTGAATTGGTTTTGATATGAATTCAAACTCTTTTTGAATTCAAACTTTTTCTGGGTTTTTGCAGGGTGCAGTAGTCTCCAATTTAGGCACACAAACAGGTGGTTTGCTAAGTAAGGGCTTGGTCAAGCTTGGGGATCAAAATAACAGAGACTAGGCATTTGGTTTGCAAAAATTGAAAAATGGTTTTTGAATCTATTTCCAATTTGAAAACCTTGGTTTAAATTCTACACTCAAATCTATCCTCATAGAAGGCAAGCAACCAAGTTTCTAAACTTTCAAATTTTCAAATGATGATGGCCATTTGAATTTAATCTGCTCACATAAAATCATAGCACCATGTGCTTCTGTTTTCTGAAATGAGTTTGAATTTTTACCTCAAATCTATATGCATGCATGAATGATATGCAAACTTTGAAATTATGATTTTAGGGATGTTACAAATCTAACCCCCTTAAGGTGAATCTCGCCCTCGAGATTCGGATTGGCTAGCAAATAGGTGAGGGTGGTCTTTCCGCAGATCATCTTCTCTTTCCCATGTTGCTTCCTCTTCGGTATGATGGTTCCATTGCACCTTGCAAAATTTGATAGTCTTTGTTCTCGTGACTCTTTCTGCCGTCTCAAGAATCTTGATAGGCTTTTCTTCATAAGTGAGATCACTTTCTAGTTGAACTTCTTCCAAAGGTATGATATCCTTCAAAGAAGATTCTTCCATTTCTGGGTGACATTTCTTAAGCTGACTCACATGAAATACATTATGGACTGCTGATAGAGATGCTGGCAGTTCAATTTCATAAGCAACTTCGCCTTTGCGACTCAGAATCTTGAATGGCCCAACATATCTTGGTGCCAACTTTCCTTTGACTCCGAATCTTTTCACTCCACGGAGTGGTGATACCCTAAGATAGGCTCTATCACCAACTTCGTAGGTGACCTCTCTACGCTTAGGATCTGCGTAGATTTTCTGTCGGGACTATGCTATCTTCAACCTGTCCTTAACCAATTTGACTTTCTCTTCGGCTTCTTTGATAAGATCCGGCCCAAATAAACTCCTTTCACCCACACCATTCCATAACAATGGGGTGGTACACTTTCTTCCATAGAGAAACTCAAACGGTGCCATCTCAATGCTGGCTTGATAGTTGTTGTTATAAGAAAATTCTGCGTAAGGCAGACTTTCATCCCAACTTGCTCCATAATCTAGGGCACATGCCCTCAACATGTCTTCCAGAATTTGATTAGTCCTTTCAGTTTGTCTATCGGTTTGAGGATGAAAAGCAGTACTGAATTCCAACCTTGTTCCCAATGACTGATGTAGCTGTCTCCAAAAATGGGAAGTGAATTGGGTTCCCCTATCGGACACAATACTCTTAGGCACACCGTGAAGGCATACAATTCTACTCATGTAGATTTTGGCTAACTTGGCACTTGTATAAGTTGTCTTCACGGGTATGAAATGGGCCACTTTAGTTAAGCGATCCACTACTACCCATATGGAATCATATCCTGATCTGGTCCTTGGTAATCTGGTAATGAAATCCATACCAATCTTGTCCCATTTCCAATCAGGAATAGGTAGTGGTTGAAGCAGACCTGCGGGTTTCTGATGCTCCGCTTTTACTCTACTACACACATCACACAAAGCAATATGCTCGGCGATGTCTCTCTTGAGATTGTTCCACCCAAATCTTTCTTTCATGTCCATATACATTTTGGTGTTACCCGGATGAATAGAATACGGAGAGTTGTGGGCTTCTTGTAAAATCAGTTTCCGCATTTCCGGATCTTGTGGAACACAAATACGTTTCCCGTGCCATAAAGTACCTTGTTCGTCTACATGGAAATTTTTAGCTTTCCCTTGGATAATATTTACCTTAATCTCTTCAATTTCTTTATCAGTCTTTTGAGCTTCTCGAATCTTGTCCAACAAAGTGGGTTGGACTTCTAAAGACATGAGATGTCCTTCAGGCACAATCTCCAATCTGAGTTCTTTGAATTGCTTACACAAATCATCTGGCAATTCTCCTTTGGTAAGGCCATTTACAAATACCTTACAACTTAGAGCATCCGCTACAACGTTTGCTTTACCGGGGTGGTATTGCAAACTTAAGTCGTAATCTTTGATAAGCTCTAACCATCTTCTTTGTCTCATATTGATTTCCTTCTGGGTGAAGATATATTTCAAACTCTTGTGATCGGTAAACACTTCACAACGCTTTCCCAAAAGGTAATGTCTCCATGTTTTGAGTGCATGGACGACAGAGGCTAACTCCAAATCATGAGTAGGATAGTTTACTTCATGAGTTTTGAGTTGTCTTGAGGCATAGGCCACAACTTTACCGTCTTGCATAAGTACGGCTCCCAAACCTTGATGAGACGCATCACAGTATACTTGGAAATCCTTTTCCAAATCTGGCAGACATAGAACCGGTGCTGTCACAAGTCTCTTCTTCAATTCTTGAAAGCTGACCTCACAACCTTCAGACCAAACAAACTTTTTATCTTTCTTTAACAATTCAGTCATGGGCTTAGCAACTTTTGAGAAATTCTCAATGAATCTTCTGTAGTAACCTGCTAAGCCAAGGAAACTGCGAACTTCTTTCACATTCTTGGGAGATTCCCATTCTGTCACAGCTGACACTTTAGCAGGATCAACTGCTACACCATCCTTTGTCATAACATGACCAAGAAAACCAACTTCCTCTAACCAGAACTCACACTTGCTGAATTTGGCATAAAGTTTATGTTCTCTCAACTTATCAAGTATCAAACGAAAGTGTCCTTCATGTTCTTCTTTTCTCTTAGAGTAAACTAATATGTCATCGATGAAAACGACAACGAACTTGTCGAGAAATTCCATGAACACCTTGTTCATCATATTCATGAAGTATGCTGGAGCATTGGTTAAGCCGAATGGCATTACGGTATACTCATATAATCCATACCTTGTGGTAAATGCTGTTTTAGGTATGTCTTTCTCTCTTATCTTGAGTTGAAAATAGCCCGACCGGAGATCAATCTTCGAGAACACACAAGCTCCCTCTAGCTGATCAAACAAGTCATTGATCCTTGGCAAAGGATATTTGTTCTTGATAGTTACCTCGTTGAGTGAACGGTAATCTATGCATAATCTTTGGCTTCTATCTTTCTTCTCCACGAACAATACTAGGGCTCCCCAAGATGAAGAACTTGGTTGGATAAATCCTTTCTGCAACTGTTCGCCTAGTTGCTTCTTGAGCTCTTTTAGTTCATCAACTAACATTTTGTATGGTCTTTTTGCTATTGGTCCAGAACCTGGTAACAAATCTATCAGAAATTCCACATCTCTATCTGGTGGCATTCCTGGCAATTCTTCCAGAAATACATCCGGATATTCACATACAATTGGCACACTGTCCAAGCTAACCCCCTTAAGAGAATTAAGCTTACTTCCTTTGGATTCAAAGTTTGACCTGAACTTTATTCTTTTCCCTTCTGGGGTTGTGAGTGAAACAGTACGATTAGCATAATCAAGCACTCCTTCATACTTAGCCATCCAATCCATTCCTAGAATTACATCCAATCCTTGGGAATCTAGAATTATCAGGCTCACTGGAAAGTTATGCTTTCCAAACTCTATGACAAGATCCCGGCATCCAAGACTTACTATCATATCTCCACCCGGAGAACTAACTTTTATTGGACACCCAATGTTTTCAGATGCAAACCCATTTCTATCAACAAATGCTTTTGATATGAATGAATGAGATGCACCAGTATCAAAGAGTACAAATGCTGGAATGGAATTGAGTCTGAACTTACCCGCAACAGCATCAGGCTCCTCATAGACCTCCTCCACATTGATGTGGTTAACCTGTCCTTTCTGAAAAGGATTGAGCTTGTTAGGTCCTTCAACTTTCTTCTCAGGGCACTCATTAGCATAATGCCCCAGCTTCTTGCATTTGAAGCACTCAACCTGACTGATGTCTCTTTTGGCAGGCTGACTTCCACTTCCACTACCATTCCCACTATGGTGGCTCTTGTGTCCACTCTTATGGTTATTATACTTGTCATTGTCATGACTGTAGTGATGCTTGTTGTCATGACGGTTGTGGTTGTGGTGCTTGTTGAATTTCCCATGCTTATGGGATCCCGAGCTGCCACTGTCATCATAGTGAGATCGCTTGTGAGACGATCCCGAGCTGTGCTTGTCAGAGTGTTTCCTCTTCCTACTCTCGACTTGCTTCATTTTATTCTCCAAAATAGCAGCCTTGTCACATAGAGACTGATAAGTTGGAACATATGCCACAGACAACTGTAAGTTTAGCTCATCATTCAAGCCCTCCAGAAACTTTTCCTTTCTTTTCACATCTGTGTCAACCTCATCCGGTGCATAGCGCGCCAGATTGTTGAACTCTTCTATATATTCAGCCACGCTGCGGTGGCGCTGCTTCAGGTTGTGAAACTCCTTCTTTTTCAGGCTCATCATTCCTGATGAGATATGAGCAGTGCGAAAGCCATCTTCAAAGATAGCCCAAGTCACCTCATCTAAAGGAGTGGTGATTTGGAAGTTGTCCCACCATGTGGCGGCTGGTCCTTCCAACAGATGTGCTGCAAATCTGACTTTTTCAGCGTCCGTGCAGCCCACGGTCACTAAGTCTTTGTTCACAGAACGTAGCCAGTCATTGGCCACCATGGGATCAGTCGTCCCCGAGAACTTAGCTGGCCTCAAACGCAGAAATCTGGTGAGCATATCAAAACCCGGAGGGTTGTTGTTGTTGTTGTTGTTGGGGTTGTTGTTGTTGTTGGGGTTGTTGTTATTCTGGTTTTGGATGAATGTTGTCATCATCTGCATAAGCTGTGTTTGCGCATTCATCATTTGCGGCATTTCCGGGGTGATGTTGTGGGGGTTGGGGTTTGCGCGACGGGGAGGCATCTGTGGTTTGTTCAAATAGAGATAAGAATGAGATACCCTTACATGATTCATGCACATCACATAAGCAAGCACATAGCATGCAACACAAGGATAAAAGTTCAACAACTAGATAACGAAGTCTCAAAGTAAAAACACACAAGTGGCAAGCCATCCACATGTCGGATGGTCCAATAATAAGTTCACAAATAACAAGTATGATAATAAAAGATAACCGAGTAGTCAAGTCTACTCATCAGCATCAATCTCCTCCTCGACAAAAGTAAGACCTGCGTTCTCCATCGCGGTCTTGTTCTCCTCAATGGTAGTGGTCAATGACTCGATCTTGGTCTTGAGAGCCCTCTTCTGGGAGCGAAGCCTCTCAATCACCATCTGCTGCTGCTCTAGCTCGAAATCCTTGGACTTCAGTTCCTCGGTCATGTCCCGGATCCTCTTGTTCCTATCCTAGACGCGTTTCTCCTGACTCTTGAACTTGCGATCCTGGGTCTCGAACTTCGCCTCCATTTCCTTGACTATCTCGTCCTGCTGTGCGAAAAGCTTGTCCTTCTCGCGAAGCTGCACCTGGAGCTCGTCATTGCTGAGCATGACGTTGGTCCTGTCCGTGTCCACGTGCCTAATAAGAGACTCTAAGTCCTGGAGATAGAGACGTATCGGCTCTGCTGCGTCCCTCGAGTCGTCCTCAAAGTCGATGGACTCTCCATCGTCATCACGTCTTCCGAAGACGTGGAAGTGGGTGCCCCTAACCTGTCGGGAGTGACGGCCTAACAGACGTCCTATCAGGTCCTGCATAACGACCTCCATGCCTCTCTCCCTGTCATCGTGCATAAGCTTGAAGACGATGGCCTCTGTAGTAGGCTCCATCTGGCGTCCAGGCTGGTTCACCTTGAAGCCCCAGAGGTCCTTCCTCTCGAACTTGGTGAGTGGGTGCACCATAATGGTGGGAAGAGGGAGATTGAGCAAAGTGGTAAGCTCAACGATACGAGGACCAAAACGGGTACCCTGGAACTCCTCAACAGTGCTGATGGTAATAGGCATCTATTTATAAGATAGAAAAGTTAGGACAACACAATTTAAGATAAACAAACATTTCATACATATCCTTGGAACACAAAATTACACAAGTCATGCATACATAATTCCATTACATCAATCAAGGTCCAAACTTATTTAAGGTATCATTTTGGAAAATAAGGTGATAGGTGGTGGTCCAACTAACGAAGTGCGTTCACAATCCTATCTCACTGGATCTGGTGGCTAACACAATGTTCCTAGAGGCAATCCACCTATCTTGTTCACATGATTCCATCACTAAGTCTATTATATCACCCCTTAAGGTTTGGTTGGTGGCTTCCAACTCTTGGGTAAGTTCCTTCTCTTTCTCTAAGTCTTTTTGGAGGTTGAGCATTCTGCACTTGACTCTAGCACTAAGTTCTTTGATAGTCCTCCAAGCTGCTTCTCTGCCTGACTCAAAGAATGTGGTGTGCATTATAGTGTTGGTGTACATGCAGAAGCCTCTTTCTTTGTGGTTGTCTTCCTTGTTTTTGTACAAGTGAAGTTGCACCCACCAGTACTCCACTCCTTCATCCATCACTGGAAAGCCCTTGTACACAGCTGCACCATGTGCTTCCATTGCCACCATGAGGTCCTTGAGAATTTTGGGAAACTCAGTTTCACACTCCAAGGTCATGGTCATGAGTGGTCCTTTCTTCACGGCTTCGTTGATGGAGTTCATCTACAAATAGAGATGAGAATGAGAAGATTAGAAAAGTTTACGAGAAGAATAGACAAGTGTAGAAGTAGTTAAAAATTTTCCTTAGTGGTTTCCAATCCTAGGGTCATAATCCTACAGGCAACACAGTGCTCTGATACCATCTGTAAGATCCCTCCTTTGTAAAGGAAAGGATCCCTGTGATTGCAATGCTAGTCCCTGGATCAATGCTAGCATCCACAGTTTAAGATGAAGTACACAGATACAAAGGTCGTTTATTACATTCATTCCAAAGATAAAACATAGTCTTTTACAACTCAGGGCCAAAGGCCTAATACAAGAGTTTATGGAATAAGTAAATAAACATAAGTCCTCATCTTCATGTGCCACAGGCAAGCATGTTGAGTGTAGACTCATGACTCCTACTCATCATCGGAGTAACCTGCAACATCACAAGTTACAGCCACAGAGGGTCAATACTTTGGAATAGTATTGGCAAGTGATACCTTAGTAAATTTTAGGTGGACTCTATTACTATATGCATTTTGGCTAAGTGTAGCTTGGCTTGCTTTGCTCAAAAATAGATTTTTCCTATTAGTTGAAATCACTAAGTTTTTCTTTGTCAAAAAGCTTCCCAAGAACCACCAATAGACATTGGGGTCCTTCACCCTTGTTTACCCACAAGTTTTAACTTAGAAGTTGGAGTGATGAGATTCTTGTAGCTTCCATGTCTTGATGCTCAATTTGTCCATTGCCATGGACTTGGCTAAGTAATTAGATTTTCCATCTGCAGAGGTTGTGCACTTTCCCCACCAGACTTGGTTTCCCAAGACAGGACCTTTCAGAAGCCTTTCCTTAGTCAAATGGACGCGCTCCAACCTATCATTCCCACTACCACCAACTGTCCAAGTGACTAAGTTCTAGCAACCTATATGATCATGGCAGAGCCCATATTGCCAAGTGGTTGCACTGTAAGCTTTCTCAACACTTGGCCTCCAAATCCCTTTGTGTCTGGGTGGCATACCACAAGTGAGATACACAAGCCAAATCCATGGCCTTGTGTAACCACTCAACCAAAAACCACCATTCAAGTCCCATTCCACCCAGGAAGTTCATTGACTTAGTTGTTTTATTAAGAAAAGCATGAGTCCCAAAGGACTTAGAATTATTTCACTATAGCATGTACTTACTTTGCCATCCCTTGTTTTCTACTAGCTAGGCTAAGCAGGGCATAGTATCTTAACTTAGGAAAATTCCCTAGCAATTCTACAATTCTACAACTACATAGGATTTCCCAACATAGCATTTGGCAAAAGTAGCATGCAAGACTTAGCAAAAATAATTCTAATGCTTATCCAAAATAAAGGGTGGAAATATCATGAAGTATCACTTGCCTTGGTAATGGGGAGAGTAGCACTCTTCACAATCACAGTCACTAGCAAAATCCACACAAAAATTTGTAGCATACAATTACACACAATTTATATACAATCAAAAATATGAATGCATGTATGCAAGAATTTGCTAAGTGATGATTTTAAAAATTCTACCAAGCAAGTGCATGATACAGAAACATAACAAGTCACAAGGTTTGCTAACTAAACTTATTTAGCCCTAAAACAATTTGCTAAACAAAAACTATACTCAAAATGGACCTAAACTTGTTTCTGCATACAAAGTCATTTTAACAGTTACTATTTGTTAAACACATTGCACATTCAGAAAGGCCTTGATTCACTGAATCCAACGGTATAAAGTTTGTAAAATTCTAACGTGGCAATCAAAAGTTATAGCCGATTGAAATTTGGATCTAAATCTGATTTGAATTCTGCTTTTGATTTAAACTCTAGCCACGCGTCGTGTTTCTATTGGCGTGTACCGCTTCGGCTGGATCGAGCTCTGCGGGCCGTAGGATCTAAGTGAGATCTGGCGGCTCAGATGCGCGCTTACCTCTTCGCCCATGTTCTAATCTACGCCGTAGGATCTACATCTGACGCTCCTAATCGTCCTGACCATACACGAGCGGTGCTAGCGGCGTTGACTGGCGTCGGCGCGTCTGACCGCGGCGGTGCTGGTGCTCTAGGTCGCCTGGAAAGGAAGGGAGGCGCTTACCAGAACCGCTGTGGCGTGCTGAAGCTCGACGTGGTGTTGGTTTGCGAAGGGGTGCGCGGGAACGGTCTCTGGAGCTCGTCGGAGTTACGGGCGGCGTCGGTAGCTTGCAGTCGTGGTCCTTGCCGAGGTTTGGCGTCGCCCTAGCACGAACCAGTGGCATCAGGATTTGCGCAAGACATAGGCGAACAAGCTCGCGTGAAGGAGGGGGCAAGGGGCGCTCGGGTTTTACCTTAATTGGTCGTCGGAGTTTATCGGCGGCGCAGGTGGTTTCGGTCGCGAACGGAGACGACGACCTGGGTCACGAGCAGGCAAAAGGAAGGTATCAGCGTAAGCGCGAGATCATTCCGAACATCCTCGTTTGAACCAGAGAGAGAGGGGTGGTCGAGGCTCACCGTAATTGGCCGCGGGAGTTGTCGGTACTGCGGGGTTTCGAGGGCAATTGCGCGCAGCCTGGTGGCGGAGTGAGCGAGGAGAGGGGGGGGAATTCTTGCGGGGCAGAGGGGTTTAAGTAAGCCTAGGTGCGACAGGAAACGCTTGCGGAATAATGGGCAATTACACCGCGCCATTACCGGCCTTGACAGCAGCAGCGACGTGGTCGTGGGCGTGGTTTGGGGAAGACGAGGGTGACGTGGACGGGGCCCGCTGGTCAGCGAAATAAACAGAAGGGGCGTGGGTTCTGGCGGTCAGTGGCTGAATGGGTGTGCTCGCGCGTGAGAGAAGAAAAGATATGCCCCGGGTGGGCTTGCTGGGCCTGCTCCGTTGCTGGGCTAAAATGGCAGCGCTCGGCCTTTTCTATTTGTTTGCTTCTTTTCTTTTTCTGAAACGATTTTCTGAATTGGTTTTGATATGAATTCAAACTCTTTTTGAATTCAAACTTTTTCTGGGTTTTTGCAGGGTGCAGTAGTCTCCAATTTAGGCACACAAACAGGTGGTTTGCTAAGTAAGGGCTTGGTCAAGCTTGGGGATCAAAATAACAGAGACTAGGCATTTGGTTTGCAAAAATTGAAAAATGGTTTTTGAATCTATTTCCAATTTGAAAACCTTGGTTTAAATTCTACACTCAAATCTATCCTCATAGAAGGCAAGCAACCAAGTTTCTAAACTTTCAAATTTTCAAATGATGATGGCCATTTGAATTTAATCTGCTCACATAAAATCATAGCACCATGTGCTTCTGTTTTCTGAAATGAGTTTGAATTTTTACCTCAAATCTATATGCATGCATGAATGATATGCAAACTTTGAAATTATGATTTTAGGGATGTTACAAATCTAACCCCCTTAAGGTGAATCTCGCCCTCGAGATTCGGATTGGCTAGCAAATAGGTGAGGGTGGTCTTTCCGCAGATCATCTTCTCTTTCCCATGTTGCTTCCTCTTCGGTATGATGGTTCCATTGCACCTTGCAAAATTTGATAGTCTTTGTTCTCGTGACTCTTTCTGCCGTCTCAAGAATCTTGATAGGCTTTTCTTCATAAGTGAGATCACTTTCTAGTTGAACTTCTTCCAAAGGTATGATATCCTTCAAAGAAGATTCTTCCATTTCTGGGTGACATTTCTTAAGCTGACTCACATGAAATACATTATGGACTGCTGATAGAGATGCTGGCAGTTCAATTTCATAAGCAACTTCGCCTTTGCGACTCAGAATCTTGAATGGCCCAACATATCTTGGTGCCAACTTTCCTTTGACTCCGAATCTTTTCACTCCACGGAGTGGTGATACCCTAAGATAGGCTCTATCACCAACTTCGTAGGTGACCTCTCTACGCTTAGGATCTGCGTAGATTTTCTGTCGGGACTATGCTATCTTCAACCTGTCCTTAACCAATTTGACTTTCTCTTCGGCTTCTTTGATAAGATCCGGCCCAAATAAACTCCTTTCACCCACACCATTCCATAACAATGGGGTGGTACACTTTCTTCCATAGAGAAACTCAAACGGTGCCATCTCAATGCTGGCTTGATAGTTGTTGTTATAAGAAAATTCTGCGTAAGGCAGACTTTCATCCCAACTTGCTCCATAATCTAGGGCACATGCCCTCAACATGTCTTCCAGAATTTGATTAGTCCTTTCAGTTTGTCCATCGGTTTGAGGATGAAAAGCAGTACTGAATTCCAACCTTGTTCCCAATGACTGATGTAGCTGTCTCCAAAAATGGGAAGTGAATTGGGTTCCCCTATCGGACACAATACTCTTAGGCACACCGTGAAGGCATACAATTCTACTCATGTAGATTTTGGCTAACTTGGCACTTGTATAAGTTGTCTTCACGGGTATGAAATGGGCCACTTTAGTTAAGCGATCCACTACTACCCATATGGAATCATATCCTGATCTGGTCCTTGGTAATCTGGTAATGAAATCCATACCAATCTTGTCCCATTTCCAATCAGGAATAGGTAGTGGTTGAAGCAGACCTGCGGGTTTCTGATGCTCCGCTTTTACTCTACTACACACATCACACAAAGCAATATGCTCGGCGATGTCTCTCTTGAGATTGTTCCACCCAAATCTTTCTTTCATGTCCATATACATTTTGGTGTTACCCGGATGAATAGAATACGGAGAGTTGTGGGCTTCTTGTAAAATCAGTTTCCGCATTTCCGGATCTTGTGGAACACAAATACGTTTCCCGTGCCATAAAGTACCTTGTTCGTCTACATGGAAATTTTTAGCTTTCCCTTGGATAATATTTACCTTAATCTCTTCAATTTCTTTATCAGTCTTTTGAGCTTCTCGAATCTTGTCCAACAAAGTGGGTTGGACTTCTAAAGACATGAGATGTCCTTCAGGCACAATCTCCAATCTGAGTTCTTTGAATTGCTTACACAAATCATCTGGCAATTCTCCTTTGGTAAGGCCATTTACAAATACCTTACAACTTAGAGCATCCGCTACAACGTTTGCTTTACCGGGGTGGTATTGCAAACTTAAGTCGTAATCTTTGATAAGCTCTAACCATCTTCTTTGTCTCATATTGATTTCCTTCTGGGTGAAGATATATTTCAAACTCTTGTGATCGGTAAACACTTCACAACGCTTTCCCAAAAGGTAATGTCTCCATGTTTTGAGTGCATGGACGACAGAGGCTAACTCCAAATCATGAGTAGGATAGTTTACTTCATGAGTTTTGAGTTGTCTTGAGGCATAGGCCACAACTTTACCGTCTTGCATAAGTACGGCTCCCAAACCTTGATGAGACGCATCACAGTATACTTGGAAATCCTTTTCCAAATCTGGCAGACATAGAACCGGTGCTGTCACAAGTCTCTTCTTCAATTCTTGAAAGCTGACCTCACAACCTTCAGACCAAACAAACTTTTTATCTTTCTTTAACAATTCAGTCATGGGCTTAGCAACTTTTGAGAAATTCTCAATGAATCTTCTGTAGTAACCTGCTAAGCCAAGGAAACTGCGAACTTCTTTCACATTCTTGGGAGATTCCCATTCTGTCACAGCTGACACTTTAGCAGGATCAACTGCTACACCATCCTTTGTCATAACATGACCAAGAAAACCAACTTCCTCTAACCAGAACTCACACTTGCTGAATTTGGCATAAAGTTTATGTTCTCTCAACTTATCAAGTATCAAACAAAAGTGTCCTTCATGTTCTTCTTTTCTCTTAGAGTAAACTAATATGTCATCGATGAAAACGACAACGAACTTGTCGAGAAATTCCATGAACACCTTGTTCATCATATTCATGAAGTATGCTGGAGCATTGGTTAAGCCGAATGGCATTACGGTATACTCATATAATCCATACCTTGTGGTAAATGCTGTTTTAGGTATGTCTTTCTCTCTTATCTTGAGTTGAAAATAGCCCGACCGGAGATCAATCTTCGAGAACACACAAGCTCCCTCTAGCTGATCAAACAAGTCATTGATCCTTGGCAAAGGATATTTGTTCTTGATAGTTACCTCGTTGAGTGAACGGTAATCTATGCATAATCTTTGGCTTCTATCTTTCTTCTCCACGAACAATACTAGGGCTCCCCAAGATGAAGAACTTGGTTGGATAAATCCTTTCTGCAACTGTTCGCCTAGTTGCTTCTTGAGCTCTTTTAGTTCATCAACTAACATTTTGTATGGTCTTTTTGCTATTGGTCCAGAACCTGGTAACAAATCTATCAGAAATTCCACATCTCTATCTGGTGGCATTCCTGGCAATTCTTCCAGAAATACATCCGGATATTCACATACAATTGGCACACTGTCCAAGCTAACCCCCTTAAGAGAATTAAGCTTACTTCCTTTGGATTCAAAGTTTGACCTGAACTTTATTCTTTTCCCTTCTGGGGTTGTGAGTGAAACAGTACGATTAGCATAATCAAGCACTCCTTCATACTTAGCCATCCAATCCATTCCTAGAATTACATCCAATCCTTGGGAATCTAGAATTATCAGGCTCACTGGAAAGTTATGCTTTCCAAACTCTATGACAAGATCCCGGCATCCAAGACTTACTATCATATCTCCACCCGGAGAACTAACTTTTATTGGACACCCAATGTTTTCAGATGCAAACCCATTTCTATCAACAAATGCTTTTGATATGAATGAATGAGATGCACCAGTATCAAAGAGTACAAATGCTGGAATGGAATTGAGTCTGAACTTACCCGCAACAGCATCAGGCTCCTCATAGACCTCCTCCACATTGATGTGGTTAACCTGTCCTTTCTGAAAAGGATTGGGCTTGTTAGGTCCTTCAACTTTCTTCTCAGGGCACTCATTAGCATAATGCCCCAGCTTCTTGCATTTGAAGCACTCAACCTGACTGATGTCTCTTTTGGCAGGCTGACTTCCACTTCCACTACCATTCCCACTATGGTGGCTCTTGTGTCCACTCTTATGGTTATTATACTTGTCATTGTCATGACTGTGGTGATGCTTGTTGTCATGACGGTTGTGGTTGTGGTGCTTGTTGAATTTCCCATGCTTATGGGATCCCGAGCTGCCACTGTCATCATAGTGAGATCGCTTGTGAGACGATCCCGAGTTGTGCTTGTCAGAGTGTTTCCTCTTCCTACTCTCGACTTGCTTCATTTTATTCTCCAAAATAGCAGCCTTGTCACATAGAGACTGATAAGTTGGAACATATGCCACAGACAACTGTAAGTTTAGCTCATCATTCAAGCCCTCCAGAAACTTTTCCTTTCTTTTCACATCTGTGTCAACCTCATCCGGTGCATAGCGCGCCAGATTGTTGAACTCTTCTATATATTCAGCCACGCTGCGGTGGCGCTGCTTCAGGTTGTGAAACTCCTTCTTTTTCAGGCTCATCATTCCTGATGAGATATGAGCAGTGCGAAAGCCATCTTCAAAGATAGCCCAAGTCACCTCATCTAAAGGAGTGGTGATTTGGAAGTTGTCCCACCATGTGGCGGCTGGTCCTTCCAACAGATGTGCTGCAAATCTGACTTTTTCAGCGTCCGTGCAGCCCACGGTCACTAAGTCTTTGTTCACAGAACGTAGCCAGTCATTGGCCACCATGGGATCAGTCGTCCCCGAGAACTTAGCTGGCCTCAAACGCAGAAATCTGGTGAGCATATCAAAACCCGGAGGGTTGTTGTTGTTGTTGTTGTTGTTGGGGTTGTTGTTGTTGTTGGGGTTGTTGTTATTCTGGTTTTGGATGAATGTTGTCATCATCTGCATAAGCTGTGTTTGCGCATTCATCATTTGCGGCATTTCCGGGGTGATGTTGTGGGGGTTGGGGTTTGCGCGACGGGGAGGCATCTGTGGTTTGTTCAAATAGAGATAAGAATGAGATACCCTTACATGATTCATGCACATCACATAAGCAAGCACATAGCATGCAACACAAGGATAAAAGTTCAACAACTAGATAACGAAGTCTCAAAGTAAAAACACACAAGTGGCAAGCCATCCACATGTCGGATGGTCCAATAATAAGTTCACAAATAACAAGTATGATAATAAAAGATAACCGAGTAGTCAAGTCTACTCATCAGCATCAATCTCCTCCTCGACAAAAGTAAGACCTGCGTTCTCCATCGCGGTCTTGTTCTCCTCAATGGTAGTGGTCAATGACTCGATCTTGGTCTTGAGAGCCCTCTTCTGGGAGCGAAGCCTCTCAATCACCATCTGCTGCTGCTCTAGCTCGAAATCCTTGGACTTCAGTTCCTCGGTCATGTCCCGGATCCTCTTGTTCCTATCCTAGACGCGTTTCTCCTGACTCTTGAACTTGCGATCCTGGGTCTCGAACTTCGCCTCCATTTCCTTGACTATCTCGTCCTGCTGTGCGAAAAGCTTGTCCTTCTCGCGAAGCTGCACCTGGAGCTCGTCATTGCTGAGCATGACGTTGGTCCTGTCCGTGTCCACGTGCCTAATAAGAGACTCTAAGTCCTGGAGATAGAGACGTATCGGCTCTGCTGCGTCCCTCGAGTCGTCCTCAAAGTCGATGGACTCTCCATCGTCATCACGTCTTCCGAAGACGTGGAAGTGGGTGCCCCTAACCTGTCGGGAGTGACGGCCTAACAGACGTCCTATCAGGTCCTGCATGACGACCTCCATGCCTCTCTCCCTGTCATCGTGCATAAGCTTGAAGACGATGGCCTCTGTAGTAGGCTCCATCTGGCGTCCAGGCTGGTTCACCTTGAAGCCCCAGAGGTCCTTCCTCTTGAACTTGGTGAGTGGGTGCACCATAATGGTGGGAAGAGGGAGATTGAGCAAAGTGGTAAGCTCAACGATACGAGGACCAAAACGGGTACCCTGGAACTCCTCAACAGTGCTGATGGTAATAGGCATCTATTTATAAGATAGAAAAGTTAGGACAACACAATTTAAGATAAACAAACATTTCATACATATCCTTGGAACACAAAATTACACAAGTCATGCATACATAATTCCATTACATCAATCAAGGTCCAAACTTATTTAAGGTATCATTTTGGAAAATAAGGTGATAGGTGGTGGTCCAACTAACGAAGTGCGTTCACAATCCTATCTCACTGGATCTGGTGGCTAACACAATGTTCCTAGAGGCAATCCACCTATCTTGTTCACATGATTCCATCACTAAGTCTATTATATCACCCCTTAAGGTTTGGTTGGTGGCTTCCAACTCTTGGGTAAGTTCCTTCTCTTTCTCTAAGTCTTTTTGGAGGTTGAGCATTCTGCACTTGACTCTAGCACTAAGTTCTTTGATAGTCCTCCAAGCTGCTTCTCTGCCTGACTCAAAGAATGTGGTGTGCATTATAGTGTTGGTGTACATGCAGAAGCCTCTTTCTTTGTGGTTGTCTTCCTTGTTTTTGTACAAGTGAAGTTGCACCCACCAGTACTCCACTCCTTCATCCATCACTGGAAAGCCCTTGTACACAGCTGCACCATGTGCTTCCATTGCCACCATGAGGTCCTTGAGAATTTTGGGAAACTCAGTTTCACACTCCAAGGTCATGGTCATGAGTGGTCCTTTCTTCACGGCTTCGTTGATGGAGTTCATCTACAAATAGAGATGAGAATGAGAAGATTAGAAAAGTTTACGAGAAGAATAGACAAGTGTAGAAGTAGTTAAAAATTTTCCTTAGTGGTTTCCAATCCTAGGGTCATAATCCTACAGGCAACACAGTGCTCTGATACCATCTGTAAGATCCCTCCTTTGTAAAGGAAAGGATCCCTGTGATTGCAATGCTAGTCCCTGGATCAATGCTAGCATCCACAGTTTAAGATGAAGTACACAGATACAAAGGTCGTTTATTACATTCATTCCAAAGATAAAACATAGTCTTTTACAACTCAGGGCCAAAGGCCTAATACAAGAGTTTATGGAATAAGTAAATAAACATAAGTCCTCATCTTCATGTGCCACAGGCAAGCATGTTGAGTGTAGACTCATGACTCCTACTCATCATCGGAGTAACCTACAACATCACAAGTTACAGCCACAGAGGGTCAATACTTTGGAATAGTATTGGCAAGTGATACCTTAGTGAATTTTAGGTGGACTCTATTACTATATGCATTTTGGCTAAGTGTAGCTTGGCTTGCTTTGCTCAAAAATAGATTTTTCCTATTAGTTGAAATCACTAAGTTTTTCTTTGTCAAAAAGCTTCCCAAGAACCACCAATAGACATTGGGGTCCTTCACCCTTGTTTACCCACAAGTTTTAACTTAGAAGTTGGAGTGATGAGATTCTTGTAGCTTCCATGTCTTGATGCTCAATTTGTCCATTGCCATGGACTTGGCTAAGTAATTAGATTTTCCATCTGCAGAGGTTGTGCACTTTCCCCACCAGACTTGGTTTCCCAAGACAGGACCTTTCAGAAGCCTTTCCTTAGTCAAATGGACGCGCTCCAACCTATCATTCCCACTACCACCAACTGTCCAAGTGACTAAGTTCTAGCAACCTATATGATCATGGCAGAGCCCATATTGCCAAGTGGTTGCACTGTAAGCTTTCTCAACACTTGGCCTCCAAATCCCTTTGTGTCTGGGTGGCATACCACAAGTGAGATACACAAGCCAAATCCATGGCCTTGTGTAACCACTCAACCAAAAACCACCATTCAAGTCCCATTCCACCCAGGAAGTTCATTGACTTAGTTGTTTTATTAAGAAAAGCATGAGTCCCAAAGGACTTAGAATTATTTCACTATAGCATGTACTTACTTTGCCATCCCTTGTTTTCTACTAGCTAGGCTAAGCAGGGCATAGTATCTTAACTTAGGAAAATTCCCTAGCAATTCTACAATTCTACAACTACATAGGATTTCCCAACATAGCATTTGGCAAAAGTAGCATGCAAGACTTAGCAAAAATAATTCTAATGCTTATCCAAAATAAAGGGTGGAAATATCATGAAGTATCACTTGCCTTGGTAATGGGGAGAGTAGCACTCTTCACAATCACAGTCACTAGCAAAATCTACACAAAAATTTGTAGCATACAATTACACACAATTTATATACAATCAAAAATATGAATGCATGTATGCAAGAATTTGCTAAGTGATGATTTTAAAAATTCTACCAAGCAAGTGCATGATACAGAAACATAACAAGTCACAAGGTTTGCTAACTAAACTTATTTAGCCCTAAAACAATTTGCTAAACAAAAACTATACTCAAAATGGACCTAAACTTGTTTCTGCATACAAAGTCATTTTAACAGTTACTATTTGTTAAACACATTGCACATTCAGAAAGGCCTTGATTCACTGAATCCAACGGTATAAAGTTTGTAAAATTCTAACGTGGCAATAAAAAGTTATAGCCGATTGAAATTTGGATCTAAATCTGATTTGAATTCTGCTTTTGATTTAAACTCTAGCCACGCGTCGTGTTTCTACTGGCGTGTACCGCTTCGGCTGGATCGAGCTATGCGGGCCGTAGGATCTAAGTGAGATCTGGCGGCTCAGATGCGCGCTTACCTCTTCGCCCACGTTCTAATCTACGCCGTAGGATCTACATCTGACGCTCCTAATCGTCCTGACCATACACGAGCGGCGCTAGCGGCGTTGACTGGCGGCGGCGCGTCTGGCCGCGGCGGTGCTGGCGCTCTAGGTCGCCTGGAAAGGAAGGGAGGCGCTTACCAGAACTGTTGTGGCGTGCTGAAGCTCGATGTGGTGTTGGTTTGCGAAGGGGTGCGCGGGAACGGTCTCTGGAGCTCGTCGGAGTTGCGGGCGGCGTCGGTAGCTTGCAGTCGTGGTCCTTGCTGAGGTTTGGCGTCGCCCTAGCACGAACCAGTGGCATCAGGATTTGCGCAAGACATAGGCGAACAAGCTCGCGTGAAGGAGGGGCAAGGGGCGCTCGGGTTTTACCTTAATTGGTCGTCGGAGTTTATCGGCGGCGCAGGTGGTTTCAGTCGCGAATGGAGACGACGACCTGGGTCACGAGCAGGCAAAAGGAAGGTATCAGCGTAAGCGCGAGATCATTCCGAACATCCTCGTTTGAACCAGAGAGAGAGACGGGTGGTCGAGGCTCACCGTAATTGGCCGCCGGAGTTGTCGGTACTGCGGGGTTTCGAGGGCAATTGCGCGCAGCCTGGTGGCGAAGTGAGCGAGGAGAGGGGGGAAATGCTTGCGGGGCAGAGGGGTTTAAGTAAGCCTAGGTGCGACAGGAAACGCTTGCGGAATAATGGGCAATTACACCGCGCCATTACCGGCCTTGACAGCAGCAACGACGTGGTCGCGGGCGTGGTTTGGGGAAGACGAGGGTGACATGGACGGGGCCCGCTGGTCACCGAAATAAACAGAAGGGGCGTGGGATCTGGCGGTCAGTGGCTGAATGGGTGTGCTCGCGCGTGAGAGAAGAAAAGAGATGCCCCGGGTGGGCTTGCTGGGCCTGCTCCGTTGCTGGGCTAAAATGGCAGCGCTCGGCCTTTTCTATTTGTTTGCTTCTTTTCTTTTTCTGAAACGATTTTCTGAATTAGTTTTGATATGAATTCAAACTTTTTCTGGGTTTTTGCAGGGTGCAGTAGTCTCCAATTTAGGCACACAAACAGGTGGTTTGCTAAGTAAGGGCTTGGTCAAGCTTGGGGATCAAAATAACAGAGACTAGGCATTTGGTTTGCAAAAATTGAAAAATGGTTTTTGAATCTATTTCCAATTTGAAAACCTTGGTTTAAATTCTACACTCAAATCTATCCTCATAGAAGGCAAGCAACCAAGTTTCTAAACTTTCAAATTTTCAAATGATGATGGTCATTTGAATTTAATCTGCTCACATAAAATCATAGCACCATGTGCTTCTGTTTTCTGAAATGAGTTTGAATTTTTACCTCAAATCTATATGCATGCATGAATGATATGCAAACTTTGAAATTATGATTTTAGGGATGTTACACTAAAACAATGTGAGGGATATTGTTTTGAGTGGGAGTTCAACAACAATATAATTAAAAGTTGGACACTATTTATCATAAATTAAATCAAAGTGAATTTGCCTAGTTGTTGTAGTCATTGGCATCCGTTTACCATCTTGCGCTTAGTTATAATTGAGATGATAGAATTATATAATTCTGGTTAGTTACTTTACAAACTGGTATCGTATTGTTTTGAAGTGTTAATCTAAAGTTTAAAAGTTCAATTGCAAACTTTCAGTAAGTTCCGGTTACTCCATGAAGTTTAATAATTGGTATTAAATCAAGAGTGACAATTCCAAGTGTTAGTGTATGAGTATCATGTTTGTCTCCATGATTCTTGATATTCAAAGGATTGTCTTAATATCAAGGTTATCTAGGATCTGAAAGAGTTGTTTCAGAAACCATGATGTGTGGAAGATATTGTGATATCTGTAACGAAGTTTTGGTTGTAACATGATAGAGTATAATATGGCAAAAGTCATGTTCTCATATTTGATGAGAATTTGCAAAAGGTTGGAGACGCTGGTCGTCTTAATTCTCCAAAAAGATTTTGGAGAGCAACATTATACTCGCGATTCACCGTTATAAGCTAAAAGTTGCTTGATCATGGATAATTCCATGATAAGGATGAATATTTGATGTAGGTAAAATGTTTACTACACCAAGAGATTACTAAAGAAAGGAATTTGAAAGAACACCAAACATTTGATGATGGTGATCTACTTCAAAGTGCAAGTCCAAAGACATTGGTATTTTACTATACATGCTTTGGACTATGTGTCATGTATATGGCTCCACTATTGATGTTGATAGATTCTTTCAAACAGAAAAGGGAATACTAAAAGAGAATCTCATAAATATATGGCAGAAAAGAAAAGACTAGAATTGTTCAGCTTAAGTATATAGATGATATACATGTTATGGCTATATTCTTTGCTTATTAAACAATGTGGTTCTTAAGTATTTGATACTGAATTTGTTGGTGTGAATCATCATACGAAACAACACAATTCATGAACTACAATGGCCTAAGTAACTAGCAAAAGAATATGTGATGATTTTCATCGAGAACAAATAAAGGGTTATTGTGCTGCTTGTTAAACATCATAGCTTGCCTTCAAGATTTGTTTTATCAGGTATTATGAGAACAAAAGGGTTGTTCAAATAATTGCCGTAAAAGATGGATGATTTACAAATCTCGTTGGAGAAATCACATCCATAAAACTAGTGCTAAAATGTCGAAAGACAAATTAAAAGATCACTTAGGAAGTGACATCGTCGTTTAAATTATATTGGAAAGAAAACATGAAGAAACTCCATGTGGATGGAATTTTGGAGTCTTTCGATTTTTGATCAAATGACGCTTGTGAAACTTTCCTAGAGATAATTAAAACTTCGTTCATAGGCCAAAAGGGAACGAATGACTAGCTTATTGGAACTTGTACATATTGTTGTATGAAGTCCATTATGTGTGGCCAAGAGCGATGGATTTCAACTTCATATGCTTTCTCCGAAAATTTGAGTGAATATATGAATATTTACTTAATAAGGATAAAGTATGAAACATTTGAAAAATTCAAAGACTTTCAAGATGAAGTGCAAAATCATTGTAACAAGAATATAAATAGTTTATGATGAGATCATAAAGGAAGATATTTGAGTTACAAGTTTAGCATAAAACACTTAATATTTAAGGAATCGTTCCGTGGATTTGCATTTCTCAAAACACCATAAGAGTATGGAGCATTCGAGATATGTAATTAAACCTTGTTTGACATGGTAAGATCAAAGGTGTAATTCATAAAACTACCATTATATTTTAAAGATTAAAAGCTTTAGAGACTGCTGTTTTTCCACTGAAAAGAGCTCCATCATAATCCGTTGAATTGACACCATATAAAGTTATGGTTTGGGATAAAACCCAAGTTGTCCTTTCTTAAAAATTAGTATGCTATGCATAAGAAAGATGTTTGCAACCAAAATCGGATGAACATTCTTTGTATGAATCGTTGAGTATTCCTCCATAACACCGAAGACAAAAGTGTTTGTCGCTTAGAACGTCAAGTTTCTTTGAGAAGGAATTTTCCGTGAAAAGTTAAGTGGGAGGACAATAGAACTTTGATAAGGTTAAAGGAACCTTAGCTATATGTACAAAGTTGCGCAGCGCTGAAAAGTGTTCCGGATGCAGCAACAATGCTCATGGCTCACGTGCCTCAAAGGTTGTGGTCACAGAGGTCTAAGTTCCTATTTGAAACAAGTAGGTCGGGTAAACAATCAAATACCAAGATTTGAGAGTTAAATCATTATTTGACAATAATGATCCGACTACATGCAAAGAAGTGATGATGGGCCCTCACTCCGACAAATGGCTTGAAGCCATAAAATCTGTGATAGTTCCATATACGAGAGATCAAGCTTTGAACTTGAAAGACCCTCTGGAAAGGTACAAGACCTTACAGTCATATTTGGATCTATAAAGAAATAGACATGGATGTTTCACATCTATGAAGTTATCGACATGTCGGGAAAGAGTTCACGGCAATGTTCAAAGAGTTGACTATGACAAGATCTGATCTTTCATTAAGCGATATTTAGTCTAGCCGGATTAATGTAGGAACCACTACATATAATTTTGTGATATGATAGTTGAATAAACAAAACAAGTTATTCTATAAGAATGGTTACCTAAGACGTGTGCATGACACGGTCCAAAGGGTTTTGTTAATTCAAAGGATGCTAAAAGCATATGCAAACTTCAATGGTTGAAGTAAGCATCGCGGAGTTGGAATCTTCACTATGATGAAACTGTTAAAAGAGTTTAATTTCATCGGAGACGATGAAGATGCTTGCACTTGCAAGAAATTAAGTGGGAGCGCTAAGACATATTTCTAATACATTATGTGGAACACATATTGTTGATTGGAAGTGATGTATATTTTTATTAACAATGTCTATATTTGGCAGGATAAGAATTTCATCTCGATGAAAGGCTTAGGCAGAACCCGAATATTTGGCATCAATGTCTATATGGATAAATTGTGACGCCAATATGGTTGTGCCAGAAGTACATAGACGATATTGTGAATATAGAAACTACAAGAAAGGTTCTTGTTGCACAGGAAGGATTGAATAAAGATTTAAGTATTTTTGATACTTGATAGATACAATCACAAAGAGTATTTTATCAATCATGCTGTGATGTGTACAAATCCAGAAATGTCCTATGCTCTAAATGTTATGAGTATATACCAGAATAATTCATAAAGATGATTATTGGACGATAGTAAAGATATTCTTATGATCATTTAAAAGAACTAAGAATATATTATTTTGTAGAAGTGACAAATAGATGGTTAGTTCATTGTAAAGTATTACATTGATACTAGTTTTGTCATGAAGTACAAATTAAGTTTATCTCAATCTAAACTAAGGGTGGCACAATGTGATGGAAAGTAAGTTCCATAATGGATTTGGATGAGTTCCAAAGTTAAGACATTGTGACAGATACTACAACAAAAGGCTAAGTATATAACTGCTATTATAGCAGCAAAAGAGGGCATTTGTGTCAAGAAGTTTGTTATCAAACTAGGTGTAGTTCACAGCAGGGATAATACTATGAAGATATATTGTACGACAATATTATCAACATGTTTTAACCCCAAAGAACTAAAGGTCACACCAAAGGACCAAATTTGTACAAAGCCATCTCATTAGAGAATGAGTAATGAGTAGAGACGCAAAGACATGCAATTACACACGGACCTGGAAGTGTCAGATCCGGAGATTAGTTGACCACTAGTAATCGTGTACATACAACACCATAAAGCCATAGGTGTTGAATACACAAAGGTTTGAAACTAGATTATTGACTCCAGTGCAAGTGGGAGACTGTTGGAGATATGCCCAAGAGGCAATAATAAAGTGGTTATTATCATATCTTCATACTTATGATAAATGTTTACATACCATGCTATAATTGTCTTAACCGGAAACATTAATACTTGTGTGCTTTGTAAACATAAAAGAGTCCCTAGTAAAGCCTCTTGTTAAACTAGCTTGTTGGTTAATATATGATCATGGTTTCCTGATCATGAACATAGAGATGTTATTAACAACAGGGTCATATCATTAGGAGAATGATGTGATGGACATACTCCTATAGTTAAGCGTAGCATAAAGATCAAGTCATTTAATATAGTTCATTTGCTATAAGCTTTCTGATACATAGTAACCTAATTCCTTCGACCATGAGATCATGCTTATCACCATCACCGGAAGGATGCTTTGATGACATCAAACACCACACCATAACTGGGTGGCTATAAAGATGGCATTGAGTGTTCGAAAAGTATGGGTTGAGACACATGGATCAAGAGTGGGATTTGTCCATCCATATGACGGATAGATATACTCTGGGCCCTCTCGGTGGAATGTCATCCAATTAGCTTGCAAGCATGTGACTGGCTCACAAGGGATCACATACCACGGGAACGAGAAAAGAGTACTTATCGGTAACGAGGTTGAACTAGGTATGCAGAGATACCGACGATCAAAACCTCAGATAAGTAAACTATTGTGAGACAAAGGGAAATTGGTATCGTATGTAAGTGGTTCATTCGATCGCAAAGTAATCGTAGAAATATGTGGGAGCCATATGAATTTCCAGATTCCTCTGTTGGTTATTGATCGGAGAAGTGTCTCGATCATGTCCGCATAATTCACGAACCGTAGGGAGACACACTTAAGGATTCGATGTTGTTGAGTAGTTATGGAATGATGAGTAAGATACCGAATGTTGTTCGGAGTCTTGGATAGGATCTGGGATATCACGAGGAGATCCGGAATGGTCCAGAGAATAAGATTCATATAAGGAAAGTCCTGTTTCGGAGTTGGGGAATGATTCCGGTGTTTTCACCGGGAATGTTCTAGAAGGGTCCGGAAGGTCCGGCACTCCGGAGGGGAAGGGTACATGAATGTTTCATGACAATGTGTAATGGTTGCATCATGTACTAGGTCACTTGGCTGGGCAAAATAAAGGGAGAAATCAAATCCTAGTTTGAAAGTCAAACGCTAATTTGAAAAAGTCAAACGGCAAGTTTGCTTGGTGGAGGGAGAGTAGGAAACCTACTTGGGGAGGAAGTCTCCTCCCTCCACCCGCCGGCCAAGGAGGAGGAGTTGGAGGAGGACTCACTCCTCCCAAGCCGTACCTCCCACCTATATAAGGAGGGGTAGGGCTGCCCCTCTCCCACACACCCCAAACCCTAGCCCTCTCCTCCAAGTCACCGGCACCACCACCACCTCCTGCTGCCGTCGCTGCCTAGGGCACCACCAACTCGGCGAGTTGTGGTGATTCCCAAACCCTAGTCACCATCTACACTCTCCCCTTGGTTCCTCTAAACCCTAGATCACCAAGGACTCTCTCATAGTCCACCATACTCGCTTCGGCTTAAGGCGAAGCCCTGCGAGATCTCCCCTCTACTTCCGGTACCACGTCGTCGTGCTGCCGGAATCGCGAGGAGAGTGCTACAACCTCCTCTGCCTGCTGGAACAAGGGAGAGGAAGGTCTTCATCGAGTATCGAACGTGTGACCGACTGCGGGAGCACTGCCGGAACACAGCGCCGGAAGGATCGTCTACGCGATCTTGAGATCGGCAAGTGTACGACTACATCACCCACGAGAATATGCTCTCGTTAACCGCTCTGGATCTTCGAAGGTTAGTATTCTATCGACTCGTTGCTACAATCTAGTAGATAGATCTTGGCTTGATCATAGATTAGATCTTGATTGTGTGTTCATGCGGTAGAAAATTTTTGTTTTCCATTCTACGAACCCCTACACCCGACGCAGCCGCAAACTTTGACGAGCTCTCCTGGTTTGTACCGACCGCGCCTCCCTCTCTCATTCATACTCACATGCTCGCCTTGATTGTACGCGTCTAACGCCACCCCTCTTTTGACTTAGCGTGAGCCGTAGCGTCTCCACCGTCTCCAGCCACTCAAGCCCGACGACAGCAACGACTCCGGCGAGCAATACCTGTCAACCACGAGCGCCCCTTCGCCAACCAAACCCACCTCGAGCATCAGCAGCGCACGGCGAACACGGTAAGCCACCTCACCCTCTCCCGCGCGACCTAGTTCGTCGGCAACGACTCTAACAGAGCCGCCGCCGCCACTCGCCGCCGCTAGCGCCGCCTGTCTGTGGTCGATAGATCTATGGCCGTAGGATCTAGATCCAACGTATAAGATTAGATCTGTGACGAAGAGGTAAGGAGCTGATCTGGCCGCGCGTTTTAGTTAGATCTAACGGTTCGCAAGCGCGATCCAGCGCGAAGCGGTACCAACCAACCAGACGCTGCCGCGTGGCATGTGTTTTGTTTTAAAATTTTGAATTAGATCTATTAGATGTTTAAACTTGTTTAATTCATAACTTTTGTTTTCCACGTCCAAATTTGACAAATTTTATATCAATGGAATCAGGAGATAAAATCCTTTCCAGTTATGCAATGTGTTTAAAGTTTTGCCTCTATTAAAATGGTTGTTTTTTCAGAAACATGTGTAGGCCTAATTTGAGTATAATAATTATTTGGAAAATGTTTTAGTATTCAAATAATGTTATTTTGGCAAGTTTTGGTCTTGTTTATGAATCAGTACTATGCACTTGTCTTGCTTGGTGTAGAAAATCATCACATGGAATATTGCATACAATCATGTATTTTTGCTTGTATATATTGTGTATGTGATTTGTGCCATCATTTTAAATGTAGATTTTGGTGCAAATAGTGATTGTGATTGTGAGGATTGTTGCTACTCCCCAAGCTACCAAGGCAAGTGGTACTTCATGATTTTATTCCTATGTTTTCAACTATGCATTAGAAATATTTTGCTAGCCTTGCATGAATATTTTGATATATATGCTATGCTTGGGAAATCCTAGTAGTTGTAGAATTGCTAGAAATTTCTAACTTAAAGATTCTTGTCAATTCCATGCTTAGCCTAGCTAGTAGCAACCAAGGATGGTTATATATTCATGTTATGAGAAAATATTTCTAAGTCTTTGGACTTGTGTTTGTTTAATAAAACAACTAAGTGAATGAAACACCTGGTGGAATGGAAGGAATGGTTTGTGTTGAGTGGTTACACAAGGCCCATTTCTATGGTTTACCTTGTGTATCTCACTTGTGGAAATCCACCCAGGAACAAAGGGATTTGAGATGCCATATGTTAAGAAGCTTCTGGTGCAGCCACTTGGCAATATGGGCTCTGCCTGAATCACATAGGTTGCAATAACTTAGCCATTTGGACAGTTGGTGGTAGTGGGATGATAGGTTGGAACGCGTCCATTTGGTCTAAGGGAAGGCTTCTGAAAGGTCCTGTCTTGGTGAAAATCAAGTCTTGTGGGGAACGTGCACAACCACTGCAGATGGAAGAATCTAAGTACTTAGCCATGTCCCTGGTATTGGACAATTTGAGCATCAGGACATGAAAGCTATCAAGAATCTCCTCATCCCAATTTCTAAGTAAAAACTTGTGGTTGAACAAGGGTGAAGGTACACCAATGTATATTGGTGTTTCCTTGGGAAAGATTTTATCAAAGAGAAAACTTAGTGTTTTCAACTAATAGAAAAAAACCTATTTTGAGCAAAGCAAGCCTAAGCTACACTTAGCCAAATGCATATAGTATCTAGTTGCCAATATTATTCTAAGGTATCACTTGCCAATACTATTCCAATGTGTTGACCCACTGTGGCTGTAACTTGTGATGTTGCAGGTTATTCTGATGATGGTTAGGGGTTATGAGTCTACACTCAACATGCTTTCCTGTGGCACATGAAGATGAAGACTTAGTTATCTTATTACAAATTTAAACTCTTGTACTAGGCCTGTGGCCATGGAGT
Organism: Avena sativa; assembly: GCA_916181665.1. Classification (NCBI taxonomy): domain Eukaryota; kingdom Viridiplantae; phylum Streptophyta; class Magnoliopsida; order Poales; family Poaceae; genus Avena; species Avena sativa. The sequence goes on along the minus strand of OV702298.1, from coordinate 213,951,250 downwards.
TGTAAAAGACTATGTTTGTCTCTAGAATGACTTGTAATAATGACCTTTGTTTCTGTGTACTTCATCTTAAACTGTGGATGCTAGCATTGATCTAGGGACTAACATTGCAATCACAGGGATCTTTTCCTTTATAAAGGAGGGATCTTACAGATGGTATCAAAGAACTGTGCTGCCTGTAGGATTATGACCCTAGGATTTGAAAACCACTAAGGAAAATTTTAAACAACTTCCACACTTGTCTTTTATTCTCATAAACTTTTCTAATCTTCTTTCTCATCTCTATTTGTAGATGAAATCCATCAACGAAGCCGAAGAAGGGACCACTCATGACTATGACTTTGGATTGTGAGACAGAATTCCCCAAGGCTCTCAAGGACCTCATGGTTGCCATGGGAATACATGGTGCAGCTGTGTACAAAGGTTTTCCTGTGATGGATGAAGGAGTTGAATACTGGTGGGTGCAACTTCACTTGTATAAGAACAAGGAAGACAACCACAAGGAATTAGGATTCTGCATGGTCACCAATTCCGTGATGCACACCACATTCTTTGATTCAGCAAGGGATGCAGCTTGGAAGGCCATCAAAGAACTTGGTGATAGAATCAAGTGCAGAATGCTCAACACCCAGAATGACCTTAAGGAAGAAAAGAAACATACCAAAGAGCTAGAGGCTACCAACCAAAGTTTAAGGGAGGACATCATAGACTTAGCAATGGAGTCATGTGATCTAGATAGATAGATTGCCTCCAGAGATGCCCTGTTAGCTAACTTGGCAAGTGAGATGGGATTGTAATGTACTTCGTTAGTTGGACCACCACACTTATCATTTTATTTTCCAAATGTTGTTTCAAAATAAGTTGAACCTTGGATGTTTGTAATGGTTTTATATATGCCATGACTTGTGTTTTTGATTTCCAAAGTTATGCATGTGATGCTTTGTCTTGTGATTCATCTCTATGTATGTTGATTCTAACTTTTTCTATCTTATAAAATAGATGCCTAATGTCATTATCAGCACGGCTGAAGAGTTCAAGGGAACTCGATTTGGCACTCGTCTTATTGAGCTTACTAGTTTGCTCAATCTCCCACTTCCTTCCATCATGATGCTTCCCCTCACCAAGTTCGAGAGGAAGGACCTTTGGGGCTTCAAGGTTATTCAGCCAGGATGCCAGACTGAGCCAGCCACGAAAGCCATCACCTTCAAGCTCATGCATGATGACAAGGAGAGAGGCCTAGAGGTAGTCATGCAGGATTTGCTTGGACGCTTGTTAGGGAGACACTCTCGGGAGGTTAGAGGTACTCACTTCCACGCCTTCGCAGACGTGACGAGGATGGTGAGGCCATCGACTACGAGGATACTGCTAGAGAGATAGCAGAGCCGATTCGTCTGTACCTCCAGTACTTAGAGGTTCTTCTTAGGCATCTAGACACTGATAGGACCAACGTCATGCTTAGAAATGATGAACTCCAGGTGCAGCTTCGTGAGAAGGACAAGCTCTTCGTGGAGCAAGATGAGATAGTCAAGGAGATGGAGGCAAAGTTTGAGAGTCAAGATAAAAAGTTCAAGAGTCAAGAGAAGAGAGTCCAAGATAGGAACAAGAGGATTCGAGACATGACTGCAGAACTAGAGGCCAAGGACTTAGAGCTCGAGCATCAGCAAGGTGTGAGTGAGAGACTTAGTGCACAGAAGAGGGCTCTCAAAGCCAAAGTAGAGGCCTTGACCACCAATGTCGGCGAATACAAGACCACGATGGAGAATGCTGGTCTTACACTTGTTGATGAGGAGGTTGATGCAGAGGAGTAGTGGTGACTACTCATTTATCATTTATTTACCATACTTTTGATTATCGAGTCGCAATGACCATCCAACATGTGGATGTCTTGCTATTGGTGTGTTTAATTTTCCAAAAACTTTTTGTCTGTGTTGTTGAACTTTTACTACTATGATGCATGATTGTGGTTTGTTATGTGATGTATTGTGCATGTTAGCATCTATGGGTATCTCATTCTTATCCTTATTGAAAACCACAGATGCCTCCCCGACGTGCCAATCCCAACCCCAACAACAACAACATCACCCCTGAGATGCAGCAAATGATGACAGCTCAGACTCAGCTGATGCAAATGATGACTACTTTCATCCAGAATCAGAACAACAACAACAACAACAACAACAACAACAATAATAATAACAACAACAACAACAACAATCAGAACAACCCACCGGGTTTTGACATGCTTACCAGGTTCTTAAGACTGAGGCCAGCAAAGTTCTCAGGAACTACTGATCCTATGGTGGCCAATGATTGGCTACGCTCTATGAACAAGGACTTGGTAACTGTTCGTTGTACTGATGAAGAGAAAGTCAGATTTGCAGCACACTTGTTGGAAGGACCAGCAGCCACTTGGTGGGATAACTTCCAGATCACCACTCCCATTGCGTATGTGACATGGGATATCTTCGAAGATGGTTTCCGTACTGCTCACATCACATCCGGAGTGATGAGTTTGAAAAATAAAGAGTTTCATAATCTGAAGCAGCACCACCGCAGCGTGGTAGAGTATATTGAGGAGTTCAACAATCTGGCGCGTTATGCACCGGATGAAGTTGATAGTGATGCTAAGAGGAAAGAAAAGTTCCTTGAAGGATTGAACGATGAACTGAACCTGCAGCTATCAGTGTCCTATGTTCCCACTTATCAGTCTCTTTGTGACAAGGCTGCTATTTTGGAGAGCAAGATGAAACAAGTTGAAAGCAGGAAGAGAAAGCACTCTGACAAGCACAGTTCGGGATCGTCTCACAAGCGTTCCCATTATGATGATAGTGGGAGTTCTGGATCCCACAAGCATGGGAAGTTCAACAAGAACCACAACCACAACCGTCATCATGACAACAAGCATCACCGTAGTCATGACAATGACAAGTATAAAAATCACAAGAGTGGATATAAGAGCCACCACAGTGGAAGTGGAAGTGGCAGTGGAAGCCATCCTGTCAAAAAGGATCTTAGTCAGGTTGAATGTTTCAAGTGCAAGAAGATGGGGCATTATGCAAATGAATGGCCAGAAAAGAAAGTTGAAGGACCCAACAAGCCCAACCCTTTTCAAAAGGGACAAGTGAACCACATCAATGTGGAGGAAATCTATGAGGAACCTGATGCTGTTGCTGGTAAGTTCAAACTCAATTCTGTTCCAGCATTTGTTCTCTTTGATACTGGTGCATCTCATTCATTCATATCAAGAGCATTTGTTGAAAGAAATGAACTACCGGTAGAAACTATTGGGTGTCCTATAAAAGTAAGTTCTCCTGGCGGAGAAATGATAGTGAATTCAGGATGTCATGATCTAGTCATAGAGTTTGGGAAGTATAAGTTTCCCGTTAACTTGATAATTCTAAACTCCCAAGGATTGGATGTTATTTTGGGAATGGACTGGATGACTAAGCACAAGGGAGTGATAGATTGTGCCAACCATACTGTCTCACTCACAACTCCAGAAAACAAAAGGACCAGATTCAAGACCAACTTTGAATCGAAAAGGAGTAAGCTAAATTCTCTTAAGGGGGTTAGCATGGACAGTGTGCCAATTGTGAGTGAATATCCGGATGTGTTTCCGGAAGAATTTCCGGGAATTCCACCAGATAGAGATGTGGAGTTTCTTATTGATTTGCTACCAGGATCTGGACCGATAGCAAAGAGACCGTACAAGATGTCAGTTTATGAGTTGAAAGAACTCAAGAAGCAACTCGGAGAACAATTGCAGAAAGGATTTATCCAACCAAGTTCTTCATCTTGGAGAGCACCAGTTTTGTTTGAGGAAAAGAAAGATAGAAGTCAAAGGTTATGCATAGATTACCGTTCACTCAATGAGGTGACTATCAAGAACAAGTACCCTTTGCCTAGAATCAATGACTTGTTTGATCAGTTAGAAGGAGCTTGTGTATTCTCAAAGATTGATCTCCGGTCAGGTTATTTCCAGCTCAAGATAAGGGAACAAGACATACCTAAGATATCTTTCACCACAAGGTATGGATTGTATGAGTATACCGTGATGCCATTTCGTTTGACCAATGCACCAGCATACTTCATGAATATGATGAACAAGGTGTTCATGGAGTTCCTTGACAAGTTTGTTGTCGTATTCATCGATGACATTTTGATCTACTCCAAGAGCAAAGAAGAGCATGGAGGACATCTACGTTTGATACTTGAGAAGCTTAGAGAGCATAAGCTGTATGCCAAATTCAGCAAGTGTGAATTTTGGTTAAATGAAGTTGGTTTTCTTGGACACGTTGTGTCAGGAGATGGAGTAGCAGTTGATCCTACTAAAGTTTCAGCTGTGACCGAATGGGAATCTCCTAAGTCAGTGAAAGAAGTTCGTAGTTTCCTTGGCCTGGCAGGATACTACAGAAGATTTATTGAGAATTTCTCCAAGATAGCTAAGCCAATGACAGAGTTGCTAAAGAAAGACAAGAAATTTGCTTGGTCTGAAGGCTGTGAACTTAGTTTTCAAGAATTGAACAAGAGACTAGTGACAACACCAGTCTTATGTTTGCCAGATTTGGAGAAAGACTTCCAAGTTTATTGTGATGCATCTCATCATGGATTAGGTGCAGTACTTATGCAAGAAGGAAAAGTTGTGGCCTATGCCTCGAGACAACTCAAAACTCATGAGGTAAACTACCCTACTCATGATTTAGAGTTAGCCTCTGTTGTCCATGCACTCAAAACATGGAGACATTATCTTTTGGGAAAGTGATGTGAAGTGTTCACAGATCACAAGAGTTTGAAATATATCTTCACCCAGAAAGAAATCAACATGAGACAAAGAAGATGGCTAGAACTTATCAAGGACTATGATTTGAGTTTGCAACACCACCCCGGTAAATCAAATGTTGTAGAGGATGCTCTAAGCCGTAAAGTTTTTGTGAATGGCCTTACTAAGGGAGAATTGCCAGATGATCTGTGTACCCAATTCAGAAATCTCATATTAGAGATTGTGCCTGAGGGACATCTCATGTCTTTGGATGTACAACCCACTTTGTTGGAGAAAATCAAGGAAGCCCAAAGATGGACAAGGAAATTGAAGAAATTAAGGAAAAGATTGGCATGGGAAAAGCCAAAGTATTCCATGAAGATGAACATGGTACTTTATGGTATGGAAAACGTATATGTGTTCCACAAGATCTGGAGCTTCGGAAACTAATATTACAAGAAGCACACAACTCACCATATTCCACTCATCCGGTAACACCAAAATGTACATGGATATGTGTAACATCCCTAAAATCATGTTTCAAAACTCATGCATATCATCCATGCATCCATGATCATGTAGAGTTCATTTCAAAAATCAATTCAAAAACAGGAGCATATGAGCTCATTATTTTATGTGATCAGCATTAAATCAAATGCTACTCTCCAATGAGGGATTGTTGTTCATGAATCAAACCTTGTTACTCTCAGATTGTTTTGCCTGATTGCTAGAGCTTAAACCAAAAGATTAGAAAACAAATATGATTTGAAAACCATTTTCAAAACCTATTTAAAACTAGTGCTATGTCACTGTTTATTTTGTTTTAATCCAAGTGACCAGGCAAGTGCAAAGTGACCACTTGTTTTTATACCCAAAAATGTGAGTGCTACACTATACAGAAATCTAGAACAAATTTGAATTCAAAGGGCATTTGAATTTGTTTGAAAATGGTTTCAGAAAATCAAAACAGAAATAGAAAATGAATTAAGAAAAGGAAAAAGGCCGGCGCCAGTTATTTAGCCCAACAGAGAAACCAGCCCACTAAGCCCACCCGGGTCGTTTTCCCCTTCTTTCTCTCTCACCCACACCCGCACTACCCCGCAGACACTGCCACTGGGCCCGAGCCACGTCAGCTCCTTCGTCTCCATCCCCGCGCGCGCAGACCCCGTCGCCACCGCCGTTTCCTCCAGAAACGCCGCGTTGATTTCACACTTAATTGGCATTGATCTGCAGCGTAATTCCATCGCCCCTCCTGGCTGCTTAAACCTCTCCCCCTCGTGGCCATTTCCCCCAACAAAGCCTTCTCGAAGCGCCTCCAGGCTGCCGGTATTTGCCCTTACCTCGCCCCAGACAGAACCCACTCCGGCGACCAATCCTGGTGAGCTCCGTGCGCGCCTCCCTCTCTGGTTCACGCGAACTACTTTGCAACCTCCTTGCGCTCCTACTGACATCCTTAGTTCGTCCTGTACTGCCCCAGGTCGTCGACTCCAACGAGCACCGCAAGTTCATGACGCCGTCTCCAACTCCGGCGAGCGATTAAGGTAAAAGCCGACCGCCCCGTGCCTTCCCTTTGACACTAACCTGTTCGCCTGATTGATGCGCACACGCTGATGCCCTCCGTTTGTGTTAGGGCGGATCAGAACGTCGCCAACGTCGCCGTCCACCCGAGTCCGACGCTGTCCTCTACTCCGACGAGCTCCCACGGCCACTGCAGCGCGCCCCTTGTCAAGCCACCGCCACGTTGAGCTTCAGTACATTACCGCGAGTCTGGTAAGCATCTCCGACGATCCCAAACCCCCTGTAGCCGCCGCGCCACCGTGGACAGAGTGCACCGCCGCCAGCCGTCGCCGCGCGCCGCCAATCCTTGGCAGTTTGATCACGAACCATTGGATCTAGATCCGACGGGCTAGATAGATCACTTACGCGAAGGGGTACAAATAGATCTAGGCCGTGCAGATTAAGTTAGACCTAACGGCTCACGTGTGTGATCCTGAGTGAAGCGGTATCAACCAATAGGAGCACGCCGCGTGGCTAGGATTTGAATTTAAAAACTGGATTAGATCTATTAGGTATTAAAACTTGTTTAATTCATAACTTTTGATTCCCACGTCCAAATTTGATGAATTTTATATCAATGGAATCAGGAGAGAAAGCCCTTTCCATATATGCAATGTGTTAAATGTTTTGTTTCTGTTAAAATGGTTATTTTTATAGAAACATGTGTAGGCCTTTTTTGTGTATATTAATTATTTGAGAAATGTTTTAATGTTCAAATAAAGGTTGTTTGGCAAGTTTTGAACTTGTTTATGAACTAGTACTATGCACTTGTCTTGTTAAGTATAGAAAATCATCACATATCATATTGCATGCATCCATATATTTTTGCTTGTATTTGTTTTGTATGTGATTTGGTGCTATCAGTTTATGTGTAGATTTTGGTGCAAATAGTTATTGTGATTGTGAGGATTGTAGCTACTCTCCAAACTACCAAGGCAAGTGGTGCTTCATGATTTTATCCCTATGTTTTTCAACTATGCATTAGAAAATATTTTGCTAGTCTTGCATGGTTATATTTTGCTTATATGCTATGCTTGGGGAATCCTAGTAGTTGTAGAATTGCTAGAAATTTCTAAGTTAAGATGCTTATCTATGCCATGCTTAGCCTAGCTAGTAGCAACCAAGGGAGGCTATATGTTCATGCTATGAATAAATATTTTTAAGTCTTTGGACTATGTTTTTGTTTAATAAAACAACTAAGTGAATGAATCACCTGGGTGGAATGGTTGTGAGTGGGTTATGTTGAGTGGTTACACAAGGCCCATTTCTGTGGTTTACCTTGTGTATCTCACTTGTGGAAAGCCACCCAGGAACAAAGGGATTTGAGAGGCCAAATGTTAAGAAGCTTTTAGTGCAGCCACTTGGCAATATGGGCTCTGCCTGGATCACATAGGTTGCAATAACTTAGCCATTTGGACAGTTGGTGGTAGTGGGATGATAGGTTGGAACGCGTCCATTTGGTCTAAGGGAAGGCTTCTGAAAGGTCCTGTCTTGGTGAAAATCAAGTCTTATGGGGAAAGTGCACAACCTCTGCAGATGGAAGAATCTAAGTACTTAGCCATGTCCCTGGTATTGGACAATTTGAGCATCAAGACATGAAAGCTATCAAGAATCTCCTCATCCCAATTTCTAAGTAAAACTTGTGGTTGAACAAGGGTGAAGGACCCCAATGTCTATTGGTGGTTCCTTGGGAAACTTTTTGACAAAGAAAAACTTAGTGTTTTTAACTGATAGGCAAAACCTATTTTGAGCAAAGCAAGCCTAAGCTACACTTAGCCAAAATGCATATAGTATTTAGTCCATCGATATTATACTAAGGTATCACTTGCCAATACTATTCCAATGTATTGACCCACTGTGGCTGTAACTTGTGATGTTGCAGGTTATTCTGATGATGATTAGGAGTCATGAGTCTACACTCAACATGCTTGCCTGTGGCACATGAAGATGAAGACTTATTTATCTTATTACTTATTTAAACTCTTGTACTAGGCTTGTGGCCATGGAGTTGTAAAAGACTATGTTTGTCTCTGGAATGATATGTAATAATGACCTTTGTTTCTGTGTACTTCGTCTTAAACTGTGGATGCTAGCATTGATCCAGGGACTAGCATTGCAATCACAGGGATCCTTTTCCTTTATAAAGGAGGGATCTTACAGATGGTATCAGAGCACTGTGTTGCCTGTAGGATTATGACCCTAGGATTGGAAACCACTAAGGAAATTTTTTCAACAACTTCCACACTTGTCTTTTCTTCTCGTAAACTTTTCTAATCTTCTTTCTCATCTCTATTTGTAGATGAACTCCATCAACGAATCCGTGAAGAAGGGACCACTCATGACTATGACTTTGGAATGTGAGACAGAGTTCCCCAAGGCTCTCAAGGACCTCATGGTTGCCATGGGAATACATGGTGCAGCTGTGTACAAAGGCTTTCATGTGATGGATGATGGAGTTGAGTACTAGTGGGTGCAACTTCACTTGTATAAAAACAAGGAAGACAACCACAAGGACTCAGGATTCTGCATGGTCACCAACACAATGATGCACACCACATTGTTTGATTCAGCAAGGGATGCAGCTTGGAGGGCCATGAAAGAACTTGGTGATAGAATCAAGTGCAGAATGCTCAACACTCAAAATGACCTAAAGGAAGAAAAGAAACATACCCAAGAGTTGGAGGCTACCAACCAAACCTTAATGGAAGACATTATAAACTTAGCAATGGAGTCATGTGCTCTAGATAGACAGATTGCTTCTAGAAATATCATGTTAACCAACTTGGCAAGTGAGTTGGGATTGTAACGTACTTCGTTAGTTGGACCACCACACTTCATTTTATTTTTCCAAATGTTGTTTAAAATAAGTTGAACCTTGGTTGTTTGTAATGGATCCATGTATGCCATGACTTGTGTGTTTTGATTTCCAAAGTTATGCATGTGATGCCTTGTCTTGTGATTTGTCTTAAATTGTGTTGATTCTAACTTTTCCTATCTTATTAAATAGATGCCTAATGTTACCATCAGCACTGTTGAAGAGTTCCAGGGAACTCGTTTTGGCCCTCGTATTATTGAGCTCACTAGTTTGCTCAATCTCCCTCTTCCTACCATCATGGTACTTCCCCTCACCAAGTTTGAGAGGAAAGACCTTTGGGGATTCAAGGTCAATCAGCCCGGACGTCAGACTGAGCCTACCACGGAGGCAATCATCTTCAAGCTCATGCATGATGACAAGGAGAGAGGCCTAGAGGTAGTCATGCATGACTTGATTGGACGTCTGTTAGGGAGACACTCTCGACAGGTTAGAGGTACTCACTTCCACGCCTTCAGTAGACGTGATGAGGATGGTGAGGCCATTGACTTCGAGGATACTTCGAGGGAGACAGCAGAGCCGATTCATCTATATCTCCAGGACTTAGAGGTTCTTCTTAGGCACGTGGACACTGATAGGACCAACATCATGATCAGCAATGAAGAACTCCAGGTGCAGCTTCATGAGAAGGACAAGCTCTTCGTGGAGCAGGATGAGATAGTCAAGGAGATGGAGGCCAAGTTCGAGAGTCAGGACAGAAAGTTCAAGAGTCAAGAGAAGCGAGTCCAAGATAGGAACAAGAGGATTCGAGACATGACTGCAGAACTGGAGGCCAAGGACTTCGAGCTCGAGCATTAGCAGACTGTGATTGAGAGGCTTCGTTCTTAGAAGAGGGCTCTCAAAGCCAAAGTAGAGACCTTGACCACCAATGTCGAGGAATACAAGACCGCTATGGAGAATGGAGGTCTTACATTTGTTGAGGAGGAGGTTGATGCCGAGGAGTAGTGATGACTACTCATTTATCATTTATTTATCATGCTTTTTATTGAGTCGCAATGACCATCCAACATGTGGATGTCTTGCTATTGGTGTGTTTACTTCGCAAACTTGTCGTTTATGTGGTTGAACTATTATCATTATGATGCATGTTTGGTGTTTGTTTATGTGATGTATTGTGCATGTTAGCATCTATGGGTATCTCATTCTTATCTCTATTGAATAAACCACAGATGCCTCCCCGTCGTGCCAATCCCATCCCCAACAACAACACCCCTGAGATGCAGCAAATGATGACAGCTCAGACTCAGCTGATGCAAAGGATGACTACGTTCATCCAGAATCAGAACAATAACAACAACAAAAACAACAACAATCAGAACAACCCACCGGGTTTTGACATGCCACCAGGTTTTTAAGATTGAGGCCAGCAAAGTTCTCAGGAACAACTGATCCTATGGTGTCTAATGATTGGCTATGCTCTGTGAACAAAGACTTGGTAACTATTGGCTATACTGATGAAGAGAAAGTCAGATTTGCAGCTCACTTGTTGGAAGGACCAGTAGCTACTTGGTGGGATAACTTCCAGATCATCACTCCCATTGCAGATGTGACATGGGCTATCTTTGAAGATGGTTTCCGTAATGCTCACATATCATCCGGAGTGATGAGTTTGAAGAAGAAAGAGTTCCATAACCTGAAGCAGCGCCATCACAGCGTGGCTGAATATATTGAGGAGTTCAACAATCTGGCGCGATATGCACCGGATGAAGTTGACACGAATGCTAAGAGGAAGGAAAAGTTCCTTGAAGGGTTGAATGATGAACTGAACCTGCAGTTAGCTGTGGCATATGTTCCCACATACCAGTCTCTTTGTGACAAGGCTGCTATTTTGGAGAACAAGATGAAGCAAGTTGAAAGTAGGAAGAGAAAACACTCTGACAAGCACAGCTCGGGATCGTCTCACAAAAGTTCCCATTATCATGATAGTGGGAGTTCAGGATCCCACAAGCATGGGAAATTCAACAAGCACCACAACCACAACCGTCATCATGACAACAAGTGTCACCGTAGTCATGACAATGACAAGTACAAGAATCACAAGGGTGGATATAAGAGCCACCACAGTGGTAGTGGAAGTGGCAGTGGAAGCCAGCCTATCAAGAAGGATCTTAGTCAGGTTGAATGTTTCAATTGCAAGAAGATGGGGCATTATGATAATGAATGCCCAGAAAATAAAGTTGAAGGACCCAACAAGCCCAACCCTTTTCAGAAGGGAGAAGTGAACCACCTCAATGTGGAAGAAATCTATGAGGAACCTGATGCTGTTGCTGGTAAGTTCAAACTCAATTCTGTTCCAGCATTTGTTCTCTTTGATACTGGTGCATCTCATTCATTCATATCAAGAGCATTTGTTGAAAGAAATGAACTACCGGTAGAAACTATTGGGTGTCCTATAAAAGTAAGTTCTCTTGGCGGAGAAATGATAGTGAATTCAGGATGTCATGATCTAGTCATAGATTTTGGGAAGTATAGGTTTCCCGTTAACTTGATAATCCTAAACTCCCAAGGATTGGATGTCATTTTGGGAATGTACTAGATGACTAAGCACAAGGGAGTGATAGATTGTGCCAACCATACTGTCTCACTCACAACTCCAGAAAATAAAAGGATTAGATTCAAGACCAACTTTGAATCAAAAAGGAGTAAGCTAAATTCTCTTAAGGGGGTTAGCATGGACAGTGTGCCAATAGTGAGTGAATATCCAGATGTGTTTCTGGAAGAATTGCCGGGAATACCACCAGATAGAGATGTGGAATTTCTCATTGATTTGCTACCAGGATCTGGACCAATAGCAAAGAGACCGTACAAGATGTCAGTTGATGAGCTGAAAGAACTCAAGAAGCAACTTGGTGAATAGTTGCAAAAAGGATTTATCCAACCAAGTTCCTCATCTTGGGGAGCACCAGTTTTGTTTGTGGAAAAGAAAGATAGAAGTCAAAGGTTATGCATAGATTACCGTTCACTCAATGAGGTGACTATCAAGAACAAATACCCTTTGCCTAGAATCAATGACTTGTTTGATCAGTTAGAAGGAGCTTGTGTGTTCTCAAGGATTGATCTTCGGTCAGGTTATTTCCAGCTCAAGATAAGGGAACAAGACATACCTAAGAGAGCCTTCACCACAAGGTATGGATTGTATGAGTACACTGTGATGCCATTTGGATTGACCAATGCTCCAGCATACTTCATGAATATGATGAACAAGGTGTTCATGGAGTTCCTTGACAAGTTTGTTGTCATATTCATCGACGACATTCTAATCTACTCCAAGAGCAAGGAAGAGCATGAAGGACATCTACGCTTGATACTTGAAAAACTTAGAGAGCATAAGTTATATGCCAAATTCAGCAAGTGTGAATTTTGGTTAAATGAAGTTGGATTTCTTGGACACGTTGTGTCAGGAGATGGAGTAGCAGTTGATCCTGCTAAAGTTTCAGCTATAACTGAATGGGAATCTCCCAAGTCAGTGAAAGAAGTTCATAGTTTCCTTGGCTTAGCAGGTTACTATAGAAGGTTCATTGAGAATTTCTCCAAGGTAGCAAAACCTATGACAGAATTGCTAAAGAAAGACAAGAAATTTGCTTGGTCTGAAGGTTGTGAACTCAGCTTTCAAGAATTGAAGAAGAGACTTGTGACAGCACCAGTCTTATGTCTGCCAGATTTGGAGAAAGATTTCCAAGTGTATTGTGATGCATATCATCATGGATTAGGTGCCGTACTTATGCAGGAAGGGAAAGTTGTGGCCTATGCCTCGAGACAACTCAAAACTCATGAAGTGAACTGCCCTACTCATGATTTAGAGTTAGCCTCTGTTGTCCATGCACTCAAAACATGGAGACATTATCTTTTGGGAAAGCGATGTGAAGTGTTCACAGATCACAAAAGTTTGAAGTATATCTTCACCCAGAAAGAAATTAACATGAGACAAAGAAGATGGCTAGAACTCATCAAGGACTATGACTTGAGTTTGCAATACCACCCCGGTAAAGCAAATGTTGTAGCGGATGATCTAAGCCGTAAGGTTTTTGTGAATGGCCTTACTAAGGGAGAATTGCCAGATGATCTATGTGCCCAATTTAGAGACCTCAGAATGGAGAGATTGTGCCTGAAGGACATCTCATGACCTTGGATGTTCAACCTACTTTGTTGGACAAGATTAAAGAAGCCCAGAAGACTGATAAGGAAATTGAAGAGATTAAGGAAAAGAATGGCAAAGGAAAAGCCAAAGGATTCCATGGAGACGAACAAGGTACTTTATGGCATGGGAAACGTATCTGTGTTCCACAAGATCCGGAGCTTCGGACACTGATTTTACAAGAAGCACACAACTCACCATATTCCATTCATCCGGGTAACACCAAAATGTACATGGATATGAAGGAAAGATTTTTGTGGAATAATCTCAAGAAGGACATCGCCGAACATATTGCTTTGTGTGATGTATGTAGTAGAGCGAAAGCGGAACATCAGAAACCAGCAAGATTGCTTCAACCACTACCTATTCCTGATTGGAAGTGGGACAAGATTGGCATGGATTTCATCACCGGATTGCCAAGGACCAGGTCAGGATATGATTCTATATGGGTAGTAGTGGATCGCCTAACTAAAGTGGCTCATTTCATACCCGTGAAGACAACCTACACAAGTGCTAAGTTAGCCAAGATCGATATGAGTAGAATTGTATGTCTACATGGAGTACCCAAGAGTATTGTGTGTGATAGGGGAACTCAATTCACTTCTCATTTTTGGAGGCAACTACATGAGTCATTAGGAACGAGGTTGGAATTCAGCACTTCTTTTCATCCTCAGACTGATGGACAAACAGAAAGGACTAATCAGATTCTTGAAGATATGTTGAGGGCATGTGCCCTAGACTATGGAGCCAGTTGGGATGAAAGTCTGCCTTACGCAGAATTCTCTTATAATAATAGCTATCAAGGCAGTATTGAGATGGCACCATTTGAGTTTCTCTATGGGAGAAAGTGTACCACCCCATTGCTATGGAATGGTGTGGGAGAAAGAAGTTTGTTCGGACCAGAACTCATCAAAGACGCTGAAGAGAAAGTCAAACTGGTTAAGGACAGATTGAAGATAGCACAGTCCCGACAGAAAAGCTACGCAGATCCTAAGCATAGAGAAGTCACCTATGAAGTTGGTGATTGAGCCTATCTTAGAGTGTCACCACTTCGTGGAGTGAAGAGATTTGGAGTCAAAGGAAAGTTGGCCCCAAGATATGTTGGACCATTCAAGATTATGAGTCGTAAGGGAGAAGTAGCTTATGAGATTGAATTGCCAGAGTCTTTGTCAGCTGTTCATAATGTGTTTCATGTGAGTCAGCTTAAGAAATGCCATCCAGAAATGGAAGAGACTTCTTTGAAGGATACCTTACCTTTGGAAGAGGTCCAATTGGAGAGTGACCTCACTTATGAAGAGAAACCTATCAAGATTCTTGAGACTGCAGAAAGAGTTACTCGGACTAAGACCATCAAGTTCTGCAAAGTTCAGTGGAATCACCATTCCGAAGAGGAAGCAACATGGGAAAGAGAAGATGATCTTCGGAAAGACCACCCTCACCTATTTGCTAGCCAATCCGAATCTCGAGGGCGAGATTCACCTTAAGGGGGTTAGATTTGTAACATCCCTAAAATCATGTTTCAAAACTCATGCATATCATCCATGCATCCATGATCATGTAGAGTTCATTTCAAAAATCAATTCAAAAACAGGAGCATATGAGCTCATTATTTTATGTGATCAGCATTAAATCAAATGCTACACTCCAATGAGGGATTGTTGTTCATGAATCAAACCTTGTTACTCTAAGATTGTTTTGCCTGATTGCTAGAGCTTAAACCAAAAAATTACAAAACAAATATGATTTGAAAACCATTTTCAAAACCTATTTAAAACTAGTGCTATGTCACTGTTTATTTTGTTTTATTCCAAGTGACCACTTGTTTTTATACCCAAAAATGTGAGTGCTACACTCTACAGAAATCCAAAACAAATTTGAATTCAAAGGGCATTTGAATTTATTTGAAAATGGTTTCAGAAAATCAAAACAGAAATAGAAAATGAATTAAGAAAAGGAAAAAGGCCGACGCCAGTTATTTAGCCCAACAGAGAAACCAACCCACTAAGCCCACCCAGGTCATTTTCCCCTTCTTTCTCTCTCACCCACACCCGCACTACCCCGCAGACACTGCCACTGGGCCCGAGCCATGTCAGCTCTTTCTTCTCCACCCCCGCGCGTGCAGACCCCGTCGCCCACCGCTGTTTCCTCCAGAAACGCCGCGTTGATTCCGCGCTTAATTGGCATTGATCTGCAGCATAATTCCCTCGCCCCTCCTGGCTACTTAAACCTCTCCCCCTCGCGGCCATTTCCCCCAACAAATCTAGCCCGAAGCGCCTCCAGGCTGCCAGTATTTGCCCTTACCTCGCCGCAGACAGAACCCACTCCGGCGACCAATCCTGGTGAGCTCCATGCGCGCCTTCCTCTCTGGTTCACGCGAACTGCTTTGCAACCTCCTTGCGCTCCTACTGACATCCTTGGTTCGTCCTGTACTGCCCCAGGTCGTCGACTCCAACGAGCACCGCAAGTTCCCGACGCCGTCTCCAACTCCGGCGAGCGATTAAGGTAAAAGCCGACCGCCCCGTGCCTTCCCTTTGACACTAACCTGTTCGCCTGATCGATGCGCACCCGCTGATGCCCTCCATTTGTGTTAGGGAGGATCAGAACATCGCCAACGTCGCCGTCCACCCGAGCCCGACGCTGTCCTCTACTCCGACGAGATCCCAAGGCCACTGCAGCGTGCCCCTTGTCAAGCCACTGCCACGTTAAGCTTCAGTACATCGTCGCGAGTCTGGTAAGCATCTCCAACGACCCCAAACCCCCCTGTAGCCGCCGCGCCGCCGTGGACAGAGCGCACCGCCGCCAGCCGTCGCTGCGTGCCGCCAATCCTTGGCAGTTTGATCGCGAACCGTTGGATCTAGATCCGACGGGCTAGATAGATCACTTACGCGAAGGGGTACGAACAGATCTGGGCCATGAAAATTAAGTTAGATCTAACGGCTCACGTGTGTGATCCTGAGTGAAGCGGTATCAACCAATAGGATCACACCGCGTGGCTAGGATTTGAATTTAAAAACTGGATTAGATCTATTAGGTATTAAAACTTGTTTAATTCATAACTTTTGATTCCCACGTCCAAATTTGATGAATTTTATATCAAAGGAATCAGGAGAGAAATCCCTTTCCATATATGCAATTTGCTTAATGTTTTGTTTCTGTTAAAATGGTTATTTTTACAGAAACATGTGTAGGCCTTTTTGTGTATATTAATTATTTGAGAAATGTTTTAATGTTCAAATAAAGGTTGTTTGGCAAGTTTTGAACTTGTTTATTGTAAGGGTCCCAACCTTTAAATAAGGTAGAGTCCCCTGTGTTTACAATGCTACTCCCTGGATCAATAGCTAGCATCCACAGTTAAGATGTAATATCAAGAAACAAAGGTCATAATACAACTTTATAACCAGGAATAACATAATTTCATTACATCTTACATAGCTCATTTGGCTATTACATTATATTGCAGCGGAATAACTAT
This sequence comes from Avena sativa, assembly GCA_916181665.1. NCBI lineage: Eukaryota > Viridiplantae > Streptophyta > Magnoliopsida > Poales > Poaceae > Avena > Avena sativa. Next base: position 213,934,458 of record OV702298.1, on the reverse strand, counting down.
AAGCTTGGGGTCCTTCATCTTCAAAGTGCCACAGGCAAACATGTTGGTTGTAGACTTCGTAATCCTAATCAATCAATCTTCACTAAAATCAATCAATCCTGCAACATTACAAGTTACAGCCACAAGGGTCAATACATTTGAATTGTATTGGCAAGTTTCACTACTATGTGGAATATAAGGGGGATCCTATCATTACATGCATTTTTGGCTAAGTAAGGTTTAAGGCTCATTTGCAGAAGCAAAATTTATCCTATCTTTTCAAAATGGTTTTGATCTTTTGTCAAATCTCCTTTTCAAAATCCCTTGAACTCCTTGGTAAATTCCCAAGTGTTCAAGTCCTTGTCAAAAATCTCTTGAGCTCCTTGGTACCCCCAAGTGCATCAAGTTTTATCAACATCTCTTGAGCTCCTTTGTACCCCCAAGTGCATCAAGTTTTATCAAAATCTCTTGAGCTTCTTGGTACCCCCAAGTGCATCAAGTCTTTTGTTGTCACTTAAAAGTTTTCTTTTAGAAATTGGAATGTCGAGATTTCCCATAGCTTCAAGCTTTAGTTGCTCAGTATAGTCCATAACCGGGGACACTGCTAAGTACTTAGATTTTTATTATCTTCTGCAGAAGTTGTACACTTTACCCACATGTCACAATCTCATCTTGTTGCCACCAGTGGCCACTGGATTGGTACTCACCAAGATGGAGTACTGGCAGATTGAGAATGTGACGAAGTCTTTCCAGAGGGTCCTCCCATACACCATTGCTAGCTTGTCTTCAGTACCCATGTAGGATTCCAGGTCCCTCATTTTCAGTAACCTGAAGACAATGCATGGGTCTTCCCAATGTAGTTGACTAATCCAGAGCCATAAGTAGCATGTGGTTATACACGAAAGCCACAATTGGAGAAACATGTTCAATCTCTAAGTTTCCTGGGTGGTTTTCCTTTGGAGCACAACACAAAGAGATTTCCATAGACATGGTTCCTTTTGTTGCCACCTTATCCAAAACTCAAAGTATCCTTGTCCACCCAGGTGATTCATTGAGTCCTTGTTTTATTATATAAAACATAAGTCTTTTCTCAATCTCATAAAATCTCAACATGTATCTCTTTTCAAAATATAGCATGGCTAAGCATGTAACAACTACATTGTTTTCACTAAGGAATGTATAGGGTATCCTATTAGGATTTAGCATAGCATAAGTATAGAAATTCTTTTCATGCATGTTTCAAAATCCACTAAGTATAATGAAAATAGTAGGACTTTAGATGATAGTGTCACTTTCCTTTCTTTTGGTAGGGAATGTTGGTTCACTCCTTGATCTTGCTAGTCTCACACTTTTCTAACTTCACTACAATCAATCAAGCAAACACAATATCAACTAGCATTCCAAACCAATAATCAATCAAACAATTCACACACATAAAACAATGGGATCTAAGTTATGCATGTAAGCATGCAAGAGATAGTTTTATTTGCAAAGATGGTTTCCACTAGGCTCTAAATTTTGTAAGGCTCAAGGTGGTCACTTCCTAAAGTGGCATAGTCATTTGCAAAAGGGTTTCATCCATAAACTATTTTTAAATCCATTCATCATTTTATGTGGTGGAAAATGTTTTTATCAAATCAAATCTTTATGTCTTTCACCAAATAAGTTGCTAATTCTCAAAACTTGGTGTTTAGGGTCAGTAGGTTTGATTCAAATCATTTTCCCAAAGTTTTTACTCCAAAAACATTTTCATAACAAAACCATTGTTTTTATTTGGCTAGAAATGGGCTAATCAATTAATCCATCCTAAACTTCACCAAATCCATTTTTAAAACCATGGGTTGGTTCCTAGGGTTAGTAAGTTCACCACAAACCAATTTGCAAAGATTTTATCCTTGAAAACATTTTGGAATAATTTTCCTAATCTAAACAAGCATACAAATGTTTCTTCAAAAACAAACAATCTACCAGAGGCTTTTTACTAAAAAAATTGCATGGTTGGCTAGGGCTTGTTCCACTTATTCCATTGATATAAAGTTTGTAATTTTTGGACGTGTGGATCAAAAGTTACAAGGGTTTCAAATATACAAACAAATCTGGTTTCAAATCTGTTTTTAAATCGAAGACTGGCCACGCGTCGCGTTTTGATTGGGCGGTACCGGTTCGCGCGGATTAGCCTCTCAGGTGCGTTGGATCTTAAGCAGATCGCACGGCTCTGGTTGACTCATACCATTTCGCTCAGTTCTAATCTCAGCCACGCGATATCGATCTAACGGCTATTGTCTATTTGCCACTAACTGGCGGCGCTGCGCGGCGGCAGACGGCGGCGACGGTCAGGCGGTGGCGCTACGGCGGTTCTAGGAAGCAAGGAGGGAAGGGGAGGTGCTCACCGGGTTCAGGAGGTCACGGTGAAGCTCGAGGCGGTGTTGGTATGGCGAGGGGCGCTCTGGTTCTAGCAGGATTGCTCACCGAAGTGGGGAACAGCGTCGGGCGGCTCTAGTCCTGGTCGGAGGCGACGTTGCATATCGCCCTGAGGCAAGACAAGAGCATGGTCAGATGCAAGAGGATGTGGCGAGTGTGGGAGCGTGAACGAGAAGGCGTGGGGCGGTCTGTGCTTACCAGGGGACTTCGCCGGAGTAAGGCGCAGACGCGGCGGTGCTCAGTTGAAGACGGAGCCGACGTTTTGGAGCGCCCGCGAGTGAATGGAAGGTACAGGAAGATTCTCCTGGGAGTGGGGAATGTGTGTGCTTGGTCGGGGAGGCAAGGCGGTGGCTGGGCTCGCCGGAATTTGCTGGGGACGGTGGTTGGAGCAGTGGGAGTGCGAGCTCGATTTGCAGCAGCCTAGGGGCCGAGAGAGGGAGGCGCGTGAGGGGAAATGGAGAGGAGGGCGAGGCGTTTAATACAGCATGGTCGCAGGGGGAGTAATGGCTGTTTAACAGCGTGAATTGATCGCCGGCGTTAAGGGCAGGAAATGGCAGGCGTCGTCTGCGCGAGGAAGAAGGAGGTGAGCTGGCTGCGTGGGGTCCGGGTGTCAGTGAGGAAGTGAGAGGGAAAGAGGGTCCACCAATCGGTGTCTCTGCGGGTGCGGTTTTAGGTAGAAAACGTTTCACAGAGGGGAAAGTGTAGCTGGGCTGCGAATGGGCTTATTGGGCTTGGCCGGCTGGGCTAAGTCCATTTCTATATTTTTTTTTCTTTTGAATGCTTTTTCCTTTTCTGATTTTATTTTCTGTTTTGAATTTCAAACAACAAAACAAACATCCAAAACAATTCAAACATTCATCACACTTTGCAATTGAATTTGGTTCTGTTTAACATAAACCAAAGTCCAAAATAAAATAAAATAATAATTTTATTTTTGGGTCCATTTATAATTAAATAAAATGGACACTAGTTAATAAACCAAAATGGGTTTTAATTTATTTAAAATCTCCATTTGAAAACTAAATATTTCCAAAAGCAAATCAGTAGGTTTTATTTGAAAATATAAGATATTTGGAAATCTTGTTTAAAATAAAATAACATTTTTATTTTAGGGTCCATTAATAATTAAATAAAATGGACCTTAGTTGATAATTCAAATAGGATTTGTTTTATTAAAATCTTTATTTTGAAATCTAAAATAAAACCAAAACACTTCAGTAGGTTTTATTTGAAAATAACAAACACTTGGAAAACTTATTTTAAGTAATTTAATAAGTTTTGATGTTTTATTTAAAATGGTAAAACCTTTTATTTAAATAAAATTGGATATTAAGTCCTTATTATTTTATTTAAATAAACCTTTACTATTTTTATTAAAACAAAATGTTTTATTTCAAATGGTTGACCAAGGTTTATTTTGGTTCCATAAAATAATCCTTATTTATAAATCTACTTTTTCCTTTGAAAACCAAATCTTTTATTTAAAGACCCAAAATAGTAATTCCAAATATTTTTATTTTCCTTTATTAAATGTTTATCTTTTTAAATCCATTTAGGATTTATTTGATCCAAATTGGTTTGAAGGTTTCCAATTGGATTCAAAAAGTTTCTTCTCACCCTAAAAATCAACAAAGTTTTATTTTATTCATTTATTTTTCACATTACAAGATTTGGAAATCTTGGGATGTGACAGGCTACCACCCTTAAAATAAATCTCGTCCCGAGATTTGGGAAGGCTAGGGTTACAAGTAGGCTCAAAACATCTAGGGTACTACCACCCTTTTAAAATTTCAAACAAAATTACATATTGGCCTTCTTGGGATCTTGGGGAAACTTTTCTGGGCAACCATCTGCTTAGTGTCCTTTGTTTCCACTCTTGACTCATGGGCCAAGGTTGAGATCCTTCATAGGCTTGTTCAACTTGTTCTTCATCTTTTCTGGACAATTGCTTGCATAATGTCCTGGGTTTTTGCAATTGAAACAGTTGATATCTTTGAGTTCTTTACGTGTCTCTTGTGGACAAGTTTCCACATAATGGCCTAGCTCTTTGCAGTTGTTGCACCTCACTTGGCCAATCTCCTTATTCTTCTGGTTCTCTGGGCATTCACTGGAATAGTGTCCCATTTCTTTACATTTATGACATTGCACATGGCTTTTGTCCTTCTTTTGCTTTTTGGGTTTCTCCAAAGCTAGGAGTGCATCCAGTTCATGTTGTTCATATGTTATCTGGTAGGTAGGAATGTCTACATGTTTCTTGGGCCTTCTATTGTTCTTTGGATAATTCATATGCCCTTTCTTTGGTCCTTTGAATTGGGTTGTTTTGTTTGGAGGTATAAGTGGACCTTTTCCTTTGTCATCAACCTTCTTGGCAGACTTGGATCCTTCTGGATAGTTTGCAATCATTTGTTGCACTCCACCCTGTTTCCTTTGTTCAACAATGGAATAGATGGGGCATTGGACAGGGACATGGTTGTTTCCTTCACATAGGTAGCAAGTAGCTTGAGAGGTGGGACATTGGCCAACAGGATGTTTTTCTTCACAGTTGGGGCATTGATCTCCATGCTCCTTGGAAGTGTGATCCTTGTCTCCACAAATAATGCAAGCTGGTGCTCCATCTAGAATAACATTTCTGTCATCCTTGTTGTCACAAACTCTTTTGGAATAGTTTTCCTCCATATTGATCATTTGATCTGTCACCTTAAGCATCAATTGGGCTTGAGTTTCCAAAAATCCTTGCAGGGTTGGATCTTCCCCACTGGTGTTGGCTATGAATTGAGCTGTCACTTGGTTTAACTGGTTTTGGGTTGCTATGAGATCTTTCATGCTGTCCTCTTGGTTGGTGTTGGTGTCATCAACCTTGATGTTGGAGTCTCTTGGAGTAGTCATCTGTTTGGGTTGAATGAAGATTAGAATAGGCAAGATATTTCTAAGGAATCAATTCTAATCACACACATCACAATTCACACAAACAATGTGCAAGCATTCACAAACAACTTTTTCACTCAAACAACAAAGTTCAAGCACATACTTAGGCAACAAAATATTTTTGTTATACCACATAAGTTGGTGTGTTTAACTTAACTAAAATATGGTGGTCCAACTACATGGTTCACTTGTGATCTTTTCATCCTTCTTGGTTGATTCCTTCTTGCATGAGATCATGGTTTCCTTGAGAAAAACTCTTGGTTACAATACCTCAAGTGAGGTGAACTCCTTCTAATTTTGCATTTCCTTAGTCTCCATATCTTGAGCAAGATTTCCTTGTCTCACTTGTAGTCCTTAGTGGTATCCAAGTTGGAAGTACTTGGTGAATATGCTGAAGATGTTGAAGTCATTAGAGTTGAAGATGTTGAAGTCATTAGAGTTGAAGATGTCCCTTGCACATGGTGTAGTCTTTGGCCATGAGGTAGGTTTTTCCATCAAGTTTGAAAATAGATGAGATGTAGAGTCAAAATCAAAATGGTTGGGGAAAAAGTTTACAAGTTTGTTTGTAAATAAGTTTTTGGAACAAATACAATTCCTATTTTTCTAAGGGTTTTTGTCCAATCCTAGGGTTACAAATCCTACAGGAAACACAATGCTCTGATACCATCTGTAAGGGTCCCAACCTTTAAATAAGGTAGAGTCCCCTGTGTTTATAATGCTAGTCCCTGGATCAATAGCTAGCATCCACAGTTAAGATGTAATATCAAGAAACAAAGGTCATAATACAACTTTATAACCAGGAATAACATAATTTCATTACATCTTACATAGCTCATTTGGCTATTACATTATATTGCAGCGGAATAACTATAAGCTTGGGGTCCTTCATCTTCAAAGTGCCACAGGCAAACATGTTGGTTGTAGACTTCGTAATCCTAATCAATCAATCTTCACTAAAATCAATCAATCCTGCAACATTACAAGTTACAGCCACAAGGGTCAATACATTTGAATTGTATTGGCAAGTTTCACTACTATGTGGAATATAAGGGGGATCCTATCATTACATGCATTTTTGGCTAAGTAAGGTTTAAGGCTCATTTGCAGAAGCAAAATTTATCCTATCTTTTCAAAATGGTTTTGATCTTTTGTCAAATCTCCTTTTCAAAATCCCTTGAACTCCTTGGTAAATTCCCAAGTGTTCAAGTCCTTGTCAAAAATCTCTTGAGCTCCTTGGTACCCCCAAGTGCATCAAGTTTTATCAACATCTCTTGAGCTCCTTGGTACCCCCAAGTGCATCAAGTTTTATCAAAATCTCTTGAGCTTCTTGGTACCCCCAAGTGCATCAAGTCTTTTGTTGTCACTTAAAAGTTTTCTTTTAGAAATTGGAATGTCGAGATTTCCCATAGCTTCAAGCTTTAGTTGCTCAGTATTGTCCATAACCGGGGACATGGCTAAGTACTTAGATTTTTATTATCTTCTGCAGAAGTTGTACACTTTACCCACATGTCACAATCTCATCTTGTTGCCACCAGTGGCCACTGGATTGGTACTCACCAAGATGGAGTACTGGCAGATTGAGAATGTGACGAAGTCTTTCTAGAGGGTCCTCCCATACACCATTGCTAGCTTGTCTTCAGTACCCATGTAGGATTCCAGGTCCCTCATTTTCAGTAATCTGAAGACAATGCATGGGTCTTCCCAATGTAGTTGACTAAGACAGAGCCATAAGTAGCATGTGGTTGTACACGAAAGCCACAATTGGAGAAACATGTTCAATCTCTAAGTTTCCTGGGTGGTTTTCCTTTGGAGCACAACACAAAGAGATTGCCATAGACATGGTTCCTTTTGTTGCCACCTTCTCCAAAACTCAAAGTATCCTTGTCCACCCAGGTGATTCATTGAGTCCTTGTTTTATTATATAAAACATAAGTCTTTTCTCAATCTCATAAAATCTCAACGTGTATCTCTTTTCAAAATATAGCATGGCTAAGCATGTAACAACTACATTGTTTTCACTAAGGAATGTATAGGGTATCCTATTAGGATTTAGCATAGCATAAGTATAGAAATTCTTTTCATGCATGTTTCAAAATCCACTAAGTATAATGAAAATAGTAGGACTTTAGATGATAGTGTCACTTGCCTTTCTTTTGGTAGGGAATGTTGGTTCACTCCTTGATCTTGCTAGTCTCACACTTTTCTAACTTCACTACAATCAATCAAGCAAACACAATATCAACTAGCATTCCAAACCAATAATCAATCAAACAATTCACACACATAAAACAATGGGATCTAAGTTATGCATGTAAGCATGCAAGAGATAGTTTTATTTGCAAAGATGGTTTCCACTAGGCTCTAAATTTTGTAAGGCTCAAGGTGGTCACTTCCTAAAGTGGCATAGTCATTTGCAAAAGGGTTTCATCCATAAACCATTTTTAAATCCATTCATCATTTTATGTGGTGGAAAATGTTTTTATCAAATCAAATCTTTATGTATTTCACCAAATAAGTTGCTAATTCTCAAAACTTGGTGTTTAGGGTCAGTAGGTTTGATTCAAATCATTTTCCCAAAGTTTTTACTCCAAAAACATTTTCATAACAAAACCATTATTTTTATTTGGCTAGAAATGGGCTAATCAATTAATCCATCCTAAACTTCACCAAATCCATTTTTAAAACCATGGGTTGGTTCCTAGGGTCAGTAAGTTCACCACAAACCAATTTGCAAAGATTTTATCCTTGAAAACATTTTGGAATAATTTTCCTAATCTAAACAAGCATACAAATGTTTCTGCAAAAACAAAATCTACCAGAGGCTTTTTACTAAACAAATTGCATGGTTGGCTAGGTCTTGTTCCACTGATTCCATTGATATAAAGTTTGTAATTTTTGGACGTGTGGATCAAAAGTTACAAGGGTTTCAAATCTGCAAACAAATCTGGTTTCAAATCTATTTTTAAATCGAAGACTGGCCACGCGTTGCGTTTTGATTGGGCGGTACCGGTTCACGCGGATTAGCCTCTCAGGTGCGTTGGATCTTAAGCAGATCGCATGGCTCTGGTTGACTCATACCGTTTCGCTCAGTTCTAATCTCATCCATGCGATATCGATCTAACAACTACTGTCTATTTGCCACTAACTGGCGGCGCTGCACGGCGGAAGACGGCGGTGACGGTCAGGCGGTGGCGCTACGGCGGTTCTAGGAAGCAAGGAGGGAAGGGGAGGTGCTCACCGGGTTCAGGAGGTCACGGTGAAGCTCGAGGCGGTGTTGGTCTGGCGAGGGGCGCTCTGGTTCTAGCAGGATTGCTCGCCGGAGTGGGGAACAGCGTCGGGCGGCTCTGGTCCTGGTCGGAGGCGACGTTGCAGATCGCCCTAAGGCAGGACAAGAGCATGGTCAGATGCAGGAGGATGTGGCGAGTGTGGGAGCATGAACGAGAAGGCGTGGGGAGGTCTGTGCTTACCAGGGGACTTCGCCGGAGTAAGGCGCAGACATGGCGGTGCTCAGTTGAAGACGGAGCCGACGTTCTGGAGCGCCCGCGAGTGAATGGAAGGTACAGGAAGATTCTCCTGGGAGTGGGGAATGTGTGTGCTTGGTCGGGGAGGCAAGGCGGTGGCTGGGCTCGCCGGAATTTGCTGGGGACGGTGGTCGGAGCAGTGGGAGTGCGAGCTCGATTTGCAGCAGCCTAGGGGCCGAGAGAGGGAGGCGCGTGAGGGGAAATGGAGAGGAGGGCGAGGCGTTTAATACAGCATGGTCGCAGGGGGAGTAATGGCCGTTTAACAGCGCGAATTGATCGCCGGTGTTAAGGGCAGGAAACGGTAGGCGTCGTCTGCGCGAGGAAGAAGGAGGTGAGCTGGCTGCGTGGGGTCCGGATGTCAGCGAGGAAGTGAGAGGGAAAGAGGGTCCACCAATCGGTGTCTCTGCGGGTGCGGTTTTAGGTAGAAAATGTTTCGCAGAGGGGAAAGTTTAGCTGGGCTGCGAATGGGCTTATTGGGCTTGGCCGGCTGGGCTGAGTCCATTTCTATATTTTTTTCTTCTGAATGCTTTTTCCTTTTCTGATTTTATTTTCTGTTTTGAATTTCAAACAACAAAACAAACATCCAAAACAATTCAAACATTCATCACACTTTGCAATTGAATTTGGTTCTGTTTAACATAAACCAAAGTCCAAAATAAAATAAAATAAAATAATAATTTTATTTTAGGGTCCATTTATAGTTAAATAAAATGGACACTAGTTAATAAACCAAAATGGGTTTTAATTTATTTAAAATCTCCATTTTAAAACTAAATATTTCCAAAACAAAATCAGTAGGTTTTATTTGAAAATATAAGATATTTGGAAAACTTGTTTAAAATAAAATAACATTTTTATTTTAGGGTCCATTAATAATTAAATAAAATGGACCTGAGTTGATAATTCAAATAGGATTTGTTTTATTAAAATCTTTATTTTGAAATCTAAAATAAAACCAAAACACTTCATTAGGTTTTATTTGAAAATAACAAACACTTGGAAAACTTATTTTAAATAATTTAATAAGTTTTGATGTTTTATTTAAAATGGTAAAATGTTTTATTTCAAATGCTTGACCAAGGTTTATTTTGGTTCCATAAAATAATCCTTATTTATAAATCTACTTTTTCCTTTGAAAACCAAATCTTTTATTTAAAAACCCAAAATAGTAATTCCAAATATTTTTATTTTCCTTTATTAAATGTTTATATTTTTAAATCCCTTTAGGATTTATTTGATCCAAATTGGTTTGAAGGTTTCCAATTGGATTCAAAAAGTTTCTTCTCACCCTAAAAATCAACAAAGTTTTATTTTATTCATTTATTTTTCACATTACAAGATTTGGAAATCTTGGGATGTGACATTTAATGAACCAGTACTGTGCACTTGTCTTGTTAAGCATAAAAAATCATCACATATCATATTGCATGCATCCATATATTTTTGCTTGTATTTGTTTTGTATGTGATTTGGTGCTATCATTTTATGTGTAGATTTTGGTGCAAATAGTGATTGTGATTGTGAGGATTGTAGCTACTCTCCAAACTACCAAGGCAAGTGGTGCTTCATGATCTTATCCCTATGTTTTTCAACTATGCATTAGAAAATATTTTGCTAGTCTTGCATGGTTATATTTTGCTTATATGCTATGCTTGGGAAATCCTAGTAGTTGTAGAATTGCTAGAAATTTCTAAGTTAAGATGCTTATCTATGCCATGCTTAGCCTAGCTAGTAGCAACCAAGGGAGGCTATATGTTCATGCTATGAATAAATATTTCTAAGTCTTTGGACTATGTTTTTGCTTAATAAAACAACTAAGTGAATGAATCACCTGGGTGGAATGGTTGTGAATGGGTTATGTTGAGTGGTTACACAAGGCCCATTGTAAGGATCCCAACCTTTAATAAGGTAGAGATCCCTGTGTTTACAATGCTAGTCCCTGGATCAATAGCTAGCATCCACAGTTAAGATGTAATATCAAGAAACATAGGTCATAATACAACTTTATAACCAGGAATAAAATAATTTATTACATCTTACATAGCTCATTTGGCTATCTCATTACAATGCAGCAGAATATAACAATATCATGGGGTCCTTCATCTTCAAAGTGCCACAGGCAGACATTTTGGTTGTAGACTTGTAATCCTAATCAACAAACTTTACTAACATCAAACAAACCTGCAACATAACAAGTTACAGCCACAAGGGTCAATACATTTGAATTGTATTGGCAAGTGATACTATGGTAGTATAGTGGAGTCTATCATCTATATGCATTTGGCTAAGTGGAGCTTAGGCTTGCATTGCTCAAAATAGATTTTCCTTATCATTTGAAAACACTAAGTTTTTGCTTGACAAAATCTTTCCCAAGGCATCTCCCAATAGAAATTGGTGATCCTTCAACCCTTGTTCAACCACAAGATTTTAACTTAGAAATTGGGATGAGGAGATTCTTGATAGCTTCCATGTCTCGATGCTCAAATTGTCCTTTGCCAGGGACATGGCTAAGTACTTAGATTTTACACTCTGCAGAGGTGGTGCACTTTCCCCACAAGACTTGGTTTCACCAAGACAAGATCTTTCAGAAGCCTTCCCTTAGACCAGAATGGACGCGTTCCAACCTATCAACCCCTACCACCAACTATCCATTTGGCTAAGTTATTGCAACCTATATGATCCAGGCAGAGCCCATAATGCCAAGTGGCTGCACTTGAAGCTTCTCAACATTTGACATCTCAAATCTCTTTGTTCCTGGGTGGCATTCCACAAGTGTGATACACAAGGTTCACCAGTCCCCTGGCCTTGTGTAACCACTCAACACAAACCATTCCTTCCATTCCACCCAGGTGATTCATTCACTTAGTTGTTTTATTAAACAAAACACAAGTCCTCAGACTTAGAAATTTTCCATAGCATGAATATATATTCCACCCTTGTTTTCTACTAGCTAAGCTAAGCATGATAGTAGTAGGAATCTTAACTTAGGAAATTTCTACTAAGGTTTAATCTACTAGGATTTCCCATGGCATAGTTTATACTTAGCAAAAATTCCATGCAAGTCCTACTTAGAAATATCACTAATGCATAGTGAAAATAATGGGACAAAAGTATGAAGCATCACTTGCCTTGTTGGTAGAGAATATAAGTTCACTCCTTGTCTTTGCAATGATCACACTCTTCAAATCACTACAATTCAATCAAGCAAGGCACAATCTCAATCTACCATTCAAGCAAAACATCACATGAAATGATAGAAACTAAACAATGCATGCAAGCATGCCAAACTTTGTTTTATTTACAAAAGTGGTTTATAATAGGTTATAAACATTCTAAAACACTTATTGGTCATTTTATAAAGTGGCAAAACTATTTGCAAAAGATTTCACCTATAAACCATTTTCAAACCAAATCATTATTTTATGTGGTTGAAAATCCCTTTATCAAAGTAGCAATCTTTATAGGGTTTACCAAATACATTTTTAAATCATAAAACTTGGTGTTTGGGGTCTCAGAGTTTATATCAAAACATTTCCCAAAAGGTTTTCTCCCAAAATTATTTTTAAACCAAATCAACATTTTTAATTGGCTAGAAATGCTTTTATTCAAAGATTTGTACCCTTGCTTCACCAAATACATTTTTGAAACCACAAATTGATTCCTATGATCAGTAGGTTCAAAACAAACCATTTGCCAAAGATTTTATCTCAAAAATCATTTTAGAACAATTTTTATATTCTAAACATGCATACACAAGTTTCTGCAAGAACAATCAGTTTAACAGAAGCAATTTACTAAACAAAGGTCATGGTCAGAAAGTACTTGTCTTTCTGATTCCATTGATATAAAATTTGCAAAATTTGGACGTGTGGTTTGAAAGTTATGAATTTTTCAAATTGGCACATCTAATAGAACAATTCTGTTTTAAATCAAACTAGCAGGGACACGTGTCTCCTTCCTATTCATCTGTACCGCTTCGGTTGGATCGAGCCTTATGGGACGTCAGATTTAAATGACTACACACAGCACAGATCAAAGGATACCCCTTCGATTAAGTTTCTATCACGAGCGTTGGATCTAAATCCTACGGTCCTCAACGCTTTGACCATTAACTAGCGGTGCTGGCGGCGGCGACTGGCGGCGGAGCGGCCTGGCGGTGGCGTTGCCAGCGATGCAGTAAGCAAGAGAGGGAAGGGAGATGCTCACCGAGTTCGTGGAGTGATGCTGAAGCTCAACGTGTTTGCAGTTTGTCGAGGGGCGAACGAGATCGGTCAAAATTCCTCGCCGGAGTCGGTGACGGCGTCGGTCTCGCTCAGACGTCGTTGGTGGCGAAGCTATAGAGCGTGCTAAGACGAGTGGAAGACACGGTCAGATGCGCAAGGTCGTGGCGAGGATGCGCGCGTGAAAGATAAAGAGAGAAAGCAGATGGTGGCGACGGTGGTCGTCGTCGTTGCCGAGGTTCTGGGGCGCGCGGGGACGAGCTGGCGCTACGGGGAGGTTTGCCAGGAGGTGGGGATCATGTGAGCATGGTCGAGGAGGCAAGGTGCGGCGAGGGGCTGCCGGAATCGCTGGTGGAGCTCGCCGGAGCAGAGGGCGGTGCAGGGGGAAATTGAGCAGCCTGGGGGCGCGCTAGGGTGGGGGACTGAGGGGGGAAACACAGGCGAATATGAGGGCATGGTCGCGGGGTGGTTTTACTGCGGCATTAACGTGGATTAAGTCGATCTTTAATCGCCTGCAACGGCCGGCGAGGTGAGAGGCAGGGTCAGCGGGGTGAGGAAGACGATGACGTGGCGTGGGGTCGTCTGGCAGCGAGAGAGTGTGTGTGGGGGTAGGGTCCAACTGTCATCGACTCAGCGGGTTCATTCGCGAGTGGAAACAGTTCGCTGCGGGTGGTGTGGGGAGATGGACTTGCTGGGCCACGTGGGCTAGCTGGGATGGGCTGCACCTTCTCATTTTTTTTGATCTGATTGTTTTTTCTTTTTCTCATTTGATTTTTCTATTTTGATTTTCTTTAAACAATTTAAACATTCATTTGAATTCAAACCTTTGCCAAAATTGGTGTAGGTTTAAATACTGATTAGTAATGTAATCTGAAGTCCATTTTGGAATAAAACTTTATTCTTTTTGGGGTCTTTTAATTATTCAAAAAGGCCCTTTTTTTAAATCAAATAAGATTTAATAACATTTTCAAACACCATTTAAATTCTTAAACCTTCCAAGTCTTTTCAGTAGGTTTTTATTTGTTTAATAGGGTGTCAAAATATTCACCTTGAATTATTTGGAAAGTATTTGATATGATTCATAAATCATTTGAATTGGGTATTTGTTTTAGTTCCAATGGAATTAAATATAGTTTTAATTCCCTAAAGTTTATTTGGGAGATTTATTTTATTTAAATTAATTAAAAAACTTTTATTCCACTTGGGTAAATTCCAAAATACTATTTTCTCATGAATTATATAATTTTTCTTCTTAGAGATTTGTCTTTATAAAAATAGGGATAGAATGGTAAATGCCATTTTATTTTTTATCCAATATTTTATTCGGATTTGGATTAAATTCATTCCATTTTCTTAATGGATTAGGCCAAGATTTAATTTGGTCTTTAAATATTCCTTATTTAATATTTCTTTCTTCATCTTATAAAATCCATAACTTTTTATCTATAGATCCAAACTTCGTGATTCCAATTTGTAAATCTTATTTGATATTTTTTTATCTTTTTAAATCCTTTTAGGATTATTTGTTCACCATTTTGTATGGATTTTAGATAAATGTTTTATTAGCTTTGGAAATTCAATTCCTTTATCTTATTAAATTCATAAGATTTTATCCATGGTTCCAAATTAAGTGAAACCAATTTCTATGGTCTTATAATATTTCTATTTTGTCTTTCTTGATCTTTTGTAAATGTTTGTTGACAAATTTTTATATGGATCAAATCCATAGGCTTGGAGATAACTTGGAAATGATTTTCTTCCATTAGGGTTTAGGGTTTGGATTTATTTTCCAAGTGTTTAAATTTCCAGATGCATTTTATGAGGAATGCATTTCTTTTGATTTGGATTTTGTTGAATTCAAACTTTAATTAAAGTTTGTTCAAGATGGGATTTTAAGTGTCCATTTAGAAACAAAGTTTCTTTTCACCCTGATTTTCAACAATAATTTATTTTGTTTATTTATTTTTCACATTACAAGATTTGGAAAATCTTGGGATGTGATAGGCTACCACCCTT
Source organism: Avena sativa (assembly GCA_916181665.1). NCBI lineage: Eukaryota > Viridiplantae > Streptophyta > Magnoliopsida > Poales > Poaceae > Avena > Avena sativa. Next base: position 213,919,376 of record OV702298.1, on the reverse strand, counting down.
AAAATAAATCTCGTCCCGAGATTTGGGGAGGCTAGGGGTTACAAGTTGGCTCAAAGCATCTAGGGTACTACCACCCTTAAAAATTTTCCATCTAAATTACATCTTGGTTTGCTTGGGATCTTGTTGAAATCTCTCTGGGCAAACATCTGCATAGTGTCCTTTGTTTCCACACTTGAAACATGTGACAAGGCTGAGATCCTTCATAGGCTTTATCTTGTGCTTCATCTTTTCTGGACAATTGCTTGCATAATGTCCTTGGTTACCACAATTGTAACATGTGATAAGATTGAGTTCTTCACGTATCTTCTGTGGACAAGTTGCTACATAATGGCCTAGCTCTTTGCAATTGTTGCACCACACTTGGCTAATCTCCTTATACTTTTTCTTCTTGGGCTTCTCCAAAGCTAGGAGTGCTTCTAGTTCATGTTCTTCGTATGTTATCTCAAAGGTAGGAATGTTTCCTGGTCTCCTTGACCTTTTCTTATTCCTTGGCTAATACATGTGTCTCCTCTTTGGTCCTTTAAATTGCGTCATATTGCATGGAGGTGCAAGCTGAGATTTTCCTTTGTCTTCATCCTTCTTGGTAGACTTGGCTCTCTCATGGTAATCTGCAATCAGTTGTTGCACTCCACCTTGTTTCCTTTGTTGAACTATGGAATAGATGGGGCATTGAATAGGAACATGATTATTTCCTTCACATAGGAAACAAGTAGCTTGGGTTGTGGGGCATTGATTAGCTGGATGTTTCTCTTCACAATTGGGGCATTGATCTTTATGCTCTTTGGAAGTGTGATCCTTGTCTCCACAAATATTGCAAGCTTGGGTTCCTTCTAGAATATCATCTTTGCCATCCTTGTTGTCACAAACTCCTTTGGAAGAGTTGTTTCCCATGTTGATCATTTCATCTGTCACCTTATGCAACAATTGGGTTTGGGTTTCCAAAAACCTTTGCATGGTTGGATCTACCTCACTGGTATTGGCTAAAAATTGAGCTATCACTTGGTTCAACTGGGTTTGTTTTGCTAGCAGTTGATCTCTCATGTTGATCTCTTGGTTGTTGTTGTCACCATCCTTGATGTTGGAGTTTCTTGGAGTAGTCATCTTTTTGGGTTGGATTGGGATTAGAATAGGCAAAAGATTTTCTAAGGAATCAATTCTAATTACACACATCACAATTCACTCAAGCAATGTGCAAGCAATCACAAACAAACATTCCACTCAAACAACAAGTTTCAAGCATATTTTTAGGCAACCAAAAATATTTTTGTTACACCACTTAAGTTGGTGGGTTTGACTTAAACTAAATATGGTGGTCCATCTATATGGTTCACTTGAGATCTTTCCATCCTTCTTGGTTGATTCTTCTTGCATGAGATCATGGTTTCTTTGGAACAATTCTTGGTCACAAAACTTTAAAGTGATCATGGTTTCTTCTAAGTTGTGTTTCCTTAGTCTTCAAGTCTTGAGCAAAATTTCTTGTCTCACTTGTAGTCCTTAGTGATATCCAAGTTGAAGTCCTTGGTGAAAATAAAGCTGAAACTACCTGAAGATGTTGGAGTCATTAGAGTTGATGAAGTCCTTTGCTCATGGTGAAGTCTTTGGCCATGTAGAAGGCTTTATCCATCAAGTTGAAATAGAAGAGATGTAGAGTTGAAACCAAAATGGTTGAGGAAAGAGTTTACAAGATTGTTTGTAAATAAGTTTTGGAACAAATACAACTCCTATTTTTCTAAGGGGTTTTGTCCAATCCTAGGGTTACAATCCTACAGGCAACACAATGCTCTGATACCATCTGTAAGGTTCCCAACCTTTAATAAGGTAGAGATCCCTGTGTTTACAATGCTAGTCCCTAGATCAATAGCTAGCATCCACAGTTAAGATGTAATATCAAGAAACATAGGTCATAATACAACTTTATAACCAGGAATATAATAATTTATTACATCTTACATAGCTCATTTGGATATCTCATTACAATGCAGCAGAATATAGCAATAGCATGGGGTCCTTCATCTTCAAAGTGCCACAGGCAGACATGTTGGTTGTAGACTTGTAATCCTAATCAACAAACTTTACTAACATCAAACAAACCTGCAACATAACAAGTTACAGCCACAAGGGTCAATACATTTGAATTGTATTGGCAAGTGATACTATGGTAGTATAGTGGAGTCTATCATCTATATGCATTTGGCTAAGTCGAGCTTAGGCTTGCATTGCTCAAAATATATTTTCCTTATCATTTGAAAACACTAAGTTTTTGCTTGACAAAATCTTTCCAAGGCATCTCCCAATAGAAATTGGTGATCCTTCAACCCTTGTTCAACCACAAGATTTTAACTTAGAAATTGGGATGAGGAGATTCTTGATAGCTTCCATGTCTTGATGCTCAAATTGTCCTTTGCCAGGGACATGGCTAAGTACTTAGATTTTACACCCTGCAGAGGTGGTGCACTTTCCCCACAAGACTTGGTTTCACCAAGACAAGATCTTTCAGAAGCCTTCCCTTAGACCAGAATGGACGCTTTCCAACCTATCAACCCCTACCACCAACTATCCATTTGTCTAAGTTATTGCAACCTATATGATCCAGGCAGAGCCCATAATGCCAAGTGGCTGCACTTGAAGCTTCTCAACATTTGACATCTCAAATCTCTTTGTTCCTGGGTGGCATTCCACAAGTGTGATACACAAGGTTCACCAGTCGCCTGGCCTTGTGTAACCACTCAACACAAACCATTCCTTCCATTCCACCCAGGTGATTCATTCACTTAGTTGTTTTATTAAACAAAACACACGTCCTCAGACTTAGAAATTTTCCATAGCATGAATATATATTCCACCCTTGTTTTCTACTAGCTAAGCTAAGCATGATAGTAGTAGGAATCTTAACTTAGGAAATTTCTACTAAGGTTTTATCTACTAGGATTTCCCATGGCATAGTTTATACTTAGCAAAAATTCCATGCAAGTCCTACTTAGAAATATCACTAATGCATAGTGAAAATAATGGGACAAAAGTATGAAGCATCACTTGCCTTGTTGGTAGAGAATATAAGTTCACTCCTTGTCTTTTCAATGATCACACTCTTCAAATCACTACAATTCAATCAAGCAAGGCACAATCTCAATCTACCATTCAAGCAAAACATCACATGAAATGATAGAAACTAAACAATGCATGCAAGCATGCCAAACTTTGTTTTATTTACAAAAGTGGTTTATAATAGGTTATAAACATTCTAAAACACTTATTGGTCATTTTATAAAGTGGCAAAACTATTTGCAAAAGATTTTACCTATAAACCATTTTCAAACCAAATCATTATTTTATGTGGTTGAAAATCCCTTTATCAAAGTAGCAATCTTTATAGGGTTTACCAAATACATTTTTAAATCATAAAACTTGGTGTTTGGGGTCTGAGAGTTTATATCAAAACATTTCCCAAAAGGTTTTCTCCCAAAATTATTTTTAAACCAAATCAACATTTTTAATTGGCTAGAAATGCTTTTATTCAAAGATTTGTACCCTTGCTTCACCAAATACATTTTTGAAACCACAAATTGATTCCTATTATCAGTAGGTTCAAAAAAAACCATTTGCCAAAGATTTTATCTCAAAAATCATTTTAGAACAATTTTTATATTCCAAACATGCATACACAAGTTTCTCCAAGAAGAATCAATTTAACAGAAGCAATTTACTAAACAAAGGGCATGGTCAGAAAGTACTTGTCTTGCTGATTCCATTGATATAAAATTTGCAAAATTTGGACGTGTGGTTTGAAAGTTATGAATTTTTCAAATTGGCACATCTAATAGAACAATTCTGTTTTAAATCAAACCAGCAGGGACACGTGGCTGCTTCCTATTCGTCTGTACCGCTTTGGTTGGATCAAGCCTTCTGGGCCGTCAGATTTAAATGACTATGCATGGCACAGATCAAAGGATACCCCTTCGATTAAGTTTCTGTCGCGAGCGTTGGATCTAAATCCTACGGTCCTCAACGCTTTGACCATTAACTAGCGGTGCTGGCGGCGGCGACTGGCGGCGGAGCGACCTGGCGGTGGCGTTGCCGGTGATGCAGGAAGCAAGAGAGGGAAGGGAGATGCTCACCGAGTTCGTGGAGTGATGCTGAAGCTCAACATGTTTGCAGTTTGTCGAGGGGCGAACGGGATCGGTCGGAATTCCTCGCCGGAGTCGGTGACGGCGTTGGTCTCGCTCAGACGTTATTGGTGGCGAAGCTACAGAGCGTGCTAAGACGAGTGCAAGACACGGTTAGATGCGCAAGGTCGTGGCGAGGATGCGCGCGTGAAAGATAAAGAGAGGGGCGGTCAGATTCTTACCAGAGGCTTCGCCGGAGAGAAAGCAAATGGTGGCGACGGTGGTCATCGTTGTTGCCGAGGTTCTGGGGCGCGTGGGACGAGCTGGCACTACAGGGGGTTCGCTAGGAGGTGGGGATCATGTGAGCGTGGTCGAGGAGGCAAGGGGCGGCGAGGGGCTGCCGGAATCGCTGGTGGAGCTCGCCGGAGCAGAGGGCAGCGCAGGGGGAAATTGAGCAGCCTGGGGGCTCGCTAGGGTGGGGGACTGAGGGGGGAAACGCTTGCGAATATGAGGGCATGGTCGCGGGGTGGTTTTACTGCGGCATTAACACGGATTGAGTCGATCTTTAATCGCCTGCAACGGCCGGCGAGGTGAGAGGCGGGGTCAGCGGGGTGAGGAAGACGATGACGTGGCGTGGGGTCGTCTGGCAGCGAGAGAGAGTGTGTGGGGGTGGGGTCCAACTGTCATCGACTCAGCGGGTTCATTCGCGAGTGGAAACGGTTCACTGCGGGTGGTGTGGGGAGATGGACTTGCTGGGCCACGTGGGCTAGCTGGGCTGGGCTGCACCTTCTCATTTTTTTTGATCTGATTGTTTTTTCTTTTTCTCATTTGATTTTTCTATTTTGATTTTCTTTAAACAATTTAAACATTCATTTGAATTCAAACCTTTGCCAAAATTGGTGTAGGTTTAAATACTGATTAGTAATGTAATCTGAAGTCAATTTTGGAATAAAACTTTATTCTTTTGGGGGTCTTTTAATTATTCAAAAAGGCCCTTGTTTTAAATCAAATAAGATTTAATAACATTTTCAAACACCATTTAAATTCTTAAACCTTCCAAGTCTTTTCAGTAGGTTTTTATTTGTTTAATAGGGTGTCAAAATATTCACCTTGAATTATTTGGAAAGTATTTGAGTGATTCATAAATCATTTGAATTGGGTATTTGTTTTAGTTCCAATGGAATTAAATATAGTTTCAATTCCCTAAAGTTTATTTGGGAGATTTATTTTATTTAAATTAATTAAAAAACTTTTATTCCACTTGGGTAAATTCCGAAATACTATTTTCTCATGAATTATATAATTTTTCTTATTAGAGATTTGTCTTTATAAAAATAGGGATAGAATGGTAAATGCCATTTTATTTTTTATCCAATATTTTATTCGGATTTGGATTAAATTAATTCCATTTTCTTAATGGATTAGGCCAATATTTAATTTGGTCTTTAAATATTCCTTATTTAATATTTCTTTCTTCATCTTATAAAATCCATAACTTTTTATTTATAGATCCAAACTTCGTGATTCCAATTTGTAAATCTTATTTGATATTATTTTATCTTTTTCAATCCTTTTAGGATTATTTGTTCACCATTTTGTATGGATTTTAGATAAATGTTTTATTAGCTTTGGAAATTCAATTCCTTTATCTTATTAAATTCATAAGATTTTATCCATGGTTCCAAATTAAGTGAAACCAATTTCTATGGTCTTATAATATTTCTATTTTGTCTTTCTTGATCTTTTGTAAATGTTTGTTGACAAATTTTTATATGGATCAAATCCATAGGCTTGGAGATAACTTGGAAATGATTTTCTTCCATTAGGGTTTAGGGTTTGGATTTATTTTCCAAGTGTTTAAATTTCCAGATGCATTTTATGAGGAATGCATTTCTTTTGATTTGGATTTTGTTGAATTCAAATTTTAATTAAAGTTTGTTCAAGATGGGATTTTAAGTTTCCATTTAGAAACAAAGTTTCTTTTCACCCTGATTTTCAACAATAATTTATTTTGTTTATTTATTTTTCACATTACAAGATTTGGAAAATCTTGGGATGTGACAGGCTACCACCCTTAAAATAAATCTCGTCCCGAGATTTGGGGAGGCTAGGGTTTACAAGTTGGCTCAAAGCATCTAGGGTACTACCACCCTTAAAAATTTTCCATCTAAATTACATCTTGGTTTGCTTGGGATCTTGTTGAAATCTCTCTGGGCAAACATCTGCATAGTGTCCTTTGTTTCCACACTTGAAACATGTGACAAGGCTGAGATCCTTCATAGGCTTTATCTTGTGCTTCATCTTTTCTGGACAATTGCTTGCATAATGTCCTTGGTTACCACAATTGTAACATGTGATAAGATTGAGTTCTTCACGTATCTTCTGTGGACAAGTTGCTACATAATGGCCTAGCTCTTTGCAATTGTTGCACCACACTTGGCTAATCTCCTTATACTTTTTCTTCTTGGGCTTCTCCAAAGCTAGGAGTGCTTCTAGTTCATGTTCTTCGTATGTTATCTCAAAGGTAGGAATGTTTCCTGGTCTCCTTGACCTTTTCTTATTCCTTGGATAATACATATGTCTCCTCTTTGGTCCTTTAAATTGCGTCATATTGCATGGAGGTGCAAGCTGAGATTTTCCTTTGTCTTCATCCTTCTTGGTAGACTTGGCTCTCTCATGGTAATCTGCAATCAGTTGTTGCACTCCACCTTGTTTCCTTTGTTGAACTATGGAATAGATGGGGCATTGAATAGGAACATGATTATTTCCTTCACATAGGAAACAAGTAGCTTGGGTTGTGGGGCATTGATTAGCTGGATGTTTCTCTTCACAATTGGGGCATTGATCTTTATGCTCTTTGGAAGTGTGATCCTTGTCTCCACAAATATTGCAAGCTTGGGTTCCTTCTAGAATATCATCTTTGTCATCCTTGTTGTCACAAACTCCTTTGGAAGAGTTGTTTCCCATGTTGATCATTTGATCTGTCACCTTATGCAACAATTGGGTTTGGGTTTCCAAAAACCTTTGCATGGTTGGATCTACCTCACTGGTATTGGCTAAAAATTGAGCTATCACTTGGTTCAACTGGGTTTGTTTTGCTAGCAGTTGATCTCTCATGTTGATCTCTTGGTTGTTGTTGTCACCATCCTTGATGTTGGAGTTTCTTGGAGTAGTCATCTGTTTGGGTTGGATTGGGATTAGAATAGGCAAAAGATTTTCTAAGGAATCAATTCTAATTACACACATCACAATTCACTCAAGCAATGTGCAAGCAATCACAAACAAACATTCCACTCAAACAACAAGTTTCAAGCATATTTTTAGGCAACCAAAAATATTTTTGTTACACCACTTAAGTTGGTGGGTTTGACTTAAACTAAATATGGTGGTCCATCTATATGGTTCACTTGAGATCTTTCCATCCTTCTTGGTTGATTCTTCTTGCATGAGATCATGGTTTCTGTGGAACAATTCTTGGTCACAAAACTTTAAAGTGATCATGGTTTCTTCTAAGTTGTGTTTCCTTAGTCTTCAAGTCTTGAGCAAAATTTCTTGTCTCACTTGTAGTCCTTAGTGATATCCAAGTTGAAGTCCTTGGTGAAAATAAAGCTGAAACTACCTGAAGATGTTGGAGTCATTAGAGTTGATGAAGTCCTTTGCTCATGGTGAAGTCTTTGGCCATGGAGAAGGCTTTATCCATCAAGTTGAAATAGAAGAGATGTAGAGTTGAAACCAAAATGGTTGAGGAAAGAGTTTACAAGATTGCTTGTAAATAAGTTTTGGAACAAATACAACTCCTATTTTTCTAAGGGGTTTTGTCTAATCCTAGGGGTACAATCCTACAGGCAACACAATGCTCTGATACCATCTGTAAGGTTCCCAACCTTTAATAAGGTAGAGATCCCTGTGTTTACAATGCTAGTCCCTGGATCAATAGCTAGCATCCACAGTTAAGATGTAATATCAAGAAACATAGGTCATAATACAACTTTATAACCAGGAATATAATAATTTATTACATCTTACATAGCTCATTTGGATATCTCATTACAATGCAGCAGAATATAACAATAGCATGGGGTCCTTCATCTTCAAAGTGCCACAGGCAGACATGTTGGTTGTAGACTTGTAATCCTAATCAACAAACTTTACTAACATCAAACAAACCTGCAACATAACAAGTTACAGCCACAAGGGTCAATACATTTGAATTGTATTGGCAAGTGATACTATGGTAGTATAGTGGAGTCTATCATCTATATGCATTTGGCTAAGTGGAGCTTAGGCTTGCATTGCTCAAAATATATTTTCCTTATCATTTGAAAACACTAAGTTTTTGCTTGACAAAATCTTTCCAAGGCATCTCCCAATAAAAATTGGTGATCCTTCAACCCTTGTTCAACCACAAGATTTTAACTTAGAATTTGGGATGAGGAGATTCTTGATAGCTTCCATGTCTTGATGCTCAAATTGTCCTTTGCCAGGGACATGGCTAAGTACTTAGATTTTACACTCTATAGAGGTGGTGCACTTTCCCCACAAGACTTGGTTTCACCAAGACAAGATCTTTCAGAAGCCTTCCCTTAGACCAGAATGGACGCGTTAGAACCTATCAACCCCTACCACCAACTATCCATTTGTCTAAGTTATTGCAACCTATATGATCCAGGCAGAGCCCATAATGCCAAGTGGCTGCACTTGAAGCTTCTCAACATTTGACATCTCAAATCTCTTTGTTCCTGGGTGGCATTCCACAAGTGTGATACACAAGGTTCACCAGTCCCCTGGCCTTGTGTAACCACTCAACACAAACCATTCCTTCCATTCCACCCAGGTGATTCATTCACTTAGTTGTTTTATTAAACAAAACACACGTCCTCAGACTTAGAAATTTTCCATAGCATGAATATATATTCCACCCTTGTTTTCTACTAGCTAAGCTAAGCATGATAGTAGTAGGAATCTTAACTTAGGAAATTTCTACTAAGGTTTTATCTACTAGGATTTCCCATGGCATAGTTTATACTTAGCAAAAATTCCATGCAAGTCCTACTTAGAAATATCACTAATGCATAGTGAAAATAATGGGACAAAAGTATGAAGCATCACTTGCCTTGTTGGTAGAGAATATAAGTTCACTCCTTGTCTTTTCAATGATCACACTCTTCAAATCACTACAATTCAATCAAGCAAGGCACAATCTCAATCTACCATTCAAGCAAAACATCACATGAAATGATAGAAACTAAACAATGCATGCAAGCATGCCAAACTTTGTTTTATTTACAAAAGTGGTTTATAATAGGTTATAAACATTCTAAAACACTTATTGGTCATTTTATAAAGTGGCAAAACTATTTGCAAAAGATTTTACCTATAAACCATTTTCAAACCAAATCATTATTTTATGTGGTTGAAAATCCCTTTATCAAAGTAGCAATCTTTATAGGGTTTACCAAATACATTTTTAAATCATAAAACTTGGTGTTTGGGGTCTGAGAGTTTATATCAAAACATTTCCCAAAAGGTTTTCTCCCAAAATTATTTTTAAACCAAATCAACATTTTTAATTGGCTAGAAATGCTTTTATTCAAAGATTTGTACCCTTGCTTCACCAAATACATTTTTGAAACCACAAATTGATTCCTATTATCAGTAGGTTCAAAACAAACCATTTGCCAAAGATTTTATCTCAAAAATCATTTTAGAACAATTTTTATATTCCAAACATGCATACACAAGTTTCTCCAAGAAGAATCAATTTAACAGAAGCAATTTACTAAACAAAGGGCATGGTCAGAAAGTACTTGCCTTGCTGATTCCATTGATATAAAATTTGCAAAATTTGGACGTGTGGTTTGAAAGTTATGAATTTTTCAAATTGGCACATCTAATAGAACAATTCTGTTTTAAATCAAACCAGCAGGGACACGTGGCTGCTTCCTATTCGTCTGTACCGCTTTGGTTGGATCAAGCCTTCTGGGACGTCAGATTTAAATGACTATGCATGGCACAGATCAAAGGATACCCCTTCGATTAAGTTTCTGTCGCGAGCGTTGGATCTAAATCCTACGGTCCTCAACGCTTTGACCATTAACTAGCGGTGCTGGCGGCGGCGAATGGCGGCGGAGCGGCCTGGCGGTGGCGTTGCCGACGATGCAGGAAGCGAGAGAGGTAAGGGAGATGCTCACCGAGTTCGTGGAGTGATGCTGAAGCTCAACGTGTTTGCAGTTTGTCGAGGGGCACACGGGATCGGTCAGAATTCCTCGCCGGAGTCGGTGACGGCGTCGGTCTCACTCAGACGTCGTTGGTGGCGAAGCTACAGAGCGTGCTAAGACGAGTAGAAGACACGGTCATATGCGCAAGGTCGTGGCGAGGATGCGTGCGTGAAAGATAAAGAGAGAGGCGGTCAGATTCTTTCCAGAGGCTTCGCCGGAGAGAAAGCAGACGGTGGTGACGGTGGTCGTCGTTGTTGCCGAGGTTCTGGGGCGCGCGGGGACGAGCTGGCGCTACGGGGAGGTTCGCCAGGAGGTGGGGATCATGTGAGCGTGGTCGAGGAGGCAAGGGGCGGCGAGGGGCTGCCGGAATCGCTGGTGGAGCTCGCCGGAGCAGAGGGCAGTGCAGGGGGAAATTGAGCGGCCTGGGGGTGCGCTAGGGTGGGGGACTGAGGGGGAAACAGAGAGGAAACGCAGGCGAATATGAGGGCATGGTCGCGGGGTGCTTTTACTACGGCGTTAACGCGGATTAAGTCGATCTTTAATCGCCTGCAATGGCCGGCGAGGTGAGAGGCGGGGTCAGCGAGGTGAGGAAGACGATGACGTGGCGTGGGGTCGTCTGGCAGCGAGAGAGAGAGTGTGGGGGTGGGGTCCAACTGTCATCGACTCAGCGGGTTCATTCGCGAGTGGAAACGGTTCGCTGTGGGTGGGTGGGGAGATGGGCTTGCTGGGCCAGGTGGGCTAGCTGGGCTAGGCTGCACCTTCTCATTTTTTTTATCTAATTGTTTTTTCTTTTTCTCATTTGATTATTCTTTTTGATTTTGTTTAAACAATTTAAACATTCATTTGAATTCAAACCTTTGCCAAAATTGGTGTAGGTTTAAATACTGATTAGTAATGTAATCTGAAGTCAATTTTGGAATAAACCTTTATTCTTTTTGGGGTATTTTAATTATTCAAAAAGGCCCTTGTTTTAAATCAAATAAGATTTAATAACATTTTCAAACACCATTTAAATTCTTAAACCATCCAAGTCTTTTCAGTAGGTTTTTATTTGTTTAATAGGGTGTCAAAATATTCACCTTGAATTATTTGGAAAGTATTTGATATGATTCATAAATCATTTGAATTGGGTATTTGTTTTAATTCCAATGGTAGTAAATATAGTTTTAATTCCCTAAAGTTTATTTGGGAGATTTATTTTATTTAAATTAATTAAACAACTTTTATTCCACTTGGGTAAATTCCAAAATACTATTTTCTCATGAATTGTATAATTTTTCTTATTAGAGATTTGTCTTTATAAAAATAGGGATATAATGGTTAATGCCATTTTATTTTATTTTAGAAATTCTTTATCCAATATTTTATTTGGATTTGGATTAAATTCATTCCATTTGCTTAATGGATTAGGCCAAGATTTAATTTGGTCTTTAAATATTCCTCATTTAATATTTCTTTCTTCATCTTATAAAATTCATAACTTTTTATTTATAGATCCAAACTTGGTGATTCCAATTTGTAAATCTTATTTGATATTTGTTTATATTTTTAAATCCTTTTAGGATTATTTGTTCACCATTTTGTATGGATTTTAGATAAATGTTTTATTAGCTTTGGAAATTCAATTCCTTTATCTTATTAAATTCATAAGATTTTATCCATGGTTCCAAATTAAGTGAAACCAATTTCTATGGTCTTATAATATTTCTATTTTGTCTTTCTTGATCTTTTGTAAATGTTTGTTGACAAATTTTTATATGGATCAAATCCATAGGCTTGGAGATAACTTGGAAATGATTTTCTTCCATTAGGGTTTAGGGTTTGGACTTATTTTCCAAGTGTTTAAATTTCCAAATGCATTTTATGAGGAATGCATTTATTTTGATTTGGATTTTATTGAATTCAAACTTTAATTAAAGTTTGTTCAAGATGGGATTTTAAGTTTCCATTTAGAAACAAAGTTTCTTTTCACCCTGATTTTCAACAATAATTTATTTTTTTTATTTATTTTTCACATTACAAGATTTGGAAAATCTTGGGATGTGACACCCATTTCTATGGTTTACCTTGTGTATTTCACTTGTGGAAAGCCACCCAGGAACAAAGGGATTTGAGAGGCCAAATGTTAAGAAGCTTTTAGTGCAGCCACTTGGCAATATGGGCTCTTCCTGGATCACATAGGTTGCAATAACTTAGCCATTTGGATAGTTGGTGGTAGTGGGATGATAGGTTGGAACGCATCCATTTGGTCTAAGGGAAGGCTTCTGAAAGGTCCTGTCTTGGTGAAAATCAAGTCTTGTGGGGAAAGTGCACAACCTCTGCAGATGGAAGAATCTAAGTACTTAGCCATGTCCCTGGTATTGGACAATTTGAGCATCAAGACATGGAAGCTATCAAGAATCTCCTCATCCCAATTTCTAAGTAAAACTTGTGGTTGAACAAGGGTGAAGGACCCCAATGTCTATTGGTGGTTCCTTGGGAAAAGTTTTTGACAAAGAAAAACTTAGTGTTTTCAACTGATAGGCAAAACCTATTTTGAGCAAAGCAAGCCTAAGCTACACTTAGCCAAAATGCATATAGTATTTAGTCCACCAATATTATACTAAGGTATCACTTGCCAATACTATTCCAATGTATTGACCCACTCTGGCTGTAACTTGTGATGTTGCAGGTTATTCTGATGATGATTAGGAGTCATGAGTCTACACTCAACATGCTTGCCTGTGGCACATGAAGATGAAGACTTATTTATCTTATTACTTATTTAAACTCTTGTACTAGGCCTGTGGTCATGGAGTTGTAAAAGACTATGTTTGTCTCTGGAATGATATGTAATAATGACCTTTGTTTCTGTGTACTTCATCTTAAACTGTGGATGCTAGCATTGATCCAGGGACTAGCATTGCAATCACAGGGATCCTTTTCCTTTATAAAGGAGGGATCTTACAGATGGTATCAGAGCACTGTGTTGCCTGTAGGATTATGACCCTAGGATTGGAAACCACTAAGGAAAATTTTTCAACAACTTCCACACTTGTCTTTTCTTCTCGTAAACTTTTCTAATCTTCTTTCTCATCTCTATTTGTAGATGAACTCCATCAACGAAGCCGTGAAGAAGGGACCACTCATGACTATGACTTGGGAATGTGAGACAGAGTTCCCCAAGGCTCTCAAGGACCTCATGGTTGCCATGGGAATACATGGTGCAGCTTTGTACAAAGGCTTTCCTGTGATGGATGATGGAGTTGAGTACTGGTGGGTGCAACTTCACTTGTATAAAAACAAGCAAGACAACCACAAGGATTCAGGATTCTGCATGGTCACCAACACAATGATGCACATCACATTCTTTGATTCAGCAAGGGATGCAGCTTGGAGGGCCATCAAAGAACTTGATGATAGAATCAAGTGCAGAATGCTCAACACTCAAAATGACCTAAAGGAATAAAAGAAACATACCCAAGAGTTGGAGGCTACCAACCAAACCTTAATGGAAGATATTATAAACTTAGCAATGGAGTCATGTGCTCTAGATAGACAAATTGCTTCTAGAAATATCCTGTTAACCAACTTGGCAAGTGCGTTGGGATTGTAACGTACTTCGTTAGTTGGACCACCACACTTATCATTTTATTTTTCCAAATGTTGTTTAAAATAAGTTGAACCTTGGTTGTTTGTAATGGATCCATGTATTCCATGACTTGTGTGTTTTGATTTTCCAAAGTTATGCATGTAATGCCTTGTCTTGTGATTTGTCTTAAATTGTGTTGATTCTAACTTTTCCTATATTATTAAATAGATGCCTAGTGTTACCATCAGCACTGTTGAAGAGTTCCAGGGAACTCGTTTTGGCCCTCGTATTATTGAGCTCACTAGTTTGCTCAATCTCCCTCTTCCTACCATCATGGTACTTCCCCTCACCAAGTTTGAGAGGAAAGACCTTTGGGGCTTCAAGGTCAATCAGCCCGGACGTCAGACTGAGCCTACCACGGAGGCAATCATCTTCAAGATCATGCATGATGACAAGGAGAGAGGCCTAGAGGTAGTCATGCAGGACTTGATTGGACGTCTGTTAGGGAGACACTCTCGACAGGTTAGAGGTACTCACTTCCACGCCTTCGGTAGACGTGATGAGGATGGTGAGGCCATTGACTTCGAGGATACTTCAAGGGAGACAGCAGAGCCGATTCGTCTATATCTCTAGGACTTAGAGGTTCTTCTTAGGCACGTGGACACTGATAGGACCAACGTCATGCTCAGCAATGACGAACTCCAGGTGCAGCTTTGTGAGAAGGACAATCTCTTCGCGGAGCAAGATGAGATAGTCAAGGAGATGGAGGCCAAGTTCGAGAGTCAGGACAGAAATTTCAAGAGTCAAGAGAAGCGAGTCCAAGATAGGAACAAGACGATTCGAGACATGACTGCAGAACTGGAGGCCAAGGACTTCGAGCTCGAGCATCAGCAGACTGTGATTGAGAGGCTTCATTCTCAGAAGAGGGCTCTTAAAGCCAAAGTAGAGACCTTGACCACCAATGTCGAGGAATACAAGACCGCTATGGAGAATGCAGGTCTTACATTTGTTGAGGAGGAGGTTGATGCCGATGAGTAGTGATGACTACTCATTTATCATTTATTTATCATGCTTTTTATTGAGTCGCAATGACCATCCAACATGTGAATGGCTTGCTATTGGTGTGTTTACTTTGCAAACTTGTCGTTTATTTGGTTGAACTATTATCATTATGATGCATGTTTGGTGTTTGTTTATGTGATGTATTGTGCATGTTAGCATCTATGGGTATCTCATTCTTATATCTATTGAATAAACCACAGATGCATCCCCGTCGTTCCAATCCCATCCCCAACAACAACATCACCCCTGAGATGCAGCAAATGATGACAGCTCAGACTCAGCTGATGCAAATGATGACTACGTTCATCCAGAATCAGAACAATAACAACAACAACAATCAGAACAACCCACCGGGTTTTGACATGCTTACCAGGTTTTTAAGATTGAGTCCAGCAAAGTTCTCAGGAACAACTGATCCTATGGTGGCCAATGATTGGCTACACTCTGTGAACAAAGACTTGGTAACTGTTGGCTGTACCGATGAAGAGAAAGTCAGATTTGCAGCTAACTTGTTGGAAGGACCAGCAGCTACTTGGTGGGATAACTTCCAGATCACCACTCCCATTGCAGATGTGACATGGGCTATCTTTGAAGATGGTTTCCGTACTGCTCACATCTCATCCGGAGTGATGAGTTTGAAGAAGAAAGAGTTCCATAACCTGAAGCAGCGCCACCGCAGCGTGGCTGAATATATTGAGGAGTTCAACAATCTAGTGCGATATGCACCGGATGAAGTTGACACGGATGCTAAGAGGAAGGAAAAGTTCCTTGAAGGGTTGAATGATGAACTGAACCTGCAGTTAGCTGTGGCATATGTTCCCACATACCAGTCTCTTTGTGACAAGGCTGCTATTTTGGAGAACAAGATGAAGCAAGTTGAAAGTAGGAAGAGAAAACACTCTGACAAGCACAGCTCGGGATCGTCACACAAACGTTCCCATTATGATGATAGTGGGAGTTCAGGATCCCACAAGCATGGGAAATTCAACAAGCACCACAACCACAACCGTCATCATGACAACAAGAGTCACCATAGTCATGACAATAACAAGTACAAGAATCACAAGGGTGGATATAAGAGTCACCACAGTGGTAGTGGAAGTGGCAGTGGAAGCAAGCCTGTCAAGAAGGATCTTAGTCAGGTTGAATGTTTCAAGTGCAAGAAGATGGGGCATTATGCTAATGAATGCCCAGAAAAGAAAGTTGAAGGACCCAACAAGCCCAACCCTTCTCATAAGGGACAAGTGAACCACCTCAATGTGGAAGAAATCTATGAGGAACCTGATGTTGTTGCTGGTAAGTTCAAACTCAATTCTGTTCCAACATTTGTTCTCTTTGATACTGGTGCATCTCATTCATTCATATCAAGAGCATTTGTTGAAAGAAATGAACTACCGGTAGAAACTATTGGGTGTCCTATAAAAGTAAGTTCTCCTGGCGGAGAAATGATAGTGAATTCAGGATGTCATGATCTAGTCATAGAGTTTGGGAAGTATAGGTTTCCCGTTAACTTGATAATCCTAAACTCCCAAGGATTGGATGTCATTTTGGGAATGGACTGGATGACTAAGCACAAGGGAGTGATAGATTGTGCCAACCATACTGTCTCACTCACAACTCCAGAAAATAAAAGGATTAGATTCAAGACCAACTTTGAATCAAAAAGGAGTAAGCTAAATTCTCTTAAGGGGGTTAGCATGGACAGTGTGCCAATAGTGAGTGAATATCCAGATGTGTTTCCGGAAGAATTGCTGGGAATGCCACCAGATAGAGATGTGGAATTTCTCATTGATTTTCTACCAGGATCTGGACCAATAGCAAACAGACCGTACAAGATGTCAGTTGATGAGTTTAAAGAACTCAAGAAGCAACTTGGTGAACAGTTGCAAAAAGGATTTATCCAACCAAGTTCCTCATCTTGGGGACCACCAGTTTTGTTTGTGGAAAAGAAAGATAGAAGTCAAAGGTTATGCATAGATTACCGTTCACTCAATGAGGTGACTATCAAGAACAAATACCCTTTGCCTAGAATCAATGACTTGTTTGATCAGTTAGAAGGATCTTGTGTGTTCTCAAAGATTGATCTTCAGTCAGGTTATTTCCAGCTCAAGATAAGGGAACAAGACATACCTAAGACAGCCTTCACCACAAGGTATGGATTGTATGAGTACACCGTGATGCCATTTGGATTGACCAATGCTCCAGCATACTTCATGAATATGATGAACAAGGTGTTCATGGAGTTCCTTGACAAGTTTTTTGTCATATTCATCGACGACATTCTAATCTACTCCAAGATCAAGGAAGAGCATGAAGGACATCTACGCTTGATACTTGAAAAACTTAGAGAGCATAAGTTATATGCCAAATTCAGCAAGTGTGAATTTTGGTTAAATGAAGTTGGATTTCTTGGACACATTGTGTCAGGAGATGGAGTAGCAGTTGATCCTACTAAAGTTTCAGCTCTAACTGAATGGGAATCTCCCAAGTCAGTGAAAGAAGTTCGTAGTTTCCTTGGCTTAGCAGGTTACTACAGAAGGTTCATTGAGAATTTCTCCAAGGTAGCAAAACCTATGACAGAATTGCTAAAGAAAGACAAGAAATTTGCTTGGTCTGAAGGTTGTGAACTCAGCTTTCAAGAATTGAAGAAGAGACTTGTGACAGCACCAGTCTTATGTCTGCCAGATTTGGAGAACGATTTCCAAGTGTATTGTGATGCATCTCATCATGGATTAGGTGCCGTACTTATGCAGGAAGGGAAAGTTGAGGCTTATGCCTCGAGACAACTCAAAACTCATGAAGTGAACTACCCTACTCATGATTTAGAGTTAGCCTCTGTTGTCCATGCACTCAAAACATGGAGACATTATCTTTTGGGAAAGCGATGTGAAGTGTTCACAGATCACAAAAGTTTGAAGTATATCTTCACCCAGAAAGAAATTAACATGAGACAAAGAAGATGGCTAGAACTCATCAAGGACTATGACTTGAGTTTGCAATACCACCCCGGTAAAGCAAATGTTGTAGCGGATGCTCTAAGCCGTAAGGTTTTTGTGAATGGCCTTACTAAGGGAGAATTGCCAGATGATCTGTGTGCCCAATTTAGAGACCTCAGATTGGAGATTGTGCCTAAAGGACATCTCGTGACCTTGGATGTTCAACCTACTTTGTTGCACAAGATTAAAGAAGCCTAGAAGAGTGATAAGGAAATTGAAGAGATTAAGGAAAAGATTGGCAAAGGAAAAGCCAAAGGATTCCATGAAGACGAACAGGGTACTTTATGGCATGGGAAACGTATCTGTGTTCCACAAGATCTGGAGCTTCGGAAACTAATTTTACAAGAAGCACACAACTCACCATATTCCATTCATCCGGGTAACACCAAAATGTACATGGATATGAAGGAAAGATTTTGGTGGAATAATCTCAAGAAGGACATCGCCGAACATATTGCTTTGTGTGATGTATGTAGTAGAGTGAAAGCAGAACATCAGAAACCAGCAGGATTGCTTCAACCACTACCTATTCCTGATTGGAAGTGGGACAAGATTGGCATGATGAAAAATCACCGGATTGCCAAGGACCAGGTCAGGATATGATTCTATATGGGTAGTAGTGGATTGCCTAACTAAAGTGGCTCATTTCATACCCGTGAAGACAACCTACACAAGTGCTAAGTTAGCCAAGATCTATATGAGCAGAATTGTATGTCTACATGGAGTACCCAAGAGTATTCTGTCTGATAGGGGAACTCAATTCACTTCTCATTTTTGGAGGCAACTACATGAGTCATTAGGAACGAGGTTGGAATTCAGCACTGCTTTTCATCCTCAGACTGATGGACAAACAGAAAGGACTAATCAGATTCTTGAAGATATGTTGAGGGCATGTGCCCTAGACTATGGAGCCAGTTGGGATGAAAGTCTGCCTTACGCAGAATTCTCTTATAATAATAGCTATCAAGCCAGTATTGAGATGGCACCATTTGAGTTTCTCTATGGGAGAAAGTGTACGACCCCATTGCGATGGAATGGTGTGGGAGAAAGAAGTTTGTTCGGACCAGAACTCATCAAAGACGCTGAAGAGAAAGTCAAACTGGTTAAGGACAGATTGAAGATAGCACAGTATCGACAGAAAAGCTACGCAGATCCTAAGCGTAGAGAAGTCACCTATGAAGTTGGTGATAGAGCCTATCTTAGAGTGTCACCACTTCGTGGAGTGAAGAGGTTTATAGTCAAAGGAAAGTTGGCCCCAAGATATGTTGGACCATTCAAGATTCTGAGTCATAAGGGAGAAGTAGCTTATGAGATTGAATTGCCAGAGTCTTTGTCAGCTGTTCATAATGTGTTTCATGTGAGTCAGCTTAAGAAATGCCATCCAGAAATGGAAGAGACTTCTTTGAAGGATACCATACCTTTGGAAGAGGTTCAATTGGAGAGTGACCTCACTTATGAAGAGAAATCTATCAAGATTCTTGAGACTGTAGAAAGAGTTACTCGGACTAAGACCATCAAGTTCTGCAAAGTTTAGTGGAATCACCATTCCGAAGAGGAAGCAACATGGGAAAGAGAAGATGATCTTCGGAAAGACCACCCTCACCTATTTGCTAGCCAATCCGAATCTCAAGGGCGAGATTCACCTTAAGGGGGTTAGATTTGTAACATCCCTAAAATCATGTTTCAAAACACATGCATATCATCCATGCATCCATGATCATGTAGAGTTCATTTTAAAAATCAATTCAAAAACAGGAGCATATGAGCTCATTATTTTATGTGATCAGCATTAAATCAAATGCTACTCTCCAATGAGGGATTGTTGTTGATGAATCAAACCTTGTTACTCTCAGATTGTTTTGCCTGATTGCTAGAGCTTAAACCAAAAACTTACAAAACAAATATGATTTGAAAACCATTTTCAAAACCTATTTAAAACTAGTGCTATGTCACTGTTTATTTTGTTTTATTCCAAGTGACCAGTCAAGTGCAAAGTGACCACTTGTTTTTATACCCAAAAATGTGAGTGATACACTCTACAGAAATCCAAAACAAATTTGAATTCAAAGGGCATTTGAATTTGTTTGAAAATGGTTTCAGAAAATCAAAACAGAAATAGAAAATGAATTAAGAAAAGGAAAAAGGCCGACGCCAGTTATTTAGCCCAACAGAGAAACCAGCCCACTAAGCCCACCCGGGTCGTTTTCCCCTTCTTTCTCTCTCACCCACACCCGCACTACCCCGCATACACTGCCACTAGGCCCGAGCCATGTCAGCTCCTTCTTCTCCACCCCCGCGCGCGCAGACCCCGTCGCCACCGCCGTTTCCTCCAGAAACGCCGCGTTGATTCCGCGCTTAATTGGCATTGATCTGCAGCGTAATTCCCTCGCCCCTCCTGGATACTTAAACCTATCCCCCTCACGGCCATTTCCCCCAACAAAGCCATCCCGAAGCGCCTCCAGGCTGCCAGTATTTGCCCTTACCTCGCCGCAGACAGAACCCACTCCGGCGACCAATCCTGGTGAGCTCCGTGCGCGCCTTCCTCTCTGGTTCACGCGAACTGCTTCACAATCTCCTTACGGTCCTACTGACATCCTTGGTTCGTCCTGTACTGCCCCAGGTCGTCGACTCCAACGAGCACCACAAGTTCCTGACAACGTCTCCAACTCTGGCGAGCGATTAAGGTAAAAGCCGACCGCCCCGTGCCTTCCCTTTGACACTAACCTGTTCACCTGATCGATGCGCACCCGCTGATGCCCTCCGTTTGTGTTAGGGAGGATCAGAACGTCGCCAACGTCGCCGTCCGCCCGAGCCCGACGCTGTCCTCTACTCCGACGAGCTCCCACGGCCACTGCAGCGCGCCCCTTGTCAAGCCACCGCCATGTTGAGCTTCAGTACATCGCCGCGAGTCTAGTAAGCATCTCCGACGACCCCAAACCCCCCTGTAGCCACCGCGCCGCCGTGGACAGAGCGCACCGCCGCCAGCCGTCGCCGCCAGCCGCCAATCCTTGGCAGTTTGATCGCGAACCGTTGGATCTAGATCCGACGGGCTAGATAGATCACTTACGCGAAGGGGTACGAACAGATCTGGGCCGTGCAGATTAAGTTAGATCTAATGGCTCACGTGTGTGATCCTGAGTGAACCGGTATCAACCAATAGGAGCACGCCGCGTGGCTAGGATTTGAATTTAAAAACTGGATTAGATCTATTAGGTATTAAAACTTGTTTAATTCATAACTTTTGATTCCCACGTCCAAATTTGATGAATTTTATATCGATGGAATCAGGAGAGAAAGCCCTTTCCATATATGCAATGTGTTTAATGTTTTGTTTCTGTTAAAATGGTTATTTTTACAAAAACATGTGTAGGCCTTTTTTGTGTATATTAATTATTTGAGAAATGTTTTAATGTTCAAATAAAGGTTGTTTGGCAAGTTTTGAACTTGTTTATGAACCGGTACTGTGCACTTGTCTTGTTAAGTATAGAAAATCATCACATATCATATTGCATGCATCCATATATTTTTGCTTGTATTTGTTTTGTATGTGATTTGGTGCTATCATTTTATGTGTAGATTTTGGTGCAAATAGTGATTGTGATTGTGTGGATTGTAGCTACTATCCAAACTACCAAGGCAAGTGGTGCTTCATGATTTTATCCCTATGTTTTTCAACTATGCATTAGAAAATATTTTGCTAGTCTTGCATGGTTATATTTTGCTTATATGCTATGCTTGGGAAATCCTAGTAGTTGTAGAATTGCTAGAAATTTCTAAGTTAAGATGCTTATCTATGCCATGCTTAGCCTAGATAGTAGTAACCAAGGGAGGCTATATGTTCATGCTATGAATAAATATTTCTAAGTCTTTGGACTATGTTTTTGCTTAATAAAACAACTAAGTGAATGAATCACCTGGGTGGAATGGTTGTGAATGGGTTATGTTGAGTGGTTACACAAGGCCCATTTCTATGGTTTACCTTGTGTATCTCACTTGTGGAAAGCCACCCAGGAACAAAGGGATTTGAGAGGCCAAATGTTAAGAAGCTTTTAGTGCAGCCACTTGGAAATATGGGCTCTGCCTGGATCACATAGGTTGCAATAACTTCGCCATTTGGACAGTTGGTGGTAGTGGGATGATAGGTTGGAACGCGTCCATTTGGTCTAAGGGAAGGCTTCTGAAAGGTCCTGTCTTGGTTAAAATCAAGTCTTGTGGGGAAAGTGCACAACCTCTGTAGATGGAAGAATCTAAGTACTTAGCCATGTCCCTGGTATTGGACAATTTGAGCATCAAGACATGGAAGCTATCAAGAATCTCCTCATCCCAATTTCTAAGTAAAACTTGTGGTTGAACAAGGGTGAAGGACCCCAATGTCTATTGGTGGTTCCTTGGGAAAAGTTTTTGACAAAGAAAAACTTAATGTTTTCAACTGATAGGCAAAACCTATTTTGAGCAAAGCAAGCCTAAGCTACACTTAGCCAAAATGCATATAGTATTTAGTCCACCAATATTATACTAAGGTATCACTTGCCGATACTATTCCAATGTATTGACCCACTGTGGCTGTAACTTGTGGTGTTGCAGGTTATTCTGATGATGATTAGGAGTCATGAGTCTACATTCAACATGCTTGCCTGTGGCACATGAAGATGAAGACTTATTTATCTTATTACTTATTTAAACTCTTGTACTAGGCTTGTGGCCATGGAGTTGTAAAAGACTATGTTTGTCTCTTGAATGACTGTAATAATGACCTTTGTTTCTGTGTACTTCATCTTAAACTGTGGATGCTAGCATTGATCCAGGGACTAGCATTGCAATCATAGGGATCCTTTTCCTTTATAAAGGAGGGATCTTATAATATGAAGGAAAGATTTTGGTGGAATAATCTCAAGAAGGACATCGCCGAACATATTGCTTTGTGTGATGTATGTAGTAGAGTGAAAGCGGAACATCAGAAACCAGCAGGATTGTTACAACCACTACCTATTCCTGATTGGAAGTGGGACAAGATTGGTATGGATTTCATTACCGGATTGCCAAGGACCCGGTCAGGATATGATTCTATTTGGGTAGTAGTGGATTGCCTAACTAAAGTGGCTCATTTCATACCCGTGAAAACAACCTACACAAGTGCTAAATTAGCCAGGATCTATATGAGTAGAATTGTATGTCTACATGGAGTACCCAAGAGTATTGTGTCTGATAGGGGAACACAATTCACTTCTCATTTCTGGAGGCAACTACATGAGTCATTGGGAACAAGTTTGGAATTCAGCACTTCTTTTCATCCTCAGACTGATGGACAGACAGAAAGGACCAACCAGATTCTTGAAGATATGTTGAGAGCATGTGCTCTAGACTATGGAGCCAGTTGGGATGAAAGTCTGCCTTACGTAGAATTCTCTTATAATAACAGCTATCAAGCCAGTATTGAGATGGCACCATTTGAGTTTCTCTATGGGAGAAAGTGTACCACCCCATTGCTATGGAATGGTGTGGGAGAAAGAAGTTTGTTCGGACCCGAACTAATCAAAGAGGCTGAAGAGAAAGTCAAGATAGTTAAGGACAGATTGAAGATAGCACAGTCCCGACAGAAGAGTTACGCAGATCCTAAGCGTAGAGAAGTCATCTATGAAGTAGGTGATATAGCTTATCTTAGAGTGTCACCACTTCGTGGAGTGAAGAGGTTTGGATTCAAAGGAAAATTGGCTCCAAGATATGTTGGACCATTCAAGATTCTGAGTCGTAAAGGAGAAGTAGCTTATGAGATTGAATTGCCAGAGTCTTTGTCCGCTATTCATAATGTGTTTCATGTGAGTCAGCTTAAGAAATGTCATCCAGAAATGGAAGAGACTTCTTTGAAGGATACTATACCTTTGGAAGAGGTCCAATTGGAAAGTGATCTCACTTATGAGGAGAAACCAATCAAGATTCTTGAGACTGCAGAAAGAGTCACTCGGACTAAGACTATCAAATTCTGCAAAGTTCAATGGAACCATCATTCCGAAGAAGAAGCAACATGGGAAAGAGAAGATGATCTTCGAAAAGACCACCCTCACATATTTGCTAGCCAACCCAAATCTCGAGGGCGAGATTCACCTTAAGGGGGTTAGATTTGTAACATCCCTAAAAGCATGTTTTCAAAGTTTGCATATCATCCATGCATGCATATCATTTAGGGACCAAATATCAAACTCATTTCAAGAAAACAGTAGCACTTGGTGCTATTATTTTGTGTAAGCAAAGCATTTATCAAATGCTACTCTCCAATGAGAGATTATTTGTTTTAAACCAAGCATTGCTTGCTCTCTTATTACTTTGTTTTATTGTTGGAGTTTGGTGAAAATTTACAACACAAATATGATTTAAAAATCATTTTCAAAACTTATTCAAATCAAGTGCTATAACACTATTTATTTTGTTCAATCAAAGGGACCAAGCTAGTACAGAGAGACCACATGGTTTTATGCCCAAAAATATGAGTGTTACACTCTACAAAAATCCAGAAAAGATTTGAATTCAAATGGCTTTTGATTTTATTTGATTTTGATTCCTCAAAAATCAACTCAGAAAAAGAAAAATAAGTTTAAAACCCATTTGGGCCTGGCGCCACCGTTCTAGCCTAGCAAGTGAATCAGCCCACCCGGGTCCCCCCTCTCTCCTCTATTTCTCACCGCGTTCGCGCATACCCCCTCGCTGACAAATGGGCCCTGCAGCCACGTCACTCCGTCGTCCCCAAATCCCGCCCGCAGACCACGTCACCGCTGTCGTTGATGCCGATAATGGCGCGGCGTAATTAGCCTCGATTCTACGAGCGTTTCCTGTCGCGCTGCTGCCTACTTAAACCCCTCCCCCTCGCGACCATTTCCCCCAACAAAGCTAGCCAGGAGCGCCACCAGGCTGCCAGTATTTGCCCTCACACCTCCGCGGTACCCACAGACTCCGGCGTGCAATTCCGGTGAGCTCTCGTCGCCCCTTGCCGTCTAATTTTGCCAGAGTGATCGCAGCATCCTTGCGCATCTTCTAATCCCATTGGTACATGCTAGGACTATCTAGAGCCTCGCCAACGACGACGACCGCAAGTGCCCGACGCAGCCGCAAACTACGACGAGCTCTACTGGTTTGTACCGACCGCGCCTCCCTCTCTCATTCATACTCACATGCTCGCCTTAATTGTACGCATCTAACGCCACCCCTCTTGTGACTTAGCGTGAGCCGTAGCGTCTCCACCGTCTCCAGCCACTCAAGCCCGACGACAGCAACGACTCCGACGAGCAATACCTGTCAACCACAAGCGCCCCTTCGCCAACCAAACCCACCTCGAGCATCAGCAGCGCACGGCGAACACGGTAAGCCACCTCACCCTCTCCCGCGTGACCTAGTTCGTCGGCAACGACTCTGACAGAGTCGCCGCCGCCACTCGCCGCCGCTAGCACCGCCTGTCCGTGGTCGATAGATCTATGGCCGTAGGATCTAGATCCAACGTATAAGATTAGATCTGTGACGAAGAGGTAAGGAGCAGATCTGGCTGCGCGTTTTAGTTAGATCTAACGGTTCACAAGCGCGATCCAGCGCGAAGCGGTACCAACCAACCAGACGGTGCCGCGTGGCATGTGTTTTGTTTTAAAATTTTGAATTAGATCTATTAGATGTTTAAACTTGTTTAATTCATAACTTTTGTTTCCCACGTCCAAATTTGACAAATTTTATATCAATAGAATCAGGAGAGAAAATCCTTTCCAGTTATGCAATGTGTTTAAATTTTTGCCTCTGTTAAAATGGTTGTTTTTGCAGAAACATGTGTAGGACTAATTTGAGTATAATAATTATTTGGAAAATGTTTTAGTATTGAAATAATGTTATTTTGGCAAGTTTTGGTCTTGTTTATGAATCAGTACTGTGCACTTGTCTTGGTTGGTGTAGAAAATCATCACATGGCATATTGCATACAATCGTGTATTTTTGCTTGTATATATTGTGTATGTGATTTGTGCCATCATTTTATGTGTAGATTTTGGTGCAAATAGTGATTGTGACTGTGAGGATTGTTGCTACTCCCCAAGCTACCAAGGCAAGTGGTACTTCATGATTTTATTCCTATGTTTTCAACTATGCATTAGAAATATTTTGCTAGCCTTGCATGAATATTTTGATATATATGCTATGCTTGGGAAATCCTAGTAGTTGTAGAATTACTAGAAATTTCTAACTTAAAGATTCTTGTCAATTCCATGCTTAGCCTAGCTAGTAGCAAACAAGGATGGTTATATATTCATGTCATGAGAAAATATTTCTAAGTCTTTGGACTTGTGTTTGTTTAATAAAACAACTAAGTGAATGAAACACCTGGGTGGAATGGAAGGAATGGTTTGTGTTGAGTGGTTACACAAGGCCCATTTCTATGGTTTACCTTGTGTATCTCACTTGTGGAAATCCACCCAGGAACAAAGGGATTTGAGATGCCATATGTTAAGAAGCTTCTGGTGCAGCCACTTGGCAATATGGGCTCTGCCTGGATCAATTAGGTTGCAATAACTTAGCTATTTGGACAGTTGGTGGTAGTGGAATGATAGGTTGGAACGCGTCCCTTTGGTCTAAGGGAAGGCTTCTAAAAGGTCCTGTCTTGGTGAAAATCAAGTCTTGTGGGGAAAGTGCACAACCACTTCAGATGGAAGAATCTAAGTACTTTGCCATGTCCCTGGTAAAGGACAATTTGAGCATCAAGACATGGAAGCTATCAAGAATCTTCTCATCCCAATTTATAAGTAAAAACTTGTGGTTGAACAAGGGTGAAGGTACACCAATGTCTATTGGTGTTTCCTTGGGAAAGATTTTATCAAAGAGAAAACTTAGTGTTTTCAACTAATAGGAAAAACCTATTTTGAGCAAAGCAAGCCTAAGCTACACTTAGCCAAATGCATATAGTATCTAGTTGCCAATATTATTCTAAGGTATCACTTTCCAATACTATTCCAATGTATTGACCCACTGTGGCTGTAACTTGTGTTGTTGCAGGTTATTCTGATGGTGATTAGGGGTTATGAGTCTACACTCAACATGCTTGCCTGTGGCACATGAAGATGAAGACTTAGTTATCTTATTACAAATTTAAACTCTTGTAGTAGGACTATGGCCATGGAGTTGTAAAATACTATGTTTGTCTCTGGAATGACTTGTAATAATGACCTTTGTTTCTGTGTACTTCATCTTAAACTATGGATGCTAGCATTGATCCAGGGACTAGCATTGCAATCATAGGGATATTTTCCTTTATAAAGGAGGGATCTTACATGTGATGTCGGTATACCCCCCCAAGCTTAGTCTTTTGTCCTAAGTGGGGCTCAAATCTATGGTGACCAAGAAGGTGCACCTCCGTAGTACGACGAGGAGGCTCCTTCGTCCTAGTACAAGCTCGAGGACTCCCCTATGTAATGTACAGAGGGGTCGTATGAGGGCATGTCCCTCTGATAGTGTCCGTGGAAACCACAAATGTGTAGCTGCTCGTCCATCTCCTCTTTGGAGCGTGACCAAGGTCTCTGGGAAATACAGAACAAAGTGGTTTGGGGCAGAGGAATCTCCCTCTCTTCCCCATCAGTAAATAACATTCTATAAACCAAACCCTCAAGGGTAGAGCCAGCAGTGACAAAGTGATGCACTTTCATTGCAGCTAAATCAAGCCTCTGAGGAGCCAAAACTGTATCATTTGGATCAACAGAAAGGTCTAGGGCAACAATAATACATGCAACAATAATTCCCCCATAAATGGGTCCCTTAGCATCTACTCCCTCCGTTTCAAAATATAAGATGTTTTAGCTTTGTGAAGACAATGTATCTAGACCCCTTTTAGTATGTAGGTTTGGAGAGGTTTGGAGTGAACCTACACACTAAAAGGGGTCTAGATTCATTAGTTTCACAAAGCTAAAACATCTTATATTTTGAAACGGAGGAAGTAAGAGACAAGAAATGAGAGAACCAAGATTATACCTGGTTTGATTGTTGAGTGCAGCAGCTAGGAAGGCCAAATGATAGTTAGAAATATTGCTAGTGTTCTCCCTACCAAGAACACTAGTGGCAAGATAATAAGCAAAATACCTGATAGCTTAGAGTTGAATATTTCTTATCTTTCCCCTCTGGGCTCTGCGGCCATCATCATTAGTTATCCCGCAGTAGAGCTCCAACAAATCAGCGGGTTGAGCTAGAATCTTCTTCACCGTACCAGCCGTGCCAATACCCAAGATTTCATAGAATTTCTTCAATGTCATGGATAAGGGCCTGTTATAGATTTTGAAAGACACATCTGGCTTGAAAGGGCTGTTAGAAAATGAGAAACTCTCCACAAAGGTTTTAGTGAGCGTAGCATACTGCACACTCTCATCCTGCATATAACTAGTCAGTCCAACCCTCTGCACCAAGGTTAGGAAATCATTGAGAATCCCTGCAGCCCGCAAAAAGGTAGGACAAGGAAAGGTGGAAGGGTGTGCATCCCCCTCATCTCCCTCGTCACCAAAACACGGTGTAATGAGATCCTCATTATATGATGGCCTAGACCGGGAGGATGATCTTGAAGGCCTTGTCCTCCTAGGTGCATCACTCTCAAATATTTCACCAAAGGTGTGGTTGTCCATGACCCCTTTTTCTGAAAATTTTTAGATAAACATCAAACCAAGTGATTTCCAAGTTGATAAATGATGAGAAACTACTATAGAAACTTGCTAGAGGGCTAAACATGCATCAAAATGAAATCTCTAAGCATAGAACAAGCATGCAAGATCACACAACCTGACATCTATCATACAAAAATACTCAAGATGCAATCTACCAATCACAAATCTAATTAGACAAGCGGAGGAGGCACATACCAAGGAGTAATCCCTCCAAAAATCAGCAGCAAAGATGGGTTGAGCAAGGAGATCGAAAATCGGGAGCAAGAACAGCAGGAACTCGAGGATGAGAAATTTTTCCGGTGTTTTTCGGGAGAGAAAAAGAAGTGGCTGGGAGGAGACAACTTGGAGGGCCACAGCTGGGCCCCACCCAGGCCAGGAGCGCCCTGATACGTCGGAAACGTATCTATAATTTTTGGTGTTGCATGCTTGTTTAGTAAATACTTTTCTTTGCTTTATCTACACTTTGAGGTGCTTTTTATATGTTTTCTGGTACTAACCTATTAACAAGTTGCCATAGTGCCAGTTGCCTGTTTTCTGCTGTTTTTGGTTCCAGAAAAGCTAGTAAAGAAATATTCTCGGAATTGGATGGGACAAACATCAAAGTCAATTACTTTCCGTGGGGAACAAGAAGTCCAAAGGGGAGACGGAGAGGAGTGCTAGGGCGGCCACACCCCCCTAGGCGCGGGTGGGCCCTGCCTCGCGCCTAGGAATGGTGTGGGGCCCCTGGCCACCTCCTCGGCCTCCCCCTTCGCCTATAAGAAGCCCCCGATGCAGAAACCCTAAGTAACCGATCAATATTCCACAAAACCTTCTGTAGACGCCACCACCATCGTCCCTAGATCGGGGGGATCTGAAGTTATTCACGGCACCCTGTCGGAGGGGAGATCATCCCGGAGGCCTTCTCTCCGGTATGATGCGTGAGTAGTTCCACCTTGGACTATGGGTCCATGTAGTAGCTAGATGGTTGTATCTCTTCCTTTGTGCTTTCATGTATAGATCTTGTGAGCTCCATTCATGATCAAGATCTAATCTATTTGTAATAATGCATGTTGTGTTTGCGGGGATCCGATGGATATTGAGATTATTATGTTGGTTTGATTAATGGTTTTGTCTTTATGATTCTATCATGTCTGTGTTGTTTGTGATATTGCATGCTCTCCATTGTTAGTAGATATCTTGTCCAAGTAGTTGCTAGTGACTCCAAGAGGGGGTATTTATGCTCGATAGTGGGTTCATGCCTCTAGTTAACAAGGGAAGTGACAGAAATATCTTCGGTTGTAGATGTACTGTTGCTACTAGGGAGAAAACGACGGTCTCTTGTTCATGGAACATGTGGACTGTTTACCTTACACACTTTGTTTAAAGCAGTTGTTTGTTGCTTGCAACTTAATACTGGAGGGGTTTCGGATGATAACCTCAAGGTGGACTTCTAGTCATAGATGCAGTTGGATGGCGGTCTATGTATCTTGTTGTATTGCCCAATCGAATCTCATAGGATCTTTCTGCCTAGTAATTGTATTGTTATGCCTTGCTCAGTTCCTGTCAATTACCCTGCTGTAATTTGTTTACCCTTCATGCCATGTTTTTTATCTAAGGAGCATACCTCTAGTGAACTATGGACCCCGGTCCAATCTTTACCGTTGATACATCTTATACTGTTACTTGTTTACTTGCTGCAAACCACCATTACCTTCCACACCATATGTTTAATCCTTTGTTACAGCAACCTATGAGATTGACAACCTCACTGTTAGTTGGCGCAAACTCTTGAGTTTGTGTTGTGCAGGTCTCCGTGTTGCTTGCAACACCTATGTGACATTTCCTTCCTCCTAATGGTTCGATAACCTCGGTTTCTTACTAAGGGAAAACGTGTTGTTGTACTGCTTCACACCTTGCTCTTGCCGGGGAGGCTAAGGACGTCTTCACTAGGGGAGTCATTCACTTCCTTTCTCTTTACTTTGTTTGCTTTGTTTCTTTTGTTTGGTTTGGTTTGCCTCTTTTCAAAAAAACCCAAAAAAACATTCTAGTTTGGTTTGCTTTCTTTATTCAAAAACACAAAAATATTAGTTCCTGCTCTAGTTGCTGGTCTGTCTTTGCCTTGCTTTGTCATGCTTTCTATCAATGGATAGTTTTTTTGAAACTAGTTCTTATTGGCAAGGTGGGTTCATGGAAGAACAAAAGTATTATTATAAGGAACACCGTTTGTCACAAAAAGGAAAACACTTATGGTAACAAATTGATAAGTTGAATACTACTGCTAGAGACGTGTGCTCTACTTATAATGTTACTTATTGCTTTGATAAATCTTGTTCCTGTAGGAGGTATAAACACCTGCCTTTTCAATGTGAGTATAATGATAATGTTACCATATCTTCTTATGTTAAAGGAAACTATGACTTTTATGATGTGGAACAAATTGAAGAATTTATTGCCTTCAAGGGTGCATTTTAACTTGCTAGTTTGCTTGAAAATACTGATGATGCACCTTATGAATATGAGGTTTATGAGGTACTTAAATTTATGCTTTGATAATTACAAGGAAGCAAATACCTATATGCTTGAATATTTTAATAGATGCTTTCCATAAATGTAAGAGTCTAATGCCTTGCAGGAGCCTATGGAAGAAGAAATTGTTGAAACTGGAAGCTCATTAGACGAAGAAGAGGAGGAGAGTGATGAAAAAAAGGTAGAAGAATGGACTATATACCCATGCCTACCTTCTAATGAGAGTAACTCTTTATCCCTTACTTTATTTGATTGTCCCTCATGCTTACCAAAGGAGGATGAATGTTATGTTCCTGTGGATCCTTTTGAAATATCTACTTTGGGTAAAACCTATGAAGGTTTTATTCCTACTATTTTTGAGATTGATAGAAATTATGTGTTTGTAGATCATGAAAAGCATGCTTTATGTGATAGCTATACTGTTGAGTTTATTCATGATGCTACTAAAAATTATTATGAGAGAGGAAAGTAAGGTTATAGAATTTTTCATGGTATTGAAACACCTCTCTATGTGCTAAAAGTTTTGAAGTTACTCTTGTTTTATCTTCCTATGATTGTCACTTTGTTCTTTGTGAATTTATTTGTGTACAAGATTCCGATGCTTAGGAAGAGAGTTAGATATAGATGTGTTTTGAATTTTCTTCTTGGTTATCTCTTTCACTTCAATTCATATTTCTTATGTGAGCATCTTCTCAAACTATCAAGCCTAACTTAAAGGCGTTAAAGAAAAGTACTTGTTGGGAGATAACCCAAGAGTTTCCTTGAGTCTTGGAAGTTATTACTTCAGTAATGACCTCTCCTTATCCTTTTTGTTTGCTTTTTGTGCAAACGATGACCTCTAATGAGAGGGAAGTAAGATTTGGGGAGTTGCTGTCCCGAAATAGAATTTCTGTCCTCCACCAAAAAAATTCGTGAGGACTCTCTGTAACTCGGATTAAGCTGAAAATTTACTAATAAATCCCCCAGTATGTTAGATAACTTAGTTAGTTCAACACTTTTTGATTTGAGCAACAGAAGATGTTCGAAAAAAAATCGGTTTCTACATGTTGATCTGTTTTGACAGATTTCTGCCATTATTTGCATTTGCTTCTTATTGATTCCTTTTTTAGTTCTCTTTAAGGTGAATTGAGCTTTTTGAAAGAGTTACTACAGTAGCTTGTGTTTTTAGTGAAATTCCTTGTTGTTCCAAAGCTTTTCCAGAGGTCTAATATCTTTTGAATAAACTAATGTTGCTAATGAAGATTGTGTGAAGTTTTGTATGAAGGAAAAATTTCAGGTGTAGAGAGAGAATGATATAATGAGATGAAGAATGGACAAAAGCTAAAGCTTCGGGATTCCACCATGGTGTCACCCCAATAAATATCCAAGAAGTACAAGTGTCAAAGCTTGGGGATGCCCAAGGCATCCCCTTCTTCATCAATAAAAAGCTCAGGTCTGTCTAGACACTTCGTTTTTATTGTTTCATGCACTGTTGTGTTGTTCTTGGAGCGTCTTAGTTTTCGTTTGGTTTGCTTAGGTTGTTTAGTTTGCTTGAATAAAGTAGTTTGGACCCCTGTTCTCGCTGTGTTGTTTGCAATTAAGTTGCTTGGTGTTGGAAAGGAGTAGTAAGTTCTTGCTTGTAAGTGCAAGAGGAGCTTGCATTGACTGTGACTTAGACTTTAGAATGACATGCTAGGTGTTGTTTTGATCTTATGCTTAGTGATTATTACTGTAGCATGTCTTGTTCCAAGTCATTGGGATTGCTTTGTGTTCCTTGAAGAAATTATGCATTGTTTTTGCATGCAAAAGCATAGTATAGTGGTATTCTCCTTTGATGCTTTGCTTGGGTTGACTTGGCACATGCTCACACCATGTTATGACTATGAACAAGTCACCATAGCCTCTATAATCATTTAGTCCTTGACTTGTAGTACCACTCTATGCTTTGATTAGTAATGCTTTGTTGCACTGCATGATTATGGCCATTATTGCTCTCTTATTTGGTTGCTCCAGGTCTTTTGCTAGCCTCCACTTGTATGACTAATCTCTACACATGCTTCCAACTCCCAAGAAACCAAGTTATTCCAAAGTGTCCACTATAAACTCCTATGCATGGTGTGTTACACCATTCCAAAGTATATTCTTGTTTTCAGCTATCTTCCATTTAAAAACTATATTGTTATGTGAAAACTTAGTGATTAAAGCCCTCACAAACTTGATGGAACACTTTATATTATTTGCCCTTAATAAACTTGAACCATCGTGTGTTCTATGTTGTATATGCTTGCACTTATACGTTGGAATTAGCAGAACCATGCTGTCATGCGGAAATTTTTCAAAATTGCACTTGTACTTTGTACTCAGTTGATATCATGCTCTTTTGTCTATGGATGTCACCGCTGTGAAATAAAGAGGGAACTTGTAAGTACATGGAGTTTGTATTTTGTGTTAGAGAAACGCCTTGGCCGCTAGCCTAAGTCATGCCTAATCATGGTGGAAACTTGTAGCATCACCATAGTGACATCTATGAAGCATTCTTCTTATAAAAAGAGAAACATTGAAAAAAGAGGAAAGAGAGAAAAAAAGCACCATATTCCCATGGTAAATAAGAAGATTGCTGAGATGCTCATTGTCTGCTTGCCTTGTCATTTTGGTTATGGGATAGCTCTTGTACTATGTGCAAGGGGTACCTCGTTGGCGGTTCTCTATGATATGCAAATACTTACAATGACAAGAACTTACCGGTGACTGAAGTTGAGTAGCATGAGGTGTGACTTTCATATTCAAGGGACTTGAGATTGCCAACTTATACTTCATAAAGCATATACTCCATCTTTGTTCACTTTAACCTTAACCACTTCAAGATGCTTATGATAGGGGCAATGAGGGCTGAAAGCTAACAAGTACCATAATTTTTGGAAGATCTTTTTGAGACTTGAAATCCCTACTTCCTTTATAAAAGTATTTTCTTCCACCATTATTTGAGTCTCCACCTTCTACCTTTAGGCACCATTAAGAGAGCATAGTTGTCATTCTGTGTGCAGTGTTCCAAAGCTTATTGATTGATGCATATTGTGATATTACTTGTTCTTGTGCTACTTGTTTCTAGTCACCCGTGTGAACTTTGAAGGTGTCATATGCATCTATTTGCTACTCTATGAGAGACAAGCTGAATGCCACTATGCCATGTTTTTGTATGTGAAACAAACAAACATTTTTCAATGCATATTATTCATGATCTTTGTTTGTATCTTGACATGTTGCATGCATAGTTACTATTTACTATTGTTAGAACTCCATCTTTCATGCACATGTTTAGAGTTATTTTATCCCAGCTTTCAATGCTTGCAAATGGTTTGATCTTTATTGTGAGGGTGCATGTCACCTAAAAAATTATTCTTTTTATCACTTACCTACTCGAGGACGAGCAGGAGTTAAGCTTGGGGATGCTTGATACGTCGGAAACGTATCTATAATTTTTGATGATCCATGCTTGTTTAGTATCTACTTTGATTTGCTTTGTCTACACTTTGAGGTGTTTTTTATATGTTTTCTGGTACTAACCTATTAACAAATTGCCACAGTGCCAGTTGCATGTTTTCTGCTGTTTTTGGTTCCATAAAAGCTAGTAAAGAAATATTCTCGAAATTGGACGGGACAAACGTTAAAGTCAATTAATTTCCGTGGGGAACAAGAAGTCCAGAGCGGAGACGGAGAGGCGTGCTAGGGCAGCCACACCCCCCTAGGCGCGGGTGGGCCCTGCCCCGTGCCTAGGCAGGGTGTGGGGCCCCTGGCCACCTCCTCGGCCTCCCCCTCCGCCTATAAGAAGCCCTCGATGCAGAAACCCTAAGTACCCGATCAATATTCCACGAAACCTTCTGTAGCCGCCACCATCGTCGTCCCTAGATCGGGGGGATCTGAAGTTCTTCCCGGCACCCTGCCGGAAGGGATATCATCCTGGAGTCCTTCTCTCCGATATGATGTGTGAGTAGTTCCACCTTGGACTATGGGTCCATGTAGTAGCTAGATGGTTGTATCTCCTCCTTTGTGCTTTCATGTATAGATCTTGTGAGCTCTGTTCATGATCAATATCTAATCTATTTGTAATCATGCATGTTGTGTTTGCGGGGATCCGATGGATATTGATATTATTATGTTGGTTTGATTAAGGGTTTTGTCTTTATGATTCTATCATGTTTGTGTTGTTTGTGATCTTGAATGCTCCCTGTTGTTAGTAGCTATCTTGGCCAAGTAGTTGCTAGTGACTCCAAGAGGGGTTATTTATGCTCGATAGTGGGGTCATGCCTCTAGTTTCCAAGGGAAGTGACAGAAATCTCTTCGGTTGTAGATGTGTTGTTGTTACTAGGGAGAAAACAACAGTCTCTTGTTCATGGAACATGTGGACTGTTTACCTTACACACTTTTCTTAAAGAAGTTGTTTGTTGCTTGCAACTTAATACTGGAGGGGGTTCGGATGATAACTTGAAGGTGGACTTCTAGTAATAGATGTAATTGGATGGCGGTTTATGTATCTTGTTGTATTGCCCAATCGAATCTCATAGGATCTTTCTGACTAGTAATTGCATTGTTATGCCTTGCTCAGTTCCTGTCAATTGCCCTGCTGTAATTTGTTTACCCTTCATGCCATGTTGTTTATCTAAGGGGAGCACCTCTAGTGAACTATGGACCCCGACCCAACCTTTAACATTGATACATCTTCCACTATTACTTGTTTACTTGCTGCAAACCACCATTACCTTCCACACCATACGTTTAATCCTTTGTTATAGCAACCGGTGAGATTGACAACCTCACTGTTAGTTGGGGCAAATTCTTGAGTTTCTGTTGTGCAGGTCTCCGTGTTGGTTGCAACACCTGTGTGATGTTTCCTTCCTCCTACTGGTTTGATAACCTCGGTTTCTTACTAAGGGAAAACTTGATGTTGTACTGCATCACACCTTGCTCTTGGGGTTCCCAACAGACTCCACGTCAAGCACAAGTTCTCTGGCGCCATCAAGGAGTCATCACAGCCCGTTGCAACGGGGCCTCGAGGGAACTACTGGCAATTAAGGTGCTCCTTTTAATAGAGCACCGGAGCAAAGCCTTAACACTCCATGAACACATGTGATCCTCACATCACAGCCATCCCCTCAGGTTATCCGAATTTCTATCACTTCGGGGCCTTTGGATCCGGACAATGATATGTGTACACTACTTGCAGATAAGATCACAAACAATACTATCATCATGAATCAATAATAAGTTCAGATTTGAGATCATGGCACTCAGGCCCGAGTGACAAGCACTAAGCACAACAAGTTGCAACAAAGTCAAATAGCAATAATAGAGATACTAGGCACCATGCCCTAACAATCTTATTCGATTAAATGATAGAACTCATCCAATCCCTACCATCCCCAAATCCTACAGCGAAGTATTACTCACTCATGGATGAGGGAAACATGGATGGTTGATGGAGAGGCGTTGTTGATGATCATGGCGATGATAGTCTCCAAATTCCATGTCCCAGCAGGTTGCCAGAACGGAGTTTCTAGTTCCGAATCGCGGTTTCTGGTGGTGGCGGCGCAGCGGAACTCTTTCTGGAAAAACGTCGAACCCCCTCGGTTTTTAGGTCAAGGGGTAACTTATAGGAGAAGAGGGAGGCCGAGGGGGTGCCTGAGGCGGCCGCACCCCCCAGGCGCGGGGTGGGACCACCCGCACGGCAGGGGGTGTCTCGTACTCTGGCTCCGTGGATCTTCTAGTGAAATAGGATTTTTGGCATATTTTCCGAGATTTTTCCTGATAGTTGATTTCCTGCACAAAAACTAGACACCAAGGTAATTCTGTTGAAAACAATGTTAGTCTGTGTTAGTTGTATCCAAATCACACAAATTTAGAGGAGAAACAATAGCAAAAGTGTTCAGGAAAGTAGATACGTTTTGGACGTATCAATTCCCCCAAGCTTAGCTTATTGCTTTTCCTCAAGCAATTCAGTTGAAAACTGAGTGCGATAAAATAACTTTCATGAACACATTTGCTTCATATGATGTATATACTCTAGCACATGAGTAGATACTTAGATCATTCATAATAAGGAGTATGCAACTAAGTCTACTCAATAGTCATTGCAAGCTATGAAGAGATTCCAACTCAATAATAATAAGTAGCATGAAACATAAACATAAGCAACATTGCAATGCTCATAATAAGGTATGATAGAGTGGTATCTCGCTTGCCTTTGTTTGTAGAGCACAAAATAAATGCCAAGGCACCTCTGAAGTTCAAGTGAAGACTAGAAGTAAAAATTTCAGAGATACAAGCATCAAAGTCATGACATAATTAACCAAGTTTTGAGACAAGCACATTAAACTAAGAATGACAACTATGATCTCAAGAAGGTGCTCATAGAATAAGTGGTGACTCAACAAGGAAGTGAAAAAGGTTTTAAAAAGTTCGAAAGGCTTCCAAATGCTGAAAGAATGGTACTCATTAGCTTTGAGCTCTCATTACCCCTATCATAGGCATCTTTATATGATTAAGGTGAAAGTGAGGTCCAATATGAGTTATATGCTTGACAAACCATAAACTAGAAATCTCATGTCCCTTGAGTACGAGGGCCGCTCCTCATTCTACTCAACTTTAGTTACCTATAAGTTCTTGTCATCATAAATATATGCGTATCATAGAGAACCTCCAACAGGGTACCCCTTGCACATGATACAGGAGCTAACCCATAATCAAAATGACAAGGCAAGCAGACAATGAGCATCTCAGCGATCTTTTTATTTGCTATTTGCATATGTTTTTATTGAGGATGCTTCACAGATTTATCATTATGGTTATGCTGCAAGTTTCCACCATCATTAGGCATGGCTTAGGCTAGCGGCCCAGGTGTTTCTCTAACACATATATAACTCCATGAACTTACAAGCTCCCCTTTTTTTTCACACCGACAACATATGCAAACAAAAGAGCAAGATATCAACTGGATATGTATCCATAAGTGTTGAATGCGTTCCACGTGACCGCACGGTTCTGCTAACTCCCATCCTATAATTTGCAAGCATATAACTTTCATGGACAGTCATGATGGTTTAGGCTTATTAAGTGCAAGATATAAAGTGTGTCATCAAGTTCGTGAGAGCTTTACTAACTTACTTTCTCAAAACAGTCAAACATTTTATTTGGAAGAAAACAAGGCATAATGAATATGCACTGAAGTAGCAAATGATGCTAATAGGTAGGTATGGTGGACACTATTGGCAATATTGGTTTTGGGGAGTTGGATGCACAAGTAGAGCTCATACTCGGTGCAAGTGAAGGCTAGCAATAGAGAGGGAGCGACAAACGTGATGTAACATCCCCAAAATCATGATTTCAAAGATTGCATATCATTCATGCATGCATATAATTTTGAGATCATTTTCCAACTATTTTCAAGAAAACAGACGCACATAGTGCTATTATTTTATGTGAGCAAACTTAAATCAAATGACCATCCTCAATTGAGAGCATAAGTGTTTTAAACTAAGTTTTGTTGGCTTCCTTGTTGTTTGGATTGAATGTGGAGTTTGGAAAAAAATTCATAGAACAAATGTGGTTTCAAAACCATTTTCAAAACATTTCCAAATCAAATGCTATGTCACTGTTTATTTTTATTTTATTCTAAATGACCAAGCTAATTCAAAGTAACCACTTGATTTTATGCCCAGAAGTGTGAATGTTGCACCCTACAAAATCCTGAAAAAGTTTGAATTCAAAAAGCTTTTGAAACCATTTGAAATTCATTCCAGAAATTCAAAACAGAAAAAGAAAAAGAGAAAGGAAATAGAAAAGGGCCAGCGCCAGCCTTTTGGCCCAACTGAGAAAGCAGCCCATTTAGCCCACCCGGGTTCCCTCTCTCCCTCTCTCACTCGCAGACGCACCCATCGAGTGACTGACGCCATGACCCCACACCCCCTCTGTTTCTCTCGCAGACAACTGGGCCCCGTCCACGTCACCGTCGTCTTCCCCAAATCTCGCGAAGAACACGTCGCCGCGGGCCGTTGCTGGCGTTGATCAAGCGGCGTAATTACCATTGAATCCACAGGCGTTTCCTGTTGATCCCTGCCTACTTAACCCCCTCTGCACCGCGAACATTTCCCCTCACTCAATTTCCTCTCCACGCCACCAGGCAGCCCGTAGTCTTGCCCATACCGCCGCAGCTCCGACGACCTCCGGCGTGCGATTCCGGTAAGACCCCGTCGCCCCTTGCTGTCTAAGTTTGCCAGAATGATAACGACAACCATGCGCATCTTCTCACCCTATTGGTGCATGCTAGGACCGTCTGGAGACTCGCCAACGACGACGACCGCAAGTGCCTGACGCTTTCTTCTTCTCCGGCGATCGATTGCGGTAAACACTGAGCGTCCCTTGACCTCTCTCGCATACGACTAGGTTCGACTTGTCCTTACGCAGCTACTGATGCCTCTGGTTGGTACTAGGAAGACCCAGAGCGTCGGCAACAACTTCGTCTGCAACCACCCGACGCCGTGCACGACTCCGACGAGCTCCAGTAGCCCACTCCGTGCGCCCCTTGCCAAGCCGCCGCCAGGTTGAGCATCAGCACGTCGCCACGGTTCTGGTAATCCCCTCCGACGACCCTAGGACGACCTGTAGCGCCGCGCCTCCATAGGCAGAGCTCGCCGCCGCCAGTATCCGCCGCAAGCGCCGCTCAGTTTTGGTAGATTGATTCGTGGCCGTCAGATCTAGATCCAGCGCGTAGGATTAGTTCACTTAACGAACCGTTACGCGTTAGATCTAGCCGTGCATCTTTAGTTAAATCGTGCGGCTCTCGTTGATCGATCCGCCCGAACTGGTACGGGCCAATTAGAAAGAGACGCGTGGCTAGGGTTTAGATTTAAAACAGGATTTGAATCTAATTAATGTTTGAATTTGATTTGGCTATAACTTTTGATCCCCACGTTAGAATTTGACAAATTTTATACCGTTGGAATCAGGAGAGCAAGCTCTTTCTAAATATGCAATGTGTTTAATGTTTAGCTTCTGTTAAAAAGGTTTTATTTGAAGAAACTTGTGTAGGGATAATTAGAGTATATGAAATGTTTAGGAAATGATTTAGGGTTTAAATAATTGTTGTTTGGCAAGTTTTTAACTTGTTAGTGAATCAGTACTGTATACTTGCTTTGTTGAGTTTTAAAAATCATCACATATCATCTTGCATGCATGCATATATTTTTGATTGTATATGTTTTGTGTGTAATTTGTTGCTACTATTCTTTGTGTAGATTTTGGTGCTAGTGATTGTGATTGTGAGGAGTGCTGCTCTCCCAACTACCAAGTCAAGTGGTACTTCATGAATATTTTTATCCCATGTTTTATACTAAGCATTAGAAATATTTTGCTAAGTCTTGCATGATATTATTTTGCTTATATGCCATGTTGGGGAATCCTAGTAGTTGTAGAAATGCTAGGGAATTTCTAAGTTAAGTTACTATCTATGCCATGCTTAGCCTAGCTAGTAGCAAACAAGGGTTGGTGAAATATACATGCTATGATGAAAATATTTCTCAGTCTTTGGACTTGTGTTTTACCTAATAAAACAACTAAGTTAAAGAAACACCTGGGTGGAATGGAAGGATTGGTTTATGTTGAGTGGTTACACAAGGCCCATTTCTATGGTTTACCTTGTGTACCTCACTTGTGGTAATCCACCCAGGAACAAAAGATTTTAGAGGCCAAGTGTTAAGAAGCTTCTAGTGCAGCCACTTGGCAATATGGGCTCGGCCTGGATCACATAGGTTGCTAGAACTTAGCCATTTGGACAGTTGGTGGTAGTGGGATTGATAGGTTGGAGCGCGTCCATTTGGTCTAAGGGAAGGCTTCTGAAAGGTCCTGTCTTGGTGAAACCAAATCTGGTGGGGAAAGTGCACAACCTCTGCAGATGGAAAAACCTAAGTACTTAGCCAAGCCCATGGCAATGGACAACATGAGCATCAAGACATGGAAGCTATCAAGAATCTCCTCATCCCAATTTCTAAGTAAAATTTGTGGGTGAACAAGGGTGAAGGACCTCAATGTCTATTGGTGGTTCCTTAGGAAAAGTTTTGACAAAGAAAAACTTAGTGATTTCAACTAATAGGCAAAACCTATTTTGAGCAAAGCAAGCCAAGCTACACTTAGCCAAATTTCATATAGTATCTAGTCCACCTAAATTATACTAAGGTATCACTTGCCAATACTATTCCAATGTATTGACCCACTGTGGCTGTAACTTGTGATGTTGCAGGTTACTCTGATGAGGATTAGGTGTCATGAGTCTACACTCAACATGTTTGCCTGTGGCACATGAAGATGAAGACTTTTATTTATTTACTTATTCAAACTCTTGTATTAGGCCTGTGGCCTTGGAGTTGTAAAGACTATGTTTATCTCTGGAATGGCTATAATAAATGACCTTTGTATCTGTGTACTTCATCTTAAACTGTGGATGCTAGCAATGATCCAGGGACTAGCATTGCAATCACAGGGATCCTTTTCCTTTATAAGGGAGGGATCTTACAGATGGTATCAGAGCACTGTGTTGCCTGTAGGATTATGACCCTAGGATTGGAAACCACTAAGGAAAAAATTTCAACTACTTCTACACTTGTCTATTCTTCTCGTAAACTTTTCTAATCTTCTTTATCATCTCTATTTGTAGATGAACTCCATCAATGAAGCCGTAAGGAAAGGACCACTCATGACAATGACTTTGGAGTGTGAGACAGGACTCCCCAAGGCTCTCAAGGACCTCATGGTTGCATTAGAGATACAAGGTGCAGCTGTGTACAAAGGTTTTCCTGTTATGGATGAAGGAGTGGAATACTGGTGGGTGCAACTTCACTTGTATAAAAACAAGGAAGACAACCACCAGGAAAAAGGATTCTGCATGTTCACCAATTTAGTGGTGCACACTACATTCTTTGAATCAGCAAGGGATGCAGCTTGGAAGACCATCAAAGAACTTGGTGATAGAGTCAAGTGCAGAATGCTCAACCTCCAAAATGACCTAAAGGAAGAGAAGAAACACACCCAAGAGTTGGAAGCCACCAACCAAACCTTAAGAGGAGACATTATAGACTTAGTGATGGACTCATGTGAGCAAGATAGATTGATTGCTTCTAGAAACATTGTGTTAGCCAACAGATCCAGTGAGATAGGATTGTAAACGTACTTCGTTAGTTGGACCACCACTTATCACCTTATTTTCCAAATGTTGCTTTAAAATAAGTTGAACCTTGGTTGATGTATTGGATCCATGTATGACATGACTTGTGTGTTTGATTTCCAAGGATATGTGTGTGTTGTTTTGTCTTGTGTTTTATCTTGAATTGTGTAGTTCTAACTTTTTCTATCTTATAAATAGATGCCTACTGTTACCATCAGCACTATTGAGGAGTTCCAGGTTACCCGCTTTGGTCCTCGTATTGTTGAGCTTACTACTTTGCTCAATATCCCTCTTCCTACCATCATGGTGCTTCCCCTCACCAAATTTGAGAGGAAGGACCTTTGGGGCTTCAAGGTCAACCATCCCGGACGCCAGACAGAGCCTACCACGGAGGCCATCGTCTTCAAGCTCATGCATGATGACAAGGAGAGAGGCCTTGAGGTAGTTATGCAGGATCTGATAGGACGTCTGCTAGGGAGACACTCCCGACAGGTTAGAGGTACTCACTTCCACGCCTTTGGTAGACGTGATGAGGATGGAGAGTCCATCGACTTCAAGGACGATTCGAGGGACACAGCAGAGCCTATTCGTCTATACCTCCAGGACTTAGAGTATCTCATTAGGCACGTGGACACTGATAGGACCAACATCATGCTCAACAATGACGAACTCCAGGTGCAGCTTCGCGAGAAGTACAAGCTCTTCGCGGAGCAAGATGAGATAGTCAAGGAGATGGAGGCGAAGTTCGAGAGCCAGGACAGGAAGTTCAAGAGTCAGGAGAAGCGAGTCCAGGATAGGAACAAGAAGATCCGGGACATGACTGAAGAACTGCAGTCCAAGGACTTCGAGCTCGAGAAACAGCAGACGGTGATTGAGAGGCTTCGTTCCGAGAAGAGGGCTCTCAAAGCCAAGATAGAGACCTTGACCACTAGTGTCGAGGAATACAAGACCGCGATGGAGAACGCAGGTCTTACCTTTGTCGAGGAGGAGGTTGATGCCGAGGAGTAGATTTGACTACTCATTTATCATTTATTATCGTACTTGTTGCTTGAGAACTTGTTATTTGACCATCTGACATGTGGATGGCTTGCTACTTGTGTGTTTTACTTCGCGAACTTGTTATCTTGTTGTTGAATCTTTATCCTTATTGTTGCATGCTTTGTGTTGTTATGTGATGTATTGTGCATGATAGCATCTATGGGTATCTCATTCTTATCTCTATTGAACAAACCACAGATGCCTCCCCGTCGTGCAAACCCCAACCCCAACAACAACAACAACAACATCACTCCAGAAATGCAGCAAATGTTGACCGCTCAAACTCAGCTAATGCAGATGATGACGACGTTCATCCAGAACCAAAACAACAACAATAACAACAACAACAACAATAACAAAAAACCCACCGGGTTTTGATATGCTTACCAGGTTCTTGAGATTGAGGCCAGCGAAGTTCTCAGGGACAACTGATCCCATGGTGGCCAATGATTGGCTACGCTCTGTGAACAAGGACTTGGTAACTGTGGGCTGTACTGTTGCTGAAAAAGTCAGATTTGCAGCACATTTGCTAGAGGGACCAGCCGCCACTTGGTGGGACAACTTCCAGATCACCACTCCCATCGAAGATGTGACATGGACTATCTTTGAGGATGGATTTCGTACTGCTCATATCTCATCTGGAGTGATGAGTCTGAAAAAGAAGGAGTTCCATAACCTGAAGCAGCGCCACCGCAGCGTGGCTGAATATATTGAGGAGTTCAACAATCTGGCGCGATATGCACCGGATGAAGTTGACACTGATGCTAAGAGGAAAGAAAAGTTCCTCGAAGGGTTAAATGATGAACTGAACCTGCAGTTGGCAGTGGCCTATGTTCCCACTT
This sequence comes from Avena sativa, assembly GCA_916181665.1. NCBI lineage: Eukaryota > Viridiplantae > Streptophyta > Magnoliopsida > Poales > Poaceae > Avena > Avena sativa. The sequence goes on along the minus strand of OV702298.1, from coordinate 213,875,186 downwards.
ATCAGTCTCTTTGTGACAAGGCTGCTATTTTGGAGAACAAAATAAAACAAGTTGAAAGCAGAAAGAGAAAGCACTCAGACAAGCACAGCTCGGGATCGTCACATAAACGTTCCCATTATGATGACAGTGGAAGCTCAGGATCCCACAAGCATGGGAAATTCAACAAGCACCACAACCACAACCGTCATGACAACAAGCACCACCGTAGTCATGACAATGACAAGTACAAGAACCAAAAGGGTGGATATAAGAGCCACCACAGTGGTAATGGAAGTGGAAGTGGAAGCCAGCCTGTCAAGAAAGACATAAGTTAGGTTGAATGCTTCAAGTGCAAGAAGATGGGGCATTATGCAAATGAATGCCCGGAAAAGAAAGTTGAAGGACCCAACAAGCCCAACCCTTTTCAGAAGGGACAGCTGAACCACATCAATGTGGAGGAAATCTATGAGGAGCCTGATGCTGTTGCTGGTAAGTTCAGACTCAATTCTATTACAGCATTTGTTCTTTTTGATACTGCAGCATCGCATTCATTCATATCAAAAGCATTTGTCGATAGAAATGGGTTTCCAACTGAAAACATTGGGTGTCCAATAAAAGTTAGTTCTCCTGGAGGAGATATGATAGTAAGTCTTGGATGCCGGGATCTAGTAATAGAGTTTGGAAAGCATAAATTTCCAGTGAGTCTAATAATCTTAGATTCCCAAGGACTGGACGTAATATTGGGAATGGATTGGATGGCTAAGTATGAAGGAGTACTAGATTGTGCTAATCGTACTGTTGCACTCACAACCCCGGAAAGAAAACGGATTAAATTCAAGTCCAACTTTGAATCAAAAGGGAGTAAGCTAAATTCTCTTAAGGGGGTTAGCATAGACAGTGTGCCAATTGTGAGTGAGTATCCGGATGTGTTTCCGGAAGAATTGCCGGGAATGCCACCAGATAGAGATGTGGAGTTTCTTATAGATTTGGTACCAGGATCTGGACCAATAGCAAAGAGACCTTATAAAATGTCAGTTGATGAACTGAAAGAACTCAAGAAACAACTTGGAGAACAGTTGCAGAAAGGATTTATTCAACCAAGTTCTTCATCTTGGGGAGCCCCAGTTTTGTTCGTGGAGAAGAAAGATAGAAGTCAAAGGTTATGCATAGATTACCGTTCACTCAACGAGGTAACTATCAAGAACAAATACCCTTTGCCTAGAATCAATGACTTGTTTGATCAGCTAGAAGGAGCTTGTGTGTTCTCAAAGATTGATCTCCGGTCAGGCTATTTTCAACTCAAGATAAGAGAACAAGACATACCTAAGACAGCGTTCACTACAAGGTATGGATTGTATGAGTATACCGTAATGCCTTTTGGTTTGACCAATGCTCCAGCATACTTCATGAATATGATGAACAAGGTGTTCATGGAATTCCTTGACAAGTTTGTTGTCGTCTTCATCGATGACATTTTAGTCTACTCCAAGAGCAAAGAAGAGCATGAAGGACATTTGTGTTTGATACTTGAGAAGTTAAGAGAACATAAACTTTATGCCAAATTCAGCAAGTGTGAATTCTGGTTGAATGAAGTTGGATTTCTTGGACATGTTATGACAAAGGATGGTGTAGCAGTTGATCCTGCTAAAGTTTCAGCTGTAACTGAATGGGAATCTCCCAAGTCCGTGAAAGAAGTTTGTAGTTTCCTTGGCTTAGCAGGTTACTACAGAAGGTTCATTGAGAATTTCTCCAAGGTAGCTAAACCCATGACGGAATTACTAAAGAAAGACAAGAAGTTTGCTTGGTCTGAAGGTTATGAACTTAGCTTTCAGGAATTGAAGAAGAGACCTGTGACAGCACAAATCTTGTGTTTGCCAGACTTGGAAAAAGATTTCCAAGTATATTGTGATGCATCTCATCATGGTTTGGGTGCAGTACTTATGCAAGAAGGAAAAGTTGTGGCGTATGCCTCGAGACAACTCAAAACTCATGAAGTGAACTACCCTACTCATGATTTAGAGTTAGCCTTTGTTGTCCATGCACTAAAAACATGGAGACACTATCTTTTGGGAAAACGTTGTGAAGTGTTTACAGATCACAAGAGTTTGAAGTATATCTTCACCCAGAAGGAAATTAATATGAGACAAAGAAGATGGTTAGAACTTATCAAGGACTGTGACTTAAGTTTGCAATACCACCCCGGTAAAGCAAATGTTGTAGCAGATGCTCGAAGTCGTAAGGTTTTTGTGAATGGCCTTACCAAAGGAGAATTGCCAGATGATTTGTGTGCCCAATTCAGAAAACTCAGATTGGAGATTGTGCCTGAAGGACATCTTATGTCTTTGGATGTTTAACCCACTTTGTTGGACAAGATCAAAGAAGCCCAGAAGATTGATAAAGAAATCGAAGAGATTAAAGAAAAGATTGGCAAAGGAAAAGCCAAAGGGTTCCATGAAGACGAACAGGGTACTTTATGGCTTGGGAAACGTATCTGTGTTCCACAAGATCCGGAGCTGCGGAAACTGATTTTGCAGGAAGCACACAACTCACCGTATTCCATTCATCCGGGTAACACCAAAATGTACATGGACATGAAGGAAAGATTTTGGTGGAATAATCTCAAGAAGGACATCGCCGAACACATTGCTTTGTGTGATGTGTGTAGTAGAGTAAAAGCGGAACGTCAGAAACCAGCAGGTTTGCTTCAACCACTACCTATTCCTGATTGGAAGTGGGACAAGATTGGTATGGATTTCATTACCGGATTACCAAGGACCCGGTCAGGATACGATTCTATTTGGGTAGTAGTGGATCACCTAACTAAAGTGGCTCATTTCATACCCGTGAAGACAACATATACAAGTGCTAAGTTGGCCAAAATCTACATGAGTAGTGTAACACCCTCGCCTGATAAGGCTGAGTTCATGTGTATAGTGCCAATCCCTGGATCGGTTCACTGGCACACACAGTACAAAATGATACCAAATATAACTGTGCATCATAAATACAACGAATATGATCCAGAATTTACATTATTTATTCAAGTACACAGCGGAAAACGAATACAAGGTAGATCTCCATCCTTCAAATGTGCCACAGGCGAACAATTGTTGAGTGGAGTCTCGTGACCTATGAACGATCACTCAGATACGATATAACCTGCAACATGAAACGTTGCAGCCACGAATGGTCAATACATTGAATGTATGGCAAGTAGGCTAAAGTGGTTAACAACAGATCTATCAACTACATGCTTATTTGGCCAAGTGGAGTTCAGGCTCATTTGCATAAAGCAACAGTTTTATCCTAACATTTGTAACAAAGTAGTTTTCCAATACGATAAATAGGACACTCTGGTTCACTCCCAGGTGCTCCTACCCAATTATGTTCACCCAAAAAGTTTTAAGTAATTAAGAAATAAGGATGAGTGAGAAATATCATAGCATCAGTATCAGGTCACTCAAATTGTCCATAACCGAGGACACAGCTAATCGATTAGTTTATACACCCTGCAGGGGTTAGTACACTTTACCCATGTGACTTGGCCAGCCTAGCTCGTACCACCACTCTCATATTGGGTGATGATAGGGAGAAGTCCAAGAAGGAACCGTTCAGGAAGTAGCTCCCCAATCCCGACGCGCACCGGTCCAACCTACACTATCTACATATCTGGATACGCGGGTTAGAGTTACCACAACCTACTGAGTTCAACCAACCGCCCATTTCATTATTGGCACATGGTTGCACACGAAAGCTTCCAAACAAAGAAACCAATCCTTTCTCAGTGTCCTGGGCGGCATTCCCCACCAAAATCCACACTCGATGACCCAATCAATTCCATTCCGCCCAGGTGGTTCATTAAAACATGTTGGTTTGTCATTTAGCAAAACATAAGCCTTTCAAAACATATAACTTTTCATGATGTGATTCCCTTCCTCGTCTAAATAGCATAGCTAAGCAATCTACCAATACGATGGCTCATAAACAAGGAATACTAGGGAATAATATGGGATATAGCATAGCATATACACATCAATTCCTACAGATGCAATTCTACAAAAGCATCTACAATGCATAGGAAAACAATAGGACATTTATGACCAAGATAGCACCACTTGCCTTTGTTGTAGATGTAGTCGATTAGATAATCCTCACTATTATAATGGCCTCTTTCGCAATAACCACAATACTTGCAATCATAGTACTTGCAATCACAGTAGTTGCACTCCTCGCAATCTAACGTTTGAAGCAAACACAACAAACACCATTCAAAACATTGCAAACATACAACAGTGCAACATTACAAGAAAACAATGATGAACATATGCATGCATGACGATTTAATGAGTCACAATGGTTGCATTTAGTGTTCTGAACATAATTAGATTACATGATGCATGTGGAAAGTCATTTAATGCACTAAAGCTTTTATTACTAAAGTTGTATCGATTTAATATGGCGTATACCACTTTAATTGAACTAAAGATGTTTATGTCGTATTAAATTGTGAACTAGATGCTACTGGATAGATAATGCAATTTAGAGACAGTGGCAATTTGAATCACCTAAAAAGGAGTTATAGATATTTTCCTATGATTAAAACACTATTTCAATGGGTTTAAATATTTCTGTATGCGTTTCTGTTTTAACTGTGCCAAATAATTTTTCATGCAATTTCTCTGTATAGATATTGTCAATACAAAACCTTAGCACTTGGATTCACCCTAATCGGAGTTATAGATCTTTTTGTATGATTTAAATAGTGTTTAATGGTTTTAAATGATTCCTATAGTTTCTGTTGTCTAAAAATCAAACTAAAATTATATCTGTAATCTCCACGGAATTGTGATTTCAGGGGCATATTATTTGTAATTTTCTGAATAGTATTTATTTTCTTATGAATTTATTACTCTAAATAAGCCATTAAACCATTTCAATTTCCACGCCAAAACCTTACAGTAAAACGCTGAACTAATTGCATATTGATGATCTACATGGAACCAGCTTTCCATCGGTATATCATTTATATTTTTGTGACAAACAATTAATTTACTATGAATTTAATGATTTATAAAGCCATTAAAACTAATTAAATTTCTACGGGTTAAATAATCTGCAAAGGCTAGATCCAACCAGATATTATTAAAGTACATTACAGTAGCTTCAATTTGATATATTATTCATATTTTTCGGAGTTACAAATAATTTCTTATGAATTTATTAACCTAAAATACCATTAAAACTAATTAAATTACTGCAGTAACCACGTACAGTAAAAGTTGGATCTATTCTGATAATATTATTCTACGTAAAATTATCTTCAATTTGATATATTATACGCAATTTTTGGACATGGTATGAATTTATAATGAATTTTACAAGTTAGATCTATAATATGCAATTTTAAATTTGAACGGAATATTCCAGAAAATATTCCGCTGACTGGACAAGTTGCATGCTGACTGGGACTAGATGTTGATCTTACGTTAACGTGGCGTTGATGAGGAAGATGACCGGGATGACGACATGGCACGCACCGGTTTGATTGGATCTCGACCGTCTAGATAGGATCCGGTGGCTAGAAGAAGAGATTGACCCGATTTTAGCTCAGAATAGACAAAAAATAGATCTGTGTTAGAGAGACAAATCCGTAGGTCAAATTGAAAAACTCAGAACATGAAAGTTATGGAGAATCATTATTCCTACCTTCTCACCAAAGGAATTTGGATTTGAAGAAACGAGCACGAGTAGATCTTGGATTTACACCATAAGATCTGAAATATTGCGATACGAAATTCTCTGGCTGTGGTGGATGAAAAGAGGTGAGGTTTGTCGGGATTGAAAGATTTCGATGCGATCTTCAACTTTCATTTTTTGACCGAAGGCAAACGACAAAGTCTAGATGGGTTAAAAAGCGAAATAAGATTCGGGCATATGTAGATTCGGGATTTCTAGAAGAAAAACTATACAGCTATGGCTCCACGAGTTTATATCGAGGTTTAGGATGGTTTAGAGATAGGTATTGGAGTAGGGAATAAGTAGAAACAAACGTAAGTTGATTCGGAGTTGTAGATAAAAAGTTATAGCAGTTTGAGTAGAGATAGATTTAACAGAACAGATTTTGCACGCTTTTTGGAGCAATTTGGGCACTTACATGCGCGCGTGGCTGCTCCAGCTCGCTGGCTCGGTCAGGTGGGCCGGCGGCCCGCCTAATTTTTTTTTTAATACTTGTTTCTCTCATCTCTTTTGCATACGAACTCCAAATGATATGATTCTTGTTTCTAAATTTTTCTAAAATCGAATAGATCATTATAGGATCAAAATTTTAATCTTTTTACTAGTTTGGAAGTAGTAGGTTTATAAATTCTTATATATTTCATTTTATTTATATCTTTATGTGTTTGTATTTGTTCCATAACTTTTTCATACTAGCTCCAAATGAGCTCAATTTTGTTTCTAAAATTTTGTAATATTAATTGGATCTTTTTAGGCTATAATTATCAATAATTTATGCCTTACAATAGTGGGTTTTATAAAGTCAATTTAATTACCTTTAGGAACATTTGGGCGAATCAACTATAGGATTTAGATACCAGGATTTGGATTCAGTTTGTGAGATCTTTGCATGGATGTAATAAAATGCTTATGAAGGCTTCATGATTTTCATTTTGAAATCTTGCACACCAATTCTACAATCCATAATCAATCCATGCCCTTTTGCCTATATGGCTACTTAGGTCATAACAAAAGAACATAAGATTTTGAATTCAAGGTTGAGGGGATTTCCTATTCAAAAGTTTCTTCTCTTTGAGAATTTTCATTATAGTCAAACAATCAATCAAACTTATTTATTTATTTCACATTCCAAAATTAGGAGAATTTTGGGATGTGACAGACTACCACCCTTAAAAGAAATCTCGTCCCGAGATTTGGGAAGGCTAGAAAGAAAGAGAGGTTCGGGATCCATTAGGATGCTACCACCCTTAAAAGAAAAATGACTAGGTCACTTCTTGAGGATTTACTTAGCTCAGATTGGTTCTCCTTTAGACTTTTGTTGACGCAATGTCTCTTGCACATTCTAAACTTCATGATTAACAGATTCCAAGAAAACACTACTTGAACTAGTAGAACTCTCATGGTGGGCAAATAGGGAACGTTTACTTCAGGGGGCCTATAATTCACGGTTGGGATTCATCCTTACCGTACATCCTATGCTTAGAAATGGATGCTTTTAGAAGGGTGTAACAATATACCATTCTAGGGTTTAGGCTCAACGTCGACTCTCTGCTAAGGTTGAAAAGGGCACTCAAGATTCGCAAAGCCAACAGTACAAGAGCGAATAATAAGAGTAGTAGGAATGATTATCAATCCATCCTGCACCCAAATCATTACCCTGTATGAGGATAGGTGAATCACGTTTTTCTATCACTCGGGCATCCTCACTTGCCTTGAAGAATGGATTCATGGGCACGAGCTAATGCTCTATGTATACTCCCTTGTATTCAATCAACAAAGCTACTACTAAAACTAAGCTATCGATACTTCAACTTTCAGGTTGGGTAATCTACTACATGACATCATTTCAACACTTCATACTTCCACATCCTTTTTCCATTAGGTGAAGCATTCTCTTTCCTAAATGCATTGTGTTGTCAAACCTTCCACTTAACACATCATTATATCTACAAGGGTTCAAGATAGGGAAGAATAGATTCTATAGGAAAGAAACGACTAAGAAAATAATCCTACCCATCACTATATGAAGCAATCAATGTCACAAACAAGCAAACAATCATAAGGAATCAACACACAAGCAAACTTCACGAATTTTTCTGACCGATCTAAACTCTTCAGGAATTTTAGCCAATTTTTGTGCATGTACTACAGGTAATTACGCTTCGGATCCTATTTTTTTGGATTTTTCTGAGTTATCAATAAAATATGAAAAATCGCGCGGTACAACAGATCAGGCAGAAAACTGCAGCAGTAATCCCACGAATTTCAATCAAATTACACCATTAAAATAATTTTAAACCACACGAAAACTCCAGCAACTTTAGAGTTTCAAAACAACAGATCCTAAACAAGGCATCACACAAAATAGCTCAATACAACCAAGCAAACAACCTATATTGTCATACCACATAAGTTGATAAGAACAATATGCTAACACGATAGCGATGATCTCCTAAAGAGATAGAACATGGTGGTCTAGACCTAACCAAACTTGATGAGATTTTTATGTATGTCATACTATTTGTTCTTTTACTTAGCTAACTCTCATATAGGTATTATAAGAATGGACAACTACAAATTTTGAACAAGAAGAGGTTATAGAAAAGATAGACAAGGAATATAAGAACTCTAATAAGTATAAAATATGATAGTTCTCCTAATAGAGGTCTTCTATTGCTAATCCATTTCTAAGGTCACGATCCTACAGTCAACACACAGCTCTGATACCATCTTGTCACACCCTCGTCTGATAAGGCTGAGTTCATGTGTATAGTGCCAATCCCTGGATCGGTTCACTGGCACACACAGTACAAAATGATACCAAATATAACTGTGCATCATAAATACAACGAATATGATCCATAATTTACATTATTTATTCAAGTACACAGCGGAAAACGAATACAAGGTAGATCTCCATCCTTCAAATGTGCCACAGGCGAACAATTGTTGAGTGGAGTCTCGTGACCTATGAACGATCACTCAGATACGATATAACCTGCAACATGAAACGTTGCAGCCACGAATGGTCAATACATTGAATGTATGGCAAGTAGGCTAAAGTGGTTAACAACAGATCTATCAACTACATGCTTATTTGGCCAAGTGGAGTTCAGGCTCATTTGCATAAAGCAACAGTTTTATCCTAACATTTGTAACAAAGTAGTTTTCCAATACGATAAATAGGACACTCTGGTTCACTCCCAGGTGCTCCTACCCAATTATGTTCACCCAAAAAGTTTTAAGTAATTAAGAAATAAGGATGAGTGAGAAATATCATAGCATCAGTATCAGGTCACTCAAATTGTCCATAACCGGGGACACGGCTAATCGATTAGTTTATACACCCTGCAGGGGTTAGTACACTTTACCCATGTGACTTGGCTAGCCCAGCTCGTACATGCGCGCGTGGCTGCTCCAGCTCGCTGGCTCGGTCAGGTGGGCCGGCGGCCCGCCTAGTTTTTTTTGTTTTTTTTTTTGTTTTTTTTGTTTCTCTCATCTCTTTTGCATACGAACTCCAAATGATATGATTCTTGTTTCTAAATTTTTCTAAAATCGAATAGATCATTATAGGATCAAAATGTTAATCTTTTTACTAGTTTGTAAGTAGTGGGTTTATAAATTCTTATATATTTCATTTTATTTATATCTTTATGTGTTTGTATTTGTTCCATAACTTTTTCATACTAGCTCCAAATGAGCTCAATTTTGTTTCTAAAATTTTGTAATATTAATTGGATCTTTTTAGGCTATAATTATCAATAATTTATGCCTTACAATAGTGGGTTTTATAAAGTCAATTTAATTACCTTTAGGAACATTTGGGCGAATCAACTATAGGATTTAGATACCAGGATTTGGATTCAGTTTGTGAGATCTTTGCATGGATGTAATAAAATGCTTATGAAGGCTTCATGATTTTCATTTTGAAATCTTGCACACCAATTCTACAATCCATAATCAATCCATGCCCTTTTGCCTATATGGCTACTTAGGTCATAACAAAAGAACATAAGATTTTGAATTCAAGGTTGAGGGGATTTCCTATTCAAAAGTTTCTTCTCTTTGAGAATTTTCATTATAGTCAAACAATCAATCAAACTTATTTATTTATTTCACATTCCAAAATTAGGAGAATTTTGGGATGTGACAAGTAGAATTGTATGTCTACATGGAGTGCCCAAGAGTATTGTGTCTGATAGGGGGACTCAATTCACTTCCCATTTTTGGAGACAGTTACATGAGTCATTGGGAACGAGGTTGGAATTCAGTACTGCTTTTCATCCTCAAACCGATGGACAGACCGAAAGGACTAATCATATTCTTGAAGACATGTTGAGGGCATGTGCCCTAGACTATGGAGCCAGTTGGGATGAAAGTCTGCCTTACGCAGAATTTTCTTATAACAACAGCTATCAAGCCAGTATTGAGATGGCACCATTTGAGTTTCTCTACGGAAGAAAGTGTACCACCCCATTGTTATGGAATGGTGTGGGAGAAAGAAGTTTATTCGGACCAGATCTTATCAAAGAAGTCGAAGAGAAGGTCAAGTTGGTTAAGGACAGATTGAAGATAGCACAGTCCCGACAGAAAAGCTACGCAGATCCTAAGTGTAGAGAAGTCACCAACGAAGTCGGTGATAGAGCTTATCTTAGAGTGTCACCACTTCGTGGAGTGAAGAGGTTCGGAGTCAAAGGAAAATTGGCACCAAGATATGTTGGGCCATTCAAGATTCTGAGTCGCAAAGGAGAAGTTGCCTATGAAATTGAACTGCCAAAATCTCTGTCAGCTGTCCATAATGTGTTTCATGTGAGTCAACTTAAGAAATGTCATCCAGAAATGGAAGAAACTTCTTTGAAGGATACTATACCTTTGGAGGAGGTTCAACTGGAAAGTGATCTCACTTATGAAGAGAAACCTATCAAGATTCTTGAGACTGCAGAAAGAGTCACACGGACTAAGACTATCAAGTTCTGCAAAGTGCAGTGGAATCATCATTCCGAAGAGGAAGCAACATGGGAAAGAGAAGATGATCTTTGGAAAGACCACCCTCACCTATTTGCTAGCCAATCCAAATCTCGAGGGCGAGATTCACCTTAAGGGGGTTAGATTTGTAACATCCCTAAAATCATGATTTCAAAGATTGCATATCATTCATGCATGCATATAATTTTGAGATCATTTTCCAACTATTTTCAAGAAAACAGAAGCACATAGTGCTATTATTTTATGTGAGCAAACTTAAATCAAATGACCATCCTCAATTGAGAGCATAAGTGTTTTAAACTAAGTTTTGTTGGCTTCCTTGTTGTTTGGATTGAATGTGGAGTTTGGACAAAAATTCATAGAACAAATGTGGTTTCAAAACCATTTTCAAAACATTTCCAAATCAAATGCTATGTCACTGTTTATTTTTATTTTATTCTAAATGACCAAGCTAATTCAAAGTAACCACTTGATTTTATGCCCAGAAGTGTGAATGTTGCACCCTACAAAATCCTGAAGAAGTTTGAATTCAAAAAGCTTTTGAAACCATTTGAAATTCAAAACAGAAAAAGAAAAAGAGAAAGGAAATAGAAAAGGGCCAGCACCAGCCTTTTGGCCCAACTAAGAAAGCAGCCCATTTAGCCCACCCGGGTTCCCTCTCTCCCTCTCTCACTCGCAGACGCACCCATCGAGTGACTGACGCCATGACCCCACACCCCCTCTGTTTCTCTCGCAGACAACTGGGCCCCGTCCACGTCATCGTCGTCTTCCCCAAATCTCGCGAAGAACACGTCGCCGCGGGCCGTTGCTGGCGTTGATCACGCGGCGTAATTACCATTGAATCCACAGGCGTTTCCTGTTGAGCCCCTACCTACTTAACCCCCTCTGCGCCACGAACATTTCCCCTCACTCAATTTCCTCTCCACGCCACCAGGCTGCCAGTAGTCTTGCCCATACCGCCGCAGCTCCGACAACCTCCGACGTGCGATTCCGGTAAGACCCCGTCGCCCCTTGCTGTCTAAGTTTGCCAGAATGATCACGACAACCATGCGCATCTTCTCACCCTATTGGTGCATGCTAGGACTGTCTGGAGACTCGCCAACGATGACGACCGCAAGTGCCTGACGCTTTCTTCTTCTCCGGCGATCGATTGCGGTAAGCACTGAGCCCCTTGACCTCTCTCGCATACGACTAGGTCCGCCTTGTCCTTGCGCAGCTACTGATGCCTCTGGTTGGTACTAGGAAGACCCAGAGCATCGGCAACAACTTCGTCTTCAACCACCCGACGCCGTGCACGACTCCGACGAGCTCCAGCAGCCCACTCCATGCGCCCCTTGCCAAGCCGCTGCCAGGTTGAGCATCAGCACGTCGCCACGGTTCTGGTAAGCCCTTCCGACGACCCTAGGATGACCTGTAGCGCCGCGCCACCGTAGGCAGAGCTTGCCGCCGCCAGTAGCCGCCGCCAGCGCCTCTTAGTTTTGGTCGATTGATTCGTTTCCGTCAGATCTAGATCCAGCGCGAAGGATTAGTTCACTTAACGAACCGTTACGCGTTAGATCTGGCCGTGCATCTTTAGTTAAATCGTGCGGCTCTCGTTGATCGATCCGCCCGAACCGATACGGGCCAATTAGAAACAGACGCGTGGCTAGGATTTAGATTTAAAACAGGATTTGAATCTAATTAATGTTTGAATTTGATTTGGCTATAACTTTTGATCCCCACGTTAGAATTTGACAAATTTTATACCGTTGGAATCAGGAGAGCAAGCACTTTATAAATATGCAATGTGTTTAATGTTTAGCTTCTGTTAAAAAGGTTTTATTTGAAGAAACTTGTGTAGGGATAATTAGAGTATATGAAATGTTTAGGAAATGATTTAGGGTTTAAATAATTGTTGTTTGGCAAGTTTTTAACTTGTTAGTGAATCAGTACTGTATACTTGCTTTGTTGAGTTTTAAAAATCATCACATATCATATTGCATGCATGCATATATTTTTGATTGTATATGTTTTGTGTGTAATTTGTAGCTACTATTCTTTGTGTAGATTTTGGTGCTAGTGATTGTGATTATGAGGAGTGCTACTCTCCCAACTACCAAGGCAAGTGGTACTTCATGAATATTTTTATCCCATGTTTTATACTAAGCATTAGAAATATTTTGCTAAGTCTTGCATGATATTATTTTGCTTATATGCCATGTTGGGAAATCCTAGTAGTTGTAGAAATGCTAGGGAATTTCTAAGTTAAGTTACTATCTATGCCATGCTTAGCCTAGCTAGTAGCAAACAAGGGTTGGTGAAATATACATGCTATGATGAAAATATTTCTCAGTCTTTGGACTTGTGTTTTACCTAATAAAACAACTAAGTTAAAGAAACACCTGGGTGGAATGGAAGGATTGGTTTATGTTGAGTGGTTACACAAGGCCCATTTCTATGGTTTACCTTGTGTATCTCACTTGTGGTAAGCCACCCAGGAACAAAGAGATTTTAGAGGCCAAGTGTTAAGAAGCTTCTAGTGCAGCCACTTGGCAATATGGGTTCTGCCTGGATCACATAGGTTGCTAGAACTTAGCCATTTGGATAGTTGGTGTTAGTGGGATTGATAGGTTGGAGCGCGTCCATTTGGTCTAAGGGAAGGCTTCTGAAAGGTCCTGTCTTGGTGAAACCAAGTCTGGTGGGGAAAGTGCACAATCTCTGCAGATGGAAAAACCTAAGTACTTAGCCAAGTCCATGGAAATGGACAACATGAGCATCAAGACATGGAAGCTATCAAGAATCTCCTCATCCCAATTTCTAAGTAAAATTTGTGGGTGAACAAGGGTGAAGGACCTCAATGTCTATTGGTGGTTCCTTGGGAAAAGTTTTGACAAAGAAAAACTTAGTGATTTCAACTAATAGGAAAAACCTATTTTGAGAAAAGCAAGCCAAGCTACACTTAGCCAAATTTCATATAGTATCTAGTCCACCTAAATTATACTAAGGTATCACTTGCCAATACTATTCCAATGTATTGACCCACTGTGGCTGTAACTTGTGATGTTGCAGGTTACTCTGATGAGGATTAGGTGTTATGAGTCTACACTCAACATGTTTGCCTGTGGCACACGAAGATGAAGACTTTTATTTATTTACTATTCAAACTCTTGTATTAGGCCTGTGGCCTTGGAGTTGTAAAGACTATGTTTATCTCTGGAATGGCTATAATAAATGACCTTTGTATCTGTGTACTTCATCTTAAACTGTGGATGCTAGCAATGATCCAGGGACTAGCATTGCAATCACAGGGATCCTTTTCCTTTATAAGGGAGGGATCTTACACGTGAGAGCAATAACTGTCATAATCATGCTTGCAACAAAACATGACTAATTATGGCATGAAAGTGATACAAGAACTCTGAGGCAAAATAAATCATCGAGGCTTACTGACTATTGTTTAGTCATATGCATGCGTGAGCATGTGCCAAGTCGATTCACATGAAACATTCAGAGGAGGATACCGCAATATCATATCAAAATATGAATAAAACAATGCAAGCAAAAATTCATATGACATGCTACAAACTATTAGCAAGCTGGAGCTAATCATAAGAAAGCATGAACTACTAAGCATCCATAAATAACATACACCTAACATGAACAGACCAAGAATGCTCACCATGATGAGTATATGTACAAAAATGAAAACAAATAGAGTTCATTACCAGCCTCTTACCACACCTCAAGTTGTCTTAATCTTCATTATTGCTCTTCACTTGTGTGGCTTGGATAATAACATGAAACCAAACTCCACTGAGGACTGCTGAACCCTGCAAAAAACTTCACAAAACCAAAGAAGAACAGCAAATATTTTTGGGGTTTTCGATTTTTTAAAGCAAGCAAACAAAGCAAAATATTTTTGTATTTTTCTTTAAGGCAAACAGAAGCTAAAAAGCAAAGAAACAAACCAAGCGAAACAACGAAAATATTTTTGGTCTTTTTTGTGTTTTGGGAAAGCAGGAACAAAAACCAAAAAGAAGGCGAAACATGGATATACAAAGAACCGATGAAACATGATATATAGATGAGTGTGATGTCGGTATACCTCCCCCCAATCTTAGTCTTTTGGCCTAAGTGGGGCTCAAGTCCATGGTGACCAAGAAGGTGCACCTCCGTAGTACAATGAGGAGGCCCCTTCGTCCTGGTACGAGCTCGAGGACTCCCCTATGTAATGTACAGAGGGGTCGTATGAGGGCTTGTCCCCCTGATAGTGTCCGTGGAAACCACAAATGCGTAGCTGCTCGTCCATATCCTCCTTGGAGCGTGACCAAGGTCTCTAGAAAATACAGAACAAAGTGGTTTGGGGCAGAGGAATCTCCCTCTCTTCCCTATCAGTAAGTAACATTCTATAAACCAAACCCTCAAGGGTAGAGCGAGCGGTGACAAAGTGATGCACTTTCATGGTAGCTAAATTAAGCCTCTGAGGAGGCAAAACTATATGATTTGGATCAACACAAAGGTCTAGGGCAGCAATAATACGTGCAACAATAATTCCCCCATAAATGGGTCCCTTAGAAGCTAAGCGACGAGCAATGAGAGAACCAAGATTGTACCTGGTTTCATTGTTGAGTGCAGCAGTTAGGAAGTACAAATGATAGTTGGAAATATTGCTAGTGTTCTCCCTACCAAGAACACTAGTGGCAAGATAATAAGCAAAATACCTGATAGCTTAGAGTTGAATATTTCTTATCTTTCCCCTCTAGGCTCTACGGTCATCATCATTAGTTATCCCGCAGTAGAGCTCCAACAAATCAGCGGGTTGAGCTAGAATCTTCTTCACCGTACCAGCCGTGCCAATACCCAAGATTTCATAGAATTTCTTCAGTGTCATGGATAAGGGCCTGTTATAGATTTTGAAAGACACATCTGGCTTGAAAGGGCTGTTAGAAAATGAGAAACTCTCCACAAAGGTTTTAGTGAGTGTAGCATACTGCACACTCTCATCCTGCATATAACTAGTCAGTTCAACCCTCCTCACCAAGGTTAGGAAATCATTGAGAATCCCTACAGCCCGCAAAAAGGTAGGACAAGGAAAGGTGGAAGGGTGCGCATCCCCCTCATCTCCCTCGTCGCCAAAACGCGGTGTAATGAGATCCTCATTATATGATGGCCTAGATCAGGAGGATGATCTTGAAGGCCTTGTCCTCCTAGGTGCATCACTCTCAAATATTTCACCAAAGGTGTGGTTGTCCATGACCCCTTTTTCTGAAATTTTTAGACAAATATCAAACCAAATGATTTCCAAGTTGATAAATGATGAGAAACTACTATAGGAACTTGCTAGAGGGATAAACATGCATCAAAATGAAATCTCTAAGAATAGAACAAGCATGCAAGATCACACAACCTGACATCTATCATACAAGAATACTCAAGATGCAATCTACCAATCACAAATCTAATTGGACAAGCGGAGGAGGCACATACCAAGGAGCAATCCCTCCAAAAATCAGCACCAAATATGGGTTGAGCAAGGAGATCGAAAATCGGGAGTAAGAACAGCAGGAACTCGAGCTTGAGAAATTTTCCGGTGTTTTTCGGGAGATAAAAAGAAGTGTCTGGGAGGAGACAACTTGGAGGGCCACAGGTGGGCCCCACCCAGGCCAGGTGCGCCCTGATACGTCGGAAACGTATCTATAATTTTTGATGCTCCATGTTTGTTTAGTATCTACTTTGCTTTGCTTTGTCTACACTTTGAGGTGTTTTTTATATGTTTTCTGGTACTAACCTATTAACAAGTTGCCACAGTGACAGTTGCCTATTTTTTGCTATTTTTGGTTTAAGAAAAGCTAGTAAAGAAATATTCTCAGAATTTGACGGGACAAACATCAAAGTAAATTACTTTCCGTGGGGAACAAGATGTCCAGAGGGGAGACGAAGAGGTGTGCCAGGGTGGCCACACCCCCCTAGGCGTGGGTGGGCCCTGCCCTGCTCCTAGGCAGGGTGTGGGCCCCCTGGACACCTCCTCGGCCTCCCCCTTCGCCTATAAGAATCCCCCGATGTAGAAACCCTAAGTACCCGATCAATATTCCATGAAACCTTCTATAGCCGCCACGACCGTCGTCCCTAGATCGGGGGGGGATCTGAAGTTCTTCCTAGAACCCTGTCGGAGGGGAGATCATCCCGGAGGCCTTCTCTCCGGTATGATGCATGTGTAGTTCCACCTTGGACTATGGGTCCATGTAGTAACTAGATGGTTGTATCTCCTCCTTTGTGCTTTCATGTATAGATCTTGTGAGATCCATTCATGATCAAGATCTAATCTATTTGTAATCATGCATGTTGTGTTTGTGGGGATCCGATGGATATTGAGATTATTATGTTGGTTTGATTAATGGTTTTGTCTTTATGATTCTATCATGTCTGTGTTGTTTTTGATCTTGCATGCTCTCCGTTGTTAGTAGCTATCTTGGCCAAGTAGTTGCTAGTGACTCCAAGAGGGGGTATTTATGCTCGATAGTGGGTTCATGCCTCTAGTTTCCAAGGGAAGTGAAAGAAATCTCTTCGGTTGTAGATGTGTTGTTGCTACTAGGGAGAAAACAACCGTCTCTTGTTCATGGAACATGTGGACTGTTTACCTTACACACTTTGCTTAAAGCAGTTGTCTGTTTCTTGCAAATTAATACTGGAGGGGGTTCGTATGATAACCTGAAGGTGGAATTCTAGTCATAGATGCAGTTGGATGGCGGTCTATTTATCTTGTTGTATTTCCCAATCGAATCTCATAGGATCTTTCTGACTAGTAATTTCATTGTTATGCCATGCTCAGTTCCTGTCAATTTCCCAGCTGTAATTTGTTTACCCTTCATGCCATGTTGTTTATCTAAGGAGAGCACCTCTAGTGAACTATGGACCCCGGTCCAATCTTTACCATTTATACATCTTCCACTATTACTTGTTTACTTGCTGCAAACCACCATTACCTTCCACACCATGGGTTTAATCCTTTGTTACTGCAACCGGTGAGATTGACAACCTCACTGTTAGTTGGGGCAATGTCTTGAGTTTGTGTTATGCAGGTCTCCGCATTGCTTGCAACACCTGAGTGATGTTTCCTTCCTCCTACTGGTTTGATAACCTCGGTTTCTTACTAAGGGAAAACTTGCTGCTGTACTGCTTCACACCTTGCTCTTGGGGTTCCCAACAGACTCAACATCAAGCACCAAGTTCTCTAGCGCCATCAAGGAGTCATCAACAAGTTTTCTAGCGCTGTTGCCGGGGAGGCTAAGGATGTCTTCACTAGGGGAGTCTAAGGACGTCTTCACTTTACTTTGTTTGCTTTGTTTATTTTGTTTGGTTTTGTTTGCCTCTTTTCAAAAAACCCAAAAAAATTAGTCTAGTTTGGTTTGCTTTCTTTATTCAAAAACACAAAAAATTAGTTCATGCTCTAGTTGCTAGTCTGTCTTTGCCATGCTTTCTATCAATGGATGGTTTCTTTGAAACTAGTTCTTATTGGCAACAAGGGTTCACGGAAGAACAAAACTATTATTATAAGGAACACCGTTTGTCACAAAAAAGGGAAACACTTATGGTAACAAATTGATAAGTTGAATACTATTGCTAGAGACGTGTGCTCTACTTATAATGTTACTTATTGCTTTGATAAATCTAGTTGTTGTAGGAGGTATAAACACCTGCCTTTTCAATGTGAGTATAATGATAATGTTACCATATCTTCTTATGTTATAGGAAACTATGACTTTTATGATGTGGAACAAATTGAAGAATTTAATTCCTTCAAGGGTGCATTTAAACTTGCTATTTTGCTTGAAAATACTGATGATGCACCTTATGAATAGGAGGTTTATGAGATACTTAAAGTTTACTTTGATAATTACAAGGAATGAAATAGATAGATTCTTGAATATTTTAATAGATTCTTTCCACAAATGGAAGAGTCTAATGCCTTGCAGGAGCCTATGGAAGAAGAAATTGTTGAAATTGGAAGCTCATTAGATGAAGAAGAGGAGGAGAGTGATGAACAAAAGGTGGAAGAATGGACTATCTACCCATGCCTACCTTCTAATGAGAGTAACTCTTTATCCCTTACTTTATTTGATTGTCCCTCATGCTTACCAAAGGAGGATGAATGTTATGTTCCTGTGGATCCTTTTGAAATATCTACTTTGGGTAAAACCTATGAAGGTTTTAATCCTACTATTTTTGAGATTGATAGAAATTATGTGTTTGTAGATCATGAAAATCATGCTTTATGTGATAGCTATACTGTTGAGTTTATTCATGATGCTACTAAAAATTATTATGAGAGAGGAAAGTATGATTATAGAATTTTTCATGGTATTGAAACACCTCTCTATGTGCTAAAAGTTTTGAAGTTACTCTTGTTTTATCTTCCTATGATTGTCACTTTGTTCTTTGTGAATTTATTTGTGTACAAGATTCTGATGCATAGGAAGAGAGTTAGACTTAAATGTGTTTTGAATTTTCTTCTTGATGCTCTCTTTCATTTCAATTCATATTTCGTATGTGAGCATCTTCTCAAACTATCAAGCCTAACTTAAAGGCGTTAACGAAAAGTACTTGTTGGGAGATAAACCAAGAGTTTCCTTGAGTCTTGGAAGTTATTACTTCAGTAATGACCTCTCCTTATCCTTTTTGTTTGCTTTTTGTGCCAAGAATGACCTTTAATGAGAGGGAAGTAAGATTTGGGAGTTGCTGTCCTGAAACAGATTTCTGTCCTCCACCAAAAAAATCATGAGGAGTCTCTGTAACTCAGATTAAGCTGAAACATTACTAATAAATCCCCCAGTATGTTATATAACTTTCGTTAGTTCAACACTTTTTGATTTCAGCAACAGAAGATGTTCGAAAAAGTTGGTTTCTACCTGCTGGTCTGTTTTGACAGATTTCTGCCATTATTTGCATTTGCTTCTTATTGATTCCTTTTTGAGTTCTCTTTAAGGTGAATTGAGATTTTTGAAGGAGTTACTACAGTAGCTTGTTTTTTTAATGAAAATCCTTGCTCTTCCAAAGCTTTGCCACAGGTCTAATATCTTTTGAATAAGCTAATGTTGCTAATGAAGATTGTGTGAAGTTTTGTATGAAGGAAAAATGTCGGGTGTAGAGAGAGAATGATGTAATGAGATGAAGAATGGACAAAAGCTCAAGCTTGGGGATGCCACCATGGTGTCACCCCAAGAAATATCCAAGAAGGACAAGCGTCAAAGCTTGGGGATGCCCAACGCATCCCCTTCTTCATCAATAAAAAGCTCAGGTCTGTCTAGACACTTCGTTTTTATTGTTTCATGCACTGTTGTGTTGTTCTTGGAGCGTCTTAGTTTTCGTTTGGTTTTCTTAGGTTGCTTAGTTTGCTTTAATAAAGTACTTTCGACCCCCGTTCTCGCTATGTTATTTTCAATAAGTTGCTTGGTGTTGGAAAGGAGTAGTAAGTTCTTGCTTGTAAGTGCAAGAGGATCTTCCATTGACTGTGACTTAGACTTTAGCATGACATGCTAGGTGTTGTTTTGACCTTATGCTTAGTGATTATTGTTGTAGCATGTCTTGTTCCAAGTCATTGGGATTGCATAGTGTGCCTTGAAGAAATTATGCATTGTCTTAGCATCCAAAAGCATAGTATAGTGGTATTCTCCTTTGATGCTTTTCTTGGGTTGACGTGGCACATGCTCACACCATGTTATGACTATGAACAAGTCACCATAGCCTCTATGATCATTTAGTCCTCGACTTGTAGTACCACTATGTGCTTTGATTAGTAATGCTTTGTTCGACTGCATGATTATGGCCATTATTGCTCTCTTATTTGGTTGCTCCCAGTCTTTTGCTAGCCTCCAGTTGTATGAGTAAGTTCTATGCATGCTTCCAACTCCCAAGAAACCAAGTTATTCCAAAGTGTCCACTATAAATTCCTTTGCATGGTGTGTTACACCATTCCAAAGTATATTCTTGTGTTCAGCTATCTTCCATTTAAAAACTATTTTGTTATGTGAAAACTTAGTGATTAAAGCCCTCACAAACTTGATGGCACACTTTATATTCTTTGCCCCTAATAAACTTGAACCATTGTGTCTTCTATGTTGTATATGCTTGCACTTATACATTGGAATTAGCAGAACCATGCTGTCATGGGGAAAATTTTCAACATTGCACTTGTACTTTGTACTTAGTTGATATCATGCTATTTTGTCTATGGATGTCACTAGTGTAAAATAAAGAGGGAACTTGTAAGTCCATGGATTTTGTATTTTGTGTTAGAGAAACGCCTGGGACGCTAGCCTAAGCCATGCCTAATCATGGTGGAAACTTGCAGCATCACCATAGTGACATCTATGAAGCATTCTTCTTATAAAAAAAGAGACACATTGAGAAAATAGGAAAGAGAGAAAAAAGCACCATATTCCCATGGTAAATAAGAAGATTGCTGAGATGCTCATTGTCTACTTGCCTTGTCATTTTGGTTATGGGATAGCTCCTGTACCATGTGCAAGGGGTACCTCATTGACGGTTCTCTATGATATGCAAATACTTACAATGACAAGAACTTACCGGTGACTGAAATTGAGTAGCATGAGGTGTGGCCCTCATATTCAAGGGACTTGAGATTGCCAACTTATACTTCGTCAAGCATATACTCCATATTTGTTCACTTTAACCTTAATCACTTCCAGATGCTTATGATAGGGGCAATGAGGGCTGAAAGCTAACAAGTACCCTAATTTTTGGAAGCTCTTTTTGAGACTTGAAATCCATGCTTCCTTTATAAAAGGCTTTTCTTCCACCATTATTTGAGTCTCCACCTTCTACCTTTAGGCACCATTAAGAGAGCATAGTTGTCATTCTGTGTGGAGTGTTCCAAAGCTTATTGATTGATGCATATTGTGATATTACTTGTTCTTGTGCTACTTGTTTGTAGTCACCCTTGTGAACTTTGAAGGTGTTTTATGCATCTATTTGCTACTCTATAAGGGAGAAGGTGATTGCCACTATGCCATGTTTTTGTATGTGAAACAAACAAAGGTTTTTAATGCATATTATTCATGATCTTTGTTTTTAGCTTGACATGTTAGAATTCCATATTTCATGAACATGTTTAGAGTTCTTTGATCCCATCTTTCAATGCTTGCAAATGGTTTGATCTTTATTGTGAGGTTGCATGTCACCTCAAAAATTATTCTTTTTATCACTTACCTACTCGAGGACGAGCAGGAGTTAAGCTTGGGGATGCTTGATACGTTGGAAACGTATCTATAATTTTTGATGTTCCATGCTTGTTTAGTATCTACTTTGCTTTCCTTTATCTATACTTTGAGGTGATTTTTATATGTTTTCTGGTACTAACCTATTAAAAAGTTGCCATAGTGTCAGTTGCTTGTTTTCTGCTGTTTTTGGTTCCAGAAAAACTAGTAAATAAATATTCTCAGAATTGGACAGGACAAACGTCGAAGTTAATTACTTTTCATGGCGAACAAGAAGTCTAGAGGGGGAGACGGAGAGGGGTGCCAGGGCGGCCACACCCCCCTAGGCACGGGTGGGCCCTTCCCCGTGCCTAGGCAGGGTGTGGGGCCCCTGGACACCTCCTCGCCCCCCCCCTTCGCCTATAAGAATCCCCCGATGTAGAAACCCTAAGTATCCAATCAATATTCCATGAAACCTTCTATAGCCGCCGCCATCATCGTCCCTATATCGGGGGGATCTGAAGTTCTTCACGGCACCCTACCGGAGGGAAGATCATCCCGGAGGCCTTCTCTCCGGTATGATGTGTGAGTAGTTCCACCTTGGACTATGGGTCCATAGCTAGATGGTTGTATCTCCTCCTTTGTGCTTTCATGTATATATGTTGTGAGCTCTGTTCATGATCAAGATCTAATCTATTTGTAATCATGCATGTTGTGTTTGCGGGGATCCGATGGATATTGAGAGTATTATGTTGGTTTAATTAATGGTTTTGTCTTTATTATTCTATCATGTCTATGTTGTTTATGATCTCCCATGCTCTTCGTACGTTGTTAGTAGCTATCTTGGCCAAGTAGTTTCTAGTGACTCCAAGAGGGGGTATTTATGCTCGATAGTGGGTTCATGCCTCTAGTTTCCAAGGGAAGTGACATAAATCTCTTCGGTTTTAGATGTGTTGTTGCTACTAGGGAAAAAACAAAGGTCTCTTGTTCATGGAACGTGTGGACTGTTTACCTTACACACTTTGCTTAAAGCAGTTGTCTGTTGCTTGCAACTTAATACTTGAGGGGGTTCAAATGATAACCTGAAGGTGGACTTCTAGTCATAGATGCAGTTGGATGGGGTCTATGTATCTTGTTGTATTGCCCAATCGAATCTCATAGGATCTTTCTGACTAGTAATTGCATTGTTATGCCTTGCTTAGTTCCTGTCAATTGTCCTGCTGTAATTTGTTTACCCTTCATGCCATGTTGTTTATCTAAGGAGAGCACCTCTAGTGAACTATGGACCCCGGTCCAATCTTTAACATTGATACATCTTCCACTGTTAATTGTTTGCTTGCTGCAAACCACCATTACCTTCCACACCATACGTTTAATCCTTTGTTATAGCAACCGATGAGATTGAAAACCTCACTGTTAGTTGGGGCAAAGTCTTGAGTTTGTGTTGTGTAGGTCTCCGCGTTTCTTGCAACACCCGTGTGACGTTTCCTTCCTCCTACTGGTTTGATAAACTCGGTTTCTTATTGAGGGAAAACTTGCTGCTGTACTGCTTCACACCTTGCTCTTGGGGTTCCCAATAGACTCCACGTCAAGCACCAAGTTCTCTGGCGCCATCAAGGAGTCATCACGCCCTGGGGCTGGCCGCGCCACCAGCGGTGTGCTGGCCTGGTGGGTCCCCCCGGGCCACTCCGGGTGTCCCTCTGCCCATTTTTTTCGAGGAAAAATTTAATATGAATTTTCTGGGATTTTTCGGGAAACTTTATTTTTGGCCAATTTTCAGGGTATGAAAATTGATTTTATCGCAGAAAAAGATTTTTTAAGGAGAAGCAAAAGCAAACAAAAACCAAAACTACATAAGTTCTGAGACACTCTAACAAGCAAACAACTAGCAAAACTAAAGCTAACAAGAGAAAGAGCAAAGACTAGGAAGGATAAAAATAGAAGTGAGCAAGTATAACCACTGTAAAATCATTGTTTTGTTCAGTAAAATCCCTTTGTTAACAAGGTTTATCAATTATTATTACCAAAACAATCTTATATGAAGCAAAACTTTGCATTCCACAAAGTGATGATGTTACCTCAAACTTGATAGGAATGGTCCCAATCCTAATAGTTTCAAAACTTTCTTGTGAAATGGGACAATATATTTCTCCAACTTTGATGCTCTCAATATTTTCAATGGCATTCAGGCAATAGATCTTATCAATCTTCTTGGGTAAATAGACAGTATGCTCTTTGTCATTAATATTAAAAGTTACTTTTCCTTGATTACAATTGATGACAGCACCTGCAATGTTAAGAAAAGATCTCCCAAGAATAATGGACATATTATCATCTTCGGGCATCTCAAGCACAACAAAATCAGTTAAAACCAAGCAATTATGAGCCACTTGAACAGGAACAACCTCACATATACCAACAGAAATAGTAGTTGACTTATCAGCCATTTGCAAAGATATATCAATTGGTATCAACTTTTCTAGCTGGAGTCTTTTGTAGAGAGAAGAAGGCATAACACTAACTCCAGCTCCCAAATCACATAAAGCAGTTCTAACATAATTATTCTTAATAGAGCAAGGAATAGTTGGTATACCTGGATCACCAAGTTTCTTTGGAACCTTATCATTGAAGGAGTAATTAGCAAGCAAGGTACAAATTTCCTCATTAGGAATCTTCCTTTTATTAGAGACAATATCCTTCATATACTTTGAATAAGGAGGCAACTTAATAGCATCAGTCAAAGGAATTTGCAAAAATAAAGGTTTCATCCACTCACAAAACTTGTTGTAGTGCTATTCCTCCTTTGACTTGTGTTTCTTATTGGGAAAAGGCATAGTCTTCTGCACCCAAGGTTCTCTCTCACTACCATGTTTTTAGCAATAAAATCTTGCTTAGTGTACCTAGTGTTCTTAGTGTGCTTCTCAGGTTCTTCCTCAACTTCCTCCTTATCAGGAGCATCATTTTTATCATTACCACTCTTAGTTTCAGCATCAGAGATAGATATACTATTAAGATCTACAGCAGGTTCAGAGGGTTCCTCAACTATTTTGTGTTTCTTTTTCTTTCTCTTACGAGGACTACCACTACTTTCACCTTGTTGAGAATCCTGCTCAATTCTTTTAGGGTGCCCTTCAGGATATAAAGGATCTTGAGTAGCTATACCACTCCTAGTTCTAATTCCATAAGCATGTTTATCTCCTGAGGCATTAACTAGCATATATTTTTGTACCTTAGCAAGTTGATCAATTTGAGTTTGAACCATTTGAAAGTATTTACAAAGCATTTTAATATCATTAGAAGTTCTTTACACAATATCTTTCAACACATTTATAGCTCTAGAGTTTTCCAATAAATGATTCTGAACCTGTTTATTAAAATTGCCTTGTTTAACATAAATGTGTCAAGTTCATCTAAGCATTGATCAGGAGGCTTACCATAGGGAATATCACCTTCATTAAAGTGGAGAGAGTGTACCTCAATAGTAGATGAGTAGGGAATTGGCTTACATAATTCTTCTATAGGAGGTAGATTCTTCACATCTTCAGCTCTAATACCTTTCTCCTTAAGACATTTCTTAGCTTCTTTCATCACTTCATCATTTAATGCAATCCCATCTTCTTTGGTGTTGGTGTTGGAACTGGTTCAGGCACAACTAGTTCAGGAGTAATAGGCTCAGGTGTATTTAGCTCAGCTGAAGTCCAATCATCATAATTCTTGCTTATTTTAGCCATTAGTTCTTCAGCATCTGTAGGAGTTCTTTTCATGAAAATACAATCAGCAAAACTGTCTAGGTATGTCCTAGAATCATCAGTTAGTCCATTATAATAAATATCAAGAAGCTCATTTTTAGGCAATGGACATCCAGGATGTGCATGAATCAAGGCACATAACCTTGTCCATGACTCAAGAAATTTCTCTTCTTCTTCATGTTTAAAGTCAAAAATTCTCTGCAAAGCATGCAGCATGTCTAGCACTAGGAGGAAAATATTTCTGGAAGAAAGAAGCAATCAAACAATCAGGGCTATCAATGGATCCAGGAGGTAGTCTATTAAACCAAGCCTTAGCTTCTCCTTTTAGTGAAAAAGGGAAGATCTTAGTAACAAAGTACTTGCGCATTTTAAAATCATCAGAGAATAAAGCACTCATAGTGTAAAGCTCATTCATATGTGCCACAACACTATCACTCTCAGTCCCACAAAAAGGTTCTTTCTCAACAATGTCTAAATAGGATAAATCAAGAGAGAAATCATAATCTTCATCTTTAATATATATGGGAGAGGTGGTAAACTTAGAATCAGAAGACAGTTTAGGAATAATGGTACGTCTCTCAAGGAGACTCCTAATAGCACTAACACCATGTGTGTTTTCGTACTCTTCAATAAAATCATCAGTCATTTCAATGTAACCATCACTAATATCATATCTCTCTCTAGACTTAGGTGAGCTAACAGGTGTAACAGTGTCTTCACTAGGAGTTTTGGTGTTTCCAAAAATAGTTTTAGAAATAGTAGCATCTAGGAAAGGACCTAATGAACCACTCGCATCAAGCACAGTAGAAGTAACATCATGAGTATCAGAAGCAGTTTCAGATTCAGCAGTAGTAGCAGTGTGTGTAGCATGTGTATGTGCTGGTGGTGTAACAAGCTTACTTATAACAGATGGTGAATCAAGAGCAGCAGAGGTGTTTAGGACTGTACATCTTCTTGTAGTGGATGGTAAAATAGGAAACTTTCCATCACGAGACTTCCCCATGATGAAAGGAGTAGCAGTGAACAAAAGTAGATCCAAGTGAACTTACAAATAAACTATGCTCCCCGGCAACGGCGCCAGAAAATTGTAAGACCCCACCTTTATAAAGGTAAAGGTCCCTGTGATTGCAATGCTAGTCCCTGGATCATATGCTAGCATCCACTGTTTAAGATGAAGTACACAGATAAAAAGGTCTTTATTACATCGTCATTCTAGAGATAACATAGTCCTTTACAACTCCATAGCCATAGGCTAGTACAAGAGTTCAACTTAACAAAATAAAATAAAGTCTTCATCTTCATGTGCCACAGGCAAACATGTTGAGTGTAGACTCATAACCCTAATCCTCATCAGAGTAACCTGCAACATCACAAGTTACATCCAAAGTGGGTCAATACATTGGAATAGTATCGGCAAGTGATACCTTTAGTAGAATAATAGTTTCTAGCTTCTATATGAATTTGGCTAAGTGTAGCTTAGACTTGCTTTGCTCAAAATAGGTTTTGCCTATCAGTTAAAAACACTAAGTTTTTGTTTGTCAAAAAACTCCCAAGGAACCACCAATAGACATTGGTGAACCTTTATCCTTGTTCAACCACAAGTTTTTAACTTAGAAATTTGGATGAGGAGATCCTTGATAGCTTCAATGTCTTGATGCTCAAATTGTGCATTGTTGGGGACACGGCTAAGTACTTAGATTTTTCCTTCTCGAGAGGTGGTGCACTTTCCCCACAAGACCCGACATGCATCGAGACGAGATCTTTTAGAAGCCTTCCCTTAGACCAAATGGACGCGCTCCAACCTATCACCCTACCATCATCTTTCCATCTGCCTAAGTTATTGCAACCTATATGATCAAGGCAGAGCCCATATGCCATGTGGTTGCACTAGAAGATTTTAAACACTAAGTATCTCAAATCCCTTTGTTCCTGGGTGGCTTTCCACAAGTGTGAT
Organism: Avena sativa; assembly: GCA_916181665.1. Taxonomy (NCBI): domain Eukaryota; kingdom Viridiplantae; phylum Streptophyta; class Magnoliopsida; order Poales; family Poaceae; genus Avena; species Avena sativa. The sequence continues at coordinate 213,847,590 of OV702298.1, read as the reverse complement.
ACACAAGGTAGACCATAGATATGGGCCTTGTGTAACCACTCAACATAACCCAAACATACCAATCCACCCAGGTGATTCATTCACTTAGTTGTTTTATTAAGCAAAAACATAAGTCAAAGACTTAACAATATTTTCCATAGCATGTATATAATCCACCCTTGTTTTCTACTAGCTAGGCTAATCATGGCAATATAACAAGTATCTTATCTTAGAGAAAATTCTACTAAGACTACAACTACAAGGATTTCCCATAGCAAAGCATCTAGATACTTAGCAAAAATATCATGCAAGCCCTATACAAAATATCACTAGTGCATAGTAAAAATAACGAGACAAATACATGAAGCACCACTTTCCTTGTTAGTTGGGAGAATAGCAACAATCCTCACAATCACAATCACCACTAGCACCAAAATCTACACATAAAATGATAGCACCAAATTTACATACAAAATAATCAGGCAAAAATATATGAATGCATGCAAATGCCATGTGATGATTTTTATTAAACTAATAAGACAATTAAACAGTACTAAACACTAAACTAAACATTTATAGACTAAATAAACTTAATTTGGTCTTAAAAACATTTTCTAAATAATTTATATACTCAAAATAAGCCTAGAAATTTCTCTGCATAAAATTCCATTTTTACAGAAGCAAAGTACAAAACTAAGCCCATATATGTGTAGGTTTTATTTTTGTGAATTCATTGATATATTATTTGCATGTTTTGGATAAACAGAACAAAAGTTATGAATTTTACAAGTTTAATCTTTCTAAAACATTTTCTGGATTTTTAAACAGAAAACCCTGACACGCGGCACGATCTTTTTGGTTGATACCACTTCATGCAGATCGGGCCTGTGCGCCGTTAGATCTAAGTTAGATCGCACGGTCTAGATCGAACCGTACCTCTTCGCATTAACTTCTAATTCTAACCCCTAGATCTAGATCTAACGGTCCACGATGCTCTGACCATCGAGTGGCGGCGCAAATGGCCAGAGCAGCGGCGACGGTGTTCCGGCGAGGCAAGGGGGTAAGAGGTGGTTTAGGGGGTTACCAGTGTCACGGCGATGAGGTGAAGCTCAACGTGGTCGTGGACGAGGCTGCGGCGCACGAACACGGACACAATCGCTCGCCGGAGTGAAGCTTGGCGTCGGGTGCTCATGGTCGTCGATGGAGGTGACGCTCTGGTGTGCAATAAAGCAAACAACGAGTGTTAGGAGAAGCACAATGTGATGGCGAACAAAATCGCGTGAGCCAGAGAGCAAGGCGCGCACGAGGCTTACCGCAATCGGTAGCCGGAGCTCGTCGGGACAGCGGCGGTGCAATGAGAAAAGCGAGCAGCCTTGCAGCGTTCATAGGTGATTGAGTGGGGGGAAATGGAGCAGAGGTCGTGGGGTTTAAGTAGCAGGTTCGCGGATGAGAATTACGCTCGCAATTACTCAGAATCAATCGTGAAATCAAGGGGGGAAACGGCAGCGGCGAGCAGGTCATCGCGCGATGTTTGGGGACGAAGTGGGTGATGTGGAGGGGTGGTCCACTTTTCAGCGAGGGGGTGCGACTGCGTGAGGTGAGAAATAGTGGAGAGGGGGAATGGCCCAGGTGGGCTTGCTGGGCCGAGAGTGGGATTGGGCTAGATAGGTGGCGCATGTTTTATTTTTTTCTTTTTGCCTTTTCTTTTTCTGTTTGAATTTTCAGGAATCATTTTCAACCCAAATTCAAATGAGTTTGATTTCAAATTTTCTCTGGATTTTTGTAGTGTGAACAATTCACACAATTGTGTATAAAACACTACTATTTATTCATCCACACTTTATCCTTTGAAAATAAAAATAAAACCATGCCTTATTAATATAAATAATAGGCATAGAATTTGTTTTATTTTGAATTTTGATTTGAAGATTTTTGTGCAAGCCAAGAATTCTATGGATGCATAAATGAAATGCAAGTTTTTGTAATTCATGAATTTTCGGATGTTACAAATCTAACCCCCTTAAGATGAATCTCGCCCTCGAGATTCGGAATGGCTAGCAAATAGGTGTGGGTGGTCTTTTCGAAGATCATCTTCTCTTTCCCAAGTTGCTTCTTCCTCGGAATGATGGTTCCACTGAACTTTGCAGAATTTGATAGTCTTAGTCCGAGTAACTCTTTCTGCAGTCTCAAGAATCTTGATAGGTTTCTCCTCATAGGTGAGATCACTCTCCAATTGAACCTCTTCCAAAGGTATAGTATCCTTCAAAGAAGTTTCTTCCATCTCCGGATGGCATTTCTTCAACTGACTTACCGAAACACATTATGAATGGCAGACAGTGATTCAAGCAATTCAATCTCATAAGCCACTTATCCTTTGTGACTTAAGACCTTGAATGGTCCAATATATCTTGGAGCTAATTTTCCTTTGATTCCAAATCTCTTCACTCCACGAAGTGGTGAGACTCTAAGGTAAGCCCTATAACCTACCTCATAGGTGACTTCTCTATGCTTTGGATCTGCGTAGCTCTTCTGTCGGGACTGTACTATCTTCAATCTGTCCTTTACCAACTTGACTTTCTCTTCGGCTTCCTTGATTAGTTCTGGCCTGAACAAATTTCTTTCTCCGACACCACTCCATAGCAATGGTGTACTACACTTTCTTCCATAGACAAATTCAAACGGTGCCATCTCAATACTGGCTTGATAGCTGTTGTTGTAAGAGAATTCTGCGTAAGGCAGACTTTCATCCCAACTAGCACCATAGTCTAGGGCACAAGCTCTCAGCATATCTTCTAGAATCCGGTTGGTCCTTTCTGTCTGTCCATCAGTTTGAGGATGAAAAGTGGTGCTGAACTCTAATATTGTTCCCAATTACTCATGCAATTGTCGCCAAAAATGCGAAGTGAATTGAGTTCCTCTATCCGACACAATACTCTTGGGTACTCCATGCAGACACACAATCCTATTCATATAAATCTTAGCTAATTTAGCACTTGTATAGGTTGTCTTCACGGGTATGAAATGTGCCACCTTAGTTAGGCGATCTACCACGACCCAAATGGAATCATATCCTGATCTAGTCCTTGGCAATCCAGTGATGAAATCCATACCAATCTTATCCCACTTCCAATCAGGAATAGGTAGTGGTTGTAACAATCCTGCTAGTTTCTGATGTTCCACTTTCACTCTACTGCACACATGTAGCACCCCGGGTAAATCCACTACTAGAAAATCGCCGTGTTTTTGTTTTGTGCATCATCATGACATCATCATGCATGCCTTTTCATAAAAGTGTAATAACAAAATCCTATTTTGTTTTTTTATAATACTCCCCTTCTTTATTTCAAAATACAAACCCCAGATCTATCTGGATATTTTATTTGTCTAAAAAAAACTAACTACAAGCATCTTTTAAATATTAAATAAAAAGTTTATATTATTTTTGGGAGGCAGCCAGCCAGGCCCAAAAGCCCAGCTGGCCACCTCCAACCAAACCCTAATCCTAACCCTAGCCAAACCCTAGAATCCCACCTACCCTATTTCCCACCCCAGCCACCGCCGCAAGGTAGCACACACACATACACACACACGCCTACTGATCGAATCGCCCACCCAACTGCCCTCCCGTCTGGCCCCAACCCCATCGACCACTCTCGCCTCGCGTCCCCCGCTCCTCTCGCTCTGACCCACACCCTCATCCCATTCCCGATTCCTACCGCTATCGACAACTCCTGTAGGCCCCACCCCGACCCGGTCGCGAGCGTGATCCCCGCTGCAATTCCCATCGCCCCTTCCCGCACCCTGCGCCCATCTCCCTCCCCAACCCGACGGCCCTCCCCGATCGATCCTACCTCCTACCTCCCTCGGCAACCACCATCGCCAGGGATCCCTCCTCGCCTCCGCCCTGTTCACCCCCGAGCCAGGCCGCCTCGCCGGCCCCGCGCTCGAGCGCCGCCAGGAGCTGTGCCGTCGTCCCTCCTCGCGGTCTTCCTCGCCTTTCCTGGCCACCTCGTCGGCCTCTACGCTTCCTTCCTCGCCGGTCCCCGGCGCAGCATCAGGCCCCATCGCCCCCGCCATCCCGAGACGGTCGCCTGCTGGCTGCCTCGGCCTCTCTGCCTCTGTGTGCGCCCGCCCAGCAGCGTCGTGTCGCTGGTGAGCTCCGCCACCACCTCGTTCACCGTTGCCGATGTCCCTTCCCCTGAGCCCACGTCACCTCCTCGCCCTGCCAGCGACCGCCACGCGCAGGAGCGGCCCCGCGTCCTCGCCTTCTCCCCCGATGCCAAGACCATCGGCCTCTCCTGTCCTCTGCCTCCGCGTGGAGCCCGCCGCCATGATCCTTCTCCGGCCTCGTCCCTGTCGCTGGTGACCCTGGTCCATGCTCGCTGTCGCATTGTCGCTCGCTTCTGTGGTTCCCACAAGGTGCTCGAGATAATGTCCGAATAGGACATGGCCTGTGTAATGCCCTTGTGTCCTTATTGGTTTTGTGTCCCGCTGCCCGTGCACCGTTCCTTATGCTTCTACTCTGCTGTCATTTCGGTACCGAGGTAACTGATGCGGAGATGCAACGATTGATGATCATGTGAAGATGGTGCCTAGCCACTCTATTTCGGCTCAAGTGCCGCAAGATGGTGGTGTTATGAGAAACCGAGACCTTCCGTCTCAATCTGTCGTCGTATTCCAAGCTCTCCTTCTCAGAATCCGAAGACCCCATTCCTGTACCCGAAGACCGATCCTGGCGGGACTGAACTGAACCCCTTCGAACCCCCAAGATCGTCGAGACCCCTAATGTGTGACCCCTTTTCCCGAGACCCCTATATTTTTGCAATATATATAATATACTTGTTGTATATTAAATTGTCATGGATGCATACATATTCATGTGGGTTGGGGGCATAATGCTGATTCACCTTATAATTAAATATGGAGGCCATATGCGGACAAAATCTAGCCTAATATTGGCCCCATTTAAATTTGTGTAGCGAACCGGTGCTATTATTTGACATGTTAATACAACATTTAAATTCTGGGGTATCTGAACAACATAAACCACTCAACTAATTGTCGAGACCCCGATTTCGCTTAATATGGCCTAATTGCATCGCATCTTTGCCATGTCATACATCATATATGCATCATGCCCGACCTTTTGCCATAGTATTAAATAGTGCATCCGGTGTTTCTTCTAGTGCTTTGCTTCTTCACGGATTAGGCCGATGAGTTGATGCGAGTGTAGACCCGTTCTTCGGATGAAACTTCGGCAATGTTTTTTAGGCAAGCAATCTCCCCCTTTCTACCTATCTTATTTTTATAGTCTTTATTTCCTCCTGTTGATCTATTGCTATCTGTGATGCTATGCTGTAGTTTTCGTACCCGTGATATCCCTTGCAGCCATTAAATTGCCTTGGACACATCCTATTACCTGTTGTTTGGTAGATAGTCAGCCTTGCGAGTCGTAGTTGCTTGCCCAGGTGTTGCGTCGCGCCGTCGATGTTCCACAGTTGTTGGAGTAATGCCTTATGTTTAATGTTGGAGATGATTATAACTTTAATTAATGTTTAATAACTAAAATTGAAAGTAGGTAAATGCAGAGGCACCGGTGGGTAATAGACAATATTTGGTTTTTAATCGCTCACTGGTGTCCCGTAGGACCCCGAGTTCTTGACACCTGCTCCGAGATCGAGCGCGCTAACCACAGGTGGGGTGTGTGGGCACCCCCATCGATTAGTACCTGATTTCAAAGTACTGTACCGGGGGCCACAAAGTAGTTTGGGGATTTATTACTATCCTATACTTATGCCATGTTTTACTGCTTTATTTACTATTGTGCATGGAGCGCCTGTACTGTTTTGGATCGCGGCACGATTTCGCGGTATCGACAAGCCCAGTCACACTTTCGGGTTCCCAGTCGTTTACAGCCGTTCTCGCAAACCCTGGGTCCATCTCGGAGATCGGCCAACTTTGTTACGGGTAGCTTAGTGGGTTGGCCCCCCATGTGCTTGCTTTGGGTCTGGGAAACATCGTGTCCGAAACCCCGTCGACATACCGTTGGGTGTATGTTTTGTGATCTTGTACCTACCTGATCTGACAACAAGGGTGTAGGTGCGTGTGGAAACTTTGGTGCACCCCTGCAGGGTTAAATCTTTTCGAGAAGCCGTGTCCGCGGTTATGGACGACTTGGAGCACAGTTCTCGATCATAGACAACTATAACTAAAGTTTACTGTTATAATTTGACTTGTATCCGATATGACTAGTAATCAGCTTCACTACAACGGAATGGCTAAATAAAAGTACCAACAATTGCTTGTTTCGGTTATCACCTGTTACCATTGTATCTGACTAGTAAGTATTGCAACTACAACGAAATGGCTAAATAAAAGTACCAACAACTGCTGGGTTTTGGGATGCCTCATGCTATATGTATCTGACTAGTAAGTACTACAACTACAACATAATGGTTAACTAAAACTGTCCACTGCTTATTATATAAGGATGACTCATGCTATCTATATCTGACTAGTAATTGTCGCAACTATAACGGAATAAATAAAAACTGCCAACTGTGTGAGTTCCTCGGTTGACTTCCTCGATTGGTTTTGAGGGGGAAATACCAGGATGGGTATGCTTGGTGATAGTTTCAGGTTAGATCCGAATAAGTCTTTCTTATCCCTATCTGATAGCCGCCAGTTGTATTGAGACTCTATAGGTTGTTTAGTGCATGCTGTGCTGCCGCTTCAGTCCACCATACCTATGTAGGCGAGGACCGCTGAATTCTAGTCTCGCCGTGTACTGGCCTCAGTACTGACCGCTCTCTTTTTCCTTTGCCCTTTGTCGGCACCCCTTTTGTTTAAGCAGGTTTGAGATCGACGTCGTTAGCAGGGTTACCCTTCCGGCTTGGCCTGGGCAGGGTTATGGACGCCATTGGTTATTCTTCAGGGCTCTTAGCTCAATTTGCATCTTGTCCGTACTCGGACGTTGTATTGTTTTCAAGGTGATTTGGATCTTTGCACTGTATATTTGTATTCTTGACTCGATGAGTCGTTGTTGTATATATCTATTTTGTGGGTTCCATCAAGGACTATTGTGTAATGATATTACTTCGTTTTCCACCCGCACGCAAGTGCCTGGTGGGCACCTTTGAATCGTTTCTATGCGGGTTTGGCGGGAAGCGCTAAAACTTGCATAGGGCCGATTCTGAGGGTGTTACAACACATCACACAAAGCAATATGTTCAGCGATGTCCTTCTTGAGATTATTCCACCAAAATCTTTCCTTCACATCCATCTACATTTTGGTGTTACCCGGATGAATGGAATATGGTGAGTTGTGTGCTCCTTGTAAAATTAGTTTCCGGAGCTCCGGATCTTGCGGAATGCAGATACGTTTTCCATACCACAAAGTACCATGTTCGTCTTCATGGAATCCTTTGGCTTTCCCTTTGCTAATTTTTCCCTTAATCTCTGCAATTTCCTTGTCCGTCTTTTGGGCTTCCCTAATTTTGTCCAACAAGGTGGGTTGAACATCCAATGACATGAGATGTCCCTCAGGCACTATCTCCAATATGAGATATTTGAATTGGGCACACAAATCATCTACCAATTCTCCCTTAGTGAGGCCATTCACATAAACTTTACGACTTAAAGCATCCGCTACAACATTTGCTTTACCGTGGTGGTATTGCAAACTCAAGTCATAGTCTTTGATGAGTTCTAGCCATCTTCTTTGTCTCATATTGATTTCCTTCTGAGTGAAGATATATTTCAGACTCTTGTGATCTGTGAACATGTAACATCCCTAAAATCATATTTTCAAAGATTTCATATCATTCATGCATGCATATCATTTAGGGATCAATTTCAAACTCATTTCAAGAAAACAGAAGCACTGAGTGCTATTATTTTATGTGAGCAAGCATTGATCTAATGCCACTCTCAAATGAGAGTATAATTGTTTTAAACCAAGCTTTGTTTGTACTTATGTTGGATTGGTGAGTGTTAGTTTGGACAGAATTTCCAAAACAAAGATGGATTTAAAACCCTTTTCAAATCTTTATCAAACCATGTGCTAAGGCACTGTTATTTTAAAAAAATTCAAAGGAACTATGCAAGTCCATCAAGGCAGCATGGTTTTAAACTCAAAATTATACAGGATTCATTTTATAAAAGGCCAGAAAGATTTGAAATTCAAATGCTTTTGAATTTAATTGAAAAGGAATCCTAAAAATCATTCTGGAAAAAGAAAAGAGAATTAGAAATCAAACTGGGCCTGGCGCCACCAATCCAGCCCAATAAGCAAAGCAGCCCACCCGGGCCACCTCTCTCTCTGCCTTTCCTCACCGTGCCCGCGTGCACCCACCCCATCCTTTCTAATTCAAACGAGCGTGTTCCTTGCAACCTTGTGCACCTCCTTACCCCTCTCGTTTGGCCGCGCTTGACACAGGCAGCCGTTCCCGTCCACCCTGCAAGCAACAGCGTCGCTGCTCAACTTTGACGAGGAATACCGGTAAAGACCGAGCGCCCCTTGCATCCTCTCTGACCCTGTCAGGTTCGCCACGACCTTGTGCATCTTCTGACCTCACTGGTTCATGCTAGGGCGGTCTACATCTTCGGCAACAACACCATCTGCAAACACCCGACACCGCGCTCAACTCCGACGAGGTCCTGCCGCCGCGTCCGTGCGCCCCTCGACATCCTACTGCCATGTTGAGCTTCCTAGTGTCCTTGCGAGGATGGTAAGCCACGCCACACACCTCAGACCCTCCTGTATTCGCCGGAGCGACGCTGACAGAGCGCCGCCGCCGCGCCACCGTCGCCAGCGCCGCCAAACTTTGGTCGCATGATCCAGGGCCGTTAGATCTAGATCCAACGAATCTGATAGAATCACTTAACGAAGGGGTACGGATCAGATCTGGCCGTGCGATTTTCATTTAGATCGTGCGGTCCACACTAGTCGATCCGTGCGAAGCGGTACCAGCGAATCAGAAAGCACCGCGTGGCCTATGTTTGAATTAAAACAGAAATTTGATCTATTATTTAACCAAACTTGAAAAATTCATAACTTTTGATCCACACGTTCAAATTTTATATCATTAGAATCAGGAGAGAAAATCCTTTCTGTTTATGCAATGTGTTTAATGTTTTGCCTCTGTAAAAATGGTTGTTTTACAAAAACATTTGTAGGCATAATTTGTGTATAGTGATTATATGAAAAATGTTTTATTGTTCAAATAAAGTTTATTTGGCATGTTTTGGACTTGTTTATGATTCAGTACTGTATACTTGTCTTGTTTGGTGTAGGAAATCATCACATGGCATTTTGCATGCATTCATATATTTTTGCTTGTATATATTTTGTATGTGATTTGGGTGCCATTATTTTATCTGTAGATTTTGGTGCAAATAGTGATTGTGACTGTGAAGATTGTTGCTACTCCCCAAACTACCAAGGCAAGTGGTGCTTCATGATTTCATTCCTATATTTTTCAACTATGCACTAGAAATATTTTGTTTAGACTTGCATGAATATTTTGTTCTATATGCTATGCTTGGGAAATCCTAGTAGTTGTAGAATTGTTAGAGATTTCTCTAAGTTAAGGTGTTTACCATTGCCATGCTTAGCCTAGCTAGTAGCAACCAAGGGTGGATTATATATTCATGCTATGTGAAATATTTCTAAGTCATTGACTTATGTTTTTTGCTTAATAAAACAACTAAGTGAATGAAACACCTGGGTGGAATGGAAAGAATGGTTTGTGTTGAGTGGTTACACAAGGCCCATTTCTATGGTTTACCTTGTGTATCTCACTTGAGGAAAGCCACCCAGGAACAAAGGGATTTGAGATGTAAAATGTTAAGAAGCTTCTAGTGCAGCCACATGGCATTATGGGCTCTCCATGGATCATATAGGTTGCAATAACTTAGCCATTTGGACAGTTGGTGGTAGTGGGATGATAGGTTTGGAACGCGTCCATTTGGTCTAAGGGAAGGCTTCTGAAAAGTCCTGTCTTGGTGAAAATCAAGTTGTAAGATCCCTCCTTTGTAAAGGAAAAGGATCCCTGTGATTGCAATGCTAGTCCCTGGATCATTGCTAGCATCCACAGTTTAAGATGAAGTACACAGATACAAAGGTCATTTATTACATCCATTCCAGAGATAACATAGTATTTACAACTCAAGTCCACAGGCCTAATACAAGAGTTTGAATAAGTAAATAAATATAAGTCTTCATCTTCATGTGCCACAGGCAAACATGTTGAGTGTAGACTCAGGACACCTAATCCTCATCGGAGTAACCTGCAACATCACAAGTTACAGCCACAGTGGGTCAATACTTTGGAATAGTATTGCCAAGTGATACCTTAGTATATTTTAAGTGGACTAGATACTATATGCAAATTTGGCTAAGTGTAGCTTGGCTTGCTTTGCTCAAAATAGGTTTTTCCTATTAGTTGAAATCACTAAGTTTTTCTTTGTCAAAACTTTTCCCAAGGAACCACCAATAGACATTGAGGTCCTTCACCCTTGTTCACCCACAAGTTTTTACTTAGAAGTTTGAGTGATGAGATTCTTGATAGCTTCCATGTCTTGATGCTCAAGGTGTCCATTGCCATGGACTTGGCTAAGTACTTAGATTTTTCCATCTGCAGAGGTTGTGCACTTTCCCCACCAGACTTGGTTTCACCAAGACAGGACCTTTCAGAAGCCTTCCCTTAGCCAAATGGACGCGTTCCAACCTATCATCCCACTACCACCAACTGTCCAAATGACTAAGTTCTAGCAACCTATGTGATCCAGGCAGAGCCCATATTGCCAAGTGGTTGCACTAGAAGCTTCTCAACACTTGGCCTCTAAAATCCCTTTGTTCCTGGGTGGCTTTCCACAAGTGAGATACACAAGGTAAACCATAGCCATGGGCCTTGTGTAACCACTCAACCAAAAACCACGAATCAAGTCCCTTTCCACCCAGGTGATTCATTGACTTAGTTGTTTTATTAAGAAAAACATAAGTCCAAAGACTTAGAAATATTTTCATCATAGCATGTATATATTTTACCAACCCTTGTTTGCTACTAGCTAGGCTAAGCATGGCATAGATAGTAACTTAACTTAGAATTTCCTAGGAATTCTACAACTACTTAGGATTTCCCAACATGGCATTTGGCAAAATAGTAACATGCAAGACTTAGCAAAATATTTCTAATGCTTGTAAAAAAATATAGGGATTGTAATATTCATGAAGTACCACTTGCCTTGGTAGTTGGGAGAGTAGCACTCTTCACAATCACAATCACTAGCACCAAATTCTACACAAAGAATGGTAGCAACAATTACACACAACATATACAAACAAAAATACATATGCATGCATGCAAAATGCTAAGTGATGATTTTTTAAAACTCAACCAAGCAAGTGCATAGTACTGAATCATAACCAAGTCAAAAACTTGCTAAACCAAGTTTATTTGACACTAAAACAATTTCTTAAACAATTCATATAACTAAAATAGTGCTAAACAAGTTTCTGCAAATAAAGTCATTTTAACATAAGCTAAACATTAAACACATTGCATAAACAGAAAGGTCTTGATCTCCTGATTCCAACTATATAAAATTTGTCAAATTCTAACGTGGGAATCAAAAGTTATAGCTAAATCAAATTTGGATATAAATCTGATTCAAATTCTGTTTTTAAACTAAACCCTAGCCACGCGGCGCTATCCTATTGGTCGATACCGCTTCGCTCAGGATCACCCTTCCGCGCCGTCGGATCAAGTCAGATCCAACGCGCCAGATTCAAAGAAAACGATTCGCTCGGATCTAATCTAAACCGCCAGATCTACATCTAACGGCTGTTGTTGCCTCGACCATAGACTAGCGGCGGCGCGTCTGTCAGCGGCGGCGCTGGCGTTCTAGGTCGTCCGGGGAGGGGAGAGGGTGCTTACCAGAACCGCAGGGACAAGGTGAAGCTCAACGTGGAGGTGGCTTGGCAAGGGGCGCACAGCAGGGGCTGCTGGAGCTCGTCGGAGTTGTGCACGGCGTCGGGTGGTTGCTGTCGAAGTTGTTGCCGAGGTTTCGCGTCGCCCTAGCACGAACCATATGGATTAGGAGACGCGCAAGACAGTGGTGAACAACCTCGTATGCAAGAGGTGGCAAGGGGCGCTCGGAGCTTACCGCAATTGGTCGCCGGAGTTGATGGGGTCGTCTGTCTCGTGTGGTCGCCGACGTTGCCGAGGCTCTGGATGTTCCTAGCATGCACCAGAGGGGTCAGGAGATGCGCATGGTCGCGGAGATCGTACTGGGAAGTTTAGGCAGCAAGGGGCGACGGGGTCTTACCATAATATCTCGCCGGAGATCGTCGGAGTTGCGGCGGTGTAACGCGAAATAGGGGCAGCCTGGTGGCGAGAAGAGAGTGTAGCGTGGGGGGAAATGACCGCGGCGGGGTGTGGTTTAAATAGGCTGAAGCGTGACAGGAAACGCTCGCGGTATCAAGGCTAATTACTCCGCGCCATTACCGGCATCAACGGCAGCGGCGACGTGGTCTGCGGGCGCAATTTGGGGAAGAAGGAGTGACGTGGAGAGGGCCTGCTTGTCAGTGAAATAAGCAGAGAGGAAGTGGGGTCCGAGCGTCAGCGACTCGCTGGGTGCGTCCGCGCGTGCGAGAGGGAGAGAAGGGAGCCGGGTGGGCTAAATGGGTTGTGTCTGTTGCTGGGCTCAATTCCTGGCGCCGGCCCTTTTCCAATTCCTTTCTCTTTTCTTTTTCTAATTTGATTTTCTGGAATGGTTTTCAAATGAATTCAAACTCTATTTGAATTCAAATCTTTTCAAGATTTTTGCAATGTGCAACATTCACAAATCTAGGCTTAAAACCATGTGGTCACCTTGAGTAGGCTTGGTCATTTTTGGAAAGGCAAAATAACAGTGATATTGCACTTGGTTTGCAAATGTTTGAACGTGGTTTTGAAACCATTTTTATTTTGTATAATTTTGTTCTAACTCCACACTCAAACCAATCAACAAGGGAAAATAAACAAACTTGGTTTAAAACAGTCAAGCTCTCAAATGGGGATGGCCATTTGATTTAAGTTTGCTCACATAAAATGATAGCACTATGTGCTTCTGTTTTCTTGAATTTGGTTAGAAATTGATCTCAAAACTATATGCATGCATGAATGATATGCAATCTTTGAAATCATGATTTTAGGGATGTTACAAATCTAACCCCCTTAAGGTGAATCTCGCCCTCGAGATTCGGATTGGCTAGCAAATAGGTGAGGGTGGTCTTTCCGAAGATCATCTTCTCTTTCCCATGTTGCTTCCTCTTCGGAATGATGATTCCACTGCACTTTGCAAAACTTGATAGTCTTAGTCCTTGTGACTCTTTCTGCGGTTTCTAGAATCTTAATAGGTTTCTCTTCATAAGTGAGATCACTTTCTAGTTGAACTTCCTCCAAAGGTATAGTATCCTTCAAAGAAGTTTCTTCCATTTCCGGATGACATTTCTTAAGCTGACTCACATGAAACACATTATGGACAGCTGACAGAGATTCTGGCAGTTCAATTTCATAGGCAACTTCTCCTTTGCGACTCAAAATCTTGAATGGCCCAACATATCTTGGTGCCAATTTTCCTTTGACTCCGAATCTTTTCACTCCACGAAGTGGTGACACTCTAAGATAGGCTCTATCACCAACTTCGTAGGTGACTTCTCTACGCTTAGGATTTGCGTAGCTTTTCTGTCGGGACTGTGCTATCTTCAACCTGTCCTTAACCAATTTGACCTTCTCTTCGGCTTCTTTGATAAGATCTGGCCCAAATAAACTTCTTTCTCCCACACCATTCCATAACAATGGGGTGGTACACTTTCTTCCGTAGAGAAAATCAAACGGTTCCATCTCAATGCTGGCTTGATAGCTGTTGTTATAAGAAAATTCTGCGTAAGGCAGACTTTCATCCCAACTGGCTCCATAGTCTAGGTCACATGCCCTCAACATGTCTTCAAGAATTTGATTAGTCCTTTCCGTTTGTCCATCGGTTTGAGGATGAAAGGCAGTACTGAATTCCAACCTCGTTCCCAATGACTCATGTAGCTGTCTCCAAAAATGGGAAGTGAACTGAGTTCCCCTATCAGACACAATACTCTTGGGCACTCCATTTAGACATACAATTCTACTCATGTAGATTTTTGCTAACTTAGCACTTGTATAGGTTTTCTTCACGGGTATGAAATGAGCCACTTTAGTTAGGCGATCCACTACTACCCATATGGAATCATACCCTGACCTGGTCCTTGGTAATCCGGTAATGAAATCCATACCAATCTTGTCCCACTTCCAATCAGGAATAGGTAGTGGTTGAAGCAAACCGGCTGGTTCCTGATGCTCCGCTTTCACTCTACTACACACATCACACAAAGCAATATGTTCGGCGATGTCCTTCTTGAGATTATTCCACCAAAATCTTTCTTTCATGTCCATGTACATTTTGGTGCTTCTTGCAAAATCAGTTTCCGCAACTCCGGGTCTTGTGGAACACAGATATGTTTCCCATGCCATAAGGTACCCTGTTCGTCTTCATGGAAATGTTTGGCTTTTCCTTTGCCAATCTTCTCCTTAATCTCTTCAATTTCCTTATCAGTCTTCTGGGCTTCTTTGATCTTGTCCAACAAAGTGGGTTGAACATCCAAAGACATGAGATGTCCTTCAGGCACAATCTCCAATCTGAGTTTCCTAAATTGGGTACACAGATCATCTGGCAATTCTCCTTTGGTAAGGCCATTCACAAATACCTTACGACTTAGAGCATCTGCTACAACATTTGCTTTACCGGGGTGGTATTGCAAACTTAAGTCATAGTCCTTTATAAGTTCTAGCCATCTCCTTTGTCTCATATTAATTTCCTTCTGGGTGAAGATATACTTCAAACTTTTGTGATCTGTGAACACTTCACAACGCTTTCCCAAAAGATAGTGTCTCCATGTTTTGATTGCATGGACGACAGAGGCTAACTCTAAATCATGAGTAGGATAGTTTACTTCATGAGTTTTGAGTTGTCTCGAGGCATAAGCTACAACTTTACCGTCTTGCATAAGAACTGCACCCAAACCTTGATGAGATGCATCACAATATACTTGGAAATCCTTTTCCAAGTCTGGCAGACACAAGACTGGTGCTGTCACAAGTATCTTCTTCAACTCCTGAAAGCTGAGTTCACAACCTTCAGACCAAGCAAACTTCTTGTCTTTCTTTAACAATTCAGTCATGGGCTTAGCTACCTTAGAGAAATTCTCAATGAACCTTCTGTAGTAACCTGCTAAGCCAAGGAAACTACGAACTTCTTTCACGGACTTGGGAGATTCCCATTCAGTCACAGCTGAAACCTTAGCAGGATCAACTGCTACACCATCCTTTGTCATAACATGACCAAGAAATCCAACTTCCTCCAACCAGAATTCACACTTGCTGAATTTGGCATAAAGTTTATGCTCTCTTAACTTCTCAAGTATCAAACGCAAATGTACTTCATGTTCTTCTTTGCTCTTGGAGTAGACTAAGATGTCATTGATGAAAACGACAACAAACTTGTCAAGGAATTCCATGAACACCTTGTTCATCATATTCATGAAGTACGCTGGAGCATTTGTCAAGCCAAAAGGCATTATAGTATACTCATACAATCCATATCTTGTGGTGAACGCTGTTTTTGGTATGTCTTGTTCTCTTATCTTGAGTTGAAAATAGCCCGACCTTAGATCAATCTTTGAGAACACACATGCTCCTTCTAGCTGATCAAACAAGTCATTGATTCTAGGCAAAGGATATTTTTTCTTGATAGTTACCTCGTTGAGTGAACGGTAATCTATGCATAACCTTTGACTTCTATCTTTCTTCTCCACGAACAAAACTGGGGCTTCCCAAGATGAAGAACTTGGTTGAATAAATCCTTTCTGCAACTGTTCTCCAAGTTGCTTCTTGAGTTCTTTCAGTTCATCCACTGACATTTTATACGGTCTTTTTTCTATTGGTCCAGACCCTGGTACCAAATCTATAAGAAATTCCACATCTCTATCTGGTGGCATTCCTGGCAATTCCTCCGGAAACACATCCGGATACTCACTCATAATTGGCACACTGTCCATGCTAACCCCCTTAAGAGAATTAAGCATACTCCTTTTTGCTTCAAAGTTGGTCTTGAATCTGATCCTTTTATTTTCTGGAGTTGTGAGTGAGACAGTATGGTTGGCACAATCTATCACTCCTTTGTACTTAGTCATCCAGTCCATTCCCAATATGACATCCAATCCTTGGGAGTTTAGAATTATCAAGTTAACGGGAAACTTATACTTCCCAAATTCTATGACTAGATCATGACACCCTGAATTCACTATCATTTCTCCACCAGGAGAACTTACTTTTATAGGACACCCAATAGTTTCTACTGGTAGTTCATTTCTTTCAACAAATGCTCTTGATATGAATGAATGAGATGCACCAGTATCAAAGAGTACAAATGCTGGAATAGAATTGAGTCTGAACTTACCAGCAACAGCATCAGGCTCCTCATAGACTTCCTCCACATTAATGTGGTTAACTTGTCCCTTCTGGAAAGGGTTGGGCTTGTTAGGTCCTTCAACTTTCTTTTGTGGGCATTCATTTGCATAATGCCCCATCTTCTTGCATTTGAAGCACTCAACCTGACTGACGTCTCTCTTAACAGGCTGACTTCCACTTCCACTTCCATTACCACTGTGGTGGCTCTTATGTCCACTCTTGTGGTTCTTGTACTTGTCGTTGTCATGACTGCGATGATGCTTGTTGTCATGACGGTTGTGGTTGTGGTGCTTGTTGAATTTCCCATGCTTGTGGGATCCTGAGCTTCCACTGTCATCATAATGAGATCGTTTGTGAGACGATCCCGAGCTATGCTTGTCGGAGTGCTTCCTCTTTCTGCTTTCCACTTGTTTTATTTTGTTCTCCAAAATAGCAGCCTTGTCACAGAGCGACTGATAAGTGGGAACATAGGCCACAGCCAATTGCAGATTCAGCTCATCATTCAAGCCCTCAAGAAATTTTTCCTTTCTCTTGGCATCAGTGTCAACTTCATCCGGTGCATAACGCGCCAGATTGTTGAACTCCTCAATATATTCAGCCACGCTGCGGTGGCGCTGCTTCAGATTGTGGAACTCTTTCTTTTTCAGACTCATCACTCCTGATGAGATATGAGCAGTGCGAAAGCCATCCTCAAAGATAGCCCATGTCACTTCATCTATGGGAGTGGTGATCTGGAAGTTGTCCCACCAAGTGGCGGCTGGCCTTCCAGCAGATGTGCTGCAAATCTGACTTTTTCAGCATACGTAAAACGTACAGCCCACGGTTACCAAGTTCTTGTTTACTGAGCGTAGCCAATCATTGGCCACCATGGGATCAGTCGTCCCTGAGAACTTTGATGGCCTCAGTCTCAAGAATCTGGTAAGCATATCAAAGCCTGGAGGGTTGTTGTTGTTATTGTTGTTATTGTTGTTGTTGTCATTTTGGTTCTGGATGAACGTCGTCATCATCTGCATTAGCTGAGTTTGAGCAGTCATGATTTGTTGCATTTCTGGAGTGATGCTGTTGTTGTTGTTGGGGTTGGGGTTTGCACGACGGGGAGGCATCTGTGGTTTGTTCAAATAGAGATAAGAATGAGATACCCATAGATGCTTTCATGCACATTACATCACATAAGCAAACACAAGAATGCAACACAAAGATAAAGGTTCAACAACAAAATAACAAGTTCTCAAAGTAAAACACACAAGTAGCAAGCCATCCACATGCCGGATGGTCCAATAACAAGTTCTCAAATAACAAGTATGATAATAAAAGATAAACGAGTAGTCAAGTCTACTCATCGGCATCAATCTCCTCCTTGACAAAGGTAAGACCTGCGTTCTCCATCGCGGTCTTGTTCTCCTCGATGCTAGTGGTCAAGGTCTCTATCTTGGCCTTGAGAGCCCTCTTCTGGGAACGAAGCCTCTCTATCACTGCCTGCTGCTACTCTAGCTCGAAGTCCTTGGACTGCAGTTCTTCAGTCATGTCCCGGATCTTCTTGTTCCTATCCTGGACACGCTTCTCCTGAATCTTGAACTTCCTGTCCTGGGTCTCGAACTTCGCCTCCATTTCCTTGACTATCTCGTCTTGCTGCGCGAAGAGCTTGTCCTTCTCGCAAAGCTGCACCTGGAGCTCGTCATTACTGAGCATGACATTGGTCCTGTCAGTGTCCACGTGCCTAATGAGAGACTCTAAGTCTTGGAGGTACAGGCATATCGGCTCTGCTGCGTCCCTTGAATCGTCCTCGAAGTCGATGGACTCTCCATCCTCATCACGTCTTCCGAAGACGTGGAAGTGGGTGCCTCTAACCTGTCGGGAGTGTCTCCCTAGCAGACGTCCTATCAGATCCTGCATCACTACCTCAATGCCCCTCTCCCTGTCATCATGCATGAGCTTGAAGACGATGGCCTCCGTAGTAGGCTCTGTCTGGCGTCCGGGCTGGTTCACCTTGAAGCCCCAAAGGTCTTTCCTCTCAAACTTGGTGAGGGGATGCACCATGATGGTGGGAAGGGGAGATTGAGCAAAGTGGTAAGCTCAACGATACGAGGACCAAAGCGAGTAACCTGGAACTCCTCAATAGTGCTGATGGTAATAGGCATCTATTTATAAGATAGAAAAGTTAGAACAACACAATTTAAGATAAAACAAAAGACAAAAACAACACATACAAATCCTTGGGAATCAAAACACACAAGTCATGCATACATGAAACCATTACAACAACCAAGGTTCAATCTTATTTTAAAGTAACATTTTGGAAAATAAGGTGATAGGTGGTGGTCCAACTAACGAAGTACGTTTACAATCCTATCTCACTGGATATGTTGGCTAACACAACATTTCTAGAAGCAATCAGCATATCTTGCTCACATGATTCCATCACTAAGTCTATAATGTCTCCTCTTAAGGTTTGGTTGGTAGCCTCCAACTCTTGGGTATGTTCCTTCTCTTTCTTCAAGTCTTTTTGGAGGTTGAGCATTCTGCACTTGACTCTAGCACTAAGTTCTTTGATAGTCCTCCAAGCTGCATCTCTTGCTGAGTCAAAGAATGTGGTGTGCACCATAGTGTTGGTGTACATGCAGAATCCTGTTTCCTTGTGGTTGTCTTCCTTGTTTTTGTACAAGTGAAGTTGCACCCAACAGTACTCAACTCCTTCATCCATCACAGGAAAGCCTTTGTACACAGTTGCACCATGTATTTCCATTGCCACCATGAGGTCCTTGAGAGCTTTGGGAAACTCTGTCTCACACTCCAAAGTCATGGTCATGAGTGGTCCTTTCCTTATAGCTTTGTTGATGGAATTCATCTACAAATAGAGATGAGAAAGAAGATTAGAAAAGTTACGAGAAGAATAGACAAGTGTAGAAGTTGTGGAAAATTTTTCCTTAGTGGTTTCCAATCCTAGGGTCATAATCCTACAGGCAACACAGTTCTCTGATACCATCTGTAAGATCCCTCCTTTGTAAAGGAAAAGGATCCCTGTGATTGCAATGCTAGTCCCTGGATCATTGCTAGCATCCACAGTTTAAGATGAAGTACACAGATACAAAGGTCATTTATTACATCCATTCCAGAGATAACATAGTCTTTACAACTCAAGGCCACATGCCTAATACAAGAGTTTGAATAAGTAAATAAATATAAGTCTTCATCTTCATGTGCCACAGGCAAACATGTTGAGTGTAGACTCATGACACCTAATCCTCATCGGAGTAACCTGCAACATCACAAGTTACAGCCATAGTGGGTCAATACTTTGGAATAGTATTGGCAAGTGATACCTTAGTATATTTTAAGTGGACTAGATACTATATGCAAATTTGGCTAAGTGTAGCTTGGCTTGCTTTGCTCAAAATAGGTTTTTCCTATTAGTTGAAATCACTAAGTTTTTCTTTGTCAAAACTTTTCCCAAGGAACCACCAATAGACATTGAGGTCCTTCACCCTTGTTCACCCACAAGTTTTTACTTAGAAGTTTGAGTGATGAGATTCTTGATAGCTTCCATGTCTTGATGCTCAAGGTGTCCATTGCCATGGACTTGGCTAAGTACTTAGATTTTTCCATCTGCAGAGGTTGTGCACTTTCCCCACCAGACTTGGTTTCACCAAGACAGGACCTTTCAGAAGCCTTCCCTTAGCCAAATGGACGCGTTCCAACCTATCATCCCACTACCACCAACTGTCCAAATGACTAAGTTCTAGCAACCTATGTGATCCAGGCAGAGCCCATATTGCCAAGTGGTTGCACTAGAAGCTTCTCAACACTTGGCCTCTAAAATCCCTTTGTTCCTGGGTGGCTTTCCACAAGTGAGATACACAAGGTAAACCATAGCCATGGGCCTTGTGTAACCACTCAACCAAAAACCACCAATCAAGTCCCTTTCCACCCAGGTGATTCATTGACTTAGTTGTTTTATTAAGAAAAACATAAGTCCAAAGACTTAGAAATATTTTCATCATAGCATGTATATATTTTACCAACCATTGTTTGCTACTAGCTAGGCTAAGCATGGCATAGATAGTAACTTAACTTAGAATTTCCTAGGAATTCTACAACTACTTAGGATTTCCCAACATGGCATTTGGCAAAATAGTAACATGCAAGACTTAGCAAAATATTTCTAATGCTTGTATGAAAATATAGGGATTGTAATATTCATGAAGTACCACTTGCCTTGGTAGTTGGGAGAGTAGCACTCTTCACAATCACAATCACTAGCACCAAAGTCTACACAAAGAATGGTAGCAACAATTACACACAACATATACAAACAAAAATACATATGCATGCATGCAAAATGCTAAGTGATGATTTTTAAAACTCAACCAAGCAAGTGCATAGTACTGAATCATAACCAAGTCAAAAACTTGCTAAACCAAGTTTATTTGACACTAAAACAATTTCCTAAACAATTCATATAACTAAAATAGTCCTAAACAAGTTTCTGCAAATAAAGTCATTTTAACAGAAGCTAAACATTAAACACATTGCATAAACAGAAAGGGCTTGATCTCCTGATTCCAACGATATAAAATTTGTCAAATTCTAACGTGGGAATCAAAAGTTATAGCTAAATCAAATTTGGATATAAATCTGATTCAAATTCTGTTTTTAAACTAAACCCTAGGCACGCAGCGCTATCCTATTGGTCGATACCGCTTCGCTCAGGATCACCCTTCCGCGTCGTCGGATCAAGTCAGATCCAACACGCCAGATTCAAAGAAAACGATTCGCTCGGATCTAATCTAAACCGCCAGATCTACATCTAACGGCTGCTGTTGCCTCGACCATAGACTATCGGCGTTAGCGGCGGCGACTGGCGGCGGTGCGTCTGTCAGCGGCGGCGCTGGCGTTCTTGGTCGTCCAGGGAGGGGAGAGGGTGCTTACCAGAACCGTAGGGACGAGGCGAAGCTCAACGTGGAGGTGGCTTGGCAAGGGGCGCATGACAGGGGCTGCTGGAGCTCGTCGGAGTTGTGCACGGCATCGGGTGGTTGCCGTCGAAGTTGTTGCCGAGGTTTCGCGTCGCCCTAGCACGAACCATATGGATTAGGAGACGCGCAAGACAGTGGTGAACAACCTCGTATGCAAGAGGGGGCAAGGGGCGCTCGGAGCTTACCGCAATTGGTCGCCGGAGTTAATGGGGTCGTCTGTCTCGTGTGGTCGCCGACGTTGCCAAGGCTCTGTATGTTCCTAGCATGCACCAGAGGGGTCAGGAGATGCGCATGGTTGCGGAGATCGTACTGGAAGTTTAGGCAGCAAGGGGCGATGGGGTCTTACCATAATATCTCGCCGGAGATCGTCGGAGTTGCGGCGGTGTAACGCGAAATAGGGGCAGCCTGGTGGCGAGAAGAGAGTGTAGCGTGGGGGGAAATGACCGCGGCGGGGTGTGGTTTAAATAGGCTGAAGCGCGACAGGAAACGCTCGCGGTATCAAGGCTAATTACTCCGCGCCATTACCGGCATCAACGGCAGCGGCGACGTGGTCTGCGGGCGCGATTTGGGGAAGAAGGAGTGACGTGGAGAGGGCCTGCTTGTCAGTGAAATAAGCAGAGAGGAAGTGGGGTCCGAGCGTCAGCGACTCGCTGGGTGCGTCCGCGCGTGCGAGAGGGAGAGAAGGGAGCCGGGTGGGCTAAATGGGCTGTGTCTGTTGCTGTGCTCAATTCCTGGCACCGGCCCTTTTCCAATTCCTTTCTCTTTTCTTTTTCTAATTTGATTTTTTGGAATGGTTTTCAAATGAATTCAAACTCTATTTGAATTCAAATCTTTTCAGGATTTTTGCAATGTGCAACAGTCACAAATCTCGGCTTAAAACCATGTGGTCACCTTGAGTAGGCTTGGTCATTTTTGGAAAGGCAAAATAATAGTGACATTGCACTTGGTTTGCAAATGTTTGAAAGTGGTTTTGAAACCATTTTTATTTTGTATAATTTTGTTCTAACTCCACACTCAAACCAATCAACAAGGGAAAACAAACAAACTTGGTTTAAAACAGTCAAGCTCTCAAATGGGGATGGCCATTTGATTTAAGTTTGCTCACATAAAATGATAGCACTATGTGCTTCTGTTTTCTTGAATTTGGTTAGAAATTGATCTCAAAACTATATGCATGCATGAATGATATGCAATCTTTGAAATCATGATTTTAGGGATGTTACACAAGTCTTGTGAGGAAAGTGCACAAGCTCTGCATATGGAAGAATCTAAGTACTTAGCCATGTCCCTGGTATTGGACAACTTGAGCATCAAGACATGGAAGCTATCAAGAATCTCATCATCCTAATTTCTAAGTTAAAACTTGTGGTTGAACAAGGGTGAAGGTTCACCAATGTATATTGGTGGTTCCTTGGGAAAGTTTTATCAAAGAAGAACTTAGTGTTTTCAACTAATAGGCAAAACCTATTTTGAGCAAAGCAAGCCTAAGCTACACTTAGCCAAATGCATATAGTATCTATATGCCAATATTATACTAAGGTATCACTTGCCAATACTATTACAATGTATTGACCCACTATGGCTGTAACTTGCGATGTTGCAGGTTATTCTGATGGTGATTAGGGGTTATGAGTCTACACTCAACATGCTTGCCTGTGGCACATGAAGATGAAGACTTAGTTATCTTATTTGCTATTTGAACTCTTGTATTAGGCATGTGGCCATGGAGTTGTAAAAGACTATGTTTGTCTCTGGAATGATATGTAATAATGACCTTTGTTTGTGTGTATTTCATCTTGAACTATGGATGCTAGCATTGATCCAGGGACTAGCATTGCAATCACAGGGATCTTTACCTTTATAAAGGTGGGATCTTACAGATGGTATCAGAGCACTGTGTTGCCTATAGGATTATGACCCTAGGATTGGATTAGAAACCACTAAGGAAAAAAAATTCAACAAATTATACACTTGTCTTTTTCTTCTCGTAAACTTTTCTAATCCTTCTTTCTCATCTATATTTGTAGATGAACTCCATCAACGAAGCTGTAAGGAAGGGACCACTCATGACCATGACCCTAGAGTGTGAGACTGAATTTCCAAAGGCCCTCAAGAACCTTATGGTTACTATGGGAATACATGGTGCAGTTGTGTACAAAGGTTTTCCTGTGATGGATGAAGGAGAAGAATATTGGTGGGTGCAACTTCACTTATACAAAAATAAGGAAGACAGCCACAAAGAATAAGGATTCTGCATGGTCACCAACTCAGTGATGCACACCACATTCTTTGATTCAGCAAGGGATGCAGCTTGGAAGGCCATCAAAGAGCTTGGTGAAAGACTCAAGTGCAGAATGCTCAACACCCAAAATGATCTTAGGGAAGAAAGGAAGCATACCCAAGAGTTGGAGACTACCAACCAACAACTAAGGGAAGACATCATAGACTTGATTTGGGAATCTTGTGAACAAGATAGGCAGATGGCTACTAAGGATGCTTTGATAGCCATTTTGTCTAGTGAGTGAGAGTTGTAACATACTCCGTTAGTTGGACCACCACATTTATCATTTTATTTCCAAAGTTTTTGTCTAAGTTAAGTTGAACCTTGGATGCTTGT
The DNA here is from genome assembly GCA_916181665.1 of Avena sativa. Classification (NCBI taxonomy): domain Eukaryota; kingdom Viridiplantae; phylum Streptophyta; class Magnoliopsida; order Poales; family Poaceae; genus Avena; species Avena sativa. The sequence continues at coordinate 213,823,480 of OV702298.1, read as the reverse complement.
AATGAATTTGCGTATGCCATGAATTGAGTGTTTGGTTTGCAAATGATATGCTTGTGCTACCTTGTCTTATGTATTTTTGTTGATGTTGTTCTAACTTTTTCTATCTTATAAAATAGATGCCTAATGTTACTATCAGCACGGCTAAAGAGTTCAAGGGAACTCGTTTTGGCACCCGTCTTATTGAGCTCACTAGTGTGCTCAATCTTCCGGTTCCTAGCATCATGATGCTTCCCCTCACCAAGTTCGAGAGGAAGGACCTTTGGGGCTTCAAGGTTACTCAGCCAGGACGTCAGACTGAGCCAGCCACGGAGGCCATCACCTTCAAGCTTATGCATGATGACAAGGATAGAGGCCTAGAGGTAGTCATGCAGGATTTGCTTGGACGCTTGTTAGGGAGACACTCTCGGGAGGTTAGAGGTACTCACTTCCACGCCTTCGGTAGACGTGACGAGGATGGTGAGGCTATTGAGTTCGAGGAAACCGCTAGAGAGACGGCAGAGCCGATTTGTCTGTACCTCCAGGACTTAGAGGTTCTACTTAGGCACCTAGACACTGATAGGACCAACGTCATGCTTAGCAATGACGAACTCCAGGTGCAGCTTCGGGAGAAGGACAAACTTTTCGCGGAGCAAGATGAGATAGTCAAGGAAATGGAGGCCAAGTTTGAGAGTCAGGACAGAAAGTTTAAGAGTCAAGAGAAGAGAGTCCAAGATAGGAACAAGAGGATTCGAGACATGACTGCAAAACTAGAGGCCAAGGACTTCGAGCTCGAGCATCAGCAGGGTGTGATTGAGAGGCTTCGTGCACAGAAGAGAGCTCTCAAAGCCATAGTATAGGCCTTGACTACCAACGTTGAGGAATACAAGACCGCTATGGAGAATGCATGTCTTACACTTGTTGATGAGGAGGTTGATGCAGAGGAGTAGTGATGACTACTCATTTACCTTTTATTTACCATGCTTTCGATTATTGAGTCGCAATGACCATCCAACATGTGGATGGCTTGCTATTGGTGTGTTTACTATTCAAAACTTTTTGCCTTGTTGTTGAACCTTAAGTTATTTTGATGATTGTTTGGTGATTGTCTATGTGTTGTATTGTGCATGTTCAGCATCTATGGGTATCTCATTCTTATCCTTATTGAAAACCACAGATGCCTCCCCGACATGCCAATCCCAACCCGAACAACAACAATGTCACCCCAGAGATGCAGCAGCTGATGACAGCTCAGACGCAGCTGATGCAGATGATGACCACCTTCATACAGAATCAGAACAACAACAATAACAACAACAATAATAATAATAACAACAACAACAATCAGAACAACCCACCGGGTTTTGACATGCTTACCAGATTTCTAAGACTGAGGCCAGCAAAGTTCTCAGGAACTACTGATCCCATGGTGGCCAATGATTGGCTACGCTCTGTGAACAAGGATTTAGTAACTGTTGGCTGTAGTGATGAAGAGAAAGTCAGGTTTGCAGCACACATGTTGGAAGGACTAGCAGCTACATGGTGAGATAACTTCCAAATCACCACTCCTATTGAGGATGTGACATGGGCTATCTTTGAAGATGGTTTCCGTACAACTCACATCTCATCCGGAGTGATGAGTTTGAAGAAGAAGGAATTTCATAACTTGAAACAGCGCCACTGTAGCGTGGCTGAATATATTGAGGAGTTCAACAATCTGGCGTGTTATGCACCGGATGAAGTTGACACTGATGCTAAGAGGAAAGAGAAGTTCCTCAAAGGGATGAACGATGAACTGAACCTACAACTATCTGTGGCCTATGTCCCCACTTATCAATCTCTTTGTGACAAGGCTTCCATCTTGGAGAGCAAGATGAAACAGGTTGAAAGCAGAAAGAGGAAACACAACTCTGATAAGCACAGCTCGGGATCGACTCACAAACGTTCCCATTATGATGATAGTGGGAATTCTGGATCCCACAAGCATGGAAAGTACAACAACCACCACAACCACAACCGTCATCATGACAATAAGCATCACCGTAGTCATGACAATGACAAGTACAAGAATCACAAGAGTGGGTATAAGAGCTACCACAATGGAAGTGGAAGTGGTAGTGGAAGCCAGCCTGTCAAGAAAGATCTTAGTCAGGTTGAATGTTTCAAGTGCAAGAAGATGGGGCATTATGCAAATGAATGCCCAGAAAAGAAAGCTGAAGGACCCAACAAGCCCAACCCTTTCCAGAAGGGACAAGTGAACCACATCAATGTGGAGGAAATCTATGAGGAACCTGATGCTGTTGCTGGTAAGTTCAAACTCAATTCTGTTCCAGCATTTGTTCTCTTTGATATTGGTGCATCTCATTCATTCATATCAAGAGCATTTGTTGAAAGAAACAGACTACCGGTAGAAACTATCGGGTGTCCTATAAAAGTAAGTTCTCCAGGCGGAGAAATGATAGTGAACTCAGGATGTCATGATCTAGTCATAGAGTTTGGGAAGTATAAGTTTCCCGTTAATCTGATAATCCTAAATTCCCAAGGATTGGATGTCATTTTGGGAATGGACTGGATGACCAAGCACAAAGGAGTGCTGGATTGTGCCAACCATACTGTCACACTCACAACTCCAGAAAACAAAAGGATTAGATTCAAGACTAACTTTGAATCAAAAGGAGGTAAGCTAAATTCTCTTGAGGGGGTTAGAATAGACACTGTGCCAATTGTGAGTGAATATCCGGATGTGTTTCCGGAAGAATTGCCGGGAATCCACCAGATAGAGATGTGGAGTTTCTTATTGACTTGCTACCAGGATCAGGACCAACAACAAAGAGACCGTACAAGATGCCAGTTGATGAGTTGAAAGAACTCAAGAAACAACTTGGAGAACAGTTGCAAAAAGGATTTATCCAACCAAGTTCTTCATCTTGGAGAGCACCAGTTTTGTTTGTGGAAAAGAAGGATAGAAGTCAAAGGTTATGCATAGATTACCGTTCACTCAATGAGGTGACTATCAAGAACAAATACCCTTTGCCTAGAATCAATGACTTGTTTGATCAGTTAGAAGGAGCTTGTGTGTTCTCAAAGATTGATCTCCGGTGAGGTTATTTCCAACTCAAGATAAGAGAACAAGACATACCTAATACAGCTTTCACCAGTAGGTATGGATTGTATGAGTATACCATGATGCCATTTGGTTTGACCAATGCACCAGCATACTTCATGAATATGATGAACAAGGTGTTCATGGAGTTCCTTGACAAGTTTGTTGTCGTTTTCATCGATGACATTTTGATCTACTCTAAGAGCAAAGAAGAGCATGAAGGACATTTACGTTTGATACTTGAGAAGCTTAGAGAGCATAAGTTGTATGCCAAATTCAGCAAGTGTGAATTTTGGTTAAATGAAGTTGGTTTTCTTGGACACATTGTGTCAGGAGATGGTGTAGCAGTCGATCCTGCTAAAGTGTCAGCTGTAACTGAATGGGAATCTCCTAAGTCAGTAAAAGAGGTTCGTAGTTTCCTTGGCTTGGCAGGATACTACAGAAGATTTATTGAGAATTTCTCCAAAGTAGCTAAACCAATGACAGAGTTGCTAAAGAAAGATAAGAAATTTGCTTGGTCTGAAGGATGTGAACTTAGTTTCCAAGAATTGAAGAAGAGACTAGTCACAGCACCGGTCTTGTGTCTGCCAGATTTGGAGAAAGATTTCCAAGTGTATTGTGATGCATCTCATCATGGATTAGGTGCAGTACTAATGTGTCACATCCCAAGATTTTCCAAATCTTGTAATGTGAAAAATAAATGAATAAAATAAAACTTTGTTGATTTTCAAGGCCAGAAGAAACTTTTTGAATCCAATTGGAAACCTTCAAACCAATTTGGGTCAAATAATCCTAAAGGGATTGAAAAAGATAAACAATTAGTAAAGGAAAATAAAATATTTTGGAATTACTATTTCTGATCTTTTAAATAAAAGGATTTGGTTTTCAAATGAAATAGAAGTTTTATAAATAAAGATTATTTTATAAAGCCAAATTAAACCTTGGCCAAAGCTTATGAAATAAAATGCTTTGTTTTGATAAAATTAGTAAAGGTTTATTTAAAAATAAGTTAATAAGGATTTAATATCCAAGTTTTATAAATAAGGGTTTTACTATTTTAATTAACCATCAAAACTTATTTATTTATTTAAAATAAGTTTTCCAAGTATTTTATATTCTCAAACAAAACCTACTGATTTGGTTTTTAGATTTCAAAAGGAGTATTTAAAACAAATCCTATTTTGATTTATTAACAATGGTCTATTTATTTATAATGGACCCTAAAATAAAATTATTATTTTTGGTTTGGAATTTTGGTTTATGTTACTGAACAGAACCAAATTCAAAGTTACAAAATTTGGTGTTTTTTGAATTGATTTGAATGTTGTTTGGTTGTTTGAATTTCAAAACAGAAATAGGAATTAGAAAAAGAAAAGGTTTCAGGTAGAAAAAAATAGAATTGGACTCAACCCAACCCAGAAGCCCAACTAGGCCCAGCAAACAGCCCAGCTTTCCCTCCCCGAAGAAAACGATTCGCACTCAGATTCTAACCCGAACAGACGCTGACCGGTGGGCCTCTTCTCCCTCTCATTCCTCGCTGACAGCAGGGACCCACGCAGCCAGCACATCTTCTTCCTCCTCGCGCTGACGACGCCCTGCCGTTGCTGCAAATTACGCCCGCATTGAATACGCATTGAATCCGCGACCATTACTCGCCGTGACCTCGCCCATTTAACCGCCTGCGTCTCCTCCTCCTTTCCCCTCACACGCCCCTCTCTCTCTGCCCCGAGGCTGCCTCAATTTGGCTTGGCACTCCCTCTGTTCCGACGACGCTCCGGTGCAAATTCCGGCGACTCAGCGCCGCCCCTTGCCTCATCAACCACACACACATACTCCCCACCTCCAGGCGCATCTGCCCGTGCCTCTCGTACGACTGTGGGCGCCCCAGAACATCACCTTCGACAAGCTCTGACCTTGCCGCCGTCTGTCTCGTCTCCGTCGAGCTCCTCCGGTAAGTCCAGACCGCCCCAAGCCTCCTCCTTCACGCACGCGTCATCTCCATGATCTCCTGCATCTGACCACACCCTCTGTCTGCCTCCTCGTGATCGACAGCGTCGCCTTCGACCGCGAACAGAACCACCCGTCGCCAGACCCTACTCCGGCGAGAGATTAAGCCCACTCCAGTGCGCCCCTCCGTCCGCAACTAGCATGTTGAGCATCACCACATCCTTGCGACCTCGGTGAGCACTTTCCCTCCCCTCTTTGCTTCCTGTAACCGCCGTAGCACCTCCGCCTGGCCGTACACCGCCACTAGCCACCGTCGGTGCCGCTCGCGTTTGGTCAAGCAAACCAGCACCGTAGGATCGTGATCTGACGCACACGATAGATCCACTTAACAGCGAATGGGTATGCAGCCAGTGCCATGCGATTCAACTAGGTCCAACGACCTACAGCGCGTGATCCACCCAAACCGGTACCCGCGAATAGAGTTGCGCCGCGTGTCACCTGTTCTGTTTAAAAACAGATTTGAAATCAGATTAGTTTGCAATTTTGAAAACCCTGTAACTTTTGATCCACACATCCAAAAATTGCAAATTTGATATCATTGGAATCAGTGGAACAAACCCTAGCCAACCATGCCTTTTGTTTAGTAAATAGTATCTGCTAGAATGTTTGTTTTTCAGAAACATTGGTATGCTTGTTTAGATTAGAAAAATGATTCAAAAATGTTTTTGAGTTTGAAACCTTGGCAAATTGGTTTGTTGTGAACTTACTGACCCTAGGAACCAACCCATGGTTTTGAAAATGGATTTGGTGGAATTTAGGATGGATTAATTGACTTAGACCATTTCTAGCCAAATAAAAATAATGGTTTGGTTATGAAAATGATTTTTGGAGTAAAAAAAACTTTGGGAAAATGTTTGGACCAAACCTACTGACCCAAAACACCAAGTTTTGTGAATTAGCAACTCATTTGATGAAAGACTTAAAAGTTTTGATTTGATAAAAATGTTTTTCACCACATAAAATAATGATTGGATTATAAAATGGTTTGTAGACAAAACCCTTTTGCAAATGACTTTGCCACTTTGGGAAATGACCATTTTGAACATTACCAAGTTTAGAATCCTAGTGGAGACCATCTTTGCAAATGGAACCATCCCTTGCATGCTTACATGCATGACTTAGATTCCATTGATTTATGTGTGGAAATTGTTTGATTGATTATTGGATTGGAATTCTTGATGATATTGTGTTTGCTTGATTGATTGTAGTAAAGTTGGAAAAGTGTGAGACTAGCAAGATCAAGGAGTGAACCAACATTCCCTACCAAAATGCAAGTTACACTATCATCTAAAGTCCTACTATTTTCATTATACTTAGTGGATTTTGAAACATGCATGAAAATAATTTTATACTTATGCTATGTTAAATCCTAATAGGATACCCTATACATTCCTTAGTGAAAACAATGTAGTTGATACATGCTTAGCCATGCTATATTTTTGAAAAGAGTTACATGTTGAGATTTTATGGAATTGAGAAAAGGACTTGTGTTTTTTTATAATAAAACAAGGACTCAATGAACCACCTGGGTGGCCAAGGATACTTTGAGTTTTGGAGAAGGTGGCAACAAAAGGAACCATGTCTATGGCAGTCTCTTTGTGTTGTGCTCCAAATAAAACCACCCAGGAAACTTAGAGATTGAACATGTTTCTCCAATTGTGGCTTTCGTGTGCAACCACATGCTATTATGGCTCTGGCTTAGTCAACTAGATTGGGAAGACCCATGCATTGTCTTCAGTTTACTGGACATGGGGACCTGGAATCCTACATGGGTGCTGAAGACAAGCTAGCAATGGTGTATGGGAGGACCCTTTGGAAAGACTTCGTCACATTCTCAATCTGCCAGTACTCCATCTTGGTGAGCACTAATCCAGTGGCCACTGGTGGCCACAAGGATGGGATTGTGACATGTGGGTAAAGTGTGCAACTTCTGCAGAAGATAATAAAATCTAAGTACTTAGCCGTGTCCCCGGTTATGGACAATACTGAGCAACTAAAGTTTGAAGCTATGGGAAATCTCGACATTCTAATTTCTAAAAGAAAACTTTTAAAACTTGATGCACTTGGGGGTACCAAGGAACTCAAGAGATTTTGGATAAAACTTGATGTACTTGGGGGTACCAAGGAGCTCAAGAGATTTTGATAAAACTTGATGCACTTGGGGTTACCAAGGAGCTCAAGGGATTTTTGACAAGGACTTGAATACTTCGGATACCAAGGAGCTCAAGAGATTTTGATAAAACTTGATGCACTTGGGGTTACCAAGGAGCTCAAGGGATTTTTGACAAGGACTTGAATACTTGGGATACCAAGGAGTTCAAGGGATTTTTGAAAAGGAGTTTTGACAAAGGACCAAAACCATTTTGAAAAGATAGGATAAATTATTGCTTTATGCAAATGAGCCTTAAACCCTACTTAGCCAAAAATGCATGTAATGATAGGATCCACTTATATTCTACATAGTAGTGAAACTTGCCAATACAATTCAAATGTATTGACCCTTGTGGCTGTAACTTGTAATGTTGCAGGTTTGATTGATTTTAGTGAAGATTGATTGATTAGGATTACAAAGCCTACAACCAACATGTCTGCCTGTGGCACTTTGAAGATGAAGGACCCCATGCTTATAGTTATTCCGCTGCAATGTATTGTAATAGCCAAATGAGCTATGTAAAGATGTAATAAAATTATGTTATTCCTGGTTATAAAGTTATATTATGACCTTTGTTTCTTGATATTACATCTAAACTGTGGATGCTAGCTATTGATCCAGGGACTAGCATTGTAAACACAGGGGACACCACCTTATGTTAATCAAGGTTGGGACACTCCCTCTTACATAATGCAAGAAGGGAAAGTTGTGGCTTATGCTTCGAGACAACTCAAAACTCATGAGGTAAATTACCCAACTCATGATTTAGAGTTAGCCTCTGTTTTCCATGCACTCAAAACATGGAGACATTATCTTTTGGGAAAACGATGTGAAGTGTTCACAGATCACAAAAGTTTGAAGTATATATTCACCCAGAAAGAAATCAACATGATAAAAAGAAGATGGCTAGAACTCATCAAGGACTATGACTTGAGTTTGCAATACCACCCCGGTAAAGCAAATGTTGTAGCAGATGCTCTAAGCCGTAAGGTTTTTGTAAATGGCCTTACTAAGGGAGAGTTGCCAGAGGATCTGTGTGCCCAATTTAGAGATCTCAGATTGGAGATTGTGCCTGAAGGACATCTCATGTCTTTGGATGTTCAACCCACTTTGTTGGACAAAATCAAAGAAGCCCAAAAGACAGACAAGGAAATTGAAGAGATTAAGGAAAAGATTGGCAAGGGAAAAGCTAAAGGATTCCATGAAGACGAACAGGGTACTTTATGGTATGGAAAACGTATCTGTGTTCCACAAGATCTGGAGCTTCGGAAACTGATTTTACAAGAAGCACATAACTCACCATATTCCATCCATCCAGGTAACACCAAAATGTAAATGGATATGAAGGAAAGATTTTGGTGGAATAATCTCAAGAAAGACATCGCCGAACATATTGCTTTGTGTGATGTATGTAGTAGAGTGAAAGCGGAACATCAGAAACCAGCAGGATTGCTACAACCCCTACCTATTCCTGATTGGAAGTGGGACAAGATTGGCATGGATTTCATCACCGGATTGCCAAGGACCAGGTCAGGGTATGATTCTATTTGGGTAGTAGTGGATCGCCTAACTAAAGTGGCTCATTTCATACCCGTAAAGACAACCTATATAAGTGCGAAGTTAGCCAAGATCTACATGAGTAGAATTGTATGTCTGCATGGAGTGCCCAAGAGTATTGTGTCTGATAGGGGAACCCAATTCACTTCTCATTTCTGGAGACAACTACATGAGTCATTGGGTACGAGGTTGGAATTCAGCACTGCTTTTCATCCTCAGACTGATGTACAAACAGAAAGAACCAACCAGATTCTTGAAGATATGTTGAGGGCATGTGCCCTAGACTATGGAGCCAGTTGGGATGAAAGTCTACCTTACGCAGAATTCTCTTACAATAACAGCTATCAAGCCAGTATTGAGATGGCACCATTTGAATTTCTCTATGGGAGAAAGTGTACCACCCCATTGTTATGGAATGGTGTGGGAGAAAGAAATCTGTTCGGACCAGAACTAATCAAAGAGGCTGAAGAGAAAGTCAAACTAGTCAAGGACAGATTGAAGATAGCACAGTCCCGGCAGAAGAGCTACGCAGATCCTAAGCGTAGGGAAGTCACCTATGAAGTAGGTGATAGAGCTTATCTTAGAGTGTCACCACTTCGTGGGGTGAAGAGATTTGGAGTCAAAGGAAAATTGGCCCCAAGATATGTTGGACCATTCAAGATTCTGAGTCATAAAGGAGAAGTAGCTTATGAGATTGAATTGCCAGAGTCATTGTCTGCTATTCACAATGTGTTTCATGTGAGTCAGCTAAAGAAATGCCATTCAGAAATGGAAGAGACTTCTTTGAAGGATACTATACCTTTGGAGGAGGTCCAATTGGAAAGTGATCTCACTTATGAGGAGAAACCTATCAAGATTCTTGAGACTGTAGAAAGAGTTACTCAGACTAAGACTATCAAATTTTGCAAAGTTCAATGGAACCATCATTCCGAAGAAGAAGCAACATGGGAAAGAGAAGATGATCTTCTGAAAGACCACCCTCACCTATTTGCTAGCCAACCCGAATCTCGAGGGCGAGATTCACCTTAAGGGGGTTAGATTTGTAACATCCCTAAAATCATGTTTTCAGAGATTTCATATCATTCATGCATGCATATCATTTAGGGATCAATTTCAATCTCCTTTCAAGAAAGCAGAAGCACTGAGTGCTATTATTTTATGTGAGCAAGCATTGATCTAATGCCACTCTCAAATGAGAGTATAATTTTTTAAACCAAGCTTTGTTTGCTCTTTTGTTGGATTGGTGAGTGTTAGTTTGGACAGAATTTCCAAAACAAATATGGATTTAAAACCCTTTTCAAATCTTTATCAAACCATGTGCTAAGGCACTGTTATTTTAAATTTTTTCAAAGGAACTATGCAAGTCCATCAAGGCAGCATGGTTTTATACTCAAAATTATACAGGATTTATTTTATAAAAGGCTAGAAAGATTTGAAATTCAAATGCTTTTGAATTTAATTGAAAAGGAATCCTGAAAATCATTCTGGAAAAAGAAAAGAGAATTAGAAATCAAACTGGGCCTGGCGCCACCAATCCAGCCCAACAAGCAAAGCAGCCCACCCGGGCCACCTCTCTCTCTGCCTTTCCTCACCGTGCCCGCGTGCACCCACCCGCTAACAGCTCGACCCCACCGTGCCCCGTCAGCTTCGTCCTTAATCAACGCACGGCCGAGTCGCTCCGCCTTTACCTCGCCGCAGTCACTGCCCTCTTAATTCCCATTGATGCACCGCATAATCGCCGCACCGCTCCTGGCTATTAAACCCCCTCTGCACCACGACAATTTCCCCTCACACCACTCACTAGCTCCGCCACCGGGATGCCTCAATTCCGCATTGCAACGCCACAGACAGAACCAACTCCGGTGACGAAATTCCGGTGAGCCAGACCACCCCATCCTTTCTAATTCAAACGAGCGTGTTCCTTGCAACCTTGTGCACCTCCTGACCCCTCTCGTTTGGACGCGCTTGACCCAGGCAGCCGTTCCCGTCCACCCTGCAAGCAACAGCGCCGCCGCTCAACTTCGACAAAGAATACCGGTAAAGTCCGACCGCCCCTTGCATCCTCTCTGACCCTGTCAGGTTCACCACGACCTTGTGCATCTTCTGACCTCACTGGTTCATGCTAGGGCGGTCTACATCTTCGGCAACAACACCATCTGCAAACACCCGATGCCGCGCTCAACTCCGACGAGGTCCTGTCGCTGCGTCCGTGCGCCCCTCGACATCCTACTGCCACGTTGAGCTTCCTCGTGTCCTTGCGAGTCTGGTCAGCCATGCCACACACCCCAGCCCCTCCTGTATTCGCTGGAGCGACGCTGACAGAGCGCCGCCGCCGCGCCACCATTGCCAGCGCCGCCAAACTTTGGTCGCATGATCCAGGGCCGTTAGATCTAGATCCAACGAATCTGATAGAATCACTTAACGAAGGGGTATGGATCAGATCTGGCCGTGCGATTTTCATTTAGATCGTGCAGTCCACACTAGTCGATCCGTGCGAAGCGGTACCAGCGAATCAGAAAGCGCCGCGTGGCCTGTGTTTGAATTTAAAACAGAAATTTGATCTATTAGTTAACCAAACTTGGAAAATTCATAACTTTTATATCATTGGAATCAGGAGAGAAAATCCTTTCTGTTTATGCAATGTGTTTAATGTTTTGCCTCTATAAAAATGGTTGTTTTACAGAAACATTTGTAGGCATAATTTGTGTATAGTAATTATATGAAAAATGTTTTGTTGTTCAAATAAAGTTTATTTGGCATGTTTTGGACTGTTTATGATTCAGTATTGTATACTTGTCTTGTTTGGTGTAGGAAATCATCACATGGCATTTTGCATGCATTCATATATTTTTTCTTGTATATATTTTGTATGTGATTTTGGTGCCATTATTTTATTTGTAGATTTTGGTGCAAATAGTGATTGTGATTGTGAAGATTGTTGCTACTCCCCAAACTACCAAGGCAAGTGGTGCTTCATGATTTCATTCCTATATTTTTCAACTATGCACTAGAAATATTTTGTTTAGACTTGCATGAATATTTTGATCTATATGCTATGCTTAGGAAATCCTAGTAGTTGTAGAATTGTTAGAGATTTCTCTAAGTTAAGGTGTTTACCATTGCCATGCTTAACCTAGCTAGTAGCAACCAAGGGTGGATTATATATTCATGCTATGTGAAATATTTCTAAGTCATTGACTTATGTTTTTGCTTAATAAAACAACTAAGTGAATGAAACACCTGGGTGGAATGGAAAGAATTGTTTGTGTTGAGTGGTTACACAAGGCCCGTTTCTATGGTTTACCTTGTGTATCTCACTTGTGAAAAGCCACCCAGGAACAAAGGGATTTGAGATGCCAAATGTTAAGAAGCTTCTAGTGCAGCCACATGGCATTATGGGCTCTGCCTGGATCATATAGGTTGCAATAACTTAGCCATTTGGACAGTTGGTGGTAGTGGGATGATAGGTTTGGAACGCGTCCATTTGGTCTAAGGGAAGGCTTCTAAAAGGTCCTATCTTGGTGAAAATCAAGTCTTGTGGGGAAAGTGCACAACCTCTGCAGATGGAAGAATCTAAGTACTTAGCCATGTCCCTGGTATTGGACAACTTGAGCATCAAGACATGGAAGCTATCAAGAATCTCCTCATCCCAATTTCTAAGTTAAAACTTGTGGTTGAACAAGGGTGAAGGTTCACCAATGTCTATTGGTGGTTCCTTGGGAAAGTTTTAGCAAAGAAGAACTTAGTGTTTTCAACTAATAGGCAAAACCTATTTTGAGCAAAGCAAGCCTAAGCTACACTTAGCCAAATTCATATAGTATCTAGATGCCAATATTATACTAAGGTATCACTTGCCAATACTATTCCAATGTATTGACCCACTGTGGCTGTAACTTGTGATGTTGCAGGTTATTCTGATGGTGATTAGGGGTTATGAGTCTACACTCAACATGTTTGCGTGTGGCACATGAAGATGAAGACTTAGTTATTTTATTTGCTATTTGAACTCTTGTATTAGGCCTGTGGCCATGGAGTTGTAAAATACTATGTTTGTCTCTGGAATGATATGTAATAATGACCTTTGTTTCTGTGTACTTCATCTTAAACTGTGGACGCTAGCATTGATCCAGGGACTAGCATTGCAATCACAGGGATCTTTACCTTTATAAAGGTGGGATCTTACAGAACACTTCACAATGCTTTCCCAAAAGATAATTTCTCCATGTTTTGAGTGCATGGACAACAGAGGCTAACTCTAAATCAGGAGTAGGATAATTCACTTCATGAGTTTTGAGTTGTCTCGAGGCATAAGCTACAACTTTCCCTTCTTGCATCAGAACTCCACCTAATCCTTGGTGAGATGCATCACAATATACTTGGAAATCTTTTTCCAAATCCGGCAGACATAAGACTGGTGATGTCACTAGTCTCTTCTTCAACTCTTGGAAACTGAGTTCACATCCTTCAGTCCAATCAAATTTCTTGTCTTTCTTAAGTAATTCCATCATTGGCCTAGCTACCTTTGAGAAATTCTCAATGAATCTTCTATAGTATCCTGCCAAGCCAAGGAAACTACAAACTTATTTCACTGACTTAGGAGATTCCCACTCAGTTACAGCTGACACTTTTGCGGGATCAATAGCTACACCATCTCCTGACACAATATGTCCGAGAAATCCCACTTCATTCAACCAAAATTCACACTTTCTAAATTTGTCATACTGCGTATGCTCCCTAAGCTTCTCAAGTATCAAACGCAAATGCTCTTCATGCTCTTCTTTGCTCTTGGAGTAGATCAAAATGTCATCGATGAATACGACAACAAACTTGTCAAGAAATTCCATGAACACTTTGTTCATCATATAAATGAAGTAGGCTAGTGCATTTGTCAAACCAAATGGCATCACGGTGTACTCATACAAACCATACCTAGTGGTGAAAGCAGTTTTAGGTATGTCTAGCTCTCTAAAATTTAGCTGAAAGTAGCCTGATCGGAGGTCAATCTTTGAGAACACTCAGGCTCCTTCTAGCTGATCAAACAGATCATTGATTCTAGGAAAAGGGTACTTGTTCTTGATAGTTACCTCATTGAGTGAACGGTAATCTATGCATAACCTTTGACTTCTATCTTTCTTCTCAACAAACAAAACTGGTGCACCCCAAGACGAAGAACTTGGTTGAATAAATCCTTTCTGTAACTGTTCTCCAAGCTATTTCTTGAGTTCCTTCAACTCATCAACTGACATATTGTAAGGTCTCTTTGCTATTGGTCCAGATCTTGGTAGTAAGTCAATCAGAAACTCAACATCTCTATCGGTGGCATTCCAGGCAATTCCTCCGGATACTCCCTCACAATTAGCACGGTGTCTATGCTAACCCCCTTAAGAGAATTTAGCTTACTCCCTTTTAATTCAAAGTTATACTTGAATCTAATCCTTTTATTATCCGGGGTTGCGAGTGTGACAGTACGATTGGCACAATCTAGTACTCGTTCATACTTGGTCATACAATCCATGCCCAGAATAACACCCAATCCTTGGGAATCTAGGATTATCAAACTATATGGAAACTTATACTTCCCAAATTCTATCACTAGACCACGACATCCAAGGCTCACTATCATCTCTCGACTGGGACAGCTTACTTTTATAGGAAACCCAATATTTTCAGTTGGTAATCCATTTTTATCAACAAATGCTCTTGATATGAATGAATGCGATGCGCCGGTATCAAAAAGAACAGTGTTGGAAAAGAGTTGAGCTTGAACTTACCGTCCACAGCATCAGATTCTTCATAGATTTCTTCCACATTGATGTGGTTCACTTGTCCCTTCTGGAAAGGGTTGGGCTTGTTGGCACCTTCAAATTTATTTTCTAGGCACTCATTAGTGTCAACACCCGGATTTTTAATCCCAGATGCCTGTTATGCCATACATCGCAATCCCAGGATTACCATTTTTGCGAGAAATAACAAAATTGGATACCATAGTACATCATCCATTACAAACGATACATAAGTTCTTACACAAATAGGGATCTCATGATCCAGTTCTTAATACAACATCAAGCAGCGGAATACGCAATAATAACGGTAGCGTAGGCGAAGCTCCATCTTCGGGGTCATAGGCAATGCTGACGATGGGAGATGATCCTAGTTGTCGTAACCTTCCTGGGGTCCATCTTCCAGGTACTCCTCTTCATAGTCTGTCCATGGGAATAGCCAGGGACAAAGCCATGAGTACTCTTTAAGTACTCGCAAACTAGTACTAATAGGTAAGGGGTTTTTGGATAATAGGACACTAGGCTCTAAGGTTGTTTTGCAAAAGCCAGGTTTATCTCTACTAAGTTCCAAAGCTAGTCACAATTTTATAACTCCTAAGTGGGATCTTGTAACTCATGTCACAACTCTGTTGTGGTCAAGTCAAAGTCTCAATTCATTTCACAAGTCATTTTGAAAAGTCTGACGGGGGAACAGTATGGCCACTCCAACTGTCCATAACCGCGGATGCGGCTATTCGAATAGTTTGACACTCTGCAGAGATTGTACACTTTCACCACAACATTCGATACATCCGTCAGGAACAAATCCTGAATTCACCATACTCATTATGCGGATAATCAATCCTAACCTTTTGAATACACGCCCTAGTATAAGCACCTCTCCTGTGAGTTTGGCCTCCCAACCATGACCAACTGTCATCTTGGGTACTGCACAGGTGGACAATCTTCACAAGGTAGCCTGAGCTCAGACCTTGGCCGTGAGGGAACTAATACTAAGGAATATAAGTTTCCAGTCAAGCCCTACCCAATATTCGGGTATTGTGGTTGTACGATAAAATTGGAATGGTATCTCATCCAGACAACCATCAGTTTTATAAAGGGCTAAGGCTCATGCCTCAACATTTTCATCACCAAAATCATCATGTGTTTTTGGAAACACATGTCCAAAACATTTCAATAGAATGATCCATCATTCTAAGGTGTTCATAACCATTTTTCCACCAAGTATTCCCATCTAAAAGTTGATCAAGTTTTATGCTTAGCACTAGCATCTACAGGTGGGGGTAGTACTAATGAGGGGTGGTAACTAGTGGAGTTTCAACTAAGTACAACCTCATGTCTCAGGCTGATATCAAGGTTTCTAACTTAGGCCAAATTTTATGCTCTTTATGCAACCATTAGCATCTTTCCAAATCTACCGGTCACTTGAGTAAGCTTTGATAAAGAAATAAAGTAAGAAGCTTGCGAGTAAAACTAGGATTGGTTTATCAAGTGGGTATGATCACATATGCTTAAGGCATATAGTAGTCATAGAACAAGTATGGGTTTGTTGCATCAGTAGGGTATCTTGCAAGGGTTAGCTTGCATAGGTATAGTATCATCTTGCATCAATATCAGTATAAGCTTGCTAAATTGCAAGTGTTAGCTTGCAAGGTTAATAGCTTGCCTTGAGCAGAGCAGTGATTGAAGTTCTCCTCGGCTTCTTCTTCGTAGTATCCTCCTTCCTCCTTGTATCCTTGGTCGGTACTAGCGTCTATGAATAAATATGAGGTACACAATCACCAAAAAATACTTAACTACTTGCAATCATCACACACAAGGGTTCTATAGATGATTTAGCATCATCTCTAACATTACAAGGTTAAGGCTTGATATAATTCCTTTTATTTTTAGAAAAGTGATTTCTACTCATTGAAAAACTACTTAAGATTTAATATTCTCCAAACCAAGTATGGGATCATGTTGACACATGTCATCACCACATATTGTAGTCCATGGGAATGTGATTTAAAGTGGTGTCACAATTTAATAAGGTTTTACCCTTTTATTTTATTTAAATAAAGTGAATAGAAATGCCTATGTAGCATTCTTTTATTACTTGAACATTATTTCTGCAAGTAAACCTATATATTTTTATATATTCTGAAAGGTATGGTTAAATGTGATTTTTGAGAGTTGGAATCAACTCAAAAGCTATTATGGTTTAAATTTGAAAAATGTTTGAATGCAGAAAAGCTTCTACCTTGTTATTTTTACCATGGGTGATCTATAGATCCAAATGACTTGAATCCAACGGGCTTGGATTCAGCATTCACAGACCTTTCCAACAAAATTGGTTTCATTCAATTTGGTGCACTGAATCGATCTGGGTTGATTTTTGAAGTTGGGTACAGAAGTGTGTTTGAATTGAAACAGAAAAAGGTTTAATTTGAATAACTGGGTTGCGCAGGAAAAGTTACTGGGACGGCCTGCTAAGCGCAGTGCTCCCGCGGGTTGCTTAAGTGGGTGTCCCCACTCGTCAGTGACACGGGGCTGGGCAAAGCGGTATGGGCGACGTGGATCGTTCGATCTAGTTCTAATCTAACGGCTGGGAGTCATCATCGACGCGAGACAACTCCGGCGAGAATGAAACCTAGCGTGGCCAGTGAGGGTTGCTGGGGGCTCACCAGGGTACTGGCGAGGGTCGGCGAGGCGGGCGAACGACGAAGTCGACAACGGCGAACTCAGGGGTGGTCGCGGCAGCTCCTGGGGTGGCTCCAATCGCTGGCTCCCTTCTTCTCCGGCAGCGGCAGGCTCTAGTGAAATTCCGGCGAGGTGGTGCTCGCCTTGCTCTGAGAATGGTGTGGCATGATCAGTGAGGAGAGGGGAGTGAGATGGTGTGAAGAAATCGTGCGGGGGTGGCCTCTATTTATAGTCGAGCAAGGGGACCGTCGGGGCGCACGGTGAGCTCGTCGGGGGCGAGGTTACAGGCGGCTAATGGCATGGGCAAGGGTAGGGGACGGTGCGATGTCTCCTGGCGATGCTCAACGACATGGTCTCGAGGCATGGGGCGGTGTGGTTTGGTCTGGAACGGGCGGTGCTCTGCGCGGCAGAGGCAGCGTCTTCGACGGCGGGCGGTGGCTGTGCGGCACGGGGCGGCAAACAGGGATGTCTAGTGGTCTCCTGGGTTGATGGCGATCGTGTGTGCACGCGGTGAGGGCGGCACGCGGTCTGTGGGTGATGGTCGAGGGTGGCGCTCTGGCGCATGCTCGGCATGGTCTGGGCGCGGCTTGTGCGCGTGGTCCATGGCTTGGCAACGCTCGCGGCTAGGACAGGTAGTGGCGGTGGACGGTGGGCTGCCTCCCAGACATGCTGGCTAGGCTTGCTGCTGCTCCTAGCTTGCTGTCGACTATGGGGTGGCAAGAGGGTGCTCGGCTATTCACCATTGATGGAAATGGCAACCTCACAGGGGTGCTAGTGCTGGGATAATCTTTCTAGATGATCTACTGAGCTGTGTGTGAGCTAACTAGGGAACAAGTTAGGAAAGAATCACTGCTCACAATAGTGTTTGATGTTTGTTTGATTTGTGTCTGCAACCTGTTTGATGAAATGGCCGCATGAACTCAAGTTTTGAATTTTGAAAAGATTTTTGGTGGGTTTGCTAGATTGGTGCTGGTGAGTCTGCAGATGCTTGGGTTTTGAAAGTTGAGCTTGTTTGAGTGGTTTTTGAAAAAGTGGGATCTTCCCATATGAAGAAGATTCAATTTTGAATTGTCATTTAAACTATGCATTTGAAAGTTTCTGGATGATCACAAAGTGGGCCTTGGTACCTTGTTATGAGTACATTCAAGGGGTGCAAAGATCCAGAAAAGTTTCTGTTAGGTTCTGAAAGTTTGAGACAGCCAAAGTAGGCATGGGAGTTAAATTGGCCAAAATGACCATTCATTTCATATATGTGTTTTGATTTACCTGTCTTTAGGAAAAGTGTGGGAAATGTTTTAGATGATGTTTATTTCACCTAAGAAACATTTTACAAGCAATGGCTCACACAAACAAGGTGGTTTAAAAGAATTTCAAAATCAATGCATACACATATGCATGCATTCATGAGTTTATTTAGAAAAGTTTATGTTAAACCTAAGTTTGATGATTAGAAATTGATGATCCAAGCTTAGTATTTTTGGGATGTTACAAACCTTCCCCCCTTAAACAAAATCTCGTCCCGAGATTTGAAAAAGGACGAAAAGATTACCTAGGATTTGAAGAGATCGGGAAACTCCGTCCTGATGTGATCTTCGCGCTCCCAGGTAGCTTCCTCTTCTGTGTGGTTGCTCCACTGAATCTTGAGAAACTTGATGCTTCGGGTTCGGGTAGTTCGAAAAGCTTCTTCCAAAATACGGATGGGTACTTCGGGATAGGTCAGGTCATCGTTGATCTCTATGGTCCGGTGATCGATATTCTTGAACACTTCGGTCTTCTCGGGGACTTCGAGACACTTGCGAAGTAGCGAGATATGGAACACATTATGCACGGCTGACATCTCTTCAGGTAGCTCCAATTGATATAATACTTCTCCTCTACGGTTCAGGATCTTGAAAGGTCCGATATATCTAGGGGCTAACTTTCCTTTGAGTTGGAAACGCTGCATTCCCTTCAATGGCGACACTTTCAGATAAACAAAATCTCCTATATTAAAGGCAAGGTCTCGACGTCTCTTGTCGGCATAACTCTTTTTTCGGGATTGGGCGGTCTTGAGGTGCTCACGAATCCTGTGAACCTTCTCCTCTACTTCTCGTAGGATGTCGGGTCCGAAAATCTGACTCTCTCCTACTTCCGACCAGTTCAAAGGGGTGCGACACTTTCTTCCGTACATGAATTCAAATGGGGCCATTTGCAAGCTGGCTTGGTAACTATTGTTGTATGAAAATTCTGCAAACGGCAGACAGTCTTCCCACTTGGATCCATATTCTAGCACACATGCTCTAAGCATATCTTCGAGTATTTGATTTACTCGCTCCATTTGTCCATCGGTCTAGGGGTGATACGCGGTACTGAAATCTAGGCGGGTTCCTAAACCTTCTTGGACTTTCTTCCAGAATATCGAGGTAAACTGAGTTCCTCGATCCGATACTATGTTCTTGGGGACTCCGTGCAAACTAACGATTCTAGCGATGTACAACTCCGCTAGCTTCGAACTCTGATATGTGGTCTTGACGGGCAAGAAATGGGCGACTTTGGACAACCTGTCCACTATGACCCAAATAGAGTCATTTCCCCTACTAGAAGTAGGTAGTCCAGTGATAAAGTCCATTCCTACAGAATCCCATTTCCATTCCGGAATCTGCAAAGGTTGCAACAATCCAGCGGGTCTTTGATGTCCTGCCTTGACTCGCTGACATATATCACACTTGGCGATGTAGCTTCCGATTTCTCTCTTCATCTTATGCCACCAAAATTGCTCTTTCAAATCTTGATACATCTTAGTTCCTCCGGGATGGATAGAATAAAGAGTATCATGAGCCTCCTTCAAGATAACTTCTTTGAATTCTGAATCTGATGGTACACAAAGGCGTCCTTTGTACCACAGAACTCCTTCTTCATCCTTGGTGAATCCGGGTACCTTGCTTGTACCGATACGACGCTTGATTCCGTCGATACTGGCATTTCCCTTCTGCGCCTCTTTTATCTGACTGATCAAAGTGGGCTGAAGTTCTATGCTAGCCAAAAATCCTTCGCTCACTAATTCCATTCGAAAATCTTCCATCTCCTTGTGCAAACTTGGTTGCTCCTTCAAAATCATGGAGTTCAAGCGGCACGGCAATCTGCTAAGGGCATTGGCTACCACGTTGGCTTTACCAGGGTGATAGTGAATGTCCAGGTCGTAATCCTTGATTAGCTCAATCCATCTTCTCTGCCTCATATTCAACTCCTTCTGAGTGAATATATACTTTAGGCTCTTGTGATCCGAATAAATCTCACAACGGTTTCCCATTAGGTAATGTCTCCATGTCTTCAGGGCTAGAACTACTGCTGCGAGTTCGAGGTCATGGGTTGGGTAGTTTTGCTCATGTTGCTTCAATTGTCGAGATAGATAAGATATAACTTTGCCTTCTTGCATTAGCACACATCCGAGACCAATCTTGGATGCGTCACAATACACATCGAAGGGCTTCGTGATATCCGGCATGATTAAGATTGGGGCTGATATCAATCTCCTCTTGAGTTCTTGAAAACTCGCTTCACACTTGTCTGTCCATTCAAACTTCTTGTCCTTCTTTAGCAATTGGGTCATGGGTCTGGCGATACTCGAGAATGCTTCTACGAATTTGCGGTAATATCCCGCCAATCCGAGAAATGCACGAACTTGGGTTTGAGTGGTTGGGGCTTGCCGATCTTCTACATCTTTCACTTTGGCAGGGTCAACGGCAATTCCTCCGGCTGATACAATGTGACCGAGGAATCCTACCTCCTGTAACCAGAATTCACATTTTCTAAACTTTGCATACATCTGATGCTCTCTAAGGGTTCCAAGAATGGTCCTTAGGTGTAGCTCATGTTCTTCTTCTTCTGATTTGGAATAAATCAGAATGTCATCGATGAAAACAACGACAAACTTATCCAGGAAGTCCATAAAAATCTTATTCATGAGGTTCATGAAATAAGCGGGGGCATTGGTTAATCCAAAAGACATGATTGTATACTCATACAATCCATATCTGGTGGTAAAGGCAGTCTTTGGAATATCCTCTGCACGAATCTTGAGTTGATGATAGCCAGTTCTAAGATCAATCTTAGAAAACACCTGGGCACCGGTCAACTAATCAAACAAATCTTCTATCTTGGGCAAGGGGTACTTGTTCTTGATGGTGACATCATTCAACTTCCGATAATCCGTACACAAACGGTTACCTCCATCTTTCTTGTCCACAAATAAGACAGGTGATCTCCATGGTGATGCACTTGGTTGAATCAATCCAATTTCTAGCATGGAATCCAGTTTCTTCTTCAGTTCTTCTAGTTCTGACGGGTTCATACTATAGGGTCTCTGGGCTATGGGTCCTGTTCTGGGGATTAGTTCGATGATAAACTCGATATCCCGATCTGGGGGCATACCGGGCAAAAAATCTGGAAATACATTGGGGTATTCACAGACTATCCGGACTTGGTCAATGGTAGGTTGGGCTAGACTCTTGTTACACTTGAATTGGCGAGGTAAGGTTTCAGATATATGCTCGACTGATATTCCGGTGGTACTGGTCATGGTGATGGCTTTCTTGGCACAGTCAATCAATCCCTTATGTTTGGACATCCAATCCATTCCTAGTACTACTTCCAAACCTTTAGTTCCGAGTACTATCAGATTAGCATAAAAATCTATGCCATGGATTCGGATAGGGACGGCTTTGCAAATTTGCCTAGCCTTGGTGGTTGATCCGGGAATTTGCACAATCATAACATGCTTCAGTTTGGTTGGTTGAATTTTACTAGTGCAGGCAAATTCTTCGGTGACAAATGAATGCGAGGCACCAGAGTCAAACAACACTCTTGCAAGTACTGAATTAACAGAAAACATACCCAGCACGACGTCTGGCGCTTCCTGAGCTTCTTCAGCATGCATGAGAAAAAGACGACCATTGCGGTTGAGTGAATTCCCTGGGGCAAATCTTCTCCCTGGCTGGACGCGTCGCTGCTGCTGAGCTGGGGCATTGGCATTAGGGGCTGTAGCATTCTTCTTGTTGGGGCACTCGTTGGAATAGTGGCCTTTATTTCCACAGTCATAACAGGTCACTTGCGACTTGTCCTTTGCTGCGACAGGCACAACATTGCTTCCAGTCCTCGGGGCAGTGTTGGTGTTGGCGGTAGCATTGTTGGTGTTGAACTTGGGTGGGGCACGGGTGAAATTGCTAGAGTTGCCGGGGTTGTTGTGATTTCTTCCGGGTCTAGGGTTTCCACGGTTGGGGTAGGTTGGACGGGTCATAGGGGGTCTGTTGGTTCTTGGGGCAAATCCTAGAGATGGGTTGGGGCGATACTTTGGGGTCTGATGGGTTCCTGGTTGATGCATCATGCGATGCTTGCGGTTTTCGTTGGCTTGGTTTATCTTTCCTTCCATCTGGATGGCAGAGTCGACAAGGGATTCAATATCAGCAAAGGGGATATTGACTAACACCGTCTGCATCTCGTCATGCAGACCATTCGGGAATCTTTCTTTCTTCTTGGCTTCGGTGTCTATCTCGTCTAGGGCATACCTAGCTAATGACAAAAATTTGTCACGGTATTCCACTACAGTCATCCTTCCCTGCTTCAGATCTCTGAACTCGTCTCTCATTCTCTTGATCAAACCTGGTGGCACATGGGTTCTGCTAAACTTGACCTTGAATTCCTCCCAGGTCATCATCTGGCCTCATGTTATTGCACGAACACTGTTCCACCATGCCCTGGCATCTCCGGCTAGATAATGGGTGGCGAACAGGACTTTCTCGTTGGCTTCCACTCCGGCGACTTCTAGGTTGTTTTCCATGGTTTGCAGCCAATCATCGGCGTCTAGGGGCTCTTCTGACTTAGTGAAAACAGGTGGGTTGGTATTCTAGAAATTCTTGAGCTTAGATCCATGGTTGTCCTGATTTCCGTGGCCTTGGTTGTTGTGGGATAGTTGGGCTATCTGTTGTAGGGTGTCTAGGTTGGCTTGACGTTCCGCTCTTTCAGCTTCACGGTCAAAAGTCAACATTTGCAGAATCTGCAACATCGGGTCCGGGGCTGAACCACTTCCTCCACGTGGCATCTGAAGATTGATATAGATCATGAGAAAAGAGGGAAATTTCTAAGGTTTTGGGTTTTTGAAAAGTTTTTAAAAGTTTGACTCAGGTTTTTCTAGCAACTTGATTTTTCATTCATTCATTCATTCATAGCACACAGTACAACACACACCACAACAAAGAAAAACAGATGGTTTTAAGAACCATTCTAGAGACTACGATACAGTGGGACCGACTACTACTCACTATGCTAGTGCTCAGTGCTACTACTCCTTGGAGTCTGTGGCTTCATCATCTTCATCATCATCGATGAAGGCGAAATCATCCTCATCGGTGAAGAAGTCCATGGCCTGATCCTCCAGAAAATCATCGTCATCGCTGAGATAGGAGTAAGGGTCTCCACGAAGATCCTCTCCGGCATTCTCCCTTTCCTCCAACTGCATGTCTCTCTCGTGGATGGTCTCCTCCAGAGATGAGATGCGGTGGCGAAGACGGGCAATAATGCGCTCCTTCTTGTCGAGCTGACGGCGGCGAGACTTGCGATCCTTTGCTAGCATGGCTATGGTCTAATCCTTCGTCTTGATGATGGTAGACTTGTGGTTGCAATAGTCACGGCAGTTGTCCAACTCCTGCTGACGATCATACATCATGAAGCTAAGGTGGTCCAATTGATTCTTCAGCTCGGGTGGTATGGGGCTTCCAGTGGTTGTCCATTTGCATCACACCTTGGGCAAAACTCAAAGCGAGTACCCTTGATCTGATTGATGCTCTGTCCACACAGACGGGAAAGAGCTTCCTGCATTGCTCTGGCAAGTCCATCGAGCCAGTTGTTTTCCCTCAAGGTAAACTGAATTCCCTCCACAGTGGGAGGTTCAATCTTTCCTCGGAGACTTGCAACAATTAGCCACTGCAGATCTTCTCCTCCTTGATCATTGAGCTGAGCTCTAAAGAACTCGGGGTGCGGACGCTCCAGAAGTTCTGAAAGCTGATCCAGATCCCTCTCAAAGATAAGGTCTCCCCCATTCCCAAGTTGGTAAAACTTGTTGTACTTCACGTCCATCTATAAAAATAGAGGATGAGTAGATTAGCAGAGTGATCAAGTGTGTCAAACTTTTATGTATTTTTCAAGAGTTTTTGAGGAACATGCATTTTTATGAAAGAATCAAAGAGATGAGAATGAGAATAAGTTTTTGTAAATATTTGTTTTCTTTGGTTTTGAAACTATGTTTTTTGTTCAAACGTCCAGTCTAACTAGGGTCTCCTATGGTCAGGATGGCTCTGATACCAACTTGTCAACACCCGGATTTTTAATCCCAGATGCCTGTTATGCCATACATCGCAATCCCAGGATTACCATTTTTGCGAGACATAACAGAATTGGATACCATAGTACATCATCCATTACAAACGATACATAAGTTCTTACACAAATAGGGATCTCATGATCCAGTTCTTAATACAACATCAAGCAGCGGAATACGTAATAATAACGGTAGCGTAGGCGAAGCTCCATCTTCGGGGTCACAGGCAATGCTGACGATGGGAGATGATCCTAGTTGTCGTAACCTTCCTGGGGTCCATCTTCCAGGTACTCCTCTTCATAGTCTGGCCATGGGAATAGCCAGGGACAAAGCCATGAGTACTCTTTAAGTACTCGCAAACTAGTACTAACAGGTAAGGGGTTTTGGATAATAGGACACTAGGCTCTAAGGTTGTTTTGCAAAAGCCAGGTTTATCTCTACTAAGTTCCAAAGCTAGTCACAATTTTATAACTCCTAAGTGGGATCTTGTAACTCATGTCACAAATCTGTTGTGGTCAAGTCAAAGTCTCAATTCATTTCACAAGTCATTTTGAAAAGTCTGACGGGGGAACAGTATGGCCACTCCAACTGTCCATAACCGCGGACGCGGCTATTCGAATAGTTTGACACTCTGCAGAGATTGTACACTTTCACCACAACATTCGATACATCCGTCAGGAACAAATCCTGAATTCACCATACTCAGTATGCGGATAATCAATCCTAACCTTTCGATTACACGCCCTAGTATAAGCACCTCTCCTGTGAGTTTGGCCTCCCAACCATGACCAACTGTCATCATGGGTACTGCACACGTGGACAATCTTCACAAGGTAGCCTCAGCTCAGACCTTGGACGTGAGGGAACTAATACTAAGGAATATAAGTTTCTAGTCAAGCCCTACCCAATATTCGGGTATTGTGGTTGTACGATAAAATTGGAATGGTATCGCATCCAGACAACCATCAGTTTTATAAAGGGCTAAGGCTCATGCCTCAACATTTTCATCACCAAAATCATCAGGTGTTTTTGGAAACACATGTCCAAAACATTTCAATAGAATGATCCATCATTCTAAGGTGTTCATAACCATTTTTCCACCAAGTATTCCCATCTAAAAGTTGATCAAGTTTTATGCTTAGCACTAGCATCTACAGGTGGAGGTAGTACTAATGAGGGGTGGTAACTAGTGGAGTTTCAACTAAGTACAACCTCATGTCTCAGGATGATATCAAGGTTTCTAACTTAGGCCAAATTTTATGCTCTTTATGCAACCTTTAGCATCTTTCCAAATCTACCTGTCACTTGAATAAGCTTTGATAAAGAAATAAAGTAAGAAGCTTGCGAGTAAAACTAGGATTGGTTTATCAAGTGTGTATGATCACATATGCTTAAGGCATATAGTAGTCATAGAGCAAGTATGGGTTTGTTGCATCAGTAGGGTATCTTGCAAGGGTTAGCTTGCATAGGTATAGTATCAGCTTGCATCAATATCAGTATAAGCTTGCTAAATTGCAAGTGTTAGCTTGCAAGGTTAATAGCTTGCCTTGAGCAGAGCAGTGATTGAAGTTCTCCTCGGCTTCTTCTTCGTAGTATCCTCCTTCCTCCTCGTATCCTTGGTCGGTACTAGCGTCTATGAATAAATACGAGGTACACAATCACCAAACAATACTTAACTACTTGCAATTATCACACACAAGGGTCCTATAGATGATTTAGCATCATCTCTAACATTACAAGGTTAAGGCTTGATTTAATTCCTTTTATTTTTAGAAAAGTGATTTCTACTCATTGAAAAACTACTTAAGATTTAATATTCTCCAAACCAAGTATGGGATCATGTTGACACATGTCATCACCACATATTGTAGTCCATGGGAATGTGATTTAAAGTGGTGTCACAATTTAATAAGGTTTTACCCTTTTATTTTATTTAAATAAAGTGAATAGAAATGCCTATGTAGCATTCTTTTATTACTTGAATATTATTTCTGCAAGTAAACCTATATATTTTTATATATTCTGAAAGGTATGGTTAAATGTGATTTTTGAGAGTTGGAATCAAGTCAAAAGCTATTATGGTTTAAATTTGAAAAAAATTTGAATGCAGAAAAGCTTCTGCCTTGTTATTTTTACCATGGGTGATCTATAGATCCAAATGACTTGAATCCAACGGGCTTCGATTCAGTATTCATAGACCTTTCCAACAAAATTGGTTTCATTCAATTTGGTGCACTGAATCGATTTGGGTTGATTTTTGAAGTTGGGTACAGAAGTGTGTTTGAATTGAAATAGAAAAAGGTTTAATTTGAATAATTGGGCTGCGCGGGAAAAGTTACTGGGCCGGCCTGCTAAGCACAGTGCTCCCGCGGGCTGCTTAAGTGGGTGTCCCCACTCGTCAGTGACACAGGGTTGGGCGAAGCAGTATGGGGCGACGTGGATCGTTCGATCTAGTTCTAGTCTAACGGCTGGGAGTCATCGTCGACGTGAGACAACTCCGGCGAGAACGAAACCTAGTGCGGCCAGTGAGGGTTGCTTGGGGGCTCACCGGGGTACTGGCGAGGGTCGGCGAGGCGGGCGAACGACAAAGTCGACGACGGCGAACTCAGGGGTGGTCGCGGCAGCTCCTGGGGTGGCTTCTATTGCTGGCTCCCTTCTTCTCTGGCAGCGGCAGGCTCCAGTGAAATTCCGGGGAGGTGGTGCTCGCCTTGCTCTGAGAACGGTGTGGCACGATCAGTGAGGAGAGGGGAGTGACATGGTGTGAAGAAATCATGCGGGGGTGGCCTCTATTTATAGTCGAGCAAGGGGACCGTCGGGGCGCACGGTGAGCTCGTCGGGGGCGAGGTTACAGGCGGCTAATGGCATGGGAAAGGGTAGGGGACGGTGCGGTGTCTCCTGGAGATGCTCAACGACATGGTCTCGAGGCATGGGGCGGTGTGGTTTGGTCTAGAACGGGCGGTGCTCTACGCGGCAGAGGCGGCGTCTTCGACGGCGGGCGGTGGATGTGCGGCACGGGGCGGCAAACGGGGATGTCTGGTGGTCTCCTGGGTTGATGGCGATCGTGTGTGCACGCGGTGAGGGTGGCATGCGGTCTGTGGGTGATGGTCGAGGGTGGCGCTCTGGCGCATGCTCGGCATGGTCTGGGCGCGGCTTGTGCGCGTGGTCCATGGCTTGGCAATGCTCGCGGCTGGGACAGGTAGTGGCGATGGACGGTGGGCTGCCTCCCAGACATGCTGGCTAGGCTTGCTGCTGCTCCTAGCTTGCTGTCGACTATGGGGTGGCAAGAGGGTGCTCGGCTATTCACCATTGATGGCAATGGCAAGCTCACAGGGGTGCTAGTGCTGGGCTAATCTTTCTAGATGATCTACTGAGCTGTTGTGAGCTAACTAGGGAACAAGTTAGGCAAGAATCACTGCTCACAATAGTGTTTGATGTTTGTTTGATTGGTGTCTGCAACCTGTTTGATGAAATGGCCGCATGAACTCAAGTTTTGAATTTTGAAAAGATTTTTGGTGGGTTTGCTAGATTGGTGCTGGTGAGTCTGCAGATGCTTGGGTTTTGAAAGTTGAGCTTGTTTGAGTGGTTTTTGAAAAAGTGGGATCTTCCCATATGAAGAAGATTCAATTTTGAATTGTCATTTAAAATATGCATTTGAAAGTTTTTGGATGATCACAAAGCGGGCCTTGGTACCTTGTTATGAGTACATTCAAGGGGTGCAAAGATCCAGAAAAGTTTCTGTTAGGTTCTGAAAGTTTGAGACAGCCAAAGTAGGCATGGGAGTTAAATTGGCCAAAATGACCATTCATTTCATATATGTGTTTTGATTTACTTGTCTTTAGGAAAAGTGTGGGAAATGTTTTAGATGATGTTTATTTCACCTAAGAAACATTTTACAAGCAATGGCTCACACAAACAAGGTGGTTTAAAAGAATTTCAAAATCAATGCATACACATATGCATGCATTCATGAGTTTATTTAGAAAAGTTTTTGTTAACCGTAAGTTTGATGATTAGAAATTGATGATCCAAGCTTACTATTTTTGGGATGTTAAAATTAGCATAGTGCCCCATCTTCTTACACTTGAAACATTCAACCTGACTGAGATCTTTCTTTACAGGCTGACTTCCATTTCTGCTTCCACTGTGGTGGATCTTGTGTCCACTCTTGTGGTTCTTATACTTGTCATTGTCATGACTACGATGATGCTTGTTGTCATGATGACGGTTGTGGTTATGGTGGTTGTTATACTTCCCATGTTTTTGGAATCCAGAACTTCCACTATCATCATGATAGGAACGCTTGTGAGACGATCCCGAGATGTGCTTATCAAATCTATGCTTCCTCTTCCTGCCCTCAACCTGTTTCATCTTGTTTTCCAAGATAGTGGCCTTGTCACAAAGTGATTGATAGGTTGGGACAAAGGCAACAGACAGCTGCAGGTTTAACTCATCATTAAGTCCTTCGAGGAATTTCTCCTTCCTCTTAGCATCAGTATCAACTTCATCAGGTGCATAGCGTGCCAGATTGTTGAACTCCTCAATGTATTCATCCACACTGCGGTGACGCTGTTTCACGTTGTGGAACTCCTTTTTCTTCAAGTTCATCACTCCGGATGAGATGTGAGATGTACGAAATCCATCCTAAAAAATAGCCCAAGTCACATCCTCAAGGGGAGTGGTGATAGCGCTTGAAGAGGTGGAAGAGGTTGAAGTAGATTCCCCAATAACGGCACCAGAAAGCTTGATGGCGCCTAGTGTTTGATGTGGAAGCGCTTTGTTGTAAACCCCAAGAGCAAGGTGTGAAGTAGCAAGAAGCAAGTCTTCCCTCAGTTGAGACCGAGGTTATCGAACCAGAAGGAGGAAGGAAATGTCACACAGGTGTTGCAAACAACATGGAGACCTGCACAACACAAACTCAAGACTTTGCCCCAACGAATCAATGAGGTTGTCAAGCTCACCGGTTTGCTGTAACAAAGGATTAAACGTATGGTGTGGTAGGTAATGGTTTGCAACAAGTAAACAAGTAATAGTGGAAGATGTATCAATGGTAAAGATTGGACCGGGGTCCATAGTTCACTAAAGGTGCTCTCCTTAGATAAACAACATGGCATGAAGGGTAAACACATTACAGCGGGACAATTGACAGGAACTGAGCAATGCATAACAATGCAATTACTAGCCAGAAAGATCCTATGAAGTTGATTGGGCAATACAACAATATACATATACCGTAATCTAACTGCATCTATGACTAGAATTCCACCTTCAGGTTATCATCCGAACCCCCTCCAGTATTAAGTTGTAGGCAACAGACAACTGCTTTAAGCAAAGTGTGTAAGGTAAATAGTCCACATGTTCCATGAACAAGAGACCGTTGTTTTCTCCCTAGTAGCAATAGCACATCTACAACCGAAGAGATTTCTGTCACTTCCCTTGGAAACTAGAGGCATGAACCCACTATCGAGCATAAATACCCCCTCTTGGAGTCACTAGCAACTACTTGGCCAAGATAACCACTAGCAACAGAGAGCATACAAGATCACAAACAACACAGACATGATAGAATCAAATAGATAAAACCATTAATCAAACCAACATAATAATCTCAATATCCATCGGATCCCCGCAAACACAACATGCATGATTACAAATAGATTAGATCTTGATCATGAACGGAGCTCACAAGATCTATACATGAAAGCACAAAGGAGGAGATACAACCATCTAGCTACTACATGGACCCATAGTCCAAGGTGGAACTACTCACGAATCATACCGGAGAGAAGGCCTCCGGGATGATCTCCCCTCCGGCAGGGTGCCGGGAAGAGCTTCAGATCCCCCGATCTAGGGACGATGGTGGCGGCGTCTATAGACAGTTTCATGGATTTCTGATCGAGTGCCGAGAGTTTCTGTATCGGGGGCTTCTTATAGGCGAAGGGGGGAGTCCGGGAGGAGACCAGGGTAGGCAAACCCTACCCAGGCGCGGGTCCACCTGACCCCGCGCCTGGGGGGTTTGGCCTCCCTGGCCCGCTTCTCCCTCTCTCCTCTGGACTTCTTGTTCCCCACGGAAAGTTATTGACTTTGGCGTTCGTCCCGTCCAATTCCGAGAATATTTCTTTACTAACTTTTCTGAAACCAAAAACAGCAGAAAACAGGCATTTGGCACTGTTGCAACTTGTTAATAGGTTAGTACCAGAAAACATGTAAAGAGCACCTCAAAGTGTAGACAAGTAAAGCAAAGTGGATATTAAACAATCATGGAGCATCAAAAATTATAGATACGTTTCCAACGTATCAAGTGGTGATCTGAAAGTTGTCCCACCAGGTTGCTGCTGGTCCTTCAAGCAGATGTGCTGCAAACCTAACTTTTTCTTTGTCGGTGCAACCAACAGTGACTAAGTCCTTGTTCACTGAGCATAGCCAGTCATTGGCTACCATTGAAACAGTTGTTCTCGAGAACTTTGCAGGCCTCAGTCTCAGAAATTTGGTGAGCATGTCAAATGCTGGAGGATTGTTCTAATTGTTGTTGTTGTTGTTGTTTTATTGTTGTTCTGATTATGATTTTGCATGAACTGTGTCATCATTTGCATCAGCTAAGCTTGAGCTGTCATCATCTGTTGCATCTCGGGAGTGACATTATTGTTGTTGTTTGGGTTAGGGTTGGCACGAAGGGGAGGCATATGTGGTTTCAATAAGGATAATAAATGAGATACCCATAGATGTTTAACATTCACAATACATCACATAGTAATAATCATCACAACCAAGCTAAAAAATAATGTAGAGTTTCAACAAGGTAAACAACAAGTTTTTGGAAAGGTAAACACACCATAGCAAGCCATCCACATGTTGGATGGTCATTATGACTCAATAATCAAAGTATGATAGAATAAAGATAGTCGAGTAGTCTATACTACTCCATGTCGACCTCCTCATCAACAAGATCAAGACCTGCACTCTCCATGGCGACCTTGTACTCCTCTACACTAGTGGTCAAGGCCTCGATTTTTGCCCTGAGGGCCCTCTTCTGTGAGTGAAGCCTCTCAATCACTCCCTGCTGGCGCTCAAGCTCGAAGTCCTTGGCCTCGAACTCAGCCTTCATCTCCCTGATCTTCTTGTTTCTGTCCTAGACTCTCTTCTCCTGATTCTTGAATTTCTTGTCCTGGCTCTCGAATCTGGCCTCCATCTCCTTGACGATCTCATCTTGCTCTGCGAAGAGCTTGTCCTTCTCCCTCAACTGAACCTGGAGCTCGTCATTGCTAAGCATGACCTTGGTCCTATCGGTGTCGAGGTGTCTAATAAGGCCCTCTAAGTCCTGAAGGTATAGACGAACTAGCTCAATCGTCTCTCTAGTAGCGTCATTGTACTCTACTGCCTCACCCTGCTCGTCACGCCTCCCGAATGGGTGAAAGTAGAGTCCTCTAAGCTCAGTGGAGTGCCTCCCAACCAGGCGTCCAAGTAACTCCTGCATGACTACATCTAAGCCCTTCTTCCTGTCATCATGCATCATCTTGAAGGTGATGTCCTCCGTGGGTGGCTCTGTCTGGCGTCCCAACTGTGTGACTCTGAAGCCCCAAAGGTCCTTCCTCTCAAACATGGTGAGTTGGAGTGTCATGATACTAGGAAGTGGAAGGTTGAGCACACTAGTGAGCTCCACGAGACGAGACCCGAAACGAGTTCCCTTGAACTCCTCAGAAGTGATGATAACAATGTTAGGCATCTTTTGTATAAGATGGAGAAAGGTTAGAATCAATACAAGTAGGGAAAAATCACAAGACAATAAAAACACAAACACACTTTCAACATTAAAACATACAAGTCATGGCATGCACAAATCTAATACAAACACCAAGGTTCAACATAACTTAGAAAAAAATTTGCGAGAAAAACAACAAGTGTGGTGGTCCAACTATCGGAGTACGTTACAATTCTCACTCACTTGACAAAATAGCTATCACGACATCCCTAGAGGCAATTTGTCGATCTTGTTCACAAGACTCTAATTCTAAGTCAATGATGTCTTCTCTTAAACGTTGGTTGGCAGCCTCTAAGTCTTGGGTTTGCTTCTTTTCTTCTCTAAGGTCATTTTGAGTGTTGATCATTCTACACTTGATCCTATCACCAAGATCCTTGATGGCATTCCAAGCTGCATTTCTTGCAGAGTCAAAGAATGTTGTGTGCATTTCGGAGTTGGTGACCATGCAGAATCCTGACTCTTTGTGGTTGTCTTCCTTGTTTTTGTACAAGTGAAGTTGCACCCACCAATACTCTTCTCCTTCATCCATCATAGGGAAACCCTTGTACACAGCTGCACCATGTATCCCCATGGTAACCATAAGGTTCTTGAGTGCTTTGGGAAACTCCGTCTCACACTCCAAAGTCATGGTCATGAGTGGTCCCTTCCTGACGGCTTCGTTGATGGAGTTCATCTACAAATTGAGATGAGAAAGAAGATTAGAAAAGTTTACGAGAAGAAAAGACAAGTGTGGAATTTTACTAAGTGTTGTAGTTTTCCTTAGTGGTTTCTTAGTCTAATCCAACCAAGGGTCATAATCCTACAGGCAACACATTGCTCTGATACCATCTGTAAGACCCCACCTTTATAAAGGTAAAGGTCCCTGTGATTGCAATGCTAGTCCCTGGATCATATGCTAGCATCCACAGTTAAAGATGAAGTACACAGATACAAAGGTCTTCATTACATCGTCATTCTAGAGATAACATAGTCTTTTACAACTCCATAGCCATAGGCTAGTACAAGAGTTCAACTTAACAAAATAAAATAAAGTCTTCATCTTCATGTGCCACAGGCAAACATGTTGAGTGTAGACTCATAACCCTAATCCTCATTAGAGTAACCTACAACATCACAAGTTACAGCCACAGTGGGTCAATACATTGGAATAGTATTGGCAAGTGATACCTTTAGTAGAATAATAGTTTCTAGCTTCTATATGAATTTGGCTAATTGTAGCTTAGACTTGCTTTGCTCAAAATAGGTTTTGCCTATCAGTTGAAAAACACTAAGTTTTTGTTTGTCAAAAAACTCCCAAGGGACCACCAATAGACATTGGTGAACCTTTACCCTTGTTGAACCACAAGTTTTTAACTTAGAAATTGGGATGAGGAGATCCTTGATAGCTTCAATGTCTTGATGCTCAAATTGTCCGTTGTCGGGGACACGGCTAAGTACTTAGATTTTCCCTTCTCGAGAGGTGGTGCACATTCCCCACAAGACTCGACATGCATCGAGACGAGATCTTTCAGAGGCCTTCCCTTATACCAAATGGACGCTCTCCAACCTATCACCCTACCACCATCTGTCCATCTGGCTAAGTTATTGCAACCTATATGATCAAGGCAGAGCCCATATGCCATGTGGTTGCAATAGAAGCTTCTAAACACTAAGTATCTCAAATACCTTTGTTCCTGGGTGGCTTTCCACAAGTGTGATACACAAGGTAGACCATAGATATGGGCCTTGTGTAACCACTCAACATAACCCAAACATACCAATCCACCCAGGTGATTCATTCACTTAGTTGTTTTATTAAGCAAAAACATAAGTCAAAGACTTAACAATATTTTCCATAGCATGTATATAATCCACCCTTGTTTGCTACTAGCTAGGCTAAGCATGGAAATATAACAAGTATCTTATCTTAGAGAAAATTCTACCAAGACTACAACTACTAGGATTTCCCATAGCATAGCATCTAGATACTTAGCAAAAATATCATGCAAGCCCTATACAAAATATCACTAGTGCATAGTCAAAATAATGGGGCAAATACATGAAGCACCACTTTCCTTGGTAGTTTCGATAGTATCAACAATCCTCACAATCACAATCACCACTAGCACCAAATTCTACACATAAAATGATAGCACCAAATTTACATTCAAAATAATCAAGCAAAAATATATGAATGCATGCAAATTCCATGTGATGATTTTTCTTAAACTAAACAAGACAAGTAAACAGTAGTAAACACTAAACTAAAAATGTATAGACTAAATAAACTTAATTTGGTCTTAAAAACATTTTCTAAATAATTTATATACTCAAAATAAGCCTACAAATGTCTCTGCATAAAATTCCATTTTTACAGAAGAAAAGTACAAAACTAATCCCATATATGTGTAGGTTTTATTTTTTTGAATCCATTGATATATCATTTGCATTTTTCGTATAAACGGAACAAAAGTTATGAATTTTACAATTTTAAACTTTCTAAAACATTTTCTGGATTTTTAAACAGAAAACCCTGACACGCGGCACGATCTTATTGGTCGATACCACTTCGTATGGATTGGGCATGTGCGCCATTAGATCTAAGTTAGATCGCGCGGTTCAGATCAAACCGTACCTTTTTGTGCTAACTTCTAATTCTAACCCCTAGATCTAGATCTAACGGTCCACGATGCTCTGACCATCAAGTGGCAGCGCAAATGGCTAGAGCAGTGGCGACGCATCTAGCGATGGCGTTCTAGCGAGGCTAGGGGGTAAGGGGTGGTTTAGGGTGTTACCCGGGTCGCGGCGACGAGGTGAAGCTCAACGTGGTCGCGGACGAGGCTGGGGCGCATGAACATGGATGCAATCGCTCGCCGGAGTGAAGCTTGGCGTCAGGTGATCACGGTTGTCGACGAAGGCGACGCTCTAGTGCGAAATAAAACAAACGGCGAGTGATAGGAGAAGCGCAAGATTATGGCGAACAAAGTCGCGTGAGCCAGAGAGCAAGGCGCGCACGAGGCTTACCGCAATCGATCACCGGAGCTCGTCGGGACAGCGGCGGTGCAATGAGAAAAGCGAGCAGCCTGGCGGCATTCAGAGGTGATTGAGTGGGGTAAAATGGAGCAGAGTCCGTGGGGTTTAAGTAGCAGGCTCAGGGACGAAAATTACGCTCGCAATTACTCGGAATCAATCGCGAAATCAAAGGGGGAAACGGCAGCAGCGAGCAGGTCATCGCGCGGTGTTTGGGGACGAAGGGGGTGACATGGAGGGGTGGTCCACTTGTTAGCGAGGGGCTGCGACTGTGCAAGGTGAGAAAGAGTGTCGGGGATATAACCCCAGGTACCCCAGAGTTAAGGTATAAAGAAGCTTCAAGAGAATATTGGTAATTTCTATAAAGGAATACAGAGGTACCAAAAGATATATCGAAAGACAAGAGGGATTAAGAAAGATATATAAAGGAGAAAAGGCAGAAAGAGGACCTGGGCCGACATAGGCAAAACTCGGCCTGGTCAACCGCCCTCCAGGCCGAATTAGGCCTTACCGCCATCACTCAGGCCTTCCTGGCCGAACTGCATGGAACCCGGCTGGGCCGAGGTACACCCAGCCGACCCACCCCGCCGACCTCACTCCCTCCAAGCCTCCACGACACCGACCAACCTCCCGCCACTCGACGTTGCCTCCCCAACCTCGGCATCCACCGCACACCCCAGCATCGCCCGGGTGGGCCGGCGAGGAGCCAGCTCGGCCCACCGCGGGACCTTCTCCACTCCGCCTCGAGCCAACAGCGAGCACCCGGGTGGGCCGGCTGATGCCGAATTCGGCCCACCACGGACCACGCCATATGGACGTACGCGGGGACGACCCCGACCGTCTCTTCCTCGCTGCCCCGCCTGGGCCGAGTAAGGAAGGCCAGGTTGGGCTGCCTCTGCTCTGGACAGGCTCCTTCATAGGCCGAGTGAGGTGAAACCCGGCTGGGCCTTGAGCATTGACTCGGTTGGGAGAAGCTTTGACCAGGTTTGGGCCTAGATTCTCACAGGCCGAGTTTACCATAATCCAGGCCGAATTACCAATGGCCCAAAGGCGCCTGGGCCGAGTTATAAAGCTCCAGACGCCTTATTATTTATTCCAGAATGCAGTCTCAACAACTACGTCAGCATACGATCAAGTAAAGTCAAGATCTTCGTGTCAGGAGCTAGTCTTGGGACCCATCGCTCAGACTAGCATAGGGGCACAGGGAATATGCCCATGGCATCAAGAAGATGCTAGAGGATATTCCCTGGCATCTCCAAAGATGCCAAGGCATATGCTGGGCATCTCTAGAAGATGCCCGGAATATGCTGAGAAGATGCCAATCGTAGGGAACAAGCTTTGTCCCCTGGGCTCCCCTTTATAAGGAGCACCAGGGGGATCGTTCTGAGAGAGGCCCCGAAGGGCTCCTCCCCTCTCTGCTCACTAGGAACTCTCCTTCTTCTTCTTCCTCCACTCTCACAGAGAGAACTAGCTAGAAGTATAGGAGATACAGCTCAAGGAGCATGGTTGTAGCCACAAATATGGCAAGATTATAAGAGATTAGATGTATAGAATGAGGGGTTATCTCTACTTGAGAGCTTCAATCCAATATACATTGTATTTCTCTTTGTTCATACGAGTGCGGTCTTCACTGCATCATCCCTCCCCGGATTCCACCACGTCCATCGGCCCCAACTTTAGCCTACCCATGGCATATGCCATGATACCACCACGACAAAGAGTGGAGAGGGTGAATGGCCCGGGTGGGCTTGCTGGGCCGAGAGTGGGATTGGGCTAGATAGGTGGCGCGCGTTTTATTTTTTTCTTTCTGCCTTTTCCTTTTCTGTTTGAATTTTCAGGAATCATTTTCAACCCAAATTCAAATGAGTTTGATTTAAAATTTTCGCTAGATTTTTGTACTGTGAACAATGCACACAATTGTGTATAAAACACTACTGTTTATTCATCCACACTTGATCCTTTGAAAATGAAAATAAAACCTCGCCTTATTGATATAAATAATAGGCATAGAATTGGTTTTATTTTGAATTTTGATTTGAAGATTTTTGTGCAAGCCAAGAATGCTATGGATGAATGAATGAAATGCAAGTTTTTGTAATTCATGAATTTTGGGATGTTACAAAAATAGTCTTGATGACCCACACGTATAGGGGACCGCAACAGTCTTCGAGGGTAGTATTACCCAATTTATTGATTCGACACAAGGGGAGCCAAAGAATACTTGCAAGCCTTAACAACTGAGTTGTCAATTCAGCTACACCTGGAAATAGTTCTTGCTCACAGAAGTTCATCAGTAGCAATAGTTTTGTAGTAGCAATAGCAAAGTAACAGCAGCAACAAAACAAGAGCAATAGTAACAGTAGTAGCAAACGGTAGGATATGAGCGCGGTAGGCATAGGGATGGATGGACGGGCGTTGCATGGACGAGTCTAAACATGTAACTTCAAGAACTAGGGCAATTGTAGATAAATAAGGTAAAGCATCCAAGTACTAAACAATCATAGGCATGTGCTCCATATAATGAGAACTTGCACAACATCTTTTTTCCTGCCAGCCCGTTGCAGCGGGTCCTCAAGGGAACTACTAGCAATTAAGGTGCTCCTTTTAATAGAGCACAGGAGCAAAGCATTAACACTCCATGAACACATGTGATCCTCACATCACAGCCATCCCCTCAGGTTATCCCAATTTCTGTCACTTTAGGGCCTTTGGATCCAGACAATGATATGTGTACACAACTTGCAGATAAGATCACAAACAATACTATCATCATGAATCAATAATAAGTTCAGATCTGATATCATGGCACTCGGGCCCTAGTGACAAGCATTAAGCACAACAATTTGCAACAAGTCAAATAGCACTAATATAGATACTAGGCACCATGCCCTAATAATCTTATTCGATTACATGATAGAACTCATCCAATCCCTACCATCCCCAAAGCCTACAGCGGGTAATTACTCACTCATGGATGAGGGAAGCATGGATAGTTGATAGAGAGGCATTGTTGATGATGATGGCGATGTTCCTCTCCAAATTCCATGTCCCGGCAGGGTGCCAGAACGGAGTTTCTAGTTCCGAATCGCGGTTTCTGGTGGTGGCAGCGCAGCGGAACTTTTCTAGAAAAATGTCGAACCCCCCTCGGTTTTTAGGTCAAGCGGTAACTTATAGGCGAAGAGGGAGGCCGAGGGGCTGCATGAGGCAGCCGCACACACCCCCCCCCCCCCCCAGGCGCAGGGTGTGCCCACCCACGCGACAGGGGGTGTGGGCCCCTCAGGTCTCCACTCCGTCTCGTACTCTGGCTCCGTGGATCTTCTGGTGAAATAGGATTTTTGGCATATTTTCTGGGATTTTTCCTGATAGTTGATTTCCTGCAAAAAAACTAGACACCAAGGTAATTCTGCTGAAAATAGCGTCAGTTTGTGTTAGTTGTATCCAAATCATACAAGTTTATAGGAGAAACAATAGAAAAAGTGTTTGGGAAAGTAGATACATTTTGGACGTATCAGTGAACTCCCACTCAAAACAATAGCCCTCACATTGTTTTAGTGATCACATGAACCAAAGCCACTACATCAAGTCCGATCATCACGAGAAAAGATGTAGTTTCAAAGGCGAACAATCAACATGTTCATCATATCTACTATATGACTCATGCTTTACCTTTCGGTGTTCCGTGTTCCGAGACCATGTATGTACATGCTAGTCTTGTCAAGATTAACCTTAGTTTCCGCATGAGCAAATCTGGCTTGCTCCCGTTGTATGCACACGCAGAATCTATCACACCCGTTCATCACGTGGTGCTTCGAAACAACGGGTCTTGGCAACGGTGCTTACTAAGTACGAACACTTTATTTACTTGATATTCTATGAGAGAGATCATCTTATAATGCTACCGTCGTGATCTAAGCAATACAAGATGCATAAAAGGATTAACATCACATGAAATCATAATATGTGATATGATATGGCCTTTCTTCTTGTGCTTCCGATCTCCATCTTCAAGCACAAACATGATCTCCATCATCATCGGCGTGGATTCAAGTTCAATGGCACCGCTCCATGGTTGTACTCCACCAGCATGAACTATTACAACTACTTTGAATAATAGACACGCAGGTCTTAACAAAATTAAAATACAACCATATGGCTCCTACCGGTTTCCAACTTACAATAAGGATCATTGCATACATCATATATAATCACAATCATGGTCATATCACATCACAACACACCCCTGCAAAACAAAGTTAGATGCCTCTAATTTTTTTTGCATGTTTTACGTGGTTTGGGGCTTTTCAATAAGTATCGTTCTAACTTATGAACAAGAACCACAACGTTAATGCAAGAATTATCAAGTGCTCGTTGTAAATTGAATCTTCACTATGATGGGAGAGACATACACTCGCAAAGACACTTATGTGATACAAGTTGCATGTCGAGCATGGAGCAAGTCTCATTAACGATGTCATGTAAGGTTAGCCCGGTCCGCTTCATCCCACCATCCCGCAAGATGCAAAGTACACAAGAAGCAATTGATAATAAAAGTACCACCACCCACAATGACCATTGTGTTCTACTCGTGCAACAGATCTACATATAGACATGGCTCTAATACCACTTTAGGGGTTCGTAGCATGGAAAACAAAAAAATTCTACCGCATGAACACAAACAAGCCAAGATCTATCTACTATATTGTATCAATGAGTCGATAGAGTACTCACCCTTGAAGATTCCAAAGCGGTTAACGAGATAGGATTCTCGTGGGTGATGTAGTCGTTCATTTGTCGATCTCAAGATCGCGTAGACGATCCTTGCGGCGCCGTGTTCTGGCAGTGCTCCCGCAGTCAGTCACACGTTTGTTACTCTATGAAGACTTTCCTCTCCCTTGTTCCAGCGGGCAGTGGAGGTTATAGATCTCTGCTCGCGATTCCGGCAGCACGACGGTGTGGTGTTGGAGTTTAGAGGGGAAATCCCATAGGGCTTCGCCTAAGCCGGAGCGGGTATGGTGGAGTAGAAGAGAGGCCTTGGCGATCTAGGGTTTAGAGGGCCAAGGGTGGTGGCCGGTGGCTAGGGGATAGGGTTTTCCCTAGTCGGTGACATGGGAGGAGATCCCTAGGCGGCGGCTTGAGAGGTGGTGGCGCCTAAGCTAGGGTTTTAGTTGTGGGGCAAGGGGGTGCCCTCTCCCCTCTATTTATGAGAGGGAGAGGCGGCAAGGGGAGGGGAATCCTCCCCATACTCCGCCTTGTGTCACCGGCAGCAAGGAGAGGGAGGAATCCTCCCTTAGGTAGGATTCCTCCCTTCCCTCCACTAGGCAATCAATGTTGGCGTTTGACTTTTTCAAACTGGCGTTTGACTTTCAAACTAGATTTTGATTTCTCTCTTCCAATTGCCTAGCCAAGTGACCCAGGACATGATGCAACCATTCCACTTTGTCATGACACATCCATGTACCCTTCCCACACCGGATCGGTGGACCTTCTAGGCCCTTCTAGAACATTTTGGTGAAAACACCGAAACCATTCCCGAACTCCGGAATTGGACTTTCCTTATATCAATCTTATTCTTCGGACCATTCTGGATCTCCTTGTGATGTCCTGGATCCAATTCGAGACTCCGAACAACATTCAGTCTCTTCACTCACATTCCATATCTACTACACAACATCGAATCCTTAAGTGTGTCTCCCTACAGTTCGTGAATTATGCATACATGACCAAGACTCTTCTTTGATCACTAACCAATATAGGAATCTGGAAATTCATATGGCTCCCACATATTTCTATGATTACTTCGTGATCGAATGAACCATGTACATACGATACCAATTTCCCTTTGTCTCGTGATACTTTACTTATCCGAGGTTTGATCGTTCGTATCTCTGCATACCTAGTTCAACCTCGTTACCTATAAGTACTATTTACTCGTTCATGTGATATGTGATCCCTTGTGAGCGAGTCACATGCTTGCAAGCTAATTGGATGACATTCCATCGAGAGGGCCTAGAGTATATCTAGCCGTCATATGGATGGACAAATCCAACTCTTGATCCATGTGCCTCAACACATACTTTCCAAACACTCAATGCCACATTTATAGCCACCCAGTTATGAAGTGGTGTTTGATGTCATCAAAGCATCCATCCGGCGATGGTGATTAACATGATCTCATGGTCGAAGGATTTAGGTTACTATGTATCTGAAAGCTTATAGCAAATGAACTATTCAAATGACTTGGTCTTATGCTACGCTTAACTATAGGAATATGTCCATTACATCATTCTCCTAATGATATGATCTTGTTGTTAATAACACCTCAATGTTCACAATCAAGAAACCATGATCATCTATTAACCAACAAGCTAGTATTACAAAGAGGCTTGACTAGGGACTCTTACAAGTTAACAAATCACACAAGTATTAATGTTTCCGGTTAATACAATTATAGCATGAATGTAAACATTTATCATAAACACAAAGATATAATAATAACTACTTTTATTATTGCCTATTGGGCATATCTGCAACATTAACAAAATCAAAAGAAGCTTAAAGGTGTTTTTGTGGGGCGGATAATCCGCCCCTCCCCCAATCTCAAAGGGATCAAGGACGCGGAACACTGTGTGGGGGGCGGAATATATTCTGGATTGTCCGGCCAGGGCTGGAGTTTTTTTCTACTCCGGATAATCCGCCCTTCAAGGGGGCTAGATAATCTACCCCCCCCCCAGGATTTTTGCAAAGTGTGCCACGGTGCGGCACACTGTGTGGGGGGCGGATAATCCCCCGGATTTTCCGGCCCTGGGGCGAACTTTCCCCAGGGAGGACAATCCGCCCATTGGGGGCGGATTATATCCGCCCCCTCGAGGATTTTCTTAAAGAAAAACTCGGCGGGGCGCTCTGTGAGGGGGCGGATTTCCTCCTAGACTTTCCGACTTTAGTGTGGATTTTCCCCCAGGGCAGATAGTCCGGCCGTAGTGGGGGCGTATAATCCACCCCCAAATTGCTCCAACGGCCAGTTCTAGGCAGAGGGTATTTAAACACATCTCTCCCCTCCTGCCAGAACTCTTGGTTCATTCGAAAAATACAAGATTTGTTCCTCAAGTTCCATCAAAGAGATCTCCACCTTCATCCACCCGGAGGCCTCGTTCTTTTGGGAATCGAAGGAGGAGGGCTCGATCTTCATCAATAGCAATCAAGAACTTCACTCCCCCTCCATTCATTTGGAGGATCCTCGATCTAGTATTTCTTGCAAATATCTAGATCCTTGTTTTGGTTATTTGATAATCCTTGTTATTGTGGCAGCTTGTTGTCTTTACGGGAGCCTCCAATTTGGCTGTGGATGTGTTCCCCTCTAGAGTTGTAAAGGCACCGGTTCTCTCCTCGAAGGGTGCCAATAGTGGAGAGGTGGATCAGGCCTTTTGTGGCGAGATCCATCGGAGAATAGGGTGAGGCCTATTGTGTCTTGGTGGTCTTAGAACCGCCCACCCCTCCAACGCAGATGTACTTCCCTTAACAAGGAAGGAACTGCGGTAAAAAAATCCCTGTGTCTCCGCGTGCTCCACTACGGTTCCCTCGCTCCTATCTTTACGTGTTTAGTAGATAGGTTTGCATATAGGGAAATTCTCGTAGTTGCATATCTAGAGAATTTACTTTGTGTCAAGCCTAAAATTGAAAAGGAACTAAAAATTGAGTAGCACCTATTCACCCCCCCTCTAGGTGTTGGAGATATGCCCTAGAGGCAATAATAAAAGTAGTTATTATTATATCTTTGTGTTTATCATAAATGTTTACATTCATGCTATAATAGTATTAACCGGAAACATTAATACTTGTGTGATTTGTAAACTAAATTAGAGTCCCTGGTAAAGCCTCTTTATAATACTAGCTTGCTGGTTAATCGATGATCGTGGTTTCTCGATCATGAACATTAGGATGTTGTTAACAACAAGGTCATATCATTAGGAGAATGGTATGATGGACATACTCCTATAGATAAGCGTAGCATAAAGATCAAGTCATTTCAATAGTTTGTTTGCTATAAGCTTTCTGATACATAGTAACCTAATTCCTTCGACCATGAGATCATGCTAATCACCATCACCGGAAGGATGCTTTGATGACATCAAACACCACACTGTAACTGGGTGGCTACAAAGGTGGCATTGACTGTTTGGAAAGTATGTGTTGAGGCACATGGATCAAGAGCAGGATTTGTCCATCCATATAACGGATAGATATACTCTAGGCCTTCTCGGTGGAATGTCATCCAATTATCTTGCAAGCATGTGACTGGCTCACAAGGGATCACATATCACGGGAACAAGAAAATAGTACTTATCGGTAACGAGGCTGAACTAGGTATGCAGAGATACCAACAATCAAACCTCGGATAAGTAAACTATCGCGAGACAAAGGGAAATTGGTATCGTATGTAAGTGGTTCATTCGATCGCAAAGTAATCGTTGAAATATATGGGAGCCATATGAATTTCTAGATTCATTTATGTGTTATTGATCGGAGAAGTGTCTCGGTCATGTCCGCATAATTCACGAACTGTAGGGAGACACACTTAAGGATTCAATGTTGTTTAGTAGATACGGAATGTAAGTAGGGAGACCGAATGTTGTTCGGAGTCTCGGATGAGATCCGGGATATCACAAGGATATCCAGAATGGTCCGGAGAATAATATTCATATAAGGAAAGTCCGATTCCGGAATTCAGGAATGATTTCGATGTTTTCATCGGAGAGATTCTAGAAGGTTCACCGGACCAGAAGGGGAATGGTCCATGAATGTGTCATGGGTAAGTGGAATGATTATATCATATCCTAGGTCACTTGGTGTGGACATTTGTGAGAGAGAATTAAAGCTCTAAATTGAAAGTCAAACGGGAGGTTTGAAAAGTCAAACTAGAACAATGGTTTCCTAGTGGAAGAAGGAAAGAGTCCTTCCAACTTGGGTTTCGAAGTGGATTCAAACTCCCCTCTTTCAAGGCTGCCCTCCCTCTCATAAATATAGGGGGAGGGCTGCCCCAAACAGACAAGCCCTAGCCCTCCCCACACCCGTGCGCCGCTGCCGCCGCCAAGCCGCCGCCGCCGCACGCCGCTGCCGCCCTAGACGCCGCCGACACCTCCTCCTCCTCCCGGTCTTCTAAACCCTATATTA
Source organism: Avena sativa (assembly GCA_916181665.1). Lineage (NCBI taxonomy): Eukaryota > Viridiplantae > Streptophyta > Magnoliopsida > Poales > Poaceae > Avena > Avena sativa. The sequence continues at coordinate 213,778,939 of OV702298.1, read as the reverse complement.
CTGGGAAACCCTAGATCCACCATAACTCGCACTGGCTTAGGAGAAGCCCTGCGGGATCTTCCCTCTACTTCTGACACCATGTCGTCGTGCTGCTGAAATCACAAGGGGAGAACTACAACCTCTGCTGCCTGCTGGAACAAGGGAGAGGAAGGTCTTTATCGAGTACCGAACATGTGACCAACTGCGGAAGCGCTGCTGGAACACAGTGCCGGAAGGATCGTCTACACGATCTTGAGATCAGCAAGTGTACGACTACATCACCCACGAGAATCTGCTCTCGTTAACCGCTTTGGAATCTTCGAGGGTGAGTGCTTCTATCGACTTGTTGCTAAAATCTAGTAGATAGATCTTGGTTTGTTTATGTGCATGCGGTAGAAAATTTTGTTTTTCCATGCTATGAACCCCAACAGTGGTATCAGAGCCGTGTCTATATGTAGATCTGTTGCACGAGTAGAACACAATGGTCATTGTGAGCGGTGGTGCTTTTATTATCAATTGCTTTTTGTGTACTTTGCATCTTGAGGTATGATGGGATGAAGCGGCCCAGGCTAACCTTACATGACATTGTTCATGAGACTTGCTCCATGCTTAACATGCAACTTGTATTGCATAAGTGGCTTTGCAGGTGTGTTTCTCTCCCATCATAGTATAGATTCAATTTACAACGGGCACTTGATAGTTCAAACATCAACGTTGTGGTTCTTGTTCGTAAGTTAGAACGACACTTATTGAAAGCCCCAAACCACGTAAAACATGCAAAGAAAATTAGAGGCGTCTAACTTTGTTTTACAGGGGTGTGCTATGATGTGATATGGCCATGATTGTGATTATATATGATGTATGCAATGTTCCTTATTGTAAGTCGGCAACCGGCAGGAGCCATATGGTTGTCTTTTAAATTCCGTTAAGACCTGCGTGTCTATTTAAAGTGTTCATCCTTAGTTAGCACCATTGCTAAATCTCGTTGTTTCGAAGCACCACGTGATGATCGGGTGTGTTAGATTCTACGAGTGTATACAACAGGAGCAAGCCAGATTTTCTCATGCAGAAGCTAAGGTTTGATCTTGACGAGCCTAGCATGTACAGACATGGTCTCGGAACACGGATCACCGAAAGGTAAAACATGAGTCATATAGAAGATATGATGAACATGTTGATTATTCGCCATTGAAGCTACATCAAATCTCGTGATGATCGGTTTTGATGTGGTGGATTTGGTTCGTGTGATCACTAAAACAATGTGAGGGATATTGTTTTGAGTGGGAGTTCACCTAGATTAATTTTAACATTAATTAGAACTCAATTTGTCATAAACTTAGTCTAAACTATTGCAAATATGTTGTAGATCAATGGCGGCCCCTACCATCAATTTTAATGCGTTCTTAGAGAAAGAAAAGTTGAAAAACAATGGAAGCAACTTCATGGATTGGTTCCGCAATTTGAGGATTGTCCTCAATGCTCGTAATTTGACCTATGTGTTGGATGCACCGCTGGGTGATCCACCTACAGCTGATGGTACCGATGAGGTAAAGAATTTTTTCCTCGCTCGAAAGAATCAGTACTCCATAGTTCAGTGTGCTATCTTGTATGGTTTGGAATCGGAGCTTCAGAAAAGGATTGAGAACCATGACCCACATGATATTGTCCATGAACTCAAAATGATATTTGAGGCTCATGCGGCAGTTGAGAGTTATGAGGCTTCTGAAAAATTCTTTAACTACAAGATGGAAGAGGGCAGCTCCGTCAGTGAGCACGTGCTTAAGATGTCTGGGCACACAAGCACACTTCAAAGCTTGGGTATAGTGATTCCGAATGCTTTGGTGATTCACCGTGTCCTCCAATCACTACCACCAAGTTACAAGAACTTTGTGATGAACAACAATATGCAAAACATGGACAAGTCGTTGCCCGAACTCTTCTCCATGTTAAAGTCTGTGGAAGTGGAGATCAAGAAAGAGCACCAAGTGTTGATGGTCAATAAGACCAACAAATTCATGAAGCAAGGCAAGTCTAAGAAAAAGGGAAACTTCAAGAAGGGCGGTAAGAAAGTTACCGCGCCGGTGAAGAAGACCAAGGCTGGGCCTAAGCCTGATACTGAGTGCTTTTACTGCAAGGGAGAGGGTCACTGGAAGCGGAATTGCCCTAAGTACTTGGCGGATTTGAAGAACAGCAACATCAAGCAGAAAGGTATATCCGATATACATTTTCACATCCCAAGATTTTCCAAATCTTGTAATGTGAAAAATAAATAAACAAAATAAATGATTGTTGAAATTTAGGGTGAAAAGAAACTTTTTGGAAACTTAAAATCCCATCTTGAACAAACTTTGGTTAATGTTTGAATCCAACTAAATTCAAATCAAGTGAAATGCATTCTTCATAAATGCATCTGGAAATTTAAACACTTGAGAAATAAACCAAAACCCTAAAACCCTAATGGAAGAAAAACATTTCCAAGTGATCTCTAAGACCATGGATTTGATCCATATAAAAATTGGTCAGACAAACATTTATAAATGATCAAGAATGACAAATAGAAATAATATAAAACCATAGAAATTGATTTCATTTAATTTGGAGCCATAGATAAAATCTTATGAATTTAATAAGATAAGGGAATTGAATTTCCAAAGCTAATAAAGCATCTATCTAGAAATCCATACCAAATGGTGAGCAACTAATTCTAAAGGATAAATAAATATTAAATAAAAATATACAAATTTGAATCACCAAGTTTGGATCTATAAATAAAAAGATATGGATTTTATAAGATAAAGAAAGAAATATTAAATGAGAAATATTTAAAGACCAAATTAAATCTTGGCCTAATCCATAAGCAAATGGAATGAATATAATCCAAATCCAAATAAAATAAATGGATAAAGAATTTTCCAAATTAATTAAAAGGGCATTAACCAAATCCTATTCTATTTGGATAAAGATAAAATCCCTATTAGAAATGATTAATTAAATCATGGGAAAATAATATTTGGAATTTACCCAAGTGGAATAAAAGTTGTTTAATTAACTTAAATGGAATCAAAGAAATCAACTAAATAAATTTATGGAGTTAAAACCATAATTGGTTCCATTGGAATAAAGACAAATACCAATTTAAATAATTAATAAATCATATTAAAAATATTCCAAATAATTCAAGGTGAAATGTTTGACACCCTATTAAATAATTAAACCTACTAAATAGGTTTGGTAAAAATTTGGATTTCAAATAAAGTTTTAAAACACATTAAAACCTATTTGAAATAAAGGACAAATGTTTATTTATAAAATAAATAAAAGACCCTAAAAAGAATAAAGGAATTATTCTAAATATGAATTCAGAATGTATTATTAATCAGTAATTGAATACACACAAAGTTTGGTTGAAGTTTGAAATAAAATTGTTGTTTGAATAGTTTAAACAAAATCAAAATAGAATATTGAAATGGAAAAAAATGATCAGAACAAAAAAAAGCAAAGCCAACCCAACCCAGCTAGCCCACTAAGCCCGGCAGCCCACCTCTCTTCTCTCCCCGAAGCGTTGTCACATCCCAAAATTTTCCAAATTTTGAAATGTGAAAAATAAATAAACAAAATAAACAATTGATGAAATTTAGGGGGAAAAGAAAACTTTTTGATTCTAATTGGAAACATTAAAACCTTTCGAACTATTACAAAAGTTTTTCCCCAACTAAAGGTACTCCTTAAAATAAAAATAGCATTTAACAAAAACCCTAAGATCAAAACATCAAGGTTATCCATATATCTCCTCTACTTAAAAATTATAATTTGCATGGTTCCCCTTCAAAATCTTTTTCACAAACTTCTTGTATTTGAAAATCTATTTTTAATCTTGAGGAATGTTCTCAACCAAAAACCATCTATACATCTCAACTACTTCATTTATATTTTTCAAACAACCTTTGTTTTGTTTTGAACCAAAAATAAAAGCAAAGAGTCTCGTTTTAAAATACGCACCATAGCTTATGTGAGCTATTTTAAGATTTATAAAATTGTCCTATCATATTTTGAAACTTTAATTCATGGGTTATCCATGTAAGCTGGAACTAAATCGAATCAAATTTAAATAAGGAAAGAATCCAAGTCATTCCAAATATATTGCCCTGCAACTAGGCCAATATCGCACACATGCAATCGTACAATAATCAACTAATTAATAGTTGAGAAAATTAAATATTTCCAAATATATAAATTTATGTCATAAAATATTTCCCATAAATTTACGAACCCGCAGAAATTTGAATCAATAAATTCGGAGCTCTAAATCAAAAGTTATGATAGAATTAAGAAATAGAAAAAATATATAAAACGAAAAAAATGGCCGGCCAGGCCGGCCAAAATGGGACGGCCCAACCAGGCCGATAGACCAAGAGGCCACCACCATCAGGAGGGCGTACGTACCGGTACGAGTGAGCACTTGGTCTTCCTACTATCTAATGCTTCTAAATGACTCTCAATTGCCCTCTAAATTGCACTAAATGTCCTCTAATTTCTCTCCCTCTTTAATATCCTTTAATCCATCCCCCACCCCCTCCTATATAAACCCCACTCCAGGAAATTTCATAAGTTTTCAACTCATCTTAGCCCCATTTTTGGCCAAAATTCTCTCCAATCTTCTCCACCCAAATAGACCTTCAAGACGACCTCGGATCGTGGTGGCTTGAAGACGGAAGTTGTTCCCCTCGTCAAGACGGTTCCACTCCCACTGGTTTCACCTTGTTTCGTTCATCGAGCTGAGAGAAAAACATAGTCAAAGATTCAGATCTTAGAAGGTATAATCCATTCTACGCCCACCTCGTTGCTCCAAACACAATTTCCTTTGAACAGTAGATAGATCTAGTTGTTATCTATAAATTTTATGTAGAAAGTTTTTTCATCCGAGGAACTTTTTCTGTAGTCAAATCTGACATCATCATGATATCAGCGTAGTCAACAGTCAACTCAGTCAGATCGGTCAAAGCCAATTTCACTCAATTCTCGAGTTTGACTTTTCCAGATTTTAGTACAAACTCGTATAATTCATAGAAAAATATTTAGAAGTCCAAAAATTATAAATTTGGTATCCCTAAAAATCTGAGATTCTGTAGAATCCATTTATGCAATAATATTACTTATTCTCTGCACAAAAATTTGATTTATAAATTTATGTCATTTTCACCATAAAAATTATATCTTTAGTTCTGTATATCCAAATTTAGCCAATAATATGTCTATGGATTCACAAAAACGAGTAGAACAAAGTGGAACCATAATTAGGTATTTTTGAGTGTGTTAAAATCACGTTTTACACAGAACCATTTGTGGAGTATTTTGAGTATAAAAATTGTTGTGTAAATTATTTTTAAGTGAATCCTTTTGCAAATGGTAGTAAATTGAACCCTCTGTATAGTAAAACCGAAATATAATTTTATTCTAGTATTAATAAGACCGTGGCAATTATTTAGTGAGAATGGCCTTTCCAACTGTTAGAAAATATTGCTAATTGCTACAATTGCACAAATGGTTGCATTTGTAATCTTGAAAATATAAAATGTCAATAAATCACTTAGTAATGTTCAGAACCTTGTTATAAAAATTTGTACAATAAAAATTGTCATCTTGCATGTTTGCATACTTTGCATGATTTTTGTGTTGCCATAAGTGTTGATCTTGTGTATGTTTTGTCTTGGTTGTTTTGCTTGATAGTGTTGATTGTCAAGTGTGTTATTGTGAAGAGTGTACCAACACCACCAACTACTAAGGCAAGTGGTACTATCATCCATGTCCTACTATTTTCATTACACTTAGTGGATTTTTGTAGCATGCATGATAGGACTACTATATTTCTATGCTATGATATATCCTATTAGGATGTCCTTATATCCTCCTTAGTGAAAACATTGTAGTTGTAGTATTATTAGCCCTGCTATATATTTGGGATGGGATACATGATATGATTATATAAAGTGTTGGAAAAATATATGTTTTATATAATAAAACAAGTACTCAATGAACCACCTGAGTGGAAAGAGGATACTCAATTTTGGACAAGGTGGCAACAAAGGGAACCATGTTTATATGGCTATCTTTTTGTATGTGCACTAGAAGAAAACCACCCAGGGACTTAGAGATTGAACATGTTTCTCGTACAGTGGCTTCCGTGTACAGCCACATGCTAAATGGGCTCTGGCTTAGTCAACTACATAGTGGAAGACCCTTGCATTGGCATCTTCAGGTTAACTATAATTGTGTATTGGAAATATATCCTTACATTGGTGCTTGGTAGACAAGCTAGCATTGTGTATTGGGAAGACTTCTATGGAAAGACTTTGTCACATTCTCGATCTGCCGGTACTCCATTTGGTGTGTACTTATCCAGCGGCCACTGGTGGCGTCAAGATGAGATTATGTCATGTGGGTAAAGTGTACAACTTCTGCAGAAGATCAAATTCTAAGTACTTAGCCGTGTACCCGGTTACGGACAACTCTAAGCAACTAAGGCCTGAAGCTATGGAAGATCTCGACATTCCAATTTCTCAAAACAAAACTTGATGGTGACAACAAGGGATTAGAAGCACTTGGAGTTTTCCAAGGAGTTCAGAAAGATTTGACAAAAGATCAAAACTATTTTGAAAAGATAGGATAAAACTATATTCCTTTCTGCAAATGAGCCTAAACCCTACTTGGCCAAATATGCATGTAATGATAGGATCCACTTATTTCTACATAGTAGTGAAACTTGCCAATACAATTCAAATGTATTGACCCTTGTGGCTGTAACTTATAATGTTGCAGGTTTGTTTGATGTTAGTGAAGTGTGTTGCATAGGATTACAAGTCTATAACCAACATGATTGTTTGTGGCACTTTGAAGATGAAGGACCCCATGCTATTGTTATATTCTGCTGCATTGTAATGTGATAGCCAAATGAGCTATGTAAGATGTAATAAATTATTTTATTCCTGGATATAAAGTTGTATTATGACCTTTGTATCTTGATATTACATCTTAACTGTGGATGCTAGCTATTGATCCAGGGACTAGCATTGTAAACACAGGGATCTCTACCTTATTAAAGGTTGGGAACCTTACAAGCGTTTTCTGTCACTCGCAAACAAACCCGCAAACCCACTGACTAGCAGGACCCACTTCCACTCCCTCTCTCTCGCAGACAATCGCACCCCACCTGCCAGGCCTTCGTTTCCACCCGCGACCGGTTCCTCACTGCCGTTCCCAGGCGATAACTCTGGCGTTAAATTCGTTTGAATGTCAGCGTTAATCTCTCTAGTAACCACGCTCTTTTAAAAGCCTTCCTCCCCTCTTTCATTCCCCCCAAACATCGCCCCCCCCCTCTGCCCCCAGGCTACGCCAATTCTTTGCTGCAAGCCACTGTCTCCGACGACCTTCCGGCGACGATTCCGGCTAGACTACGCCACCCCTTGCTCGCTGCAGCAAACGAGTGTGCTCCCCATCGTTCTCTGCATCTCCCAGTATCGCCCGCTTGGACGCGCGTGCCCCAAAACTTCGACTTCTTCCATGTCTGAGCGCCGCCGTAGTCTGCCATTTCTTCGGCGAGCATTCGAGGTAAATTCTGACCGCGTCTCTCCCTCTCTTTCACACATGCGTTCTCACCGAGATCTTGCGCATCTGACTGCATCCTTTAATTGCCCTAGCGTGCACCGTAGCATCACCTCTGTCTTCAACAGAGAGCAACCGTCGCCAGAGAGAACTCCGGCGAGGAATCGCCAGTGACCCCGTGCACCCCTGTCCCTGCCGAGACCACGTTGAGCTTCAGCATCACTCCGCGAACCTGGTGAGCCACCTCATCCTCTCCCTTGCTTCCTGTAGCCGCTGCAGCGCCGCTAGCAGAGCGCCGCCGCCGCGCAGCCGTCGCTGCGCCGCCACTTTCTGGCAGAATCGATTAGGACCATACGATCTGAATCGAACGGATACGATAGAACATAACCGAAGGGGTATGAACTCACATGTGCCGCACGATCTCATTTTAATCCAACTCCTCGCAGCAGCTGATCCACGCGAAACGTTTTCGCCCAATCAAAACACAACACGTGGCTCAGACTTCGTTTTAAAAAAAACAGAATTGATTTATTAGATGTTCAATTTTGTAAAATTCATAACTTTCAAACCACATGTCCAAATTTTTCAAACTTTATATCAATGGAATCAGCAAGACAAACCCTATCCAACCATGCACTTTGTTTACTAAGTTGCTTCTGTTAAGTTGTTTGTTTTTGCAGAAACTTGTGTAGGCATATTTTGGATATAAAATTTGTTCTAATATTATTTTTGTGATAAAACCTTTGGCAAATGGATTGTTTTGAACCTACTGAACATATAAATCAACTTATGGATTCAAAAATATATTTTGTGAGATAAATTAATAAATCTTTGAATTAAAGCATTTCTAGTCAAATAAAAATGTTGTTTAATTGTTAAAAATACTTTTTGGAGAAAAATCTTTGGAAAATGTTTTGATTTAAACTCTCTGACCCCAAACACCAAGTTTTAGAATTAAAAATGTATTTTGTGAACCCTATAAAAATTATTACTTTCCTAAAGGCATTTTCAACCACATAAAATATTGAATTGGTTTAAAAATGGTTTATGGGTAAAATCTTTTGCAAATGGTTTTGCCACTTTCATAAAATGACCAATAGTTGTTTTCAAATGTTTATAACCTATTAGAAACCACTTTTCCAAATAAAACAATCTTTAGAATGCTTGCATGCATTGTTTTGTTTCTATTATTTTATGTGATGTTTTCTTGAATGGTAGAGTGAACTTTTGCTTGCTTGATTGAATTGTAGTGATTTTAAGAGTGTGAGTATTGCAAGATCAAGGAGTGAACTTATATGCTCTACCAAAAAGGCAAGTGATGCTTCATACTTTTATCCCATTATTTTCACTATGCATTAGTGATATTTCTAAGTAGGACTTGCATGGAATTTTTGCTAAGTATAAACTATGACATGGGAAATCCTAGTAGATGAAACCTTAGTAGAAATTTCCTAAGTTAAGATTCCTACTACTATCATGCTTAGCTTAGCTAGTAGAAAACAAGGGTGGATTATATTTCATGCTATGGAATGTTTCTAAGTCAAGGACTTGTGTTTTGTTTAATAAAACAACTATGTGAATGAATCACCTGGGTGGAATGGAAGGAATGGTTTGTGTTGAGTGGTTACACAAGGCCCATTTCTATGGTTTACCTTGTGTATCGCACTTGTGTATGGACACCCAGGAACAAAGAGATTTGAGATGTAAAATGTTGAGAAGCTTCAAGTGCAGCCACTTGGCATTATGGGCTCTACCTGGATCATATAGGTTGCAATAACTTAGACAAATGGACAGTTGGTCGTAGGGGATTGATAGGTTGGAGCACGTCCATTCTAGTCTAAGGGGAGGCTTCTGAAAGATCTTGTCTTGGTGAAACCAAGTCTTGTGGGAAAGTGCACCACCTCTGCAGAGTGTAAAATCTAAGTACTTAGCCATGTCCCTGGTAAAGGACAATTTTAGCATCAAGACATGGAAGCTATCAAGAATCTCCTCATCCAAATTTCTAAGTTAAAAACTTGTGGTTGAACAAGGGTTGAAGGATCACCAATTTCTATTGGGAGATGCCTTGGGTGTTTTTGTCAAGCAAAAACTTAGTATTTTCAAATGATAAGGAAAATCTATTTTGAGCAAAACAAGCCTAAGCTCCACTTAGCCAAATGCACATAGATGATAGACTCCACTATAATAGTATCACTTGCCAATACAATTCAAATGTATTGACCCTTGTGGATGTAACTTGTTATGTTGCAGGTTTGTTTAATGTTAGTGAAGTGTGTTGATTAGGATTACAAGTCTACAACCAACATGTTTGCCTGTGGCACTTTGAAGATGAAGGACCCCATGCTATAGTTATATTCTGCTTCATTGTAATGGAATAGCCAAATGATCTATGTAAGATGTAATAAATTATTTTATTCCTAGTTATAAATTACCTTTGTTTCTTGATATTACATCTTAACTATGGATGCTAGCTATTGATCCAGGTACTAGCATTGTAAACACATGGATCTCTACCTTATTAAAGGTTGGGACCTCTACAGATGGTATCAGAGCACTATGTTGCTTGTAGGATTGTAACCCTAGGATTGGACAAACCCCTTAGAAAAATAGGAATTGTATTTTTCACAAAACTTATTTACAAACAATCTTGTAAAATTCTTTCCTCAACCTTTTTGGTTTGACTCTACATCTCTTCCTTTTCAAAACTTGATGGATAAAGCCCTACCATGAGCAAAGACTACACCATGAGCAAAGGACTTCACCAACTCAAGTGATTTCAACCTTATTCTCAACAAGGACTTCAACTTGGATATCACTAAGGTTACAAGTGAGACAAGAAATATTACTCAAGACTTGAAGACTAAGGAAACACAACTTAGGAATCAGCATCACCTTTGAAGTTTTGTGACCAAGATGCAAGGAATTCTCCAAGGATACAAAGATCTTGTTCAAGAGGAAACAACTAAGAAGGATGGAAAGATCTCAAGTGAGCCATATAGTCGGACCACCATATTTAGATTAAATCAAACACACCAACTTATGTGGTGTAGCAAAAATATTTTGTTGCCTAAAAGTGTGCTTGAACTTTGTTGTTTGAGTGGAATGTTTGTTTGTGGTTGCTTGCATATTGCTTGTGTGAATTGTGATGTGTGTGATTAGAATTATTTCCTTAGAAATATGTTGCCTATTCTAATCCCAATCCAACCCAAATAGATGACTACTCCAAGGGACTCCAACATTAAGGATGGTGACAACAACAACAACCAAGAGGCCAACATGAGAGAACTCATAGTAACCCAAACCCAGTTGAACCAAGTGACAACTCAGTTTTTAGCCAACACCAGTGAGTTAGATCCAACCATGCAAAGGTTTTTGGAAACCCAAACCCAATTGTTGCATAAGGTGACAAGTCAAATGATCAACATGGGAAACAACTCTTCCCAAGGAGTTTATGACAACAAGGATGTCAAGGATGATATTATATAAGGAACTTAAGCTTGCAATGTTTGTGGAGACAAGGATCACACTTCCAAAGAGCATGAAGATCAATGCCCCAATTGTGAAGAGAAACATCCAACTAATCAATGCCCCACATCTCAAGCTACTTGTTTCCTATGTGAAGGAAATAATCATGTCCCTATCCAATGCCCCATCTATTCCATAGTTCAACAAAGGAAACAAGGTGGAGTGCAACAACAGATTGTAGACTTCCCTGAGGGAACAACTTCTACCAAGAAGGATGAAGACAAAGGAAAATCTCAGCTTGCACCTCCATGCAGTATGACTCAATTTGATGGACCAAAGAGGAGACATATGTATTATCCAAGGAAAAGGTCAAGGAGACCAGGAAACTTTCCTACCTTTGAAATAAGATATGAAGAGCATGAACTAGAAGCACTCCTAGCTTTGGAGAAACCCAAGAAGAAGAAAGACAAAAGCCAAGTGCAATGTTGCCATTACAAAGAGATGGGACAATATGCCAATGAATGTCCTGAGAAGAAACAAAAATATAAGGAAATCAACCAAGTGTGGTGCAACAACTGCAAAGAGCTAGGCCATTATGTATCAACTTGTCCACAGAAGATACGTGAAGAACTCAATCTTGTCACATGTTACAATTGTGGTAACCAAGGACATTATGCAAGCAATTGTCTAGAAAAGATGAAGCACAAGATAAAGCCTAGGAAGGATCTCAGCCTTGTCACATGTTTCAAGTGTGGAAACAAAGGACATTATGCAGATGATTGCCCAGAGAGATTTCATCAAGACCCCAAGCAAGCCAAGAAGTTATCTAGTTGGAAAAATTTGAACGGTGGTAGTACCCTAGTTGCTTTGAGCCAACTTGTAACCCCTATCTTTTCCAAATCTCAGTACGAGATTTATTTTAAGGGTGGTAGCCTATCACATCCCAAGATTTTCCAAATCTTGTAATGTGAAAAATAAATAAACAAAATAAATGATTGTTGAAATTTAGGGTGAAAAGAAACTTTTGGGAAACTTAAAATCCCATCTTGAACAAACTTTGGTTAATGTTTGAATCCAACTAAATTCAAATCAAGTAAAATGCATTCTTCATAAATGCATCTGGAAACTTAAACACTTGAGAAATAAACCAAAACCCTAAAACCCTAATGGAAGAAAAACATTTCCAAGTGATCTCTAAGACCATGGATTTGATCCATATAAAAATTGGTCAGACAAACATTTATAAATGATCAAGAATGACAAATAGAAATAATATAAAATCATAGAAATTGATTTCATTTAATTTGGAGCCATAGATAAAATCTTATTAATTTAATAAGATAAGGGAATTGAATTTCCAAATCTAATAAAGCATCTATCTAGAAATCCATACCAAATGGTGAGCAAATAATTCTAAAGGATAAAAAATATTAAATAAAAATATACAAATTGGAATCACCAAGTTTGGATCTATAAATAAAAAGATATGGATTTTATAAGATAAAGAAAGAAATATTAAATGAGAAATATTTAAAGACCAAATTAAATCTTGGCCTAATCCATAAGCAAATGGAATGAATATAATCCAAATCCAAATAAAATAAATGGATAAAGAATTTTCCAAATTAATTAAAAGGGCATTAACCAAATCCTATTCTATTTGGATAATGATAAAATCCCTATTAGAAATGATTAATTAAATCATGGGAAAATAATATTTGGAATTTACCCAAGTGGAATAAAAGTTGTTTAATTAACTTAAATCGAATCAAAGAAATCAACTAAATAAATTTATGGAGTTAAAACCATAATTGGTTCCATTGGAATAAAGACAAATACCAATTTAAATGATTAATAAATCATGTTAAAAATATTCCTAATAATTCAAGGTGAAATGTTTGACACCCTATTAAATAATTAAACCTACTGAATAGGTTTGGTAAAAATTTGGATTTCAAATAAAGTTTTAAAACACATTAAAACCTATTTGAAATAAAGACAAATGTTTATTTATAAAATAAATAAAAGACCTTAAAAAATAAAGGAATTATTCTAAATATGACTTCAGAATGTATTATTAATCAGTAATTGAATACACACAAAATTTGGTTGAAGTTTGAAATCAAATTGTTGTTTGAATAGTTTAAACAAAATCAAAACAGAATATTGAAATGGAAAAATAAAAATGATTAGAACAAAAAAAAGCAAAGCCAGCCCAACCCAGCTAGCCCACTAAGCCCGGCAGCCCACCTCTCTTCTCTCCCCGAAGCGTTTTCTGTCACTCGCAAGCGAACCCGCAAACCCACTGACTAGCAGGCCCCACTTCCACTCCCTCTCTCTCGCAGACAGTCGGACCCCACCTGCCAGGCCTTCGTTTCCACCTGCGACCGGTTCCTCGCTGCCGTTCCCAGGCGATAACTCCGGCGTTAAATTCGTTTGAATGTCAGCGTTAATCTCTCCAGTAACCACGCTCTTTTAAACGCCTTCCTCCCCTCTTTCATTCCCCCAGACATCGCCCCCCTCTGCCCCCAGGCTGCGCCAATTCTTTGCTGCAAGCCACTGTCTCCGACGATCTTCCGGCGATGATTTCGGCTAGACTACGCCACCCCTTGCTCGCTGCAGTAAACGAGCGTGCTCCCCATCATTCTCTGCATCTCCCAGTACCGCCCGCTTGGTCGCGGCGCCCTAAAACTTCGACTTCTTCCACGTCTGAGCGCCGCCGTAGTCTGCCATTTCTCCGACGAGCATTCGAGGTAAATTCCGACCGCGCCTCTCCCTCTCTTTCACACATGCGTGCTCACCAAGATCTTGCGCATCTGACTGCATCCTTTACTTGCCCTGGCGTGCACCGTAGCGTCACCTCCGTCTTCAACAGAGAGCAACCGTCGCCAGAGAGAACTCTGGCGAGGAATCGCCAGTGACCCCGTGCACCCCTGTCCCTGCCGAGACCACGTTGAGCTTCAGAATCACTCCGCGAACCTAGTGAGCCACCTCATCCTCTCCCTTGCTTCCTGTATCCGCTGCAGCGCCGCTAGCAGAGCGCCACCGCCGCGCAGCCATCGCCGCGCCGCCACTTTCTGGCAGAATCGATTAGGACCATATGATCTGAATCGAACGGATACGATAGAACATAACCGAAGGGGTATGAACTCACCTGTGCTGCACGATCTCATTTTAATCCAATGCCTCGCAGCATATGATCCACGCGAAACGTTTTTGGCCAATCAAAACACAACACGTGGCTCAGACTTCGTTTAAAAAAAACAGAATTGATCTATTAGATGTTCAATTTTGTAAAATTCATAACTTTCAAACCACACGTCCAAATTTTGCAAACTTTATATCAATGGAATTGGCAAGACAAACCCTATCCAACCATGTGTTTTGTTTAGTAAGTTGCTTCTGTTAAATTGTTTGTTTTTGCAGAAACTTGTGTAGGCATATTTTGGATATAAAATTTGTTCTAAAATTATTTTTGTGATAAAACCTTTGGAAAATGGATTGTTTTGAACCTACTGAACATATAAATCAACCTATGGATTCAAAAAAATATTTTGTGAGGCAAATTAATAAATCTTTGAATTCAAGCATTTCTAGTCAAATAAAAATGTTGTTTATATGTTAAAAATACTTTTTGGAGAAAAATCTTTGGAAAATGTTTTGATTTCAACTCTCTGACCCCAAACACCAAGTTTTAGAATTAAAAATGTATTTTGTGAACCCTATAAAAATTATTACTTTGCTAAAGGCATTTTCAACCACATAAAATATTGAATTGGTTTAAAAATGGTTTATGGGTAAAATCTTTTGCAAATTGTTTTGCCACTTTCATAAAATGACCAATATTTGTTTTCAAATGTTTATAACCTATTAGAAACCACTTTTCCAAATAAAACAATCTTTAGCATGCTTGCATGCAATGTTTTGTTTCTATTATTTTATGTGATGTTTGCTTGAATGGTAGATTGAACTTTTGCTTGCTTGATTGAATTGTAGTGATTTGAAGAGTGTGAGTCTTGAAAGATCAAGGAGTGAACTTATATGCTCTACCAAAAAGGAAAGTGATGCTTCATACTTTTGTCCCATTATTTTCACTATGCATTATTGATATTTCTAAGTAGGACTTGCATGGAATTTTTGCTAAGTATAAACTATGCCATGGGAAATCCTAGTAGATGAAACCTTAGTGGAAATTTCCTAAGTTAAGATTCCTACTACTATCATGCTTAGCTTAGCTAGTAGAAAACAAGGGTGGATTATATTTCATGCTATGGAATGTTTCTAAGTCAAGGACTTGTGTTTTGTTTAATAAAACAACTATGTGAATGAATCACTTGGATGGAATGGAAGTAATGGTTTGTGTTGAGTGGTTACACAAGGCCCATTTCTATGGTTTACCTTGTGTATCGCACTTGTGGATGGCCACCCAGGAACAAAGAGATTTGAGATGTCAAATGTTGAGAAGCTTCAAGTGCAGCCACTTGGCATTATGGGCTCTGCCTGGATCATATAGGTTGCAATAACTTAACCAAATGCACAGTTGGTGGTAGGGGATTTATAGGTTGGAGCGCGTCCATTCTTGTCTAAGGGAAGGCTTCTGAAAGATCTTGTCTTGGTGAAACCAAGTCTTGTGGGGAAAGTGCACCACCTCTGCAGAGTGTAAAATCTAAGTACTTAGCCATGTCCCTGGTAAAGGACAATTTGAGCATCAAGACATGTAAGCTATCAAGAATCTCCTCATACAAATTTCTAAGTTAAAAACTTGTGGTTGAACAAGGGTTGAAGGATCACCAATTTCTATTGGGAGATGCCTTGGGTGTTTTTGTCAAGCAAAAACTTAGTATTTTAAAATGATAAGGAAAATCTATTTTGAGCAAAGGAAGCCTAAGCTCCACTTAGCCAAATGCATATAGATGATAGACTCCACTATAATAGTATCACTTGCCAATACAATTCAAATGTATTGACCCTTGTGGCTGTAACTTGTTATGTTGCAGGTTTGTTTGATGTTAGTGAAGTGTGTTGATTAGGATTACAAGTCTACAACCAACACGTTTGTCTGTGGCACTTTGAAGATGAAGGACCCCATGCTATAGTGTCACATCCCAAGATTTTCCAAATCTTGTAATGAGAAAAATAATTGAATAAAATAAAACTTTGTTTGATTTTCAAGGCCAGAAGAAACTTTTTGAATTCAATTGGGACTTCAAACCAGTTGGATTAAATAAAATCCTAAAGGGATTTAAAAAGATAAACATTTAATAAAGGAAAATAAAATATTTTGGTATTACTAGTTTGGATCTTTTAATAAAAGATTTTGTTTTCAAATGAAAAGGTGGATTTATAAATAAAGATTATTTTATAAAGCCAAATTAAACCTTGGCCAAGCTTTGGAATTAAAATTTTTTGTTTTGAATAAAAATAGCAAAGGTTTATTTAAATAAAATAATAGGGATTTAATATCCAAATTTTATTAAAGTAAAGGTTTTTTTCCCATTTTAAATAAAACACTAAAACTTATTTATTTATTTTAAATAAGTTTTCCAAATATTTTATATTCTCAAATAAAACCTACTGAATTGGTTTTGGTACTATATTTGTTTTCAAAATAAAGTTTTTAAATAAAACAAATCCTATTTTGATTTAATAACTAAAGCCCATTTTATTTAATTATTAATGGACCCTAAAATAAAATGTTATTTTATTTTAAAAACAAGTTTCCAAGTATTCTTTATTTCCAAATAAAACCTACTGATTTGGTTTTGAAAATATTTGGATTTCAAATGGAGATTTTATTAACTAAATCAAACCCTATTTTATTAAATAACTATGGTCTATTATATTTAATAGATCCTAAAAAGAATAAAAATATTATTTTATTTTAGGATTTGGTTTATGTTGATAAACAGAACCAAATTCAAGTGCAAAGTTTAGTGATTGTTTGAAATTGTTTGAATGTTTGAATGATTGATTGAAATTCAAAACAGGAAATAGTTTGGAAAAAGAAAAAGATTTCAGACAGAAAAAAATAGAGCAGCCCAACCATCTGGCCCAGTTCCAAACCCAACAGCCCACCTAACCCACCTCCCCCTCTCAGCGAGTGAATCGTTTTCCACCGCAGAAGCAGCCCGCTAGGTCACTGACTCGTGGACCCTCGTTTCCCCTTCCTACTCTCGCTGCCAGAGGGCCCCACCGCCACACTCCCCTTCTTCCCCACCCGCGGACCACGCCTTCTCCCTCGCCGGCCGTTGCAGGCGAATTAAACCCGACGTAATTTGCGTTAACCACGCCGTTAATCAGCCCCTTGACCAAGCAAGTTAAGGCGCCCCTCTCCCCTCTCTGGTTCCCATCTGTCTCCTCCCCCAAGTGCGCCTCCAGGCCGCCTCAATTCCTCCCCGAGTCGCGCTGCCTCCGACGAGCTTCCACCTTCGATTCCGGCCGAGCCACACCACCTCCTGCCTCCCCGAGCACACGAGCACGCTCACTGCATCCTGGCGCATCTTCCCGTGCTTTTCAATCATCCGCGGGTGCCCTGTAACCTCGGCTTCGACGACACCAAGCGTGCGCCGCCGTCTGCCATTACTTCGCCAAGCACCCCAGGTGAACTCCGACCGCCATAAGCTCTCTCAAGGATGCACACATCTTCCCCAGGTCATTCTGCGTCTAACCATGTTTCTGGTTTGCCTTCGCGCGACCCATAGCGTCGTCCTCGACCTCGACCGCGTGCGTCCATCGCCAGAACCAACTCCGGCGAGGAATCCTGCCCGTCCCCGTGCGCCCCTCCACCAACCAAGAGCACGTTGAGTATCAGTGCTGCATTGCGAACCTGGTGAGCCCCTCCTCCCTCTCCCTCTCTTCCTAGAATAGATGGAACGCCTCTGCCCGAGCATCGCCGCCGCGCACCACCGTCGAGCGCCGCCAGCCCTTGGTCAAATCAGTTTGAGCCGTTGGATCTTGATCATATGTACGCGATAGATTGACTAAACGAACCGTTACACTTGATCTGCACCGCACAATCCCACTTAAATCATGCGGTCCACATCACGTGATCCTACCGAACCGTTATGAGCCAATAGGATACAGACACGTGGCCCAGAGATGTTTTAAAACAGAAATTGTGTTCTATTTGATGTTCCAATTTGAAAAATCCATAACTTTCAAACCACACGTCCAAATTTTACAAATTTTATATCAATGAAATCAGGGGAACAAGCCCTAGCCAACCATGCCCTTGGTTTAGCAAAAAGCTTCTGGAAAAATGTTTGTTTTTGCAGAAATATTTGTATGCTTGTTAAGATTATAAAAATTGTTTAAAAATGAATTTGGGGATAAAATCTTTGGCAAAAGGTGTATTTTGAACATACTGACCCTAGGAAACACTTAGTGGATTCAAAAATGTATTTGGTGAAGGAAAAGAATGATTCTTTGATTTAAAACTATTTCTAGTCAAATAGAAATGTGGTTTATTTATTAAAAATGGTTTTGGATGAAAACTTCTGGGAAATGTTTTGTTTTAAACTCCCTAACCCCAAACACTAAGTTTTATGGTTTGAAAACATATTTGGTAAACCCTATAGATTAATGCCCTAGTAAAAAAATATATTTTTACACCACATAAAATGATACTTTATTTTGAAAATGGTTTTGAAGTGAAACCTCTTTGCAAATGACTTTGCCACTTTACAAAATGACCAAATAGGTGTTTTGAAATGTTTATGACCCTTTAGGAACCACTTCTTCAAACAAAACAAAGCTTGGCATGCTTGCATGCATTACTTCGACTTGTCATTTTATGTGTGTTGTTTTGCTTGATTGGTAGATTGAGTTGTACCTTGCTTGATTGAATTGTAGTGACTTGAAGAGTGTGATTGTTGCAAGGACAAGGAGTGAGCTTATACCCTCTACCAAAAAGGCAAGTGATGCTTCATACTTTTGTCCTATTACTTTCACTATGCATTAGTGATTTTTCTCTAAGTAAAACTTGCATGGAAATTTTGCTAAGTATAAACCTTGCTATAGGAAAACCTAGTAGATGAATCCTTAGTAGGATTTTTCCTAAGTTAAGACTCCTGCTACTATCCAGCTTAGCCTAGCTAATAGAAAACATGGGTGGAATATATATTCACACTATGGAAAAATTTCTAAGTCTGAGGACTTGTGTTTTGTTTAATAAAACAACTAAGTTAATGAATCACCTGGGTGGAATGGGACTTGCTTGGTGGTTTTTGGTTGAGTGGTTACACAAGGCCAGGGGACTGGTGAACCTTGTGTATCACACTTGTGGATTGCCACCCAGGAACAAAGAGATTTGAGATGTCAAATGTTGAGAAGCTTCAAGTGCAGCCACTTGGCATTATGGGCTCTGCCTTGATCATATAGGTTGCAAGAACTTAGCCATATGGACAGTTGGTGGTAGTGTTTGATAGGTTGGAGCGCGTCCATTTTGGTCTAAGGGAAGGCTTCTGAAAGATCTTGTCTTGGGAAACCAAGTCTTGTGGGGAAAGTGCACCACCTCTGTAGAGTGTAAAATCTAAGTACTTAGCCATGTCCCTGGTAAAGGACAATTTGAGCATCAAGACATAGAAGCAATCAAGAATCTCATCATTCAAATTTCTAAGTTAAAATTTTGTGGTTTGAACAAGGGTTGTTTGAAATCTTCAATCTTTGATTGAGAGAGGCCTTGGAAAAGATTTTGTCAAAACAAAAACTTAGTATTTTCAAATGTTAAGGAAAAATCTATTTTGAGCAATGCAAGCCTCAACTCCACTTAGCCAAATGCATATAGATGATAGACTCCGCTATACTATTATAGTATCACTTGCCAATACAATTCAAATGTATTGACCCTTTGTGGCTGTAACTTGTAATGTTGTAGGTTTGATTGATTTCAGTGAAGATTGATTGATTAGGATTACAAAGTCTACAACCAACATCTGCCTGTGGCACTTTGAAGATGAAGGACCCGTACTTATAGTTATTCCGCTGCAATGTAATGTAATAGCCAAATGAGCTATGTTTGATGTAATAAACTTATGTTATTCCTGGTTATAAAGTTATATTATGACCTTTGTTTCTTGATATTACATCTAAACTGTGGATGCTAGCTATTGATCCAGGGACTAGCATTGTAAAACACAGGAGGAATCTACCTTATTAGGTTGAGACCTCTACATATAGTTATATTCTGCTTCATTGTAATGGAATAGCCAAATGAGCTATGTAAGATGTAATAAATTATTTTATTCCTAGTTATAAAGTTGTAATATGACCTTTGTTTCTTGATATTACATCTTAACTATGGATGCTAGCTATTGATCCAGGGACTAGCATTGTAAACACAGGGATCTCTACCTTATTAAAGGTTGGGACCTCTACATACATGTTATTGATGTGTATCTAACTAGTACTCGTAGTAGTGCCTAGGTATTTGATACTGGTTCGGTTGCTCATATTTGTAACTCGAAATAGGTGCTGCAGAATAAATGGAAGCTAGCGAAGAACAAGGTGACGATGCGCGTTGGAAATGGATCAAAGGTTGATGTGATCGCGGTCGACAGGCTACCTCTTCATCTACCATCGGGATTAGTTTTATACTTAAATAATTGTTATTTGGTGCCTACGTTGAGCATGAACATTATATCCGGATCATGTTTATTGCGAGACGGTTACTTGTTTAAGTCCGAGAATAATGGTTGTTCGATTTATATGAGTAATATGTTTTATGCACATGCACCTTTGATAGATGGTCTATTCTTATTGAATCTCGATTGTAGAAATACACACATTAATAACATTGAAGCTAAACATTTGAAATTGAGCGATAACTCGACCTATATGTGGCACTATCGTCTTGGTCATATTGGAGTGAAGCGCATGAAGAAACTCCATTCCGATGGACTTCTTGAATCACTTGATTTTGAATCACTTGAAAGATGCGAAGCATGTACGATGGGTAAAATGACTAAGACTCCATTTTCTGGTATGATGGAGCGAGCTACGGATTATTGGAAATTATAAATACCGATGTGTGTGGCCCAATGAGTGTAGCATCGCGCGGTGGTTATCATTATGTTCTTACCTTCACAGATGACTTGAGTAGATATGGGTGTATCTATTTCATGAAACATAAGTCCGAAACTTTCGAGAAGTTTAAGGAATTTCAAAGTGAAGTAAAGAATCAACGTAACAAGAATATTAAATTTTTATGATCTGATCGTGGAGGTGAATATCTTAGTTACGAGTTTAGCGAGCATTTGAAGAAATGTGGAATACTTTTACAATTGACACCGTCGGGAACACCACAACGTAATGGTGTGTTGGAACATCGTAATCGAACTCTCTTGGATATGGTTCGTTCTATGATGTTACTTACAGATTACCGCTATCATTTTGGGGTTATGCATTAGAAACAGCTGCATTCACTTTAAATAGGGCACCATCTAAATCCGTAGAAACGACACCGTATGAATTATGGTTTGGGAAGAAACCTAAATTGTCGTTCCTTAAAGTTTGGGGCTGCGAAACTTATGTAAAGAAGTTACAGCCTGACAAGCTTGAACCCAAAGCGGAAAAATGCATCTTCATAGGATACCCGAAGGAAACTATTGGGTATACCTTCTATCATAGATCCGAGGGAAAAATCTTCGTTGCCAAGAATGGATCATTTCTAGAGAAGGAGTTTCTCTCGAAAGAAGTGACTGGAAGGAAAGTAGAACTCGACGAGGTTGTTGAACCTTCTCTCGAACTTGCGAGTAGCGCAGTGCCGGAAGTGGTTCCTGTGGCGCCTACGCCAATAAGAGAGGAAGCTAATGATGTTGATCATGAAACTTCGGTTGAAGTTACTACGGAACCTCACAGGTCAACGAGAACTAGTACCACTCCTGATTGGTATGATCCTGTTATGAGTGTCATGTTGGTAGACAACACCGATGACCCTGCGACTTATGAGGAAGCGATGATGAGCCCAGATTCCAATAAATGTCAAGAAGCCATGAAATCCGAGATTGGATCCATGTACGAAAACAGAGTATGGACTTTGGTGGACTTACCGTATGGCCGGAAGGTTGTCGACAATAAATGGATTTTCAAGAAGAAAACAGATGCTGATGGTAATGTTACTATCTATAAGGCTCGACTTGTCGCAAAAGGGTTTCGACAAATTCAAGGAGTTGACTATGATGAGACTTTCTCACCAGTAGCGAAGCTAAAGTCTGTGAGGATTTTATTAGCAATCGCTGCATATTATGATTATGAGATATGGCAGATGGATGTCAAAACGGCGTTCCTCAATGGAGACATTGATGAAGAGTTGTATATGGTACAACCCAAAGGTTTTGTCGATCCTAAAGATGCTAACAAGGTATGCAAACTTCAACTGTCCATCTATGGATTGAAGCAAGCATCCTGGAGTTGGAATCAACGTTTTGATAAAGTGATCAAAAGTTTTGGTTTATACAAACTTATGGAGAAGCTTGTATTTACAAGAAAGTGAGTGGGAGCTCTGTAGCATTCTTAATACTATATGTAGATGACATATTGTTGATTGGGAATGATGTAGACCTTCTTAATAGTGTCAACGATTATTTGAATAATAGTTTTTCAATGAAAGATCTTGGCGAAGTAGTTTATATATTAGGCATAAAGATTTATAGAGATAGATCAAGACGCCTAATATCATTGTCACAAAGTACATATTTGGACAAAGTTCTAAAGAAGTTTGGAATGGAGATAGCAAGAAAGGGTTCTTGCCCATGTTGCCCAATACGACCTTGAGTAAAACTCAAAGTCCTGCAACGGCAGAAGATAGAGAAAGGATGAGTAAGACTCCCTATGCCTCAGCCATAGGATCTCTTATGTATGCCATGATATGTACTAGACCCGACATTGCATATGCTGTTAGTTTGACTAGCAGATATCAAAGTGATCCAGGAGTGGATCATTGGACAGCGGTCAAAAACATCCTTAAGTACTTGAGAAGAACTAAGGATATGGTTCTTTCTTATGGAGGTGATGAACAACTCGTTGTTAATGGTTACACCGATGCTAGTTGGAACACAATCCGGATGATTCTAAATCTCAATCTGGATACGTATTTACTTTGAATGGTGCAGCAGTTAGCTGGAGGAGTGCAAAGCAAAGCGTTGTGGCGAGATCTTCAACTGAATCGGAATACATAGCTGCTTCAGAGGCTTCACAAGAGGCGATATGGATGAAGGAGTTCATTACAGAGCTCGGTGTGGTTCCAAGTGCGCTGGACCCAATGTCTATCTATTATGATAACATGGGCTCCATAGCCAATGCGCAAGAACCAAGGTCACACAAGAAGCTGAAGCATATCAAGCTGCATTTTCACGCTATTCGAGAGCATGTCCAAGATGGTGACATAAAGATTTGCAAAGTACACACAGATCTGAATGTGGCGGATCCGTTGACTAAACCTCTCCCGAGGGAAAAACATGACCAGCACCAAACCGCCATGGGTGTTCGGTATATTACCATGTAATCTAGATTAGTTGACTCTAGTGCAAGTGGGAGACTATTGGAGATATGCCCTAGAGGCAATAATAAAAGTAGTTATTATTATATCTTTGTGTTTATGATAAATGTTTACATTCATGCTATAATAGTATTAACTAGAAACATTAATACTTGTGTGATTTGTTGTAACACCGCGGTTCTGAAAAGACCGTGGCTTCTATGTGACATGCCAATCCCTGGATCGGTTCATTGGCCCACAATAGAATAAGATGAATAACATAGCAAAATATCCGTGTATCACAAATAACGAAGATCCAGAGTACCATTATTACAATAAAAGCTTAGCTCAAGGCTAGCTCAAATTATTCAGGTAGCAACATAAATAAAGCAAATCCTCCATTCTTCAAATTGCCCACAAGTGAACAAGTGCCGAGTGGAGTACCGTGGCCTATGTCGATTACTCAGAATCGGAATATCCTGCAACATGAAACGTAGCAGCCCCGAAGGGTCAATACATGGAATGTATGGCAAGTAGAGCTAGTAAAGGAGACAATAGTGCTAACATCTACATGCATATTTGGCAATTGGAGCTGTGTCTGGCTTGCATTTGCAAATACCTTTGTCCTACTTTCATAAACAGTTTTTGATTTTCTTTGAAAAGATCCCAATTAAGTTAACCCAACAATATTAAAGCAATTATGAAATTAGAATGAGCGAGAAACATGTCATGGAATCAATACCAAGCAACTCAGATGTCCATAACCGGGGACACGGCTAATCGATTAGATTATACACTCTGCAGGGGTTAGTACACTTTACCCATGCGACTTGGCCAGCCCAGCTCGTACCATCACTCTCATTTTGGGTGATGATAGGGAGAAGTCCAAGAAGAGACTGTTCGGGAAGTAGCTCCCCAATCCCGACGCGCACCGGTCCAACCTACCAAAATTCTACATCTCTGGATACGCGGGTTCGAGTTACCACAACCTACTAAGTCCAACCAACCGCCCATTCCATTATTGGCACATGGTTTTACACGTAAGCTACAGAATAAAGAAGCCAATCATTTTCTCTTGATACCTGGGTGCCTTTCCGCAATGAAACCACCAAAATTTATCAATCCCATCACACCCAGGAGATTCATTGATTAAGTTGTTTTAGTTTTCGCAAACCAATACTTTTAGAAACAAGCTTCAGTGATGTAACACAGCCCTCGTTCATCATAGCATGGCTAAGCACATCTACCAACGGTGGTTCATCTACAAGGAAAGCCCTAACACATAATAGGACATAGCATAGCGATAGTATCATCCTACACATGCGTCTACAAAATACACGACAATGCATTGAAAATAGTAGGACAATATCATGAATAAAATAGCATCTACTTGCCTTGGTTGTAGCGGTCGGAAGAACAATCCACACACGAGCAAGCGTTGCACTCGTCACAATCTACACGATACAATTGCAATCATAAACAAACCATCCACAAGCATATGTAACAAAGATGATGCATGAATACATGCATGACAAGTGGATTGATGCTACAGCAGCACCACATAATCCTATTCAGTAAAGCTACTGATTGCATGCATGGAAAATAGTTTTAGCGCAAGGAAAACTATTATGCAAGATATAATGCTCAAAACTAGAGTTAGAACCCAAATAATTCACTACCGATAGTATACTATTTGTAAAAATCTTGGGAAAATTCTACTGTATAGGCATTGCTATTTAGGAACAGTACCAATTAGAATTACTCAAAAAGGTATTATAAAACTCCCTGAATAATTAAAACACTGCAGAAAGCCACTAGATAGTTTCTGCAGAAGTTTTTACTGTAAGCCTATCCTTTTAATTCACTTTGAGATTCCCCTTGTTCTACTGAATCCAGGGACATATTATATGCAATTTTTGGAGTTACGGATCTTTTTCTACGAATTAATTACTCCAAAAAGGCCATTAACTTTTTTAATTAATCTGGACAAAATCTTGCTGCAAAAGTGTGAAACAATGGTACTGCAAGATTCTACACGACTTACTGAATCTACACATATTTTATTTGCAATTTTTGGCCCAGTAGATTAATTACTATGCAATTTACAATATTCTACGAATTTATGCCAAATAAAATCAATTAAGGAAAAATACCCAGTCAACTTTGACTGTTGACTCGCCCACGTGGCGGCTTACTGGGCGCTGACTGGGCAGTTGACCAGTCAACGCCTGGGGCTGACCGGTCAACGGCCGATCTGGGCCGTTGGCCGCAGATCGTGCGGCCAAGGAGCAAGGAGGCGGGGTGGTGCTCACCGGCGGCGGCAGCGAGGTCCTCCGGCGGCGGCGGGCGGTCGGCAGCAGGGTCGCGTCGGTGCGGGGTCGCGTCAGCGCGGAGAGGGAGCGATGAGCGTGGGCGGGGTCACCGACGGCGGGGTGGGGCGGACGTCGGGGCGGCGGGGTCGGCGTTGGCGGGCGGCGGCTTGGCGTCGATGTCGGCGTCCTGCAGGGAGGGGAGGGCGGCGGTCAGGCGGCGGCGCGGCGAGGTGGCGGCGCGCTCACCTGAGCAATGGCGGCGGCGGCGGCTCGAACTCCGGCGAGAAATCGCCGGAGATTTAGGGCGTCTCGGTTGCAATTAGGTAGGGGGTTTAGAAGAGGGGCTCGAGGAGATCGTTATAGGCAAAAAATCGTTGAAATCGGTTCGGAAACGACACGGGAATCCCGTGAGAAAAATCTGCTAGTAGTTGGAGCTCGAGATGAACTCGGCTGACTGGCGGGCTCCGCGTGGCGGTGACAGGAGACGGCCGACGGGCGGGCCCCGCGCGTCAGCGGGCGGCAGCTGGCGGCGGGCGGCGCCTTGCTACGTGCTGCGCGGGCGGCGGCGGCTGCGCGCTGCTGGCTGCTGCGTGGGCCGGCTCGGCCCAGCGGCTGCGCTGCTTTTTTTTTGGTCTTTTCTTTTTCCAATTTCCTATTTAGTAAATCCTCCGTAACTTCTTCATACGAACTCCCAAATGGGCGATTCTTGTTCCTAAATTTTTGTAAAATCTAGGGGATCAACCTAGGGTCATGTGGTAAGTGAAACCACTAGTCTACAAGGGTGGGAAACACAAGCCCTAGTGTATCCTCCCATAGGAGCATTTTAGTAAAGTAAAATAGGGTTCTGAAGATAGCGCTTTGTCGAATCATTTCAATCGATGGTTTTGCATGGAAGAACATGATGCAATGATATGAATGATATGCAGAACCAAATCTAAAATTTGGGATGTGACAAGACTAACCCCCTTAAGATGAATCTCGTCCCCGAGATTCGGCGCGGCTAGCAAATTGGTGTGGGTAGTTCTCTCGGATGTCGTCCTCACGCT
Source organism: Avena sativa (assembly GCA_916181665.1). Lineage (NCBI taxonomy): Eukaryota > Viridiplantae > Streptophyta > Magnoliopsida > Poales > Poaceae > Avena > Avena sativa. Next base: position 213,752,063 of record OV702298.1, on the reverse strand, counting down.
CCCAAGTGGCCTCCTCATTGGTGTGGTGGCTCCATTGCACTTTGCAAAACCTGATCGTCTTGGTACGGGTAATCCTCTCCGCTGTCTCTAGAATCTTGACCAGCTTCTCCTCATAGGTCAAGTCATTCTCAAGCTGAACCTCCTCTAGTGGCACAGTGTCTCTCAACGGTGTATTCACCATCTCCGGATGGCACTTCTTCAGCTGGGACACGTGGAACACATTGTGAACAGCGGACAGAGCCTCTGGCAACTCCAATTGGTAAGCAACTTCTCCTTTGCGTGCTAAGAGCCGATATGGTCCAATAAACCGAGGTGCCAGCTTACCCTTGATTCCAAATCTCTTGATACCACGAAGTGGCGACACCTTGAGGTATGCTCTATCACCTATCTCATACACCACTTCCTTGCGCTTGGCGTCAGCTTAGCTCTTCTGCCTTGATTGTGCTACCTTCAGCCTGTCCCTAATTAAGGCGACCTTCTCCTCAGCGTCCTTGATCAAATCAGGTCCAAACAATTGACGTTCTCCTACTCCATCCCATAGCAATGGTGTCCGGCACCGTTTCCCATACAGTACATCAAACGGTGACGTCTTGATGCTGGTTTGATAGTTGTTGTTGTAGGAAAACTCAGCATAGGGCAAATTCTCATCCCAACTAGAACCATGAGCCAAGGCGCAAGCTCTCAGCATGTCTTCCAAAATCTGATTCACCCTCTCGGTCTGTCCATCAGTCTATGGGTGAAACGCTGTGCTAAACTCCAATCTAGTACCAAGTGACTTGTGCAGCTGGCGCCAGAAGTGTGAGGTAAATTGGGTGCCTCTATCAGATACAATACTCTTGGGACCTCCATGTAGGCACACAATTCTGTCCATATAAATCTTGGCCAATTTCGCACTCGTATAGGTCGTCTTCACCGGTATAAAGTGGGCTACCTTAGTCAAATGGTCGACCACTACCCAAATGGAGTCATATCCTAACCTGGTCCTGGGCAATCCTGTGATAAAATCCATTCCCACTCTATCCCACTTCCAATCTGGCACGGGCAACGGCTGTAGCAGTCCTGCTGGTTTTTGGTGTTCCGCCTTCACTCGGCTACACACATCACATAGGGCAATATGCTTGGCGATGTCTCCCTTCATGTTGTTCCACCAAAATCTGCTCTTCAAATCCATATACATCTTTGTGTTGCGCGGATGTATGGAGTATGGCGAGTTATGAGCCTCCTGCAGAATCAACTCCCTTATCTCCGGTTCGCTGGGCACACACAAACGATCTCCATACCACAAGGTACCATGCTCATCCTCGCGTATATCCTTTTCCCGATTTTCCTTCATCTTTTCCTTTATCTCATCAATCTCTTTGTCTCCTACCTGAGCCTTCCTGATCCTGTCATGTAGCGTCGGTTGGACTTCCATTGTAGCCAAGTATCCTTCAGACACTACTTCCAGTCTAAGGTCCTTGAATTGCTTGCACAAATCCTCGGGCAATTCCCCAATTGTCAGTCCATTGGCGTAAACCTTCCGGCTCAGAGCATCTGCTACTACATTGGCCTTTCCTGGGTGGTATTGCAGATTCATATCATAATCCTTGATAAGTTCCAACCATCTCCTTTGCCTCATATTCAGTTCCTTCTGTGTAAATATGTACTTCAGGCTCTTGTGGTCGGTGTACACATCAAAGTATTTCCCCATCAAGTAGTGCCTCCATACCTTGAGCGCATGAACCACTGACGCTAATTCCAAATCATGCGTGGGATAATTCCTCTCATGGTGTTTAAGTTGTCGCGAGGCATATGACACCACTCTCCCATCTTGCATCAGTACACTCCCAAGTCCCTGTCGAGAAGCATCACAGTACACTTGGAAATCCTTCTGAAGATCTGGTAAACATAGAACCGGCGCGGTCACTAGTCGACGCTTTAGTTCCTGAAAGCTAGCTTCACATACATCCGTACATTCAAACTTCCTCTCCTTCTTCAGAAGTTCAGTCATCGGCTTAGCAATCTTGGAGAAGTTTTCAATGAATCTCCTGTAATATCCAGCAAGTCCCAAAAAGCTTCGTATCTCTCCTGCATTCTTGGGTGCTTCCCACTCAGTTACTGCAGTCACCTTGCTTGGGTCAACAGCGACTCCTTCTCCTGACACCACGTGTCCAAGAAATCCAACAGTGTTAAGCCAGAATTCACACTTGCTGAATTTGGCATACAGCTTGTGTTCCCTCAGCTTCTCCACAATCAGTCGCAGATGTTTCTCATGCTCAGCATCATCCTTGGAATATATCAGTATGTCATCAATAAACACCACCACAAACTTGTCCAAGTACTCCATAAATACCTTGTTCATCATGGTCATGAAATATGCCGGGGCATTTGTTAGTCCAAAAGACATAATTGTATACTCATATAAGCCATACCTAGTGGTGAAAGCGGTTTTTGGTATGTCTTCCTCCCGGATCTTCAATTGGAAGTAGCCTGATCGCAGATCAATCTTGCTAAACACCTTTGCTCCTTCCAGTTGATCAAACACATCATTTATGTTCGGCAGGGGGTATTTGTTCTTGATAGTCACTTCATTCAGCGAGCGATAATCCACCACTAATCTCTTGCTGCTGTCTTTCTTCTCCACAAACAGAACAGGTGCACCCCATGACGACGAACTAGGTTGAATGAATACCTTGTCCAACTGCTCTTTCAGCTGCTTCTTCAATTCTTTCAGCTCATCCACGTCCATCTTATATGGTCTCTTTGCTATAGGTCCTGTTCCCGGCATCAGGTCGATGAGAAACTCCACTTCCCTGTCAGGTGGCATTCCTGGCAGCTCTTCCGGAAACATGTCGGGGTAATCCCTAATCACTGGCACAGTATCCATGCTAACCCCCTTAAGAGAATTCAGCTTACACCTTCCCGGTCGCACAGCCGACTTGAATCTAATTCTCTTACCATCCGGGGTTTTGAGTGAAACAGCTCGCTGTGCACAATCTATGTGTCCCCCATGCATAGACATCCAATCCATACCCAGAATAACATCTAACCCTTGTGATTCCAACACTACCAGATGTGCAATGAAGTTGTGTGTTCCAATCCTCACAGTTAAGTCGCGGCATCCCGCGCTAGCTATCATATCTCCTCCAGGTGAGCTTACTCTAATAGACTCTTTCATAGACTCAGTAGGTAGCTTATACTTATCCACAAATGCCCTTGATATGAATAAATGCGATGCACCAGTATCGAAAAGTATAAAAGCTGGGTGAGTGTTGATTGGGAACTTACCAATCACAAGATCAGGCTCATCTGGGATCTCCTCCACATTCATGTGGTTCACTGTGGCCTTCTGGTTGTTGGTTGGCTTCAGTCCCTTCCTCTCCGGATAGTTGTCAGCATAGTGTCCCTTCTGTCCACACTTGAAGCATGTCACCTCACTCAGATCCTTCTTCACAAAGTTGCGATCACGGTTGCGGTCATGTCCACCGTGTCCTCCAGAGTGGTGAGAGTGTCCTCCCTTGTGGCTGTGGTGGCTTCTCTTGTGGTTTTCATGGCGATGTCCATCGCCTCCATGGTGATGGCGATCATGGCTCCCATGGTCACTCCCTCCATGCTTGGAGTATCCATCATATGAAGTGCGAGACTTGTGGTGTGAACCAGAGTGGTGATTGCTACTCTTCCTCTTGCGGTTCTCCACCTGCTTGTGCTTCCCTTCCAAGATCCTGGCCTTGTCCATAAGCTCCTGGAAAGTGGGGCAATAGACCACCAGTAGCTGCACTGAAAGCTCATCACTGAGGCCATCCAGGAATCTCTCCCTCCTTTTTGCATCAGTGTCGACATCCTCAGGTGCATAACGGGACAGGTTGTTGAACTCCTCAATGTACTCAGCCACGGTGCGGTTGGTTTGGCGCAAGTTGCGGAACTCCTTCCTCTTCAGGCTCAGAACTCCTGAAGACACGTGGTTGGTCCTGAAACCTTCCTCAAACATTGCCCAAGTCACGGTGTCCAGCGGGTGGGTGATCTGAAAAGTGTCCCACCAAGAAGCGGCTGGTCCCTCCAGTAGGTGAGCGGCAAACCTCACCTTCTCAGCATCAGTGCATCCAACAGTTACCAGATCCTTGTTGACTGAATGCAACCAGTCGAGAGCAACCATTGGTTCCGTTGCAGTAGAGAACTTAGCTGGCCTTAGCCTCAGAAACCTGGTGAGAGCATCTCCCTGAGGCTGGTTATTCCCAATGTTGTTGTTGTTGTTGTTCTGAGCTTCCATGAATTGGGTCATAACTTGGGTCAGCTGTGCCTGAGCTGCCATGAGCTGCTCCAACTCAGTGGGTTGACGGCGGGGAGGCATCTGCGGTTCAGCACAGGTAAGCTTAGAAAGAATCAACTACGATAATAGGATTCTACCCATGCATTATGATCAAACAACAACAGACAATAGCAGACAATCTCAAGCAAGCAACACATCAACAAACAAGTGATCCAGCAACATCCCAGGGGTTATCCTAGCAGTATATACCTACTGAAATAGTTTTACAAGAGTTGGCAATGGTTAACTAAACAGTTGATCAGCAAAGCAGCAAAAACAGCAATCTGCCAGAACAGTCCAGCAGTGTTCACGAATTTTTCTACCTGACTTAGACTCGTCAGGAATTTTAGCTGATTTTTGCACATACAGTACAGAGAGTTTCGCACCAGCCCTATTTTTTCAGATTTTTCCTAGATACCAGAAAAATATGAAAAATCGTACAGTACTGCTGTATCAGCAGAAAACTGCAGCGAAAATAACATAGATATTAACCAAACTTGCCTTAACTCTTTCATAAAATTCGCACAAATAATTCCTGGGATATTGGAGTACACAAATAAGCAACTAAACACTCTTAAACTAACAGTAATTAAGTTTCACATCGATCGAGACTAATCCTAACGATTTTACCTAACGAGGACTAATTGGTGGACTTCTATCTACTTGTTGAAGAGGTTGCGGTAGGTCCTTGCACTCATGCGTTGGCGCTTCTGTCCACGGTTCAACCATGGCGGCGGAGTATACACCTCTCCTGAGTCATCACTTGAGATCTCAAACTCCACCTCTTCTGGATCCTCCTCTTCTTCTTCACTCTCAGCTGCAACTGCAACAGCTTCATCTCCTCCACCATCATCGTCTCCATCATCATCATCCTCGTCCTCATCATCATCATCATTCCCACTGTCATCATCATCATCATTGTTGCCACCATCTCCATTGTCATCATCAGAGGGTGGATTCAGCTGTGCTTGGAGAGCGGCAATCTGGGCTGCCATAGCTTCAATAGTTTGATCTCTTTCCTGGACGGTCCCTTGCATCTATTGTATGTTCTGGGTGTTCTCTTGCACAGTACCATGAAGATGAGCTATGGTTGCATCTCTGGCTATCAGGGCATTCTCCAAAACTCCCACAGCTTCATGCAAGGTGTCAATCTCCTGTCCTTGGACCACCATACCATTGCTAGCAAAATCTGCAATCTCCTTTATCATCATCACTTTCTTAGCTAGAGCTCCATTCTCCCTTTCCATGTCCTCTATATGCCTTCGACGGGGCGGCATGTTGTTCCTGTCGCCCGGGGTAACCACAATGTGCCCATCTTCATCACGCCTCCCATAGTCACGCTAGGGTGAGTCTGCTAGCAGTAGGTGTCAGACATGATGGCACTGGCGAGACAGGGCTTCATGTATGGCCAAGTTGATTCCAAGTCCCCAGTTGTAGTATGTCTTGGTGTAGATCAGGTGCACAGGGTTTGGCAAGGCAGCATCCCTGAAGATGAAGGTGGTGATCTCCCATGCATCCTCACCATATCCATAGGTGTACAGCCTTATTCCCTTGAACATGGGCAGAATCCCAATGACTGCGAGAGCTGTGCTAACTGCCTTGCAAAGGGCCTTGGTGACTCCATGGTTGCATACTTAGTCCTTACTTCTCCCATCTATCAATTTAAAGAGGAAAGTGTGAGAATAGCATATGATAAGAATTTTACAAGAGTGAAAGGCATAAGATGAAAGACAGAGTTAATATAGGCTTTAATAAATCTATGGCTTCCTAATCCAATCCTAGGTCACGATCCTACAGTCGACACACGGGCTCTGATACCATCTTGTAACACCGCGGTTCTGAAAAGACCGTGGCTTCTATGTGACATGCCAATCCCTGGATCGGTTCATTGGCCCACAATAGAATAAGATGAATAACATAGCAAAATATCCGTGTATCACAAATAACGAAGATCCAGAGTACCATTATTACAATAAAAGCTTAGCTCAAGGCTAGCTCAAATTATTCAGGTAGCAACATAAATAAAGCAAATCCTCCATTCTTCAAATTGCCCACAAGTGAACAAGTGCTGAGTGGAGTACCGTGGCCTATATCGATTACTCAGAATCGGAATATCCTGCAACATGAAACGTAGCAGCCCCGAAGGGTCAATACATGGAATGTATGGCAAGTAGAGCTAGTAAAGGAGACAATAGTGCTAACATCTACATGCATATTTGGCAATTGGAGCTGTGTCTGGCTTGCATTTGCAAATACCTTTGTCCTACTTTCATAAACAGTTTTTGATTTTCTTTGAAAAGATCCTAATTAAGTTAACCCAACAATATTAAAGCAATTATGAAATTAGAATGAGCGAGAAACATGTCATGGAATCAATACCAAGCAACTCAGATGTCCATAACCGGGGACACGGCTAATCGATTAGATTATACACCCTGCAGGGGTTAGTACACTTTACCCATGCGACTTGGCCAGCCTAGCTCGTACCATCACTCTCATTTTGGGTGATGATAGGGAGAAGTCCAAGAAGAGACTGTTCGGGAAGTAGCTCCCCAATCTCGACGTGCACCGGTCCAACCTACCAAAATTCTACATCTCTGGATACGCGGGTTCGAGTTACCACAACCTACTAAGTCCAACCAACCGCCCATTCCATTATTGGCACATGGTTGTACACGTAAGCTACAGAATAAAGAAGCCAATCATTTTCTCTTGATACCTGGGTGCCTTTCCGCAATGAAACCACCAAAATTTATCAATCCCATCACACCCAGGAGATTCATTGATTAAGTTGTTTTAGTTTTCGCAAACCAATACTTTTAGAAACAAGCTTCAGTGATGTAACCCAGCCCTCGTTCATCATAGCATGGCTAAGCACATCTACCAACGGTGGTTCATCTACAAGGAAAGCCCTACCACATAATAGGACATAGCATAGCGATAGTATCATCCTACACATGCGTCTACAAAATACACGACAATGCATTGAAAATAGTAGGACAATATCATGAACAAAATAGCATCTACTTGCCTTGGTTGTAGCGGTCGGAAGAACAATCCACACACGAGCAAGCGTTGCACTCGTCACAATCTACACGATACAATTGCAATCATAAACAAACCATCCACAAGCATATGCAACAAAGATGATGCATAAATGCATGCATGACAAGTGGATTGATGCTACAGCAGCACCACATAATCCTATTCAGTAAAGCTACTGATTGCATGCATGGAAAATAGTTTTAGCGCAAGGAAAACTATTATGCAAGATATAATGCTCAAAACTAGAGCTAGAACCCAAATAATTCACTATCGATAGTATACTGTTTGTAAAAATCTTGGGGAAATTCTACTGTATAGGCATTGCTATTTAGGAACATTACCAATTGGAATTACTCAAAAAGGAATTAAAAAACTCCCTGAATAATTAAAACACTGCAGAAAGTCACTAGATAGTTTCTGCAGAAGTTTTTACTGTAAGCCTATCCTTTTAATTCACTTTGAGATTCCCCTTGTTCTACTGAATCCAGGGACATATTATATGCAATTTTTGGAGTTACAGATCTTTTTCTACGAATTAATTACTCCAAAAAGGCCATTAAATCTTTTAATTAATCTGGAGAAAATCTTGCTGCAAAAGTGTGAAACAATGGTTCAGCAAGATTCTACACGACTTACTGAATCTACACATATTTTATTTGCAAGTTTTGGCCCAGTAGATTAATTACTATGCAATTTACAAGATTCTACGAATTTCTGCCATGTAAAATCAATTAAGGAAAAATACCCAGTCAACTTTGACTGTTGACTGGCCCACGTGGCGGCTGACTGGGTGCTGACTGGGCAGTTGACCAGTCAACGCCTGGGGCTGACCGGTCAACGGCCGATCTGGGCCGTTGGCCGCAGATCGTGCGGCCAGGGAGCAAGGAGGCGGGGTGGTGCTCACCGGCGGCGGCGGCGAGCGGTCGGCGGCGGGGTCGCGTCGGCGCGGAGAGGGAGCGGCGGGCGCAGGCGGGGTCACCGGCGGCGGGGTCGGGCGGACGTCGGGGCGGCGGGGTCGGCGTCGGCGGGCGGCGGCTCGGCGTCGGCGTCCTACAGGGAGGGGAGGGCGGCGGTCAGGCGGCGGCGCGGCGAGGTGGCGGCGCGCTCACCTGAGCAATGGCGGCGGGGGCGGCTCGAACTCCGGCGAGAAATCGCCAGAGATTTAGGGTGTCTCGGTTGCAATTAGGTAGGGGGTTTGGAAGAGGGGCTCGAGGAGATCGTTATAGGCAAAAAATCGTTGAAATCGGTTCGGAAACGACACGGGAATCCCGCGAGAAAAATCTGCCTGTAGTTGGAGCTCGAGATGAACTCGGCTGACAGGCGGGCCCCACGTGGCGGTGACAGGAGGCGGCCGACGGGCGGGCCCCGCGCGTCAGCGGGCGGCAGCTGGCGGCGGGCGGCGCCTTGCTACGTGCTGCGCGGGCGACGGCGGCTGCGCGCTGCTGGCTGCGGCGTGGGCCGGCTTGGCCCAGCGGCAGCGCTGCTTTTTTTTTGGTCTTTTCTTTTTCCAATTTCCTATTTAGTAAATCCTCCGTAACTTCTTCATACGAACTCCAAAATGGGCGATTCTTGTTCCTAAATTTTTGTAAAACCCAGGGGATCAACCTAGGGTCATGTGGTAAGTGAAACCACTAGTCTACAAGGGTGGGAAACACAAGCCCTAGTGTATCCTCCCGCAGGAGCATTTTAGTAAAGTAAAATAGGGTTCTGAAGATAGCGCTTTGTCGAATCATTTCAATCGATGGTTTTGCATGGAAGAACATGATGCAATGATATGAATGATATGCAGAACCAAATCTAAAATTTGGGATTTGACATTTGTAAACTAAATTAGAGTCCCTAGTAAAGCCTTTTTACAATACTAGCTTATTGGTTAATCGATGATCGTGGTTTCTCGATCATGAACATTGAGATGGTGTTAACAACAAGGTCATGTCATTAGGAGAATGGTATGATGGACATACTCCTATAGATAAGCGTAGCATAAAGATCAAGTCATTTCAATAGTTTGTTTGCTATAAGCTTTCTGATACATAGTAACCTAATTCCTTCGACCATGAGATCATGCTAATCACCATCACCGGAAGGATGCTTTGATGACATCAAACACCACACCGTAACTAGTGGCTACAAAGGTGGCATTTAGTGTTTGGAAAGTATGTGTTGAGGCACATGGATCAAGAGTGGGATTTGTCCATCCATATGATGGATAGATATACTCTGGGCCCTCTCGGTGGAATGGCATCCAATTAGCTTGAAAGCATGTGATTGACTCACAAGGGATCACATATCACGGGAACGAGAAAAGAGTACTTATCGGTAACGAGGATGAACTAGGTATGCAGAGATACCGACGATCAAACCTCGGATAAGTAAACTATCGCAAGACAAAGGGAAATTGGTATCGTATGTAAGTGGTTCATTCGATCGCAAAGTAATCATTGAAATATGTGGGAGCCATATGAATTTCCAAATTCCTCTATGTGTTATTGATCGGAGAAGTGTCTCGGTCATGTCCGCATAATTCACGAACCGTAGGGAGACACACTTAAGGATTCGATATTGTTTAGTAGATATGGAATGTAAGTAGGGAGACTGAATGTTGTTCGGAGTCTCGGATGGGATCCGGGATATCACGAGGAGATCCAGAATGGTCCGGAGAGTAAGATTCATATAAGTAAAGTCCGATTCTGGAATTCAGGAATGATTTCGATGTTTTCATCGGAGAGATTCTAGAAGGTTCTAGAAGGTTCACCAGACCGAAAGGGGAATGGTCCATGAATGTGTCATGGGTAAGTGGAATGATTGGATCATATCCTAGGTCACTTGGTGTGGACATTTGTGAGAGAGAATTAAAGCTCTAAATTGAATGTCAAATGGGAGGTTTGAAAAGTCAAACTGGAACAATGGTTTCCTAGTGGAAGAAGGAAAGAGTCCTTCCAACTTGGGTTTGGAAGTGGATTCAAACTCCCCTCTCTCAAGGCTGCCCCCCTCTCATAAATAGAGGGGAAGGGCTGCCCCAAACAGACAAGCCCTAGCCCTCCCCACACCCGTGCGTTGTTGCCGCCACCGCCAGCCGCCGCCTAGCGCCACCGCTGCCTCGTCACCGCCGCCCTAGCCGCCGCCGACACCTCCTCCTCCTCCCGGTCTTCTAAACCCTAGATTAAAGGGAAACCCTAGATCCACCATAACTCGCGCCAGCTTAGGCGAAGCCCTGCGGGATCTTCCCTCTACTTCCGACACCATGCCGCCGTGCTGCCGGAATCGCGAGGGGAGAACTACAACCTTTGATGCTTGCTGGAACAAGGGAGAGGAAGGTCTTCATCGAGTACCGAACGTGTGACCGACTGCGAAAGCGCTGCCGAAACGCAGCGCCGGAAGGATTGTCTACACGATCTTGAGATCGGCAAGTGTACGTGACATGGTTATACCCTACGGGTACATAACTTCAGCATACCTAGTCCAGCCCAAGGAAGGCCCACGGCAGACATGCGCTGGCCCATGAAGATTTTCGGGTAACCAAGGCCCATGACGTCTTCGGATCCTTGGAGAGCAAGACTAGAGTTCGAATACAACTTGTAACCTACTCGTGTCGGTACCTGAGACCTAGCCTCCCCATATATAAAGGCTAGGAGGGTCCAACGAGGAGGTATCCTGGCAATAGACCTAGAACTCGACTCACGCCAGATCAAATCTGCGCACCCTGTAACCTTCGGTTCCGCCGTAATCAAAGAGCAGACAAGCAGGAGTAGGGTTTTCCCTCCGGGGGCCTGAACCTGGGTAAATCTCGTGTCCCCTGGTTGCTTGTCTGTTAACCGTGCCATGATCTCCAGCATCCCCATCTTCTCCAAAACCCAAGTCCATAACAATGGGCATTGACGAGATTAAACCTCGTCAATTGGCGCCGTCTGTGGGATTGGGGCTGCTGATTGTGCGGTCGTGACGGTTCCGACCCGATACCCATAGCCTGGCCTTTTGCCCAATGGGGCCTCGACATGATCGGCAAACTGCCAAAATCCTCGAAGGGAGGACACGTCCTCCTCCTGGTCGCAGTCGACAAATTCACCAAGTGGATCGAGGCAATGCCAGTCACCAACCAGAAGGGCAAAACCGCCGTCAAATTCTTCGAATCCATTGTCTACAGATTTGGCGTACCGCACAGTATCATCACCGACAACGGATCGAACTTCATCTCCGAAGAATTCCAGGACTTCGGCGAAGGCCTCGGGATCAATATTACGTATGCTTCAGTAGCACACCCGCAAACAAACGGGCAAGTGGATAAGGCCAACGGTCTAATTGGCGCCGGCATCAAGAAGCGCCTCATGAGCTCACTCGAGCACAAAGCTGGAAACTGGACAAAAGAACTACCGTCCGTCCTGTGGAGCTTGCGGACTACGCCGAACAGCTCCACCGGCTACACACCGTTCTTCATGGTACACGGAGCTGAGGCCGTGCTACCAGCCGAAGTACGCCACCAGGCTCCACGAGTCGTTGCTTACAGCGAAACCGAATCCATGACTGCACTCGAAGATGCCGTCGACACACTCGACGAAGCACGGGATATAGCAGCAGCTAGATCCGCGGTGTACCAGCAAAGTCTCCGCAACTACCACAGCCGCCGGCTGCGCCCAAGGTCCTTCGTCGAAGGAGACCTCGTCTTGCGACTTAAGCAAAAGCGACCGAATAAACTCGAGTCGCCATGGGAAGGACCTAATGCCATCACCGAGGTCATCCCAGGTGGCGCCTATCGCCTCAAGCACGTGGAGTCTGGAGTCGCATACTCCAACCCATGGAATATCTCGCACCTGCGACGATTCTACCCGTAGCAACCTACCCCCTTTTTACTTTCAATAAGGCTTTCAGCCAAGGCTACTCAGCCGAACCATGTACCTCCTCCATTACGCTGCAAATAAAGCTAAGTGTCTCGCCCCCAACTTTCGGTTGACTATTTCTCTGCAACCTTATTACATGCTACATACGCACTCGGGGGCTCCCCCCACCTCACGATTTCATCGACTGAGGGCAAAACATGTACACCTGAGTAGTTGACCACGTCAGGCAAACAAAAAGGGCACGTACTACATCAAAGCACTCGGGGGCTCCCCCCACCTCACGATTCCATCGACTGAGGACAACACGTGTACACCTGAGTAGCTGACCACGTCAGGCTAACGAAAAGGACACGTACTACATCAAAGCACTGTGTGCTCGCTAACAAGCGAACCTTTACAACAAAGGACACATACACGCCCAGCCGCAATATACAAATTTTACATCTATCTGTTTATTTTCAGGTACTACCTATTCTGAAGAATAACCTGAGCACGCTGCTCAAACAAATCTACAATCTGTTCGGCATACTGCCTTACAGCCGCGTAATGCGGACACATATCCCACTCGCCACCATCTGGTCGAGGAGGCGGCCCAGTCGCCACAACAGCCAAATCTACATCAGGGCGATGCACCCTTACAAGAGACAAGGCAGCCTTCACCCCGGCGACGAGCTGCTGCCGCACCAGCTCCTTCACATTGCTGGCACTCCGAAACTTCGTCAGAAGACCTGCAAGGGTCGTTGGCACGGCATCCAACGGAAACATGACGTGCAGCACCGAGGACAGCGATGTCTGCACCTGGCGGAGCACCCGCGAAACCTGGTAGACACGATCCTGCACCGTCGCCAGAACTATGGCGCGATCACGATCCATCCAGAAGAAGCCGCCGGCCTCCATGTCCTGTTGAGTCAAGCAATTGACTCGAATAGCAATACGCTCCTTTTCTTCCCTCGGAGCAAGATTGGCACCTGCGACAACCGCACAAAACAAGAGTAAGGCCAGCAGGCTCACCCGAAGAACTGAGCTACAGCCCGAAAGACGGATCAACTTACATTGCAGCTGCTCGGACAGCCGACCCAGCTCCGCCATCAAGTACTCCTCTCTGGCTGCACCACGATCTGCTTTGGACTTCCAAACATCAGCGCGACCGCGCAACCCAAGCAAATCTCTCTCCAAGCTGCGCACCGATCTCGAAGAAACGCGAGCTGCGAGGAATCATCCAATGATGCTCGCAAGGGCCTTTCGGATGACGTGTCAACCGGGTCAGCACCCGAAGGAACCTATAGCAGCAGAAAAAAGAAGGCACACAGACATTCAGCCAAGGAAAAAGCTCAACTCGGAGGAATTCATTAAAATAAGGCCACTGCGTGGCACAAGGATGGTGCTACAAAAGATATTTACAGCAAAAGTAAACTACATACTACCCTACATCTCCTATGCCTAAGGCGTAGGACACCGAGTCGCCTCAGAGCCAGACTGCCTAGCTTTGGCCTCGCCTTGCTGCCGCAGCGCGTACTCAGACAGCAAGTCAATGAGCTTGGGCCCATATCGTCTGCAGCGAGCGGAGTAGGCAGCGAAGGCTACCTCTGATCCATCCGCAGCCGTCGGCATCCGAGAAGTGATCTGGGGCAAGTCCAGCTCTGCCCCAGCCGCCATGGCCATCGCGAGCCCGACGGACGCGCCGATGCCCTTCTGCTTGCGCTTGTACGCTGCAGGCGCTTCGGCTGACAGAGCCTCTGCCAGAGCACCCACGTCTTCAAGGGATGCGCCCTTCGGGAAGAGCTCCTGGTAGAAGCGACCAAGGACCTCTTTCGCCTTGGCAAGGGAGTTGACGACGGTGCTGCAGCGGTCTTCGACCGCTACAGTGGCATCATCTAGAGCACTCCCGTGCTCCAGGGCACCGCGGTCAAACTTGATGCCTGCGGCATCTGAGGCAAAAAAGAAAAAAACATGAAGAAAGGCAACATAGAAGAAGATCCGAAGAAAAAGAAGCAAGTACAAAAGCTAGCGCTCACCCGAAATAGCCTTGGCAGCAGCCATGAGCTTCTCCGCCACCCCTACTTCACGAGCAGCCGCAACGGTGGCCAGCTGCTCCTAACGACCTGCGGCTTCCTGCTGCAGACGCTCTTTCGCTTCGGCTGCCTTCGTTAGCTCCAGCTCAAGGCGCTCTTTCGCCTCAGCGGCAGCTTCGGCCTTCTGCTCCGATTGGCCAAGGCTCTTCTTCAGAGCATCAACCTCACGGAGAGAGTCGTTATGCTCCTCTACATTTACAACAAGCAAGTGTCAAAGAACAGGACCAGGATAAGTAAGAGAAGTACTACAAGGCAGACGAATACCTTGAAGTTGTCGCACTTTCGCCTCCAGCGTCAGGCGTTCCTCCACCAGCCGCCTGGCCTCTTGGACAAAAGGCTACAACACCAGGCAATAATAGTAAGAGCAGGACTTGGGGGCTACGCCCAACACAAAGAAGCATAAACAAACATCAGCACACGAAGACACTGGGGGGCTTCCCCCGTAACATCAAGCAGAAAAACTTACGTGCTCCAAAGGCGAACCCGCAGGCCCGCCTGCGACATTCTGAGGCGCAACCACCAGCCTCTCCTGCCCAGAAGAAACTGGCGCAGCACCACCCGAAGTCGCCACCGTCTGAGGAGGAGGCGACGCAATGTTCGACTCCCCCATCATCTCCCCCGCACCATCACTAGAGCCGTCGGAGGATTGCCTGCATACGAACCAATCAGCACAGGTGCAAACATCATCAAAAGAAAAGGACAACAGTACAACAAGAAAACTTACGAGCCCAACGCGCTCAGGTCGAAGATAGGAGAAGCCCTTCGGGCCCTCTTCTCCTCCTTCTTTTCTTCCTTCTTCTCCTCCTTCTTCTCTTCCTTCTTCCGCTTTGCTGGCGGGTGCGGAGCAACAGCCCGCACAGGAATGGCAGGAAGGGGAGAGGAAGAACCCCCATGAACATCATCATGACGCTCACGGCCCAGAGGATTTCTGGGAGTCAGAGGAGTCGAGGCATCCGAAGACTCGCTCGAGCTCCGTGATCGCTTGCTCGAATGGTCCTCACTCGATTCGTCGGCATCCTCCGCTGGGGATCGCGCTGACGGTAGCTCGGACACGGAATCCACCACTTCATTATCCGGGGCATTCGGATACCTTTCGGGCAATGGTGACGCCATGCCCGGCACTTTGAAGCTCTGCAAAAGGAACAGGAACTTTGTTAACAAACAAAGGATACAAATAAACACCCAAACAAAAAAGGGAAGCACTACGTGCGCAAATCTACACCTTTGGCACGGCCAACACCGAAGAAAAGGGAGGAGTCAGCGACTTCCCCGGGATTTTTTCGTCGACCTTGAACTTCAACAGCGCGCGAAGATCCTTGTCAAGTTCCACCTCGGAGATTTTCTCACTCGAAACCCTCGTTGGATCACGGCGCCTAGAGTAAAGAAACATCGGATGCGCCCTCGCTTGAAGGGGCTGCACCCGACGCTCAAGAAACGTCCGGATGATGTCGACACCGTTCACCTCCTTCTCAGGAATCAGTTGGAGATCCTCCACCCGACGGTACAGGGCCTCTATCTCTGCCACCTCACCATCCAAGATTTGGTTTTTCCAGGATCTTTTCTTCACAATCAACTGGGAGGGGTCAAAAGGAACGAGACCAAATCTTTCCCAGGCAGCACGGAGTCACGGATGTAAAACCATTTCCTCCGCCAGTACTGGACAGATTCGGACATGGAAAAGGAAAAGAATTGCACATTGGGACTGAGGGAGATGATGAAACCCCCAATGGGATACACACCATCCGAACCAGACTGCCTCTTCACGGAATAAAGCTTCTGGAAGAGGCCAAAGTGCGGCTCAATGCCAAGCCAACACTCGCAAAGCGTAATAAAACACGCTATGTGGAGAAGGGAGTTGGGAGACAGATGATGGAGCTGAACCCCATAGAAGAAGAGCAGTCCACGAAGGAAGTCGTGGACCGGAAAAGAAAACCCGTGAATCACAAAGGCAACAAACATAACCCGGAACCCAGATGGGGGACGGGGGATTACCTCATTGCCAGGGAGTATCACGGCCGTCACGTCTTGCGGGATCAGGCTCCGCTCGCGCAGCTTGCGGAGATCGCTCTCCCGCGTCTCTGATCGCCGCCAGCCACCATCGGTTACGCGAGCAGCGGCGGTACCCTTCTTGCCTCCGGCGGTGCTGGTCCCAACCGCAGATGAAGACTTCTTTGGTTTCCCCATCACGCTACGGCGGCGCCGGCATTGCCAACGAAGAAAGACAAAGGCAATGTGGAGAAAACTCTCTGGCGCAGCAAGAACAGCTCAAGAACGAGGGAGCAGTAAAACACAAGAACTGGTGCGGTGAAAATAAACCACGATTTCACCACGGATTATAACAGCGAAGACGACGCACGCTGGCCGTCCATCGAGAAGACCTAACGACAATGGTAGATCTGGCCGTACACGTGTCAGCACCAAAACGAACCGTCGTTACCACGCCGTCCACTACGCGCGAAAATTGAGGAGACGCCGTAATCATCTCCACGCCGCGCGTGACCGGTCAATTCAAAGTCAGGAAGTGGGACCCACGCTTCGTCCAGTCAAGTCACCTCTGGCGTAGCAGACGCTTGAGGTCATCGATCGTCAGCACTGACGTCATCAAAAGCTATACTAGCACCACTTCGGCTCCACAGCTAAAAGTACTCACTCGAATCTACGATTCGACTAAATACTTGGGGGCTACTCCTATCAGGAGCGCTGGTCACGCACCCGATGTACTTCCGGGTCAGCGGTACGCCCACGAGATTTCCTACTACAACTGGAGCGCCGGTCGCGCACACACAAGATTTTCGAGTCCTACGTCGAGTCTACGACTCCACTACGGACTCGGGGGCTACTCCCATAGGGAGGATGGATTCACGTATCCGAAAATTTTCGAGTCCTTCAGACTTAATGATTGAAACAATGCTTGAACTAAAAGTCTCCGTTTGAGTCTACGACTCGAACAGACACTTGGGGGCTACTCCCATAGGGAGCGCTGGTCGCGCACCCTATGAACTCTTCGACTGCGATGCTTCGGATCAGCATACAAACTTTTTCAGCAACTCTGCCCTAATTAACGCTAAGTGAGCAGCGACCTCCTTGGCCACCTGAAACACCTCCGCGGTGATAAACATTCGGATGCTGCGTCTGCGACGCAAAGATAAGACCTACAGATATCATCTGATGGCCTGGCAACGCACACGACTGCGCTCTGCTAGTATAAATCCATGCCAACAGGCGTGATGAAAAATCCCGACGGACGTGTTGGGTACACTAATTAAAATCACTGGAATTCCACTCCTGTAAGTCCTCCGCGGCCTGAGTCGAATTACGCCAGCATATGTTCCAGGTCCGGGTTGAGGGACCCGAACCTGAAGAAGATCGTGTTGTTTCGTCCTAAGACAGTTAACTGACCCTGATCCGTCGGGTGAGTCAGACACACGCATCAACAATCCCTACACATCCTCTTGAAAGACAGAATTGCACCCGAAAGATTGAAGAGTCCTCAGCCGAATCTACGATTCAACTGATCACTCGGGGGCTACTGACATGGTTATACCCTACGGGTACATAACTTCAGCATACCTAGTCCAGCCCAAGGAAGGCCCACGACAGACATGCGCTGGCCCATGAAGATTTTCGGGTAACCAAGGCCCATGACGTCTTCGGATCCTTGGAGAGCAAGACTAGAGTTCGAATACAACTTGTAACCTACTCGTGTCGGTACCTGAGACCTAGCCTCCCCATATATAAAGGCTAGGAGGGTCCAACGAGGAGGTATCCCGGCAATAGACCTAGAACTCGACTCACGCCAGATCAAATTTGCGCACCCTATAACCTTCGGTTCCGCCGTAATCAAAGAGCAGACAAGCAGGAGTAGGGTTTTCCCTCCGAGGGCCTGAACCTGGGTAAATCTCGTGTCCCCTGGTTGCTTGTCTGTTAACCGTGCCACGATCTCCAGCATCCCCATCTTCTCCAAAACCCAAGTCCATAACAATGGGCATTGACGAGATTAAACCTCGTCAGTACGACTACATCACCCACGAGAATCTGCTCTCGTTAACCGCTTTGGAATCTTCGAGGGTGAGTTCTTCTATCGACTCGTTGCTACAATCTAGTAGATAGATCATGGCTTGTTTGTGTGCATGCGGTAGAAGATTTTGTTTTTCCATGATACAAACCCCTACACTAGGTGCCCATACAATCCATTTCAGAACAGTTCTAACTTACGAACAAGAATCACAACGTTGATACAAGTATTTTCAAGTGCCCGTTGTAAATTGAATCTTCACTATGGTGGGAGAGACAGACACCCACAAAGCCACTTATGCAATACAAGTTGCATGTCGAGCGTGGAGCAAGTCTCATGAACGATGTCATGTAAGTTTAGCCCAGGCCACTTCATCCCACCATCTCGCAAGATGCAAAGTACACAAAAAGCAATCGACAACAAAAGCATCAACACCCACAATAACCATTGTATTCTACTCGTGCTATAGATCTACGCATAGACATGGCTCTGATACCACTATAGGGGTTCGTAGCATGGAAAACAAAAAAAAATATCGTATGAACACACACAAGCCAAGATCTAATCTACTACATCGGTGCAACAAGTTGATAGAGTACTAACCCTCAAAGATCCAAAGTTGTTAACGAGATCGGATTCTCGTGGTTGATGTAGTCGTTCACTTTCCAATCTCAAGATCGCGTAGACGATCCTTCCAGCGCCGCGTTCCGGCAGCGCTTCCACAGTCGGTCACACGTTCGGTACTCGATGAAGACCTTCCTCTCCCGTGTTCCAGTAGTCATCGGAGGTTGTAGATCTCTCCTCGCGATTCTAGCAGCACGATGGCGTGGTGGTGGAAGTAGAGGGGAAATCCTGCATGGCTTCACCTAAGCCAGAGCGGGTATGGCGGAGTAGAGTGGGCCCTTGGCAACTAGGGTTTAGAGGCCAAGGTGAGGTGGTGTCCGGCGGCTTTGGTTTAGCTAGACGGCGGCGTTTAGAAGATCTCTAGGCGGCGGTGACTTGAGAGGGGGGAGGCGGCCGGCAAGGGTTTTGGGTGTGAGGGGTAGGGGGCGCCCTACCCCTCCTTATATAGGTGGGAGAGGCGGTTTGGGGGGAGGGGAGTCCTCCCCCAACTCCTCTTCATGGACAGCGGCAAGGGGAGGGAGGAAACCTTCCCTAAGTGGGTTTCCTCTCCTCCCTCCACTAGGCAACCATGTTGGGATTTGACTTTTCAAATTGGCGTTTGACTTTTCAAACTAGAGTTTGATTTCTCTCTTCCCATTACCTAACCAAGTGACCTAGGACATGATGCAACCATTCCACTTTGGTATGACTGTAACATCCCAAATTTCATCAAATTCAAAACATCATGGTTGCATTCATATCATCATAGCATGTTTACTTTGCACAACAAATTTCAAATTTAAACCCTAGCAAAAACCCTATTTTATACCCCTTTTATATTTCATGTATGGGGCATGTTTTATTTTTATTTTTATTACCCCAAAGTGTTTTTCAGTGGTTTGTGTGTTTAAAACACTTTTCCATACTAGGATCACCCCACAAAAATGTGGTGAAAATTTGAAATGATTTGGAATAGATTTGGTGCTTCAAATCAATTTTGAAAAATCAAAACAGAAAAAGAAAAGAGCAAAGGAAGAAAAAAATAAAACCCAACCCGCCAACTGGCCAGGCCCAACTAACATCCCAGCAAGCCCACCCGGGAAAACCCCCTCACCCCTCCGTTTCTCACGTGCGTGTGTCGCACCCACTCACTGACAGCAGGCCCCACTACCACCTCACCCCCTTCGTCCCCAAACTCCGTGCATGACCAGTTCCACCGCGGTCGTTTCCCCAATTCAAAGCCGATGAATTCATGCTTAATTGCCATTGATTCATGCGTGATTCCCTCCCTCGCCCCGGCCACTTAATCCCTCCCCCTCCGCTCCATTTCCCCCCTACTCACCAACCTCTGAGCGCCACCAGGCTACGCTAATTTTGCCTCACACTCCCGCCACTCCAACGAACTCCGACGAGTTATCGCGGTGAGCCCCAACCTCCCCCTTGCATCTGGTTCAAATGATCGTGTTCTCCTTTTCCTTATGCACCTTCTAATGCATGTTGTTTTTCCTATTGTGCCCCAGAGCGTCGCCCCCCGTCGACTATCGTGAGCACCTAACGCGCGGCTGAACTCCCACGAGGAATAGCAGCCGTGTCCGTGCGCCCCAGCCCCGTCCGCGACCACCTTGAGCTTCACCTCGTCTCAGCGACCTCGGTAAGCCCCAGTGCCCCCTCCCTTACCCTCTGGAATCACCGGAACATCGCCGTCAGAAGCGTCGCCGCTCCAGTAGCCATTTGCGCTGCTAGTTTTAGGTCAAGTAGATGTGATCCACTGGATCTAGATCCAGTGGTCTAGATTAGATCTAGTAGCGAATCGGTATGGGAAAATCTGAGCCGCTAGATCTCACTTAGATCTAACGGTGCGCAAGCGTGATCCAGCGTGAACCAGTACACACCAATCAGGAGCCGCCACGTGTCTATGAATTAGATTTAAAATCCAGGTTTTGATCTATTAGATAAATTAACTTGTAAAATTCATAAGTTTTTTCTGTAAATCCAAAAATAACAAATTAGGTGTCTATGGATTCATAAAAATTATATCTTTGCATATATGGCCTTTCTTTGGTCATTTTATTCTGGAAAATTAGGATTTTATGCAGAAGCATTTGTAGGACTATTTTGACTATAAAAATTATTTAGAATATTATTTTAAAGTGGTTTTTTGTTTTATTTAGACTTTAGAATGTATGCCTTGTCTGCAGTACTGTGGAGTTTGATTTTAAAAGTGTGGCAAATCATCACATTGCATTTTGCATGCATTCATATTATTTTTGTGTGTATATTGATTTATGAATTTTGTTGTGTAGATTTTGTGGATTGCGAAGTGTGTGATTGTGAGGATTGTGCCTATTCCCCTAGCTACCAAGGCAAGTGATACTTCATATTTTGTCCTATTATTTTTCCCATTGCATTAGTTTTATTTTTAGTAGGATTTGCATGGTAATTTCCAAAGTATATGCTATGTTATGGTAGATCCTATAGATGATATATTGGTAGGAATTTCCTATGTTAGGAGACATGATATTCTAGTATGCTTAGCCTAGCTATTGGAATTCGAGGGTGGAAAATTCATGTTATGATGTTATGGAAAGATTATGCCTATATGTTTTTGACTAAGAAAACAACTTGTTAATAAAACACCTGGGTGGAATGGGACTTGTATGGTTTGTGTTGAGTGGTTACACATGGCCCATGTCTATGGTTTACCTTGTGTATCACACTTGTGGATGGACACCCAGGAACAAATAGATTTGAGATGTTTAGTGTTGAGAAGCTTCCAGTGTAACCACATGGCATATGGGCTCTGCCTTGACCAACTAAGTTGCAAGAACTCAGCCAGATGGACAGATGGTGGTAGAGTTGATAGGATGGAACACGTCCATGGTGGTCTAATGGATTGCTTCTGAAAAGTCTCATCTCGATGCATGTCGAGTCTTGTGGGGAAAGTGCACCACCTCTCGAGAGGGTAAAACCTAAGTACTTAGTCGTGTCCCCGGTCATGGACATTTTGAGCATCAAAGACATTGAAAGGGTCAAGAATCTCCTCATCCCAATTTCTCTAAGTTCAAATTTGTGGGTGAACAAGGGTAGAGGTACACCAATGTCTATTGGTGGAAACTTAGTGTTTTTGTAAAGAAAACTTAGTGTTTTCAACTAGTAGGACAAAATTACTTTGTGCAAAGCCATCCTAAAACCACACTTAGCCAAATTCATGTAGTTGATAGTCTCTATTATATAACTATGATATCACTTGCCAATACAATTCCAACTTTATTGACCCCTTGTGGCTGTAACTTATTATGTTGCAGGTTACTCTGATGGTAAGTAGGGTTATGAGTCTACACTCAACATGTTTGCATGTGGCACATGAAGATGAAGACTTTATTCATATACTATGTAATGAGAACTCTATGTGTTAGCCTTGGGATA